>OX422221.1:530165602-531581436 GCA_949130495.1 Sambucus nigra | reverse complement strand
CAATCATAATCAAAAGTTTTCACATTCGCGATTAGAACAAAAACATAACACAAAAAATACCCAAAATCAAGAATTGCCCTGACCATAAAAATTAAGTCTTTTTAATTGGGTGAAGAAAATGATGATTAAAACAAGATTTACCAGGAAATGGGTTGTGTGTATTAGTGGGTCGCCTCTATTTTCTCCTTTAATCGCTTCTTTTTCTCTCTCTCTCTCTCTCAGAGGCTAAGTGAAAAGGAAGGTTTTTTTGTGTGTGTGAACAAAAAAATATGGTAATCAAAACATTTGGGATTTTCGAGTTGGAGATACAAAATTGGGGGCTTAGCCGCACTAGTGTCGAATTTGGTGTTATTATACTAGTATTTTTAAAAATGTGGCCTTTTATTTTCTTTTTGGTTTTACTTTTGTTAGGGGCAAATCAGTCTTTTAGAAAATAAGGTGGAAGTTCACTACTACATTAATTGATGGCACTAGGACAACTATTTAATTTTTTGGTTTATTGTCATTCTTATATAATATGATGTTCTTACTCCTTACAGTAGTCGGAATGTAATTTAGTTCATACGAAATTGTTATCATTTCACTCTTTCGTAAGTAATTGTTAATTGAAATCTTGTAGAATATTGTCAATATAGGTGGTACAAGCTCGAATTGTGAATCTGAGAGTGAAGGAATTTCACTTTTGTTTACGAGGTATGTGAAGTACTTAATACCATATTGAAACTCTTTCGTAAAAATTATATTCGAGATGGTCATATATTTCGTTTGAAATTTTGTACGATATTGTCAATATTTCTTATAGAAGCTTGGACTTTCAATCTCATAGTGAAGGAATCTCAATTTTGTTTACGAGGTAATTGCAATTGATTAATGTATGATTGCGATTTTATTTGTCATTTTTTATTTTATTTATAGGCCATTATGAAACCCGTTGAAGAAACTAATCTATATAAGATTGTCTTGTGTCCAAAAAAATGAAAAAGAAAGTTCATCCCTAACACTGATGATAACACAAACTACGCGTGTATAACAAATTATAGAGTAAAACCAATTAGATACCCAAGTATTTATAAACTATAATGAAGAACATAATTGTTTGGATAAACAAAATTACGTCATTGCAATATACATATTAAACTTTTTGATATCATGATACATTTTTCAAACTATTTTCATTATGTCACAATTGATGGCTTCATTTATATGGGAGAGTAGATGGATACATATATAGAAAGAATAGGGATGGGTTTGGCATTGGTTTTATAGGTTGCGATTTATTTTGGGAAGGTGATGGTGTACTGTGAAGCACACATCTAATAATGGGAAAATGACAGGCCCCCCGGGGAGAGTGAACAGAGCGCCACTTCGATAAAATAAATTCAAATCCACAAGTGACAAGGTATAGAGCATCTAAATCCCACAACAACAAAAGAGAAACTACAAATCTCAATTTCCTCAAATAAATACCAAGTCTCTCGAATTACATACAACAACTAACTCGAAAATAAAATACAAATCTCCAAAGTTCTATACATCAAAATAATACAAATCTTTCCCGAACAATCCTCGTTAAAATCAATCTCCATAGCGCCCCAAAATCCGCGCTAACCTGCAATTCTCCTCAAGATTTCAAGTTCTAAGCTTCAAAATACATGGGTATTCATTATCTTTCAAGAACAATTGATATTCTTCAATTTTCTAACATGGAAGGAACATTCTACGAATTTAAATATAATTAAAACACTTGCCTTGATTGTCTCCGGGTTTGGATGATGGTTTGATGAAGATTTCTGCAGAATTTCTTCTCTTCTCCAAGCTTCTTCTCCAATGGTGGCTTAAGGTGGCTAGGGTTTTCTTTGGGAAAGTTGTAAACCTAATGATAGCCTCCGTAGCTTAATGGGTTAATATGGGTTGGTTAGTGGGTTTAGTGGGTTAAATCCACATCAGATTAAAACTCCCAATTTTCGTCACTTTTAATTCCTCAAAATGTAAAATTACCAAAATACCCTTTATGATGCCGGTATGGCCTAAAAATACCCCGGAATCCAAACTACACCCCCGGCTAGTGTTTTCTGACTATCTCGACCCTTCCGGACGCGTTGGCGCACTCAAAACGACCATACGGATAATAGAAATAAAAATCACTTTTATAATTAAAATAATATATCATGACGCGGCGGTCACACGCGTCTCAACAAAATTTTCAAATTGCCGTATATACATCTCACGACAAATTTCATAATTCCAAATTCATATATAATCATATATGCACATAATCAAATACCAACTCGCATCTCGTTAGTATTTATAACCCGGATTAATTTCCAATTAATACGCATTTAATTTATTAATCCCAAAAATAAATATAGCCAAAAAAATACGGGGTATTACAGGAAGTACACAATACGACAAGAAAGATGCTCAACAGATATATGTTAGTGATGAATAAAACGTAACAACACGAGTGCGAATATTCAAATCAGAATGCAAATCTCAAAGAATTTATCAATATAATTTCTCAACAACACATCAATGGGTCACCAGGCCTCACCCCATTCGCATATGTTTTATCAAGCCATAGCCCGGGAATATGTATTTTGGCGGGTAATCAACATCCGTGCCATATTAAAATCTTATGACAACGTGCTCAATAACAATATAATGATACCACGTGAATCAAAATAATTTCAACAATTATTTTCCAGATTTCAATGAATTTAACAATTCAAATATGAGTTCAATTAACAAGAAATCAAAGAGAATGGCACTCGCGAGATTTAAGGAGCATATTGTGTAAAACCCCATACCTCAAACCATGATGAGAAACCAACGATCACATCCTCAATATCAACACAAAAGATCTACAAAAGCTCCTCCAAGAACCTCCAACAAAATAGCCCCAAGAACACCTATAATATAAGGTTAGAACTCACAAATCTCAAGGGCCAATGTGTATATAAAAAGAAGAGGAATATAAAATATATTTGCTGCCAAAAAGTTGTGCCAAAAGTAGGTTAAAAGAGTTGCCCACGACTTCCTTTTATAATTCAAAGAAATGAAGAGTTGGAATCCAAAAGACTCCTTTAAATAAGGCAAAGAAATGAAGAGTTGGAAGTCAAAACAACTCTTTAAAATTACTTAACCGACTTAGAATTCCAAGAGTTAAAAACATTTAAAAATCATTTTAAAATCCGTTTTAACTCCGATTTCGATACCGTTTGAAATTCTCACCTTTAAAAATAATAACCAACAAGTTTGAGCAATAAAAATAATTTTATCAAAAACTTTATTTTCCTCTATTTTTCAGAAATTAATTAAAATAGCCCAAAATTACGCGGGTTATTACACTTTCCCACTAACAATGGAATTTCGCCCTCGAAATTCGTCGAATGCCTAACTCTAAAAAATCAGGCTAACAATCTCCAAAAATAATTTCATCTCCAAAAATAAATTCTTCACATCTAATCTAGATGCCTATTACGAATATCACCTAAAATTTTCTATCTCCAAAAATTGCTAACCACGCAATGAACCCAAAACCCAAGCGCCGAGGGAGAAATTCCATGCTATAATTACTCATCTCTTGGTTATCTTTCAAATATTCCTAGTAGAGCTGTCATTTTCCCATTGTTAGCCTGATTTTTAAGAGTTAGGCATTCGGGGAATTTGGAGGGCGAAATTCCATTGTTAGAGAGAAAGTGTAACAACCCGCGTAATTTGGGCTATTTTAATTAAATTCTGGAAAATGGAGGAAAATAAAGTTTTAGATAAAATTATTTTTATTGCTCAAATGTGTTGGTTATTATTTTTAAAGGCGAGAATTTCAAACGGTTTCGAAAACGGAGTTAAAACGAATTTTAAAATGATTTTTAAATGTTTTTAACTCTTGGAATTCTAAGTCGGCGAACATTAAGTAATTTTCAAGAGTTGTTTTGACTTCAAACTCTTCATTTATTTGCCTTATTTAAAGGAGTCTTTTGGTTTCCAACCCTTCATTTCTTTGCATTATAAAAGGAAGTCGTGGGCAACCCTTTTAACCTACTTTTGGCACAAATTTTGGCAGTAAATATATTTTATATTCCTCTTCTTTTTATATACACATTGGCCCTTGAGATTTGTGAGTTCCAACCTTAGATTAGAGGTGTTATTGGCGCTATCTTGTTGGAGGTTCTTGGAGGAGCTTTTGTAGATCTTTTTAATTGATCTTGAGGATGTGATCGTTGGTTTCTCATCATGGTTTGAGGTATGGGGTTTTACACAATATGCTCCTTAAATCTCGCGAGTGTCATTCTCTTTGAATTATTGTTTAATTGAGCTCATATTTGAATTGATAAATTCATTGAAATCTGGAAAATAATTGTTGAAATTATTTTGATTCATGTGGTATCATTATATTGTTGATGAGCACGTTGTCATGAGATTTTAATGTGACACGGATGTTGAGTACCCGCCAAAATACCTATTCCCGGTTATGGCTTGATAAAGCAATGCTAATGAGGTGAGGCCTGGTGACCCATTAACGTGTTGTTGAAAAATTATAATGATGAAATGCTATTGAGATTTGCATTTTGATTTGAATATTCGTACTCGTGTTGTTACGTTTTATTCATCGCTAACATATATTTGTTGAGCATCTTTTATGCCGTATTGTGTACTTCCCCATATTTTCTTTTAGTGGCAGGTTAACACGGATTTTGGGGCGCTATGAAGATTGATTTTAGCGAGGATTGTTTGGGAAAAATTTGTATTATTTTGATGTATAGAGCTTTGGAGATTGGTATTTTATTTTCGAGTTAGTTGTTGTATGTAATTCGAGAGACTTGTTGTAATTGAAGAGATTGAGATTAGTGGATTTATATTATTGTGGGTTTATTTAGATGCTCTATACCTTGTTATATTGTGGATTTAGTTTAGTTTTATCGCATTAGCGCTCCGTTCGCTCTCCCCGGTAATGACCCATTTACCCTCATACATTTTAAAAATCCATTAATACCTTTCTATTTTAATATCTCATACGTTCCCCATTAAATAAACAGTAAACTTTGAATACCCACATTCATTCATTCTATCTCATATTCATTCATGAACACCAACCATCCAAATACATTCATCTTTCAACCTTATAAATTCATCTTTTCAAATGGCAGCTGAAACCCCAAACATCCAATATGCCTACGTAAGTTATTTGTATGCCTATTTAATTGAAAGTTCATCATTTATTTACTTCGTTGCTAGCATTTTTTCTGCCAAAATCAAGGTCAATACTCCTAATTTCATCTAAAAAAATTTATTATGTCTGCAAAGTATGCATTTGTTAAATTTTCTCTCTCATTTGTGATCAGAGTTCGTATTTTCTATTTTCATTTTTTTTCATGTTTTTAGAGATGTGTACTTCTTACATATTCTAAATTAAATGTATGCATATTGATATAAACTTTTTGGGTATTAAAGATTCTGCCTATTGTTTGGTGTTTTCTTCTAATTCCGGAAACTTCACTCATCATAACAATTTTTTGTAGTTAATAATTTTTTTTATTATTTTCTCAAGGTGGAAGTTCACTATTTTGGTACTACAGATTATGCCTATTGTTTGGGGTTTTCTTCTAATTACGTAAATTTCGCTCATGATAATAATTTTTTTTATTAATTTCGTAAGGTGGAAGTTCAATACTACAATAGTTGACGGCAACAAGACAAGTACTTAATTTTATGGTTTATTATCATTCTTATATAATTTCTAATTACGAAAATTTCACTCACGATAACAATTTTTTTTTTCATAAGGTGAAAGTTCACTACTACATTAATTGATGGCACTAGGACAACTATTTAATTTTATGGTTTATTGTCATTCTTATATAATATGATGTTCTTACTCCTTACAGTAGTCGAAATGTAATTTAGTTCATAAGAAATTGTTATCATTTCACTCTTTCGTAAGTAATTGTTAATTGAAATCTTGTAGAATATTGTCAATATTGGTGGTACAAGCTCGAATTGTGAATCTGAGAGTGAAGGAATTTCACTTTTGTTTACGATGTATGTGAAGTACTTAATATCATATTGAAACTCTTTCGTAAAAATTATATTCGAGATGCTCATATATTTCGTTTGAAATTTTGTACGATATTGTCAATATTTCTTATAGAAGCTTGGACTTTCAATCTCATAGTGAAGGAATCTCAATTTTGTTTACGAGGTAATTGCAATTGATTAATGTATGATTGCGATTTTATTTGTCATTTTTTATTTTATTTATAGGCCATTATGAAACCCGTTGAAGAAACTAATCTATATAAGATTGTCTTGTGTCCAAAAAAATGAAAAAGAAAGTTCATCCCTAACACTGATGATAACACAAACTACGCGTGTATAACAAATTATAGAGTAAAACCAATTAGATGCCCAAGTATTTATAAACTATAATGAAGAACATAATTGTTTGGATAAACAAAATTACGTCATTGCAATATACATATTAAACTTTTTTATATCATGATACATGTTTCAAACTATTTTCATTATGTCACAATTGATGGCTTCATTTATATGGGAGAGTAGATGGATACATATATAGAAAGAATAGGGATGGGTTTGGCATTGGTTTTATAGGTTGCGATTTATTTTGGGAAGGTGATGGTGTACTGTGAAGCACACATCTAATAATGGGAAAATGACAGCTCTACTAGGAATATTTGAAAGATAACCAAGAGATGAATAATTATAGCATGGGAAATACGAGAGAGGGACCAAAAAAATGAGATCCAATTTCGAAAATTTTCTCGAATAATCGGGGAGGAAATTCAAATTTGTGAAATTTTAAATTATAATTGATGAAATTATTGGTTTTAATGGTTTTATATATTTGGGAGAAATTTTAATTGAAGATGATTTAGTACGTAATTAGGATCGGCCTTAGGTAATAGATGACTGGAAGGTTGAATATAATGAAGATGGTGGCACATGTTGTCCCATTTATTTAGTCCTGAAAATTTAGTAGCATTTTAATTTTTTTACGGTAGTAAGAAAAAGAGACAAATGGTTAGGTACCCACTTAATAAAGTCAATGACGAGAATTCTATTTCTTGGTGTGGTAGAAAAGTAGACCAATATCAAGTCTGAAGCTGTATAAAATAATCCACCAACTCAACAGAAAATAATGCGACTGGTGGTTTCGACTTTAACATCTGCCTAGACATGGTTCAAGACCTGTGATCACCCTCTGTGGCCACCTCTATTGCTGGCCCTGTATTTTCAAATGGATTCATTACCCAACTGTATCTGCTAAAATCCTAAATCACCAACTGCCTCAATGCCCTATGTGCAAAGCTTAAATTACCGAAAAAACCTTAGTCCCACTCTACTGCTGCGGTCGAGCAGAAAAGCATCCGTAAACAAAGTTTCACACGCGAAATTAGTCATACCTTTAAGGCCTTCGAGTCCCCAATGCGAATTTAGTCATCAACCGATATCGCCCACACGCATGACAGGTTGGCAACAACAACAGCTTCTGCTGTAAGCAGAGATAACTGTCAGCTGGAAGGTACGAAGGAGTAAGCACGGATGAATGACTAAGTAAGAACAGTAGCTGCTGCTACTGTTACACATTTGCAAACCATGGTGCATATGTGAATCTTTCAAGTAATTTTACAATTTGATATTATTAGGCTTACAGTGCATAAAACTTAATTTTATACCACAAATATTAACCTCAAGATCAAAACCCTCTCCCTGATGAAACTTAAGACTCAAAACAACATTAAATCAATCTCCAAGAATCTTAGTTTACTCCCAAAACATTATTTATATAAAATCTCTATTATGTGTCTTTGTTCTAATATATTTTCTATTTATACAAATTTGGGATTCCCCTCTAAAGAGGATTTAACCTTTTTTGTTTTAAGTACTAATATTTTATTTGGTTTTCTTATAAGAATGGAAAGAAAATATAGTATTTTCAAAAACAGTTAAGGGATCCTTCGTAAATTAGAAAGGAATACGTACTGGAAGTTATTCCATGTATTATGAAAGAGACAAGCAATGAAGAGCTATTTAAAATACTTAATAATATAGAGGAAGTCAAAAGTTTTGTTTAGGGGATGGATAAGACCAGCGATGCTGGTCCTGATGGTTACATATATGCATATTAATATAAAATGAGCGTTGAGAAGTGAGCGTTGAGTGAAAACAGAGTGATGTGATACCAACACAGGTACCCATATGCATACTTTTAATATGTTGATAAAAGGTCTAAGTTAGGATGTGTAAAAATCTTTATTGGATTATTTTGATATTTCTGGGAATATTTTGTGATGATGATATGGCTATGTAGTCTTTGTAATGTTGCAAACAATGCAACAATCCCAAAATGCAAACCAATTGTTTGATAAAAATACCAACAATAAAACATTCATAATTATCATTGAAATGGGTCTTCATTTATTTTTATTTTTACGTTATAGAAACTTTGGCTATGTTTAGATGGTACTGATCAGTGCTTTCAAATTGATGCCATCTTGATTTTTTTTTGTCCTTTTATTTCTTGTTTTTCCCACATAAAGTGAATGAAATAAAAAGATAAAGTGGGTGTAAAATGAATATAGGGTGTGAATGCCAATATTTGTATGGTACTATCTAATTCTTTCACATTGATGTCTGAATTAACACAAATCTTTCGAATTGTTGTCGGTTTGATTTTATATCTTTCTTAAAAGTATAGAATTAGGAAGAATGTCATATTTGACGTTGCTTTCATAGATATGCTCTGTTTCGAATTTTCTTCTGATTTTTTTATTTGATGATTCAACCATCCCATAGGTTGAGTGAATTTGAAAGAACCTTTCAAATCATACATTTTTGGATCTGCACAAAGAGATAAGTCGAGTTGGTTTCGCAAGTGAGAGGTAAAAAGGAAACTTCGAGAATTCAAATTAGTGACATATTTGCCATACTTACGGAGGTATGCTATTTAAATATTATGATCATTTTATGATTTCGGTGGCTTATATTTAAAAAGTGGGTTCATGAATTATGCATATGTTTGTTCAAAGAAATTTGAGGGCAATTTTTATTTTTATTTCTTATTTTTTTAATTCATTTGACTTTTGTTGATCAGTGAATATTTTGCACTCTCTTAGGCATGTTAATGGAAAATCAAGTGGTGCAGATCTTATAATCATGTGCGGTGGCTAAAGATTTTGGAGATTCACATACGGTTTTAAGGTAATGTTATTAAAACTTTGGCAATGGGCCTCACAGATTTCGAAGATTCACATACGGTTTTAAAGTAATGTTATTAAGGCTGTGACAATGGGCCTTAGTTAGAGTTGGGGACCAAGTGCGAATTTGAATTTAACTTTTTTGAGTAGGTGACATAATTAATTTATAGTTTTTCTTAGACAGATCGTATTTTTACTTTTTGTCATTGGCATTAGTCTAATAATATAAGGCTAAAGTATTATGTATGAGCTTGCTACTCAAGTGAACATGTAGTGTGTTCATTCTTATGAGTTTTCATTCTTGAGTTGTATAATGAGATAATGATTGTGATTATACATAATCTACATGTTTCTCTGGACAATTGATTTTAGACCACTTAATCTTTGTATCTTATTTAGTTTGTTTCGTATTAAAATGAATATTACATTGTAGTAATATCTGATTGGAAATTCTACTTTTATTTGTACAATATATATATAAATAAATAGATTTAACATATGAAAAATGTGAGGTTAACAAGATGTTCTTTATTGTAATACGAGCTACGTGCCTTAATTTCGAGGGGAAGCATAATTTCAGTGGGGCATGAATTTTTTTGTTGGCTCAATGTGTGATGTTGTCACGATGACGAAATGTTGTAAACACATGGCGTTATTATGTTATGAAAACACTATAATATATTTCCTTTCGTGCCAAGATTGAGGAAATTTACTTGCATTATTGATTCAAGAATTAAAACGATTCAGTTGTTTTTTAGATCTGTCAAGATTAAGAAAAATGCTATGAAATGCATGGATGGATATTGTTCAATTGATATGACCAATTTGTGGGCTTCATTTATTTGGATCAGCTAACATAATGCTTATACTCTTGGTTTGTATTTTCACTCTATTTTATAGCATTTAATGAGTATATACTTAAAGAATTTGTTCCTCAATAATTTTAAACTGACATCATAACATGAATTTCTCTTGATTACAATCTTTTTAATGTATTTACTAATACAACATACCATTGATATGTATTTCTTAGGTGGTAATGGGTGTCGTTAATTGAAATGCCTTATTTTCTACTTGCTATACTCAAATTCACTACTTGGATTCATTCGCACGTGCAACGCACGTGTGCACACCTGATATTTTAAAAAATGTGGCTTTTTCTTTTTGGTTTTATTTTTGCTAGGGGCAAATAAGTCTTTTAGAAAATATTGATTCACTTAGGGGTGTTCTTTTTAGGGATTTTTAAGGTCTATCTATTTTTAAGAGGTAATATTTAATATTTTTTTTTATCTCTAAAGGTGTGTTTGATAACACTAATGTTCCATGAAAAATACAATATATAGAGTCATTTTCCATCTTTTAACTGTTTGGTAAACAAAATTTTCCATGGAATTGATTTCCTTAAAACAACTCACATAACCACTTTTTCCACGAAAACCCAAAAATAATGAAAAAAATTCAGAATGTGAATAAAAGCCCAAAAATAATGAAAAAAATATCAGAAAGTGAATAAAAACCCAAAAATAATGAAAAATACAAAAAGTGAATAAAATCCAGAAAATAATGAAAAAAATTGAGAAAGTGAATAACCTCCGCCCCCCCCCCCCAAAAAAAAAAAAAAATCCAGAAAGTGAATAAAAACCTTAAAAAATTGAAATAAATCCAAAAAATGAATAAAACCCCAAAAATAATAATAATAAATTCAGAAAGTGAATAAAAACCCCAAAAACAATGGAAAAAAAATACAGAAAGCGAATAAAATCCCAAAAAAAGAAAAAAAATAGATAAAATGAATAAAATCCAAAAGTAATGAAAAAAAATACAGAACGTGAATAAAACCCCCAAAATAATAAAAAAAAATCCAGAAACTGAATAAAAACCCAAAAATAATGGAAAAAAATACAGAAAGTGAATAAACCCCCCCAAAAAATGAAAAAATTCCAGAAAGTGAATAAAAACCAAAAAATAATGAAAAATTTCTAGAAAGTGAATAAAACCCAAAAAATAATGAAAAATATTCAGAAAGTGAATAAAACCCCCAAAATTAAAAAACGTGAATAATCCCCCCCCCCCCCCCCCCCCCCCCCACACACACACACAAAAATGAAAACAATTATAGAAAGTGAATAAAAACCCAAAAATATTGAAAATTTTTCTAAAAAGTGAATAAATTCCCAAAAATAATTAAAAAAATTCAGAATGTGAAATAAAACCCAAAAATAATGAAAAAAATCCAGAAATTGAATAAAACCCCAAAAATAATGGAAAAAAAATCTAGAATGTTAATAAAACCCCAAAAATAATTAAAAATATACAGAAAGTGAATAAACCTCCTGAAATAATGAAAAAATTCAGAAAGTGAATGAAAACCCCCCAAAATAATGAAAAAAATACAGAAGGTGAATAAAAATTTAAACATAATGAAAAAAATCTAGAAAGTGAATAAAAACCCAAAATAATGAAAAAAATAGAGAAAGTGAATAAAAAACACCCAAAAATTTATTAAAATGTCCAAAATTTATTAATTAAGAAATCAAATAACAGAAAATGAAAAAAAAAATTACAGAAAATGAAAAAAATACATAAAATAAATATCGTCCCAGAATTAATTTTAAAAAAAACAAAAAAGAGAAAAAAGAGAGAAATCAATAAAAACACAAAAAATAATGTAAAAAATATAGAAAATGAATAAAAAATAAAAAACAAATATTAAGCCCTGAATTAATTTTAAAAAACACCTAAAATTTTATTAAAAAGTCATAAATTTATTAATTAAAAAAAAAGCGCTAAAAAAATTTAAAAAATGGAAATGAATAAATACCTTAGAAAACTAATAAAAATGCAAATATTTGAAAAAAAACAAAAAAAAAAACAAGAGGATTAAAAATAAGAACAAACCTGGCGGCACGAGGGGGACGAAACAGTTGGGGGTGGGGGTGGGGGGGTGGTGGATTTGATACCGTTTTCCATTTTTTATATTTAATACTGGGTTAATATTTTTTCTGGTCTTTTATTAATTTTTGTGTTTTTTTAAATTTTTTTGGATATTTTTTATTAATGTTCTGGAATTTTTATTAATTTTTTGCTATTTTTATTAATTTTCTGTTTTTTATGTATATTTTCTACTTTTTTTCATGAAAAATATTGAAAATCAAACACACAAAAGATGGAAAATAGAACATTTTCCACCTGGAAAATAATTGCAATCAAACAACACCAATAATAATTTTCCATGGAAAATATTTCCAAGTTTTCAATTCCATGAAAATTGACTCTTAAGAGTTATTTTCTATCTTATTTATCAAACACACCCTAAATGTTAAAAAATAGTTAAAATTGAAGCATTAAAAGGCAAGTCCATTATTGAATGTAATGCTTAATTCTAATATATTCACTTAGATGCACTTTTAAATTACCATTTGGATAAAGCATTTGTCTCACATTATTCTTTCAATTAAGTCGCTTATTTATATTATGTCAACATGTAAATAAATACATTAGCCATTTTAGATATTTTCGACCAAAATTACAAATACTTTTGACAATATTACAGGTACTTTCGTGCTGCCAAGCACGGTGATAGAGGAGGTGGTGTTATGGTTGAAGTTTATGTTTGGGATGTTTTGAGATTATTTGTTAAGGAGAGGGACTTAATTGGAATGAAAAAAAATGAGATTATCCATTCATTTTTTAGTGATGTATATATTGGATTTTATGGTGTACACATGAAAATTTTATGATTTTTTAAGGGGGGGTGGGGAAATTAATTTGTACGTGAAATTTTATAATGTATATATGAAGTTGTATAATATACATGTATTAATTTTTTTTGTATACTTTAACTTATAAGGTATACATTATGAGGTGAGGATCTTAGTGTCCAGATAATATGTAAGTGAACTAGATTCAAAAAAATTATTGGTCGGGGACTAAAATGGAAAGCTCGCTCGAAAAGTTAATGTCCTTTTGTGGGTACCTCGATTTGTCATTTTGGCCCAGACGAGTAGCCCAATTAAAGACGACCCAAAGTCTAAAGGCCCCGCGCCTTAACCAATTCAGTTTGACCAAGCCAGTTCCTAAAATCTCTCTTCAGAGATACTTTAGGGATTGTGGGCTAACGTGGAAGAGTCCCACTCCTCCACTCTCCGAAATAACATGTATATATCAAACCCCTCGCCTGGGGCAAAGGGCATGAAATTTGTAAACACTCCCCCGGAGTAAAGAGCAATAAAATACTAAGAGCCCCACCGTGGACGTAGGCCTTATTGCCGAACCACGTGCATCTTGTGTTGTGTGTTGTGATTGCCATTCCTTTTAGTTCTTTACTTATTCTGGTGATTGCCTTTTCTTGTTATTTTGTGTTGAGTTTAATTGTCACCACAATTGGCGTCGTCTGTGGGAAGCGTTTATCTTCTTGTAAGAAATCCCTCACCAATAAGAATTTAGAATGTTTGGTCACAACAGCAATGCCCCTCAAGCAGGGGATATCCAAGAGCAACCTGCCCCTCGCAGGATCAGATCTGAAATTCGACATTCAAATCTTAGGGCTCGCCCAGAACGGCAAGCTTCGGAGGAAAGCCCAGGACCAGCCAGGTCCACGCAGGTCTTCAGGCTGATCGTTGCCTATGAGGTCAGGCTCCAAGAGCAAGAGGAAGCCACTCGCAAGTAAGAAGCTGAGAATGCTCGCCTCAAAAGAAGATTGGAGAATATGGAGAAAGAACTCCATTGTAGCACCAGGCAACGCCAATACCGCACTCCTATCCCTGAGGCGAGCAAATCTCGCAGCCGAGGAAGGAGCCTTAAACGTGGGTCTCAAAGATTTGAGGAACACTGGTCAGATGACGACTTGCTCGAGCAAGCACAACCAGCTCGCCGTTACAGAAGCCCAGCTTGAGGAAACGATGACCTACAAAATTTGGTCCAGAGAGAAATGGACCAACACCCAACACGTCGGGGTGCCAGGTCAACCAGAGAGCTAGCCAGGCGAGCTCTCAGGACCCGTATGAAATTCCCTTTCTCAAAGGAAATAGAAAAAGAAGAAGAATCCCCCAAGAAGTTCATGATTCCCAGGTTCAACAAGGACTGATCTTATCGACCATGTTAGGCAGTATAGGCAGGCCATGACTCTCTGGAACCACAAGGACGCATTAATGTGTCGGATATTTCCCTCAAGCTTGCACGATGTGGCCCAGAAATGGTTCAAAATACTCCCTCATAGGTCCATCAGGAGCTTCGAGTCCCTAACAGAGCTCTTCACATCTCGCTTCATCACCAGCAGCTCCCATCCAGAGAGGATAGATGCCTTGTGGACGATGAAGAAGATGCCTCAAGAGAGCCTTAAAGACTATGCGAAAAGATATTGGGAGCTATTCAACGAAGTCGATGACTGCTCGGAGCAGGTCGTTGTGGCATCCTTTAAAATTGGCCTTCCTAACTCCTACCTCTTGCACCAGTTCCTCACTAAGAAATAGGCCACGTTCATCGATGACCTAATGGCTCGCATTAAAAAATACGCCAAGGTTGAGAATGTGACCCGTCTCGGTGTAGGGGAAAATGGTCGCACCAAGTTCGCTGGCAAGAGCAGCGACAAGGTTGAGAACCAGAAGAAAGGAAGCAAGAATGGGGGCAAAAATGGCTCTAAGAGCGGGAAAAAGAGCGATGCTTCAAAAGCATTTCAGGCAGTGAACACTGTCTTTAGAGAACCAATCTACAAGATCCTAGCAAAGATCAATGACGAGCCATTCGTCAAGTGGCCCAGAAAGATGGGAGGAGACCCCTCAAAGTGGAACAACACACTGAGTTGTGCTTTCCATAGAGAGGGTGGGCACAAGACCGAGCACTGCAAAGCTCTCAAGTCTCACCACGAGGAGTTAGCCCAAACTGGACATTTGAATGAATTTGTGGAGAAGAAGGCAAAGAAGGTCGCTGCCAACGGAGACCTGAGGCCTGATAACATACTTGAGGAGGATGCGATCCATGAGTTCACAGTGATTCATGGGGCATCAGATTTAAAGCAGATTTAAGGAAACTCATCTCGAATGGAAGTTAAAAAGCTTAAGGCAGTAATGCAAGCTTTTCAGATCGATCCAGCTAAAACGCAAGCAGGAAAGTATCGGTGAGCAGATGACGCCGACTACAGAAAACACATCGTGTTCACGGATGAAGACCTAGTGGGAGTGAGAACCCCTTACCATGATGCCTTGATCATTACACTCAGGATAGCTAACTACGAGGTCGATAAGTTGCTCATCGACCATGGTAACTCATCTGAAGTAATGTATCTTGACATATTCAGAAAGTTAAAGTTAAGTATCGTCGACTTGAAGGAAGCCACTGTCCCTCTAGTTGGCTTCGCTGGAAAAGTGACTATCCCTTTGGGAAAGATTGTACTGCCAGTAAGGGTATGGAGCATCTCCAAAATGATCGAGTTTTTGGTGGTCGACATTGACTCGCCCAACCAGGACATCCTTGGTAGAGGGTGGCTATATGCAATGAAGGTCGTCCCCTCTACCTACCACCAGAAACTCAAATATGTGACTAAGCGAGGAGTGATGGAGATCCATAGAGATCAGGCGATGGTAAGAAGGTGCTTTATAGCAGCCATCCCCCCAAGGCCAGAGAAGAAGATCGAGAAGGCCAAGGAGAAGGTTGAAGAGCAGGAAGGTTTGATACCTTCCAAATAACAGCTAAAATATGGAAGACCCGAAGTGGAGGAGACCAGGCTCCTCCCCTCTGAGCGGGTCATTGAGAACCTGGAAGAGGTTGCAGGAGGCAGTATCAAGAAAGATAGGATGTTCTTGATCGGAGCCAATCTCACATATCTAGAGAAGAAGGAATTAACGGTACTTTTGTATAATAACTTGGACATTTTTATCTAGGAACCCTACGAGCTGTCTGGGATTGATCTCAGTGTGGTTTGTCATCGCTTGCATGTCGACTCGACTTTCAAGCCGATCACGTAAAAGGTACGTAGAACTGCACCTGAGAAGGACAAGGCTGTGGAAAAGGAAGTAGAAAAGCTGTTGGAAGCAGGATCCATACGAAAAGTTCAATTCCCTAAGTGGTTGTCCAACTCAGTAATAGTACCGAAAAGCAATGGAAAATAGAGCCTAAGGACAATTTTCCTCTTCCAAAGATCGACCAGCCACAGCAGCTCATGAAATAATGAGTTTCCTGGACGCATGCTCCGGGTACCACCAAATTCCTCTACACGAGTCAGATCAAGACAAGACATCGTTCATCACCACCGTTGGATTATATTATTACAAGGTCATGCCCTTTGTGCTCAAGAATGCAGGAGCAACCTACCAGCGGTTGGTCAACAAAATGTTTAAGGACCAAATGGGAGACACTATGGAGGTCTGTATTGATGATATGCTCGTCAAGAGAAGGCATAAATAAGAACACCTCTCAGACCTATCAAGGACCTTCGAAATCCTCAAGAAGTACTGAATGAGGCTCAACGCAAGTAAGTGTTCCTTCGGTGTCCAGTCAGAAAAATTTCTCAGGCACTTGGTTAGCGAGAGAGGCATTGAAGCCAACCCGGACTAGATTGATGCCATAATAGACTGTAGCCCCCGTACAATAAGAGACGTACAGAAGCTCACAGGGATGCTCATCGTCCTAAATCGATTCATCTCGAAGTCATCCGAAATGTGTCAGTCGTTCTTCCAGTTGTTGAAGAAAAGCAAAAATGTGGAGTGGAACAAGGATTGCTCAAAAGCATTAGCGGAGCTCAAAGCCTATCTCAGCTCACCACTGTAACAACCCGTCCTTTTTGGAGACGATTAAATTCCATAATTGGATATAAATTGGAATTTGGGGAATTTTCCTAAATAGTAATTCTTGGGGATTTTCGAGGATTGAATGATTGTCGAAGGATGTTGTGATTATTTTTGGGACTATATAGGTCGAAATATTTTAATTATATGTCGTCGTGGAGAAAAGCGACACGAGGTAAGATTTTTAATTGGAAAACCCGCATTTATTTATTTTAGGTTGGAATAGTGATTTGCGGTCAAGTACCTCGGATGGGAATTTCGACTGCGCCATAATTCTCGGAATGGCCGAGATAGTAGGAAAAGAGTGTCCGATTGTCGGAAATGAGTTTCGGTTAATTTTAGAGGTAAAAGTAACTCGTAATTGGGTAAACGAGTCGTTTTTGGGTTTTAAGGGGTATAACCCCTTTCTTCTTATTTAAAGAGGGAGAAAGGGAAAGGAAAGAAGAAAGAAAGAAAGAAAAGAGAGAGAAGAGAGAGAGGAAGAAGAAAAGAGGAGGAAAAGGGAAATCTCGGGCAAACTCCGCCGGATTCGACTCGAGGTCGTCGGATTTTTTCCACGAGGCAAGTGTTTACTTACTTTATTTTATTTTTGCAATCCTCTCATATCACATTTGGTATAAACATGATTTTAGGGTTAGAACCCTTAAAATAAATTGGGTAAAAGTTGATTATGAGTTTACATATTGATGTAGTGTAAACTCTTAATGATAATTAGTGTTAAAACCATGTTAATGGAGTATAAAAATGGGTTGAAATGTTAAGTTGGGGTTTTTATGGTTTTAGGGTTTAAAACTAAGAGAAATGATTTAATACCCCAAGATAATTGATGTGTTAGTTGTGAAACATAGATTAGATGTTTGTTGAGTTGTTGGATAAGGTTAGAAACAACAAAAATGGAGAAAAATGGAGTTTGGGGAAGATAATGAATAGTGAACCCGTAGCCTTTGGGGTCATTTTCAGCCAAGAAGATAAATGATTTAGCTATTGGCCAAAACACTAAAGTTGTATATATTTTCGATACGGTCGCGTGGGCGCCGACCGCGTATTTTTCTGATTTTTCTACGATTTGATATGATTTTTACAAGATGACAGCTCCCGGTTGAAAGTACCAACTCGGAAATCAAATCGGAAATTGGAAAAATAAAGGCTAGAAATTATTGTGTAGATGTTTGGGATGATTTTTGGTGTAGAGTAGAAACCATGAAAATGAATTTGGATTGATTTTTGGGTATTTTGGAGTTTGAGAAATCGCCCAAACTGTGACCCTCGAATAGGCCGAATCGATTCGGGTACAGGCCGAATCGATTCGCCTAAGGGAAATTGGGTTTCTGCAATGGGCCGAATCGATTCGGGTACAGACCGAATCGATTCGCCATTTACAGACCTGTTTGCATAATATTTTCCGAATCGATTCGGATTGGGAACCGAATCGATTCGCCCATCCGAATCGATTCGCTAAAGGGGCGAATCGATTCGCTTAGGCCAGAATTTCTAAGTTTTCTCCCTTTAAGAGTATGGGAGTTGAATTACCATTTGGGATTTTTATGGGGATTCCTAAATAAGGGTTTTGAGGATAAATAAACCTTTAAGAGATGATTGAGGTAATTAGTATTGAACAAAGTAAGAAATACTTTGGATTTAGAATCATGCAACCATGAAAGCATGATTACGATTCCTGGAGGGAATCTTTGGGATATTTAGTCATCGCTAGATGCTATAGGCCACTAAGGCCGGTTATATATATTCTAGGAAGAAAATATAGGATATGTATATACTGTGTGTTTTAGGTATATATATATGATGATGGAAATGATTTTGAAAATATATAAATGAATATTTTCAAAATGGAAAAATAAATATTTTTCATAATTAATAAAATATGGATTACACACCTCTCTAAATCGCTATCATAAGGGAAGTTGCGTTCGTATGGTGAAGCCCCCTGGCTAATGATGCAGGGTGGATATAGTCCTATAGGCCATGTGAGCGTTTGTTGTTATATTTTCTGCGTTGGTTAGGAGATTCCGGGTGTGGTCTTGACTATCCCGCAGGCACATGGTCGCTTCCCGATGTCTTTCGTTATAGGATCCCAGGTTGTCTTGGAGGCCCTGGAAGATGATAGCCATTTAGGGGCGCGCACAGTGGAAGGGAAATGGGTTATATATAAATTGGCTTCGGTAACACTTCCCGGATGGAAGAAGGGATGTGGAAGCATATGTTTTGATCAAATAATTTTTATGATAATGAAAATGTCTTTGAATACATTTCCTGAGTATAAAAAAGGAAATGGGATAATTGATAAAGGAAAAGCTTTTTATGTTAATAAAATTGGCTTTCAAAAAGTATATGGTTTGTTAAAGCAATTCATGATAATGAATTGGCTTTTATAAATACATTTCCTTGGATATGAGAAGGGAAATGGAAGTTTTTGAAATGAAACGGATAAGTATTTATAAATACTATATGTATCAAGTAATCCTCAGTCCGGGAGATATTATCCGGACGTATATTGTAGATGTACGTATATGTATAAATCGAGTGCCGAGGGTCTAATGGATCCCGACGATCGACCGTGCTGTATAGTAGTGTATCGGGGGGGTTCCTTGTTTGGATTTCGCTTCGCGAGACACCCCACGCACGAATATGGCATTGTGTTGAGACTGGGGAGAAGTTTAATCCTTAGTGCTCTAATATTATTAAATGTTTATGGTATATATATTATATATATCTTTCTGTACTGAGGGACTGGCGGATCTCAAAGATCGACCTTGCTGCATAGTAGTGTATCGGGGGGGTTCCTTGTTTGGATTTCGCTTCGCGAGACACCCCACGCACGAACATGGCATAGCGTCGAGATTAGAGTGAAGTTTAGCCCTTAGTACACCTGTTTGACTATCTAGGTTAGATAGTGGTTGGGTATTAGACTAGTTTAGCAGGGTAGCTTGACTAGAATGTTCTAGATAGATGCGCTAGGAGTGCACTATTAGCGGAGAGGTGAGGGGTATCTCATGGGAGTGCGATACCAAATTTAAATATGAGATAAAACTATTTTTCTAAAAATAAAGCATTTATGCACTTGCAAAATATTTTCTAAACATTCGGGCCCTGACCCGTTTGTCTACTCTCCTTTCTTTCTCTCTCTACTATATATATATATAGGTGTCCAGACACAGGGACGCCTGAATGGAAACTCTTTCGAGTCAGACGTCTGCTGCAGCAGCTGTGGATGCTTGCAGGTTATCGGTAGACGTTTCTTTCCTTGTACTCTAGATAGGAGATATTGTATAAACACTCGAGCCAATGGCCCAATTGCATTTATTTATTCTTTCTGTACAGCATTCGATATGGTTGTATATTTGGACCGAGTGTTCGGTTATTTTAGTTCCTTTCATTTCCATTTCAGTTTATTACGCATTTAATTGTGAATGTTTTAATTTGTGCGCTAAAAATAGTAGTTAGATAAAAGTTTTTAACGGCCACCTAATAGGATATTAGTAATTAAATGGATTTTCGACAGTGATGTTAAGGATGATCCATTTGTGACTCCTGTTTTAATTTAATATTAGAGTGATCGCCGGTATCTTATTAGGCGGGTTGTTACAGATGGTATCAGAGCATCAGGTTCTAGTGTCTTTAGGAATCTGTGCGGACGTACTACGCTTTCAGCGTTGCTCTCGATTTGTATAGAGCCCCAGGATTAGGATTGTTGATATCTCTTGTGAGATTTCGTTCTCCTGCCATATTATAAGATTATAGAAATCTTTTGCGCCCTCGTTTGAGAATCGTGTGCGGAGCTTGGATGGCAGCAGGAGGTAAGGCTTAGCTGGTGCAGCTGGAAGAAGGTTGGGATGAGTACCTTAGTAGAGGTCACTCTCTTTATGGTAATTGTTAAGAATTATCTCAATGACTACTAAAGCATAGTAGTTACGAGTACCATAGTGCCGCCGTAATAGAGTGTGGTACTAAAGTTGGATTTCCCCGTGGAGATAAGGATTAGAAAGGGATCTTACGGATAGTTCTAACCGTGAGTCCCCATGAATCAGCAGGATGAGAAGAATGCAGCTTTGGGAATTATTCGCCTAAGGTTCAGCAGAGGTATATGGTGTGAGTATTTGGCGTGACTAGATAAAGTCGCGGTATTAGTTAGCCCTAGACTCGTGTGTGTATTTTGAGTTGTGGCGGTCTCGATAACATTTTAATGTATGATTATGTGTTTTCCGCAATAGCGGAATTTTATTTCCCTTCATTCGCCATAGAGGCGGGTGATTATATTTTGTATATATACGTATACGGTATATGGTGTAACAGAGCGATAGCAGGCTAATAATGGCAAGTCTATCGTGTCCGCAGTTCCTGAAGGGAACAGGTTGTTATTATGGTGTCTCACCTTGATACAGGTTGAGTACACCTTTGCTATTATGGATTTATGGAACCTCGATGAGCAGAGGCTTCCTTATTTTGGATGGTATATGTGGCAACCTTATAGATATAATTTAAGGCCCACAGAATCGTTGTTGAGCGGTAAGATTTAGCTCAGTATTGGTTTGCGCAAGGACTTAGAAATGAGTGCGAGCGCAGGGTGGTATGGCTCTTAGTTAGAGATAGGAGTTCAGATCACCTTTTGTTGGATTAGGGGATAGGGTTATCCCGGTTGCATGTTGAAATGATTGAACTCCACAACCAACGAAGTCAAGGGTTAATGTGTGGAGGGGTTCCTTATTTGGATTTCGCTTTGCGAGACACTCCACACATGACTCTTAACGGCGTCGGGAGTGGAGAGATGTTATAGGATGCAAGGATTTGGGTTAGTCTTATAGTATGGATGAACCACTATAGACTATGAGCCCTGTGATGATGGTATGTTTAAGGAGATATTGTGCTATGGAAAAGCACTAAATTGGTCCTCTCACCACAAGTAGTTGGGTGGAGTGGGACTTAGAAAATTTGATTTGAGGATGATATCCCTGCCTTAATAAGAAGGCAAATTTGGAGAAATTGGGTTGAGGAATATAACCAGCCTTAATGAAAAGGCGAATTTTGAGAAGATACATATTGGGTATTATGCTCGTGACACTTTCTACAGAAAGTGGGCACTTCGATGGATTAGGTTTCCTTCTGTATGGGCGGAAGGATAAGATAGTAGGAATGCGTTTATAGTCTAGCCTAGTAGGATTTAGGACGTCCCGCTTGTGTGCCTTGGGTCGTTATATCTCGATGACCGACTACGCGAGGGAGTAGTGTAACGGGAGGGTTCCTTGTTTGGATTTCGCCTCGGCTAGACGTCCCACGCATGAAACCAGGCAATTGTCGGGAGTTGAGAGAGGCCTTGGGCACTAGGGACATACTTAGGATTATATTAGTTTCGTGTAGGTAGGGTAACGCTTAGATCGTAGCATTTTTAGGATATAGGTTCGCTAGTATTAGCAGCGCCGAGGTTAGGAGTATTGAAATGCGCGGGTTCGGAGGACCCATAGGTGAGTATTACACCAAGGAAAGGAGATCCTTATTGGGAGAGAGTGATGCGTGTCAGACGTTCGTAATGTTTGTGCTGATATGCACAAGTTAGAAAGGTGTATGGGCACCTTGGTAAGGTAGTTTGATGTACCGCCTAGCTAAGATGGGAGTAGTATATAAGGTTGAAATTCATGCCGATAGGCATTATAGATGATGGGTATTATGTGACGTATAAGAGTCACTTTGCGATTGTGGTAGTCGTGTAGCATATGGTTGGGAACCATTGGATTAGTATTGTTTCCCTTGAGGTATTAGGATTTGGAGTGATCCTAAGATTGGTGGTGTAGGTTGTACCCGAATTTCGAGGACGAAATTCCGTTGTAAGGGGGGAGTGTAACAACCCGTCCTTTTTGGAGACGATTAAATTCCATAATTGGATATAAATTGGAATTTGGGGAATTTTCCTAAATAGTAATTCTTGGGGATTTTCGAGGATTGAATGATTTTCGAAGGATGTTGTGATTATTTTTGGGACTATATAGGTCGAAATATTTTAATTATATGTCGTCGTGGAGAAAAGCGACACGAGGTAAGATTTTTAATTGGAAAACCCACATTTATTTATTTTAGGTTGGAATAGTGATTTGCGGTCAAGTACCTCGGATGGGAATTTCGACTGCGCCGTAATTCTCGGAATGGCCGAGATAGTCGGAAAAGAGTGTCCGATTGTCGAAAATGAGTTTCGGTTAATTTTAGAGGAAAAAGTAACTCGTAATTGGGTAAACGAGTCGTTTTTGGGTTTTAAGGGGTATAACCCCTTTCTTCTTATTTAAAGAGGGAGAAAGGGAAAGGAAAGAAGAAATAAAGAAAGAAAAGAGAGAGAAGAGAGAGAGGAAGAAGAAAAGAGGAGGAAAAGGGAAATCTCGGGCAAACTCCGCCGGATTCGACTCGAGGTCGTCGGATTTTTTCCACGAGGCAAGTGTTTACTTGCTTTATTTTATTTTTGCAATCCTCTCATATCACATTTGGTATAAACATGATTTTAGGGTTAGAACCCTTAAAATAAATTGGGTAAAAGTTGATTATGAGTTTACATATTGATGTAGTGTAAACTCTTAATGATAATTAGTGTTAAAACCATGTTGATGGAGTATAAAAATGGGTTGAAATGTTAAGTTGGGGTTTTTATGGTTTTAGGGTTTAAAACTAAGAGAAATGATTTAATACCCCAAGATAATTGATGTGTTAGTTGTGAAACATAGATTAGATGTTTGTTGAGTTGTTGGATAAGGTTAGAAACAACAAAAATGGAGAAAAATGGAGTTTGGGAGTTTGGGGAAGATAATGAATAGTGAACCCGTAGCCTTTGGGGTCATTTTCGGCCAAGAAGATAAATGATTTAGCTCTTGGCCAAAACACTAAAGTTGTAGATATTTTCGATACGGTCGCGTGGGCGCTGACCACGTATTTTTCTGATTTTTCTACGATTTGATATGATTTTTACAAGATGACAGCTCCCGGTTGAAAGTACCAACTCGGAAATCAAATCGGAAATTGGAAAAATAAAGGCTAGAAATTATTGTGTAGATGTTTGGGATGATTTTTGGTGTAGAGTAGAAACCATGAAAATGAATTTGGATTGATTTTTGGGTATTTTGGAGTTTGAGAAATCGCCCAAACTGTGACCCTCGAACAGGCCGAATCGATTCGTGTACAGGCCGAATCGATTCGCCTAAGGGGAATTGGGTTTCTGCAATGGGCCGAATCGATTCGGGTACAGACCGAATCGATTCGGCATTTACAGACCTGTTTGCAAAATACTTTCCGAATCGATTCGGATTGGGAACCAAATCGATTCGCCCATCCGAATCGATTCGCTAAAGGGGCGAATCGATTCGCTTAGGCCAGAATTTCTAAGTTTTCTCCCTTTAAGAGTATGGGGAGTTGAATTACCATTTGGGATTTTTATGGGGATTCCTAAATAAGGGTTTTGAGGATAAATAAACCTTTAATAGATGATTGAGGTAATTAGTATTGAACAAAGTAAGAAATACTTTGGATTTAGAATCATGCAACCATGAAAGCATGATTACGATTCCTGGAGGGAATCTTTGGGATATTTAGTCATCGCTAGATGCTATAGGCCACTAAGGCCGGTTATATATATTCTAGGAAGAAAATATAGGATATGTATATACTGTGTGTTTTAGGTATATATATATGATGATGGAAATGATTTTGAAAATATATAAATGAATATTTTCAAAATGGAAAAATAAATGTTTTTCATAATTAATAAAATATGGATTACACACCTCTCTAAATCGCTATCATAAGGGAAGTTGCGTTCGTATGGTGAAGCCCCCTGGCTAATGATGCAGGGTGGATATAGTCCTATAGGCCATGTGAGCGTTTGTTGTTATATTTTCTGCGCTGTTTAGGAGATTCCGGGTGTGGTCTTGACTATCCCGCAGGCACATGGTCGCTTCCCGACGTCTTTCGTTATAGGATCCCAGGTTGTCTTGGAGGCCCTGGAAGATGATAGCCATTTAGGGGCGCGCACAGTGGAGAAATCCGGACGGGCGGTCTTAGAACGCGTTTATATTAAAGCAGTTCATAATAATGGATTTGCTTTAATTACATTTCCTGGATATAGGAAGGGAAATGGGTTATATATAAATTGGCTTCGGTAACACTTCCCGGATGGAAGAAGGGATGTGGAAGCATATGTTTTGATCAAATAATTTTTATGATAATGAAAATGTCTTTGAATACATTTCCTGAGTATAAAAAGGGAAATGGGATAATTGATAAAGGAAAAGCTTTTTATGTTAATAAAATTGGCTTTCAAAAAGTATATGGTTTGTTAAAGCAATTCATGATAATGAATTGGCTTTTATAAATACATTTCCTGGATATGAGAAGGGAAATGGAAGTTTTTGAAATGAAACGGATAAGTATTTATAAATACTATATGTATCAAGTAATCCTCAGTCCGGGAGATATTATCCGGACGTATATTGTAGATGTACGTATATGTATAAATCGAGTGCCGAGGGTCTAATGGATCCCGACGATCGACCGTGCTGCATAGTAGTGTATCGGGGGGGTTCCTTGTTTGGATTTCGCTTCGCGAGACACCCCATGCACGAATATGTCATTGTGTTGAGACTGGGGAGAAGTTTAATCCTTAGTGCTCTAATATTATTAAATGTTTATGGTATATATATTATATATATCTTTCTGTACTGAGGGACTGGCGGATCTCAAAGATCGACCTTGCTGCATAGTAGTGTATCGGGGGGGTTCCTTGTTTGGATTTCGCTTCGCGAGACACCCCACGCACGAACATGGCATAGCGTCGAGATTAGAGTGAAGTTTAGCCCTTAGTACACCTGTTTGACTATCTAGGTTAGATAGTGGTTGGGTATTAGACTAGTTTAGCAGGGTAGCTTGACTAGAATGTTCTAGATAGATGCGCTAGGAGTGCACTATTAGCGGAGAGGTGAGGGGTATCTCATGGGAGTGCGATACCAAACTTAAATATGAGATAAAACTATTTTTCTAAAAATAAAGCATTTATGCACTTGCAAAATATTTTCTAAACATTCGGGCCCTGACCCGTTTGTCTACTCTCCTTTCTTTCTCTCTCTACTATATATATATATAGGTGTCCAGACACAGGGACGCCTGGATGGAAACTCTTTCGAGTCAGACGTCTGCTGCAGCAGCTGTGGATGCTTGCAGGTTATCGGTAGACGTTTCTTTCCTTGTACTCTAGATAGGAGATATTGTATAAACACTCGAGCCAATGGCCCAATTGCATTTATTTATTCTTTCTGTACATCATTCGATATGGTTGTATATTTGGACCGAGTGTTCGGTTATTTTAGTTCCTTTCATTTCCATTTCAGTTCATTACGCATTTAATTGTGAATGTTTTAATTTGTGCGCTAAAAAGAGTAGTTAGATAAAAGTTTTTAACGACCACCTAATAGGATATTAGTAATTAAATGGATTTTCGACAGTGATGTTAAGGATGATCCATTTGTGACTCCTGTTTTAATTTAATATTAGAGTGATCGCCCGGTATCTTATTAGGCGGGTTGTTACAACCACCCTTGCTCGTAATACCTCAAGAGAATGATTCCCTGTACCTATACCTCGTAGTTTCCAGCCACGCTGTCAGTTCTGCACTAGTATGCTAAATAACGGGAATCCAGTACCCAGTCTATTACGCGAGAAAGACTCTCTTGGACGCCGAACATCGATACTTACCACTAGAAAAGCTCGCCTTTACATTGGTGGTAGCCTCGAGGAAATTGAAACATTAGTTCGAAGCTCACTCTATCATCGTCCTTACATCTTACCCCCTTAAAGCAGTCCTACGAAGAGTAGATCTGTTCGACAGATTATCAAAGTGGTCAGTCGAGCTCGAGAGATTTGACATTCAGTTTCAGCCAAGGATTATAATCAAGGGACAAGTGCTCACTGACTTCATCACAGAATTTATAGGAGAACAACCTTATGACAAAATTTAACCCGTTGGTCAAAGGGAAGATTACTTGGCATAAGGTGTTTGGCAACTGTTCATTGATGGAGCCTCCAACTCCAAAGGGGCAGGAGTGGGAATTGCGTTGGTTAACCCTGAAGGTGCAATCATCGAGCAAGGAATTAGGCGTGGATTTGAAGCCTCCAATAACGAAGCAGAGTATAAAGCATTGATAGTAGGCCTACATAAGGCACATTTACTGGGGGCAAGATAACTCCAAGTGTTCGGAGACTCACAGCTGGTCTCCAACCATATAAGTGGAGACTTCAACGCGAGAGATGAGAGAATGTCGGCCTACCTCGCCACAACAAAGAAATTAATGTCCAACTTCGAACAGGATAGCGTCCAACAGTTTCCCAGAGAACAAAACAGCCATGCTAACACCCTAGCAGCCTTGAGCTCAACGATCAATTCTGACTTAAAGAGAATAATTTTGATCGACTTTCTTGCCACCATTAACCAGAGCGACGAGCTTCGAGACACAGGTCATATCCTACATATCGAACCAACCCCCAGTTGGATGGACCCCTAAGGGATTATCTGAAAGACGATGACCTACCAGATGATAAGAAGGTCGCTCATCAAATAAGAGTCAAAGCTGCTCGCTTTCACTTATCTCCTCAGGGTAAACTGTGTAAGAGGTCTTTCACTGGCCCTTACCTCCAATGCGTTCACCCCAAGGACGTCGAGCAAGTTCTGCACGAGCCCCGTGAGGGAATCTGTGGGAGTCATATTGGGGGCAGGTTGCTAGCTTTTTGAACAATGAAGGAAGGATACTAGTGGCTCTACATGCAGAAGGATTCTGGGATATATGCTCGCAAGTGCGAAAAATATCAACTACACGCCCCTATGGTTCACCAGCCAACCACCGACCTAAAATCACTTACTAGACCATAGCCTTTCGCCCAATGAGGAATGGACATCGTAGGCCCTCTCTTTACCACCGCCGATAATAACAAGTATCTGTTGGTCGCGATAGACTACTTCACCAAATGGATTGAGGCGGAACCACTGGCGAACATCAGAGACGCGAATATGATGAGATTTATATGGAAGAACGTTATCACCCAATTTGGGATCCCCAGGACTATCATCACTGATAATGAAACCCAGTTCGAAAGTGGCCTCTTCCAGGGCTTCTGCAACGACCACGGGATCAGGCACCACTTTAGCTCGGTGGCGTACCCCAACAGCAACGAATAAGCTAAAGCATACAACAAAACAGTAATTGATGGATTAAAAAAATGATTGGAGCGAGCCAAATGGGCATGGGTGAGCGAGCTACCACACATCCTGTGGCCCTACCGCACT
This sequence comes from Sambucus nigra, assembly GCA_949130495.1. Classification (NCBI taxonomy): domain Eukaryota; kingdom Viridiplantae; phylum Streptophyta; class Magnoliopsida; order Dipsacales; family Adoxaceae; genus Sambucus; species Sambucus nigra. The sequence goes on along the minus strand of OX422221.1, from coordinate 531,553,120 downwards.
ACCCTCGACGAGCAACCGGGGAAACCCCATTTGCACTAACATATGGTATGCAGGCAATCATTCCCTTGGAGGCTGGCCTCCCCACCATAAGGTCCACCCTGGTCAACCAAGGCCAGAACGATGCAGCATTACTCGCTGAACTTGACCTAGCTGAGGAACGCAGAGAGCTGGCTCTAGTGAAGCTAGTGTGACACCCCGCCTAATAAAATACCGGGTGATCAGTCCTATACCAAATTAAAACAGGAATCCCAGTTGGTTCATCCTTAGCATCACAATCGAAAACCTTTTTAAAACTTACTAACCACCTAGTATTCCAAAAAGCTGGTGCCAAATTTTATCTTATTAATTAAACCAAACAGTACATGCGGAAATAAATATAATCCATTCACACAACTGAATTAAATCAACTGAATAAATAATGACTGCATGCCGAATAAACCATCGGTCACCAAAGTAAAATAATCCAATACAAATATTCAACACAAGTATAAAATAATTCTAAAAACTGAACTGAAAGTCTAGGCGACATGCCCTAAATAAAATTGGAATTGATAAATGATTCCTACTCTAGGAATGAAAGAACGATGCGTCTAATCCAAGCTTCTGCTAGCATCCATATATGTCGCAGCTCCGTATCCCTGGAATAAAATATCAATCCTGGCGTCTCTGTGGCTGGACACCTAAAAGGTTTTGAAAATAGTTTTATAACAAGGGTTAGAACCCAAAACATTTTGAAAATATTTAGCAAGTGAATTAACTGCAGTAATTTAAAATACAAGAATGCGCTTCACATATAAGTTAGTGTCGCACTCTCTTGAGGACATTCTTACCCCTCCACTATTGTGCACACCTAACGGTTACCTTAACCCCACCTAGTTGTACTACCCCGTCCAACTAAGTCTCGTATAATCTCCCCTTACCATACTACTCTAACCCGAGTATAATAATTTTTGGATTATAATTTATCTCACCAATTAACTTCCTTTAAATCATAACATATAACCGTGACACAAGTTATATAAAGTATATACATCACACACTGTATTATTTCCCGCATATAATATTTACTACCATTATATACGTACCTTTACTAAGAACAACCAAACATATGTATATGCACATCCATCGTTCCGAGTATACCCTCACCGGATAATTCCCTCTAAAGTGCTATCTTACTAGGTGTGCTCACATAACCTAGTTCCCCAAGTTGGAATCGCCCACCAACCTGACCCCAAATATAAACGTAGTGGAGGCCGTCATATTCCTTCCCTGAAAGTGAGATAAATCCCTCACCCATATACCGGACGCTATGACCTGGAGATATACTCGTCTTACTCCTCAAGCTAGGGTATTCACCCATATCGCGCAACCTCCCTTGATAACACTAGAGCATATAAATTAAATAAATACATAGTCACTGATATTTAATAGCACACACAATATATATATATATATATATATATATATATATATATATATATATATATAATATAAACCCCGCCTTTACCGTGTACTCAAAATCCCGTAACACTAGCCTGAAATTTCTCGAGTCTGTGACCCGACTCAATTTAATTAATTTTCTCACTTATTAATTCACACGTCAATTAATATAGTATTTCCCCGAGTCTATGGTCCGACTCTTATATAAATTAATTAATAATAATCCGAGTCTATGGTTCGACTCTAATTTAATTAATTTACACATTAATTAATTAGTACTAATCGGAGTCTATGGTCCGACTCTAATTTAATTGATTTACACATTAATTAATTAACACTTGGTGTCGCCCAACCATTATACCCGGACTCGCTCACTTGGCTCGTACCATCGTTAACACCCGATTCTATATTTTGCCCCATAACTAATTAATTACACTTCGATTCCTTTAATAATGTAGTGCCACTCAACTACAATACCCGGATATTTTCCCTCGGTCCAAAATCAATACTCACAAATAAATTCCTAAAATTGAATCGTTCCGTAACATACAATTATCACCCTCCTAAACCCAATTATATCCCCTTATAATTGTTAAGGAATATGTGTCATATATGCATTTATCACTAAATAAAAGTAGGGGATTAAATTCTAAATTAATTTACCTTATATATATAAACAGGCCGAATTGCCAAAATTCTGGGACCTTCGATCGATCGATCCCCTGGGTCGATCGATCGATCGAACAGGGATTCCTCTTTTCCGGCTTGATGTTTCAGCCATTGATGAACCCTTAAGATTTTATTCCTTCTCAAACCTTTACCCAAATCACAACCAACATATTATCCACACAAGAAAAGGTTCTAAACACCCTAGAGACCTTAATCCATCATCAAATTTATACATAACCCTAAGTATATCCGATTTGGGTTCCTTTTTCACCCGGGTCTCGTTCTACCGAATTTGACCTAACTATTTCCAGTCCATTTAATCACTAATACATATGGTAATCCACTATACAATTCAATCTTAACAGTCCCAAATCATAACTTAACCTCCATTGAGTAATTAAATCTTTCCATTACTCTAAATTCAGAAAACCCAATTTTAATTATGGTTACACACCCAAAACGAATTTTCATATGCACATACTATAATATGAATTGGTTATCACCTATTTTAAGAATCACAACAGTTAACCACTTGCCTGGAATGATTCATAGAGTCTGATTCGTTGGTGTAGTGAAGGTGTTGATGAAGAACACCCCAATCCGTCCATTAATTTGGCTCCAAAAGACCCTCAATTGGCTTCTTGATTAGCTTCCTCTAATCCTCTCTCAAACCATAGGTTTAGAATTTTCTATCTGTCGTTCCCTAATCCCTCAATTGGGTTCAAAACCCTTAATCCCATTTTTGGCCATATGGGCCTAATTAAAATTGCCCAAATCACCCCGTGTGGCCCGGCATGTCCAAAAATGCCCCGAGACCCGATTACTATCCCCGAGTACTCTTTTCTGACTATCTCGACCCATCCGGACTCAACCGTGCACTCAAAATTGTCATCCGAAATATTTATAACATTCTTCAATATTGACCTCGAAAATGCGACACATATTAATTCGAACAATTTAACTTAAAGTCGCCAAATATAAATAATTCTTCCCACTCAAATAAATTCTCCAAATCATAAATTTAAGTTCCTCCTATTTAAATATTTTTATTTCTCCCCAAAATAATTAAATACTAAATCCTCAAATTACGGGGTGTTACATACCCTCCCTTACAACGGAATTTCGTCCTCGAAATTAAGATGAGCTAAGTGCTCCAAGTCTCGAATCTCACTCTCTAGTCATGTGCCTCTAAGCTCACTATATCTATCTCTCCTGCTTCTAACTATAAATTACACAAATATGCATTTTAATTAACCAGGGCACCCATACACCCTGTACCCGTGCTTGACCGCACAAAAGTTGCATTAATTAACCCGAGTGCCCATACACCCTATCCCCGTGCTTTGCCGCACGAAAGTTACCCGACTATACTAGCCGTGACCCATAATATAACTTCCAACCCGTAGTCATATCACATATATAAATAATAATACCCGGGGTACCCAACCCATGTACTAACGACCAAACATCTCCTCACTTCCAATGTTACGCTAAGTTTCATGCGTGGGACATCTCGCAAAGCGAAATCCAAATAAGGACCCCCCCGATACACTACCACCTAACATTGTCGATCGTTGAGATCTGTTAGACCCTCAGTCCATGGTACGTACCCCCAAATACTTGTATATTAACATAAAATCATACACGCCTACTCTTATGCTACAAAAGACAACATAAAATACCGCCCCCTTACTATCATTAGCACTTGCGCAAAATAAACCCCGAGTTATCTCTCCCTGCTTGAAAATAAATTTAGCCACCCTAATTCACTTCAGTAGACTCCCTTACTTACCGGGATAAAATATGAGAACACAATACCTCATTATGTGTCTATCGCACCACAAAATACAACATATGTACATATATATAGGCTAGACTCCCTCTCAGGTGATACCTAGTAAAAATCATTCGTACCCTGGTGTCACGAACATCAAAACTTACCCCCACTATTCACAATAGTTCAAATCCATCGCTAATCAGTCGATAATTTTTTTTGTATCTACCCTACTTCCATAATTCTCGAAAGTAGTAACCACTCGCATAATTCAAACCTTCTCTCTGTGTACACCCCCACTCTCTTGTGGCCAACACTAAAGAAATCCACTACCCCACAGAAATATATATAAATAATATGGATGCTATAGCCAGCGCACTCACTAAATTCGACTTACCCGCAAACTCTAGTAAAAATAATTCATATATTGTGACACCCTCACTGTCAGTCAAAACATACCCCATGCCCATAGGATAAAAAGATAATTACCTCCATACTCTAGCTGCAATGGCTGATCCTCGGGTTCTTGAGCAGCTTCCCCCTGCCCAAACGCACCCATGACTTGTTGTAGCGGCTGTAAATCCAGGATCATGTCATGTAGTTGACCCCTTCCTCGCTGAGGACAATCTTTCTTCACGTGTCCCGCTTCCCCACGAACGAAACACCTGCTAATAAATTCACCCTGCCACTGGTCCCTTCCGTGTTGGCTTTGTCAGAAGTCATAGCCATCCTGTCGATAGCCCCCAGATCTAAATCTCTTGGCCTGATTTCCCTACCGAAAATCCTGCTCCTGGTGTCCCCCTGTCTGCTGCTGGGATACCCCACTGGTATTGTTCCCTCCTGCTTTAACCGACTGACTGGGTTCCACTCCCCTCTTGCTTCCTCTCATGTGGAAGCGATATTCCTGACAGTGTAGGAGTGTTGCATTTACGAAATCCGTATAAGCTATTAATGTGGGATTACCAATCAAATGTTGCCTGATCCTCCAGACTAACCCATGCATGAACTTTGACTTCTTTCTTTCTTCATCGTGTACCTCATCCGGTACAAAATTAGCCAAACAAGTGAATTCTTCCTTGTAGTCGGCCACTAAACGGTCCCCCTGAGTCACCTCTCTGAATTTTCTCCTCATTTCGGTCTCAATTGCTGGTAGAAAGTACTTCCGGTCGAACCGCACTCAAAACTCTGCAATTGCTAATGTATCCCTTTCCTCAACTGTGGTGCTAGACTCCCACCACTGTAACGCTGTTCCTACTAACTTAAAAGTGGGTAGCATTTGCTTCTACACCTCATTGCAATCTACCATGCGTAGGTAACACTGGATATCTCTCTTCCACTGACATGCTAGCACCACCTCTGAACCCCCTCGAAACTCTAGTGGGTGGCCCTTTTGAAAGACCTCTCATACTTGCTGCCACTCTGACTTTCCCTGGTGGACCTGAACATCCGGTACCACTAACGCCTATGGCTGATCTGGAGGAAAGTACATTGCCATTGCGATCATCATCGCTTGAACTGCCTGCCCCTCTAATTCAGTTACCTGTGCTGCCGAAATCATTTCTAGCAGTTGCTACGGTAACTCTGGCTCCTGATGAGCCTCCCTAGTCTCGTCTCCCCCTGCTGCCCTAGCTGTTCTCTCTCTCCTGGGCGGCATCTGAAATAAGAATCGAAACGTATGAGGTCACCCTCATATACAAAGTAATTGGAAGAAGAACGTAAATGCGCATACGTATAAGAATACAACAATCCTATGATAAGGCTCAACATCAAAGAACGCTAAGCTGAAACGTGAAAAGCCGCACAGATCCTAAGGACACTAGAACCTGATGCTCTGATACCATCTGTGACACCCCGCCTAATAAAATACCGGGTGATCAGTCCTATACCAAATTAAAACAGGAATCCCAGTTGGTTCATCCTTAGCATCACTGTCGAAAACCTTTTTAAAACTTACTAACCACCTAGTATTCCAAAAAGCTGGTGCCAAATTTTATCTTATTAATTAAACCAAACAGTACATGCGGAAATAAATATAATCCATTCACACAACTGAATAAATAATGACTACATGCCGAATAAACCATCTGTCACCAAAGTAAAATAATCCAATACAAATATTCAACACCGAAATAAAATAAATCTGAAAACTGAACTGAAAGTCTGGGCGACATGCCCTAAATAAAAATGGAATTGATAAATGATTCCTACTCTAGGAATGAAAGAACGATGCGTCTAATCCAAGCTTCTGCTAGCATCCTCATATGCCGCAGCTCCGTGTCCCTAAAATAAAATATAAATCCTGGCGTCTCTGTAGCTGGACACCTAAAAGGTTTTGAAAATAGTTTTATAGCAAGGGTTAGAACCCAAAAAAATTGAAAATATTTAGCAAGTGAATTAACTGCAGTAATTTAAAATGCATGAATGCGCTTTATATATAAGTTAGTGTCGCACTCTCTTGAGGACATTCTTACCCCTCCACTATTGTGCACACCTAACGGTTACCTTAACCCCACCTAGTTGTACTACCCCCTTCAACTAGTCCTGGTATAATCTCCCCTTGCCATACTACTCTAAACCGAGTATAATAATTTTTGGATTATAATTTATCTCACCAATTAACTTAATTAACTTCCTTTAAATCATAACATATAACCGTGACACAAGTTATTTAAAGTATATACTTCACACACTGTATTATTTCCCGCATATAATATTTACTACAATTATATACGTACCTTTACTAAGAACAACCACACATATGTATATGCACATCCATCCCTTCGAGTATACCCTCACCCGAATATTCCCTCTAAAGTGCTATCTTACTAGGTGTGCTCACATAACCTAGTTCCCCAAGTTGGAATCGCCCACCAACCTGACCCAAAATATAAACGTAGTGGAGGTGGTCATATTCCTTCCCTGAAAGTGAGATAAATTCCTCACCCATATACCGGACGCTATGACCTGGGGATATACTCACCCTACTCCTCAAGCTAGGGGATTCACGCACATCGCGCAACCTCCCTTGATAACACTAGAGTATATAAATTAAATAACTACCTAGTCACTGATATTTAATAGCACACATAATATATACACACATATATATACTATCACTACACCGTATATATATAATATAAATCCCGGCTTTACCATGTACTCAAAATCCCGTAACACTAGCCTGAAATTTCCCGAGTCTGTGGCCCGACTCAACTTAATTAATTTTCTCACTTATTTTTTCACACGTCAATTAATATAATATTTCTCCGAGTCTATAGTCCGCCTCTTATATAAATACTTTGCACATTAATTTATATAATATTTACCCGAGTCTATGATTCGACTCTAATTTAATTAATTTATACATTAATTAATTAATATTAATCCGAGTCTATGATCCGACTCTAATTTAATTAATTTACATATTAATTAATTAATACTAATTCGAGTCTATGGAACGACTCCAATTTAATTGATTTACACTTTAATTAATTAACACTTGGTGTCGCCCAACCATTATACCCGAACTCGCTCACTTGGCCCATACCATCGTTAACACCCGATTCTATATTTTACCCCATAACTAATTAATTACACTTCGATTCCTTTAATAACGTAGTGACACTCAACTACAATACACGAATATTTTCCCTCTGTCCAAAATCAATACTCACAAATAAATTCCTGAAATTGAATCGTCCCGTGACATACAATTATCACCCTCCTAAATCCAATTATATCCCCTTATAATTGTTAAGGAATATGTGTCACATATGCATTTGTCACTAAATAAAAGTAGGGGATTAAATTCTAAATTAATTTTCCTCATATATATAAACAGGCCCAATTGCCAAAATTCTGGGACCTTCGATCGATCGATCCCCTGGGTCGATCGATCGATCGAACAGGGATTTGTCTTCTCCGGCTTGCTATTTCAGCCATTTATGAACCCTTAAGCTTTTGTTTCTTCCCAAACCTTTACCCAAATCACAACCAACATATTCTCCACACAAGAAAAGGTTCTAAACATCCCAGAGACCTTAATCCATCATTAAATTTATACATAACCGTAAGTATATCCGATTTGGGTTTTTTTTCACCCGGGTCTCGTTCTACCGAATTTGACCTAACCATTTTTCATTACATTTAATCACTAATACATATTTTAATCCACTCTACAATTCATCCCAAATCATAACTTCACCTTCATTGAGTAATTAAATATGTCCATTACTCTAAATTCAGAAAACCCAATTTTAATTATGGTTACACAGCCAAAATGAATTTTCATATACACATACTATAATATGAATTGGTTATCAACTATTTTAAGAATCACAACAGTTAACCACTTGCCTGGAATGATTCGTAGAGTCTGATTTGTTGGTGTAGTGAAGGTGTTGATGAAGAACACCCCAATCCGTCCCTTAATTTGGCTCCAAAAGACTCCCAATTGGCTTCTTGATTAACTTCCTTTAATCCTCTCTCAAACCCTAGATTTAGTATTTTCTATCTGTCGTTCCCTAATCCCTCAATTTGATTTAAAACCCTTAATCCCGTTTTTGGCCATATGGGCCTAATTAAAATGGTCTGAATCACTCCGTGTGGGCCCGGCTATGTCCAAAAATGCTCCGAGACCCGATTACTACCCCCGAGTACTCTTTTCTGACTATCTCGATCCATTCGGACTCAACCGTGCACTCAGAATTGTCATCCGAAATACTTTATAACATTCTCCAATTTGACCTCGAAAATGCGACACACATTAATTTGAACAATTTATTTTAAAGTCGCCAAGTGTAAATAATTCTTCCCACTCAAATAAATTCTCCAAATCATAAATTTAAGTTCCTCCTATTTAAATATTTTTATTTCTCCCAAAAATAATTAAATACTAAATCCTCAAATTATGGGGTGTTACAGCTAGCAGACTATTACCAACAGCTAGCAAAGCACTACAACAAGAAGGTCAATCCAAGAGCATTCGAAGTTAAGGACTACGTCCTAAGGAAAGTTCTTGGCAGCGTAGTAAAACCATCAGATGGCAAGCTGAGACCAAACTGGGAGGGACCATTCAAGGTGATAAGGGACAACCTGCAAGGAGTCTATCACTTAGAAACGCTGGAGGGCAGGGAGATACCTCGAGCTTGGAACGTTGCCAATTTAAAGAAATTATAAGCCTAGTTTTCCATTTTAAGCTTTTATTACAATGTTGAAATTTACAATTCATTTCTCATTTTTGGTTAATAAAAGATTATTTGGGAGTGGCATTCTATGAAGTGTTAATTTTTATGGTGAACTTTATAACTTGTATACCTTTTTCCAAGCGACAGGCTTCCCACTTAACATATAAAAGTAGGGTATTACCCTCCTCAGGTTTTCGGTATCAAACACGAACAACCTCATAGCATTGCCCCTGGTAATATATAAAGCCCTACAGGGGACCCTTAGGCAGCTCGGCCAACTCAGGTTGGTCGCCAAACATTGTTTGGCTCAAAAATCTGCTCGGCTAGAATATCCAGCACCAGGTTTGTCCTCGCCATTGCCACACTTAGGCCTAAGGGGGTGTGACGACACAACCTAAAAGGTAAAGTGGGTCAAAATGGTATCCTATAAGCATACTGGACTGAGAGGACATTCACTCAATAAAATAACTCTGCCCACATCAAATCTAGTCGGCTAAGAAGAGCCTAAGATAACCAAACAAGAAATCAATGAAGTGAAAAATACATAACACATGTTTAGTCGGTGAATCGCCCAAAACATAATTATTTTATTACTTCACTGCATTTACAAAAAGTTTTATTAAATTAAATAAATCCTAATGAGGATTGGGCCTCTGATCAAGATAATCATCTACTGACTCTTCGGCCATCGTCTGGGTGAGGAGTTAATTCCTCCTCGACTTCATTTGCATCTGGCTCCAGTAGCTGCCTGGGGATAACATCTATGTGGACCCACTGATAATCCCTCCTAAAGGGGTTACGCATCAAAGTTGAAGGGGAGATCTCATGACGATACGAGAGTATTGAGTTCTTAGGTACCTTCAACTCCCTGAGAGAATTCAACCACCCCCTAATAAAGGATAGCTCTTCAACCTCCCCCAATCTCATCGAAGCATTGGTCCAACCCTGATCATAACCGTCAGCCCACACTCGCCGAGGACCTTTCTTGAACAAATGCCTCACCAGGGTGACATCTCTCTCGAGACCGATAGCTATTACGTATGCCCGACGAACATCTCCTCGAAGCTCGTCGATCTTCCTAGCTGAACTATGGTCACCTGTACCAGCTCGTCGTCCAGTCGATAAAGAGGAACCACGTAGAACCTGAGGAGAAATGCTAGGCGCATTCTCCCAGAGTCACGAGACTTCTCTCCTCAGAGCTTCGTTCTCTTATTAAAGTAACTCTCCAACTTGATTAACCTCTGAGGCATCCAAGAGCCTTGCCTTCAAAGCGTCCACCTCTTCTTGAACAGAAGCGTCGATTTCCTCCATCTCTTGGAGCCTATCCTTTAGCTTAGCAACGAGCTCTGACTGGTCCTTATACTCCCTATTCCTCATTCGAAGGGACTTATAAATCCTTATAAAAGACCTACGAACTTGATTGCTCGCGTTAGGACCAAGAATCTTTCCTAGTTGAGAAGTAGCAGGTATATACTCATCAACATCAATTAGCCACAAACCATAAAAAGCATTGAAGGATAAAGAAATCAGTATCTAGAATTGAAAAGGATTTCATTTTGTTAGAAGAGAGATTTTAAGTACATGAGTAGAAAAAAAAGGAAAGAACAATAAAAGTAAAAAATATAAAGAGTTCCCTAAAAAGACTAGCTGGCAACCTCAGTCTGCTCTGAGGTCACTGGTTGCTTCCCCTTATCTGCTGTAGCTTCAGGCACATCTTCTTCAGACGGAGTAGTCGCCATTCCCTGGTTGAGGGGAACTTCAGAAGCGGTGGTCAGATCAGTAAGGGCACCTTTATTGGTAGTATGAAGAGGCACCTCATCCACAACAGCCTTAGGTCCAGGATCGTTCTCGTCAAAGAATAGAGAGCCAATGTCCACCTCGACAGCCAGAAGAGACTTATTCCAACCCTTTTTGAATTTCAGACGACTGATATAGCCAATCTGAATATCACCATCCTCATACGCAGCGGCCCATCCGGTGTTGTACGAGCTCTTTTTAAGGGTGGCAGCCTCGGATTCCACCTTCTCCACCTTTCTCGCGAGCATCTTGTTTTCCTCCACCACAACCATATTGCTCGTGTAGACCAAGTCGTAGGACTGCCTCAACTCTCCAAGCTCCTAGGTTGCCGCCTCCTGTGCTCGATTGGCTTCAGTAAGGGCGAGATCGAAAGACTTTTAGGCAGCATCAACAGTCTTCAAGCTGGCCTCCAGCTCGGCATTCTTCCTCACCAGCTCATCGCGACTGCGGTAGAGGACATCAAAATCGGTCACAAACTTCAAAAAAAGAGAAATGTTAGCAAGAAAAGTATTGAACAAAATATTATAAGAATAGAGAAGTAAAAGCAGACTTACCAAGGCTAACCTCTGACTTTCCTTCAGGGCTAACTGGTCAGATCCATCTCCTTCTGACGATCAGTCGACAAAATTGCTCTTCCGAGTAACGCAGGAGCCAACTGAGGGGAAAGGGCAACAAAAGCCCTCTCTGGCAAAGCAGACACGGGCACCAGAGCTTGACCCGTCTTTGTCCTCACCTCCTCTTTCCTCTTCTCTTCTTCCCTATCTTTCCTCTCCTTCTCATCTCTCTTTCTCTCCTCCACCTTCTTCTTTTCCTCCTCTTTCTTCCTTTCCCTCTCTCTCTCGATATTTCCTCCTCTCTCTTCTTTCTCTCCTGCTCATGAGTAGCAGTCTGGAACCAGTGGCAACTTCCTCGCTGCCAGACTTCTGCTTCTTCAACCGGCGAGAGAGAAGCATATCATCATCATCATCATCATCATCATCATCATCATATCGAATCAAATTCTTCCTAGGAGGAGTCATGTCTTCCTCGCTGGAACTACTTGAATCATCTGAAGACTCCTGCGCCTCTGAACCCTCCTCCGAGCTGGAAGATTCTTCACTATCAGAGCTCTCCTCACTGGAATGACCTTCAATTCCACCCCTGTTGGAACCCTCACTCTCCTCACCAGAACTGCTTTCCTCCTCGTCCAATTGGACTGGGTCGGCAATAACCTCTTTTATAATGTCTAGCTGAGGAATGCTATCCATAGCTCGTGCAATGAAACTGGACCCAATGTTCTTGTATTCCAAAAGAAATGCAGCAGATTGAGGATGCTCATCGTCAGCTAAGAGTTCCCTAATTTTCCAAGCATTGATCAGCTCGGTAGCTCGAATCTCGTGAATATCTGGTTTAGAGTTCCTTGTCTTCGCTAAAAAGAGAAAGAGAGAAATATGTGAGAAGAAACCATACATTAACAGATGATCAATTATCAAAATAAAAGATATGCATACCTATATATTCATCCTTATAAAAGGGAATCACGAATCTCCCAGACCTCGACCCTTCAGTATGGGGAGCGAACTGACAATTTTTGGCAATAAACCCCTCATGCCAGTAGTCCTTATGGGAATCAGGTAGATTCACTACCAATACCTTATCAGGACTCCTGACTTTGAGGTAAAGGAGACCAGAACTTATTCGAGAGAAAGAATAGCAAAAGAAGAATTCAGGAAGCCCTAGATCAGTGCCATAAAGCTGGTTAATTCTATGCACACCATTAATAATTTTCCAAACATTTGGCGAGCACTGTGCATGAAATATATCGAAGTAACTAAAAAAATGTAAGAACAAACGATTTGGGGGAAAAGTGAGACCCCCTGATATAACAAGAGGATATGTATCTAGTGGCCATCCTCAATGTCTTTAACATTACGAGGAACAACGACACTTTCGATGACTACCCAGTCTGGAATATTGTAAAATTTCTTAAACTCAGTTATCGACCTATTACCTCTTTTTGTCATCGAAAAATAAAAACCCTAAAAGCGAATGTAAAGAAATTCCAACATAAAAATAAAAAAAAAATAAGTGGGAAAAACTTACGACGTAAAGGTCAGCTTGCGACGGGGCAAAAGTCGCAAGCCGGGACAATGAAGAGGTAAGAAAGAAGCTTGGAGATGGAAGAAGAGACCTAGAAATAAGAAAGTGACAGTGAAAGCTTGGATAAATATAGAGAATGCGAAGAAATATGAAGCGACGATTCAGGGAATGACCTCTCCAAAATGATTTAAACCTTTCTAATCATGATGCACCGAAAACATCGCAATCTGCCGTCTAAATAAATTCGGGAAGGGCTCTTCAATCCAAAAGTATTGCACGAATCACAAAAATGCCATTAAGGCAAATCATTTAAAATTATTGATCCCAAATTGTGACCCAAAAATTTTAGGGTCAATTGTGGGTACCTCGATTTGTCACTCTGGCCCAGACGAGTAGCCCAATTAAACACGGCCCAAAGTCTAAAGGCCCCGCGCCTCAACCAATTCAGTTTTAATCGAGTCAGTTACTAAAATATCTCTTTAAAGATACTTTAGGGATTGTGGGCTAACGTGTAGGAGTACTACTCCTCCACTCTCCGAAATAACACGTATATATCAAACCCCTCGCCCAGGGCAAAGGGCATGAAATTTGTAAACACTACCCCGGAGTAAAGAGCAATAAAATACTGAGAGCACCACCGTGGATGTAGACCTTATTATCGAACCACGTATATCTTGTGTTGTGTGTTGTGATTGCCATTCCTTTTAGTTATTTACTTATTCTGGTGATTACCTTTGCTTGTTATTTTGTGTTGAGTTTAATTATCACCACATGAACGATTACGTTTAGAATGATTATAAACCCGTGTGGATGTATTCCCTTAGTTGTTATGAATTCATAGTTGATAAAATTGAGTTCTACAAAGCTTTGAAATTGTAATGGAGATTTGAGAAGATGAACAGTTTTATATATAGGAAATTTTGGGCTTAGCGTGTGGCGCGAATCAATTTGGCCCTGGGGGTGAATTAATTCTACTCCTAGAGTAGGATCGGGTCAGACCGAGAGAAATATTAATGGGATTTTTATGAGCTCATCATAAAACTCATTGGAGAAACGCATATAATGATTTTCGTTAAACTTCACACATTCATCTGGTGATATTATCCTCACCCGTAAAATCTAGATGTTATATTAAAAAAATAAACTAGGTGTCAGTCTTTGTTTTAATTTTTTTTTATAAATTTTTTATATCAATTGTCTGTCAAAGATGTAGTCTTAAAAAATTATCAATTTAAATTCAACTTACTCTACAAATTATGAACAATTCTCAACAAATTTGGTTTTATGAATTTGAAACTAAGATCTTTTAACATTCGTTTGCGTTGGTGGTTTTAATTAGCTGAGATATGTGACCTTATATGTATAGGAACATAGTTTATTAAAGTCACAAAATGATTATTGTGATACAGGTACACGTGTGTTGAGTTGAATTGTTGATTTAAATTTATTAGAAATTAATTGCATAAATAATAAAGTATGTAAATTAAAGGGGATACTATTCTTCAATAATTGAATTTGTTAATTTCCCCTATGAAATTATCCGAACAGGTAAATGAACACAATATTTAACATTGTTGAGAAAATTGTATTTGACCAGGTCCATGGGGGTAAAAAGAGGGTGAGAGATCTTGTTAGTTTTATTAAGCTTGAAGTGGTAGGATTCGAAACTAAGAGTGAGAGATGAAATTACAAGTGTATAATATCAAGTGGATTGTTAACATTTTCCCTCCTCATAGCGGGGGTTTTATTTATGCAAAGTTAAAGTCCTAACCATCTATAATTATTATTTGTTACCATCCCTTATATGATCCATTTCAATTGGAATATACCTATTATGACAACTCATAGTTTATCCCGCCCGGTTGATCAGGCAGCACGTAAAATACCGGCGATGCCTAAACAATTTATATCATTCTCAGCATCAACGTAAACTAAAAACTATGGTAAATTAAAACCAACAAAATAAAGGATTCAGTAAGAGATGAAGAACATAAATAATAAACTATGAAACTGAATCCACTATATAAAAACCTTCGATTACAATTGTTCAACTAAATAAAAAAAGTACAACTTAACTCTAACTACAAAATCCCAACTAAAATACAAATGGAGTAGAAAGGTAACCCTTTCATGTAACTTCGAATATGCCGACAGCTATAAAGAACCAGCTACTACAATTCTCTGAATGCCAAGTTGGATCACCATAACCGAAAGTCTGACCGCTCAATCCTATTAACCTGTTTATACAATAATAATACATGGGGGGGGGGACATTTTATAGTTTAGTTCAGTGCCCTAAAGTTACAAGAATTAACTTTTAATACTGATAAATAATGATGTAGTTAATTCGAAATACATGCCACCCATCGATGCAATAAGTATCTCACATCTCGACTAAGTGCAATACTAAGTGCATGTCCTAACCCAAGGCATAACTACACTAAAAGTATCTATCTCCAGAAAATTCAGCACTAACACGTAGCGAACAACTACCATAGAACGCTATTAATAACCTAAATAGGATTTCACCCAAAGGTCCATACATATATTTCTATTCGCGTATTCTTAGCCTTATAAACATAATGTTAGGCCTTGTATAAAGGAATGTAACTAGCCACACATGTAAAAATACAATCCATATACCTACCCCCGCAATGTCACTCACAAGGGACATACAAGTAAACCACATAAAGTGCCTATCATGCCATAGGTTCAATATCAATGTCTATAATTAAACTGCATTAATTCTTACGTAATACACACACACACACACACACACACACACACACACACACACACATATTATACACAAGCGCTTATACCCTCGGTGTCCACCTCGTGCTTCTTTTTTTAAGTCCATAAGAAATCGACACCTAATGGGCTTAAGCAACACACAAAAAATGATGGAAGCGATCATATGCAGTAGCACCACTAACTGGCCCATGCCTGACGACTAGTGGCTCCCATCAAATAACCTTCTCTCATCACGAAGGGAACATCCTTGAATGCATGATCTAAAATGATGACATCCACTGTGACAGCAAATCTCAGTCGACATATTGTACACAATCCGATGTCGAACTTAACCCTAAACCAATAGATTCACCACAAGTACGGGTACATCCACATAATCACATAATATCTAAACACATAATATATATATATATATATATACGAAGAGGTTCAAAAGTGAACCTAAAAGATGAACATTTTAATGAACCTTAACAAAAAAAATACCTTAACAACCCGTTAATTTTAATTCCTATGTTGTAATTGGTCCGTGCCAGCAGTAACGGACACGCGTGTGACATGCATGTTTTTTAGTACACATACCTTACTCCCTACCACCCACCCCACCCGCATGTCACAAGCATGTCCGTTGCCGCTGGCACTGAACAATCACAACGTAGGAATTAAAATTAATGAGTTATTAAGGTATTGTTTGTTAAGGTTCATTAAAATGTTCATATAGCTATAGGATAACTCATACACTCCAGCTTACCCACCCATTGGGGTCCCATATCATTGGATCCTTATTTAAATTAAGTTTAATGTGGTGTAAAAAAATTTGGGATATGGGGGGTGTCCATGTACCACGATGCATGCACAATAATAAATAAAAGAGATACAAAGATTTACGTGGTTCGACCAAGAATGACCTACGTCCACGGGGGCTGTGTTCCATTAGAATGATGAGGGAGTTTACATGAATGTGTTTCTCTAGCTTCTAATCCCCCTTTCACAATGGGGGGGGGGTCCCCTTTATATAGATTTAGGGGTTACATTAGGGTTATAAAAATGGATGAGTCCTATCGTCGTGGAGTTTGATTTGAATTAGATACTGCTCCTCGGTCTTCTAGTTTATCAAGAACTCTAATCGTCCCTATCTTGTTGGAGCGTCTGTTGCTCTCCATCTTGACCAAGGTGCTCGCCACATGTCACGCTAAAATATAGGCATATTTATTACCCCCACAATAGCCCCATGGGTCGCAGTTCAGCTGAGTTGATTTTGAGATGAGCTGGGAGCTGGTCCATAATCTCTTTAAACGTGCATAGTTACTGATGTGAACTGGATTAGCATTCTTTGAGTTGTCGTTCAACATTTAGCCTTCTTTGGTTGCTCTTCTTGCCTTTATAAGTTTTTTAGATGAATGATTGGCTTGAGTTGAGAGACGTTCAGTTGATATGGGAACCAGACTCGAGAGTGTCGAGCTGCCTACGTACCCTCATGGGATCAGGTCGAACGTAGTTCATTGCTCTGTTTTATTGCATGGCCCAATTCGTGAGGCCGACCACAGGCCTGTTCAGAATTCGCTTGTTGAGGCTTTCTCGAGCGTGCATTAAGTTTAGGGCATCTCCCTGTATTTTGATCTTATACGGCCCATTTGGTGAGGCCGACCACAAGCCTATGTGTCGAGCCTTGCTTGGGCATGTACCTAGTCGGGGTAAGACCCTGCATTAGGTTTTTTATATGTCCATTTGGAGAGGCCGACCAGAAGCCTATGCGCCGAGCCTTGCTCGGGCATGTACCGAGTCGGGGTAAGACCCTGCATTAGTTTTTTCATATGGTCCAATTGGAGAGGCCAACCACATGCCTATGTGTCGAGTCTTGCTCGAGCACGTACCTAGTCGGGGTAAGACCTTGCATTAGGCTTTTCTTATGGTCCAATTGGAGAGGTCGACCAGAAGCCTATGTGCCGAGCCTTACTCGGGCATGTACCTAGTCGGGGTAAGACCCTGCATTAGGCTTATAATATTTGATATGTAATCAGTACGCTTATTGTACTTAGGCCTTTCCCGCAAGTCGATGTAATACCAATTTCGTTCGCAACTTTCCATTTTCTAATGCCTCGTATGTAAATATCCGTCTATTTTACCTTTTAGGTTGTGCTGTCACACTTCCTTAGACCTAAAAGACGATGACAAAAATGCACTTGGTTTAAGGCCGTCCACCCATTCAGGATTTTGACCGACCTACATAGTTGGCAACCAACCTGAGTTGGATTTTGCCTAGGGATCCCCCGTAGGGCTTTTATTATTGTCGGGGCAACTCATGAGGCCATTTGTGTTTGGAGATGACAAAGGCCTGTGGACTTCCTTAATTTAATTGGAACAAGCAAGAAAGCCGTTGTAATTAAATCAAGCTTAATCTTAATTGTCATTTGAAAGAATATTTCCAGTGTTAACCATGTTGGCAACCATCCTAAGTTGGCCTCTTCTATTTTGCTCTAAATATTGTGGTGAATCTGTTTACGTGTCATCATTGCCCTAGAGCCCCCAATCAGGCTGTGAGGAGAAGACTGCCTGGCCGTCCATCAAGTTATTTGATCTGTATAACTGAGATGATAAGTGTGATCGAATGTTCCTTGGGGATTTGTTGTGTTGAAGAGTATCGCGTTGATTGTTCGTCGAGCTGGATATAATTAAGGATTATCTTGCTCATATAGCTCCATGTAATGTATCGTTCCTTGGGTCACACTTGTTCGTCGACCATGCATGGTGGTTCCAGGAGGTTGTGAAAGACTCTATATAGCTCGGGAACTTAAAGAAATTGATACGAGTTCAAAGCATCTTCGTGCAGAAATGCATTGATTTGATATGGGGTTCAAGAAATGTCGTTCCTCTGGAGTTGATATCTTAGTGTTGATGACGCGTTAATTCATTGCCTAGTGATTACTGATCATCATGGGTTGTCTGACGATGTTGCTTGATACATTCAATGTGGTCTAGTGTTGTTATCAACATGCTCTATTCGTTGACTGTGATCTTGCTGGATATGTGACTTCTTATATGTTGGATTCGTCCTTGTTGATAAATATAGTTGATCATTGCTCTCCATGCTTATTTATGCGTTATTGGATCTTTGTTATACAGATCGCCCAACTTCTCATTCGCCGAGGTTGAATTAAATAAGAATCGTATATCCCAACTATCCATTGGATCTTGAGACGTGATCACATAATGTCGACTATCCATCGAAACTGAGGGTCCGTCGAGGCAAAATTGCAAAGGATCTAGTAGATATTGCGAACGATCCATGCTCGAGCATCTGTCGGAGCATTGATAAGATAAATGATGCCTGATCATCCATCGAGGCAAGATTATCAAGGACCAAACACATATTACTGACGACCATGCATTGTTAGTGAAAAATAGATTTCCAGATTAAATAAATGATGCTTGGATGCCTGTCGGGACAAAAATTATAGAGGATCTGGTAGATATTGCGAGTGATCCATGTTCCAGCATCCGTCGAGGCAAAAAGGACCGAGCAAGTATTACGAACGATTATACAGTGTTAGTGAAAACTAAATTTCCAAACCATTTATTAGGGTTGAATAACAATAATAAATGTGACGTCGATCATTAATCGACTGTGCCAACCATCTATCAGGACTGAATACAAGAATTATCCCGACCAACCATTTATTGGGGATAAAATACGACGTGTGTGGCAAATATCTTCAGGACTAAATATATAAAAATATTTTGTCGATCATTTGTCGGGATGAACCTTGAATATGCCTGATCATCCTTCAGTTCAAGAATCATAGAGCCAAATAATCAATACTGAAATTGAAGAAATATCAACGTCCGAGCATCGGTCAGTTATCACAAATAATATTGCCCAAGCATTTGTTGGGTCCAAAGCGGTGTAACGTGCTCGACCATCCATCGGAGCATTAATAAAATAAGTCGTGTCTGGCACGTCTGTCAGGGCGAAGTTGTACATGTCTGAGTAGATATTGAGAGCGAGCCGTGCTCGAGCATCTATCGGTGCATTAATAAGATTTCCAAGAGCTTAAGATTGTGGTCGAGCATTCGTCGGGACTGAATCTTGTACCTGTGGAAGTTAATAAGTCGCTCGACCATTTATCGAGGCTAAATTAAATAGAATTTATCATGCAAGTCATTTATTCAGTCAAGGAATATATGATGTGCATGTGCTCGACCATGTGTCAAGGAAATATATCATAGTATTGAATGAAATGAATGATCCCATAATTTTTATGATAAAATCTCACGGGGAAGGCCGTACCCGAGCATTCGTCGGGGCTACTCTAAGTACTAGTAAAAATATTACACCGACCATCCATTGGCATAATCAATAATCTCCTTCCGCCCCATTATTTATATGAACGAATAAATGACATGAGTGCTCTATAAGTGCACCTCATTATTTATGTGAACGAAATAATTGGTATAAAGTCCAATATAAGATGCAAAAATTGTCAAATATTTCCAGATGTACGATATAGGAGTTAATTTGGAATTTCTGCAAATAGCTCTTTAACAAATACTTAATCGTAAGTTGGTTTCAAAAAATTATTTTCACAGAAAATTTGTGTTGTGACGATTGTGAAGTATGCAATATAGATAGCCCCCTGCTAACAAATTTATGATGATAAAAATCTTGAGCATAATTTGTGAGCAAATAAAATATTATGAGACAAAAACGAACAATGCACAAATAAATGTGCGTATCCATCAACTGGGGATGTGCTAAATATAAGAATTATCGTGACCAACCATCCATTGGGGATAAAATGAGACTTGTGTGGTAGATATCTTCAGGACTAAATATATAGAAATATTTTCCCGATATGAATCTTGGATATGCCTGATCGTCCTTCAGGTTGATAATCATAGAACTCGAGCATCAGTCGGAGTAATAATAATTTTTCCCGAGAATTTGTTGGGTCTAAAGTGTTGTAGCGTGCTCAACTAACCGTTGGAGAATGAATAAAATAAGTGGTGCTTGGCTAGTCCATCGAGTCAAAGTCGTACAGTTCCTGGTAAATACGACAAGCGATCTGTGCTCGAGTATTAACAAGATTCCCAAGAGTTTAAGATTGTTGCCAAGCATCCGTCGGGACTGAATCTTGTACCTGTGGAAGTTAATAAATTACCCGACCATCTGTTGAGGCTAAATCAAATAGAAGTTATCATGAGAATGATTTGTTGAGCAAAGTATATATGACACGCATCCGCTCGGCCATTTGCCGAGGAAAAGATTTCATAGTAGTGTATGAATGTAATGAATGATCCAATGATTTTTATGATAAAAATCCCACTGAGATAATCATGCTCGAGAATCCATCGGCACTAAATTAAATAACCAATAATCTCCTCTTGCCGAGATTGAATAGTTGTAGTCGAATGACAATATTGAAAATTAAATGATCGAATAAATGACATGAGTGCTATATAAGTGCGCCCCACTTATTTATGTGAGAAAAATAATTTGTAATAAGGTTGCATAAAAAAGTGCAAACTAAAATTATTGTAACAATTGTAATTTAGTCACATGGTCCCTCAATTTTTTTGCGCATAGGGAAATCCTCATTGCGGCAGAATGTTTTTGCGCGAAAAATCAGATTTCAGATTGTAATTTCGTATTGTGTTTGACTAGATTTCCAGATTAAGTAAATGCTTAGTCACCGGTAGGTCGCAAATAGGTCGCCGACCACTAGGGGCTGCTCGACCAAGAAAGTTGTAGGTCGGAGAATAACTGGAGGTGAGATGCAGAGCGCCCATACCTGCTGAGGTTGGTTGGCACTAACCAAATGGAGGTTCGATCGCAATTTAAAGAGTTTCCCCTTCATGGCTCGTTGTTGTAGCACAGTGGAGGTTGCTGTAGCAGAGTGGGTGGTCGGGCGTCGTCGATGATGTGTGGAACCCTCTGTATGGTGGTTGCCGAACATCGAGATATTCCTATGACCCTCTCATAGGGCCCTTGCTTGATTTCCCAAATACATCTCGAAATCTCCCTTGCCGCAATAAATTGGTGATCCATCACCTGAAGGGTTCACAATTTAGAGTGGGTATCACCTTTTCTCTTAAATCAATAAATCAATGTAGATCCACTATTTGTGGCGTCATTCGAAAGTAGACGAGACTCCACAATGGAGAAAATCGGAGGAGACGAAAACCTCTTGCAAAAAAAAAGACGTTTTATGTCGTTTTTCACAAACGACGCCAATTATGGTGTCAAAAAATCTGGGATATGGGGGTGACTATATACCACGATGTATGCACAATAATAAATAAAAAAGAGAAAAAGATTTACGTGGTTCGACCATGAATGGCCTACATCCACGGGGCTGCTGCTATGTTCCATTAGAATGATGAGAGAGTTTACATGAATGTGTTTCTCTAGCTTCTAAGCCCCCTTTCATAATGGGGGTGTCCCCTTTATATAGAGTTAGGGGTTACATTAGGGTTATAAAAATGGATGAGTTCTATCTTCGTGGAGTTTGATTTGAATCAGATACTTCTCATCGGTCTTCTAGTTTATCAAGGACTTTAATCGTCCCTATCTTGTTGGAGCGTCTGTTGCTCACCATCTTGATCGGGGTGCTCACCACGTGTCACGCTATTATGTAGGCATATTTATTGCCCCGACATTTACAATCTCTCAAAACCAGGTTAAATATATAAATAAGTAAAACACATCACATACGCTGAAGCCTACCCCAAATCAATTAAATCCCTAAATATCGAATTATTCTTACGTTCTTAGGATCATCAACTTTAATCCTTATTAAGTTCGACTCTTAGTTTATTGTGTCTCTAAACTACGAGTACGTCTTTCTCTCTATATATAAACATACACCCTCATAAAGTGCATATATAATTCCTCGTTTAATTGTTAAATTATTTTCACGACCTATAATCTCTCAAGACCTGAACTAATATCGCAAGTACTTTAACTCATTACTTTATTAGCACAATGTGTACACACGACTATAGGATATCGCTCTCTAGCATGTCCACTTATTCTAATCTAATCCTCAATGTCGGATAGTAAAAATTATTAAAGTCCTAACCATTCCTCTACCTTAATTGAAAATGCACACTTTACCTTATTGTTTACACACTAACAAACTTAACTTGCCAATTATGTCAACCATCACTCGCTTGGATAACCTTAAACATACTCAGATGAGTTCATAAAAATCCCATTAATATTTCTCTCGGTCTGACCCAATCCTACTCTAGGAGTTGAATTAATTCACCCCAGGGCCAAATTGATTCGCGCCACACAGTAAGCCCAGAATTTCCTATATATAAAACTGTTCATCTTCTCAAATCTCCATTACAATTTCAAAGCTTTGTAAAACTCAATATTATCAACTATGAATTCACAACAACTAAGGGAATACATCCACACGGGTTTATAATCATTCTAAACGTAATCGTTCTTGTGGTGACAATTAAACTCAACACAAAATAACAAGCAAAGGCAATCACTAGAATAAGTAAAGAACTAAAAGGAATGACAATTACAACACACAACACAAGATATACGTGGTTTGGCAATAAGGCTTACATCCACACTGGTGCTCTCAGTATTTTATTGCTCTTTACTCTGAGGGAGTGTTTACAAATTGCATGCCCTTTGCCCCGGGCGAGGGGTTTGATATATACATGTTATTTCAGAGAGTGGAGGAGTGAGACTCCTCCACGTTAGCCCACAATCCCTAAAGTATCTCTGAAGAGAGATTTTAGGAACTGACTGGGTTAAAACTGAATTAGTTGAGGCGCGGGGGCTTTAGACTTTGGGCCGTGTTTAATTGGGCTACTAGTTTGGGCCAAAGTGACAAATCGAGGTACCCACAATTGCCCCTAAAAAATTTGAGTCATAATTTGGGCTCAATAATTTTAAATGATTTGCCTTGATGGCATTTTTGTGATTCGTGCAACACTTTTGGATTGAAGCGCCCTTCTCGAACTGATTTAGGCGGCAGATTACCTCATTTCCGATGCATCATGATTAGAAAGGTTTAAATCATTTCGGAGAGGTCATTACTTAAATCTTCTCTTCATATTTCTTCGCATTCTCTATATTTCTTGAAGCTTTCACTGTCACTTTCTTACTTCCAGGTCTCGTCTTTCATCTTCAAGGTTCTTTCTTACTTCTTCATCTCCTCGACTTGCGACTTTTGCCCTGTCTCAAGATGACCTTTACATCATAAGTTCTTTTCACTTTTTTTTTTCTTTTTCTGCTGGAATTTCTTTACATTCGCTTCTAGGGTTTTTCTTTTCCTATAACGAAAATAGGCAATACGTCGATAACCGAGTTTAAGAAATTCTATAATATTCCAGACTGGGTAGTCATCGAAAGTGCCCCTGTTCCTCGTAATGTTAGAGACATTGAGGATGGCCACTGGATACATGTCCTCTTATTATCCTAGGGGGTCTCACTTTTCCCCCAAATCGTTTGATCTTGCACTTTTTTAGTTACTTCAATATAGTTCATGCACAGTACTCGCCAAATGTTTGGAAAAGTGTTAATGGTGTGCTTAGAATTAACCAGCTCTATGGCACCGATATAGGGCTTGCTGAAATCTGCTTCTGCTATTCGTTCTCTAGAACAAGTTTTGGTCTCCTTTACCATAAAGCCAGGAGTGCTGATTGGGTATTGGTAGTGAATCTACCTGATTCCCACAGGGACTACCAGTATGAGGGTTTTATTGCCAGAAATTGGCAGTTTGCTCCCCATGCTGAAGGGTCGAGGTCTGGGAGATTCATGATTCCATTTTATGGGGAGGAATATATAGGTATGCATAGCTCTTGTTTTGCTCATTGATCCTCTGTTGATGCATGATTTCTTCTCACATCTTTCTATCTTTCTGAAGATAAGGAACTCTGAACTAGATCTTTGCGAGATTCGAGTTGCCGAGCTGATCAAGGCTTAAAAAATTAGGGAACTCTTAGCTAACGGTGAGGATGCTCGATCTGCTGCATTTCTTATGGAATACAAGAACATTGGGTCCAGTTTCATTACATGACTTGTGGATAGCATTCCTCAGCTAGACATCATAAAAGAGGTTATTGCCGACCCAATCTAATTGGACGAGGAGGAAAGCAATTATGGTGAGGAGAGTGAGGGTGCCAACAGGGATGGTGTTAAAGACCATTTTAGTAAGGAGAGCTCTGATAGTAAAGAATCTTCCAGCTCAGAGGAGGTTTAAGCGGCTCAGAAGTCTTCATAGGATTCAAGTTGTTCCAGCGAGGAAGACATGGCTCCTCTTAGAAAGAATTTGATTCGAGATGATGATGTGCTTCTCTCTCGCTAGTTGAAGAAGCATAAGTCTGGCAGCGGGGAAGTTGCCACTGGTTCCCAGGCTGCTACTCATGAGCAAGAAAGAAATAGGAGAGATGAGGAACTATCGAGAGAGAGGGAGAGGAAGAAGGAGGAGGAGAAGAAGAAGGTGGAGGAGAGAAAGAGAGCTAAAATGGAGAGGAAAGAGAGGGAAGAAGAGCATAGGAGAGAGGAGGTGAGGACAAAGGCGGGGCAAGATCTGGTGCCCGTGTCTTCTTTGCCTGATGGTGGTTTTGTTGCCCTTTCCCCTCAGTTGGCTCCTGTGTTGCTCGAAAGAGCAATTTTATCGACTGATCGTCAGAAGGCGATGGGGACTGACCAGTTAGCCCTGAAGACGAATCAGAGGCTAGCCTTGGTAAGTCTACTTTTACTTCTTTATTCTCGTAATATTTTGTTAAATACTTCTCTTGCTAACATTTCTCTTTTCTACAGTTTGTTCGCTATCCTCTATCGCAGTCGCGATGAGCTGGTGAGGAAGAATGCCGAGCTGTAGGTTAGCTTGAAGACTACTGATGTTGCCCAAAAGTCTCCCGATCTCTCCCTTACTGAAGCCAATCGAGCACTGGAAGCGGTGAACAAGGAGCTTAGAGAGTTGAGGCAGTCCTACAACTTGGTCTGCATGAGCAAGCTGACTGTGGTGGAGGAAAATAAGGTGCTCACGGGAAAAGTGGAGAAGGTGGAATTCGAGGTTGCCACCCTTAAAGAAAGATCGTGCAATGTTGGATGGGTCACTGCGTACGAGGATGCTGATATTCAGATTGGCTATATAAGCCGTCTGAACTTCAAGAAGGGTTAGAACAAGGCTCTCGTGAATGCCAAGGTGGACATTGACTCTCCACTCTTTGACGAGCACGATCCTGGCCCTAAGCCTGTTGTGGATGAGGTGCCTCTTCCTACTGCTAATGAAGGTGCCCATGCTGATCTGACCACCGCTACTGAAGTTCCCCTCAACCAGGGAATGGCGACTGCTCTGAAGGCAAGGCTCCTGGATGCCTCAGAGGTTAATCAAGTTGGAGAGCTGCTTCAACAAGATAACGAAGCTCCGAGGAGAGAAGTCTCGCGACTCCGAGAGAATGCGCCTTGCATTGCTCCTCAGGTTCTATATGGTTCCTCTTCATCGGCTGGACGATGAGCTGGTATAAGTGACCATGGTTCAGCTAGCTAGATCGACGAGTTTCGGGGAGATGTTCAACGGATATATGTAATAGTTGCCGCTCTCCAAAGAGATGTCACTCTACTGAGGCATTTGTTCAAGAAAGGTCCTTGACGAGTCTGGGATGACGGTTATAATCATGGTTGGATTGATGCTCCGATGAGGTTGGGGGAGGTTAAAGAGCTATCCTTTATTAGGGGGTGGTTGAATGCTCTCAGGGAGTTGAAGGTCCCTAGGAACTCAGTACTCTGGTATCGTCATGGGATATCCCCTTCAACTTTGATGACTCGCCCCTTCAGGAGGGATAATCAATGGATCCCCATAGATGCTATCTCCAGGTAGCTACTGGAGCCAGATGCAAATGAAGTCGAGGAGGAATTAACTCCTAACCCAGACGATGGTCGGCGAGCGCAAGTAACTGATTATATTGCTCAGAGGCCCAATCCTCATTAGGATTTATTTAATTCAACGTAACTCTTTGTAAATGCAGTGAAGTAATAAAATAATTATATTTTGGGCGATTCCCCGACTAAACATGTATTGTTTATTTTTCACTCCATTGATTTCTTGTTTGGTTATCTTGGGCTCTTCTTAACTGACTAGATTTGATATGGGCAGAGTTGTTTTATCGAGCGAATGTCCTCCCAATCCAGTATGCTTATAGGATACCATTTTCCCCCACTTTACCTTTTAGGTTGTATCGTTACACCCCCTTAGGCCTAAGTGTGTCAATGGCGAGGACACACCTGGTATTGGATATTCTACCCGAGCAGGTTTTTAAGCCAAACATTATTTGGAGACCAACCTGAGTTGGCCGAGCTGCCTAAGGGTCCCCTGTAGGGCTTTATATATTGCCAAGGGCAATGCTAGGAGGTTGTTCATGTTTGATAATGAAAACCTGAGGAGGGTAATACCCTGCTTTTATATGTTAAGTGGGAAGCCTGTCGCTTGGAAAATGTGTACAAGTTATAAAGTTCACCATAAAAATTAACACTTCATAAATGCCACTGCCAAATAATATTTTATTAACCAGAAATGAGAAATGAATTGCAAATTTCAACATTGCAATAAAAGCTTAAAACAGAAAACTAGAAGTATAATTTCTTTAAATTGGCTGCATTTCAAGCTCGAGGTATCTCCCTTCCCTCTAGCATTTTTAAGTGATAGACTCCTTGCAGGTTGTCTCTTATCACCGCGAATGGTCCCTCCCAGTTTGGTCCTAGCTTGCCATCTGATGATTTTACTGCGCTACCAAGAACTTTCCTTAGGATGTAGTCCCTAACTTGGAATGCTCTGGGATTGACCTTGTTGTTGTAATGCTTTGATAGCTGTTTCCTGCTAGCTTCACTAGAGCCAGCTCTCTGCGTTCCTCAGCTAGGTCAAGTTCAGCGAGTAATGCTGCATCGTTCTGGCCTTGGTCAACCAGGGTGGACCTCATGGCGGGGAGGCCAACCTCCAAGGGAATGATTGACTCCATACCATATGTTAGTGCGAATGGGGTTTCCCCGATTGCTCGACGGGGGTAGTGCAGTATGCCCACAGGATGTGTGGCAGCTCACTCACCCATTCCCCTTTGGCTCGCTCCAATCATTTTTTCAATCCATTAATTACTATTTTGTTGGATGCTTCAGCTTGTTCGTTGCTCTTGGGGTATGCCACCGAGCTGAAGTGGTGCCTGATGCCGTGGTCATTGCAGAAGCCCTGGAAGAGGCCCCTTTCGAACTGGGTTCTGTTGTCAGTGATGATAGTCATGGGGATTCCAAAGCGGGTGATAATGTTCTTCCATATAAATCTCATTATATCCGTGTCTCTGATGTTTGCCAGTGGTTCTGCCTTAATCCATTTGGTAAAGTAGTCTGTCGTGACCAACAGATACTTGCGATTATCAGCGACGGTAGGGAGAGGGCCTACGATGTCCATTCCCCATTAGGTGAAAGACCATGGGCTAGTAAGTGATTTTAGGTCAGTGGCTGGCTGGTGAACCGTAGTTGACATTTTTTTGCACTTGTGAGCATATATCCCAGAATCCTTCTACATGTAGGGCCACCAGTAGCCTTCCTTCATTGCTAGGAAAACTAGCGACCTTCCCCTAATATGACTCCCACAGATTCCCTTATGCAGCTCATGCAGAACTTGCTCGTCGTCCTTGGGGTGAATGCATTGGAGGTAAGGATCGGTGAAAAACCTCTTATATAGTTTACCCTTAGAAGATAAGTGAAAGTGAGAAGCTTTGACTCTTATCTGATGAGCGATCTTCTTATCATATGGTAGGGCACCGTCTTTAAGATAATCCCTTAGAGGGTCCATCCAAATGGGGATTGGTTCGATCTGGAGGACATGACCTGTGTCTCGCAGCTCGTCGCTCTGGTTGATGGTCGACTGGTCGAGGAAGTCGATCGGAATTATTCTCTTCAAGTCTGAATTAATCGTTGAGCTCAAGGCCGCTAGGGCATCAGCATGGTTTTTTTGTCCTTTAGGAAACCGTTGGACGCTGACCTGTTCGAAGTTGGACATTAATTTCTTTACTGTTGTGAGGTAGGCTGCCATTCTCTCATCTCTCGGGTTGAATTCTCAACTTATATGGTTGGATACCAACTGTGAATTGCCGAACACTTGGAGTTGTCTTTCCCTCAGTACCTGTGACTTATGTAGGCCTGCTATCAATGCTTCATACTCTACTTCGTTGTTGGTGGCTTCAAATACAAGCCTAATTCCTTTCTCGATGATTGGACCTTCAGGGGTAACCAGTACAATGCCCACTCCTGTCCTTTTGGAGTTGGAGGCTCCGTCAATGAACAATCGCAAAACACCTTGCACCGAGTAATCTTCCCTTTGACCAACGGGTTGAAGTTGGTAGTAAGGTTGTTCTCCTTTAAATTTTGTAATGAAGTCGGCAAGGACCTATCCCTTGATTGCAATCCTTGGTTGAAACTGGATGTCAAATCTCCCGAGCTCGACTGACCACTTTGATAATCTGCCGAACATATCTGCTCTTTGCCGGACTGCTTTAAGGGGGTAAGATATAAGGACGATGATAGAGTGAGCTTCGAAGTAATGTTTTAATTTCTTCGAGGCTACCACCAGTGCAAAGGCGAGCTTTTCTAGTGGTAAGTATCGCTGTTCGGCGTCCAAGAGAGTCTTGCTCGAGTAATAGACTGGGTGTTAGATTCCCATTATTTTGCATACCTGTGCAAAACTGACAATGTGGATGGAAACTACGAGGTATAGGTACATGAAATCATTCTCTTAAGGTATTACGAGCAAGGGTGGTGAGCTGAGATAGGCTTTGAGCTCCTCTATTACTTTCGAGCAATCATTGTTCCACTCCACATTTTTATTTTTCTTTAACAACTATAAGAACGACTGGCACCTTTCGGATGACTTCGAGATGAACCGATTTAGGGTGGCGAGCATCCCTGTGAGCTTCTGTATGTCTCTTATTGTACGGGGGGCTGCACTCTATTGATGGCATCAATCTGGTCTGGGTTGGCTTCAATGCCTCTCTCGATAACCAAGTACCCAAGAAATTTTCTTGACTGGACACCGAAGGAACACTTACTTGCGTTGAGCCTCATTCGGTAGTTCATTTGGATTTCGAAGGTCCTTGATAGGTCTGAGAGGTGTTCTTCTTTATGTGTTCTCTTAACGAGCATATAATCGATGTAGACCTCCATAGTGTCTCCCATTTGGTCCTTAAACATTTTGGTGACCAACCGCTGGTAGGTTGCTCGTGCATTTTTTAGCCCAAAGGGAATGACCTTGTAATAATACAATCCGACGGTGATGATGAACGCTATCTTGTCTTGATCTGGCTCATGTAGAGGAATTTGGTGGTATCCGGAGCATGCGTCCAAGAAACTCATTCTTTCATGAGCTGCTGTGGCATCCACCAACTAGTCGATCTTCGGGAGAGGAAAACTATCCTTAGGGCACGCCCTGTTAAGGTCAGTGAAGTCAATACAAACTCTCCATTTCCATTACTTTTCGGGACCATTATTGGGTTGGACAACCACTTAGGGAATTGAACTTCCTGTATGGATCCTGTATCCAGCAGCTTTTCTATTTCCTTTTCCATAACCTTGGCCTTCTTAGGTGCAGTTCACCGTGCCTTTTGTGCGATCGGATTGAAAGTCGAGTCGACGTGCAACCAATAACAAACCACACTGGGATCAATCCCAGGCAGCTCGTAGGGTTCCCACGCGAAAATATCCAAGTTATTCAACAAAAGTACCATTAATTCCTTCTTTTCTCGATCTGTGAGATTGGCTCTGATCAAGAACATTCTATCTTTCTTGATATCGCCGACTGCGACCTCCTCCAGGTTCTCAATGACCCACTCATAGGGGAGGATCCTAGTCTCCTCCACTCCGAGTCTTCCATATTTTAGCTTCTATTTGGAAGGTATCAAACCATCGTGCTCTTCAACCTTCTCCTTGGCCTTCTCGATCTTCTTCTCTGGCCTTGGGCGGATGGTTGCTATAAAGCACCTTCTTGTCATCGCCTGATCTCTATAGATCTCTATCACTCCTCACTCAGTGACATATTTGAGTTTCTAGTGGTAGGTAGAGGGGACGACCTTCATTGCATGTAGCCACCCTCTACCAAGGATGGCCTGGTAGGGCGAGTTATTATCGACCACCAGAAACTCAATTATTTTAGAGATGCTCCCTGCCCTTACTGGCAGTACAATCTTTCCCAAAGGGATAGTCATATTTCCAGCGAAGCCAACTAGAGGGACATTGGCTTCCTTCAAATCGACGACGCTTAACTTCAAGTTTTTGAATAGGTCGAGATACATTACTTCGAATGAGCTACCCTGGTCGATGAGTAACTTATCGATATTGTAGTTAGCTATCCTGAGTGTAATGATTAAGGCATCATGGTATGGGGTTCTCACTCCCACTAGGTCTTCATCCGTGAACACGATGTGTTTACTGTAGTCGATGTCATCTGATCGCCGATGCTTTCCTACTTGCGTTTTAGCTGGATCGATCTGAAACTCTTGCATTACTGTCGTAATCATTTTAACTTCCAACCGAGATGAGTTTCCTTGAATCTGCTTTGAATTTGATACCCCATGAATCACTGCGAACTCATGGACCGCATCTTCCTCGAGTACTTTATTAGGCCTTGGGTCTCCATTGGCAGCGACCTTCTCTGCCTTCTTCTCCACAAATTCATTCAAATGTCCAGTTTGGGCTAACTCCTCAAGGTGAGACTTGAGAGCTTTGCAGTGCTCGATCTTGTGCCCACCCTCTTTATGGAAAGCACATCTCAGTGCGTTGTTCCTCTTTGAGGGGTCTCCTCCCATCTTTTTAGGACACTTAATGAATGGCTCATCCTTGATCTTTGCTAGGATCTTGTAGATTGGTTCTATAAAGATAGTGTTCACTGCCTAAAATGCTTTTGAAGCATCACTGTTATTCCTGCTCTTAGAGATATTTTTGCCCCCATTCTTGCTTCTTTTCTTCTGGTTCTCAGTTTTGTCGCTGCTCTTGCCAGCGAACTTGGTGTGACCATTTTCCCCTGCACCCCCAAAAGGAGTTTTTTTTTGCATGCTACGGTGTTCTCACTCGAAGAAAGGCTTCGCGTGAGGGTGACGGTGACCAGAGCCCATCGGTGGATTCCAAGACTGCGAAGGAGTTTGTGGTTATCGACTAGGCGGAGGTGTTTACAAGATGGTGTATCAAGGCTTGGACGGAGTCAAGTTGTTGGTGTAAGTCTACTGTCTTGTATATTTAATTCCATACCTAGTGAATTTGTTAGTCCAGGGCCGTCCGAGGTTTTTTCCATTTGGGTTTTCCTCGTACATCGACGTGTAGTGTGATGTGATTTATTTTTATCTTTCAAAACACCTTAGAATGCGTGCTTAGGTTTAAGTAAGATAAAATTGGGTTTAATCACACTTTAGTTTAATTTGGTGCTAATTAAATTTGGGTCATGATAATTAATTTAGTGAAATTGGTGTTTAGTTTTTTTGGCATATATGAAATTGAATTGATTATGGTTACGCAAATTTTAGGAGTTGGGTTGAATTAATTTTGTTTAAGTGAAAAATTATTGTGTGTGTAATTTTATTTCACTTCTAGTTTAGTTTAATTTTAATTTGAAAAAAATAAAATTTGAAGTTTGTTTTGTTTTAGAATTTGAATTGAAATTTTTGTTTAGAATCTATTAAGCCATCACATTTAATATTTATAAAGTGGTATCAGAGCGGGAGCGCTAATTTATTGTGTGAAAGTCCTTTGTTGTGTTTAGTTTAAAAATGGATTTTTCTCCGTTTTCCAAATTTCCAGTTTTTTATGGAAAATGCTTATGAAATCGACACTAAAGTCTATAGATGAGAGGGTTTGGCTTTCAGTCGTTACCGGGTGATCCCCACCTACTTGTTTGGTAAAAAATGAGCGTGTCCCCAAACCCGTTGAGAGATGGAGTGAGAACGAACTTATATTAGCTAATATTAATTCCTGAGGCTTGAATGCTTTGTTTAATGCTGTCACACCGGATGAATTTCGACGTATCATGACGTGTGAAACTGCTAAAGAAGCTTAGGATGTATTACAACTAACTCACGAGGGAACTAGTGTTGTAAAAGCTTCAAAACTCCAAAATATCACCACTCAATTTGAGACCATAAAAATGCTTAAAAATGAAACTTTTGATTACTTTTATGCTAGACTTTAAGATATTGTTAATTCATCATTTAATTTATGAGAGAAAATACCCGAGGATCGAGTAGTAAATTAATTTTTAAGATCCCTACCCGATAGGTTTATTCCTAAAGTGACCGTTTTAAATTCTTTACCCACTTTAGCCTCTACGAAACTAGAAGATCTCATAGGTGATTTACAAACCTATGAACTTGATATGTTTCCCTCCAACACGAAAAGAAGGTAGTTAAGGGCGTCGCTTTGAAAACTCGAAAGGAGGAAAAGGTAGTTTCGGATGATGAGAGTGATTTTAACTCGGAAGAGATGGCAATGTTTGTTAGGAAATTTAGAAAATTTATTAAGATTAACAAAGATAAGCTTAAAAATGAATATAAGAAATTTGATAAATCCAAGCATAACAAGCCCGAGAAGATCCCTAAAATTCAAAATGAAAATATTAATAGGGACGAGTCAAATAGTTGTTTTGGTTGTAAAGGGTTTGGCTATAGGGCTTTTGAATGCCCCACTAAACTAAGGAGAGAGGGTAAGCAACCTATTTCATACAATGCCACCCTTAGTGAAAGTGATAAGGAAGAGGGACTCGATTCCCCCATTGAGTGGAACTTTATCGCATTTATGTCAAACCATGTGAGAATCGATAATGACTCTTCACATAAAGATATACATTTACATGTCCCTTCCGAGGCCTTTGTCTGTGAATCCCAAAAATTTGATGGTTTAGATAGTGGAGAAGAAAGAGAGAGAGAAAGTGAAGAAGAGGTTGATGAGAGTGATCTTCAAATAGTTTTTCAAGAATTGTATGTCGAAGCAATAAAATTAAAAAGGGCTAATTTGAAGTTAGATACTTGTTTAAGAGAGCGTGCCAAGGTCGATGATGAGAGTGCCTTAGTGGAATACCTTAGGACACGTGAGAGAGCTCGTAGAGAGAAGCTTGAATATATAGAAGGCGAGAGAGATAGACTTAGAGGTTTGATGGAGTTAATGAAAAAGGAGCTTATTGTGTTTTAAGAGATGAAAGTTTTGTTAGAGTATATTATTTTAGAATTAGAAGAAAAATCGATAGACTCTAGTAAGGTCAAATTTGATTTGGAATGTAAGTTTGCTAAATTAGATAAAATATTGGAAACCGTCCAAGTGGAAAATGGCACTTGTGGTTTAGGCTTCGACTCTTGTAATGATTCCACTAATAAAATCAAAACCAAGATTTTGAGAGAATCACCTCGGAACACTTCTAAAGATCAATTCTTAGGTACTACTTTTCAACGTGTCATTTCTTGCTCACATTGTGGTCGAAAAGGTCATCTTAGGAAATTTTGTTTCGATCTCAAAAAGAATCCTAGGAAATCCAAGAGTAAGGCAACCGAGGTAGCCAAGATCACCTAATGCCGAGATTGTCACTCTTCACTAGTTTAGTTTAGGAGATCCGACTTGGTAATTTTACAAAATAGGATTTTTTATTCTCATTTACTTGCACGTGATACCTCCCTTGCAAGATCTAAAGGTTGAATGTGTTAAGTTTTGTGTACATACTCTAACATTTTTTTGTTTCATGATATATTTATGCTAGATGTATGTATGTTTGTCATTTTCTAGTCTATGTTCCACGATTTATCTCATGCTAGAATTATGATTTGTGTATATCTTTTGTATTTCTTGTTATTTGTTTTGTGTCTTATTGAGAAAACTATAAAAATATTTTTGTTTTCTTTTGAGTTGCTTTTTATTTTTTATATGATAAAAATTTTGAAAAACTCAAAAAGATTTTTCTTTTGTGTATTTTAGTTTGACCCACTTTATGTGGCATATACTTGAATTTGAATCCTTTCTCTTTCCGCTTCCATGTGGATAGAACTTTTGGTTAAGATTTTCAATCCTTAAAATGTTCTTTGTCATGCTTGCATGGAGTAGTTGGATTTTGTGTTGTTTAATGGATTCTATTTTTATATGCCTCAATCCACATATGCACGAGCTCATTTGAAATTTAAACGTCATATGTACATTTGAGCTAAGTGATATATTCTCCTATCAATTTAGTCATATACATGTTGCTATGACTAGGAGGATTTGTGCATGTAAGAACCGTTTCCTGGATGTAAAAATAATTAAAATATGTTTATTCGGCATTATAGTTTTTCAATGGAATCGGGTTGCGAAATAAAAAATACTTTGCGTGAAAAGCCACCATTGAATATTTGGCTTTAAATAATCTGGCATTAAAAAGAATATTAGCCAAGGCCAAATAGAGTTTAGTTAATATGTTCAAAAGAAAAAGAAAAAGAAAAATAAGAGGAGTTTGGTTGGATGTATTAACGGTTTTACACAATGACATTATATCCTAGTTAAGCCTTGATTGTCACGACTCTATTGGTTTGTAGAATCATCAAAACTCTAGGCTTGTGTACATTATGTGTGTTTGTTCATTGAGTTCAATTTATATTGTCACATGAGGCTATATCTAAATGTGATAAAGTTTTGCAATCAAATGAGAACTGCGTGAACATGTTGTAAGTGATTGGGTCGATATTCATTTAGTCTCTATTTCACACCTCTTCACTTCCGTTTACCACATGTATTTGGACACATTTTTTCCATACGAGTGTGAAAAGCTTAATGTATTTTGTATCGCGTGTGGTGTTTATACCTATGTAAATGTGCACATGAGTTAGTGATATTCATTGTATCTATACATATATGGTATGTTTTTGTTTTTGAGTCTTTTTCTTGCTTGCTAGTCCATATTTTCCTTGAACTCTTAATTGGTATCTAACTTGTTGAGAATTTTTGTTAATATCCCATGCTTATGCTTAATACATTTTAGTTGGTATCATTTTTTTATTGCATCATACTTGGTATCTTTTGATTATTGTGTGGATTAATTGCAATTTATCGCTGTCATATGCTTTATTGTTCTTATCATTATATGCACCATTGCATGTTTAACTTCTTTTTTCCTTAATCTGTATCCCTTAAGTAGATGTAAATTTGAGGGGAAGAAATGGTATTTACTTTAAATTTAGGGAGAAATAAATTAGTTCTCAGTTATTTAATCTTTGTCTATTCCAGAACAAAAAGGGGGATAGATGGTATCTCTTCCTTTAGTTCGGGAGATCTCACTTAGGGGGAGTTGCACAATCTTCTTAGGTAGACATTAGTAGATAAATAGGGAGAATGAATTAGTGGGGAGTATTTATTTAAATTTATTTAAATTTCATTTAATCTTTTGATATTCCCTATGCATTTAATGGTTTGCTTAAGTGTGTGGGATTTATTCTTTTAGCAGCATTTATTTAAAGCGACAAAGCATCATTGGGTCGAGTGAGCGTCTGTACTTTTTATTTTTTTGGGTGGGATGTTAAGTCTAGACGATCTTGACGGCCCTTTAGGATTTTTGGTTTGGTTTTCTTCCGGAATAGCCAAAGTGGGAGATTTGTAAGGACAAATTTCCAATCGAGTCAATTTGTAGTATTGGCTTAATTTCGAACAAAACGATTTGAGTCATAGGATAGAGTGTCAAGTTGTATCCATCCAAGCCTATGGCGAGTTTGTGTTGAAGACGTAGCGGCCCAAAATTTAAAGCTTCGTCCTTGCCGTGTTTAGTGCCATGTTTCTACGTCAACAACATTTGGATTCCAAGTCTCCAAAGGTATGAATGCACTTTTATATATGTAGGAGCTTGGACAATATTTCACGGGTGTTATTTTTGTCTAAATAACATTTTATTTTCAAAAAACATGTTTAGAAATTTGTATAAATAGTTTTGGGCTAAAAATGGATTTTTTTAGAAAAGTTTGGTTTTCTGAAATATCGTTGAAACGAACCTAGAACTCGTTCGAACGAGATTCCCAAGTCTTTCAAATGATAGTGCTATCGAGACATGTTTCCCATTTCTCTATTTTCTCGTTAGATATGTCTTTCGAGCGAGGTTGTTCAAACGAACTCGTTCGAACGAGATATCAAACGAGATATGTACCTGGTTCTCTGAATTCTCGTTAGATGACTATTTCAACATTGTCGTTCGAACGGGTTTGGTCGTTCGAATGAGAATGTGTCAATTTTTGGCAGTTTTTGTGTTTTCCCTCCTTTTTCCCACTAACTTTTTACCAGACTTTTAAGTACGAGAAACACACTTATTCACCAACTTTTTCATTACTATTGAGAGCCATTTGAAAGAAAAAACATTTGAGAGAAAAATTTCAAGTTTTGTGTTTTTGTTTTCATGAATTAAATTATACCAAAACACATACACCAATATCTTTGTTTAATTCCAAGCTTTCATGAATATACATTGTGCTTGGAGAGTTATTTGGCACTAGGTTTTGATGACATCCCTAGCCACTCGTCACATTGCTTCAGTAAGTTTCTCGTATCCTGAATTTTTCTTTATTCTAGTCAATATATGTATCTCGGCATTGACTTATCATTATTTTCTTTTTCAGCTGGTGAGTTGCTTTAACACCATAGTGAAGAAAGATGAAGCAATCAAGGCTTCCAGCTCCTCGTCTGGAGTAGAGGATGCTTTCCAGGGTTTGGCCCAATTTTTGAAGGATTCTCGTCAAAAATATGACGAGGATAGGGGTGAATGGGAGAAGAAGATGGCTGCATCTGAGGCAGAGAAGGTGCAGTTGAGAAGTAAAGTGAAGGACTTGGAGAGAGAGAATAAGAAATATGCCGAGAAGCTCACAAACTTTGGGGAGCTTGAAAACAAGTTGAAGTCGGCTGAGGAAGAGCTAACCCTTCTGCGAGAAGTAAATCGCCAGAAGGAGGAGGTGGAGGCTAAGTTCAAAGCCACCGAGGATCTTCTATCCGATAAGCTCTCCTCGGAGAAAATGAAGAGAAAATTGGCTGTGAAACAATCCTTTCGAACTGGTTGGGACAAAGGATGGGATAGGGGGGTAGCAGCAATGATGACCCAGGTGCAGTATGGGAGTTTGAAATACTTCCGAGATGGTTGGGTTGCTGCCTTGTAAGAATTGAAAGTGAGCGAGGACTCTGAATTATTTCAACAACATCTTCCTGGCCCTCCTCCTGTAATTGAAGATGAGGATGAAGACGAAGCTGCATCTGAAGAGTCTTCAATGACAGTGGGTGATCAAGTCCTTGCTCCACAACCCAACCAGACAATCACCGAGGAGATTTCATCCTTGCCTGCTCCTCCTGAACAAGTCCCAGCTTCTGCCAATCAAATCATTGTTCCCACCGAGCAACCAAGCTCCTCGTCCCAGCCTCCCGAGAAAGTCTTGGGTGACAAGGAAAAGGTGTGAAGTTGTTCGGTATTCTCTTTCTGTTTTTCTTTTACTTGTACTTTGTATTCTGAACGATGTACTCTTTTTGATGATGTAATAAAATCACCTCTTTTTGCTCCTCTACATTGTTGATGCTCTGTCTGCTTTTTATTAACTCTTGCCTTCTCTTCTTTACTAGTTTGTGGCTAGAATGGAATTATTATCTGGCAATGATACAAAGTTGATGCAACAATGACATGAATATTATAAGGCTGGTCACACAGAATTGAGTGTATCAGAAGTTGCTGACATCCTCGGTCATGATGCTTCAGAGCAGGCAGTAGAAGCTTATCAATACCTGAAGGGCTTACTTGATTGAGCTGTGGCCAATAACGTGGCTTACTATGACATGATCGAGGAGCTTCAATATACTCTAGAAGATCTTCAGACTCAATACAAAGAATCAACTGCCCTTCTGCACGAGGGGTATGAAAAGAGGTATCAACAGCTTTCTGCCGAGACAGGCCACAAAAAGATCCTTACTGGGTACGATGTCAGGGAGAGAACCCTAAAGGGTGAAGTTGAAGCTTGTAGACAAATTGCCGAGCTGCTAGAGCAAGAAAATAAAAATTTGCAGAAAGAGCTGGCACAGTATAAGTCTGCAGCATCTTCTTCAACAGCTGTAATCCGAGTGACTGACGAGGGATTTTCCTTTCTAGAGGTTGAGAATGCCAAATTAAGGCAAGAGTTGGATACCTTGAGAAGATCTGGTACTTCTGCTGCTACTCGGGGACGAGGAAGAGGTTCTCATGGTCGAGGAAGAGCTGCTCAGAATGTCGTTGAGGAACCAAGTTCTCGACCTGCTCGGGGAGGATCAAGAGCTCTTAGTCGTAATGTTGAAGAAGCTCGTACTCGATCAACGTTGGAAACTCAAGCGTTCCAATTGAATGCAAAAGATTGGGCTTTGTCTGAAATGTCTAAGAAAATCCAAACTCTGGAGGATCAACTTGCTTCGACAAAGTCTGCTCTGAATAATAAGGATGTTTTTTCTAGGAACCTTCATGAGCAGTTACAGAGAATAACTTTCCAATTCCACAAACAACCTCGTGATTTTTGGATGGCAGGCTACAATGAGGCCCTTTATCACTTGGATGCTCGCCTTGAAAATGCCAATAATGAAGGTTATAAAAAGGGATGGTTGAACGCCCTGGGTGTATTAAAACTAGAGCAGGGCCATTATTTATGGGATTATCATGCTCCTGGGCTACTAGACTTGCCTGTGCCACCTTATAAATTGGACATGGAATGGATCCCAGCTCGTGCCATTCCTCGGAGCTTAATTTCAAAATACCTTGGTGACTACAATCTTCATTCTCAGATCGAGGTATCTCGTCCCGAGCATCTACTGGACACACCTTCTGTGATGAACGTTAGGATGCTGAAGGACTTGAATTTTATTAACTCTCCTCAGACTTTAAATGATCCGCCTGCTGGCGAGGAACCTATTTCAAAAGCAGAGGGAAAGAAACCAATAGAGTAGGGATCTCAATGTAATATTTAATACACATATGTAACTTGTAATTCGTTTTGAATTGTAATGAAAGGCTTTCATTTTCTATTTGCAAATCTGTATTGCTATTGTCTTGTGATTATCAGACATTCTATATTTGTGCTTGCATAACAATATTGTATGGTTCCTCGACCAACTTAGTAATAAAAAATTACAAGTATTACTAATGTTGCTCGAACCAACTTAGTAATAAAAAATTACAAGTATTAGTAATTTTGCTCGATCACTTAATAATAAAGTAATGAGTATAAAAATGTTAAAAATTCTTCCAACCAACCAAGGTTGTTAAATTGTGTTCGTCGACCAATTATAGTTAGTGAGAGTTTTTATCCCCGACCAGCTATACTTGGTAAATTTTTGTCTTTTTCATAAAATGTGCCCGACCAACCAAGGTCGATGATTTTTCCTCGTCGACCAACTATAATTAGTGGGTTTTTACCCCCCACCAACTATACTTGGTTCAGTTTGGAATATTTGTTCTTCGAGGAACTTTTATGTAATAAACTTACTTCCCGACCAACATAAGTTGGCATTTGGGATAATATCTTACTTCTCGACCAACATAAGTTGGCATTTGAGAGCATATTTTGTTTGCTAACCAACCGAGATTGGCCTTTCGTCGATCATCTTGTGTTCTTGCTCTTTTACCAACCGGAGTTGGTCTGAGTTCGAACTATTATATCCACTAGCTCTTTTACCAACCTGAGTTGGTCACGCTAGTGCACGCCTCCTAACCAAAGGAGTGTAGTTTGTTCTCGCCCTTTTACCAATCGGAGTTGGTCGTGGGCTTGAACTATCATGTCCACTAGCTCTTTTACCAACCTGAGTTGGTCACACTAGTGTACGCCTCCTAACCAAAGGAGTATAGTTTGTTCTCGCCCTTTTTCCAACCGGAGTTGGTTGTGGGTTTGAACTATCGTGTCCACTAGCTCTTTTACCAACCTGAGTTGGTCACACTAGTGTACGCCTCCTAACCAAAGGAGTATAGATTGTTCTCGCCCTTTTACCAACCGGAGTTGGTCGTGGGTTTGAACTGTCCTGTTGCGTTGCGTACCGAGCAGCGTAGTGTTAAACACACTAGTATTCCCCGAAAAACTTTCAATAAAAGGAGAGAAGATTGTGAAATATCATCATTTTATTCATATTGATGGAACTGCTTTACATTTTACATCACTGATAATACTTGCATAGATGTTCAGCATTCCATGCATTCTTAAATTCCTCTCCTTCTAGAGTTGCTATTCGGTAAGTTCTTCGTCGGACAACTGCAGTAACTCGGTAAGGTCCATGCCAGTTTGCTTCCAACTTATTGTGCTTCTGAATTACCTTCTTTAGCACATAATCTCCTTCTTTTAAGTCGCATTTTTTCACCCTCTTGTTGTAGAACAGGGATGTTCGCTGTTGATAAGCAGCATTCCTAATGGCTGCCTCTTCTCTAACTTCCTCGAGCATGTCCAAATCTAATCTCCTCATCAAGTCGCTGACTGGGGAATTGAAATTAAGCACTCTGTGTGTTGGAAGACCCAACTCGGCAGGTATTACAGCCTCACTTCCAAATGCCAGCATATATGGTGATTCTCCAGTTGCTGCTCGGGGAGTTGTTCGGTAAGCCCACAATACTGACTGTAGCTCATTAATCCAATTAGCTTTAGCCTCACTTATCCTCTTCTTCAAACCATTTAGTAATGTTCCGTTCGTCACTTCAGTCTGCCCATTGCTTTGAGGATGGCCTGGTGCTGAATGAACTTTCAAAATGTTTGACTGATGACAATAGGTGGCAAACTCCTCGTTATCAAATTGTGTTCCATGGTCTGTGATAAAGGCATGAGGGAGACCATATCGGGAGATGATGTTCTTCCAAACGAATTGGTATACCTTCTCGTACGTCATATCAATAAGTGGCTCAGCTTCTACCCACTTAGTAAAATAATCCACTGCGACGACGAGGTACTTGAATCTTCCTCGGGTCGTTGGCAGTGGTCCAACCAAATCAATTCCCTACATGGAAAATGGCCAAGGGGAGGTTATGGGTGTCAACAATGCTTGTGGAGTTCGTCGAATGGAGGAAAAACGTTGGCATTTACCACATCTTTTGGCATAGGCTATACAATCAGCCCTCATCGTTGGCCAGTAGTACCCCTGCGTCATAACTCTTTGTAAAAGTGTCCGACCTTCTACATGTGCTCCACAAGATCCTTCATGGATCTCTTCAATCAATTCCTTCACCTCGAAGGGATGCATAAATCTTTGCAAACCTGCCATAATTCCTCGTCTATACAAAACACCATTAATTAGTACATACCGAGCAGCTTTAAACTTCAATTTCTTAGCAGCGATCTTATTCTCCGGTAATTCTCCTTCCTCGACATATGCCCTGATGGGATCCATCCAAGATGGTCCTAAATCAAGAGTAATAATATTCATCGTCAGGTCTTCATCTATGCTTCGACTTTCTAACACCTCAATTGGTATCGTTCTTCGCAACTCGATACGAGTAGCTGATGCTAGTCGGGCCAGTGCGTCTGCTTGTGCATTCTCCGTTCTTGGTATTCTGATCAACTGAATGGCATCAAATTCTACCAACAACTCCATCGCCTTTGCATGATACTTGACCATTAATTCTCCTTTAACTGCATACGCTCCCATCATCTGATTCACAATTAATTGAGAATCACTGAATACCATCACTTGTTGCGCTTCCATAATCATTGCTAAATTAAGACCTGCTATCAAGGCTTCATACTCAACCTCATTATTGGAAGCTTTAAATTGGAATCGTAAGGCATATTCCACGTCAATCTCGTCTGGGGTGTTCAAAACAATCCCTGCCCCACAACCTGTTGTGCAAGATGACCCATCTACATATAATCTCTAGGTAGGTAACTCGTGTTCAAATTTCTTATCTGACAGAGTTCCTCGGTGAAATATCTGCTATTTCCTTTCATCCTCCCCTGGTATTTTTTGTTCTTCGTCGACCATCTCTTCTCGCCCTTTTACCAACCGGAGTTGGTCTGGGTTTGAATTTGATGATCTTTCTACATCCACAAGCCCTTTTACCAACCGGAGTTGATCTGGACTTATGTCTGTTGATCCTGTAACATCCACAGGGTGGTCAGCGAGCAACTTTTGCTCCTCGGGGGTATCAGGATATGTAAATTCTGCTATAAAGTCTGCTACAGCCTGCACTTTTAATGATGATCTGGGTTCATACACAATATCATATTCACCGAGCTCTATTGCCCAATACATCAGTCTTCCTGATTTTTCTGGCTTATGAAGGGCTTGTCTCAATGGCATGTCGGTATATACGACGATGGTATGGGCCTGGAAATAAGGCCTCATTCTTCTACTTGCTTCAATTAATGCCAATGCCAATTTTTCCAGCTTCGGGTACCTGATCTCTGCACCTCGGAAAGCCTTACTTGTGTAATAAATTGGCTTCTGGATTCCATTCTCCATTCTGATGAATGCCGAGCTGACTGCATTCTCTAATACTGCCAGGTACAAGTACAACTTTTCTACCATTACTGGCCTGTACAACAGTGGAGGTGCTCC
Source organism: Sambucus nigra (assembly GCA_949130495.1). Lineage (NCBI taxonomy): Eukaryota > Viridiplantae > Streptophyta > Magnoliopsida > Dipsacales > Adoxaceae > Sambucus > Sambucus nigra. The sequence goes on along the minus strand of OX422221.1, from coordinate 531,509,895 downwards.
CAGATATTTCTTCAAGTCTTGAAAGGCTTTTTCACATTCATAATTCCACTCGAAAGTTTTTCGAAGTGTTTTGAAGAATGGGAGGCATCTATCAGTTGCTCGGGATACAAATATGTTGAGCGCTGCAACTCGTCCTGTAAGACTCTGCACCTCTTTCTTCGTCGTTGGAGATCGCAACCCTAAAAGAGCTTTGATCTTTGCTGGATTTGCCTCAATGCCTCACTGGTTGACGATGTACCTGAGGAACATTCCTTATCGTACTCCAAAGGTGCAATTCGTCGGGTTGAGCTTCATCTGGTATTTATCCAGTTGATCAAAGGTCTGACCTAAGTCAACTAGATGATCCGCAGCTTTCTTGCTCTTTGCCAGCATATCGTCGACATAGACCTCCATATTGCAACTGATTTGTTCGGCAAAAACCTTGTTCATCGGCCGCTGGTATGTCGCTCCTGCATTTTTCAAACCAAAAGGCATAACATTATAACAATAAGTTCCCCTAGGGGTAGTAAAAGAAGTGCTTTCCCTATCTTCAGGTTTCATTTTGATCTGGTTGTAACCAGAGTAAGCATCCATGAAGCTGAGTAACTCGTGTCCCGAGGTAGCATCCACTAGTTGATCAATTCTGGGCAATGGAAAATGATCCTTTGGGCATTCCTTGTTGAGATCAGTGAAATCAACACACATTCTCCATTTATTGTTTTTCTTCTTCACCATCACCACATTTGCCAACCAGTCTGGATACTTCACATCTTCAATGGATTTGGCTTTCTGGAGCTTCTCGACCTCCTCTTGTATAGCTTGATTCTTCTCGGGACTAAATACTCTTCTTCTTTGCTTTACAGACTTGATCTCCTTATTCACATTGAGCTCGTGACATAAGAAGTTTGGATCTATTCCTGGCATGTCTTCATGACTCCACGCAAAAGTTTTCTTCCTGTTTCTCAAGAAAGTTAACAACTCCTATTTTATTGAAGCATCTAACGACGAACCTATATGGGTTACTCGTTCAGGATGCTCGTCGTCTAGAATAAAATTTTCTGTAGATTCCACCACCTGTCCTTTTACAAGTTGGGATTCATCTCTAGGATCGAGTGTTTCAATTTCTGTACCTTCATCCACCTGGTAGGTAGTAGTCTTTTTCCTTGATTCTTCAAGCTCCTCTTGCTCGGCAGACGAATAATAGCATTCCCGAGCTACTTTCTGATCACCTTTCACAACTCCTACTCCGAAATTTGTAGGGAATTTTAAGCACTGATGTACTGTAGATGGGACTGCTTCGAACTTATTCAAACCAACTCTTCCCATGATGATGTTGTAAGCTGACTGCACATTCTTATCCATCACAAAGAAGCGTATTCTCTCTGTTCGACAAGCAGGCCAAGTTCCAATGAACATATCCAACTTGATCGTCCCAAGTGAAAAAACTTTCTCGCCAGCAAAACCCAGAAGAGGTCTGTGATAAGGTTCCAATTGAGATAATTTCAAATTTAAAGTGTCAAAGCATGAATAGTACATGATGTCTGCCGAACTACCATTGTCTACCAGCACCCTTGAAATCACTACTTCTTTCATCCTCATTTTGACCATGATCCTTATGAAACTCGCAATATTTATCCCTGTTCCTCGTATCAGGGTCTGACCTCAGTTTCTTCGGCCACTTTACCTCCTCGCTATTCTTGATTTCTTCCAAGACATGATTAATACCCATTTTCATAGGGGTATAATTATCGAATTTCTTCAGGACTTCCCATGATGTTTTATTATTCTTGGAATGCTTGTCACCGCCATTGCCCTTATGCTCTTTCTTCTTGGATTTGTCGACTTCCACCTTGGTCTCCTTATCCATGTTCTTCTTCGCAGCCATAGCCTCCTCGTCATTCATGATTTTGGCCGCTTTTTCCATCAACTCTGACATAGTTGTAGGTGGATCTTTGGCCAAAGTGTAGTACAACTTGTTAGGCAACAACCCACTCATAAAGGCGGTGATTGCTGTCTTTTCTTCATAATCTATGACTTCTAGCTTCTCGTTATTGAAACGAGTTATGTAATCTCTAGTACTTTCGCCAGATTTTGTCTAACACTTAACAAGTGTGCTACTCGTTTTACTGGTTTTGCCCCAAAACAGAAATTGCCAATGAACAACTCGGCCAACTGAAAGAAAGTTGAAATCTTTCCCCGAGGAAGATTGTTGTACCATATTTGGGCAGATACAGTAAGAGTTCCAGAGAATGCTCTACATCTCATCTCGTTGGGGACAACATAGATGTCGGCAGCAGCCTGATATTGCTCTATGTGTAGAACAGGATCTGTCTTTCCATCATACTTGGGGGTCACCACGGCGCTTTAAATTTCGACGGTGTAGGAAAATCCACAATGGCCTGTACAAAAGGTGTCCCTCGAACAAAAGTTCTTTGTAGGGGATTCTTTGCCTTAGCCATTTCTCCCAATCTATTCTCCAACCGCTGAATGGAACCTTTCCACGCATCATTTCCCTCCTCGGGCCTATTAGTTCGAGCAATTGATTGTTCTGAAAAAGCCTCATGAGATCTATCTTGACGAGCAACTGGTCGTGATTGTGCTGATCCTTCTCTTAGATCTGATGGTCGTCGAAAACTCCTCGACATGGTCTTAGGTGGACTCCTATTCCTCCTAGGGCCTAATCGACTGAAAGGAGACACCCTACTCAGTCTTTCCAAGGCACTGGGTCTTTTTGGAGAGAGAGTGATACGTTGATCAGTATCTGTAGCCCTTATTGACGAAGTTCTCCCAGGTTGATAAGAAAAATCATCAGATTCCTCATTACGATATGACTCAGTACGCCTGGATCGTGAAGGAAGTAAATAAGTTTGCCTCTGACCACATCGTTGTCCTGAACTTGCAGGTGCACCGCCATGAAGGGTCTGTATGAGTTGCCTCATTGTTTCCTGCATGGCGGTTTGTCCTTGAGCCAGATTCGTCATAATTCCAACCAGATCTGGAGATGCAGAGGGATTTGGAGGATTTCCAGCATTTTCAGCATTTCGATTGCTGGATTCCGGGTTATCTGCCATTGATGATGAATGATTTTCGGTGAAAAACGATAATAACAATCGTTCCCACAGACGGCGCCAATCTGTTGATGTAAAAAATTAGATTACTCTAATTATTCAATCACAGATAAATAAATGAGACAAAAGATTTTAAAGTTGTCCAGCCTTATTTGAATGGCCTGCATCCACTGTTATGTTATTGCTGAGTGTTTGGGAATTCTCGATTACAAGTGCTATCAAGAAATTTCGGTCCCTTTGAATGAGGGTGATACAAGGTATTTATAGCCCTTAGGCTGTACATGAAAGGGTGATACATTAAATGATATACATATGAATGGGTAACTCATTTAATGTTCTTCAAGCGTGTGCGTCAAGATGATAAGCATTCAATGAATAGTTGAACTGTTGATTATCTGGCAATCTATGCTGTGGTCGAGATGCAGCTCGAACCGCCTTAGTTACTCATCGTCCAATAGTTCCTCGGAGCACTGGAGTTCCTCGAAGGACAAGAGTTCCTCGGAGGACAAGAGTTCCTCGGAGTACACCTGTTGCTCGGAGTGAGTATGTTGGTCGGGGGAATGATCTTCCTCGTTGCTGTTGTGCCACGTAGATTGACACGTGTCTTCTTATTATTCGTCCACATCAGCATACTAATTTTGGTATCAACAGAAGTCCCCAATGTTTCATATTTCGAACTTTGAGGAGTATGGAACATTCTTTCTCGGTATATGGCAATATTAAATGACCTTCCTGGGTTTTAGGAGCCTTTTCTTCGTATTTGAATTTCCTTCCAAATTCGCAGAATCCGCCTTTTTTGCATTTTTATAAGCGCTTCGATCTTCGTGCACTTTTTGTCCTTTTAGCCGCCGGTAGCGTAATAGTTTCCTTTTTGTAATCATTTCTTTCGCCGTTTCCCAAGGCAAAGTATTTAAGCTTCAGAGGCAATCCCATCGTCTTCTACCTTTTCAATTTCTGCTTTCGAGTTTTCTATAGCTTTTCTCTCTCCTGTGCGTTCATCCCTTTCTTCGTTTGTTTGTCAACAGATCTCCTTTTTCCTGTAAGATTTTCTTCCTTCTTCTTCATTTCTTTTTATTCACCATGGTTTATATTATCGAATCTCTTGAGAAATTCCGTTCTGACTTTTCTATTCCTTCTTGGGTAACTTTGGAGAGTCTTTCTGAGCCTTCAAATTATTTTAATTTGGCTGAGGAACATTGGTTCCCTAGCCTTTTTATTGCTGAATGTGGATTTTCTTTTCCACCAAACCCTTTGTGTTTAGAGTTCTGTCAGTATTTCGATGTTGCCCCTGCAAAAATAGTCCCCAACACATGGAGGATAGTTAATGGGGTGTATAAGTTAAATCAAACTCATGTAACTCGTATAGGAATTCCTGAGATTATGTATTGTTATAGATGGGCTGTTTTAGACAATGTTTTTTATTTAAAAACTAGGTTTTTGAATAGGGCCTTAGTAGTCAACCTCCCTGATGCAAACAAGGATTATTTTGAACACGGGGTAGTTATAAAAAATTGGCAACATGCCCCTTTGGTTGGAGACGAAGTATATGAAGGTCCCAGATGCCCCCCATATGGCAATGGGATAGGTTATTTTCATTTTATTTTATTTTTGAAATTACGATTTAACTGTGTTTGACAAAATGTATGACTGATATTTCACAATGTATTTATTTGCAGTTGACAGTAAGAGAAAAACTCTAAAAGAATCAGAAGTACATATTAGACATTTGAAACATATCTGGAATTTGCATCAAAGAGTTGCAGACGAGCACATCAGGTCTGCTTCATATTTGTTGCAGTACAAGAGCTACACATCATCCTTTACTGCTCGTCCTGTGGTCAGCATTAGTGAGCCATTGCCAGCTTCTGAGGAATCTTCACCAGAATCTCACATTCCTCTAAGTCAGAAGATGGGCAAGAGAAGAGTTCCTGCTATCTTCGAGGAGACTTCCTCTGCTGGAGATGGAAAAAGAAACAAGGCTGAAGTCCCAAAGAGGACAAAGAAAGTAGATGGTGCCTCTTCTATTGCTCCTCAGAAGGCTGCCGAGAAGCCCCTAGTGGTTCCGAGCAAGAAAAATGCACCTGTAGAAGTGGTCACCATCTCTACCACCAAAAGTTCTTTGGTTGAAACTGCTGAAGTGACACTGAGGAGATTGAAGAAATCCTCCTCGGTCACTTTGTCTGAAACCATTCCCCAGCTCCAAGCTAGTGGAGCTGGTGTCCCAACCATTATTCCCCCGAGTTCTGCAATGAGCTCGGTAAAGACTTGGACTATTCCTGAAGTCCAAGGAATTGAAGAAAACATGTCTAGGGATATGATGACATCCCTAGCCACTCGTCACATTGCTTCAGTAAGTTTCTCGTCTCCTGAATTTTTCTTTATTCTAGTCAATATATGTATCTCGTCATTGACTTATCATTATTTTCTTTTTCAGCTGGTGAGTTGCTTTAACACCATAGTGAAGAAAGATGAAGCAATCAAGGCTTCCAGCTCCTCGTCTGGAGTAGAGGATGCTTTCCAGGGTTTGGCCCAATCTTTGAAGGATTCTCGTCAAAAATATGACGAGGATAGGGGTGAATGGGAGAAGAAGATGGCTGCATCTGAGGCAGAGAAGGTGCAGTTGGGAAGTAAAGTGAAGGACTTGGAGAGAGAGAATAAGAAATATGCCGAGAAGCTCACAAACTTTGGGGAGCTTGAAAACAAGTTGAAGTCGGCTGAGGAAGAGTTAACCCTTCAGCGAGAAGTAAATCGCCAGAAGGAGGAGGTGGAGGCCAAGTTGAAAGCCACGGAGGATCTTCTATCCGAGAAGCTCTCCTCAGAGAAAATGAAGAGAAAGTGGCTGTGAAACAATCCTTTCGAACTAGTTGGGACAAAGGATGGGATAGGGGGTAGCAGCAATGATGACCCAGGTGCAGTATGGGAGTTTGAAATACTTCCGAGATGGTTGGGTTGCTGCCTTGCAAGAATTGAAAGTGAGCGAGGACTCTGAATTATTTCAACAACATCTTCCTGGCCCTCCTCCTGTAATTGAAGATGAGGATGAAGACGAAGCTGCATCTTAAGAGTCTTCAATGACAGTGGGTGATCAAGTCCTTGCTCCACAACCCAACCAGACAATCACCGAGGAGATTTCGTCCTTGCCTGCTCCTCCTGAACAAGTCCCAGCTTCTGCCAATCAAATAATTGTTCCCACCGAGCAACCAAGCTCCTCGTCCCAGCCTCCCGAGAAAGTCTTGGGAGACAAGGAAAAGGTGTGAAGTTGTTCGGTATTCTCTTTCTGTTTTTCTTTTACTTGTACTTTGTATTCTGAACGATGTACTCTTTTTGATGATGTAATAAAATCACCTCTTTTTGCTCCTCTACATTGTTGATGCTCTGTCTGCTTTTCATTAACTCTTGCCTTCTCTTCTTTACTAGTTTGTGGCTAGAATGGAATTATTATCTGCCAATGTTACAAAGTTGATGCAGTAATGCCATGAATATTATAAGGCTGGTCACACAGAATTGAGTGTATCAGAAGTTGCTGACATCCTCGGTCATGATGCTTCAGAGCAGGCAGTAGAAGCTTATCAATACCTGAAGGGCTTACTTGATCGAGCTGTGGCCAATAACGTGGCTTACTATGACATGATCTAGGAGCTTCAATATACTCTATAAGATCTTCAGACTCAGTACAAAAAAATCAACTGCCCTTCTGCACAAGGGGTATGAAAAGAGGTATCAACAGCTATCTGCAGAGACAGGCCACAAAAAGATCCTTGTTGGGTACGATGTCAGGGAGAGAACCCTAAAGGGTGAAGTTGAAGCTTGTAGACAGATTGCCGATCTGCTAGAGCAAGAAAATAACAATTTGCAGAAAGAGCTGGCACAGTATAAGTCTGCAGCATCTTATTCAACAGCTGTAATCCAAGTGACTGACGAGGGATTTTCCTTTCTAGAGGTTGAGAATGCCAAATTAAGGCAAGAGTTGGATACCTTGAGAAGATTTGGTACTTCTGCTGCTACTCGGGGACGAGGAAGAGGTTCTCGTGGTCGAGGAAGAGCTGCTCAGAATGTCGTTGAGGAACCAAGTTCTCGACCTGCTCGGGGAGGATCAAGAGCTCTTAGTCGTAATGTTGAAGAAGCTCGTACTCGATCAACGTTGGAAACTCAAGCGTTCCAATTGAATGCAAAAGATCGGGCTTTGTCTGAAATATCTAAGAAAATCCAAACTCTGGAGGATCAACTTGCTTCGACAAAGTCTGCTCTGAATAATAAGGATGTTTTTGCTAGGAACCTTCATGAGCAGTTAGAGAGAATAACTTTCCAATTCCACAAACAACCTCGTGAGTTCTGGATGGCAGGCTACAATGAGGCCCTTTATCACTTGGATGCTCGCCTTGAAAATGCCAATAATGAAGGTTATAAACAGGGATGGTTGAACGCCCTGGGTGTATTAAAACTAGAGCAGGGTCATTATTTATGGGATTATCATGCTCCTGGGATACTAGACTTTCCTGTGCCACCTTATAAATTAGACATGGAATGGATCCCAGCTCGTGCCATTCCTCGGAGCTTAATTTCAAAATACCTTGGTGACTACAATCTTCATTCTCAGATCGAGGTATCTCGTCCCGAGCATCTACTGGACACACCTTCTGTGATGAACGTTAGGATGCTGAAGGACTTGAATTTTATTAACTCTCCTCAGACTTTAAATGATCCGCCTGCTGGCGAGGAACCTATTTCAAAAGCAGAGGGAAAGAAACCAATAGAGTAGGGATCTCAATGTAATAGTTACTACACATATGTAACTTGTAATTCGTTTTGAATTGTAATGAAAGGCTTTCATTTTCTGTTTGCAAATCCGTATTGCTATTGTCTTGTGATTATCAGACATTCTATATTTGTGCTTGCATAACAATATTGTATGGTTCCTTGACCAACTTAGTAATAAAAAATTACAAGTATTAGTAATGTTGCTCGAACCAACTTAGTAATAAAAAATTACAAGTATTAGTAATGTTGCTCGATCACTTAATAATAAAGTAATGAGTATAAAAATGTTAAAAATTCTTCCAACCAACCAAGGTTGTTAAATTGTGTTCGTCGACCAATTATAGTTAGTGAGAGTTTTTATCCCCGACCAGCTATACTTGGTAAATTTTTGTCTTTTTCATAAAATGTGCCCGACCAACCAAGGTCGATGATTTTTCCTCGTCGACCAACTATAATTAGTGGGTTTTTACCCCCGACCAACTATACTTGGTTTAGTTTGGAATATTTGTTCTTCGAGGAACTTTTATGTAATAAACTTACTTCCCGACCAACATAAGTTGGCATTTGGGATAATATCTTACTTCTCGACCAACATAAGTTGGCATTTGAGAGCATATTTTGTTTGCTAACCAACCGAGATTGGCCTTTCGTCGATCATCTTGTGTTCTTGCTCTTTTACCAACCGGAGTTGGTCTGAGTTCGAACTATCATATCCACTAGATCTTTTACCAACCTGAGTTGGTCACGCTAGTGTACGCCTCCTAACCAAAGGAGTATAGTTTTTTCTCGCCCTTTTACCAACCGGAGTTGGTCGTGGGCTTGAACTATCGTGTCCACTAGCTCTTTTACCAACCTGAGTTGGTCACACTAGTGTACGCCTCTTAACCAAAGGAGTATAGTTTGTTCTCGCCCTTTTACCAACCGGAGTTGGTCGTGGGTTTGAACTATCGTGTCCACTAGCTCTTTTACCAACCTGAGTTGGTCACACTAGTGTACGCCTCCTAACCAAAGGAGTATAGTTTGTTCTCACCCTTTTACCAACCGGAGTTGGTCGTGGGTTTGAACTATCATGTTGCGTTGCGTACCGAGCAGCGTAGTGTTAAACACACTAGTATTCCCCAAAAAACATTCAATAAAAGAAGAGAAGATTGTGACATATCATCGTTTTATTCATATTGATGGAACTGCTTTACATTTTACATCACTGATAATACTTGCGTAGGTGTTCAGCATTCCATGCATTCTTAAATTCCTCTCCTTCTAGAGTTGCTATTCGGTAAGTTCCTGGTCGGACAACTGCAGTAACTCGGTAAGGACCATGCCAGTTTGCTTCCATCTTATTGTGCTTCTGAATTACCTTCTTTAGCACATAATCTCCTTCTTTCAAGTCGCATTTTTTCACCCTCTTGTTGTAGAAAAGGGTTGTTCGCTGTTGATAAGCAGCATTCCTAATGGCTGCCTCTTCTCTAACTTCCTCGAGCATGTCCAAATCTAATCTCCTCATCAAGTCCCTGACTGGGGAATTGAAATTCATCACTCTGTGTGTTGGAAGACCCAACTCGGCAGGTATTACAGCCTCACTTCCAAATGCCAGCATATATGGTGATTCTCCAGTTGCTACTCGGGGAGTTGTTCGGTAAGCCCACAATACTGACTGTAGCTCATTAATCCAATTAGCTTTAGCCTCACTTAGCCTCTTCTTCAAACCATTTAGTAATGTTCTGTTCATCACTTCAGTCTGCCCATTGCTTTGAGGATGGACTGGTGCTGAATGAACTTTCAAAATGTTTGACTGATGACAATAGGTGGCAAACTCCTCGTTATCAAATTGTGTTCCATGGTCTGTGATGAAGGCATGAGGGAGACCATATCGGCAGATGATGTTCTTCCAAACGAATTGGTATACCTTCTCGTACGTCATATCAATAAGTGGCTCAGCTTCTACCCACTTAGTAAAATAATCCACTGCGACGACGAGGTACTTGAATCTTCCTCGGGTCGTTGGCAGTGGTCCAACCAAATCAATTCCCCACATGGCAAATGGCCAAGGGGAGGTTATGGGTGTCAACAATGCTTGTGGAGTTCGTCGAATGGATGACAAACGTTGGCATTTACCACATCTTTTGGCATAGGCTATACAATCAGCCCTCATCGTTGGCCAGTAGTACCCCTGCGTCATCACTCTTTGTAAAAGTGTCCGACCTGCTACATGTGCTCCACAAGATCCTTCATGGATCTCTTCAATTAATTCCTTCACCTCGGAGGGATGCACACATCTTTGCAAACCTGCCATAATTCCTCGTATATACAAAACACCATTAATTAGTACATACCGAGCAGTTTTAAACTTCAATTTCTTAGCAGCGATCTTATCCTCCGGTAATTCTCCTTCCTCGACATATGCCCTGATGGGATCCATCCAAGATGGTCCTAAATCAAGAGTAATAATATTCATCGTCAGGTCTTCATCTATGCTTCGACTTTCTAACACCTCAATTGGTATCGTTCTTCGCAACTCGGTACGAGTAGCTGATGCTAGTCGGGCCAGTGCGTCTGCTTGTGCATTCTCCGTTCTTGGTATTCTGATCAACTGAATGGCATCAAATTCTGCCAATAACTCCATCGCCTTTGCATGATACTTGACCATTAATTCTCCTTTAACTGCATATGCTCCCATCATCTGATTCACAATTAATTGAGAATCACTGAATACCATCACTTATTGCGCTTCCATAATCTTTGCTAAATTAAGACCTGCTATCAAGGCTTCATACTCAGGCTCATTATTGGAAGCTTTAAATTGGAATCGTAAGGCATATTCCACGTCAATCTCGTCTGGGGTGTTCAAAATAATCCCTGCCCCACAACCTGTTATGCAAGATGACCCATCTACATATAATCTCCATGTAGGTAACTCGTGTTCAAATTTCTTATCTGACAGATTTCCTCGGTGAAATATCTGCTGTTTCCTTTCATCCTCCCCTGGTATTTTTCATTCTTTGTCGACCATCTCTTCTCGCCCTTTTACCAACCGGAGTTGGTCTGGGTTTGAATTTGATGATCTTTCTACATCCACAAGCCCTTTTACCAACCGGAGTTGATCTGGACTTATGTCTGTTGATCCTGTAACATCCACAGGTTGGTCAGCGAGCAACTTTTGCTCCTCGGGGGTATCAGGATATGTAAATTCTGCTATAAAGTCTGCTACAGCCTGCCCTTTTAATGATGATCTGGGTTCATACACAATATCATATTCACCGAGCTCTATTACCCAATACATCAGTCTTCCTGATTTTTCTGGCTTATGAAGGGCTTGTCTCAATGGCATGTCGGTATATACGACGATGGTATGGGCCTGGAAATAAGGCCTCATTCTTCTACTTGCTTCAATTAATGCCAATGCCAATTTTTCCAGCTTCGGGTACCTGATCTCTGCATCTCGTAAAGCCTTACTTGTGTAATAAATTGGCTTCCGGATTCCATTCTCCATTCTAATCAATGCCGAGCTGACTGCATTCTCTGATACTGCCAGGTACAAGTACAACTTTTCTCCCATTACTGGCCTGGACAACAGTGGAGGTGCTCCCAGATATTTCTTCAAGTCTTGAAAGGCTTTTTCACATTCATCATTCCACTCAAAAGTTTTTCGAAGTGTTTTGAAGAATGGGAGGCATCTATCAGTTGCTCGGGATACAAATCTGTTGAGCGCTGCAACTCGTCCTGTAAGACTCTGCACCTCTTTCTTCGTCGTTGGAGATCGCAACCCTAAAAGAGCTTTGATCTTTGCTGGATTTGCCTCAATGCCTCGCTGGTTGACGATGTACCCAAGTAACATTCCTTCTCGTACTCCAAAGGTGCACTTCGTCGGGTTGAGCTTCATATGGTATTTATCCAGTTGATCAAAGGTCTGACCTAAGTCAACTAGATGATCCGCAACTTTCTTGCTCTTTGTCAGCATATCGTCGACATAGACCTCCATATTGCAACTGATTTGTTCGGAAAAAACCTTGTTCATCAGCCGCTGGTATGTCGCTCCTGCATTTTTCAAACCAAAAGGCATAACATTATAACAATAAGTTCCCCTAGGGGTAATGAAAGAAGTGCTTTCCCTGTCTTCAGGTTTCATTTTGATCTGGTTGTAACCAGAGTAAGCATCCATGAAGTTGAGTAGCTCGTGTCCCGAGGTAGCATCCACTAGTTGATCAATTCTGGACAATGGAAAATGATCCTTTGGGCATGCCTTGTTGAGATCAGTGAAATCAACACACATTCTCCATTTATTGTTTTTCTTCTTCACCATCACCACATTAGCCAACCAGTCTGGATACTTCACATCTTCAATGAATTGGGCTTTCTGGAGCTTCTCGACCTCCTCTTGTATAGCTTGATTCTTCTCGGGACTAAATACTCTTCTTCTCTACTTTTCAGGCTTGATCTCCATATTCACATTGAGCTCGTGACATAAGAAGTTTGGATCTATTCCTGGCATGTCTTCATGACTCCACGCAAAAGTTTTCTTCCTGTTTCTCAAGAAAGTTATCAACTCCTATTTTATTGAAGCATCTAACGCCGAACCTATCTGGGTTACTCGTTCAGGATGCTCGTCGTCTAGAATAACATTTTCTGTAGATTCCACCACCTGTCCTTTTACAAGTTGGGATTCATCTCTAGGATCGAGTGTTTCGATTTCTGTACCTTCATCCACCTGGTAGGTAGTAGTCTTTTTCCTTGATTCTTCAAGCTCCTCTTGCTCGGCAGACGAATAATAGCATTCCCGAGCTACTTTTTGATCACCTTTCACAACTCCTACTCCGAAATTTGTAGGGAATTTTAAGCACTGATGTACTGTAGATGGGACTGCTTCGAACTTCTTTAAACCAACTCTTCCCATGATGATGTTGTAAGCTGACTGCACATTCTTATCCATCACAAAGAAGCGTATTCTCTCTGTTCGACAAGCAGGCCAAGTTCCAATGAATATATCCAACTTGATCGTCCCAAGTGGAAAAACTTTCTTGCCAGCAAAACCCCGAAGAGGTCTGTGATAAGGTTCCAATTGAGATAATTTCAAATTTAAACTGTCAAAGCTTGAATAGTACATGATGTCTGCCGAACTACCATTGTCTACCAGCACCCTTGAAATCACTACTTCTATCATCCTCATTTTGATCACCAAAGGGTCGTTGTGAGGGTAAAGAACACCTGCCAGGTCATTTTTTGAAAAGCCAATGACCAGCTTCTCTTTGTTTACCTTCCTCGGACGATCCTCCTCGGCCAAATTTATTCGCTGAATGTACGAGCAAGCTTGGGCCTCTCCGAGGTAAGCCTTTCTTTCTGCAGTAAGGTCTCCTCCTCCTGCATCTCCTCCTGTAATAACATTACAATCGAATGAACCAAAACGTATGGAAAATACCTCTCGTTCTGGCTGCCTTGGTTTCTTGGGAAGATCGGGGTCATCATCTGGATCATCTTCATAATTTCTCTTCTTTTTCTCCTCTGTTCGACGAGGAGATCTAGACCTCTCTCTAGTTCGATCATTATTTCTTCTTTCCCCTCCCCGATCAACATACTTTGCTAGCTTTCCTCTTCGGATGAGTGTTTCAATCTCGTTCTGAAGAGCTATGTAATTTTTGGTCATATGACCATGATCCTTATGAAACTCGTAATATTTATCCCTGTTCCTCGTATCAGGGTCTGACCTCAGTTTCTTCGGCCACTTTACCTCCTCGCTATTCTTGATTTCTTCCAAGACATGATTAATACCCATTTTCAAAGGGGTATAATTATCGAATTTCTTCAGGACTTCCCATGATGTTTTATTATTCTTGGAATGCTTGTCACCGCCATTGCCCTTATGCTCTTTCTTCTTGGATTTGTCGACTTCCACCTTGGTCTCCTTATCCATGTTCTTCTTCGCAGCCATAGCCTCCTCGTCATTCATGATTTTGGCCGCTTTTGCCATCAACTCTGACATAGTTGTAGGTGGATCTTTGGCCAAAGTGTAGTACAACTTGTTAGGCAATAACCCACTCATCAAGGCGGTGATTGATGTCTTTTCTTCATAATCTATGACTTCTAGCTTCTCGTTATTGAAACGAGTTATGTAATCTCTAGTACTTTCGCCAGATTTTGTCTAACACTTAACAAGTGTGCTACACGTTTTACTGGTTTTGCCCCAAAATAGAAATTGCCAATGAACAACTCGGCCAACTGAAAGAAAGTTGAAATCTTTCCCCGAGGAAGATTGTTGTACCATATTTGGGCAGATCCAGTAAGAGTTCTAGAGAATGCTCTACATCTCATCTCGTCGGGGACAACATAGATGTCGGCAGCAGCCTGATATTGCTCTATGTGTAGAACAGGATCTGTCTTTCCATCATACTTGGGGGTCACCACGGGCGCTTTAAATTTCGACGGTGTAGGAAAATCCACAATGGCCTGTACAAAAGGTGTCCCTCGAACAAAAGTTCTTTGTAGGGGATTCTTTGCCTTAGCCATTTCTCCCAATCTATCCTCCAACCGCTGAATGGAACCTTTCCACTCATCATTTCCCTCCTCGGGCCTATTAGTTCGAGCAATTGATTATTCTGAAAAAGCCTCCTGAGATCTATCTTGACGAGCAATTGGTCGTGATTGTGCTGATCCTTCTCTTAGATCTGATGGTCGTCGAAAACTCCTCGACATGGTCTTAGGTGGACTCCTATTCCTCCTAGGGCCAAATCGACTGAAAGGAGACACCCTACTCAGTCTTTCCAAGGCACTGGGTGTTTTTGGAGAGAGAGTGATACGTTGATCAGTATCTGTAGCCCTTATTGACGAAGTTCGCCCAGGTTGATAAGAAAAATCATCAGATTCCTCATTACGATATGACTCAGTACGCCTGGATCGTGAAGGAAGTAAATAAGTTTGCCTCTGACCACTTCGCTGTCCTGAACGTACAGGTGCACCGCCATGAAGGGTCTGTATGAGTTGCCTCATTGTTTCCTGCATGGCGGTTTGTCCTTGAGCCAGATTCGTCATAATTCCAACCAGATCTGGAGGTGCAGAGGGATTTGGAGGATTTCCAGCATTTCCAGCGTTTCGATTGCTGGATTCCGGGTTATCTGCCATTGATGATGAATGATTTTCGGTGAAAAACGATAATAACAATCGTTCCCACAGACGGCGACAATCTGTTGATGTAAAAAATTAGATTACTCTAATTATTCACTCACAGATAAATAAATGAGACAAAAGATTTTAAAGTGGTTCAGCCTTATTTGAATGGCCTACATCCACTGTTATTTTATTGCTGAGTGTTTGGGAATTCTCGATTACAAGTGCTATCAAGAAATTTCGGTCCCTTTGAATGAGGGTGATACAAGGTATTTATAGCCCTTAGGCTGTACATGAAAGGGTGATACATTAAATGATATACATATGAAAGGGTAACTCATTTAATGCTCTTCAAGCGTGTGCGTCAAGATGATAAGCATTCAATGAATAGTTGAACTGTTGATTATCTGGCAATCAATGCTGTGGTCGAGATGCAGCTCGAACCGCCTTAGTTGCTCATCGTCCAAGAGTTCCTCGGAGCACTGGAGTTCCTCGGAGGACAAGAGTTCCTCGGAGGGCTGATGTTCCTCGGAAGACTGGTGTTCCTCGGAGTACACCTGTTGTTCGGAGTGAGTATGTTGGTCGGGGGAATGATCTTCCTCGTTACTATTGTGCCACGTAGATTGACACGTGTCTTCTTATTATTCGTCCACATCAGCATACTAATTTTGGTATCAACATAGTTGAAGACAACAAACTATTTTTCTTAACTGAGACTAAAAGATATAGCTGTTAGGCACAGTTTTTGATAGCATTAAATGATCTGATTTTGTTGAGATGAAGTATGACTGAAAAATAATTTCCAAATCCCATTTATCTTTTAAGATAAAAAGTATAGTTGTTGACACGAACAAGGCATCCTCAAAATGAATTCGGAAAGAAGCATGTTTAGACATCTCAAAATAGCTTCTGCAAAAATATTAGTTCAAAAGAGAAACAAAAATTTGATATACAGTGCCTGAACTGCAAACTATTTTGATGTTTAAATCATAGACTGGTCTGCGGATTGAGAAATATATTTATACAAGGAATCTCAGATATTTCATTAATAAAGTAAATAAAGTACAAAGAAATCTTTTAATGAAAAGATATGCATACAGACAGTCAAAAGAAGCTGAATATCAACTTCCTAAGATTTTAAAGGCAACACATTAATATAATAGAACAAGGTGCCCAAGTCAACTATATAATATATGAGCGGTTCTACATGAACCGCATGTAGAACAGGATTGGTACCTAATTTTTGTCTCTTTCCTTTTTTTTTTTTTATATATATATAAAAATAAACTGTTTTTTTTTTAAATTAAAAAAAGACTTTTATAATATTAAAAAACAATTGTTTTTATATATAAAAAAAGCAGTTTTCCTATTCATATTAAATTTTTTTTAATAAAATTAAACAACTGATGTGGGTTCGCGTCAGCGGCACAAATTAATTGCGATATTTTATTGAAAAAAGTATCGCGATTATTTAGTGCCGCTGGCGCGGACTCACATTTCCGGACCAAAATCATTTGTTGAATGTGGGTCCGCGCCAGCGGCACAAATTAATCGCGATATGCGGACACACATTCAACAAATGATTTTGGTCCCGAAATGTGAGTACGCGCCAACGGCACTAATTAATCGTGATATTTTTTTCAATAAAATATCGCGATTAATTAGTGCCGCTGGCGCGGACCCACATTCAACAAATGATTTTGGTTCGAGAATGTGGGTCCGCGCCAGCGGCACAAATTAATCGCGATATTTCAACAAATGATTTTGATCCGAAAATGTGAGTCCGCGTCAACGACTCTAATTAATAGTGATATTTTTTTCAATAAAATATCGCGATTAATTAGTGCCGCTGGCGCGGACCCACATTCAACAAATGATTTTGGTTCGAGAATGTGGGTCCGCGCCAGCGGCACAAATTAATCGCGATATTTTTAAAAAAAAAATATCGCGATTAATTAGATGTAAATAACGTGATGAGATCATCACTAATACTGTAAATCTTTGAGATCATCAAGATTTAGTCTTAGGTCATTCATTAAGATTAATTAGATGTAAATAATGAAATATCGTGATGATCATCCTTAATCATCACGTTTATTAAGGATCACACTAGAAGATTTAGTCTTTGAGATCATCAAGATTAATTAGATGTAAATAACGTGATGAGATCATCCAGATTTAGTCTTAGGTCAAATCTTCAAAACTGAATGTTAAATCAGAAATAATAAAGATATATTGAAACAATGTCAAGGTTTATTCAAATAATGTCTCGAATTCAAAGTCGTTTAAGATCTTCGTCGGTAACGATCCGCACGTCTTTTATGACACAATTCTAAAGAAATCTTCAATCCCTGTTCGGATTATACCCATCAAACAACCGGAATTGAGGCAAAGTTTTGGGGTTGTGGTAAAAACAATGAAGGTGCTCATTGAAATGCAATTCTCCTGGGTTATATTGGATTCAGGCGGAAGTAAACACGTCATCCAAAGAAAAAAATTCAATCCTTGAGGGAAAAGATTGTTTTAAGGAGGCAGTAATTGTCATGATCAGAGTAATCAAGTTCATATTAAGTCAGTCAAAATCTAGTTAGAATCTAGTAAAAACTTTTGGTTGGTTATTAGTTTGTTTTATAGTTTGTTAGCTGGATAATTACAGAGCACTGTTGGTTTTATAAGTGATTTATAACAACTCGCTACCCCTATTGAAATCATTCATGTAATTTTCCATATTCAATACAATTGTTGCTTGTAAACTGAAATTCTCTTAAATTCTTATATTTTGTGACTCAAGTTGTGACAATTTAGTATCAAAGCCAACTCAAACCTGGAGGCCACTGTTGCTTGTCAAAATCAAGAGGCGATTAATTAGTACCGCTGGCGCGGACCCACATTCAACAAATGATTTTGGTTCGAGAATGTGGGTCCGCACCAGCGGCACAAATTAATCGCGATATTTTTTTTAAAAAAATATCGCGATTAATTTGTGCCGCTGGCGCGGACCCACATTCAACAAATGATTTTGGTCCGAAAATGTGAGTCCGCGTCAACGGCACTAATTAATCGCGATATTTTTTTTAATAAAATATCGCGATTAATTAGTGCCGCTGACCCTGACTCACATTTTCGGACCAAAATCATTTGTTGAATGTGGGTCCGCGCCAACGACACTAATTAATCGCGATATTTTATTAAAAAAATATCGCGATTAATTAGTACCGCTGGCGCGGACCTACATTCAACAAATGATGTCGGTGCGGGAATGTGGATCCGCGTCAGCGGCACTAATTAATCGCGATATTTTATTAATTGTTAATAAAAAACAGTTTTATTAATTGTTAATAAAACTATTTTAATAAAAAACAGTTTTATTTATGAAAAATATATTTTTTAATTTTAATAAAAAATTGTTTACTTAAAAAAAAACTGCTTTCTTATATTAATAGAAAAACAGTTTTTTTATATAAAAAATAATTTTGATATTAATTGTTATAGATTAAACACTAAGAAGGTTAAAAAATAAAAATAAAAAAATGGCATGCGGTCTAATGCGGTCATTGTGGCAGTTCACCTATAATTTTCCATAATATATATAGGTATGTACGGATAGCAGTCACAAATTCGCTGAGAGCTTTTACACAAATACATAACTCTTGAAAGATGTTGCAAAAGAGAACAGAAGGACTGATCGCGTGTGGCTCTAGGTGGACAAGTGCTTTAAAGAAAAAAATAATACATCACTAAGATGAATAGCTAATCATGTCATATGGAATCATTGACCTGTATGTGCATACGAAATTGGGTATAAAATGAGAGTATTTCTATTTGACCCGCCTACAGACCGCCTCATTTTACTGGGCATTGAGACGATCAAAACTCATTTCATGTCACCGTATAGATTCACCTGCATACGAGAAATGAACATAGTAAGAAAACCCATTTACAATATTATATTTCTCTCTCTCTCTCTCTAATTCCAGTGGGCCACTTTATGAAAATCTAAATACAATAATGAGAGTGTATTGCAATTTTTTTTTTTAAAAAGGGGGTTGTATTGCAAAACTCGTCACGAAAATGAGGGGAACTCAAAATACCCCTTAATTAAATAAGGGCCCCAAATTTATTAACCCCAACCAACAACCAACCACCCAACAAACCTATTAAATATTTTACCACTACAAATATTAACCCCATCCATTCTTCAATTTCATCACCACCATTTTACAACTCTTAGCTAAGCTATCTACTTCATTAATTAATTTTTATTCTTTAATATTTTGTAAGCTATTAGTTTTTGTTAATGCTACGATTAGTATAATTTTGATTAGTCATTAATTTTTTTTGTAAATGATTTATATTGCCATAAAAATTCCGCCATTCATTCACCCTAAATTACAGTAATTTTTTTTTTAATAATTTCTATTCATTTTAGTGAATTTGTTAGCCATTTTTTATGCCATTAATTTGTTAGTCATTAATTTATGTCACGTCTAATTCTTTAGCCATTATTTGTTGGTAAAAAAATAAGACTTTAGCCATTATTTCTTAGCCTAAATTACAGTAAAAACATATATATAATTTCTTCATATATGGTAGTATTCCTTTAAAAAGTTAATAGATTTAAAGTTTGTTGAAAGTATTTTAATTTTATTTTAGTATTTGTTGGCATATTGTTAATTAAAGTTTAGTGGTATTTTAAATGTAGTTAATTTATTCAAAAAAATTAATTATGCTACTATTTTTTCTAACAACTGATCACTCTTTTTTCTAAATATATATATTAATTATGCTACTATTTACAAGATAACATTTAGAGGCTATATCAGTTTTTTATTTCACATAAAATGAAGTGAGAGAATATAACTTGAGAAGGACATAAGAAACAATTCTGATCACATGACCTCAAGTTTTGATGTAGTTTTTTTTTTGGTAAAGAAGGGTAATCCCGGGCCAGCCTGCGCGCACCTCGGACTAATCCCTCCTTCCCCGAACAAGGCTTTCTATAACAGGCGTTTAATTCCTGCGGTCCGTGGCCCCAAGACGCAGCTGCCAAGTTTCGAACCCAGGTGCCTGGGTTTACAGCTACACCCTGCCTCTACCAACTTAAAGTTTTGATGTAGTTGAAGACAACAAACTATTTTTCTTAACTGAGACTAAAAGATATAGCTGTTAGGAACAGTTTTTGATAGCATTAAATGATCTGATTATGTTGAGATGAAGTATGACTGAAAAATAATTTCCAAATCCCATTTATCTTTTAAGATAAAAAGTATAGTTGTTGACACGAATAAGGCATCCTCAAAATGAATTCGGAAAGAAGCATGTTTAGACATCTCAAAATAGCTTATGCAAAAATATTAGTTCAAAAGAGAAACAAAAATTTTATATATAGTGCCTGAACTGCAAACTATTTTGATGTTTAAATCATAGACTGGTCTGCGGATTGAGAAATATATTTATACAAGGAATCTCAGATATTTCATTAATAAAGTAAATAAAGTACAAAGAAATCTTTTAATGAAAAGATATGCATACAGACACTCAAAAGAAGCTGAATATCAACTTCCCAAGATTTTAAAGGCAACACATTAATATAATAGAACAAGGTGCCCAAGTCAACTATATAATATATGAGCGGTTCTACACGAACCGCATGTAGAACCGCATTGGGACCTGATTTTTGTCGCTTTCCCTTTTTTTTATATATATATATAAAAATAAACAGTTTTTTTTTAAATTAAAACAAAAGACTTTTATAAAATTAAAATAAACTGTTTTTATATATAAAAAAAAAGCAGTTTTCCTATTAATATTAAAAAAAATTATTAAAATTAAACAACTGATGTGGGTTCGCGTCAGCGGCACAAATTAATCGCGATATTTTATTGAAAAAAATATCGCGATTAATTAGTGCCGCTGACGCGGACTCACATTTCCGGACCAAAATCATTTGTTGAATGTGGGTCCGCGCCAGCGGCACAAATTAATCGCGATATGTGGACACACATTCAACAAATGATTTTGGTCCTGAATTGTGAGTACGCGCCAGCGGCACTAATTAATCGCGATATTTTTTTCAATAAAATATCGCGATTAATTAGTGCCGCTGGCGCGGACCCACATTCAACAAATGATTTTGGTTCGAGAATGTGGGTCCGCGCCAGCGGCACAAATTAATCGCGATATTTCAACAAATGATTTTGATCCGAAAATGTGAGTCCGCGTCAACGGCACTAATTAATCGCGATATTTTTTTCAATAAAATATCGCGATTAATTAGTGCCGCTGGCGAGGACCCATATTCAACAAATGATTTTGGTTCGAGAATGAGGGTCCGCGCCAGCGGCACAAATTAATCACGATATTTTTAAAAAAAAAATATCGCGATTAATTAGATGTAAATAACGTGATGAGATCATCACTAATACTGTAAATCTTAGTCTTAGGTCATTCATTAAGATTAATTAGATGTAAATAATGAAATATCGTGATGATCATCCTTAATCATCACGTTTATTAAGGATCACACCAGAAGATTTAGTCTTTGAGATCATCAAGATTAATTAGATGTAAATAACGTGATGAGATCATCAAGATTTAGTCTTAGGTCAGATCTTCAAAACTGAATGTTAAATCAGAAATAATAAAGATATATTGAAACAATGTCAAGGTTTATTCAAATAATGTCTCGAATTCAAAGTCGTTTAAGATCTTCGTCGGTAACGATCCGCACGTCTTTTATGACACAATTCTAAAGAAATCTTCAATCCCTGTTCGGATTATACCCATCAAACAACCGGAATTGAGGCAAAGTTTTGGGGTTGTGGTAAAAACAATGAAGGTGCTCATTGAAATGCAATTCTCCTGGGTTATATTGGATTCAGGCGGAAGTAAACACGTCATCCAAAGAAAAAAATTCAATCCTTGAGGGAAAAGATTGTTTTAAGGAGGCAGTAATTGTCATGATCAGAGTAATCAAGTTCATATTAAGTCAGTCAAAATCTAGTTAGAATCTACTAAAAACTTTTGGTTGGTTATTAGTTAGTTTTATAGTTTGTTAGCTGGATAATTACAGAGCACTGTTGGTTTTATAAGTGATTTATAAAAACTCGCTACCCCTATTGAAATCATTCATGTAATTTTCCATATTCAATACAATTGTTGCTTGTAAACTGAAATTCTCTTAAATTCTTATATTTTGTGACTCAAGTTGTGACAATTTAGTATCAAAGCCAACTCAAACCTGGAGGCCACTGTTGCTTGTCAAAATCAAGAGGCGATTAATTAGTACCGCTGGCGCGGACCCACATTCAACAAATGATTTTGGTTCGAGAATGTGGGTCCGCGCCAGCGGCACAAATTAATCGCGATATTTTTTTAAAAAAAATATCGCGATTAATTAGTGCCGCTGGCGCGGATCCACATTCAACAAATGATTTTGATCCGAAAATGTGACTCCGCGTCAACGGCACTAATTAATCGCGATATTTTTTTCAATAAAATATCCATAATATATATAGGTATGTACGGATAGCAGTCACAAATTCGCTGAAAGCAGTTACACAAATACATAACTCTTGAAAGATGTTGCAAAAGAGAACAGAAGGACTGATCGCGTGTGGCTCTAGGTGGACAAGTGCTTTAAAGAAAAAAATAATACATCACTAAGATGAATAGCTAATCATGTCATATGGAATCATTGACCTGTATGTGCATAAGAAATTGGGTATAAAATGAGAGTATTTCTATTTGACCCGCCTACAGACCGCCTCATTATACTGGGCATTTAGACGATCAAAACTCATTTCATGTCACCGTATAGATTCACCAGCGTACGAGAAATGAACATAGTAAGAAAATCCATTTACAATATTATATTTCTCTCTCTCTCTCTCTAATTACAGTAGGCCACTTTATGAAAATCTAAATACAATAATGAGAGTGTATTGCAATTTTTTTTTAAAAAGGGGGTTGTATTGCAAAACTCGTCACGAAAATGAGGGGAACTCAAAATACCCCTTAATTAAATAAGGGCCCCAAATTTATTAACCCCAACCAACAACCAACCACCCAACAAACCTATTAAATATTTTACCACTACAAATATTAACCCCATCCATTCTTCAATTTCATCACCACCATTTTACAACTCTTAGCTAAGCTATCTACTTCATTAATTAATTTTTATTCTTTAATATTTTGTAAGCTATTAGTTTTTGTTAATGCTACGATTAGTATAATTTTGATTAGTCATTAATATTTTTTGTAAATGATTTATATTGCCATAAAAATTCCGCCATTCATTCACCCTAAATTACAGTAATTTTTTTTAATAATTTCTATTCATTTTAGTGAATTTGTTAGCCTTTTTTTATGCCATTAATTTGTTAGTCATTAATTTATGTCACGTCTAATTTTTTAGCCATTATTTGTTGGTAAAAAAATAAGACTTTAGCCATTATTTCTTAGCCTAAATTACAGTAAAAACATATATATAATTTCTTCATATATGGTAGTATTCCTTTAAAAAGTTAATAGATTTAAAGTTTGTTGAAAGTATTTTAATTTTATTTTAGTATTTGTTGGCATATTGTTAATTAAAGTTTAGTGGTATTTTAAATGTAGTTAATTTATTCAAAAAAATTAATTATGCTACTATTTTTTCTAACAACTGATCACTCTTTTTTCTAAATATATATATTAATTATGCTACTATTTACAAGATAACATTTAGAGGCTATATCAGTTTTTTATTTCACATAAAATGAAGTGAGAGAATATAACTTGAGAAGGACATAAGAAACAATTCTGATCACATGACCTCAAGTTTTGATGTAGTTTTTTTTTTGGTAAAGAAGGGTAATCCCGGGCCAGCTTGCGCGCACCTCGGACTAATCCCTCCTTCCCCGAACAAGGCTTTCTATAACAGGCGTTTAATTCCTGCGGTCTGTGGCTCCAAGACGCAGCTGCCAAGTTTCGAACCCAGGTGCCTGGGTTTACAGCTACACCCTGCCTCTACCAACTTAAAGTTTTAATGTAGTTTGTTGATGTTAAAAATTAGATTACTCTAATTATTCAATCACAAATAAATAAATGAGACAAAAGATTTTAAAGTGGTTCAGCCTTATTTGAATGGCCTACATCCACTGTTATGTTATTGCTGAGTGTTTGGGAATTCTCGATTACAAGTGCTATCAAGAAATTCCGGTCCCTTTGAATGAGGGTGATACAAGGTATTTATAGCCCTTAGGCTGTACATGAAAGGGTGATACATTAAATGATATACATCTGAAAGGGTAACTCATTTAATGTTCTTCAAGCGTGTGCGTCAAGATGATAAGCATTCAATGAATAGTTGAACTGTTGATTATCTGGAAATCAATGCTGTGGTTGAGATGCAGCTCGAACCGCCTTAGTTGCTCATCGTCCAAGAGTTCCTCGGAGCACTGGAGTTCCTCGGAGGACAAGAGTTCCTCGGAGGGCTGGTGTTCCTCGGAAGACTGGTGTTCCTCGGAGTACACCTGTTGCTCGGAGTGAGTATGTTGGTCGGGGGAATGATCTTCCTCGTTGCTATTGTGCCACGTAGATTGACACGTGTCTTCTTATTATTCGTCCACATCAGCATACTAATTTTGGTATCAACAGAAGCCCCCAATGTTTCATATTTCGAACTTTGAGGAGTATGGAACATTCTTTCTCGGTATATGGCAATATTAAATGACCTTCCTATGTTTTAGGAGCCTTTTCTTCGTATTTGAATTTCCTTCCAAATTCGCAGAATCCGCCTTTTTTGCATTTTTATAAGCGCTTCGATCTTCGTGCACTTTTTGTCCTTTTAGCCGCCGGTAGCGTAATAGTTTCCTTTTTGTAATCATTTCTTTCGCCATTTCCCAAGGCAAAGTATTTAAGCTTCAGAGGCAATCCCATCGTCTTCTACCTTTTCAATTTCTGCTTTCGAGTTTTCTATAGCTTTTCTCTCTCCTATGCGTTCATCCCTTTCTTCGTTTGTTTGTCAACAGATCTCCTTTTTCCTATAAGATTTTCTTCCTTCTTCTTCATTTCTTTTTATTCACCATGGTTTATATTATCGAATCTCTTGAGAAATTCCGTTTTGACTTTTCTATTCCTTCTTGGGTAACTTTGGAGAGTCTTTCTGAGCCTTCAAATTATTTTAATTTGGCTGAGGGACATTGGTTCCCTAGCCTTTTTATTGCTGAATGTGGATTTTCTTTTCCACCAAACCCTTTGTGTTTAGAGTTCTGTCAGTATTTCGATGTTGTCCCTGTAAAAATAGCCCCCAACACATGGAGGATAGTTAATGGGGTGTATAGGTCAAATCAAACTCATGGAACTCGTATAGGAATTCTTGAGATTATGTATTGTTATAGATGGGTTGTTTTAGACAATGTTTTTTATTTAAAAACTAGGTTTTTGAATAGGGCCTTAGTAGTCAACCTCCCTGATGCAAACAGGGATTATTTTGAACACGGGGTAGTTATCAAAAATTGGCAACATGCCCCTTTGGTTGGAGACGAAGTATATGAAGGTCCCAGATGCCCCCCATATGGCAATGGGATAGGTTATTTTCATTTTATTTTATTTTTGAAATTACGATTTCACTGTGTTTGACAAAATGTATGACTGATATTTCACAATGTATTTGTTTGCAGTTGACAGTAAGAGAAAAACTCCAAAAGAATCAGAAGTAAATATTAAACATTTGAAACATATCTGGAATTTGCATCGAAGAGTTGCAGACGAGCACATCAGGTCTGCTTCATATTTGTTGCAGTATAGGAGCTACACATCATCCTATACTGCTCGTCCTGCGGTCAGCATTAGTGAGCCATTGCCAGCTTCTGAGGAATCTTCACCAGAATCTCACATTCCTCTAAGTCAGAAGATGGGAAAGAGAAGAGTTCCTGCTATCTTCGAGGAGACTTCCTCTGCTGGAGATGGAAAAAGAAACAAGGTTGAAGTCCTAAAGGGGACAAAGAAAGTAGATGGTGCCTCTTCTATTGCTCCTCAGAAGGCTGCCGAGAAGCCCCCAGTGGTTCCGAGCAAGAAAAATGCACCTGTAGAAGTGGTCACCATCTCTACCACCAAAAGTTCTTTGGTTGAAACTGCTGAAGTGCCACTGAGGAGATTGAAGAAATCTTCCTCGGTCACTTTATCTAAAACCATTCCCCAGCTCCAAGCTAGTGGAGCTGGTGTCCCAACCATTATTCCCCCGAGTTCTGCAATGAGCTCGGTAAAGACTTGGACTATTCCTGAAGTCCAAGGAATTGAAGAAAACATGCCTAGGGATATGATGACATCCCTAGCCACTCGTCACATTGCTTCAGTAAGTTTCTCGTATCCTGAATTTTTCTTTATTCTAGTCAATATATGTATCTCGGCATTGACTTATCATTATTTTCTTTTTCAGCTGGTGAGTTGCTTTAACACCATAGTGAAGAAAGATGAAGCAATCAAGGCTTCCATCTCCTCGTCTGGAGTAGAGGACGCTTTCCAGGGTTTGGCCCAATCTTTGAAGGATTCTCGTCAAAAATATGACGAGGATAGGGGTGAATGGGAGAAGAAGATGGCTGCATCTGAGGCAGAGAAGGTGCAGTTGGGAAGTAAAGTGAAGGACTTGGAGAGAGAGAATAAGAAATATGCCGAGAAGCTCACAAACTTTGGGGAACTTGAAAACAAGTTGAAGTCGGCTGAGGAAGAGCTAACCCTTCTGAGAGAAGTAAATCGCAAGAAGGAGGAGGTGGAGTCCAAGTTGAAAGCCACCGAGGATCTTCTATCCGAGAAGCTCTCCTCGGAGAAAATGAAGAGAAAGTGGCTGTGAAACAATCCTTTCGAACTGGTTGGGACAAAGGATAGGATAGGGGGTAGCAGCAATGATGAACCAGGTGCAGTATGGGAGTTTGAAATACTTCCGAGATGGTTGGGTTGCTGCCTTGCAAGAATTGAAAGTGAGCGAGGACTCTGAATTATTTCAACAACATCTTCCTGGCCCTCCTCCTGTAATTGAAGATGAGGATGAAGACGAAGCTGCATCTGAAGAGTCTTCAATGACAGTGGGTGATCAAGTCCTTGCTCCACAACCCAACCAGACAATCACCGAGGAGATTTCGTCCTTGCCTGCTCCTCCTGAACAAGTCCCAACTTCTGCCAATCAAATCATTGTTCCCACCGAGCAACCAAGCTCCTCATCCCAGCCTCCCGATAAAGTCTTGGGAGACAAGAAAAAGGTGTGAAGTTGTTCGGTATTCTCTTTCTATTTTTCTTTTACTTGTACTTTATATTCTGAACGATGTACTCCTTTTGATGATGTAATAAAATCACCTATTTTTGCTCCTCTACATTATTGATGCTCTGTCTGCTTTTTATTAACTCTTGCCTTCTCTTCTTTACTAGTTTGTGGCTAGAATGGAATTATTATCTGCCAATGATACAAAGTTGATGCAGCAATTCCATGAATATTATAAGGCTGGTCACACAGAATTGAGTGTATCAGAAGTTGCTGACATCCTCGGTCATGATGCTTCAGAGCAAGAAGTAGAAGCTTATCAATACCTGAAGGGCTTACTTGATCGAGCTGTGGCCAATAACGTGGCTTACTATGACATGATCGAGGAGCTTCAATATACTCTAGAAGATCTTCAGACTCAGTACAAAGAATCAACTGCCCTTCTGCACGAGGGGTATGAAAAGAGGTATCAACAGCTTTCTGCCGAGACAGGCCACAAAAAGATCCTTGCTGGGTACGATGTCAGGGAGAGAACCCTAAAGGGTGAAGTTGAAGCTTGTAGACAGATTGCCGAGCTGCTAGAGCAAGAAAATAACAATTTGCAGAAAGAGCTGGCACAGTATAAGTCTGCAGCATCTTCTTCAACAGCTGTAATCCAAGTGACTGATGAGGGATTTTCCTTTGTAGAGGTTGAGAATGCCAAATTAAGGCAAGAGTTGGATACCTTGAGAAGATCTGGTACTTCTGCTGCTACTCGGGGACAAGGAAGAGGTTCTCGTGGTCGAGGAAGAGGTTCTCGTGGTCGAGGAAGAGCTTCTCAGAATGTCATTGAGGAACCAAGTTCTCGACCTGCTCGAGGAGGATCAAGAGCTCTTAGTCTTAATGTTGAAGAAGCTCGTACTCGATCAACATTGGAAACTCAAGCGTTCTAATTGAATGCAAAAGATCGAGCTTTGTCTGAAATGTCTAAGAAAATCCAAACTCTGGAGGATCAACTTGCTTCGACAAAGTCTGCTCTGAATAATAAGGATGTTTTTGCTAGGAACCTTCATGAGCAGTTAGAGAGAATAACTTTCCAATTCCACAAACAACCTCGTGAGTTCTGGATGGCAGGCTACAATGAGGCCCTTTATCACTTGGATGCTCGCCTTGAAAATGCCAATAATGAAGGTTATAAACAGGGATGGTTGAACGCCCTGGGTGTATTAAAACTAGAGCAGGGCCATTATTTATGGGATTATCATGCTCCTGGGCTACTAGACTTGCCTGTGCCACCTTATAAATTGGACATGGAATGGATCCAAGCTCGCGCCATTCCTCGGAGCTTAATTTCAAAATACCTTGGTGACTACAATCTTCATTCTCAGATCGAGGTATCTCGTCCCGAGCATCTACTAGACACACCTTCTGTGATGAACGTTAGGATGCTGAAGGACTTGAATTTTATTAACTCTCCTCAGACTTTAAATGATCCGCCTGCTGGCGAGGAACCTATTTCAAAAGCAGAGGGAAAGAAACCAATAGAGTAGGGATCTCAATGTAATAGTTAGTACACATATGTAACTTGTAATTCGTTTTGAATTGTAATGAAAGGCTTTCATTTTCTGTTTGCAAATCTGTATTGCTATTGTCTTGTGATTATCAGACATTCTATATTTGTTCTTTCATAACAATATTGTATGGTTCCTCGACCAACTTAGTAATAGAAAATTACAAGTATTAGTAATGTTGCTCGAACCAACTTAGTAATAAAAAATTACAAGTATTAGTAATGTTGCTCGATCACTTAATAATAAAGTAATGAGTATAAAAATGTTAAAAATTCTTCCAACCAACCAAGGTTGTTAAATTGTGTTCGTCGACCAATTATAGTTAGTGAGAGTTTTTATCCCCGACCAGCTATACTTGGTAAATTTTTGTCTTTTTCATGAAATGTGCCCGACCAACCAAGGTCGATGATTTTTCCTCGTCGACCAACTATAATTAGTGGGTTTTTACTCCCGACCAACTATACTTGGTTCAGTTTGGAATATTTGTTCTTCGAGGAACTTTTATGTAATAACCTTACTTCGCGACCAACATAAGTTGGCATTTGGAATAATATCTTACTTCTCGACCAACATAAGTAGGCATTTGAGAGCATATTTTGTTTGCTAACCAACCGAGATTGGCCTTTCATCGATCATCTTGTGTTCTTGCTCTTTTACCAACCGGAGTTGGTCTTAGTTCGAACTATCATATCCACTAGCTCTTTTACCAACCTGAGTTGGTCACGCTAGTGTACGCCTCCTAACCAAAGGAGTATAGTTTGTTCTCACCCTTTTACCAACCGTAGTTGGTCGTGGGCTTGAACTATCGTGTCCACTAGCACTTTTACCAACCTGAGTTGGTCACACTAGTGTACGCCTCCTAACCAAAGGAGTATAGTTTGTTCTCGCCCTTTTACCAACCGGAGTTGGTCGTGGGTTTGAACTATCGTGTCCACTAGCTCTTTTACCAACCTGAGTTGGTCACACTAGTGTACGCCTTCTAACCAAAGGAGTATAGTTTGTTCTCGCCCTTTTACCAACCGCAGTTGGTCGTGGGTTTGAACTATCATGTTGCGTTGCGTACCGAGCAGCGTAGTGTTAAACACACTAGTATTCCCCGAAAAACTTTCAATAAAAGGAGAGAAGATTGTGAAATATCATCGTTTTATTCATATTGATGGAACTGCTTTACATTTTACATCACCGATAATACTTGCGTAGGTGTTCAGCATTCCATGCATTCTTAAATTCCTCTCCTTCTAGAGTTGCTATTCGGTAGGTTCCTGGTCTGACAACTGCAGTAACTCGGTAAGGTCCATGCCAGTTTGCTTCCAACTTATTGTGCTTCTGAATTACCTTCTTTAGCACATAATCTCCTTCTTTTAAGTCGCATTTTTTCACCCTCTTGTTGTTGAACAGGGCTGTTCACTGTTGATAAGCAGCATTCCTAATGGCTGCCTCTTCTCTAACTTCCTCGAGCATGTCCAAATCTAATCTCCTCATCAAGTCGCTGACTGGGGAATTGAAATTCAGCACTCTGTGTGTTGGAAGACCCAACTCGGCAAGTATTACAACCTCACTTCCAAATGACAGCATATATGGTGATTCTCCAGTTGCTGCTCGGGGAGTTGTTCGGTAAGCCCACAATACTGACTGTAGCTCATTAATCCAATTAGCTTTAGCCTCACTTAGCCTCTTCTTCAAACCATTTAGTAATGTTCTATTCGTCACTTCAGTCTGCCCATTGCTTTCAGGATGGCCTGGTGCTAAATGAACTTTCAAAATGTTTGACTGATGACAATAGGTGGCAAACTCCTCGTTATCAAATTGTGTTCCATGGTCTGTGATGAAGGCATGAGGGAGACCATATCGGCAGATGATGTACTTCCAAACGAATTGGTATACCTTCTCGTACGTCATATCAATAAGTGGCTCAGCTTCTACCCACTTAGTAAAATAATCCACTGCGACGACGAGGTACTTGAATCTTCCTCGGGTCGTTGGCAGTGGTCCAACCAAATCAATTCCCCACATGGCAAATGGCTAAGGGGAGGTTATGGGTGTCAACAATGCTTGTGGAGTTCGTCGAATGGAGGAAAAACGTTGGCATTTATCACATCTTTTGGCATAGGCTATACAATCAGCCCTCATCGTTGGCCAGTGGTACCCCTGCATCATCACTCTTTGTAAAAGTGTCCGACCTGCTACATGTGCTCCACAAGATCCTTCATGGATCTCTTAAATCAATTCCTTCACCTCGGAGGGATGAACACATCTTTGCAAACCTGCCATAATTCCTCGTCTATACAAAACACCATTAATTAGTACATACCAAGCAGCTTTAAACTTCAATTTCTTAGCAGCGATCTTATCCTCCGGTAATTCTCCTTCCTCGACATATGCCCTGATGGGATCCATCCAAGATGGTCCTAAATCAAGAGTAATAATATTCATCGTCAGATCTTCATCTATGCTTCGACTTTCTAACACCTCAATTGGTATC
This sequence comes from Sambucus nigra, assembly GCA_949130495.1. Lineage (NCBI taxonomy): Eukaryota > Viridiplantae > Streptophyta > Magnoliopsida > Dipsacales > Adoxaceae > Sambucus > Sambucus nigra. Next base: position 531,478,722 of record OX422221.1, on the reverse strand, counting down.
GTTCTTCGCAACTCGGTACGAGTAGCTGATGCTAGTCTTGCCAGTGCGTCTGCTTGTGCATTCTCCGTTCTTGGTATTCTGATCAACTGAATGGCATCAAATTCTACCAACAACTCCATCGCCTTTGCATGATACTTGACCATTAATTCTCCTTTAACTGCATACGCTCCCATCATCTGATTCACAATTAATTGAGAATCACTAAATACCATCACTTGTTGCGCTTCCATAATCTTTGCTAAATTAAGACCTGCTATCAAGGCTTCATACTCAACCTCATTATTGGAAGCTTTAAATTGGAATCGTAAGGCATATTCCACGTCAATCTCGTCTGGGGTGTTCAAAAGAATCCCTGCCCCACAACCTGTTGTGCAAGATGACCCATCTACATATAATCTCCATGTAGGTAACTCGTGTTCAAATTTCTTATCTGACAGAGTTCCTCGGTGAAATATCTGCTGTTTCCTTTCATCCTCCCCTGGTATTTTCGTTCTTCGTCGACCATCTCTTCTCGCCCTTTTACCAATCGGAGTTGGTCTGGGTTTGAATTTGATGATCTTTCTACATCCACAAGACTTTTTACCAACCGGAGTTGATCTGGACTTATGTCTGTTGATCCTGTAACATCCACAGGTTGGTCAGCGAGCAACTTTTGCTCCTCGGGGGTATCAGGATATGTAAATTCTGCTATAAAGTCTGCTACAGCCTGCCCTTTTAATGATGATCTGGGTTCATACACAATATCATATTAACCGAGCTCTATTGCCCAATACATCAGTCTTCCTGATTTTTCTGGCTTATGAAGGGCTTGTCTCAATGGCATGTCGGTATATACGACGATGGTATGGGTCTGGAAATAAGGCCTCATTCTTCTACTTGCTTCAATTAATGCCAATGCCAATTTTTCCAGCTTCGGGTACCTGATCTCTGCACCTCGGAAAGCCTTACTTGTGTAATAAATTGGCTTCTGGATTCCATTCTCCATTCTGATGAATGCCGAGCTGACTGCATTCTCTAATACTGCCAGGTACAAGTACAACTTTTCTCCCATTACTGGCCTGTACAACAGTGGAGGTGCTCCCAGATATTTCTTCAAGTCTTGAAAGGCTTTTTCACATTCATAATTCCACTCGAAAGTTTTTCGAAGTGTTTTGAAGAATGGGAGGCATCTATCAGTTGCTCGGGATACAAATCTGTTGAGCGCTGCAACTCATCCTGTAAGACTCTGCACCTCTTTCTTCGTCGTTGGAGATAGCAACCCTAAAAGAGGTTTGATCTTTGTTGGATTGGCCTCAATGCCTCGTTGGTTGACGATGTACCCGAGGAACATTCCTTCTCGTACTCCAAAGGTGCACTTCGTTGGGTTGAGCTTCATCTGGTATTTATCCAGTTGATCAAAGGTCTGACCTAAGTCAACTAGATGATCCGCAGCTTTCTTGCTCTTTGTCAGCATATCGTCGACATAGACCTCCATATTGCAACTGATTTGTTCGGCAAAAACCTTGTTCATCAGCCGCTCCTGCATTTTTCAAACCAAAAGGCATAACATTATAACAATAAGTTCCCCTAGGGGTAATGAAAGAAGTGCTTTCCCTGTCTTCAGGTTTCATTTTGATCTGGTTGTAACCAGAGTAAGCATCCATGAAGCTGAGTAGCTCGTGTCCCGAGGTAGCATCCACTAGTTGATCAATTCTGGGCAATGGAAAATGATCCTTTGGGCATGCCTTGTTGAGATCAGTGAAATCAACACACATTCTCCATTTATTGTTTTTCTTCTTCACCATCACCACATTTGCCAACCAGTCTGGATACTTCACATCTTCAATGAATTGGGCTTTCTGGAGCTTCTCGACCTCCTCTTGTATAGCTTGATTCTTCTCGGGACTAAATACTCTTCTTCTTTGCTTTACAGGCTTGATCTCCTTATTCACATTGAGCTCGTGACATAAGAAGTTTGGATCTATTCCTGGCATGTCTTCATGACTCCACGCAAAAGTTTTCTTCCTGTTTCTCAAGAAAGTTATCAACTCCTATTTTATTGAAGCATCTAACGACGAACCTATCTGGGTTACTCGTTCAGGATGCTCGTCGTCTAGAATAACATTTTCTGTAGATTCCACCACCTGTCCTTTTACAAGTTGGGATTCATCTCTAGGATCGAGTGTTTCGATTTCTGTACCTTCATCCACCTGGTAGGTAGTAGTCTTTTTTCTTGATTCTTCAAGCTCCTCTTTCTCGGCAGACGAATAATAGCATTCCCGAGCTAAAATCTGATCACCTTTCACAACTCCTACTCCGAAATTTGTAGGGAATTTTAAGCACTGATGTACTGTAGATGGGACTGCTTCGAACTTCTTCAAACCAACTCTTCCCATGATGATGTTGTAAGCTGACTTCACATTCTTATCCATCACAAAGAAGCGTATTCTCTCTGTTTGATAAGCAGGCCAAGTTCGAATGAATATATCCAACTTGATCGTCCCAAGTGGAAAATTTTTCTCGCCAGCAAAACCCAGAAGAGGTCTGTGATAAGGTTCCAATTGAGATAATTTCAAATTTAAATTGTCAAAGCATAAATAGTACATGATGTCTGCCGAACTACCATTGTCTACCAGCACCCTTGAAATCACTACTTATTTCATCCTCATTTTGATCACCAAAGGGTCGTCGTGAGGGTAAAGAACACCTGCCAGGTCATTTTTTGAAAAGCCAATGACCAGCTTCTCTTTGTTTACCTTCCTCGGACGATCCTCCTCGGCCAAATTTATTCGTTGAATGTACGAGCAAGCTTGGGCCTCTCCGAGGTAAGCCTTTCTTTCTGCAGTAAGGTCTCCTCCTCCTGCATCTCCTCCTGTAATAACATTACAATCGAATGAACCAAAACGAATGGAAAATACCTCTCGTTCTGGATGCCGTGGTTTCTTGGGAAGATCGGGGTCATCATCTGGATCATCTTCATGATTTCTCTTCTTTTTCTCCTCTGTTCGACGAGGAGATCTAGACCTCTCTCTAGTTCGATCATTATTTCTTCTTTCCCCTCCCCGATCAACATACTTTGCTAGCTTTCCTCTTCGGATGAGTGTTTCAATCTCGTTCTGAAGAGCTATGTAATTTTTGGTCATATGACCATGATCCTTATAAAACTCGCAATATTTATCCCTGTTCCTCGTATCAGGGTCTGACCTCAGTTTCTTCGTCCACTTTACCTCCTCGCTATTCCTGATTTCTTTCAAGACATGATTAATACCCATTTTCAAAGGGGTATAATTATCGAATTTCTTCAGGACTTCCCATGATGTTTTATTATTCTTGGAATGCTTGTCACCGCCATTGCCCTTATGCTCTTTCTTCTTGGATTTGTCAACTTCCACCTTGGTCTCCTTATCTATGTTCTTCTCCGCAGCCATAGCCTCCTCGGCATTCATGATTTTGGCCGCTTTTGCCATCAACTCTGACATAGTTGTAGGTGGATCTTTGGCCAAAGTGTAGTACAACTTGTTAGGCAACAACCCACTCATCAAGGCGGTGATTGCTGTCTTTTCTTTATAATCTATGACTTCTAGCTTCTCGTTATTGAAACGAGTTATGTAATCTCTAGTACTTTCGCCAGATTTTTGTCTAACACTTAACAAGTGTGCTACTCGTTTTACTGGTTTTGCCCCAAAATAGAAATTGCCAATGAACAACTCGGCCAACTGAAAGAAAGTTGAAATCTTTCCCCGAGGAAGATTGTTGTACCATATTTGGGCAGATCCAGTAAGAGTTCCAGAGAATGCTCGACATCTCATCTCGTCGGGGACAACATAGATGTCGACAGCAGCCTGATATTGCTCTATGTGTAGAACAGGATTTGTCTTTCCATCATACTTGGGGGTCACCACGGGCGCTTTAAATTTCGACGGTGTAGGAAAATCCACAATGGCCTGTACAAAAGGTGTCCCTCGAACAAAAGTTCGTTGTAGGGGATTCTTTGCCTTAGCCATTTCTCCCAATCTATCCTCCAACCGCTGAATGGAACCTTTCCACGCATCATTTCCCTCCTCGGGCCTATTAGTTCGAGCAATTGATTGTTCTGAAAAAGCCTCCTGAGATCTATCTTGACGAGCAACTGGTCGTGATTGTGCTGATCCTTCTCTTAGATCTGATGGTCGTCGAAAACTCCTCGACATGGTCTTAGGTGGACTCCTATTCCTCCTAGGGCCTAATCGACTGAAAGGAGACACCCTAATCAGTCTTTCCAAGGCACTGGGTCTTTCTGGAGAGAGAGTGATACGTTGATCAGTATCTGTAGCCCTTATTGACGAAGTTCGCCCAGGTTGATAAGAAAAATCATCAGATTCCTCATTACGATATGACTCAGTACGCCTGGATCGTGAAGGAAGTAAATAAGTTTGCCTCTGACCACTTCGCTGTCCTGAACGTGCAGGTGCACCGCCATGAAGGGTCTGTATGAGTTGCCTCATTGTTTCCTGCATGGCGGTTTGTCCTTGAGCTAGATTCGTCATAATTCCAGCCAGATCTGGAGGTGCAGAGGGATTTGGAGGATTTCCAGCATTTCCAGCGTTTCGATTGCTGGATTCTGGGTTATCTGCCATTGATGATGAATGATTTTCGGTGAAAAATGATAATAACAATCGTTCCCACAGACGGCGCCAATCTGTTGATGTAAAAAATTAGATTACTCTAATTATTCAATCACAGATAAATAAATGAGATAAAAGATTTTAAAGTGGTTCAGCCTTATTTGAATGGCCTACATCCACTGTTATGTTATTGCTGAGTGTTTGGGAATTCTCGATTACAAGTGCTATCAAGAAATTCCGGTCCCTTTGAATGAGGGTGATACAAGGTATTTACAGCCCTTAGGTTGTACATGAAAGGGTGATACATTAAATGATATACATATGAAAGGGTAACTCATTTAATGCTCTTCAAGCGTGTGCGTCAAGATGATAAGCATTTAATGAATAGTTGAACTGTTGATTATCTGACAATCAATGCTGTGGTCGAGATGCAGCTCGAACCGCCTTAGTTGCTCATCGTCCAAGAGTTCCTCGGAGCACTGGAGTTCCTCGGAGGACCAGAGTTCCTCGGAGGGCTGGTGTTCCTCGAAAGACTGGTGTTCCTCGGAGTACACTTGTTGCTCGGAGTGAGTATGTTGGTCTGGGGAATGATCTTCCTCGTTGCTATTGTGCCACGTAGATTGACACGTGTCTTCTTATTATCCGTCCACATCAGCATACTAATTTTGGTATCAACATAGTTGAAGACAACAAACTATTTTTCTTAACTGAGACTAAAAGATATAGCTGTTAGGCACAGTTTTTGATAGCATTAAATGATCTGATTTTGTTGAGATGAAGTATGACTGAAAAATAATTTCCAAATCCCATTTATCTTTTAAGATAAAAAGTATAGTTGTTGACACGAACAAGGCATCCTCAAAATGAATTCGGAAAGAAGCATGTTTAGACATCTCAAAATAGCTTCTGCAAAAATATTAGTTCAAAAGAGAAACAAAAATTTGATGTACAGTGCCTGAACTGCAAACTATTTTGATGTTTAAATCATAGACTGGTCTGCGGATTGAGAAATATATTTATACAAGGAATCTCAGATATTTCATTAATAAAGTAAATAAAGTACAAAGAAATCTTTTAATGAAAAGATATGCATACAGACAGTCAAAAGAAGCTGAATATCAACTTCCCAAGATTTTAAAGGCAACACATTAATATAATAGAACAAGGTGCCCAAGTCAACTATATAATATATGAGCGGTTCTACATGAACCGCATGTAGAACCGCATTGGGACCTAATTTTTGTCTCTTTCCCTTTTTTTTTCTTTTTTTTATATATATAAAAATAAACAGTTTTTTTTTAAATTAAAAAAAACACTTTTATAAAATTAAAAAAAAAACGGTTTTTAAATATAAAAAAAAGCTGTTTTCCTATTAATATTAAAAAAAAAATTATTAAAATTAAACAACTGATGTGGGTTCGCGTCAGCGGCACAAATTAATCGCGATATTTTATTAAAAAAATATCGCGATTAATTAGTGCCGTTGGCGCGGAGCTACATTCAACAAATGATGTCGGTCCGGGAATGTGGGTCCGCGTCAGCGGCACTAATTAATCGCGATATTTTATTCATTGTTAGTAAAAATCAGTTTTATTAATTGTTAATAAAACTATTTTAATAAAAAACAGTTTTATTTATGAAAAATATATTTTTTAATTTTAATAAAAAATTGTTTACTTTAAAAAAAACTCTTTTTTTATATTAATAGAAAAACTGTTTTTTTATATAAAAAATAATTTTTGTATTAATTGTTATAGATTAAACACTAAGAAGGTTAAAAAAAAAAAAAAAAATGGCATGCGGTCCAATGCGGTCATTGTGGCGGTTCACCTATAATTTTCCATAATATATATAGGTATGTACGGATAGCAGTCACAAATTCGCTGAAAAGCTTTTACACAAATACATAACTGTTGAAAGATGTTGCAAAAGAGAACAGAAGGATTGATCGCGCGTGGCTCTAGGTGGACAAGTGCTTTAAAGAAAAAAATAATACATCACTAAGATGAATAGCTAATCATGTCATATGGAATCATTGACCTGTATGTGCATACGAAATTGGGTTTAAAATGAGAGTATTTCTATTTGACCCGCCTACAGACCGCCTCATTTTACTGGGCATTGAGACGATCAAAACTCATTTCATGTCACCGTATAGATTCACCTGCGTACGAGAAATGAACATAGTAAGAAAACCCATTTACAATATTATATTTCTCTCTCTCTCTCTCTCTCTCTCTCTAATTACAGTGGGCCACTTTATGAAAATCTAAATACAATAATGAGAGTGTATTGCAATTTTTTTTAAAGAGGGGGTTGTATTGCAAAACTGGTCACGAAAATGAGGGAAACTCAAAATACCCCTTAATTAAATAAGGGTCCCAAATTTATTAACCCCAACCAACAACCAACCACCCAACAAACCTATTAAATATTTTACCACTACAAATATTAACCCCATCCATTCTTCAATTTCATCACCACCATTTTACAACTCGTAGCTAAGCTATCTACTTCATTAATTAATTTTTGTTCTTTAATATTTTGTAAGCTATTATTTTTTGTTAATGCTACGATTAGTATAATTTTGATTAGTCATTAATTTTTATTGTAAATGATTTATATTGCCATAAAAATTCCACCATTCATTCACCCTAAATTACAGTAATTTTTTTTTAATAATTTCTATTCATTTTAGTGAATTTGTTAGCCATTTTTTATGCCATTAATTTGTTAGTCATTAATTTATGTCACGTCTAATTCTTTAGCCATTATTTGTTGGTAAAAAAATAAGACTTTAGCCATTATTTCTTAGCCTAAATTACAGTAAAAACATATATATAATTTCTTCATATATGGTAGTATTCCTTTAAAAAGTTAATAGATTTAAAGTTTGTTGAAAGTATTTTAATTTTATTTTAGTATTTGTTGGCATATTGTTAATTAAAGTTTAGTGGTGTTTTAAATGTAGTTAATTTATTCAAAAAAATTAATTATGCTACTATTTTTTCTAACAACTGATCACTCTTTTTTCTAAATATATATATTAATTATGCTACTATTTACAAGATAACATTTAGAGGCTATATCAGTTTTTTATTTCACATAAAATGAAGTGAGAGAATATAACTTTAGAAGGACATAAGAAACAATTCTGATCACATGACCTCAAGTTTTGATGTAGTTTTTCTTTTTTTTTTTTTTTTTGGTAAAGAAGGGTAATCCCGGGCCAGCTTGCTCGCACCTCGGACTAATCCCTCCTTCCCCGAATAAGGCTTTCTATAACAGGCGTTTAATTCCTGCGGTCCGTGGCCCCAAGACGCAGCTGCCAAGTTTCGAACCCGGGTGCCTGGGTTTACAGCTACACCCTGCCTCTACCAACTTAAAGTTTTGATGTAGTTGAAGACAACAAACTATTTTTCTTAACTGAGACTAAAAGATATAGCTGTTAGGCACAGTTTTTGATAGCATTAAATGATCTGATTTTGTTGAGATGAAGTATGACTGAAAAATAATTTCCAAATCCCATTTATCTTTTAAGATAAAAAGTATAGTTGTTGACACGAACAAGGCATCCTCAAAATGAATTCGGAAAGAAGCATGTTTAGACATCTCAAAATAGCTTCTGCAAAAATATTAGTTCAAAAGAGAAACAAAAATTTGATATACAGTGCCTGAACTGCAAACTATTTTGATGTTTAAATTATTGACTGGTCTGCGGATTGAGAAATATATTTATACAAGGAATCTCAGATATTTCATTAATAAAGTAAATAAAGTACAAAGAAATCTTTTAATGAAAAGATATGCATACAGACAGTCAAAAGAAGCTGAATATCAACTTCCCAATATTTAAAAGGCAACACATTAATATAATAGAACAAGGTGCCCAAGTCAACTATATAATATATGAGCGGTTCTACATGAACCGCATGTAGAACCGCATTGGGACTTAATTTTTGTCTCTTTCCCTTTTTTTTTTTTTTATATATATAAAAATAAACTGTTTTTTTTTTTAATTAAAAAAAAAGACTTTTATAAAATTAAAAAAAAAAAACTGTTTTTATATATAAAAAAAGCAGTTTTCCTATTAATATTAAAAAAAAATTTATTAAAATTAAACAACTGATGTGGGTCCGCGCCAGCGGCACAAATTAATCGCGATATTTTTTAAAAAAAAATATCGCGATTAATTGGATGTAAATAACGTGATGAGATCATCACTAATACTGTAAATCTTTGAGATCATCAAGATTTAGTCTTAGGTCATTCATTAAGATTAATTAGATGTAAATAATGAAATATCGTGATGATCATCCTTAATCATCACGTTTATTAAGGATCACACCAGAAGATTTAGTCTTTGAGATCATCAAGATTAATTAGATGTAAATAACGTGATGAGATCATCCAGATTTAGTCTTAGGTCAGATCTTCAAAACTGAATGTTATATCAGAAATAATAAAGATATATTGAAACAATGTCAAGGTTTATTCAAATAATGTCTCGAATTCAAAGTCGTTTAAGATCTTCGTCGGTAACGATCCGCACGTCTTTTATGACACAATTCTAAAGAAATCTTCAATCCCTGTTCGGATTATACCCATCAAACAACCGGAATTGAGGCAAAGTTTTGGGGTTGTGGTAAAAACAATGAAGGTGCTCATTGAAATGCAATTCTCCTGGGTTATATTGGATTCAGGCGGAAGTAAACACGTCATCCAAAGAAAAAAATTCAATCCTTGAGGGAAAAGATTGTTTTAAGGAGGCAGTAATTGTCATGATCAGAGTAATCAAGTTCATATTAAGTCAGTCAAAATCTAGTTAGAATCTAGTAAAAACTTTTGGTTGGTTATTAGTTAGTTTTATAGTTTGTTAGCTGGATAATTACAGAGCACTGTTGGTTTTATAAGTGATTTATAACAACTCGCTACCCCTATTGAAATCATTCATGTAATTTTCCATATTCAATACAATTGTTGCTTGTAAACTGAAATTCTCTTAAATTCTTATATTTTGTGACTCAAGTTGTGACAATTTAGTATCAAAGCCAACTCAAACCTGGAGGCCACTGTTGCTTGTCAAAATCAAGAGGCGATTAATTAGTGTCGCTGGCGCGGACCCACATCCAACAAATGATTTTGGTTCGAGAATGTGGGTCCGCGCCAGTGGCACAAATTAATCGCGATATTTTTTTTAAAAAAATATCGCGATTAATTTGTGCCGCTGGCGCGGACCCACATTCAACAAATGATTTTGATCCGAAAATGTGAGTCCGCGTCAACGGCACTAATTAATCGCGATATTTTTTTCAATAAATATCGCGATTAATTAGTGCCGCTGGCGCGGACCCACATTCAACAAATGATTTTGGTTCGAGAATGGGGGTCCGCGCCAGCGGCACAAATTAATCGCGATATTTTTTTAAAAAAAATATCGCGATTAATTAGTGCCGCTGGCGCGGACCCACATTCAACAAATGATTTTGGTCCGAAAATGTGAGTCCTTGTCAACGGCACTAATTAATCACAATATTTTATTACACTAATTAATCGCGATATTTTTTTTAATAAAATATCGCGATTAATTAGTGCCGCTGACGCTGACTCACATTTTCGGACCAAAATCATTTGTTGAATGTGGGTCCGCGCCAACGACACTAATTAATCGCGATATTTTATTAAAAAAATATCGCGATTAATTAGTGCCGCTGGCGCGGACCTACATTCAACAAATGATGTCGGTCCGGGAATGTGGGTCCGCGTCAGCGACACTAATTAATCGCGATATTTTATTAATTGTTAATAAAAAACAGTTTTATTAATTGTTAATAAAACTATTTTAATAAAAAACAATTTTATTTATGAAAAATATATTTTTTAATTTTAATAAAAAATTGTTTACTTTAAAAAAAACACTTTTTTTATATTAATAGAAAAACTGTTTTTTTATATAAAAAATAATTTTTATATTAATTGTTATAGATTAAACACTAAGAAGGTTAAAAAATAAAAATAAAAAAAATGGCATGCGGTCCAATGCGGTCATTGTGGCGGTTCACCTATAATTTTCCATAATATATATAGGTATGTACGGATAGCAGTCACAAATTCGCTGAAAAGATTTTACACAAATACATAACTGTTGAAAGATGTTGCAAAAGAGATAGAAGGACTGATCGCGCGTGGCTCTAGGTGGACAAGTGCTTTAAAGAAAAAAATAATACATCACTAAGATTAATAGCTCATCATGTCATATGGAATCATTGACTTGTATGTGCATACGAAATTGGGTATAAAATGAGAGTATTTCTATTTGACCCGCCTACAGACCGCCTCATTTTACTGGGCATTGAGACGATCAAAACTCATTTCATGTCACCGTATAGATTCACCTGCGTACGAGAAATGAACATAGTAAGAAAACCCATTTACAATATTATATTTCTCTCTCTCTCTCTCTAATTACAGTGGGCCACTTTATGAAAATCTAAATACAATAATGAGAGTGTATTGCAATTTTTTTTTAAAAAGGGGGTTGTATTGCAAAACTGGTCACGAAAATGAGGGAAACTCAAAATACCCCTTAATTAAATAAGGGCCCCAAATTTATTAACCCCAACCAACAACCAACCCCCCAACAAACCTATTAAATATTTTACCACTACAAATATTAACCCCATCCATTCTTCAATTTCATCACCACCATTTTACAACTCTTAGCTAAGCTATCTACTTCATTAATTAATTTTTATTCTTTAATATTTTGTAAGCTATTATTTTTTGTTAATGCTACGATTAGTATAATTTTGATTAGTCATTAATATTTTTTGTAAATGATTTATATTGCCATAAAAATTCCGCCATTCATTCACCCTAAATTACAGTAATTTTTTTTAATAATTTCTATTCATTTTAGTGAATTTGTTAGCCATTTTTTATGCCATTAATTTGTTAGTCATTAATTTATGTCACGTCTAATTCTTTAGCCATTATTTGTTGGTAAAAAAATAAGACTTTAGCCATTATTTCTTAGCCTAAATTACAGTAAAAACATATATATAATTTCTTCATATATGGTAGTATTCCTTTAAAAAGTTAATAGATTTAAAGTTTGTTGAAAGTATTTTAATTTTATTTTAGTATTTGTTGGCATATTGTTAATTAAAGTTTAGTGGTATTTTAAATGTAGTTAATTTATTCAAAAAAATTAATTATGCTACTATTTTTTCTAACAACTGATCACTCTTTTTTCTAAATATATATATTAATTATGCTACTATTTACAAGATAACATTTAGAGGCTATATCAGTTTTTTATTTCACATAAAATGAAGTGAGAGAATATAACTTGAGAAGGACATAAGAAACAATTCTGATCACATGACCTCAAGTTTTGATGTAGTTTTTTTTTTTGGTAAAGAAGGGTAATCCCGGGCCAGCCTGCGCGCACCTCGGACTAATCCCTCCTTCCCCGAACAAGGCTTTCTATAACAGGCGTTTAATTCCTGCGGTCCGTGGCCCCAAGACGCAGCTGCCAAGTTTCGAACCCAGGTGCCTGGGTTTACAGCTACACCCTGCCTCTACCAACTTAAAGTTTTGATGTAGTTTGTTGATGTAAAAAATTAGATTACTCTAATTATTCAATCACAGATAAATAAATGAGACAAAAGATTTTAAAGTGGTTCAGCCTTATTTGAATGGCCTACATCCACTGTTATGTTATTGCTGAGTGTTTGTGAATTCTCGATTACAAGTGCTATCAAGAAATTCCGGTCCCTTTGAATGAGGGTGATACAAGGTATTTATATCCCTTAGGCTGTACATGAAAGGGTGATACATTAAATGATATACATATGAAAGGGAAACTAATTTAATGTTCTTCAAGCGTGTGCGTCAAGATGATAAGCATTCAATGAATAGTTGAACTGTTGATTATCTGGCAATCAATGTTGTGGTCGAGATGCAGCTCGAACCGCCTTAGTTGCTCATCGTCCAAGAGTTCCTCGGAGCACTGGAGTTCCTCGGAGGACAAGAGTTCCTCGGAGGGCTGGTGTTCCTCGGAAGACTGGTGTTCCTCGGAGTACACCTGTTGCTCAGAGTGAGTATGTTGGTCGGGGGAATGATCTTCCTCGTTGCTATTGTGCCACGTAGATTGACACGTGTCTTCTTATTATTCGTCCACATCAGCATACTAATTTTGATATCAACAGAAGCCCCCAATGTTTCATATTTCGAACTTTGAGGAGTATGGAACATTCTTTCTCGGTATATGGCAATATTAAATGACCTTCCTGGGTTTTAGGAGCCTTTTCTTCGTATTTGAATTTCCTTCCAAATTCGCAGAATCCGCCTTTTTTGCATTTTTATAAGCGCTTCGATCTTCGTGCACTTTTTGTCCTTTTAGTCGCCGGTAGCGTAATAGTTTCCTTTTTGTAATCATTTCTTTAGCCGTTTCCCAAGGAAAAGTATTTAAGCTTCAGAGGCAATCCCATCGTCTTCTACCTTTTCAATTTCTGCTTTCGAGTTTTCTATAGCTTTTCTCTCTCCTGTGCGTTCATCCCTTTCTTCGTTTGTTTGTCAATAGATCTCCTTTTTCCTGTAAGATTTTCTTCCTTCTTCTTCATTTCTTTTTATTCACCATGGTTTATATTATCGAATCTCTTGAGAAATTCCGTTCTGACTTTTCTATTCCTTCTTGGGTAACTTTGGAGAGTCTTTCTGAGCCTTCAAATTATTTTAATTTGGCTGAGGGACATTGGTTCCCTAGCCTTTTTATTGCTGAATGTGGATTTTCTTTTCCACCAAACCCTTTGTGTTTAGAGTTCTGTCAGTATTTCGATGTCGTCCCTGCAAAAATAGCCCCCAACACATGGAGGATTGTTAATGGGGTGTATAGGTTAAATCAAACTCATGGAACTCGTATAGGAATTCCTGAGATTATGTATTGTTATAGATGGGCTGTTTTAGACAATGTTTTTTATTTAAAAACTTGGTTTTTGAATAGGTCCTTAGTAGTCAACCTCCCTGATGCAAACAGGGATTATTTTGAATACGGGGTAGTTATCAAAAATTGGCAACATGCCCCTTTGGTTGGAGACGAAGTATATGAAGGTCCCAGATGCCCCCCATATGGCAATGGGATAGGTTATTTTCATTTTATTTTATTTTTGAAATTACGATTTCACTATGTTTGACAAAATGTATGACTGATATTTCACAATGTATTTGTTTGCAGATGACAGTAAGAGAAAAACTCCAAAAGAATCAGAAGTAAATATTAAACATTTGAAACATATCTGGAATTTGCATCGAAGAGTTGCAGACGAGCACATCAGGTCTGCCTCATATTTGTTGCAGTACAGGAGCTACACATCATCCTTTACTGCTCGTCGTGTGGTCAGCATTAGTGAACCATTGCCAGCTTCTGAGGAATCTTCACCAGAATCTCACATTCCTCTAAGTCAGAAGATGGGCAAGAGAAGAGTTCCTGCTATCTTCGAGGAGACTTCCTCTGCTGGAGATGGAAAAAGAAACAAGGCTGAAGTCCCAAAGGGGACAAAGAAACTAGATGGTGCCTCTTCTATTGCTCCTCAGAAGGCTGCCGAGAAGCCCCCAGTGGTTCCGAGCAAGAAAAATGCACCTGTAGAAGTGGTCACCATCTCTACCACCAAAAGTTCTTTGGTTGAAACTGCTGAAGTGCCACTGAGGAGATTGAAGAAATCCTCCTCGGTCACTTTGTCTGAAACCATTCCCCAGCTCCAAGCTAGTGGAGCTGGTGTCCCAACCATTATTCCCCCGAGTTCTGCAATGAGCTCGATAAAGACTTGGACTATTCCTGAAGTCCAAGGAATTGAAGAAAACATGTCTAGGGATATGATGACATCCCTAGCCACTCGTCACATTGCTTCAGTAAGTTTCTCATATCCTGAATTTTTCTTTATTCTAGTCAATATATGTATCTCGGCATTGACTTATCATTATTTTCTTTTTCAGCTAGTGAGTTGCTTTAACACCATAGTGAAGAAAGATGAAGCAATCAAGGCTTCCAGCTCCTCGTCTGGAGTAGAGGATGCTTTCCAGGGTTTGGCCCAATCTTTGAAGGATTCTCGTCAAAAATATAACGAGGATAGGGCTGAATGGGAGAAGAAGATGGCTGCATCTGAGGCAGAGAAGGTGCAGTTGAGAAGTAAAGTGAAGGACTTGGAGAGAGAGAATAAGAAATATGCCGAGAAGCTCACAAACTTTGGGGAGCTTGAAAACAAGTTGAAGTCGGCTGAGGAAGAGCTAACCCTTCTGCGAAAAGTAAATCGCCAGAAGGAGGAGGTGGAGGCCAAGTTGAAAGCCACCGAGGATCTTCTATCCGAGAAGCTCTCCTCGGAGAAAATGAAGAGAAAAGTGGCTGTGAAACAATCCTTTCGAACTGGTTGGGACAAAGGATGGGATAGGGGGTAGCAGCAATGATGACCCAGGTGCAGTATGGGAGTTTGAAATACTTTCGAGATGGTTGGGTTGCTGCCTTGCAAGAATTGAAAGTGAGCGAGGACTCTGAATTATTTCAACAACATCTTCCTGGCCCTCCTCCTGTAATTGAAGATGAGGATGAAGACGAAGCTGCATCTGAAGAGTCATCAATGACAGTGGGTGATCAAGTCCTTGCTCCACAACCCAACCAGACAATCACTGAGGAGATTTCATCCTTGCCTGCTCCTCCTGAACAAGTCCCAGCTTCTGCCAATCAAATCATTGTTCCCACCGAGCAACCAAGCTCCTCGTCCCAGCTTCCCGAGAAAGTCTTGGGAGACAAGGAAAAGGTGTGAAGTTGTTCGGTATTCTCTTTCTATTTTTCTTTTACTTATACTTTGTATTCTGAACGATGTACTCTTTTTGATGATGTAATAAAATCACCTCTTTTTGCTCCTCTACATTGTTGATGCTCTGTCTGCTTTTTATTAACTCTTGCCTTCTCTTCTTTACTAGTTTGTGGCTAGAATGGAATTATTATCTGCCAATGATACAAAGTTGATGCAGCAATGCCATGAATATTATAAGGCTGGTCACACAGAATTGAGTGTATCAGAAGTTGCTGACATCCTCGGTCATGATGCTTCAGAGCAGGCAGTAGAAGCCTATCAATACCTGAAGGTCTTACTTGATCGAGCTATGGCCAATAACGTGGCTTACTCTGACATGATCGAGGAGCTTCAATATACTCTAGAAGATCTTCAGACTCAGTACAAAGAATCAACTGCCCTTCTGCACGAGGGGTATGAAAAGAGGTATCAACAGCTTTCTGCCGAGACAGGCCACAAAAAGATCCTTGCTAGGTACGATGTCAGGGAGAGAACCCTAAAGGGTGAAGTTGAAGCTTGTAGACAGATTGCCGAGCTGCTAGAGCAAGAAAATAACAATTTGCAGAAAGATCTGGCATAGTATAAGTCTGCAGCATCTTTTTCAACAGCTGTAATCCGAGTGACTGATGAGGGATTTTCCTTTCTAGAGGTTGAGAATGCCAAATTAAGGCAAGAGTTGGATACCTTGAGCAGATCTGGTACTTCTGCTGCTACTCGGGGACGAGGAAGAGGTTCTCGTGGTCAAGGAAGAGCTGCTCAGAATGTCGTTGAGGAACCAAGTTCTCGACCTGCTCGGGGAGGATCAAGAGCTCTTAGTCGTAATGTTGAAGAAGCTCGTACTCGATCAACGTTGGAAACTCAAGCGTTCCAATTGAATGCAAAAGATCGGGCTTTGTCTGAAATGTCTAAGAAAATCCAAACTCTGGAGGATCAACTTGCTTCGACAAAGTCTGCTCTGAATAATAAGGATGTTTTTGCTAGGAACCTTCATGAGCAGTTAGAGAGAATAACTTTCCAATTCCACAAACAACCTCGTGAGTTCTGGATGGCAGGATACGATGAGGCCCTTTATCACTTGGATGCTCGCCTTGAAAATGCCAATAATGAAGGTTATAAACAGGGATGGTTGAACGCCCTGGGTGTATTAAAACTAGAGCAGGGCCATTATTTATGGGATTATCATGCTCCTGGGCTACTAGAATTGCCTGTGCCACCTTATAAATTGGACATGGAATGGATCCCAGCTCGTGCCATTCCTCGGAGCTTAATTTCAAAATACCTTGGTGACTACAATTTTCATTCTCAGATCGAGGTATCTCGTCCCGAGCATCTACTGGACACACCTTCTGTGTTGAACGTTAGGATGCTGAAGGACTTGAATTTTATTAACTCTCCTCAGACTTTAAATGATCCGCCTGCTGGCGAGGAACCTATTTCAAAAGCAGAGGGAAAGAAACCAATAGAGTAGGGATCTCAATGTAATAGTTAGTACACATATGTAACTTGTAATTCGTTTTGAATTGTAATGAAAGGCTTTCATTTTCTGTTTGCAAATCTGTATTGCTATTGTCTTGTGATTATCAGACATTCTATATTTGTGCTTGCATAACAATATTGTATGGTTCATCGACCAACTTAGTAATAAAAAATTACAAGTATTAGTAATGTTGCTCGAACCAACTTAGTAATAAAAAATTACAAGTATTAGTAATGTTGCTCGATCACTTAATAATAAAGTAATGAGTATAAAAATGTTAAAAATTCTTCCAACCAACCAAGGTTGTTAAATTGTGTTCGTCGACCAATTATAGTTAGTGAGAGTTTTTATCCCCGACCAGCTATACTTGGTAAATTTTTGTCTTTTTCATAAAATGTGCCCGACCAACCAAGGTCGATGATTTTTCCTCGTCGACTAACTATAATTAGTGGGTTTTTACCCCCGACCAACTATACTTGGTTCAGTTTGGAATATTTGTTCTTCGAGGAACTTTTATGTAATAAACTTACTTCCCGACCAACATAAGTTGGCATTTGGGATAATATCTTACTTCTCGACCAACATAAGTTGGCATTTGAGAGCATATTTTGTTTGCTAACCAACCGAGATTGGCCTTTCGTCGATCATCTTGTGTTCTTGCTCTTTTACCAACCGGAGTTGGTCTGAGTTCGAACTATCATATCCACTAGCTCTTTTACCAACCTGAGTTGGTCACGCTAGTGTATGCCTCCTAACCAAAGGAGTATAGTTTGTTCTCTCCCTTTTACCAACCGGAGTTGGTCGTGGGCTTGAACTATCGTGTCCACTAGCTCTTTTACCAACCTGAGTTGGTCACACTAGTGTACGCCTCCTAACCAAAGGAGTATAGTTTGTTCTCGCCCTTTTACCAACCGGAGTTGGCCGTGGTTTTGAACAATCGTGTCCACTAGCTCTTTTACCAACCTGAGTTGGTCACACTAGTGTACGCCTCCTAACCAAAGGAGTATAGTTTGTTCTCTCCCTTTTACCAACCGGAGTTGGTCGTGGGTTTGAACTATCATGTTGCGTTGCGTACCGAGCAGCGTAGTGTTAAACACACTAGTATTCCCCGAAAAACTTTCAATAAAAGGAGAGAAGATTGTGAAATATCATCGTTTTATTCATATTGATGGAACTGCTTTACATTTTACATCACTGATAATACTTGCGTAGGTGTTCAGCATTCCATGCATTCTTAAATTCCTCTCCTTCTAGAGTTGCTATTCGGTAAGTTCCTGGTCGGACAACAGCAGTAACTCGGTAAGGTCCATGCCAGTTTGCTTCCAACTTATTGTGCTTCTGAATTACCTTCTTTAGCACATAATCTCCTTCTTTTAAGTCGCATTTTTTCACCCTCTTATTCTAGAACAGGGCTGTTCGCTGTTGATAAGCCGCATTCCTAATGGCTGCCTCTACTCTAACTTCCTCGAGCGTGTCCAAATCTAATCTCCTCATCAAGTCGCTGACTGGGGAATTAAAATTTAGCACTCTGTGTGTTGGAAGACCCAACTCGGCAGGTATTACAGCCTCACTTCCAAATGCCAGCATATATGGTGATTCTCCAGTTGCTGCTCGGGGAGTTGTTCGGTAAGCCCACAATACTGACTGTAGCTCATTAATCCAATTAGCTTTAGCCTCACTTAGCCTCTTCTTCAAACCATTTAGTAATGTTCTGTTCGTCACTTCAGTCTGCCCATTGCTTTGAGGATGGCCTAGTGCTGAATGAACTTTCAAAATATGTGACTGATGACAATAGGTGGCAAACTCCTCGTTATCAAATTGTGTTCCATGGTCTGTGATGAAGGCATGAGGGAGACCATATCGGCAGATGATGTTCTTCCAAATGAATTGGTATACCTTCTCGTACGTCATATCAATAAGTGGCTCAGCTTCTACCCACTTAGTAAAATAATCCACTGCGACGACGAGGTACTTGAATCTTCCTCGGGTCATTGGCAGTGGTCCAACCAAATCAATTCCCCACATGGAAAATGGCCAAGGGGAGGTTATGGGTGTCAACAATGCTTGTGGAGTTCGTCGAATGGAGGAAAAACATTGGCATTTATCACATATTTTGGCATAGGCTATACAATCAGCCCTCATCGTTGGCCAGTAGTACCCCTGCGTCATCACTCTTTGTAAAAGTGTCCGACCTACTACATGTGCTCCACAAGATCCTTCATGGATCTCTTCAATCAATTCCTTCACCTCGGAGGGATGCACACATCTTTGCAAACCTACCATAATTCCTCGTCTACACAAAACACCATTAATTAGTACATACCGAGCAGCTTTAAACTTCAATTTCTTAGTAGCGATCTTATCCTCCGGTAATTCTCCTTCCTCGACATATGCCCTGATGGGATCCATCCAAGATGGTCCTAAATCAAGAGTAATAATATTCATCGTCAGGTCTTCATCTATGCTTCGACTTTCTAACACCTCAATTGGTATCATTTTTCGCAACTCGGTACGAGTAGCTGATGCTAGTCGGGCCAGTGCGTCTGCTTGTGCATTCTCCATTCTTGGTATTCGGATCAACTGAATGGCATCAAATTCTGCCAACAACTCCATCGCCTTTGCATGATACTTGACCATTAATTCTCCTTTAACTGCATACGCTCCCATCATCTGATTCATAATTAATTGAGAATCACTGAATACCATCACTTGTTGCGCTTCCATAATCTTTGCTAAATTAAAACCTGCTATCAAGGCTTCATACTCAGCCTCATTATTGGAAGCTTTAAATTGGAATCGTAAGGCATATTCCACGTCAATCTCATCTGGGGTGTTCAAAACAATCCCTGCCCCACAACCTGTTGTGCAAGATGACCCATCTACATATAATCTCCATGTAGGTAACTCGTGTTCAAATTTCTTATCTGACAGAGTTCCTCGGTGAAATATCTGTTGTTTCCTTTCATCCTCCCCTGGTATTTTTTATTCTTCGTCAACCATCTCTTCTCGCCCTTTTACCAACCGGAGTTGGTCTGGGTTTGAATTTGATGATCTTTCTACATCCACAAGCCCTTTTACCAACCGGAGTTGATCTGGACTTATGTCTGTTGATCCTGTAACATCCACAGGTTGGTCAGTGAGCAACTTTTGCTCCTCGGGGGTATCAGGATATGTAAATTCTGTTATAAAGTCTGCTACAGCCTGCCCTTTTAATGATGATCTGGGTTCATACACAATATCATATTCACCAAGCTCTATTGCCCAATACATCAGTCTTCCTGATTTTTCTGGCTTATGAAGGGCTTGTCTCAATGGCATGTCGGTATATACGACGATGGTATGGGCCTGGAAATAAGGCCTCATTCTTCTACTTGCTTCAATTAAGGCCAATGCCAATTTTTCCAGCTTCGGGTACCTGATCTCTGCACCTCGGAAAGCCTTACTTGTGTAATAAATTGGCTTCTGGATTCCATTCTCCATTCTGATCAATGCCGAGCTGACTGCATTCTCTGATACTGCCAGGTACAAGTACAACTTTTCTCCCATTACTGGCCTGGACAACAGTGGAGGTGCTCCCAGATATTTCTTCAAGTCTTGAAAGGCTTTTTCACATTCATCATTCCACTCGAAAGTTTTTTGAAGTGTTTTGAAGTATGGGAGGCATCTATCAGTTGCTCGGGATACAAATCTGTTGAGCGCTGCAACTCATCCTGTAAGACCCTACATCTCTTTCTTCGTCGTTGGAGATTGCAACCCTAAAAGAGCTTTGATCTTTGCTGGATTGGCCTCAATGCCTCGTTGGTTGACGATGTACCCGAGGAACATTCCTTCTCGTACTCCAAAGGTGCACTTCGTCGGGTTGAGCTTCATCTGGTATTTATCCAGTTGATCAAAGGTCTGACCTAAGTCAACTAGATGATCCGCAGCTTTCTTTCTCTTTGTCAGCATATCGTCGACATAGACCTCCATATTGTAACTGATTTGTTCGGCAAAAACCTTGTTCATCAGCCGTTGATATGTCGCTCCTGCATTTTTCAAACCAAAAGGCATAACATTATAACAATAAGTTCCCCTAGGGGTAATGAAAGAAGTGCTTTCCCTGTCTTCAGGTTTCATTTTGATCTGGTTGTAACCAGAGTAAGCATCCATGAAGCTGAGTAGCTCGTGTCCCGAGGTAGCATCCACTAGTTGATCAATTCTGGGCAATGGAAAATGATCCTTTGGGCATGCCTTGTTGAGATCAGTGAAATCAACACACATTCTCCATTTATTGTTTTTCTTCTTCACCATCACCACATTTGCCAACCAGTCTGGATACTTCACATCTTCAATGAATTGGGCTTTCTGGAGCTTCTCGACCTCCTCTTGTATAGCTTGATTCTTCTCGGGACTAAATACTCTTCTTCTTTGCTTTACAGGCTTGATCTCCTTATTCACATTGAGCTCGTGACATAAGAAGTTTGGATCTATTCCTGGCATGTCTTCATGACTCCACGCAAAAGTTTTCTTCCTGTTTCTCAAGAAAGTTATCAACTCCTATTTTATTGAAGCATCTAACGACGAACCTATCTGGGTTACTCGTTCAGGATGCTCGTCGTCTAGAATAACATTTTCTGTAGATTCCACCACCTGTCCTTTTACAAGTTGGGATTCATCTCTAGGATCGAGTGTTTCGATTTCTGTACCTTCATCCACCTGGTAGGTAGTAGTCTTTTTTCTTGATTCTTCAAGCTCCTCTTGCTCGGCAGACGAATAATAGCATTCCCGAGCTACAATCTGATCACCTTTCACAACTCCTACTCCGAAATTTGAAGGGAATTTTAAGCACTGATGTACTGTAGATGGGACTGCTTCGAACTTCTTCAAACCAACTCTTCCCATGATGATGTTGTAAGCTGACTGCACATTCTTATCCATCACAAAGAAGCGTATTCTCTCTGTTCGACAAGCAGGCCAAGTTCCAATGAATATATCCAACTTGATCGTCCCAAGTGGAAAAACTTTCTCGCCAGCAAAACCTAGAAGAGGTCTGTGATAAGGTTCCAATTGAGATAATTTCAAATTTAAACTGTCAAAGCATGAATAGTACATGATGTCTGCCGAACTACCATTGTCTACCAGCACCCTTGAAATCACTACTTCTTTCATCCTCATTTTGATCACCAAAGGGTCGTCGTGAGGGTAAAGAACACCTGACAGGTCGTTTTTTGAAAAGCCAATGACCAGCTTCTCTTTGTTTACCTTCCTCGGACGATCCTCCTCGGCCAAATTTATTCGCTGAATGTACGAGCAAGGTTGGGCCTCTCCGAGGTAAGCCTTTCTTTCTGGAGTAAGGTCTCCTCCTCCTGCATCTCCTCCTGTAATAACATTACAATCGAATGAACCAAAATGTATGGAAAATACCTCTCGTTCTGGCTGCCTTGGTTTCTTGGGAATATCGGGGTCATCATCTGGATCATCTTTATGATTTCTCTTCTTTTTCTCCTCTATTCGACGAGGAGATCTAGACCTCTCTCTAGTTCGATCATTATTTCTTCTTTCTCCTCCCCGATCAACATACTTTGCTAGCTTTCCTCTTCGGATGAGTGTTTCAATCTCGTTCTGAAGAGCTATGCAATTTTTGGTCATATGACCATGATCCTTATGAAACTCGTAATATTTATCCCTGTTCCTCGTATCAGGATCTGACCTCAGTTTCTTCGGCCACTTTACCTCCTCGCTATTCTTGATTTCTTCCAAGACATGATTAATACCCATTTTCAAAGGGGTATAATTATCGAATTTCTTCAGGACTTCCCATGATGTTTTATTATTCTTGGAATGCTTGTCACCGCCATTGCCCTTATGCTCTTTCTTCTTGGATTTATCGACTTCCACCTTGGTCTCCTTATCCATGCTCTTCTTCACAGCCATAGCCTCCTCAGCATTCATGATTTTGGCTGCTTTTGCCATCAACTCTGACATAGTTGTAGGTGGATCTTTGGCTAAAGTGTAGTACAACTTGTTAGGCAACAACCCACTCATCAAGGCGGTGATTGCTGTCTTTTCTTCATAATCTATGACTTCTAGCTTCTCGTTATTGAAACGAGTTATGTAATCTCTAGTACTTTCGCCAGATTTTTGTCTAACACTTAACAAGTGTGCTACTCGTTTTACTGGTTTTGCCCCAAAATAGAAATTGCCAATGAACAACTCGGCCAACTGAAAGAAAGTTGAAATCTTTCCCTGAGGAAGATTGTCGTACCATATTTGGGCAGTTCCAGAGAATGCTCTACATCTCATCTCGTCGGGGACAACATAGATGTCGGCAGCAGCCTGATATTGCTTTATGTGTAGAACAGGATCTGTCTTTCCATCATACTTGGGGGTCACCACGGGCGCTTTAAATTTCGACGGTGTAGGAAAATCCACAATGGCCTGTACAAAAGGTGTCCCTCGAACAAAAGTTCATTATAGGGGATTCTTTGCCTTAGCCATTTCTCCCAATCTATCCTCCAACCGCTGAATGGAACCTTTCCACGCATCATTTCCCTCCTCGGGCCTATTAGTTCGAGCAATTGATTGTTCTGAAAAAGCCTCCTGAGATCTATCTTGGCGAGCAACTGGTCGTGATTGTGCTGATCCTTCTCTTAGATCTGATGGTCGTCGAAAACTCCTCGACATGGTCTTAGGTGGACTCCTATTCCTCCTAGGGCCTAATCGACTGAAAGGAGACACCCTACTCAGTCTTTCCAAGGCACTGGGTCTTTCTGGAGAGAGAGTGATACGTTGATCAGTATCTGTAGCCCTTATTGACGAAATTCACCCAGGTTGATAAGAAAAATCATCAGATTCCTCATTACGATATGACTCAGTACGCCTGGATCGTGAAGGAAGTTAATAAGTTTGCCTCTGACCACTTCGCTGTCCTGAACGTGCAGGTGCACCGCTATGAAGGGTCTGTATGAGTTGCCTCATTGTTTCCTGCATGGTGGTTTGTCCTTGAGCCAGATTCATCATAATTCCAGCCAGATCTGGAGGTGGAGAGGGATTTGGAGGATTTCCAGCATTTCCAGCATTTCGATTGCTGGATTCCAGGTTATCTACCATTGATGATGAATGATTTTCGGTGAAAAACGATAATAACAATCGTTCCCACAGACGGCGCCAATCTGTTGATGTAAAAAATTAGATTACTCTAATTATTCAACCACAGATAAATAAATGAGACAAAAGATTTTAAAGTGGTTCAGCCTTATTTGAATGGCCTACATCCACTGTTATGTTATTGCTGAGTGTTTGGGAATTCTCGATTACAAGTGCTATCAAGAAATTCCGGTCCCTTTGAATAAGGGTGATACAAGGTATTTATAGCCCTTAGGCTGTACATGAAAGGGTAATACATTAAATGATATACATATGAAAGGGTAACTCATTTAATGCTCTTCAAGCGTGTGCGTCAAGATGATAAGCATTCAATGAATAGTTGAACTGTTGATTATCTGGCAATCAATGTTGTGGTCGAGATGCAGCTCGAACCGCCTTAGTTGCTCATCGTCCAAGAGTTCCTCGGAGCACTGGAGTTCCTCGGAGGGCTGGAGTTCCTCGGAGGGCTGGTGTTCCTCGGAGTACACCTGTTGCTCGGAGTGAGTATGTTGGTCGGGGGAATGATCTTCCTCGTTGCTATTGTGCCACGTAGATTTACACGTGTCTTCTTATTATTCGTCCACATCAGCATACTAATTTTGGTATCAACATAGTTGAAGACAGCAAACTATTTTTCTTAACTGAGACTAAAAGATATAGCTGTTAGGCACAGTTTTTGATAGCATTAAATGATCTGATTTTGTTGAGATGAAGTATGACTGAAAAATAATTTCCAAATCCCATTTATCTTTTAAGATAAAAAGTATAGTTGTTGAGACGAACAAGGCATCCTCAAAATGAATTCGGAAAGAAGCATGTTTAGACATCTCAAAATAGCTTCTGCAAAAATATTAGTTCAAAAGAGAAACAAAAATTTGATATACAGTGCCTGAACTGCAAACTATTTTGATGTTTAAATCATAGACTGGTCTGCGGATTGAGAAATATATTTATACAAGGAATCTCAGATATTTCATTAATAAAGTAAATAAAGTACAAAGAAATCTTTTAATGAAAAGATATGCATACAGACAGTCAAAAGAAGCTGAATATCAACTTCCCAAGATTTTAAAGGCAACACATTAATATAATAGAACAAGGTGCCCAAGTCAACTATATAATATATGAGCGGTTCTACATGAACCGCATGTAGAACCGCATTGGGACCTAATTTTTGTCTCTTTTCCTTTTTTTTTTTTTTTTTTTTATATATATAAAAATAAACAGTTTTTTTTTTAAAATAAAAAAAAGACTTTTATAAAATTAAAAAAAAACTGTTTTTAAATATAAAAAAAACAGTTTTCCTATTAATATTAAAAAAAAATATTAAAATTAAACAACTGATGTGGGTTCGCGTCAGCGGCACAAATTAATCGCGATATTTTATTAAAAAAATATCGCGATTAATTAGTGCCGCTGGCGCGGACCTACATTCAACAAATGATGTCGGTCCGGGAATGTGGGTCCGCGTCAGCGGCACTAATTAATCGCGATATTTTATTAATTGTTAATAAAAAACAGTTTTATTAATTGTTAATAAAACTATTTTAATAAAAAACAGTTTTATTTATGAAAAATATATTTTTTAATTTTAATAAAAAATTGTTTACTTAAAAAAAACAGTTTTTTTAAATTAATAGAAAAACTTTTTTTTTTATATAAAAAATAATTTTTGTATTAATTGTTATAGATTAAACACTAAGAAGGTTAAAAAATAAAAATAAAAAAATGGCATGCGGTCCAATGCGGTCATTGTGGCGGTTCACCTATAATTTTCCATAATATATATAGGTATGTACGGATAGCAGTCACAAATTCGCTGAAAAGCTTTTACACAAATACATAACTGTTGAAAGATGTTGCAAAAGAGAACAGAAGGACTGATCGCGCGTGGCTCTAGGTGGACAAGTGCTTTAAAGAAAAAAATAATACATCACTAAGATGAATAGCTAATCATGTCATATGGAATCATTGACCTGTATGTGCATACGAAATTGGGTATAAAATGAGAGTATTTCTATTTGACCCGCCTACAGACCGGCTCATTTTACTGGGCATTGATACGATCAAAACTCATTTCATGTCACCGTATAGATTCACCTGCATACGAGAAATGAACATAGTAAGAAAACCCATTTACAATATTATATTTCTCTCTCTCTCTCTAATTACAGTGGGCCACTTTATGAAAATCTAAATACAATAAAATTAAATGTTTAACAATTGTTTTATTTTGTTATAAATAATTATTATTTAAACCATAAAATTAATTATTCATTATGTTTCTCTTAAACTTTTTTAAATATCAAAGTACAAAATAAAAACAAAAAAAAAACTCTTTTTTAAATAAACTTTTTTAATTGAGTCGTGTCCGTGTTTGCTAAAAAGAATAAATTTTTGTATTGTGTCGCTTTATTTTAATATATAAGAATAATTATAATTGAAGCATCGTTTGAGATGTCTTAACATTGTAATGGCTATGTGGGGTATCGTGATTGATTAACTGCTTATGTATGTGGATTTGCGCCAGCGGAATTGGTCAATCTTGACACGCCACGTAGAGATGGAGTTTCAAGGCGATCTCAAACGGCGGTTCTGTAAGGAAATTATTAAATAACTTTAAAGTTCCTTAGTTGTTACAATTCCTTGCCGGAAATATGGTTATTGGTATTCCGTTCTTAATTAGCATATATTGTTTCTTAACAAAATGGTTCATATTCCAAAACGAAATGGATAGTAAAAGGAGTTAAAATTCCAATTAAATATTCACCTTGATCGATGGTTGAGATTAATTGACCTTTGAAAATTAAGCCCTCTCTCCACCTATAAATATATACCTTTCTTCCATCTAAAAGATATTCACAAAATACACATATAAAGGTTTATAGGTAAGGAGTGAGAAGCCAAAATTCTCCGCTGAAAAACTGCTAAGGTGGTCGACCGGTGGCAATCAGCGATAATAAACAGCGGTAATCAGCGACGACAAACATCGACATTATATCCATGACGATAAAAGAAGGTATTACATTATCTCTTTTTTCACATACTTATTAGTTCATTATCACGATGTTCACGATCTTAGGTATGTAAATAAATTGTTTTGGAGGTTCATGTAGAATCACTCAATATATAATCACGCATACAATAGTTGTACTAAAGTATGTATATCTATTACTATTATAAAAGGCTATATGCTTCTGTGACACCTCGTCTAATTAAATATCGGGTGATCAGGCCTTTATCGAATTAAAACATGTTTCTCATATGGTTCATTTTTAGAATCAATGTCAAAAATCAAATTAATTACTAACCACTACGTTAATTAAACCGGTGCCAGGTTTTATCTTTCAATTAAACAGGATAAATGAATAGATTAAAAACTAAATCAACATTCAATACACTAGAAACCAAACCATCAGGATATGAAAATGAATCAAAGTTACGTTGAATAAGCCATCAGCCAAAACAATTAAAACTAAGTAATACTCTGTAATACCCCTTACTTTTGAGTAAGTTTTTTTATTAAATTGCCATGTGGGTTAGTTATATAAAATAAAGAAAATTGAAGTAAATATTAATTTAAGTAATTTAAGAGTTAATATTTAAGAGTTAAATTACTCAATCTCATAGAAGGGGATCGATGCCATAAGATAGTAAGGGGGTATCCGGGCTTACTTTGGGGACTAGTTAAGCTTAATGTCTCATTTGACCTAGTAAACGAGTGTAGAACTGGTGTAGAGTCGGTTAGGGTCATTTTGGACCTTTGGGGGCTAGTATCGGAGTGTCTATACCTTGTAGCTAAAATTCGTTATGTACATATGGTTTCGAAAATAAGAATTATATGTTTAGCTAGTATATCTTGTGACTATGGCACATATATATATACCTCTCTAAATGCTATCATAAGGGAAGTTACGTGAAAGAGGTGAATCTCCTGACTATTAATGCAGGGAGAGTATAGTCCTCAGGCCATGGCACCGGTTGTTACATTGTATGATTGTTTTATTCGAAGTGAAGTAATTCTGGGTATGGTTCCGCCTCACTATCGAAGGTGTATGGCCGCTTCCCATGCGTTATGATTTAGGGTACCTAGGTGGTCATGAATACAGGCTCTGGAAAATGATAATAATTAGGGGCGCATCCAATGGGGTGACTCCCAGAAGGATGGTCTTAGAACCGTTATTATAATTATAACCGTTCTCACCAAAATGGTATTTTATATGAATGATTAAATGAAACTGTGACCCCTTTAATTACATATGATCCTTAATGATTAATTGACTTGTGAGGTAATATTATAAATTGGTGAACTAGGCATGTTGGATAGAGTAGACTGTTACTTTAACTTAAAATGAATTGTACGTGTTAGGATGTGCACTTAAAAGAGAGGTGAGGATGATTCTTTGAGCGAAGAGAGAATTTAATCTGTTTATGAAATATGGCATTCATAATTGTTATGCATTTTATTCACATGTATTCATATCAAATCGGGCCCTGAACCGTTTATATTTCTTTTTTTGTGTGGTTCTTATTTATGTTCAGGTGCTCCGTCTCATGTTCGCCCGCTTTGACCTTCCTTTCCTGTGTTAAGGAGCAACGGCATTTTGCGGATTTTGTAGGATTTTTATACTAGACGCATAAATTTCTTTTCGATATTCTAGTTATGATCCGTCTGTATATTCGGGCGTGTTGCCCAAGTTTATTATTAATAACTATTGTTATACTTGGTGTAACCTTTTTTATCATTCAATTAATCGACATCTTATTCAGTTATGTTTCTGTAGAATTGTCATTAAACTTATATATATATATATATATATCAACCTTTTGTTAAAAATTGGATGATTGAAATTGCTTTTACCAAATTTGTAAAATTTATATATGACATCCATTTTAAAAAATACTTGGTGGTTGTCTCGTACTATTATTATGCGACGGTAATGCTAAGAATGGACCATTTAAGATTCCTATTTTTATTACAGTAGCGGGCTGGCCACCTCTTATTTTAATAAGCGGGGTGTCGCAAATGATATCAGAGAATCAGGTTCTAGAGTCCTTAGGATCTATGCGGACTTATCACGTTCTACCGTAGCGTTCTTTGATATAGAGCCCTAGCATTAGGAATGTTTTGATTATGCCCATTTATGATTTCCTGCAAAGATAAATTATTTTAACTCTATACTGATTCAATTGCTTTTCATCTCAGATGTCGCCTAGACGAGTTCGCCTGGCAAGAGTAAATCGAGTTGAAGAAGGCTTAGAGCCCCCACCACCGCAAGGAACTATGAATGCGATGTAGGTGGCTAATATTGTAGCCCAGACGGTGAATGCTGCAATGACCGCTAAGACACAACAATCTCCTCAAACTCAACAACCAAGAATGCCGGTGGCTCAATCCTATACGGGACCCTCCGCGTGGGAAAGAGTTAGAGAGTCCTTCCTGAAAGGTCACCCTTCAGAATTTCAGGGGGTTGCTGATGTGATTGTAGAAAATCAATGAAAGAAGGATATTCAATGCCATCTTCGAATCGTGGAATGTAGTGAAGAGAGGAAACAAATTCTCTCCACCTTTAAACTAGTGGGAGCAGCTCTTCAATGGTGGGATTCAGTGACCACTTCAGAACAAAGGGATATGATGAATATATCTGAATTCGGGGTTTTGTTTGATCGAAAGTACTTTCCTCTGCAATCCAGAAGGAGATGGGGAGGAAGCTACAGGATGTTACTCAAGGAGAGCGAGCAGTGGCAGAATACGAAGAGGAATTTACTCATTTGGTAAACTTTGTGCAGGACGAGGTAAGTCCTGTAGAAATAAGGATCTCAAAATTTGTTGGCGTTTGAGTTGGAGGATAAGACAGCATCTGTTGGGGAACCCTGCTTTGCAAACTTTTGATGATGTGATGAACGCAGCTTTACTCCATTGACAGGATCACCTCCTTCATTTGAAGGGGAGTAAGAAGATAAGAGATTCTGGTCAATCTAGTAAACAAGGAGGGAATGGTGCCGGTAGAGCACTACCACCACCACAACAGTTTGGGAATAAACAGAAAGGGAGGGACCTCCAGTGGGGGGACTCGGCTAAGAAACAACGCTTTGGGGGTTTCAGATTTGATGGAGGAGGTTTTAGGCATAATTAGGGTGCTCAGCAACAGCAGCAGTTAGGCTAACAAGGCCAAGCTGGCAGGGGGGATAACAGAGGTCGAGGCCAACAGGGCCAAGGTGAGGGGAAGTTTTGGAACAACAATCGGGGCCGACATCTGGAGAATTATGTAAGCCGTTGCTTTCAGTGCGGTGAGACGGGTCACATGAAGAGAACTTGTCCACAGTTGAACAGGGGACGATTATCGAGAGGCCCTCAAAATCCGAAGACGCATCAATAGCCTCCAGCACCTATTCTAGTCGTCCCACTACAATAGGGATAACTTCAGTTTGTGTGTATGTATAATATCCAAGATGCTTTATTTCCACCAGCACCACCATCTATTGAGGGTAAGTTTCCCATCCATGGTTTTGTGGGTCGAGTATTATTCGACACAGGTGCAACACACTCATTTATCGCTAGGCACTTTGCTCTTTCGACGAAATTATTTAAGTCTGCCAAAAGTAATTTTACTAGTGTAGAGTCTTCTATGGGTGATGGCTCGCTTATACTCTTTATTTGTAAAGGGATGGGAATAGACCTTGGTAGATTATACTTTGAAGCTAACTTACTCGTACGGGATATGGTCGGGGTATGATGTCATTCTGGGCATGGATTGGTTAGTAAAATACCGAGCCATGGTAAATTATTATGGGAGGAGTATAGTCTTCGCCATTCTGGGGCAATAAATGTTTTTGGTGGCTATGCCTCTTTCGGAGGGAGGTTCGAGCACTCACTTGTACTGTATTGAGGAGGAGAATTTACAAGAAATAGTTATTTCCTTAGACTCTATTCCTGTTGTTAGAGAATTTGAAGATGTATTTCAGGAAATCCCTGGCCTACCTCCAAGTTGTGAGATTGAGTTCGTAATTGACTTAGCGTCTGGAGCTAGGCCGATTGCGTGAACTCCTTACCGTATGGCTCCTTTAGAAATGCGGGAGTTAAGGGATCAAATTCAGCAATTGTTGGGATAGGGGTTCATTCGGCGTTGTACGTCGTCGTGGGGTGCCCCTGTATTATTCGTGAGAAAGAGATATGGCTCCCTCCGGTTATGCATTGACTATCGTGAATTGAATAAGGTAACCATTAGAAATAAATACCCATTACCTCGAGTCGATGATTTGTTTGATTAATTGGGAGGAGCATCGTACTTCTCTAAAATAGATTTGAGGACTGGGTACCATCAGTTGCGAATTCGAGAGCAGGACGTATCAAAAACCGTGTTCTTGACCAACTATGGGTCCTATGAGTTTTTGGTTATGCCTTTTGGGCTAACCAATGCTTCTGCAGTATTTATGGACCTTATGAATCGGGTATTTTGTGACTTTCTAGACCAGTTTGTAATAGTGTTTATACAGTATCCTAAATACAAAAGATGCATGTTTATAGAAAAATATTATTCATAATTTTATATTTATAAACATTAATTTATTTTTGTTGATATTTTCTTGGGTTTAAATTTCCGAATTCTCATTATAAATACTGACCATTAGTTTTTTTTTATGTTTCATATTAATGATACATAATAAATATTTTTAACTTATCATAGTTTTTTTTGTAATTTCATCACCCAATTGAGAGGTGACACGACACAACATCAAAATTTTTTTATATAAATATGTATGTATTTTTTTTACCCAACATAAACACAACCCAAATAAAGTGACACGACACAAAATATTTATTCTCTTTGACCAAACATGAATGAGCCATGGCACAAAATATATTATTTTTGAAAAAGTCTAGGCTGACTCAAAATTGGGACTCTCGCTGACTTGGTGTGTCATCATTGGCTGATTCCTTATGAACGTGAGTCTGTGCCAGCGGTACTAACCAAACGCGACACACTATGTCAGCGAGTCACGATTTTTGAGTTCCATTTTTGAGTCGCTGTAGAATGACCCATTATTTTTATAAAATGAGTACAACCCAAATAGAAGCTAAGGTTGGTGTCATGTCGTTTTTTTGGGGGTTGCATTCATTTTTCGTAAGAAAAATATTTTGTTACGTTTCGCATTTTAATTGAGTCATGTTCTTGTTTGTTAAAAAGAATAAAATATTTGTATTGTGTTGCTTTATTTTAATATATAAGAATAATTATAATTGATGCATCGTTTGAGATGTCTTAAAATTGTAATGGATATGTGGGGTATCGAGATTGATTAATTGCTTATGTATGTGGATTCACGCCAGCGGAATTGATCCATCTTGACACGCCATGTAGACATGCAGTTTCAAGGCGATCTCAAACGGCGGTTCTGTAAGGAAATTATTAAATAACCTTTAAGTTCCTTAGTAGTTGCAATTCCTTGCCGGAAATATGGTTATTGGTATTTTGTTCTTAATTAGAATATTTTATTTCTTAACAAAATGGTTCATATTCCAAAAATAAATGGATAGTAAAAGGAGTTAAAATACCAATTAAATATTCACCTTCATCGACGGTTGAGATTGATTGACCTTTGGAAATTAAGCCCTCTCTCCACCTATAAATAAATATCTTTCTTCCATCTAAAAGATATTCACGAAATACACATATAAAGGTTTATAGGAAAGGAGAGAGAAGCCAAAATTCTCTGTTGAAAAACTGCTAAGGTGGTCGACATGCGGCAATCAGCGATAATAAACGGCGGTAATCAGCGACCACAAACAACGACATCATATCCATGATGATAAAAGAA
The DNA here is from genome assembly GCA_949130495.1 of Sambucus nigra. Lineage (NCBI taxonomy): Eukaryota > Viridiplantae > Streptophyta > Magnoliopsida > Dipsacales > Adoxaceae > Sambucus > Sambucus nigra. The sequence goes on along the minus strand of OX422221.1, from coordinate 531,445,864 downwards.
GGTATTACATTATCCTTTTTTTCGCATACTTATTAGTTCATTATCATGATGCTCACGATCTTAGGTATGTAAATAAATTGTTTTGGAGGTTCATGTAGAATCACTCAATATATAATCACGCATGGAATAGTTACATTAAAGTATGTATACCTATTACTATTATAAAAGGCTACACGCTTCTGTGACACCTCGCCTAATTAAACATCGGGTGATCAGGCCTTTATCAAATTAAAACATGTTTCTCATATGGTTCATTCTTAGTATCACTGTCGAAAACTAAATTAATTACTAACCACCTACGTTAATTAAACCGGTGCCAAATTTTATCTTTCAATTAAACAGGATAAATGAATAGAATAAAAACCAAATCAAAATTCAATACACTAGAAACCAAACCATCAGGATATGCAAATGAATCAAAGTTATGTTGAATAAGCCATCAGCCAAAACAATTAAAACCATGTAATACTCTATAATACCCATTACTTTTGAGTAATTTTTTTAATTAAATTTCCATGTGGATTAAATATAAAATAAAAGGAAACTGAAGTAAATATTAATTTAAGTAGTTTAAGAGTTAATATTTATGAGTGTTGCATATTTACCATTACGTGAATGTAAATAGTGTAATATTATGTTATGTTGTGTCGTTGTTCTTTAAGTGACAGTTATGGTTTATATTCCAATCGGATTATTATTAGAAAGTTAATATGACGTTGGAATAGGAAATAATGAACGATATTCCGGTTGTCATTTTAGAGAGCACTGTTAGTCCGAGAACATTTGAGATAGTCAAAATAAGTGTCAGGTGTGTTTTTGGGTTTCAGGGTACTTTTGGCTAGTTATGACTTAAATAGGATGTTACGAGTCATTTTAAGTATGTAGTAGCATTTAATGTTGGACTAAATGTATTTTAGACATTTTGGGTATTTACTCTTGCAAGACCAATTAAAGTTCATTAGTGTGTTTCAACCTAGAAAGTAGAGAGAAAAGAGAGCTTAAGAGAAAGCAGATAAAAGAGGGAAAATTGGTGATTTGGGCTTGGAATCATATCAACGAGAAGAAATCCGAAACTTTGATCTTGGGGAAAGTTTTCTAACTTGCACAAACTTATGATTATGTTGTATAATTCGTATATATGGTTAGTGTGGTTGAGTACCCTTTTTGGATTTTGATGATTTAGTTGTTTAAATCTTAGGATATAAGATCTAGACTTGATTTGAAGTTATTGGATTACTTAGATATCATGTGGAGTGGTTTGCAGATGATGTGGTTTGATGAGGCTGGGTTTAGTTGGAAGAAAAAGATATTTGGAGATTTAGGGTTCACATCAACCCGTAGCCAAAACTGGGTTCTTCGACCCACGCGAATCGATTCTCCCCTAGCGAGTCGATTCGCTAAAATGGCAGGTTACAGGTCTGAGTTTGGCGAATCGATTCGGGTAGACCGAATCGATTCGACAAACTAACAGGAAGTTTGGTTCTCTCGACCGAATCAATTCGGTTGGGGCGAATTGATTCGAAAATAGTGTTGTTTTACAAATCTTTCTAACTTTGATTCTACTCCTTTCCTTTTGGTTTTAAAGCTTAAGAACCTTCTCATATGACGTATTAAAGAGTATTAAGACTTCATAGAAGGGGATCGATGCCATAAGATAGTAAGGGGTGTCCGAGCTACTTCGAGGACCTGTTATAAGAGCTTAATGTATCATTTCACCTAGTAAATGATTGTTGAACTAGTGTAGAGTCGTTTAGAGTCATTTTGGACCTTCGGGGGCTAGCGTGGCAGTGTTTATACCTTCTAGCTAAAATTCTTTACGTACATATGGTTTCGGAAAGAAGAATTATATGATTAACTAGTATATCTTGTGACTATGGCACATACATACATACCTCTCTAAATGCTATCACAAGGGAAGTTACGCGAAATAGGTGAATCCCCTGGCTATTAATGCAGGGAGAGTATAGTCCTCAGGCCATGGCACCGGTTGTTACATTGTATGATTATTTTATTCGAAGTGAAGTAATTCCGGGTATGGTTATGCCTCACTATCAAAGGTGTATGGTCTTTTCCCATGCGTTATGATTTAGGGTACCCAGGTGGCCATGAATATAAGTCGTGGAATATTCTATTAGGGGCACATCTAGTGGGGTGACTCCCGGAAGGATGATCTTAGAACCGTTATTATATGATTATAACCATTCTCACGGAAATGGTATTTTATATGAATGATTAAATGAAACTGTGAACCAACTTTAATTACATATGATCCGTAATGAATAATTGACTTGTGAGGATATATTATAAATTGGTGAAGTAGGCATGTTGGATAGAGTTTGGTTACTACTATTAAGTAGACGGATAGTTTAACTTAAAATGAATTGTACGTGTTAGGATGAGCACTTAGAAGAGAGGTGAGGATGATTCTTTGAGCGAAGAGCGAATTTAATCTGTTTATGAAATTTGGCATTCATAACTGTTATGAATTTTATTCACATGTATATAATATCAAACCGGGCCCTGACCCATTTATATTTCTTCTTCTTGTGTGGTTCTTATTTATGTTAAGGTGCTCCACCGCATGGGTGCCCGCTTTGACCTTCCTTTCTAGTGTTAAGGAGCTACGGCATTTTGCAGTTTTTGTAGGATTTTTGTACTCGACGCATCAATTTCTTTTAGATATTCTAGTTATGATCCGTTTGTATATTTGGGCGTGTTGCCCAAGTTTATTATTAATAACTACTGTTATACTTGGTGTAACCTTTTTTATCAGTCAATTAACCGACAGCTTATTCGATTATGTTTTTGTAGAATTGTTATTAAACTGATATATATATATATATATATATATATATATATATATATATATATATATATATATATAAACCTTTTGTTATAAATTGGATGATTGAAATTGCTTTTACCAAATTTGTAAAATTTATATATGATATCCATTTTTTAAAATACTTGGTGGTTGTCTCGTACTATTATTATGCGACAATGATGCTAAGAATGGACCATTTAAGATTCCTATTTTTATTGGAGTAGAGGGTTGGCCACCTCTTATTTTAATAAGCGGGGTGTCACAAATGGTATCAGAGCATGAGGTTCTAGAGTCCTGAGGATCTATGCAGACTTATCACGTTCTACCGTAGTGTTCTTTGATATAGAGCCTTAGTATTAGGACTATTTTATTTATGCGCATTTACGATTTCCCGCAAGGATAAATTATTTCAACTGTATACTGATTCAGTTGCTTTTTATCTTAGATGTTTCCTAGACGAGTTTGCCCGACAAGGGTAAATTGAGTTGAAGAAGATGTAAACCTCCCACCACTTCAAGGAACTATGAATGCGATGGAGGTGGCTAATATTGTAGCCCAGGTGGTGAACGCTGCAATGACTGCTATGGCACAACAATTTCCCCAAGCTCAACAACTGACAATGCCATTGATTCAAGCCCATACGAGACCCTCCGCGTGGGAAAGAGTTAGAGAATCCTTCCTGAAAGGTCGGCCTCCAGAATTTCAGGGGGTCGCTGATGTGATTGTAGCAAATCAATGGAAGAACGATATTCAACGCCATCTTCGAATGATGGAATGTAGCGAAGAGAGGAAACATATTCTTTCCGCCTTTAAAATAGTGGGAGTAGATTTCCAATGGCGGGATTCGGTGACCACTCCGGAACAAAGGGATACCATAACTATCTCTGAATTCTGGGTTCTGTTTGATCGAAAGTACTTTCCTCCAGCAATCCAGAAGGAGATGAGGAGGAAGCTACAGGATGTTACTCAAAGAGATCGAACAGTGGCAAAATACGAAGAGAAGTTTACTTGTTTGTCAAACTTGGTGCCGGACGAGGTAAGTCCTGAAGAAAGAAGGATCTCAAAATTTGTTGGGGGTTTGAGTTGGAGGATAAGGCAGCATCTGTTGGGGAACCGTGCTTTGCAAACTTTTTGCGATGTGATGAATGCAGCTTTACTCCATTTCCAGGATCACCGCCTTCATTTGAAGGGGACTAAGAAAATAGGAGATTCTGGTCAATCTAGTAAACAAGGAGGGAATGGTGCCAGTGGAGAACCACCACCACCAAAGTAGTTTGGGAATAAACAGAAAGAGCGGGACCTCCAGTAGGGGGACTCAGCTAAGAAACAACGCTTTGGGGGTTTCAGATTTGATAGAGGTGGTTTTAGGCATAATCAGGATGCTCAGCAACAACAGCAGTTAGGCCAACACGACCAAGATGGAAGGGGGATTAATGGAGGTCGAGGCTAACGGGGCCAACGTGCGGGGAAGTTTCGGAACAACAATCGGGGCTGACATCTGGAGAATTATGCAGGTCGTTTCTTTTAGTGAGGTGAGATGGGTCACATGAAGAGAACTTGTCCACAGTTGAACAGGGGGTGATTGTCGAGAGGCCCTCAAAATCCGTAAACGCATCAACAACCTCCAGCACCTATTCCAGCTGTCCAACTACAACAGGTACAACTTGAGTTTGGGCATATGTATAAATCCAAGATGCTTTGTTTTCGCTAGCACCACCAGCTATAGAGGGTAAGTTTCCCATCCATGGATTTGTGGGTCGAGTGTTATTCGACATAGGTGCAACACACTCATTTATCGCTAGGCACTTTGCTCTTTCAATGGGATTATTTAAGTCTACCAAAAGTACTTTTACTAGTGTAGAGTCTTCCATGGGTGATGGATCACTTATACTCTTTATTTATAAAGGGGTGGGAATAGACCTTGGTAGATTATACTTTGTAGCCGACTTACTCGTCCTGGATATGGTAGGGTATGATGTCATTCTGGGCATGGATTGGGTAGTAAAATACCGAGCCATGGTAAATTATTATGGAAGGAGTATAGTCTTCGCCATTTCGGGGCAAGAAATGTTTTTGGTGGTTATGTCTCTTTCAGAGGGAGGTTAGAGCACTCACTTATATTGTATTGAGGAGGAAACTTTACAAGAAATAGTTATTTCCTTGGACTCTATTCCTGTTGTTAGAGAATTTGAATATGTCTTTCAGGAAATCCCTGGCCTACCTCCAAGTCGTGAGATTGAGTTCATAATTGACTTAGCGCCTGGAACTAGGCCGATTGAGAGAACTCCTTACCATATGGCTCCTTTGAAAATACAGGAGTTACGGGATCAAATTCAGCAACTGTTGGGATAGGGGTTCATTCGGTGTAGTACGTCGCCGTGGGATGCCCCTGTATTATTCATGAGAAAGAGAGATGGTTCCATCCGGTTATGCATTGACTACCGCGAGTTGAAAAAGGTAACCATTAGAAATAAATACCCATTACCTCGAATCGATGATTTTTTTGATCAATTGAGAGGAGCATCGTACTTCTCTAAAATAGATTTGAGGATTGGGTACCATTAGTTGCGAATTTGAGAGAAGGACGTGTCAAAAATCGCGTTCTTGACCAGGTATGGGTCCTATGGGTTTTTTGTTATGCCTTTTGGACTAAACAATGCTCCTGCGATATTTATGGACGTTATGAATCGGGTATTTCGGGACTTTCTAGACCAGTTTATGATGGTGTTTATAGATGACATTCTAGTCTATTCTCGGACTAAAGTTGATCACACCGAACACTTACAATTGGTCCTACAGACACTACGGGATCATTAGCTTTATGATAATTTCGAGAAGTGTGGTTTCTGGTTGCAGGAAGTGCAATTTTTTGGGCATATCGTGACGGCTGAGGGTATTTTCGTAGCCCCAAATAAGTTTGCAGCGGTGAGGGAATGGGATCAGCCCACGACGCCCATTGAGATTCGTAGCTTTCCGGGTTTTGCGGGATATTATCGTCGTTTCATTAAGGATTTTTCCAAAATTGTTGGTCCTTTAACGAACTTGACCAGAAAAGGAGTGCGATTTTTTTGGTCCGACAAGTCATCGACCCTAATAATTCTATCATTTACGTTGGTTCGGATAGCCCTCAACCCCAAGGTAAATGTAATTCATACGTCTATTGGCTCAGATCTTCCATCGATACCAATTTTATATATTTGCGATGTTGGTCTGGAGTGTCCATCGACCCCAACTAGAACTTTAGTGTATTGGTCCAGAGTGTCCATCGACCCCAATACTACTAATATATTATAGGCATTCACACCGCCTAAGAATTAATACAATAGGTATTCACACAACCTAATCACAAGGGTAGTACGTAGTATATGCATGCTTTTAATACTCACCGTACTTTTATCTATTTATGAATTTAATTCACTATCGTAACTAACTGAGTGTCTACACAACTCTAAGGGTCCTAGTTACCCCTCATAATATAAATTCGGTAGTTAAATATTATTTACCCTACTAGCCCAAATTAATTGAAGCTCTCTCACGCTTTCCCGTAATTATATTCTTAACGTCTCGAATTAAATTACGTTCCCATTAAGTCTATTATGCACCCCTATAATTCCTTCACTAAATTAAAGTTCATCGCCCCATCGTAGACCTTACTACAATATAATTACTCCCTCAATATATTTCATTAAGGACCCAAATTATTTTCCCGGTAACAATTTAGGTAAAATGGGTTTAATAGGAAAATTTCTCATTTTTTGGGCAGCCGAATCGATTCTCCCCTAACTGAATCGACTCGCCCCTGCTGTATCATCTTCTTCGTTGAAATTGTGCGTTTCACCATTTTTGAATGCCTTAAACCTCAAGTTTCTTGCCCAAATACAACACCAATTGTTCCTAACTATAACTACATGAGTTTGGATGATTTCTAACATTTTATACTCATTAAAACTTCATCAAAATCCTTCAAGAACACATTTAACCCCAAAACCCTCATAAAACTCTAGTTTGGTGTTCTTGCATTAAATTTAACAACAAAACTCAGATCCAAATCCGTAGAAATAATCACATATCTTCTGATTTTCAAATCTCTACAGATATAAACATCAACTACATGTAATCCTACCCAAACATGTAATCAAATTCATATATTCATCTAAGGTTTTCATCAAAATCATCCAATTTATGAAAACTCCCTATTCATGGGTATTATAACATCAATTTGATTTGCAATAAACACTTGCCTCAATTGGATTGATTATGATTTTGTGGTTCTTGATTTATGATTGATTGTTTCTTCTCCAATCTTCCCTTCCAATTGCCTTGAGATGCAAGAAACTCTTCACCGCCTTTTGAAACCCTCCTTAAGCTTTTAAAATTTTCTCTCGCTTCTCTCTAACGACCTCTCTAATGTTTTTATGTTATGAGCCCTAACAACAATTCTCCAAATATCATGTATAGGAGTCTAAAACTCGTAGGTAACTTACTCTCTTTTCAGAAAATGACCGAAATGTCCTCAATACGTGCCGGTTTGGTCCAAAATTAACCCAGAACCCAAATTATACCCCCGGGTACACTATTTCGACCCATATGGAATCATTTGTGACCTATAAATTATCATCCAAGTTACTTAAAATATAATTCTCAATTCTCACCTAAAAACAGTCTATTCGCACGATTCTCGGTGAGATAAAATAAAAGACGCACATATCACTCGTTATGCCGTATTAACCATAATTAACTATTATTTACTATCTGCACCCAGTAAATATTATCATGCAATATTAATCGGGGTTTCTCTCGATTATTATTTAATTAAACACATTTACCATTTAATCGCATTAGATTACTTCACTCGCGTAATTTAATTAAACGTATTTTTCCCAATTAATTCCTCAAATTAATTAAATAAAAATACACAGAAATACAGGGTATTTCATACTTTCCCCCTTACAAAGGAATTTCTCCTCAAAATTAGGACAAGACGGGTACTAAAACTTAGGACTTTAATGTCCCGATATCCTACAGGTGCCAAATTCAAATCATAATAACATAAGGGTCACTCCACTATACTCCCGCTAGTGGTACCCACCCATTAAAAGGCTTAATCACTGTTAACCAAGTTTATAAACAAGATTTCTCCATTTACGTACCAATACGCTCCATCAGTCACGTGATCTCAAAACTGGCTCAATCGTCTTCATACTGAGAAAAGGTTGCACATCACTAAGTGCCGACACCCCTTATTCACCAAAACTCAAAACTCCTTTAAGGAGAGAAATCACGATAACATATGACTACTCATGTCAATCTTTGAAACTTTGATTCGGGGTGACGTAACTCTTACGACATTCAAAAGCTACCCAAAATGGTTAATGGTTCACTCAACTCTTAACACGGACTCCAAATCAGGGCCAGTCCAAAAATCTAGTTATCCCCTCACCTCTAATCAACCAGAGGGTGAACACCAAGGCTTTCCACACAAAACCTAAAAATGTACATCATGCCTAATAAACCAGTACAAGTTATGGCACACAACTCTAACAACGGTAATTTCTCCTCTTAATTACCCTAAAAGGCACCACACGCACTTCTCACATTAGCCAGCATAATAAACGACCTTTCGTTTAACCATCGGGCTATAGGTGATACAATATGCCCAAAACAAAAATTCGTCCCCATCACCTCCAGATAATCCCTATCAGAGGTGGGATTGGAGGACCTCATCCTAATTAATGATAATATTGGGAGGCACCTTGCATTGGTGCAAATCCTTCTTTTCAAAGAAAGAATAACAACTTCTTCGTGTTAGTCAATCCATTCCATACACTCGGAGGAATTATTGACCAAGTAACGATGTTGACAGCTCATGAATAAATTTTAACAGTTTACCTACCCATTCTGTCCCTGGAAACGTAGGCTTGTTACCAAATTCTGGTTGATCATCTCGAGACAACCTTTTTCCATATATGAGTAGTGCATTCGGAGACAATCTCACTACGTCTCACCCAACACCAATTCCCACTTATAATATCTCAGATTAAGTGGTACTTTATACTCCCCTTCTTCCATCGGTATGCCAAAAGTCATGGCTCGTGCACTTTCACAACTGGCACACTTCTTGGGTCTTTCTGCCCCTTAGTCGTTAACATTCTATTTATGTAGAAGCCACTCTCTTCATTCGGCTGAGTAAAGCTTTGCTCTATTTTCCCACAACAGTTGGGCCTCTTCTTTATCAATATGTACCTTTTGAATAGCTTCCTATAGCCTTTCACCCATCTAGAGTGTTCTAGCACTCTCAGCACACATATGCTTGGATCATCGTCTTTCTCACATGCCGTTCAATCCATCATATCATTCCAACTTAATTAATAACTGTCCCACAGGTATACTGTTCACGCATTAACTTCCAACCCCCTTAATCTCGGACGATCTATAAACTAACCGAACAGGGTGCCCATAGACCTTATAACTTGCACATATTTATAACAATCATCACAATTGCCACCTACATAAGACGCTTTTATCCAGATCGGCCTCGCATCCTTGGCATGGATATAACATATGGGTATTCTCAATCACCTCTTAAATTCATAATTCAATTCGTCTCACGACTATTCCAATCATAGGCTCATGGTGATAGGAATTTTCCACTGATCTCATATCGTATAATACCTCTCAATTCAAAGGGTTTTCTCTACACGTTCAATACTGGTCTTTCCACTCGGATGCCTCAGCATCCATCAACATCTCATTACTCCCGATGTTTATAAAAGTTCATGCTCATTTCTTTTCGAAATAGAAATCCAAACAAGGAACTTTCCCCAATGCACTACCACTTAGTATTAGAGACGATTGATTTCCATAAGCCTCAAACACACAATTGGGACAATCAGATAGTTCTCCCAATCGTATACTTATAAAAATCAACTCTCGCATCTCTGAAGGGGTTAAATATCATTGTGATCGCACCATCACTAGGCCTTAGCATTAATCTCAATAACGAGCTTAATTTATCCGCTCGACAGTAAACCCATTATTCCTTAAATCATATCCATAAACTCCCTACACACCGGGATTAACTAAAACGGGACATTTATGCTCTCTGAAGTCTCCACCATAATATAATATAAATGGGATCTTGACCCTCTTTGACACACCCCAACCAGTTACTTATAATTAAGTTTGAAAGTCAAGTTGAGTCAAATCATAATTACCTTAACCAAACCATAATCATGAGTATCCTTTTTCAATTATTAACATGAATCAATAAAACTAAAACCTTTCACAATTTTAAAGTAATTGTGCTTATTCAAACTTACTGGAAGGATAAGCAAGCTTAAATTACCCCATTTACATTTAACCAAAATCATGAATTTATGTGTCCCTGGCTAACCCCATCGACCTCCTAGATTTGACAGTGATATCACAATACCTGAATAACATAAACATAGGAACTATGAGTAAAATAGCTCAGTAAATGCATCACTACTACACTATTGCATAAAATTCAATACAATAAATCATATCCCTGTGATGATATATGCATACTGATCCGGCTCATTCATAAAGAATGACCAATTATATCCTTATCTGGCTCATTCATAAAGAATGACCAATTATATACTTATCCGGCTCATTCATAAAGAATGACCAATTATATACTTGTCCGGCTCATTCATAAAGAATGACCAACTATATACTTGTCCGGCTCATTCATAAAGAATTACCAATTATATACTTGTTCGACTCATTTATAAAGAATGACCAATTATATACTTGTCCTGTTCATTCATAAATAATGACAATTATATACTTATCAGGCTCATTCATAAATAATTACTAATTATATACTTGTCCGGCTCATTCATAAATAATGACCAATTATATACTTGTCCGGGTCATTCATAAAAAATGACCAATTATATACTTGTCCATCTCATTCATAAAGAATGACCAACTTATCTGAATCATGATTCACATATCATGTCTGCAATAACCAATTCTTCCCCATTCTTGGTCGAGGAGTAACACCTTGTCTTTAATAGACAAATCTCCCCCATTTCGGGTCAAGGAGTAACCTCCCATTTCGGTAAATCGAAATGAACAAATTCATATTCAATATTATTCTGATCACATCCATAACCATGTATAATACATCTTACCAATAAGTGGTATTCAGATCATATCCATAACCATGTATAATACAACTTACCTGTGAATGATATTCGGATCGTATCCATAATTATGTGTAATACATCTTACACGCGAGTGATATTCAAATCATCTCCATAATCATCTATAATACATCTCTTTCTAGTGAGTACACTTACTTTGGGCACTTCACGTGTTTTCCCCTTCCCTTTGTCTGGCACTTGTTCAATTGGTTCTTCTTCGATTTCTTGAATTTGGTACTAAGATTAGCACCAAAACTATTTCCTTGGTATGGTAGTGTTAGCCGCTTCCCCACCTTAAGGACTTTTTCGTGATTTCCTACGAATTTTTCTCCAACTTCTCCTCGCGTTTCCCTTCCTAAGCTCCCCAGTTCTCTCCCCTCAGGCCAAACTTCTCATGGATGATTTTGGCTGAAGGAGGAGGTCATATTATTGAAATTCGGCATAAGGACACCTCCTCTTGATCAAATCGAAATATGACATGTGGCATCATATAAGACAAAATATCATTTAAAGATAAATGAACACTTTACCCCTGTTCGTAAAAAGATAATATCTTCTGACTCAAATGTCCTTTTGATGCACCGTTTAGTGTGTTATAAACTTAACTCATATATCTACAACTTCAATATTTTGTGTTTTCCCCAAATCATAAAACTAGTATGCCTAATTTGGGCCCGAATAGAAGAGTAATAATTTACTCAAAATTTCATAACTTTCACACTTGGCAACCAAACATCGCTACTTTCACATCAACACCCTGGTTTACTTTTATAAACATAATAATGCATTAGAAGAATATTTTCATTATGCATATAACCACATAACTAATCATATGATCTAAGCATGTCATCCCTGCTAGGCTCGATTTGCATATAATGTAAGCAACACATATATCACATGAGTATGCATTCCCCCCCCCCCCCCCCCCCCCAAAAAAAAAAAACCATGATAACTAACATATTTAACACCAATCACCAACTTATAACTCATAACTTATAATTAACATGTAATTAACATTCGGATAACGAACTCTCGTATCTTCCCAAAGTACCGGGTCTGCATATTTTTCTTCCACGTCTTATGTTGCTCCCTCAACTGCTCCAAGACGGAATCGCGTAGCTTTGGATCCAGGCTGAATTGTTCATGCCCAACAAATACAATGTTAGTTGCGAATACATATAAATATAAATATAAAATGAAACTTAAATCGAAATCGAAATCGAAATTGAAATTGAAATTGAAATATTCATATAAATATAAATATAAATATAAATATAAATATAAATATAAATACATTACCTGTAGTTCCACCCAAACAGCTAACTTGAGATCATATGGCACCTCCTTCCAACTCATGTAACCCGAGACGATGATCATCTTTATCAGCTCGAGGAATCTCGCTAATAGCCCCGACTTGTTCTCGATGGTCATCCCCAATTTTCCATATTTGGGGAGCCTAGGGGTCGAGGATCCGTCGTCGCCTCCGCTACCATCGAGCCCAGACGACATCATCATAACCAGCATCATCATCCTTGCCTTAATACCTGAAGGAGACATTTGCTGTAAAAAAATGTTATTAGTACAAATCAAAATGAATTAGAAGAAGACATGCAAATATGTAAAATTACTACAAATAAAAATGAATTGTTACTATTAAACACCTCAATACTAAATTTCAAAACATCAGCATCTAGCTCATAATATGTACAATCACGACAAACCGTACTCCATCTTCAAACTGTGCAAACCAACCATGTCATGTAAAGTTGTTTGATCTTTCTCACAGCCAAAGTATAACGGTTGGGTCGCCTTAAATTTTAAACTTTGGTAGTCATCGTCAAGTTTTATAGTGATATCTTCACGAGCACTTGAACCTTCTACATCATCAGTAACCTCATTCTCCTCTACTTCATAAAATTCGTACGCATCATCAACTAAATCCTCTAACATATTATGATCTACGTCGTCCCCTTCTACATCTATCCTACTTGTTGAAGGTTGTTGTGAAGGCTGGTGGGGGATAAAAGGAACTTTCAATTCACCGTGAAAACTCCAAAATTGATAACTATCTTGCATACCCTATCTTAACAAATGTAGTTCAACTGTTTTCCACTCAAACACCTTACCATTCTTACACCTAGCACACGAACACGGAAACTCTTCACCATTATGACATCTCTTTGCGTATTTCACAAATTCGTTAGCACCTCTCCGAAACACATCCCCCATTCTATTTGTCTCACCCATTCACTCTTTGTATTTAGGATATCCCATCACAACAACCAGAACTAATCACCTATAAAAGGTAAGAAGCGTATATTCATGGATTAGTATAAACAAAACTTAGATTTATAGTATGTTTCATACAATTATGTCTTATTTATATTCAATTTTTAAATTTCAAATTCAAATTCAATTTATAATAGAAATTTTTATTTCCTCCATCTCCTTTAAAGGGTGTGCGCACTATATCAAAATGGGTAAATTGGCACCCTTCCAGCGTCTAGCCTTGTCACGGTCATTGACCGTGACAAAAAAATACTCATTATTTGTCACGGTCAATTACCGCGACAATCCTTATAATATTGTCATGGTCAAGGATCGTGACACGTCCGTGACAAATGTCCCAGTAAAAAAAATCCTTTCCCCTTCTTTTTTTCCCCGTCGATTCTTCCCTCTTTTTTTTTCTCTCTCTCTCTACGTTGCTCTCCCTCTCTCTCTCTACTTTCAGGTTACTTTCTCTCTCTCTCTCTCTTCCATTTATATATATATATATATATATATATATATATATGTGTGTATGTGTGTGTGTGTGTGTGTGTGTGTATATATATGTGTGTATATATATGTGCGCGTGTGTGTATGTGTGTGTGTGTGTGCGTGTGTGTGGTGGGTTGGGGGTGGGGCAGGTTGGGGGAAGGGGGTGGGGTAGGGTGGGGGGGCTATTGTGTGTGTGTGTATGGTGTGTGCTGTGTGCGTGTGTGGTGGGGGAAGGGGGTGGGGCAGGGTGGGGGGAGGGGGAAGTGGTGGGGATGGGTGGGTGGATGGTGGGGTAGGGGTGGGGGGTTGCGTTTATGTGTGTGAATGTGCGCGCGTGTGTGTGTGTATGTGTGTATGTGCGCGTGTGTGTATATGTGTGTGTAGTGTGCGTGTATGTGCGTGTTTGTGCGTAATGTCCCTTGTAAATGAATTGATTGGTTATTAATTTTTTTAGTTAATTAATATATGATTGCCCCTCATTATAAATTAGTAAATTAATATATGATTGATTATGAAAGTAGGATTGCCCCTCATTGTAAATTAGTAAATTAATAATTTCATACTTTAATCGTTAGTTTAATTGATGAAAATAATTAATTGAGTAGATGAATTAGAAGGAGTACGGGATACACATTTGCAATTGACATTGCTGTTGGATTATAGTGGATCGATGTTGTGGCATAACCACTAGATTATTGTCCATATGGGGGTGGAATTTTTCAATTTTTTTTTAAAATTACTTTGTATATCGAACAATATATATATAGTATGATAATTAAATAAACATACTTAAAATTACATATGTGTGTGCGTGTGTGTTCGTGTGTGCGTGTGTGTTCGTGTGCGTGTGTGCGCTGGGTGGGTGGGTGCGTGGGTGGTGGGGCAGGGTGGGGAAGGGGGTGGGGCAAGGTGGGGGGCTTTTATGTGTGTATGTGTGCGTGTGTGTAATGTTGTGTGTGCGAGTGTGTGTGTGGTGGGGGAAGGGGGTGGGGGTGGGACAGGGTGGGGGAAGGGGGAAGGGGGAAGGGGAAGGGGTGGGGTAGGGTTGGGGGAGAGGGGGTAGGGATGGGTGGGTGGGTCGTGGGGTAGGGGTGGGGGTTGCGTGTGTGTGTGTGTGTGAATGTGCGCGTGTGTATATGTGTGTGTGGTGTGCGTGTATGTGCGTAATGTCCCTTGTAAACGAATTGATTGGTTATTAATTTTTTTAGTAAATTAATATATGATTGCCCCTCATTGTAAATTAGTAATTTAATATATGATTAATTATGAAAGTAGGATTGCCCCTCATTGTAAATTAGTAAATTAATAATTGTATACTTTAACTGATGAAAATAATTAATTGAGTAGATGAATTAGAAGGAGTACGAGATACACATTTGTTGTTGACATTGATGTTGGATTATAGTGGATCGATGTTGGGTTGGTTCGTTTTAAAAGTGGCATGACCACTGGATTATTGTCCATATGAGGGTGAGATTTTTCAACTTTTTTTGAAAATTACTTTGTATATCGAACAATATATATATATAGTATGATAATTAAATGAAACATACTTGAAATTACATATGTACGTGTGTGTGTGTGTCTGGTGGGTGGGGGGTGGCGAGGGGGCGGGGGCAGGGTGGGGGGTCTTGTGTGTGTGTGTGTGTGTGTATAGTGTTATGTGTGCATGTGTGTGTGGTGGGGGAAGGGGGTGGGGCATGGTGGGGGGAGGGGGAAGGGGGCGGGGCAGGATTGGGGGGGAGGGGGCAGGGATGGGTGGGTGGGTGGTGGGGTAGGGGTGGGGGGCTGCGTGTGTGTGTGTGTGTGTGTGTGTGTGTGTGTGTGTGTGTTTGTGCGTATGTGTGTGTGAATGTACGTGCGCGTGTGTGTGTGGTGTTTGACAGTAACAATTCATTTTTATTTATAATAATTGTACATCTTTGCACGTCTTCTTTTAATTCATTTTGATATGTCCTAATAACATTTTTTTACAGCAAATGTCGCATTCAGGTATTAAGGCGAGGATGATGATGCTTGTTGTGATGATGTCGTCTGGGCTCGGTGGTAATGGAGGCGACGAGGGCTCCTCGGCCCCTAGGCTCCCCAAATATGGCAAATTGGGGATGGTCGTCGAGAACAAGTTGGGGCGATTAGCGAGATCCCTCGAGCTGGTAAAGACGATCATCGACCCGGGGTACATTAGTTGGAAGGAGGTGCCAGATGAGCTCAAGTTATCTGTTTGGGTGGCACTACAGGTAATGTATTTATATTTATATTCAAATGAACATTTGAATTTGATTTCAATTTCATTTTATATTTATATTTATATTTATTTGCAACTAACATTGTATTTATTGGACAAGAACAATTCAGCCTGGATCCAAAGCTACGCGATTCCGTCTTGGAGCAGTTGAGGGAGCAACACATGACGTGGAAGAAAAATATGCGGACCCAGTACTTTGGAAAGACACGAGAGTCCATTATCCAAAGGTGTGAATCCGTCCCACCCAAGGAGCCGATCTCATTGGCACAATGTCAAAATTTCGTTGACAATGAGAACGGGCAGAGACAATTGGCATACCGCCAATCAGGGATGGAAAACCGGGCAAAAAAGATGGACGTGCACTACTCCGGCAGGACGTCTTACGCCAAGGTGGAGCATAGGATGATGGTAAGATTTAATTTTTCTATAACTGCAGAAATATATTATTCTGTATTATTTTACTTTGCGGGGCCGATACTAATTTTACTTTATGTTATTTCAGGGGACGGGGAGTGGCCCTAGGGGTAGGCCATATAGGCTCGATACTTATGTGGCTTTTAGGACGAAGAAGGGGAAGGACATGGAGATTTCCCCGAGCATCGCGGCCACGATTGTAAGTAATCCGACAGTTTACTTTTTGTTAATTAAGTTATAATTTTTTAATTTACTTATTTTACTAATCATTTGCTTTTTGTCGTTTCAGGCAAAGCTTAAGGAAGTGCATGAGTCGCAGTCTGATGCTATACAGGGAACTTTTTCCACAGACGCACTCAGCCAAGTGCTTAGCTCTGATCGCAAGGGGAGGACAAGGGGGGTGAGCTCGCTGGTGGCTAAATCTAGGATCATCGGATTGGAGACGAGCGACACCGGATTGGCTCGAACGGTGGACTCGCATGACGCGAAGCTGTCCTGTTTGGAGGCGACGGTCCAAGATATGTTCTCATTCACGAAGAATTCGATCGGAGGCAGAAAACGCAAGGGGAAAGGGAAGGAGAAGGTGGTGGGGAAGGAGGTGCGGAAGGACGAGGTGCAGGATGACGAGGATGTGGACCTCGCTGCTTCATAACCGACACATGCGGACTTTGATGATCCACCTCCCTATTTGGCTTCTTCGACCGATCGATGTCGACACTTGGTTAGCCGAGCGTGTTTATAATAGATATATTTGATGGCCAGTGGATGGAGGGGTTGAGGGATCCAAATATCTTCCAAGGTGCACTAGTTCATGGACGTGAGCTTCAAGACATCGAGTCCAAGGTGCTCGTCACGTATGTGATACCCGAGAAGAAGAGGTCCCCATTGTGGTTGTCCGAACAATGCGACACGGTGTATATTATTGGGTGTGTCAATTCGTATATCGTGTGGCCTACTCACCTCCTCAGAGTTAACCATACCTAGACATTTAGTGGCATTATTTGAATTGAATTGTTTTAAGTTGTTACATTTAAATTATATTTGGATTATATCGTGATTCATATTGTCTCGATTTTGAATGTATATTTACATTAACTATATTTTATTTGGATATATGATGTTTGAACAGGTACAACGTTACTATAATGGGTACAAATATACTATTGGGCAGTGGCGGTGGCCATACTGCCTAGAATATTTTTTTTTCAATTCTATCCAGAATTGTCACGGTCATTGACCGTGAGAATTTTTTATAAAATGTCACGGGCTTGTCACGGTCCTTGACCATGACAAAACTTGTCAAGGTCAAGAATCGTGACATGACCGTTTTGTCACGGTCAAGGACCATGACAAGCCCATGACAATTCTAACAAACTTGTCACAGTCAATGATCATGACAAAAAAAGTTGTCACCCCAGGAATTATCACGGTCATTGACCTTGACAAGTTGAACTTGTCAAGGTCAATGACCGTGACAATTCGACAGATTTGGTGTTGTGTTTGGGTCAGTACTGGAATGTCGTTCTAAGTTACTTCATTCGAACAAGGTGTCAGGTCGTTCGAACGAGTACACATTTAATGGCGAGCGGATAGGTCAGGGGTTGTGGGACTCGAATATCATCCAGGGTGGACTAATTTATGGACGTGAGCTTCAAGACATCGTGTCCAAGGTGCTCGTCACGCATGTGATACCCGGGAAGGAGAACTCCTCGTTGTGGTTGCGCGAACAATGCGGCACGATGTATATCAGTGGGTGTGTCAATTCGTATATCATGTGGCCTACTCACCTCCTCGATTTAACCTTACCCAATACATGTAGTGAAATTATTTGAATTGAATTGTATTGTTTTGAAGTTGGTACATTTGAATTATTTTTAAGTTGGTACATTTGAATTATATTTGGATTATATCGTGATGCATATTTTTTTATTTTGAATGTATATTTGCATTATCTGTAGTTTATTTGGATATATGGTGTTTAAACAGGTACAATGTTGCCATAAAAGGTGCAAATATACTGCTGTGAGGTGGTAGTGCCCATACTGCCCAACAGATTTTTTTCAATTCTGCCCAGAATTGTCACGGTCATTGACCGTGATAAGTCCTTGATAAATAAAGTTGCCACGGACTTGTCACGGTCAATGACCGTGATAATTTTTTATAAACTGTCACGAGTTTGTCACGATCCTTAACCGTGACAAAACTTGTCATGGTCAGGGACCGTGACATGACTGTGACAATTCTAATGAGCTTGTCACGGTCCATGACCGTGACAAAAAAGTTGTCTCGCCCAGAATTGTCACGGTCATTGATCTTGACAATTTGAACTTATCAAGGTCAATGACCGTGACAATTCGGCAGATTTGGTGTAGTGGTTGTCCTATCCCATTCAAGACCGCATTTTTCTATAATATACTTAACAGCTCATGCACATTGTTACGATTCGAGAAAAATTCGACAGAATATCCCCGTAGTTCTCCAAGTACACGACGTAGATTAGCAAGTGTGAGTGTTATTTCAATTGCTCAATTGAAATAAGAGTCACAATTGTCAATTTAGTATGTGCCCAGAGAATATTAGGATACGACTACAGAATTTCCTCCAAAAGTAACAACTTTAAGCCACTAAGAATATTATACAGAAATTACGCAGTCCCAAACTTTCCAAACGGGACAATTCGAGAGATATCATTACAGGGGTAATGACTCTCGAACGGGGATAAGGGCTATTGAATTCGTACGCTTAAGAACTAGAAGGCTAGTATCTATGTGCACTATATGTAATTTCAAGTATGTTTCATTTAATTATCATACTATATATATATTGTTCGATATACAAAATAATTTTCAAAAAAAGTTGAAAAATCCCACCCCCATATGGACAATAATCCAGTGATCAAGCCACTTTTAAAATTAACCAACCCAACATCGATCCACTATAATCCAATAGCAATGTCAACAACAAATTTGTATCCCGTACTCCTTATAATTCATCTACTCAATTAATTATTTTCATCAATTAAACTAACAATGAAAGTATACAATTATTAATTTACTAATTTATAATGACGGGCAATCCTACTTTCATAATTAATCATATATTAATTTAATAATTTACAATGAGGGGCAATCATATATTAATTTACTAAAAAAATTAATAATCAATAAATTCATTTACACGGGACACTACGCACAAACACGCACATACACGCACACTACACACAAGTGCGCACATACACACACACATACGTAGCCCCCCACCCCTACCCCACCACCTACCCACCTATCCCTGCTCCCTCCCCCCACCTTGCCCCACCCCCTTCCCCCACCACACACACACAAAAAAAAAAACAGCCCCACCCCCCACCACACACACACACCCACCCTGCCCCACCCCCTTCCCCCATCACCCACCCATCCCTGCCCCCTCCCCCCACCCTGCCCCCTCCCCTTCCCCCACCACACACACACACACAGCCCCACCCCCTCCCCCCACCCACCACACACACGCATACACACACATACACACACACACACATATACACACACACACACACACACATATATATATATATATATATATATATAAACAAATAAATATAAATGGAAGAGAGAGAAAGGGAGAAACTAACTTGTAAGTAGAGAGAGAGAGAGAGAGAGAGAGAGAGAGCAACGTAGAGAGAGAAAAAAAAGGAGGGGAAAGGGTTTTTGCGAGGAAATTTTTCACGAACGTGTCACAGTCCTTGACCGTGACAATATTATAAGAATTGTCATGGTCATTGACCGTGACAAGTCCAATTGTTACGGCCTTGTCACGGTCAATGACCATGAAAAGTCTTTGTCACGGACTTGTCAACCGTGATAAAAAATGCGTGTTTTTTTGTCACGGTCATTGACCGTGACAAGGCTAGCCGTTGGTAGGGTGCCAATTTACCCATTTTGGTGTAGTGAAAAAGACAAGCTTCATATCTGGTTCGAACGACATGTCAAGTTATTCTAACGAGCTGGCGAGTTTTTCAAAAAAAACTTAAAATGATTTAAAAAGCTTTTGAAAACTTCTAAATGCAAACTCTTTTGAAAATTGTCCCTTAAACTTGAAAGCTTTACAAAACCACCTCATAACTCTTGCCAATTAAAGTTATCACTAACGATCTTCAATCTTGCAAATGTCACCAATGATTCTTCTCTTTGAAGACTTGAGAACTGTCATGAAGATGCAGTGAGGTGAACTGGGTAAGCCAAATAAAATAAACTGAGAAATTGTAATTTTTTCTCTTACAAATTCCCCCTTTCACTATTCTGGTACAAAACACGTACTAAAGCCAAATTGACTCCTAAAATTAATATAAATAATTCCCTCTTAAACTATGAAACGACTCGAATTTTCGCAATAGTACCCGTTCCCCCACCTTTAACTAACAAGCAGGAGAACAACAAGGCTTTTTGTGCCATATTTCAATTTGCACCATGCACAAAAGCGAACTTATATAAGTTATTTTACTCAAACTCCACTAATGGAAGAGACTGCTCTCGTTCTCCCCTGAGGGTACACATATAATTTATTCTCCAAAATTTAATTAGTCTAGTTGTTTAGTTCATTCGTCCACGGAGGATAGGACGTACTCAATCACAACACGGTACCCATGGCCTTGTGAACACTCTTCCAAAATTTTATGACAAAGATCTTGTCCCGATAGGACATGATATCAAGTGGCACTCCATATAACCTCACTATCTCGATTATAGAGATCTGCGCATAACTGTCTCGTAATATAACCAGTCTTAACTGGCATAACGTGAGCTACTTCGATCAACCGATCCATTATTATCCATATAGGAGCATAACCCCCTTGGGAATAAAATTATTGGGAATACTCTGCCATCACTACATTGGAATCCTAATGGTTGAAGAAACCTCTACTGGTTTTGGATGGTCCACCCTTTTTCAACAGCCGGGTGATCCATTGCAAAAAGAATTTAGCAATAGTTCTCTTCATTAGATACCAACACCACCGTTATTTATACTTGATACATTTGATGTTCACCCGAATGTACCTCAAATCGTGATGTACGCGACTTTTCCACAACGCGTGTCGCAAATCCTTATTGGTCTAAAATTCAATTTTTTTTCGTGAAACGTAGGTCTCTGCCAAATCTTATGGAATAAACTTTGACTTCCCGGTTAAATGTTATCGAATTCACATGACAATCATAATCTACTGCCTTATACAATCCTTTCAATTACCTAGGGCACCCATACACCCTATATCTCACACATTATTGCACAAATGAAATATACTATGCTTAGATCAATTCTCGCGTACTCGGCATGCTGATATGGTAGGGATGTATTCAACTATCCCACTAGGCATAACTTAATCACTCTTTTAGTGGCGTCATTATTCTATTCATAATGATATCAGAACTAGGCGACTCTAACGGCCTTAAGTCATAATAGAATTATCAACTCTACATTTTGTTCTCATATATATACAATAACCAAGGTACGAAACCCATGTACCATCGACCAAACTTCTCTCCAACTTTCGACGCTTGTCAGTCTCATGCGTGGGATGTCTCGTAAAGCGAAATCCAAATAAGGAACCCCCCTGATAAACTACTACCTAATATAGTCGGTCGTTAAGATCCGCAAGGCCCTTAGTCTATAATATGTACCTTTGATAATCTCTGTATGTTGGCATAAAAGTCTACTTATGTTCATAACGATATCATGAAACATGGCACGATCACTATCCCAAGGGCGCTATAGAAATGACTAGTTATATCTCTCTACACGATACCCTGAGTCACATCAGTAAATTAATCCCAAGACTACATATAACTAGACAACATACTCACTAAAGTCTATGATACCATGAAAAATTTCATATATATATATATGACCAACTCTATTTCAGGTGGCCTCACAAAAGTACTATTACTCACTCGGAGTATCCAGCACAATAGTCTTATCACTCAATCTACTATCATTCCAACATTCGGTAATTATCACTATACATTTCCATAATAAGCTATACTTTTCTATCTCAATGCAATAGTAAATTATAACGTTAAAATATACCTTTAGTGCCCACCCAGCTCACTTATGGATTACATCTAAAAAGCCTCGTTACCCATGATATATACATGTATAACTAGACTATTAAATCTAACGTACCCACTAAACTCGACTCACATGCAAATTTTAGTGTTAACAATTCAAATATGTATTGTGACACACCCATGTCAATTGACCTAACCCTTTTCTCGCAAGGATGAAACAAAAATTCATCATACCCACCTGATTGTAGGTCCCAGCACGTTACTGCCAACACGACCCATGAGCATTTGTAATCTTTATATATCTAGTATTTCACCCAATCGTTGCCCTTCCTCATTGTGGGTAAATTATTATGTTTCTGCGGCTTACATGCCCATCACTGAAACGTTGGCCCAAATCTTTAGGCCGCAATTATGGCCTTACTAACCTCTCTTTTTACTTTCTGGGCCCCTTCGAACCTGAAATACGGTATGCCACCGTTATCGAGGGCTCCACAAGTCTTGCCTAAACCCTCTACGCTCGGGTTGTAAATTTCATGGGCCCAATTCTCTTGACCCAATTCCTCCGTTGGAATTTTCCCTTCTTCAGTTGTTACACCTGACTGGCATGGTTTATCATTACCAATCTTATCGGTTTCACTAGTCTTGTTTGAACTCACTGCCACTTAGTTGGGATTTAATCAACTTATTTTAAATAGGTCCCCCACTGGGTATATCACTATTTAATTTAATCTTGCCTTTTGACTAGATTTCCTAACTCTCCTGGCTCCCCTTCTTCTGGAAGCGTTAACTAATTTCTTGAAGAGATTGAGCTTAGTCGTCTTCGCCTAATTTTCCTTCTATATTTGAGTATTTAAATCACGATTCCTTCCATGCAACTAATTCTTCTTATCTTTGATGTACCCCTCCGTCGCTGGGTAAGGAATTTATTAAGCGAGTTGTCTCTCTCGCATTGCGCTTTCTTGCCCATGTGAGATAAGTTTCGAAGTTCCATTCACGCCCTGATTAAAACATCTAATGGACGATTTCACGATCGAACCATACCCAAATTTCTCGTTTTAACTTCACTCGTGCTTCATTATATGTGATGTCTAACTCTCATCACTTTAGATTGCTCCTATGAGAAAAAATTTCGTTCGAAATTTTCAAGTCCTGGGTGTCACTACACTTCACCCTACATAATTACCTTTTTGATTTCTTGCTTCTCAAGTGTCCTTCCAACTCCCTCTCCCTTCACTGCCAGTTCTGGGTGAGTTTGGAACGTCACAAACATCATTAATGATGGTGCTTGGGGAACTACAGTTCCCGAACGACTTCTTTATTCTTTTTAGCTCGAACAACAATTATGGTGAGTCCTATCTCGATCACCAATTCTAAAATACTTTATGTCGTCAGTTAAGTAATCCTCCTACTGTCCTTCTAATGACCTTTACTAGTCATTGAGGCCCGATCGAGCTCATATAAAAATTTCATCACTTATATATCCTGGCAGGAGCATGTAAGTCGTAACACGCAGAGGAATACAACATCCTCATAATACGTCTCTACATCAAAGAATTCTAAGTTGAAGCGTAGAAATCCATACATATCCTAAGGACACTAGAACCTGTGTAACAACCCGCCCTTTTGGGGACAATTAAATTCCATAATTAAGTATAAATTGGAATTTGGGGAATTTCCCTAAATAGTAATTTTTGGGATTTTCGAGGATTAAATGATTTTCGAAGGATGTTGTGATGATTTTTGGGACTATATAGGTCGAAATATTTTAATTATATGTCGTCGTTGAGTAAAGCGACATGAGGTAATATTTTTAATTGGAAAACCCGCATTTATTTATTTTGGGTTGGAATAGTGATTTGCGGTCAAGTACATCGGATGGACATGAGTCTCAAAATGTCTGAGATAGTCGGAAAAGAGTGTCCGATTGTCAAAATTGAGCTTCGGGGAATTTTAGAGGTAAAAGTAACACGTAATTGGGTAAACGAGTCTTCTTGGGGTTTTAAGGGTTTAAACCCTTTTTCTTTCTTTATAAAGAGGGAGAGAGGGAGAGAATAGAAAGAAAAGAGAGAAAAGAGAGAGGCAGGAAGAAAGTGGCGAGAAAAAGGGAGATTCGGGCCAAACTCCGCCGGATTCGACTCGAGGTCATCGGATTTTATCCACGAGGCAAGTGTTTACTTACTTTATTTACTTTTGTGCATTAATCTCATATCATAGTTGGTAAAAATATGATTTTGGGTTAGAACCCTTAAAATAAAATTGGGAAAACTTAGATATGAATTTACATATTGATGTAATGCAAACTCTTAATGATTTCTAGTATTAAAACCATGTTAATGGAGTAATAAATGGAATTGAAATGGGAGAAATGTCAAATCCAGGGTTTTGGGGTTTTAAGATCCAAAACCTAATAAAGTAGTTTAATACCCCAAATTAATTGATGTGTTAGTTGAAAAATATATATTAGATGTTGGTTGACTTGTTGGATGAGGTTAGAGACAACAAAGATGGGGAAAAATGGAGTTTGGGAGTTTGGGGAAGACAATGAATAGTGAACCCGTAGCCTTTGGGGTCATTTTCGGCCAGGAAGAGAAATGATTTAGCTCTCGGCCAGAACACAAAATTTGTAGATCTTTTCGATACGGTCGCGCGGGAACTGACCACGTATTTTTCTGATTTTTCCTCGATTTGATATGATATTTACAAGATGGAAGCTCCGGGTTGAAATCATCAACTCGGAAATCAAATCGTGAATTGGAAAAATACAAGCTAAGATTAGTCGTGTAGATGTTTTGGATGATTTTTAGGGTAGTTTAGAAACCCCGAAAATGAATTTGGGTTGTTGGATTAAGGATTTGAGGAATTAAAGTTTTGAGGCCTGGTGTGACCGATCGACCGCGCCCCTAAGGCCGGTCGACCGCGTCAAGGAAATAGGGCCTACTGCTTTGTTTCGTAGGCTTATTTGCAATCCACGGTCGACCGGGGGTCCAAGACCGGTCGATCGGTGCCCTGTTTTCAGCCCAAGATTTTGGAGATTATTATTACTTCTCCTCTTTGAGATTTAAGTTTAAGAGCCTTCTAAATTAAAGTATATTAGAGGGTTATGTCATAAGGGACTTGTGGATTTGGGAATATATATATATATATATATATATATATATATATATATATATTCACTTAGAGTGAATTAGTATAGTTGGAGATAGCCAATAAATCCTTAAGAGATGATTAAGGTAATTATTATTTGTCGAAGTAAGAAATATTTGGGTTTAGTATCATGCTTATATGAATGCATGATTGTGATTCCTGGAGGGAATATTTGGGATTATGGTCATCGCTAGATGATATAGGCCATTATGGTCGGTTATATATTCTAGGAGGAATATAAGATATATGTATATACTATGTGACTAAAGTATATATATATGATATGATGGAAATGATTTTGAAAATATAAAAATGAATATTTTCAAAACGGAAAGACAAATGATTTTCATAATTCATAAAATATGGATTATACACACCTCCCTAAATCGCTATCATAAGGGAAGTTGCGCGCGTTGTGGTGAAGCCTTCCTGGCTATTGAGCAAGTTGGATATAGTCCCTAGGCCATATGGGCGTTTATTTGTACTGCGCTGGTTAGGAGATTCCGGGGGTGGTCTTGACTATCCCGCAGGCATATGGCCGCTTCCCGACGTTGTTAGGTTCCCAGGTTGTCTTGTATAGATAGGCCCTGGAAGATGATAGCCATTTAGGGGCGCGTCCAGTGGGGAAACCCGGAGGGGCGGTCTTAGATTTATTAAAGCAATTCATGATAATGAATTGGCTTTTTATTTACATTTCCTCAGTATAAAAAAGGAAATGGGATAAAGGTTTGGCTTCGGTAACACTCCCGGATGGAAGAAGGGACGTGGAAGCATATGATTTGATCAAAGATTTTCATGCTAATGAAAATGGCTTTGGGTACATTTCCGGAGTATAAAAAGGGAAATGGGATGATATATAAAGGAAAAGCATTTTTATAATAATAAAATTGGCTTTTAAAAAGTACATGATATGGAATTGGCTTTTAAATACATTTCCTGGATATGAGAAGGGAAATGGAAGGTTTTGATATGAGTATAGAATACACCTCAGTCCGGGAGGTTGATCCGGATGTGTATTATATAGTTTATTACGTAAACCTCAGTCCGGGAGATATTATCCGGACGCATATTGTTGATGTATATATATATATATATATATATACATTTGTGTGTGCTACGGGCCTAATGGATCTCTACCATTAACCCTACCAAGTAGTAGTGTATCAGGGGGGTTCCTTGTTTGGATTTCGCTTTGCGAGACACCCCCACGCACGAACTTAGTGCAGTGTTGAGAATGGAGGGAAGTTTAGCCCTTAGCACTTGGACTATCTGGGGTAGATAATAGATGGGTAAATTAGACTAGTTAGGCAGGGATAGCTTGACTAGGGCATGTTGTTAGGGTGCGTTAGGTGTGCACTATTAGGGGAGAGGTGAGGGGTATCTGATGGGAGTGCGATACTAATTTAAATATGAGATAAAAATATTTTTCTAAAAATAAAGCATTTATGCACTTGCAAAATATTTTCAAAATTCAGGCTCTGACCCGCATATCTACTTTTCCTCTCTTGTTGTATATATATATATATATATATATATCATATAGTCCAGACACAGGGACGCCTGGATGGAATTTTTTCGAGTCGGACGTCTGCTGCAGTAGCTGTGGATGCTTGCGGGTTCTCGGTAGACGTTTCGTTCCTTGTACTCTAGATAGGAGGTATTGTACAAACATTCGGGCCCATGGTCCAACTGTTTTTATTTATTCTTCACACGTTATTCGATATGGTTGTATAATTTGAACCGAGGGTTCGGTTATTTTAATTTATTTCATTTTCATTTCAGTTTTATTTACGCACTAAATTGTGGATGTTTTATTTTAATTGATTAAAAGAGTAGTTAAGTTAAAATTTTAACACTCGCCTAATCGGATATTAGTAATTAAATGGATTTTCGACAGTGATGCTAAGAATGATCCATATGTAACCCCTGTTCTAATTTGATATAGGAGTGATCGCCCGGTATCCCATTAGGCGGGTAGTTACAGATGGTATCAGAGCATCAGGTTCTAGTGTCCCTAGGAATCTGTGCGGACGTACTACTCTTTCAGCGTTGCTCTCGATTTGTTATAAAGCCTCAGGATTAGAATTGTTGATTTCTCTTGTGAGACTTCGTTCTACTGCCATAGCATCATAGCGTAATATTATAGTAATCCTTTGCGTGCTCGTTCTAGGATCGTGTGCCGATCGAAGAAGGACGACCAAGGAGGGCCTCGTGGATGGCAGCAGGAGGCGGAGCTTAGCTGGGGCAGCTGATAGAAGTTGGGGACAAGGATCTTAGTAGATGACACTCTCTTTGTGGCCAATGCTAAGGATTGTTGCAACGACTACTAAAGTATAGTAGTTATCAGCATCCAAGTACTACTATGGTAGAAAGTGGTACTCAAGTTGAATTACCCCATGGAGATAAGGGTTCGAAAAGGGTCTTTGATAAGGACCATATATATTAAAGTTGGGGTTCTGCAAAGTGAGCTTGGCACTACCTAGTGGACGCAGAAGGCTCGGGAGCTTTGGCTTAGAGCAGGGTATGGAAATACCCAGATGTGAAAATTTAAGAAGATTCTCACTTGTAGGGAGAATGTAGGTGTGTTCAGGTTCCCCTGAGTGGACATCCACATGGGGAGATTTGTTGAAATAGGATTGTTGGAACGGGTGGTGGAGTTTCCTTTTAATGAAGAAGTTAAGAGGATGAGTAAGGTGATTGTAAGGAGTGAGGCTATAGAGTCAGATGGTGTTGACAACTTTATCATGGTCAGGAAGGCCAGTGATAAAAATAGTAAGGTGGAGTGCGGAGCCACAACAGTTAGTCATTTCCTGGTAGTAATGAAGGACAAGGTTAGGGTGCCCAGATGGGGCCTACAGTTACGAAATTTTGGTAAGAGGTGTGGCTAGATGAAGTTGTGGTGTTCGATAGCCCTAAGACCCGTGTGTGTAATTTGAGTTTTGTTTCGGTCTCGACGACATAATAATGTAGGTTTATGTGTTTTTCGCGGTAGCGGAATTTTGTTTTCTTTCACTCGTCATAGAGGCGGGTGTTTATATTTTATATATATCATATAAGATTATGGTATTATAGGAGCGATAGCAGGCTAATGATGGCAAGACTATCGTGTCCATGGTTCCTGGAGGGAACAGGTTGTTATTGTGGCGTCTCACCTTGATAAAGGTTGAGTTCACCTTTATTATTATGGATTGATGGGATCTCGATGAGCAGAGGCTTCCTTATTTTGGTTGGTATATGTGGCAACCTTATAGATATAATTTAAGGCCCACAGGATCATTGTTGAGCTGTAAGATTTAGCTCAGTGCTGGTTTGCGCAAGGACTTAGAATTAGTGCGAGCGCTAGGTGGTCTGACTCTTAGTTAGAGATAGGAGTTCAGACCACCTTTCGATGATAAGGGATAGGATTATCCCGATTGCATGTCTGAAATAACGGGACTCCGTGACCGACGAAGTCAAGTGTTAATGTATGGAGGGGTTCCTTGTTTGGATTTCACTTTGCGAGACACTCCACACATGACTCTTAACGGCGTCGGGCATGGAGGGCTGTTATAGGATGCAAGGATGGGGGTTAGTCTTATAGTGTGGATGAACCACTATAGACTATGAGCCCTGTGATGATGGTATGTTTATGGAAATATTGTGCTATGGAAAAGCACTAAAGTGGTCCTCTCACCACAAGTAGTTGGGTTGGAGTAGGACTTAGAGAAATTGATTTGAGGATAATAGCCAGGCCTTATTAAGAAGGCAAATTTGGAGGAAATCTGTGATCGGTGTGATGTTAGTGTTCCTACAGAGAGTAGGCACTTCGATTTGCTAGGTTTCCTTTCGTATGGGCGGAAGGATAGGATAGTAGGAATGCGTTTGTGGGTTAGCGCAGGTAGGATTCAGGACGTCCCGCTGGTGTGCCTTAGGTCGCTATATCTCAATGATCGACAACGCGAGGAAGTAGTGTAAAGGGAGGGTTCGTTGTTTGGATTTCGCTTTGGCGAGACGTCCCACGCACGAAACCGAGAAAATGTCGGGAGTTGAGAGAGGCCTTGGGCACTAAGGATATACATAGGATTATATTAGTTTCGCGTAGGTAGGACATCACATCGACCTTAGTATTATTAGGATGTAAGTTTGATAGAGTTAGTGGCGCCGAGGTTAGGAGGAAAAATCGTGGGTTGGAAGGACCCATAGGTGAGCATTACACCGAGGAAAGGAGACCCTTATTGGGAGAGAGTGTTACGTGTCAGACGTTCGTAATGTTTGTGCAGATATGCACAAGTTAGAAAGGTGTATGGGCACCTTGGTGAGATGGTTTTATATACCGCCCGAAGTAGGATGGGTGTAGTATATAAGGTTGAAATGCATGCCGATAGGCATTATAGATGATGGGTATTATGTGACGTATTAGAGTCACTTTATGATGCGGTAGTCGCATAGTGTATGGTTGAGAACCATTGGGTTGGTATCGTTCCCCTTGAGGTATTAGGATTTGGAGTGATCCTAGGATTGGTGGTGCAGGTCGTATCTAAATTTTGAGGATGAAATTCCGTTGTAAGGGGGGAGTATTTAACAACCCGCCCTTTTGGGGACGATTAAATTCCATAATTAAGTATAAATTGGAATTTGGGGAATTTTCCTAAATAGTAATTTTTGGGATTTTTGAAGATTAAATGATTTTCGAAGAATGTTGTGATGATTTTTGGGACTATATAGGTCGAAATATTTTAATTATATGTCGCCGTTGAGTAAAGCGACACGAGGTAAGATTTTTAATTGGAAAATCCGCATTTATTATTTTGGGTTGGAATAGTGATTTGCGGTCAAGTACCTCGGATGGAAATTCCGACTGCACCATGAGTCTCAGAATGTCTGAGATAGTGGAAAAAGAGTGTTCGATTGTCGAAATTGAGCTTCGGGGAATTTTAGAGGTAAAAGTAACTCGTAATTGGGTAAACGAGTCGTTTTTGGGTTTTAAGGGTTTAAACCCTTTTTCTTTCTTTATAAAGAGGGAGAGAATAGAAA
Source organism: Sambucus nigra (assembly GCA_949130495.1). Taxonomy (NCBI): domain Eukaryota; kingdom Viridiplantae; phylum Streptophyta; class Magnoliopsida; order Dipsacales; family Adoxaceae; genus Sambucus; species Sambucus nigra. Next base: position 531,415,228 of record OX422221.1, on the reverse strand, counting down.
GAAAAGAGAGAAAAGAGAGAGGAAGGAAGAAAGTGGAGAGAAAAAGGGAGATTCGGGCCAAACTCCATCGGATTCGACTCGAGGTCGTCGGATTTTATCCACGAGGCAAGTGTTTACTTGCTTTATTTACTTTTGTGCATTAATCTCATATCATAGTTGGTAAAAATATGATTTTGGGTTAGAACCCTTAAAATAAAATTGGGAAAACTTAGATATGAGTTTACATATTGATGTAATGTAAACTCTTAATGATTTCTAGTATTAAAACCATGTTAATGGAGTAATAAATGGAATTGAAATGGGAGAAATGTCAAATCTATGGTTTTGGGGTTTTGAGATCCAAAACCTAAGAAAGTAGTTTAATACCCCAAATTAATTGATATGTTAGTTGAAAAATATAGATTAGATGTTGTTGAGTTGTTGGATGAGGTTAGAGACAACAAAAATGGGGAAAAATGGAGTTTGGGAGTTTGGGGAAGACAATGAATAGTGAACCCGTAGCCTTTGGGGTTATTTTCGGCCAGGAAGAGAAATGATTTCGCTCTCGGCCAAAACATAAAAGTTGTAGATCTTTTCGATACGGTCGTGTGGGTGCCAACCGTGTATTTTTCTGATTTTTCCTCTATTTGATATGATTTTTACAAGATGGAAGCTCCTGGTTGAAATCATCAACTCGAAAATCAAATCGGCAATTGGAAAAATACAAGCTAGGATTAGTCGTGTAGATGTTTCAGATGATTTTTAGGGTAGTTTAGAAACCCCGAAAATGAATTTGAATTGTTGGATTAAGGATTTAAGGAATTAAAGTTTTGAGGACCTGGTGTGACCGGTCGACCGCGCCCCTAAGGACGGTCGACCGTGTTAAGGAAATAGGGCCTACTGCTTTGTTTCGTAGGCTTATTTGCAACCCGCGGTCGACCGGTCGATCGGTGCCCTGTTTTCAGCCCAAGATTTTGGAGATTATTATTACTTCTCCTCTTTGAGATTTAAGTTTAAGAGCCTTCTAAATTAAAGTATATTAGAGGGTTATGTCCTAAGGGACTTGTGGATTTGGGAATATATATATATTCACTTAGAGTGAATTAGTATAGTTGGAGATAGCCAATAAATCCTTAAGAGATGATTAAGGTAATTATTATTTGTCGAAGTAAGAAATATTTGGGTTTAGTATCATGCTTATATGAATTCATGATTGTGATTCCTGGAGGGAATCTTTGGGATTATGGTCATCGCTAGATGATATAGGCCATTATGGCGGGTTATATATTCTAGGAGTAATATAAGATATATGTATATACTATGTGACTAAAGTATATATATATGATATGATGGAAATGAATTTGAAAATATAAAAATGAATATTTTCAAAATGGAAAGACAAATGATTTTCATAATTGATAAAATATGGATTATACACACCTCCCTAAATCGTTATCACAAGGGAAGTTGCGCGCGTTGTGGTGAAGCCTTCCTGGCTATTGAGCAAGTTGGATATAGTCCCTAGGCCATATGGGCGTTTATTTGTACTGCGCTGGTTCGGAGATTCCGGGTGTGGTCTTGACTATCCCGCAAGCATATAGCCGCTTCCCGACGTTGTTAGGTTCCCAGGTTGTCTTGTATAGATAGGCCCTGGAAGATGATAGCCATTTAGGGGCGCGTCCAGTGGGGAAACGCGGAGGGGCGGTCTTAGATTTATTAAAGCAATTCATGATAATGAATTGGCTTTATATTTACATTTCCTGAGTATAAAAAGGGAAATGGGATAAAGGTTTGGCTTCGGCAACACTCCCGGATGGAAGAAGGGATGTGGAAGCATATGATTTTATCAAAGATTTTCATGCTAATGAAAATGGCTTTGGGTACATTTCCTTAGTATAAAAAGGGAAATGGGATGATATATAAAGGGAAAGCATTTTTATATTAATAAAATTGGCTTTTAAAAAGTACATGATATGGTAAAGCAATTCATGCCAATGAATTGGCTTTTAAATACATTTCCTAGATATGATAAGGGAAATGGAAGGTTTTGATATGAGTATAGAATACACCTCAGTCCGGGAGGTAGATCCGGATGTGTATTATATAGTTTATTACGTAAACCTCAGTCCGGGAGATATTATCCGGACGCATATTGTTGATGTATATATATATATATATATATATATATATATATATATATATATATATATATGTATTTATACATTTGTGTGTGCTACAGGCCTAATGGATCTCTACCATTAACCCTGCCAAGTAGTTGTGTATCGGGGGGGTTCCTTGTTTGGATTTCGCTTTGCGAGACACCCCACGCACGAACTTAGTGCAGTGTTGAGAATGGAGGGAAGTTTAGCCCTTAGCACTTTGACTATCTGGGGTAGATAATAGATGGGTAAATTAGACTAGTTAGGCAGGGATAGCTTGATTAGGGCATGTTGTTAGGGTGCGTTAGGTGTGCATTATTAGGGGAGAGGTATTTCATGGGAGTGCGATACCAATTTAAATATGAGATAAAAATATTTTTCTAAAAATAAAGCATTTATGCACTTGCAAAATATTTTCAAAATTCAGGCTCTGACCCGCATATCTACTTTTCCTCTCTTGTTTTATATAAATATATATATATATATATATATATATATTATATAGGTGTCCAGACACAGGGACGCCTGGATGGAAATTCTTTTGAGTCGGACGTCTGCTGCAGTAGCTGTGGATGCTTGGGGGTTCTCGGTAGACGCTTCGTTCCTTGTACTCTAGATAGGAGGTATTGTAAAAACATTCGGGCCCATGGTCCAACTGTTTTTATTTATTCTTCACACGTTATTCGATATGGTTGTATAATTTGAACCGAGTGTTCGGTTATTTTAATTTATTTCATTTTCATTTCAGTTTTATTTACGCACTAAATTGTGGATGTTTTATTTTAATTGATTAAAAGAGTAGTTAAGTTAAAATTTTAACGCTCGCCTAATCGGATATTAGTAATTAAATTGATTTTTGACAGTGATGCTAAGAATGTTCCATATGTAACTCCTGTTATAATTTGATATAGGAGTGATCGCCCGGTATCCCATTAGGCGGGTTGTTACAACCTGATGCTCCGATACCACCTATAACACCCCTCCTAATTAAATACCAGGTGATAAGTCTTATACCCAATTAAATCAGAGTATACAATTGGTTTATTCTTAGCATCACTATCAAAAACATTTTTTTTAATTCACCCCATAATTAATTAAGCTAGTGTAAAAAACAATTTCCATTTAAGTTAATTAAACCATTCCACAAAGCGGAGAAATAATAAACAATATCAAACCACAATGGAATGAGAATAAATATGACTGGATTAACTCTCCAGTTAAAATATTTCACTATTATCAATTAAAACTGATATCCACATTAATGACATAAATGATTACTACCTCTAAAATGGAAGTGAAACAACTAGGATCCTGGGCGACATGCCCTAAATGAAATAGCTACAACATGTGAATCAAGGAGATGAAGCGTCTAATAAAAAATCTGCAACTCCATAGCATCCATAACACGTCAATAACCAATCCCCTATAGCTGGCGTTCCAGTGGCTGGACACCTAAAATAAAAGATACGAGAGAGAGAGAGAGAGAGAGAGAGAGAGAGAGAGAGAGAGAGAAGAGAACATGTAAGGAAACGGGTTAGAGCCCGATAGTAAAAATAGTTTTGTAAAACAGCAAGTGAATAAATGCTATATTAAACAATTATTATATACATGTTAGATTATCGGACTCTCCCTCTTGAGATTCTCACCTCTTATCTAGATTGCACACCTAACGTACCTCTAAGCCATCCTAGTTACAGTTCCCATGCTATCTAATTCAACCTAGTGTATCCACTAACCATAGCCCAATTTATTCCCACGTATTTCCCTCGTAATACATGTAATAATAGTATATCTATATCCATTTAGATTCAACATGGATTATCCCTTTAAGTATATAACATAATTAAGGATTATTCTACTTAATTAAATTCCATATTTCATTATCTTTCACTTCTATTCACATAGAAGATATTATCACAGGTATATACATACATTCACATAATTATATATATACAATACAGCACCCCGAGACACAACTGCGGTTCATGCATTACTCTACTATCATATCCCAATACATCTCCTCACTCTATAGGGGACTATAGGTTCGGTAAAGATTTCTCAAACCACAAATATCAAACATAAGCATTGGAGGGGAACACAGTCCTAAGACTTTGGCTTACGCACATACCTATGAACCCAAATGACCGGTCACACCCATATTTACAAAGTGGTGATCAAACCCTAAGTTCTATGTTCTCGAGTGACAAATCAAATATCCCATGGATTCATCATGATATGACTGCCCTCACGCATAAACCTCCACCGATAGTAAGTAAGCTAGGTATGCCATACACATAAATCATCAATCAATAGGCATTATCATATACCTATATAAAATTAGGTACTTACACTACCTATATCATATTAGGATTTCATCATATCCCAAGAACCAGCCGTATTTATTGAATACTACCCTTACTTATTATCGTGATTATCATCATATATTTTATTATGTAGCTTTCACTCACATAATATTTAATATATCCCAAGTACCCGTAAATATATCATCAATATTACCCGTACTTGATAAAACGATAATTCTCCTCTAAATCATTTATAATTATATAGATATCTCTCACAAAAATTTAATCCTAAAATCCAAATAACTTTCCAACATTAACCAAGTCCATCGCTCCTTATTAATGTACCAAAATTAATAAAATCTCACCATGGGCCAAATTACCATTTTCCAAACTTTTTTTTTATAAAGGTACATTCTACCAGAAATATAAAAATATAATTTTGAGACTTTTTTGCTGTGATTTTGAAAAAACTTAAAACTATAAAGTTGTGCAGAACGTGATTTTATACAAAAACTTGCGTGCACATTGCCAATTTCCTCTTAAAACGGTCCTAAAATTATCATACAATGTTCGTCATTTTTTAACATTTTTTCATGCGTTTTATCCATTTTCTTTCGCCCAAACTAACATGAAATATATTCTAACGAATCCAAAATATCTCAACATCATTTCTACATTATTCTGGGTAATTATAATACAAGTAAAAATATCTAAATAACCAAGTTTATATCAGAATTAACATCAAACCCAATTAACCCTAAAAATGTCATTTATTTAGATTCTCCATTTTTATACACTAAAAAAAACGCAGAATTTAGAACTATCATTTCATATCTAAATCATCAAATTTCATATTCAACATGGGTAGGATTTTTCTAAATGCAATTCCTATCATCATTTTTAATATCCTTAATAACATATATTTTTCTCTACATGTAAAACCTATAATTTTCATCATGATCATAGCCTCTACATGTTTATACTCAACTACATAAATTTGCCTAACCCTTATCTTTGATTTTTCAATCATTTTAAATCCAAAATTCATAAGTTTATCAATCCAAAAGAAATCATATTCTAATATGGATATTATAAGCACTGAAAATTAAAGCAAGAATCACTTGTCTTATAAGTTGGTCTGAACCGTTGGTGAAGATAATGTTTGAATCTCCTCTTCCCTTTTTTCGGCGACTCTCCGATGGTGGTGAAAGGTGTAGAGATGGTGGTTGTCCCCTTGGTTTGCCCTAGGCGACTCCTCCTTTCTAAGAAACTCTTCCTCTCCTCAAGTTAACTTTTCATTTTCTCTCTAAGGCTTTTCTTTTTCTCTCAAAATTCCTCACTTATTTTTGGATGAAATGAATCTTATGTAGAGTCTAAACTCACTTAATATAACTAGTTGTGGCGACGTGCGTTGCACGTGTGGCCGTTTCCAGATATTAATCTTTCACTGCAAATCTGTGAAGGACAAAGTAATAAAAATACTTGCAACATATTATGTAGAATCTGTTTTGCTAGAATATAACATAAAGTACCTAGTACGAAGCATCAATCATTACCCCAAATATCAAACCTCCATTCAATTGTAAACGCCACAAGATATTCTTGTGAATACTCTAAATCTATCACAAACGAACTCAAAACTCCCTACTCAAAAGAAGGAAGAAGTACACACAAACATGTACGTATATATAATCCAAATAAATATATCACAATGAAATTAGCTTGAAATGATTTATAGGGAAATATCACTAAAAAAAAGAAGTTAAAAAAAACTTCAGCAAGAAAATTCCAAATTGTAGTTATTGAAAGATGACATTTGATAAATACAATGTGTAATACTAAAAACTGAAAATTTAATGCTTAAATATATTGCTTTTGACGTTTGTTAGGATTCAAAGGTTCTTCTTCCTCTTTAAATTTATAAGCGACGAACATGGATGACATTATCCGAAGAACCTGTAACAACCCGCGTAATTTTGGGCTATTTTAATTCATTTCTGGAAAATGGAGGAAAATAAAGTTTTTGATAAAATTATTTTTATTGCTCAAATATGTTGGTTATTATTTTTAAAGGCGAGAATTTCAAACGGTTTCGAAAACGGAGTTAAAACGGATGTTAAAATGATTTTTAAATGTTTTTAACTCTTGGAATTCTAAGTCGGCGAACATTAAGTAATTTCCAAGAGTTGTTTTGACTTCCAACTCTTCATTTCTCTGCCTTATTTAAAGGAGTCTTTTGGATTCCAACTCTTCATTTATTTGCATTATAAAAGGAAGTTATGGGCAACCTTTTTAACCTACTTTTGGCACAAATTTTGGCAGCAAATATATTTTATATTCCTCTTCTTTTTATATACACATTGGCCCTTGAGATTTGTGAGTTCCAACCTTAGATTAGAGGTGTTCTTGGGGCTATTTTTGTTGGAGGTTCTTGGAGGAGATTTTGTAGATCTTTTGTGTTGATCTTGAGGATGTGATCATTGGTTTCTCATCATGGTTTGAGGTATGGGGTTTTACACAATATGCTCCTTAAATCTCGCGAGTGTCATTCTCTTTGAATTCTTGTTTAATTGAACTCATATTTGAATTGATAAATTCATTGAAATCTGAAAAATAATTGTTGAAATTATTTTGATTCATGTGGTATCATTATATTGTTGATGAGCACGTTGTCATGAGACTTTAATATGGCACGGATGTTGGGCACCCACCAAAATTCCTGTTTCCCGGGGTATGGCATGATAAAGCATATACGGATGTGGTGAGGCCTGGTGACCCGGTTAAAGTGTTATTGAGAAATTATATTGATAAATGCTTTGAGATTTGCATTTTGATTTGAATATTCGTACTCATGTTGTTACGTTTTATTCATCGCTAACATATATTTGTTGAGCATCTTTCCTGTCGTATTGTGTACTTCCCCATATCTTTTTTTAGTGGCAGGTTAGCGTGGATTTGAGACCTTTGGATTATTGGGATTATTTTAGCGTGGAGTATTTGAGAAGATTTGTATTATTTTGATGTATAGAGCTTTGGAGATTTGTATTTTTATTCGAGTTAGATAGTTGTAATTTTAATTCGAGAGACTTGTTGTAATTGAAGAGATTGAGATTAGTGGATTTATATTATTGTGGGTTTATTTAGATGCTCTATACCTTGTCACTTGTGGATTTGAATTTATTTTATCGACAATATCGCTCCGTTCTCTCTCCCCGGGCGGGTGGGGTGTTACAGATGGTATCAGAGCTTAGGTATACAACAACCCCTGGGGCTTGAGTTTTGGGTTCATTGCGTGGTTAGCAATTTTTGGAGATAGAAAATTTTAGGTGATATTTCGTGATAGGCGTCTAGATTAGATGTGAGGAATTTATTTTCGGAGACGAAATTATTTTTGGAGATTGTTAGCCTGATTTTTGAGAGTTAGGCATTCGGCGAATTTCGAGGGCGAAATTCCATTGTTAGTGGGGAAGTGTAAGTAATTTTAGGCTATTTTAATTAATTTCTGGAAAATGGAGGAAAATAAATTTTTTGATAAAATTATTTTTATTGCTCAAATATGTTGGTTATTATTTTTAAAGGCGAGAATTTCAAACGGTTTCGAAAATAGAGTTAAAACGGATTTTAAAATGACTTTTAAATGTTTTTAACTCTTGGAATTCTAAGTCGGCAAACATTAAGTAATTTTCAAGAGTTGTTTTGACTTCCAACTCTTCATTTCTCTTCCTTATTTAAAGGAATATTTTGGATTCCAACTCTTCATTTCTTTGCATTATAAAAGGAAGTTGTGGACAACCTTTTTAACCTACTTTTGGCACAAATTTTGGCAGCAAATATATTTTATATTCCTCTTCTTTTTATATACACATTGGCCTTTGATATTTGTGAGTTCCAACCTTAGATTAGAAGTGTTCTTGGGGCTATTTTTGTTGGAGGTTCTTGGAGGAGATTTTGTAGATCTTTTGTGTTGATCTTGAGGATGTGATCATTGGTTTCTCATCATGGTTTGAGGTATGGGGTTTTACACAATATGCTCCTTAAATCTCGCGAGTGTCATTCTCTTTGAATTCTTGTTTAATTGAACTCATATTTGAATTGATAAATTCATTGAAATCTGGAAAATAGTTGTTGAATTTATTTTGATTCATGTGGTATCATTATATTGTTGATGAGCACGTTGTCATTAGATTTTAATATGGCACGGATGTTGGGCACCCGCCAAAATTCCTGTTTCCCGGGCTATGGCTAGATAAAGCATATACAGATGTGGTGAGGCCTGGTGACCCGGTTAAAGTGTTGTTGAGAAATTATATTGATAAATGCTTTGAGATTTGCATTTTGATTTGAATATTCGTACTCATGTTGTTACGTTTTATTCATCGCTAACATATATTTTTTGAGCATCTTTCCTGTTATATTGTGTACTTCCCCATATCTTCTTTTAGTGGCAGGTTAGCGTGGATTTGAGCGCTTTTGATTATTGGGATTATTTTAACGTGGAGTACTTGAGAAGATTTGTATTATTTTGATGTATAGAGCTTTGGAGATTTGTATTTTTATTCGAGTTAGATAGTTGTAATTTTAATTCGAGAGACTTGTTGTAATTGAAGAGATTGAGATTAGTGGATTTATATTATTGTGGCTTTATTTAGATGCTCTATACCTTGTCACTTGTGGATTTGGATTTATTTTATCGACAGTATCGCTCCGTTCGCTCTCCCCGGGCGGGCGGGGTGTTACAGAACCTTTGTACAACATTCTTGTTCCGTTATATAATCCAATTGATGAATTTATATTGCGTAGAAGAATGATTAGACAATTATGTTTAAGTTTCAATGCGTGTGATGGCAATCCATTCGGCATCCAATAATTTAAAAATTCTTCTTGGTAATAGTTGTGTGTGTCATCCACAACTTCATCAAAGCTATTTAATGTCTTCAATTCTCCGGGGAACATATCAGTCATCATATCATTGAATGAGTCTACGTGCTCGTTTGTTGTTGCAAGAATTACTCGATCTGTCAAGAAGTTTGGCGAGTTGGTATTTATATTTAATGATGGGAAGATAACGTCAATGAGAGACTGTTCGGGGCCCTCATCATGTGTTGATGCTTCCGTCCCATTGCCAATCCTTAGAAGAAAATCACTAAGTGAGGAATTGATACTCAAATGTTTAATTACTTAATCATCACTATGAAGTTAAACAGGGCATTAGTTCTTTTTTGTCATTACATTTACATAATATGATGGATGGATTATAAGTCTTAACATAGCAATACAATAATTTTCAAAGATAAATTACGTGAAACAGAGAAACTGCATTCATGTTCATTGAATAGAAATTACAAAATATCAAAGAGAATCCATCCGGTTAATAAGTATGGCCAAACCTAAGTTTTCAGGAAATTAAAATAATTTACTCAACAATAATATGAATTGAAAACAACAATTTTAAAAAATTAAAAAAAATTATGGTACTTGAATAAGTGCAATGTATTCCATAAGTATCCATAAACCATGAACTAAATAAGTGACACTCAGTACTAAATATTAGGAGCAGGGAAGAACAAACTGAAATTCTTTGAACACTATGTATCTAAAGATGCTAAAGATACAATTTAGAGTGTGTGTTTGAGTTGACAAAGATAATTCAACCAAGGCATGTAATTGCAGCTTCACTAAGAAAATTTGGACTCATTTTGCTCACTTATTTGGTTGTCTTCGAAGTTATGTTTTTCTTAGGTGGGGAGTTACAATCGGAACCGACGTAAGACTTAATAAGAAGAATATATGTATGTAAAGAGACAAAATGAATACATTGTGCCATACAGTGTGAAAAAATTTCAACACACAGGAATTTCAAAAATAATCTTTTTACTATTTTAAAAAATGGCCGCGCCAGCGGTACGCATAGGCGGGGACAATTTTTTTAGTATCTTGGTACGCGCCAGTGGTATGTATAGGCGGTATTATAAACATTTTAAATAAAATGTACAAAAAAAATAGTTTTAAACAATTTTTTAAGAGCCTAATGATTTTATTTAAAAAAAAAAATTATTTTAAGTAAAATCCACGCATGAGAGTGTTTTAAGAAAATTGTTACAAAAATTCTAATAGTTACAAAAATTGTTTTATAAAAATAAAAAGTCAGTAGTTTCAAAACAGTAACTATTAGAATCTTAATTTTTTTTAAATAAAATCTTTAGGCACTTAAAAAATTATTTAAAACTGCTTTTTTGTACACTTTATTTAAAATGTTTTATAATACGCGACCAAAATAAAATTAACACGACATGGCACGACACACCTCAAAATCTTAATTTTACGTAAAATGAATATGAAACATATGAAAGTGACATGGCACGACACAGTGTTAGTATTTGTAAAAAATGAGATTTCGTATTGTGTCATATTACTTTTATAGGTGAAAATAAGATTTTGAGCCGTGTCGTGTCATTTTTATTTTGGTTGGGTTCGTGTTTGGTTAAAAAAATAACATATATTGTGGCGTGACACTTTTACTTGGGTCCTGTTCGTGTTTTGTAAAAAAGTAATATTTCATATTGTGTCGTGTCACTTTTATTATAATTGTATTCATGCTTGGTTAAAAAAAAATTATCGTGTCGTGTTGTGTCGAGTTGCTTTTATTTGAGTTGTGTTCAGTTATAAAAACAATTTTCAATTTAAAAAACAGTTTTTTATTTGTTAATTTGTTTCCGAATTTTATGTAAAAAACATTTTTTTTTGAAAAAAAAATAGTTTTTACATCTATCTTAAAAAAAAACTTCTATAAAAGTATCATAATAGTTTTTTAAAATAAAAAAGGGCTTTTAAAACTATCATAACAGTTTTTTTTAATAGTTTTTATAAAAAAACAGTTAATTTTTAATTTTAAAAAATAAAAAAAAATGTTTTAAAAAACATTTTAAAATACTAATTTTTATTGAAAAGAATTAACAAATAAAAAAATATTTGTCTTTTAAAAACTATTAAAATACAATTTTTAGAGCAAATGGCAAGTTTGTCTTTTAAAAAGTAATTGGAGTGTTTTAAGATTATTTAGAATTTTTAAGAAATAAGCATGAATACAAATATGTCCAAGTGGAAAATACATTTGAATGCATAAACAACAATAATCTAATAAGGTGTGAACTTGGTATTCCTTAACTTAAAAAATATATATAATTTTTCTAAAATTAACATTGAATTTAGAATTATTATAAAGCATGAATAGAACAACAATAAAATTAGAAATATAAAATCTGAGCACAAAAGAGAGACAACATTCATGAATGAGATATATATAATTGCAAAAATTATGTATTTGCTTTCAAATTAACAAATGCATACTTTTGATGGCAAATGAAAAAGGAGTAAAAATTAGAGATGAAATTAGGAGTATTGACCTTGTTTTTTGGACAAGAAACAACAACAACGAAGAAACTATGCAATATGAATCTGATGGGAAGATGAAGGAACTTGGGCAGCTGACTTTTGATTTCTAAGGTTTTAAGATGAATGTACTTGGAAGCTTTTTTAGATGAATGTATTAGGAAAGAGAACGTATCAAGTTAAGATTCATGGAATGATTTTAATTTAATAAATGTGTGAGACTAATATTAAGGGTATGATAGAAAATGTTAATTTAATGAGAAGATGAATGTATTTAGAAGTTTTGTTAGATGAATGTATTTGGAGAGAGAACGTATCAAGTTAAGATTCATGAAATTATTTTAATTTAATGAATGTGTGAGACTAATATTAAGGGTATGATAGGAAATATTAATTTGATGAGGGTAGTTTAGTACCTTGAGATTTGAAGAGGAACTTCCTTCTTTTTAAGTAGTAGAGATAAGTATCCAAGGCTAGCTAAAAGATAAAAACGTGTATTCTATTCATCTTCCAAGCAAAATGACTAAAGTGTCCTTTCGGGATGTCCTTTCATCTTCTAATTGACCCGAGACCCAAATCAAACTCTCGGATAGACTTCTCTGACTATTTCAACCCTCCCGAATGTAACGATGCACTAAAAATGATCATAAGTTTGATATAAAATAATCTTTCTTTTTATTCATTTAAATTAGTCCCGACACGTCCCATAACCGCATCCCAACTTAATTTCTATTATTGTCGTATTACTAACTCACGAAAATATAAATAACATATTTGTCATATATTACTTATATATCACTAACTAATATTCAAAATCATATATTATTTTAATCTCTAGTAATATTAAATCTGGATCAATCCCAATTATTTTTTCATAATTAATTCCAATTAATCCCCATTTATTTGGTTCATTAACTCATTATTTCTCTCAATTTAAAAGTCATAAAATTATGGGGTATTACACTCCTCAACACATCATATATTTCGGCACTCCTTGTTTGCTCCAATCGGCCAACCTCAAACCGTGTCCATTCGCCTGATCAGCCAACACATCACACGGATCATCCTCAGCGTCTTCCCCATTCGTCATGTTCAAGACCAAGGTAAATTTCATTTTTTGTTTTATCAGTTTCTTAAAATTTGTGCTCGGCTTCATTTTTATGATATGGTTAAGAGTTTGATGGGTTTACGATTTATGGATTCATAAATCGATTTAGATTTTGATTCAAGAATCATTATTAGGGTTTTTTGTTATTCATCAGACCTTCCATTTGGCATAACCGATTCCAAAAAATCTTTGTCCCTAGATGTTCATATTTATGAGAATCAACAATTAATGTGATTATCATTTAAAATCACTTTGTATTGATATAGAAAAATAACAAAGACCTTTCTTGGGTTTGTACATTTGACTAAAAGGGTACAAATTAATCAATAATATGTTTTGGTCATTTAAAATTGAGTTTTGATTTATTTGAAATTCAACGTGTTCTTAAACCAAGTATGAATTGAATTTATATGTTAATACCGGGTTTTGGTTTGAACTAGTAATTTGTATCAAATTTAAGGAAATTTGAAATATTGTTCTTGTTCTTCTAAGGATCTTTATGGAACAAATAGAGGATGGTCAGTTATGCCAACTACTAATTATACAGATGTTGTGCACAAATTTATATTGTCACATAAATTGACATGATGAAATTGACATCATTATTGGAGAATTTTCTGGAGGTTTTGCAAGTTGGTGATATGCTTGAACAGAATGGTGTGTGTATATGAGTGAAGTTTGCTAGAAAAAAATCTATTTTAACAGTTCCTCTTTGCCTTTTTTATACTCAGGTGTGTAGTTAGTGATTCTGAAAAGATTGCATTGCATGTTTTAGAGAAGCTTATTGCTTATGGCATTCTTCCCATCACAGTATTAGGTAAATATCGATTTCGTCGTCAAATATTTTAAGAACAAAATTCATTAGTCAAATAAATTTTCTCAATATAAGCTTAGTTTATGAGTAACATACGACTCATGCATATTATATGATAGTATGTGGGATGATGGAAATTCCTTGGGTCCTAAAGAAGTGCACAACTATTTCAGGTATTTGGTCTCACTTCATAGTCTTATGTCTTACTACATTTTTTTGCTAATTTTTTGCCAATTGGAAATTTAATAATTTCTCATTCAATTGTTTATCGATTGGAGTCATTCTAATTTGGTTAAGGGCGACTATTTAAGGTCAAAGAGGATCAATTAATTCCATATTCACAAAAATGACTCCATTTTCAGCTAAAGATGATTAATTGGATTTAGTATGTTAATCAACCTGAGCTAGAACTTAAGGTGATTTGTTGCTCCCATTTCATCTTGAATATTTATTTTTTCCACCCTATATTCAAGACTTGAATATTCAGAAAAAGCTGAAGTGCACCTCATATTATAATGGGAAGAAATTACTATTCTGTTGTTTGAACAATTTATCGATTGAGAAGAAACATTATGAATAAATTTTGTTCAAATAAAACAATAAGAAGAGAGGAAAAAAGGATTTAATTTGAAATCATGACATCAAGTTGCCTGTTCAGTTTTGCGCATAGTTTGCAAGATTTGCAGTTCTTACTGCCATTTTTACGCCATTTGGCAGTTGAAAAGGCTCAGGACATTTAGTTGAGTTTAAATTATGTGTATTTTGATGAGTTGAACTTTCTTGCCTCAAGTAGATTTTGATGATTAGAACTTTTTTGCTTCAAAGCAGTGTATTCCCGACCGCTGTTGTTAATTCTAATTACCTTGATTTGACTAATTTAGTATCCCATGACATATTTGGACTAAGATTTTACTGGATATACACTACCCCCAAATAACAATCTGGTACGATTTTGAATTGTGCCAGATCAAATCTACCATGGTTTTGTACTCTGCTAGAATTAGGTTTTCCAAAATGATCATTTTTTTCTGGCACGATTTAAATGGCTTATAGATTTGGCAAAACAGAAACACTTCTGGCACACTTTTAAATCGTGCCAGAATTTGATATTTCTTGCACACTTTTGGCAGATGTTTGAATTGTGCCATATTGAGTACATTTTGACACACTTTTGGGACAGTTCAAAATCGTGCCACAATTTGATATACTTTTGCCACGATTTTGAACTGTGCCAAATTTTTTGATCAAAGACAAAAAATTAATTGTTTGAAAACAAGAAAATTCACAAATTGCGAATCTCACACGTTGTTAGCAAACTAATGTACATACAAACTTCATAATATTACAAGTCTTAATACTTCATAGACCAAAAAAATTGAGCATAATTTCCTTTACTTTTTGGACGTTCTAAAACCTACTAATATAAAACCTGTGTAATGTAAAGCTCACACCGCCATAAAATATAACAATAAATTACAAAAGCCCGCACGGCCATAAAAGTTAACAATAAAACTAAAAAAAAAACTCACTGCCATAACAAAAAATATAATCGGGAATATTAATGACATTAAATAAATAATCCCCTTGTTGTAAACCATTGACTTCTCTGTGCGCTCAATGTGGATAAAAGATAACGATAAATGTTATCCTGCAAAAAAAATAGGATAAAAAAAGAAATGATATAAGTAACCATGTAATTTTACAAAAAAATCTTATTCATGCTAAAAAAATGCATATAAGAGTTACAATTATTATTATATTCTCAAATCAGAAGTCTTATGACTACGTGGTGAGCTCCTACGAGTTACATTAGTCCGATACGAGGTGTTAGTGCCTCTTACGACGCTGTTTGAGGACGGGTTTGTGTTTTCACCCCCAAACGGCATTTTTTTATGCATAGTCTAAATATTTTCAAATTATCATCATATTCTCAAACCGAGAGACCTGTGACTACGCGATCAGTTCCTACGAGTTACATTGATCTCGTGCGAGGTGTTTATGCCTCTTATGAGGCCGTTTGGGGCTGGTTTGGATTTTCATCCTTTATCGGCTTATTTTTAAACCTAATCTAGATATTTTCAAATTATCGTCATATTTTCAAACAGGGAGACGCATGACTATGTGGGCAGTTTCTATAAGTTACATTGGTCATATGCGAGGTGTTAGTGCCTCTTACGGGGACGTTTGAGGGTTGCTTTAGGTTTTCACTGTCTAACGGCATGTTTTTAATCATAATCTAGATATTTTCAAATTATTGTCATACTCACAAACCGAGAGACCTGTGACTATGCTGCCAATTCTAACAAGTTACATTGGTCTCGTGTGAGTTGTTAGTGAATCTTACGGGGCCATTTGAGGGTCGGTTTAGGCTTTCATCGGCATGTTTTTAAGTCCGATCTAGATATTTTCAAATTATCATCATATTTTCAAACCGGGAGATCTGTGACTATACGGTCAGTTCCTACAAGTTACATTGATCTCGTGTGAGGTGTTCATACTTCTTACGGGGCCGTTTGAAACTGGTTTGGGTTTTCACCCTTTTAATGGCTTATTTTTAAACCTAATCTAAATATTTTCAACTTATAGTCATATTCTCAAACCGAAAGACCTGTGACTACGCGATCAGTTCCTACAAGTTACATTGGTCCCGTGCAAGGTGTTCATGCCTCTTACGGGACTGTTTGGGGGATGGTATGGATTTTCACCCTTTAACGACTTGTTTTTAAGCCTAATCTAGATATTTTCAAATTATCGTTATATTCTCAAATCGGGAGACCCGTGACTATGAGTCAGTTCCTACAAGTTACATTGGTCTCGTGCGACGTGTTAGTGCCCCTTACAGGGCCGCTTGAGGGCTGGTTTAAGTTTTCACCCTCTAATGGCATGTTTTTAAGCCTAATCTAAATGTTTTTAAATTATCGTCATATTCACAAAACGAGAGACCCGTGACTATACAGTCAGTTTCTACAAGTTACATTGGTCCCGTGTGAGGGGTACATGCCTCTTGCGGGGCCGTTGGGGACTGGTTTGTGTTTTCACCCTTTTAATAACTTATTTTTAAGTACATGCAACTAAGTGGATCTATATATATTTTTAATGTGACAAACACCAAAAGGAGAAGGGAGACGAAAGAAAAGAAGAAAAGTCAAAAGGATGTTTGTGTGACAACCTGCCAAGTAGGAAAATTTCATTACAGTGACTATAAATTGGAACCTTCTCTTCTCTCGCATTTGAAGGTAATTTTGGTTTTCCGTCTCTAGAAATCCATCGTTGTTCCTCATACCTAATATATTAGATTTAATTAGTACAAACAATAAAGTGCTCTTAAGCTTACTACCAAGGAATATATTAAAGGCTAAATAATGTTATTAAAAAAGGAATTTCAATCAACAAACTCATACTTTGTTCGAATGAAATTCTCAATCCCAACTCTTTCATAATTTCAATTCAAAAAGTTTAGGCATGTAGTTTGGGATGAGTCCAAAACTATGATCTTTTGCTGCATTAGTTGGCATGTAGTTTTGAAATAGGGTCTTGAGAAGCATCATATTCAATTACTCCATTTGAAATAGGCTCTTCGGAAGCATCATATTCAATTCCCCCTTGATTTTCACTATCTTATGCAAAATAAAAGACGTAATCAATTCAACAAATAAACAAATCCAACAATTATCCAATCTAGCATCAGTTCAGATATAATTTGATATATCTGAGAGTAATCTAGGCCAACATCAGTTCATCAGAATGCTAATCTCTATTCATATAACAAATTCAGCAGTTTTCTAATCTAGCATCAATTCAAATTTAAAATTTGACACACACACACACACACACGCATATACATATATACACACACACACACACACACACACACACACACACAAGGGTAATAAAAGCTAGCATCAGTTCACATAGCAAATTCAGTTCAAAATTGTTATATAAATGCCATATAATAGTTCTATAATTGTTATATAACAATTATATAAATGTTATATAACAGTTTATATAAAATGTTATATAACAGTAGCTTATATAGAATAAGTAGGAAGTTATTTTGATTAAACCCATATATATATATATATATACACACACACACATACACTAGGGTGTACCCGTGCCGATGGCACATGGTTAAATTTGTTCCTGTGATATTTTGTATCCATGCCGATAAAACGACAATAAATTCATTCCCATGATAAATGTGTACCCTTGCCGATGGCACGGTGAAATAAAAAATCAAAGTATTATTTTTAACTCTGTTGCCTTCTATCCCACTTCGCTTCGTTCAACCCACGGGTCATAATAATTGTTTTCCTCACTTCACAATTCTTATACTTCTAGGATTAATGTTTCACGCCTCCACATTTTATTTCCTAATGGTGATTATTTAAAATTGATTACAAAGTAATAAAGAGTGACATGATATATTTAAAATTGATTACAAAGTAATGAAGCATGACATGTTGTTAAACATCTCAAAAAATGATGTTTTGCTTCCATTCTATCCCAAAAAAATATGCCATAATTATAACTGTGCCCGTGGCGATGGCGCAATTATAATTGTGCGCTAATATATTTTGTCTCGTGAAAATGATGAGCCCTAATAAATGGTGGAGATGGCACATCGTTAAATTTGTTCCTGTGATATTTTTTAAATAAAATATTGCGATTAATTAGTGCCACTGGCGCGTACCCACATTCCCAGATCCACATCATTTGTTGAGTTTGGGTCCGCGCCAGTGGCACTAATTAATCACCAAAATGTGAGTCCGCGCCAGCGACACTAATTAATCGAAATATTTTATTTAAAAAATATCGCGATAAATTAGTGCCGCTGGCATGGACACGAATCTAAGACATCAAATTAAACATTTTTTTAATTAAAATTAAAAAAAATATTTTTTTTCATAAATAAAAAATAAAACAACATTTAAAAAAATATTTTTTTGATTTTAAATAAAAGATGTTTAATTTTAATAAAAAAACTGTTTAATTTTAATTAAAAAAAAAACTTTTTTTCATATTAATAGGAAAACTGTTTTTTTATATATAAAAAAAACGTTTTTATATCAACAAAAGAATAAAAAACTTTTAAAAAAAAGGCAAAATGCGGTTTTCAGGCGGTTTGTAGGCGGTACGCCAAGAATTGCTCTTGTTGACATGTACACAACTCGCATTTTTAACCCTTAGATACAACACCCCTGCGTTTTTTTACCCTTAGACATAAATCCCTCCTGCTTTATTATATAGATAGATAGATAGATAGATAGATAGATAGATAGATAGATAGATAGATAGATAGATAGATAGATAGATAGATAGATAGATACAAAATCTGTTTAAATAGATTTTGTACACAAATCTTATGATGTGGCAAAAAGACCCTCCTCGATTTTATATATATATATATATATATACTAGGGTATGCCCGTGCCTGAAGGCACGCTAGTAATTTTGAAAAGTATACAACCGTATATAATATAAATAATAAATATTTTATATATTATAAGTGTAAATTTTCTAAGTATAGGGTCGTGTAAATTTAAATCATAAAGTTATTTTACAACACAAATGTGTAAACAAATAAGAAAATTTGGGATTTTTTTTACATACCTTTATGATTTAAAACTACTTGAGGTGGTGCTGTTGTATTCCAAATGGCATATTGTGGAGGCCAATGGAACTTCATGAGAG
Organism: Sambucus nigra; assembly: GCA_949130495.1. Lineage (NCBI taxonomy): Eukaryota > Viridiplantae > Streptophyta > Magnoliopsida > Dipsacales > Adoxaceae > Sambucus > Sambucus nigra. Next base: position 531,395,782 of record OX422221.1, on the reverse strand, counting down.
TGATTGTTCGAGGTTACTAGGGGTTATCTATTTCAGTGAGCTCTTCTTGAATTATGAAGGTAGGTTTCCTCCACCCAATATTGTGAGAGACATACTAGAACATATTGGGAATTCCCCTACCCAACTGGTGGCACACTCTTGGCAACCTTTGATGGAGGCAGTAATGTCTTTCATAGAGTCCAAAAATGAGGAATATGACATCAGTCTGACCCCTTCTTTGATTTATACTGAGTGTAGGAGTATAATAAAAATACTAACAAGTGCTAGAAGTATTTGAACATAAAGGAATTAGGTTTATAAATGACAAGAATAACACCCTAAAGTATTGTAAGAATATATTCTTCTTCAGCTTGCTCTGTTGTCAATTTAGAAACCTTTGGAGAGGGGGAAAAACTCTAACCCTTATTAACCAGAGTGTGTGGTATTATTCTAGAACCACTAGAGCAACCATTGGTCTCATGTAAATTAGAAATGTTGCCAAGAATAAAAGATAAGTAAAATAATTACCTTTAATTCCTTCATATGGTGTTCCTTGATCCTTGATACACCCTGGTCAGTAACTGTCAAAAGTAATGTGCAATTAGTCCATGAATAATTCATGTCTTAGTGGTCTTAGTGGCATAGTGGAGAAATCCACCATCTTAGTGGCATAGTGGAGAAATCCACCATCTTAGTGGTATAGTGGAGAAATCCACCATCTTATATTTATGTCTTAGTGATATAGTGGAAAAATCCACCATGTTATATTTATGTCTTAGTGGTCTAAGTGGAAAATTTCACCAAGTGTTGTATTCCCTATATAAGCAAGCTTTCATATGAGTTTGTAAGATGTGAAAAAAAAATACAAATGCAATTCCTCCTATATCTTCTTCATTTGTCTTCATACTTATTAAATTCCTCCTAATTATATTTTCAACCCCAACATATTTTTGGTATCAGAGCCTCCCATCACTCTTGTCTTAACTCCTCAAAAATTTTAATTCATTCCAAAAATCTCATCCATGGTTGCATCCTCAAATTTCAATTTTTCAACTTGTCCTATACCTATATTTGAGGGAGAAAGTTATGACTACTGGAATATTCAAATGAAGACCCTCTTTATTTCTCAAGATTTGTGGGAAATAATAGAGGAAGGTTTTAATCCGGCACAAAATCTTGAAGAAATTGCAACATGGACACAAGCAAAGCAATAGGAGTACAAAGAAAATAAGAGGAAGGATGCAAAAGCACTGTTGTTTATTCAGCAGTGGGTAAGAAAAACTATTTTTCCTAGAATCTTGGGCGCAAAAAATTCAAAGGACGCTTGGGAACTTTTAAAAATTAAGTTTCAAGGGTCAGAAAAAGTTATTTCCATTAAACTTCAATCTCTCTGGCGAGAGTTTGATAATCTGGCAATGAAGGAAAAAGAAAATATCAAAGCATTCTCTTCACGAGTTGCAGAAATTAAGAATCAAATAAGAAGTTATGGAGATAAAATTGAAGACAAAAAAATTGTTGAAAAATTTTTAAGAAGCTTGCCTGAAAAATATGATCATATTGTTGCTGCAATTGAAGAATCAAAAAATTTATCAACACTCAGCCTTGTTGAGTTGATGGGTTCACTTGAAGCCCATGAGAAAAGAATAACCAGATTTTCAGGTTCTAATGTTGAGCAAGCTTTCCAGTAAAAACTCAACATATCAGAAAGAAGGACCTCAGAAAATCAAGGCAACAACTCATTTATGCACGGACAACAAGGAAGAGGACAACGAGGAAGAGGACGCCAAAATTTTGCAAATCGTGGTCGAGGAAGAGGAAGAAATACTGCCACCACTCGAAATAATGGCGGTAATTTCAAAACTGGTTATAGTTCTACAAGCTTCAACCATCACACTAATGGCGGAGATTTCAAATCTGATTATGCATGCTTTGTTTGCCATAAATCTGGACATGAATCCAGAGATTGCAAATATAAGTGTACAAGATGAAAAATTCCAAACCACTCACAAAGAGATTGCTGGTTTCAACAAAATGATGATAAAAAGGAAGCAAATTTTTCTGAAGAAAGTACTACTAAACAATTGTTCTATTCATGCATGAGTTCACAACATGACTCACCGAACACGTGGTACTTGGATAGCGGGTGCAGTAATCACATGACCGGGAGCCGAAAGCATTTTGTCAAATTGGAAGACCATATTTCTTCTCAAGTAAAATTGGGAGATGGAAAGCTACAACCCATTAAAGGAAAAGGAATTGTAGCTGTTCAGACAAGGGAAGGTAACACTAAATTCATTCATGATGTTTTATATGTTCCTGCTTTGACTCAAAATTTACTTAGTGTCGGTCAATTAATTCAAAATGGATACTCAGTAAATTTTGAGACGGACGAATGCAAAATCAGTGACCATAATAAAACACTCATGATGAAAGTAAAAATGGCACCAAATAAAGTTTTTCCCTTTGTCATGACAATTGATGAAAAGATTGTCTTAAAAGCGGACAAAATTGATGACTCGCTACTATGGCATTTGAGATATGGACACTTGAATTACAAAGGACTGAAATTGTTAAAACAAACAAATATGGTCTTCGGCCTCCCCAATATTGAAGAAGAATAAGATAAAATTTGTGAAGGGTGTATATATGGTAAAATTCATAGACTACCATTCCCTAAAATTGCGTGGAGAGCAAAAGATCCTCTTGAACTGGTACATGCAGACATATGTGGACCTACAAGAACTCCATCATTTCAAAACAAAAAATATTTTCTTCTCTTTGTTGATGATTTTAGCAGGATGATGTGGGTTTACTTCCTTGAGCAAAAGTCAGAAGCTTTCTCAACCTTCCTGGAGTTCAAACAAATGGCGGAAAGGCAAAGCGGCTACCCATTAAAGACTCCCCGAACTGATCGTGGTGGAGAATTCATATCAAAAGAATTCATGGATCATTGCAAAAATGAAGGGATCAAACGACAGCTGACAGTTCGCTATACTCCTCAGCAAAATGGTGTAGCGAAAAGAAAAAACCGTACCATTGTTGAGATGGCACGAAGCATGTTAAAAGCAAAAGGACTCCCTAACAGTTTCTGGGCAGAAGCAGTCAACACCGCGATCTACATCCTCAATCGTTCTCCAACAAAAGCAGTTCTTAACAAAACTCCTTATGAAGCTTGGCACAGGCGCAAACCTGATGTTAACTTCTTCAAAAATTTTGGATGCATCGCCTATTCTCTCATTCCCTCGCAAAAAAGGGAAAAATTTGATATAAAGGGAGAGAAATATATCTTCATCGGTTACAGTGAAGAATCAAAAGCCTACCGACTTTTCGATCCAAAATCCAACCAGTTGGTGATTTCAAGAGACGTCCAATTTGATGAAATGAAAGGTTGGGAATGGGAAAATCAAATGTCACAAGAGGCGAAATATTTTGAAGCTAATTCAGAAGAAGAACTGGCCGAGCCAACTTCACCGCAAAGTCCAGACTCACCACCATCAAATCAAAATACTTTTGATGGCACTGATCCAGAAAGTGATTCAGATTCCGAGTCATCATTTCGGAAGGTACGCTCATTAAGAGATGTTTACGATTCATGTAACGTTGCATTTTTCTCTTGTGAGCCACAGAAATTTGAAGAAGCGGTTAAAAACCAAGTTTGGCAAAAAGTAATGAATGAAGAAATTGAAACGATCGAGAAAAATCATACTTGGGAACTTGTGGATCAACCCAAACAAAAAGATGTTGTTGGACTAAAGTGGATCTACAAAACAAAGTTCAATGAAGATGGCTCAGTTCAGAAGCACAAAGCCAGTCTTGTAGCAAAAGGCTATTCACAACAGCCTGGAATAGACTTCAATGAAACCTTTGCACCAGTTTCTCGCATGGAAACAATTCTCACAGTTTTGGCATTAGCAGCACAACAAGAATTGCAAGTCTTTCAGCTAGATGTAAAATCAGCTTTTCTAAATGGTGAACTTGAAGAAGAAGTCTATGTGGAGCAACCTCAAGGCTACGTAGTGGAAGGAAAAGAACATAAGGTGTACCAACTGAAAAAAGCACTGTATGGCCTAAAGCAAGCACCACGAGTGTGGAATAGCAAAATTGACAAGTACTTCTTACAAAATGGCTTTCAAAGAACCCCAAATGAACCATCCTTATATGTCAAAACGAGAGGTACAAGTGATTTCATTATTGTCTGCCTTTATGTTGATAATTTGATATACACTGGTACTAATCCAATGATGATGGAAGAATTTAAAAAGGCCATGATGAATGAATATGAGATGACAGATCTGGGTCTCATGAAATATTTTCTTGGCATCCAAGTGCGACAGACAAAAGGCGAAATATTTATTTCACAAGAAAAATACACTGAAGATTTGTTAAAAAAATTCAATATGTCGAAGTGCAAGCCAGTAACAACTCCAATGGCGGTGAATGAAAAGCTCCAACAAAAAGATGGTGCACAGAAAGTCGAAGCATCACTTTACCGCAGCCTAGCCGGCTCATTGATGTATCTCACCAACACAAGGCCCGATATTGTTCATCCTGTCAGCTTGATCTCCCGATTCATGAATGAGCCAAGTCTAGTTCATTATTTCGCAGAAAAACGAATACTACGGTTGCAAGGTTCGAAAACTTTTGGAATTAAATATGTCAAAGATATTAATTGCAATCTTGTTGGATATACCGACAGTGATTGGGCTGGATCCATTGATGATAGAAAAAGCACATCGGGTTATTTATTTTGCATGGGCACAAAACCAATTGCTTGTCCTCCAAAAAGCAAAAGACTGTGGCCCTCTCTTCAGCGGAAGTGGAGTATATTGCAGCTACTGATGCAGCTTGTGAAGCAGTCTGGTTAAGAAGAATTTTTGCGGATCTCAAACAAGAACAAAAGAATCCCACAATTATCTACTGTGATAATATGTCTCCTATTGCCATGACAAAAAATCCAGTTTTTCATGCTAGAACGAAACACATTGAACTCCGTCATCATTTTATCAGAAGTTTGGTTAACAAAGAAGAAATTCAAATGACTTTTTTTAACACCAACGAGCAATTGGCAGATAGCTTCACGAAACGAGTCTCTTCCGAAAAATTGGAGCAATTCAAAAAGTTCACAAAAATTGCAAATTAAGAAGGGGTGTCAAAAGTAATGTGCAATTAGTCCATGAATAATTCATGTCTTAGTGGTCTTAGTGGCATAGTGGAGAAATCCACCATCTTAGTGGCATAGTGGAGAAATCCACCATCTTATATTTATGTCTTAGTGGTATAGTGGAAAAACCCACCATGTTATATTTATGTCTTAGTGGTCTAAGTGGAAAATTCCACCAAGTGTTGTATTCCCTATATAAGCAAGCTTTCATATGAGTTTGTAAGATGTGAAAAAAAATACATTATGCAATTCCTCCTATATCTTCTTCATTTGTCTTCATACTTATTAAATTTTGCATAATTATATTTTCAACCCCAACAGTAACTACAAGTAGGTGACATACTTGACCACCATCAGAAGCAATGTAGACACAACGCTGTCTGCAAAAGATACCGAGGGTTAATTGTATAGATATATTCATCCACAACTGGGCTGGATCAGTATTGTTATGTCTACTATTTATAAATAACAATTGTTCAGAATTATGAATTTAATATAATGACAGAATTAAAACAGAATTACATAAATGAAACACTTACTTGAATTTGCAGAAATAATAAAAGAATTAAAGATAAATCCGAGCCCTGTTATGAACAGTTTCCTTAAGACAATTTATTCCCTCCAATGTGCTCCGAGGTTGATGAATATTGTCTCCCAAGATAGAACGGATTTCCCCAATTAATTATGTAGCACAACAATAATTAATTTCAACGAACTCAAATTCTGTGGCCTTTACTCAACAACACTACAACATATGTTATGCAGGAGAAAGAAATTTCGGAACAGATATGACAGGAATTTTCTGGGACAAAAATGACAGCAATTCTGGAGGAGGGAAAATTTCATTATTTAAAAACGGAAGGAGGCATCTGTATTTATAGCAAAGTAATTGACGGTTGGCACAACTGTTAAAAACAGTTAAACGAATTAACTGTTGGCAATAACTGCCAACAGTTTATTAATTAATTAATTTCGTAATTAATTAATAATTAAAGCCCATAAAGTTAAATAAATTCGGTCCAAAAATGTAGGAGATTTTCCCAAGCCCGAACCGCGCCGGCCGGACGGACGGACGCGCGCGCGGACTTTTGACCGAAAGTCAACCCGTGCATAGCTTAGGTCATCTCCCCTTCAAAGAGTTGGGATACCCCCAAGGCATCCAAGCCTTAGTCCATACTTGGGGTGTTATTAACTCATCAAAATTCCACTACTCTTCCAATGTGGGACAAGAGTAAAAACACACCCAATTCATTAACTTTCATTGCTTTGTGAGTCACTTTGGGGACATAATTATCATTCATAACTTATTGAAATTGGACATATGAATATACTACGTTAATCTCCTTGCGGAGGTGAACGTTCGTATATGGTCCCACAATTTCCGTAGTGTGGGTCCCACCTAAATTTGAGCTCAAAGTTGCTCAAAAATCTGTCCAAAAAAATCTGGACAGCTTTATAATACCCATTCAATTCCAATTTTCCAACAAGTATTACAAGAGAGCATGTCAAGCTATTTTTAATGCAGAGAAAAAATAAAGGCCAACTATCCTAAAATTATGGGTGCAACTCTAGAAACTAGCACTAACCTATGCTTAAATTAACACCCGGACGAAAAAAAAGGATAAAAAAAATGAAAATGAGAAGAAGATGAAGAGGATTTGCAAGGGTTTTGATTCGTGAAAGAATATAAAAAGAAGGTAAGTTTCTTTTATCCACGTTGTATCTAGGGTTCCAAATATATTTTCTTTTTTCCATTCAGAATTGTAGACAGGAAAACCCTTCACTTGATTGCTATTCTATTAATAAAAAAATGAAAACAAGCATGGAGTAAGCAAGTCATATCTGATGGTGTGGATCACTCCCTAACACAAAATGCCAGTTATTGACTACAATATTATAAATCATGCCACTCAGAATAAGAAATATGAAAGGCTGGCCTGAATGTACTTGGCCAGCCACCAAAAGAAAGAACATACTGACTATTGAAACAGGTCTGTTTCCACCACATCTATAACAGGATAAATAGATAATTTGTATCATAGATGATTTTTGAATTTCAAAATAAAAAGATATATAGACTCCCTCTGGAATCTAGTTGGGCATTGGTTGTAGAATGGTCCTTCCATTTCATTAACCTCAACAATCCCTTTTATAAGAATTCTATTCTTAAGGAAAAAGTAGGTGGAGTGAGGAAAAACTCTTTTTGGATAGCTAAAATTGCATGCAACTGAACGTCCTCATCTATCAAATGTGTATCATGAGGTCTTAGCCGACATTATTTAGGTGTAATATACATTCATGTTACAAGAGGAAAAGAAAATGTTTTCTTGAATAAACATTGACAAATATAAAATTATTTCTTACCACCTAAAAAATTTCATCATAACTCATATTTGTAAAATTCCTAAATTGACAACAGAACAAGCTATATGCAGGATGCACGGCCATATACTATTGTACCTTTTACACTTTAGTGACCCCAAAAAGAACTTTGACAGTTTTATGTGGCTTGAGAATTCTAAATAAGATCTACCTCCTAGTATTCCATCCTCTGTACAATTCCACAAAAGCTTCAAAGCTTAGTCACCTAAACTAGTGTGCTGCTGCAAGAGGATCTTTCATTTTTTGTAGTTCTCCTCTAAATGGAAGATAACAACATGTGAATATAAGCGAACATTGCTCTCAATATTTTACATTTAAAGTTTAACAAATTATAATTTAGTTTGTTGCAATTCATCCTAAATTCTATATTTTGTCTTAAGTTTTAAACTTTTCAAGAACAAATCATAACTGTATTAAATTTATAATCACAAGATCTAATCTCACAATAACTTGGAATTGAATAATGTTTGGCTACCTGGGTGTTAACCCCGGGCTAGCACAGGGATGCCCTTTTCTTTTCTTCTTTTTTTTTTTTTTTGATTTTTCATGTAAAATGAGTTAAAAACAATTATAAAAAATAGTTTTTTTTATTAGAATAGTTTATTTGTTTTTTTCAATTATTTTTTTTAATACTCATTTTATCCCTCAGACACCCATTTACTCAATATTCTTTTATTTTTAAAGGGACGCTAGCGGCACCCGGCGGCTGCAACAGGATCTTTCATTTTTTGTAGTTTTCCTCTAAATGGAAGATAACAACATGTGAATATAAGCGAACATTGCTCTCTATATTTTGTCTTAAGTTTTAAACTTTTCAAGAACAAATCATAACTGTATTAAATTTATAATCACAAGATCTAATCTCACAATAACTTGGAATTGAATAATGTTTGGCTACCCTGGTGTTAACCCCGGGCTAGCACAGGGATGCCCTTTTCTTTTCTTTTTATTTTTTATTTTTTATTTTTCATGTAAAATGAGTTAAAAACAATTATAAAAAATAATTTTTTTTATTAGAATAGTTTATTTGTTTTTTCAATTATTTTTTTTAAAACTCATTTTATCCCTCAGACACCCATTTACTCAATATTCTTTTATTTTTAAAGGGACGCTAGCGGCACCCGTTATTGTTAAACTTTTTTATTTTATTTTACAACACTTGAAATAATTTTTGTATTTCTGCATTAAAAAACTAATCTAATAATTTTTTTTAACTCATTTAGTCCCTCAAACACCCATTTACCTAATATTCTCTTATTTTTAAAGGTCCGCGCCAGCGGCACTCGTTATTTTTAAACTTTTTTTTTTAATTTTACAACATTTAAAATAATTGTTGTATTTTTGCATTAAAAAACTAATCTAATAAAAAATTATGTTTTTAATTATTTTCAACCTATTTAGTCCCTCAAACACCCATTTACCCAATATTCTCTTATTTTTAAAGGTCCGCGCCAGCGGCACTCGTTATTTTTTAACCTTTTTTTTTTAATTTACAACATTTAAAATAATTTTTGTATTTTTGCATTAAAAAACTAATCTAATAAAAAATTATGTTTTTTATTATTTTCAACTTATTTAGTTCCTCAAACACCCATTTACCCAATATTCTCTTATTTTTAAAGGTCCGCGCCAGCGGCACTCGTTATTTTTTAACCTTTTTTTTTTAATTTTACAACACTTAAAATAATTTTTGTATTTCTTAAAACTGTTTCAAAATGTAAAAAAAAATATTTATATTAAACAACTTTTCTTTTTGGAAACAGTTTTTTTCAGAAAAAAAAATCTTTTTGTATTAAAGTAGTGTTTTTAAACAATACATTTTTTTGTTTATAAAAAATATTATTTTTTAATAACAGTTTTTTTTAAATAAAAAAAAATCAATTAATGCTAATAAATCACATAAAAAACCAAAAAAATAAAAAAAAAATTATCTCCATGTACTAACCCGAGAACACCCGGGTAGTATATCATTACTCCTTGGAATTATATGAGCATCAGTGAACAGATACCACTATTGAAGAACTTGATATGAAAAGAAAAATTGTTCATCGCATGTTACCTCAAACGGCCTTCAAAGAATATAGCAATTTTATTGTTCTTCCTTTCAAGCTTTCAATTCAGAATCACCTGCATTAGCAGATAAGGAAACATTATACCATGAAGACATATCTCCTCTAATTATATAGGCATTTAAGCTTAGTGCTGATGTTGATAGACCAAAAGATCAAAAGGCCATCGATCTCGTGCTTTAGTCTCTTCCTTGGGTACATAACCAACCAATATATTTAGTTGTGCCTTTGAAAACAATGATATGCTAGAAATGGAATAGGCCAACCTGCCATTAGACATTGGCCTTTCATATAACATAAAAGGATTTTCCTTGATAAGGATGCAAAAATGCAATCAATCGAAGTAGATTTTTATTAGTAAATGTTTGGGGATATATTGCAGCTATTCTTATTCCAATGATGTTTTTATTTTCATATTTTCAGTTTACTTCTTTAGCAAAAGTAGATAAATTAGGGAAGTTCAACCTCTTCCAATCTTCGATCCTTTTTTTCTCATATGAGAAACATCAAATGAAGAGTATGCAGTTGTATCTGATATTATTTGAGAATGAAACTAATACAGGACATGGCATGAAAACTAGGTGGATTCACCTTCGGACACAAAATTGGTACAGAAATACCATTTTTGCTTTGTGAATGATATGAAAAATATAATATAAATACCCGAGTAATTGAGATTTTCATGAATCAGATCCAACTTCATAAGAATCTTTTCTACATGGCTCAATAACGATTTATGTTATGCAAATAAACTATTGTTACCCTACAATTTCAATTGTATATCAAAGAAAATAGATTGAATATATAAATTGAAGCATGATGATAAATGGAAATAAATCTATAACACATAGGTAAACATAAATCTAAAATGCACAACTAAACATAGATATACATATAAATAATATCAGTTCATTTCATGAAAATTATAATTTTTTTCAGTGCACTACAAAGATATCATATACTCATTGATTATAAGAGAAAACTACATGAAACATTGAGTATAATAGCATTGATATGGAAAAAGGAAAAGACCGTAGAATAATAGTGATAGTAGTAGTAGTACCTTGTTTAAGAATTAAGAATTGTTCTTGAAAATCGAGTCAAAGTAGGTGTCCATGAAAACACGGTCAGAAAGAATCTCCTTCTGGTGATAGAGAAGGGCAAAGTTGTAAAATTGGTGAAATTCACCCCTTTATCCATGGTTCCATTGCTATAGCACACCAATCATCTATCTACTTCCGATGTAAGTATGGGATTATATTAGTAAGACTACAAATATTATCTCACTCGGGAAACAAATGTATCAACTAGACAATCACAAAAATCAAAACCCATTTACAACACTAAAGTGCTCACCTAGAGTCATCAACTCGAATGCGATTCTAGTATCTCCAATCATCAATCCCTGTAATCATCAATGCCATGGAAGAAATCTCTGAGCAAACCCCTCTCATGTTCTTGCCCAGCCAAATTTCCTAAACACCCACAAAATCATACACACATACAAATAATACCCGCCCTGCCCCGCCCCGCGATTTAAAACCCAAACTTTTTACTTTTAAGTTTCGAAACTTCAACGTCAACTTCAACTAATACAAAACGAGTCCCAAATAACACCAAATGTCTAATTTTCAAAACTTCAACATCACTTCTAAGTTTCAAAACGTCAGCATCTAATGTCTCAAATAACACAATAATAATGTCAAACTTGTAAGTCCCAAATAACGTCAACTAATACAAAACGAGTCTCAAATAACATCAACTATTACAAAACAAGTCTCAATAACATCAAACTTTTGCAAAATATGTATCAAATAACATCAATTATCACCATTGTAGAGTCTTCGTCCTCCTCATCCACTCAAACCCAAAAAATACACAAGCATTTAAATTGATAACTATTTTTAATTATATTATCGGAGAAAAAAATATTAGAATGTTAGAAGAGAACTTGGAGCCCAACATTTGTTCTGTACATTAACATAAAATTACTACTTGTTTTGTATAAATGGAAGCAACCAAATTTGTTCTATATATTAATAAATGGAACCAACCAAATCTGCTCGTAAAGCCTCTGTGGAAAAGTGTTTGTAAAGTCGTATATACTAATTTGTTATATATAGAACAACCTAATATTTTTAGGGGAAATATATAGAACAACCCAATATGTTCGTAAAGCCGTATATACTAATTTATTCACACCCGAAAACACTTTTCCACAGCCAAAAATTTGAACCAACCAAATATACAAACAGATATATTAGAAGAGAACACATATATTCGAAGAGAACAGGAGAAAACCTTTCGGCGGAGGTTGCTACAGGCCGACAGAGGCTGCTATAGGCTTGCGAAGGTGGTAGGTGTGATGTAGGCTACTATCACATTTAGAGAGTGAGATGAGAGTCTTAGGGAGTGGCAGGAGTGAGAGAGAGTGGGAGAGAAGGAGTGAGAGGGAGAGGGAGACCTGAGAATGAGAGAGGAGAAAGCGGGAGACTAAAAAAGGGGAAAGATTGGCATTTTTTGGGAATTTTATATTTTAGTTAAGTGTGCTAAATTTTGACACACTTTTAAATAGTGCCAAATTTTGGCACAATTTTAAAGTGTGCCAAATTGTCATTAAACCATGCCAAAACTGTGCTAGATTTTTATACCAAGGTGTGCCAAATTGCTTTTTTTTAGTGTAGTGATACTTCATTTCTGATGCAGGTGGAACAGCATTTAAGTTACAGAGCGTTTGTTCTCTTCAATCGACAACCAAGTCTGCATAGTGGATAAGCTCTCAAATGCATTTATAAACGTTTAGATGCGTTAGATGCATGAACTATGGAATTTAGGACTGGTCTTGGAGAGCCTAGCATATGAGTTTAAATAAACATGTATTGCATGCAACAAACCAATATGTTGTTTACAAACATTTATTCCTTTCTTTTTAAATTATAGGACAACTTTTAAAAGATAATATCTTTGTATACCATACTTATGAGATTGTGATGATTGGTTATGTAGTTAACCCTCATTTATGTATTTGGTTTTTAATGTTCTTTAAGGCCATATGATTTTGCTATTATACTAAGATGTTGTGATCTTTGATCAGTTTATCTTCTTTGGAACGGTTGATATACATGATCGCCATAGGGTTATGCGACTTGATGTTGAAAACATGTCATATAAGGTACATGATGAAAAATGTAGTTCACACATTTTTCAATGGCAATGTTAATCTTTGGTCCTTTTACACTAAAATCTATTGGGTTTGTTGGAGTTATTGGTAGTCGAAGAGCGCATTGGAAACGTCAACACAGGGTTGAGTGAAGAAACCATTCCTAATCGGCTCAAGGTGAGGAAGTATATTTGCATTACAAGAGTCCAGCTTGTGGTAGAGCCATGCTGAACATGTCAGGTTCTGCCTTTTATCTCTATATTTGTGTGTATGTGAAGTGTTTCACTTGCATTGGAGTAACAATTTTAGTTTTACACATATTAACCTTTTTTAGGTTCACGAGTCATTAATTAAATTGTTAGATCAAGTGATCTTTTTAGGTTAACCGTGCTTGTAAGTAATTAACCTATTGTGAGACTAAAATGGCTGCCTTATTGTGATCATGCTTTCAATTAATATCATGTAGCTAATATAAATATACTGATGATATCCTTATTAATTTCTGACTACTAGATATTTGCGTGTATATTATAGACAAAATGTATGGTAAATACCACTGTTCTAAAAAACCCGCCTAGGCTTGAGGCTTGGGAGAAACGCCTCGCCTTAAGATTTTGACGCCTTATGCTTGGTAAAACCCTTAAGGCGTATTTTTTCTCTAAAAACAACAATGCTTTAGTGAAACGATATCACCTTTTAAATATTTTTTTGCAAACCGGACCATTATCTCATAAAAAATAATCAAATAATATTTTTATTTGCAAATATTCAGACATATTTTTATGATATGTACAATTTTAGTATTTTAATAGCCTTATAATGGTTAAAAAATATTAAAATATATTAAAAAGACCTAAACGCCTTTTCACGCCAAGGCCCGCCTAGGCTTCTAAGGCTTAAGGCTTGGCCTCCACGCCTCGATCACGCCCCGCATTTTTTAGAACCTTGGTAAATACAACTGTTAGATTATTGATAAGGGATTGGATATTAATTTATTGAGAGGTGTTAAAACTTTCTTACATTTTATAGCAGCCTATGCTCCACATTCCCTTTAATATACATGTTTATCCCATTTAGATCTTAGAAAGTATGAAGGGAATATGAAGAACATGAAAGTATATGATACATTTTTGTTATCATAAACACACAAAAAATGAAAACATATGATACAATTTGTTATTTTTATTTGTTCTAACAAATTCCAGCAAAATATTACTTTTTTCCATTTTCATCGATACGTCCATTACAAAAGTTTATTTAGTTTTTAATCCTACAATTTTGGTATTTGCCATGACTTATGAGAAACTGAAGCAACATTTCAGCCAAGTTTGTGCATAAATTAACTTTATCTTCACTTTTGGTAATCCCTTTATTATCTGAAGCAAATAGAGTAACCTAATTTGGCATGTAATGTTTTGTTTGAGCATGTTTTCAAAATGGAGCAAGAAGAATATACAAAAGAAGAAATTGACGGGAGTTATATAGAGTTCATTGATAATCAAGATATTCTTGATCTCATTGAAAAGGTTTATGCTTATTTTTGGACGACTTATCAAATTTTACTATTTCACCTCTTAATAAAATTACTAAATTAGAGGTGCATTAATACATGTTTGGTTACGAAAATTGTTTAGTTTCAATGTTTTAGAGTTTTTTATTACTCAAATTATCGGGCCACACATTGCCCGATCTGATATGCTCTTAACTCTGCCTCAAGGCAGTGTTTTTAGGCCCCACTTTTGACAGCCATCCTGGGCTGTTCAGTTGTCCTTCTTATATTTTTTGAATGAAAATTTTTATATCATTTTTCTTTACTGATGCAAATATCTTGTAAGTGAAAAAGTTTGTTTTATTGCAAGTATAAAATTTTGTCTTACTGATGCACATATCTTTATTGATGCATATATTCCTCCTTATCTCCTCTCTGCCATAGGAGCAGCTCTCTCCACCACCGCAAGCCAGCAGGAGCAGGAAACCGCCCATGTCGCGGTCTCCTCTTCTCCGCCTCAAACCTAGGTTTGCCCCTGCTCCACCACAAACTAGTGGCACCCCAACCATGTTAATGCAAATGGAGAATTGTTACCATTTGAATACCATAAATAACACCTGGTAGCCTACCAAATGAATAGTTACCCCACATGTTTAGTAGCCTACCAAAGGAATAGTAATGGTTGGTGGCACACCAAAGGAATAGTAATGGTTGGTGGCACACCATTAATCTCAACCATCCAATCTTGTTTTGATCCAATGGTCATGGCGACTCCCAAACAACTATAAATAGGTCTTGAATTCTCTCATTGTAATCATCCCAAACTCTCAAGCTTGAGAGCAATTAGAGAGCAAAGAAGAGAGAGTAGTTAGGGAGAAAGACAGTGCATTGTTAGCACTTGTCAGAGTGTGTAGAAGGCAGTGTTAGCCTCCACAAAATAGTGAGTGCAAGAGTGTATACAAGAGAGTGTAAAAGTGTTCCTATAATTTTTCTATAGTGAAAGTGGGTGTGAGCCGTGGGCGTAGCCAAATTGTTTAACCACGTAAATCTCTTGTATTGTTTGTGCATTATTATTTTTGCATTATTTTCTTGATCCATTGATTCCCAAGGTCCTGAAAATATTATCGGCGGAATTTAGCAGCATCTAATTTCCCAACAATTGGTATCAGAGCTTTTGGTTGGCGAACCTAAGGCACAACATGTGTTTACTAAAAATTACTCGACAAAGTAATTTTTGTATCCATCCAATTTGTTTGAGTGGGAGCAATGGAATCAGAAAAAGAGTCCAAAATTTCCCAGTTTGACGGCCCAAATTTTGGATTCTGGAAAATGCAAATAGAAGACAGCTTGTACCAAAAGGATCTTTATTTACCTTTGGGTGATAAACCAACGGAAATGAAAGATTCAGAATGGGATCTGCTGGACCGAAAAGCTCTCAGAACCATAAGGCTATCACTATCAAAGTCAGTAGCCTACAACATAAAAAATAAGAAGACAACTACGTCTCTCATGGCGGCCCTCTCCAGTATGTATAAACAGCCTTCTGCAGCAAATAAAAATCATTTGATAAAGAAGTTATTTACAATGACGATGTCAGAAGGAGCGCAATTCAGAGAACATCTCAGTGAGTTCAAAGAAGTGACGGATTAGTTAGAGGCGGTGGACACGTCTTTCATTGATGAGATGCGGGCCTGTTTAATTCTTAGGCAGCTACTTGATAGTTGGAAAGGCACGGTTACTGCAATCATCGGGTCTGTAGGAAAGATAAAACTGAAGTTCGATGACGTAGTCATCACAATTATGACTGAAGAAATTAGAAACCGGTCAAATGGTGCTTCCACCTCAGCGTCAACCTTGAACGTAGAAAGTAGAGGCAGAGATTCAAATAGGAGTGGAGGGCATAATAGATTCGGATCCAGAAATGGCAGGTCGCAATCTCGAAATCCTAGAAATTCCAACAACCAAAATCAGAACCAGAAGGTGATCGAATGTTGGAACTGCGGCAAGACCGGGCACTATAAAAATCAATGTAGATCCCCAAAGAAAGATAAAGAGAAGACAGAAGAAAACATCATAGCAGAAGTGATAGACGATGCACTGATATGCTCTTTGAAGAGCAAGTCAGAGTAATGGGTGCTAGACTCTGGAGCTTCCTTTCATGAGACCTCTAATAAAGAACTCTTAGTGAGTTATTCTCCAGGCAACCTTGGCAAGGTGTACCTTAGTGATGATTAGCCTTGTGACGTGGTTGGAAAAGGAGATGTACATATCAAATTGAACGGGTCTGTACGGAAACTAAAGGATGTGAAACGCATCCCTAATTTATGAAAGAATCTGATCTCGCTGGGCCAGTTAGCAACTGAAGGTTATGTCACAACCTTCAATGGTGATTCATGGAAAGTTTCTAGAGGAGCAATGACAGTCGCTCGTGGAAAGAAGAGTGGCACACTCTATATGACGATGAACAGTTGTGGGTCAATTGTAGTTGCTGAAAGCAAAGATAATCCAAACCTATGGCACCAGAGACTTGGTCACATAAGTGATAAGGGGCTCAATATCATGCACTATAAGGGAAAACTACCAGATCTATAGTCAGTTGACACTGACTTATGTGAAAGATGCATCTTTGGGAAGCAGAAAAGAGTTAGCTTCATAAAGAGTGACAGACCACCAAAGCAAGAAAAGCTGGAGCTGATTCACACAGATGTTTGGGGCCCAGTCACTGTCTCATCCATCGGCGAAAAGTCTTACTTTGTCACTTTCAATTATGACCACTCCAGAAAGGTGTGGGTTTACTTCTTGAGACACAAGTCCGAGGTGTAAGAGGTGTTCAAGAAATGGAAGGCCATGGTGGAGAATGAGACAGGAATGAAGATAAAGAAGTTGAGATCTGACAACGGCGGTGAGTATGATGACACCGGGTTTAAGAAATTCTGTTATGAAAATGGCATCAGACTAGCGAGGACTGTGCAAGGGATATCGCAACAGAATGGCATAGCAGAACGGATGAACCGAACATTGACAGAGAGATCCAGAAGCATGCGTATACATGCAGGATTGCCCAAGCAGTTCTGGATAGAGGCAGTCAACACCGCAGCCTACTTAATCAATAAAGGACCATCAGTACCGCTAGAGCACAGAATACCAGAGGAGCTGTGGAGTGAAAAAGAGGTAAAACTCTCCCATTTGAAAGTCTTCAGTTGTATTACTTATGTGCATATTAGTTATCATGCAAGGGATAAACTTGACCCTAAATCACTAAAATGAACCTTTATTGGATATGGCGAAGATGAGTTTGGGTACAAATTTTAGAATGAAAAAACTGGGAAGATAATCAGAAGTTGGGACGTGATATTTAATGAGAAGGTGATGTACAAGGATAGATATGCACTGAAGTCTAGTGGTCCAACACAGGGCGACCCTATGTACGTTGATCCAGACAATATTACAGATAGTAGTGTGGCAAAGAAGACAAATGAGAGACCTCAACCAGAGGAATCCATATCGCAGAACAACCAACAACAGACTGATGAACCACAGTCTCCATCTCCATCTCCATCTCCTATACTAAGAAGATCTTCCGAACCTCATGTACTAAACAGAATGTACATAAACTATTTATTGCTCACTAATGTCAGAGAACCTAAATGCTATGATGAAGCATGTCAGGTGGAGAATGCTAGCAAGTGGGAGCTTGCAATGAATGATGAGATGAATTTCCTTATCTCTAACAAGACATGGGAGCTGGCTGAATTACCCATTGGAAAGAAGGCTCTACACAACAAATGGGTGTATCATGTCAAGGAGGAACATGACGGTTCTAAGAGATACAAGGCGAGGCTCGTAGTTAAAGGTTTCCAACAAAAGGAAGGAATTGACTACACCGATATATTTTCACCGGTTGTAAAACTAACTACCATTCGGTCAATTTTGAGCATCATTATAGCAGAAGACTTACATCTTGAGCAGTTAGATGTGAAAATTGCTTTCCTCCATGGTGACCTTGAGGAAGAGATATATATGCAGCAACCGGAGGGTTTTTCGAAGCATGGAAAAGAGAAACTCGTGTGTAAATTCAATAAGAGCTTGTATAGTTTGAACAAGCTCCAGGGCAGTGGTATAAGAAGTTTGATGGATTTATGTAAACAAATGGCTATTACAGGTGAAACGCTGATCATTGTTGCTACTTCAAGAGATTTGAGTCCAGCTACATTATTCTGCTACTTTATGTTGATGACATGTTAGTGGTCGGTTCAGACATGGGCAAAATTAAGAAATTGAAGAGGCAGTTGTCGAGCGAGTTCGACATGAAGGATTTGGGGGCTGCGAAGCAGATTCTAGGGATGAGAATCAACAGAGACAAGTAAAAAGGTACTTTACAGTTGTCTCAGGTAGAGTACATTAGTCGTGTCTTGCGAAGGTTTAACATGAGTAATGCTAAGGCAGTTAGCACACCATTGGCTAGTCACTTTCGGCTATCCAAGGAACAGTCGCCGAAGACGGAGGAAGGGAGGAGCTTTATGACTAAGGTTCCATATGCCTCAGCCATTGGAAGTCTCATGTACGCAATGGTTTGCATAAGACTAGATATTGCTCATGCAGTGGGATCTGTGAGCAGGTTCATGACCAATCCAGGAAAGCAATACAGGAAGCAGTTAAATGGATACTAAGGTATCTACGAGGCACCACTAACAGATGCATGTGTTTCAGAAGAGGTGAGTTGAGACTATAAGGTTTTTTAGACTCAAATTTTGCTGGTGCGGTAGATAATAGGAGGAGTACTATCGGTTATGTATTCACAGTCGAAACTACTATAGTAAGTTGGATTTCACAGATACACAAAATTATACCGTTATCCACCACAGAGGCAGAGTACATAGCAGTAACCGAGGCCAGAAAAGAGATGATTTGGTTACAGTGATTGTTAGCAGAATTGGGTTTCAAACAGGAAAAGAATGTTCTGCATAGTGACAGTCAGAGTGCAATACAACTGTCAAAGAATTCAGCATTTCATTTAAGGACCAATCACATCAAACTTTGTTATCACTTCGTCAGATCTCTATTAGAAGATGGGGTGTTGGCACTTGAGAAGATCCAAGGGAGAAAGAATCCAGCTGACATGTTAACCAATGCAGTTACTACAGAAAAACTGAAGTTGTGCTCAGCTTCAGTGAGTCTTCAAAGATAGAAGATCGGAAAACCTCACACCCAGCTCACTGATAGAAGCGATGGTTGAGTTTCAGTTCAAAAGTCTCCAAGTGGGAGATTGTTAATGCAAATGGAGAATTTTGATAATTGCCACCATTTGAATACCATAATTAACACACATGGGAGCCTACCAAATGAATAGTTACCACATATGTTTAGTAGCCTACCAAAGGAATAGTAATGGTTGGTGGCACACCAAAAGAATAGTAATGGTTGGTGGCACACCATTAATCTCAACCATCCAATCTTGTTTTGATCCAACGATCATGGTGACTCCCAAACAACTATAAATAGGTCTTGAATTATGTCATTGTAATCATCCTAAACTCTCGAGCTTGAGAGCAATTAGAGAGCAAAGAAGAGAGAGTAGTTAGGGAGAAAGACAGTGCATTATTAACACTTATCAGAGTGTGTAGAAGGAAGTGTTAGCCTCCACAAAATAGTGAGTGCAAGAGTGCATACAAGAGAGTGTGTAAAAGTGTTCCTATAATTTTTTTATAGTGAAAGTGGGTGTGAGCCGTGGACTTAGCCAAATTGGTGAACCATGTAAATCTCTTGTGTTATGTGTGCATTATTATTTTTCCATTATTTTCTTGATCAATTGATTCCCAAGGTCCTGAAAATATTATCGGCGGAATTTAGCAGTGTCTAATTTCCCAATAAACCCAACTTCCAAGCAGGCAGCTATATACGTAAATAGATTTTGTGCTCCAGTAATTGATCAGTCTGCCCCTGTATACTTAAGAATTAGTGATGGAGGAAATCTTGAGGGCTTGGTAACCAAGTAAGATAATGCATGTTTACCTAATAATGTACTATATATTTTTTCTCCAGCTGGATGAATGACTAAAGATATATGTGATGTATGGTTCAACATGACAGATCCATAACCCAAATATTCAGCTTTCTGGGAGGCTATTTTCGGTCATGCCATTTTTTATATTAAGAATTGGACACATGCTTACTATAGTTAGCACCGTAATCAAGATGGATATGTTGTAGAAGCTGACTCCTTGTGGTTTTTCAATTGATATTAGCATCCAGTTGATGATTCCATAAGTGCACGAGCATAAAGATTTTGGCCATGGAAATATTTATGATTATACAATTTCCAAATTTGATTAAATAAGACATGTTAACATTATGATTGATTTTCTTTTCTTTATTGTGTCCATGCCATAATGCTCTGCTTATTTTTGGCTTGTCAACTGCAGGGGACAAAGTGTAAGATAGTGATACCTTAAGGGGAAGCATTATTGTTTGTGGGAGACCTCTGTTACGCAGATAATTTCTATCCTAATCAAGACAATCTGAGATGGGATACATGGGGGGAGGTTTATCGAGAGAAGTACTGCATATCAACCGTGGATTTGGACTACCAGCAATCATGAAATTGATTTCGCCCATCTGTTTGCCTAACATTCTAGTTATATTTATATATCAAGATTAGAGTAATTGAAAAAATATAAATAAATGTTTATGCATATTTTGCAGGAAAACCCATGATCAATGCATGAAGGGGGTCTTTGGAAAAACATACATAGTTGTTGAGTGGGGTTGGGGGGGTAGGTAACTATTTAAAAAAACTTGAAAGTCCAGTTTTTGCAGTTTAACCTTAAATGGATAATCTAAAATTCACATTTATTCTTTCCAAGGTTTGAAATGTTCTGTGGGAATAAACATGGAAACTTTGACATAAGATCGGTGACTTTTAATCATTGTAGGGTGAAAGCCAACCATTTAAGCCTTACAGGCATTGGTATCGCGTCCCTTATAAAGCATCACAAAGTACAACTCCCTTTTGGTATTCAATCAAGAGAGCTTTAGCATACATCATCGTCTTATCATCGTATTCAGCATATGGTAAGAAAATACAACTTCAAATTTCATTATTTCATTAACATATTCATAGATAGCCAGAGTATGCACTTGTGTTCTAATATCTATGGTATCAATAATGTAAATCAATGTTATTGCATTTGTAAGTGTTGATTACAGGGACGAAATACAGAACTGATGAGGGAAGCCATACATATCCGTTACATGTTGCTCCGTATTTCTACATAATATTCTATGAGGTAAACAAGAGTGGTATTCCAATTGTTCACCCGCTTTCAGATGTTAAAGAGATCTAATCCCTCAAGGTGACGTTATATATAAGAAATGTATTCTCCATTGATGAAGATTTAAAGATGGAATTGACGGGCCTCTTTTTTATATTTCATTTGTTGGTTGTAATATTAAAACATCTCATTTCGGGATTATTGTATTAGGACGTTATATTGGATTCATTTATGAAAATATTGTAACTTTTGGGGCTTTTGTATTAGGATGTTTTATTTGCTTGGTTTGAATTTCTTTTGTAAATAAAGAGTAGATGTTTATATAAAATGTAATTGTTGAATATAATGCCCTTATTTATGTGAATTATTATTGTATATGTTTTTAGGACCTGAATAGTGTGGTAAGCATGGATTATTTTTGTATATTTTCTTATGATTTGAATGGTGTGGTAAGAATAATAGAATTTGTTTAGATTCAGGATATTGGGTCTTAAAAAATATTTTTTATAAATATGTATTAATATTACTAATGGATATTTACCTTTACAAAATCAGATAAAAGTGTTATAAAAGTGGTGCAATAAGGTTAAAATAGTAACACAAATGTCCGTTACTAAATCAAAATTAATAACGATAAAATACTATTGGTAAATTCAGAATTAGTAATGGAATTTTACCGTTACTACTAGTAATGGTAAAATTATGTTACTAATTTTGTGCCCCGCGCTTTTTTTCTAGAGAAAACATTCCGTTAATAATTTTTTAAGTGACGGTAAAATTTCGTTACTAAAGGTGTATTTTGGTATAGTGACCACTCAGCAGTTTCCACAACAGTTGCATAACAAAGGATGTTATAATTAAGAAACTCAAGGAACGAGAAAAATAGGGCTCCATCAACAAAAAACTACGTGTACCATGAATAAGGTGTAATCTAAGAACCAATCAGAAGGTAACAGTTGAACTCATTTATCCTTTAAAGGATGTCGGCCCAGTTGCCCATCTGGTCGGCCAATGCAATTTTGGTCATCTCCAACATCACAGGCAGTTGACTTAACTCATCTAACTCACAGTAGTTAACACTCTTACATAACACCGTTAGAACACGCATGCATCGTGTGATAGAATAACATCAGCAGCACTCACATCAAGCACCCAGTTAGGAGATATGCTAATATTCCTCCTCCATTTGTGCATAATAAACTCATGATTATCCTCCTTACTTGGATGTAAAGGGTGTAATTTCCTAACCTATAATGGCACTCCAATTATCCCTCTACAGTCTCTCTCCTCTAACAACCTATATATAGCACGTTATTCGCTATCGTAAAGAGATCGCAATATTTTCCCATACTGTTATGTTTCTAATTTCTAGAGTTAGCGTGAGCGCTTATAACCACTATTCATCCATGGGTTTTTTCCACTAGAATTAATACAACCAATATTACATATGTGGACATAGGCACCTCTTTGGGTTGAACCACGTAAACTTTAATTTCCATCTATTTTTCCCTTCTCTCTATATTTTATATCTAGATAAGTATTTTAACCATCATTATCTCTTTATCTGTTATATTTTATGATTAGTATACTCTTGATAAAGACTTATTCTATATGCTCATTTTAGACGATAACAAATTGGCATCGGCTGCAGGAACTCGACAAGCCATTTATTGCTTTCCACCATTATTGATTCTTATAACTTGAGTAAAACTAGTTACGAGGAAATAGTGAATCACAATCCAATCCAACCCATATGTGTTTCCTTGCGTTAGAGTCTATTAGCATGACTTTGCATTTAAAGTTGCGCTCTTCCTCTCTCTTTCCATCTAATGCCCTTATTCTCTTTCAAATGAGCCAGTGTCAATATTCATTATACCATCAATGTTAATCTTTATGGTACCTACAAGAGGAAAGAATCATTTTATTAAATTTGAAAATTTGTCCCTTGCACTTACAAGTTTGAGACTTCAAATTCACACTTTAGACTTCAAATTCAGGCAAAAAAACAAACACAACCTAAGTCTGATTTTGTTTTGGACAACTTTTACTCTGCCATTTTAAAAGGATGTCGCTAAGGGCATGATACGACGCAAATATTGCGTATTTCACCCGTTAACCTACGCGTTATTAGCCCCCTCGTATATCTTAATCCCTATACTAATGCTCGTTACCGAGACAACCTCGGATTTCTATGTTAACATGTTTTGCAGGGGTTAATTGAGCTTTTGTAGGTATTTAGATGCTTAGTATGAAGTTCAGACGCTTTTTGGGAAATGTTTCGTCGACTTTTGCAGCTTCGGGGGCATTTTAGTAATTTTAGAATTCGGGTTTGAATCCCGAGCTCTTCACGGAAGTTGAATCCCTTTGATTTCTCTTCGCGTGGCCGCCGACAGTGCATGATTTTGATATATAATGAGGGAGTTATGGAATTTTTATGATGGTTTTTACTGCAAAATCACACTCAAGGTCACATTCAAGGGCATTTTAGTCATTTTATATTTTAGTTTTTTAGCCTAATGTCTTCTTCTCTGTTGTATTCCTCTGAGTTATCTCCGCGTAGCCTCTGACCGTGCCTCATTCCGAGCTATAACGAAGAAATGGCGGTATTTTCCGTAAAACAGGACAAGGCTGCAGATTGCAGACCTGTAGGTACCGAATCGATTCGGACCCCCCAAATCGATTCGGTCCTGCAGATTTTTATTTTTCTTCTTCTTTATTCACAAGTTTTCCATGGGATTTTTTATGTATAAATACACTTTCTCTTCACTTTGAAGATAGAAATCTCCATTTTGTCTTAGATTTTAGGGTTTGTAGTTGGGAGCTAAATCCTACTCCTCTCTTGTACTCTTTATTTTGTAAGTTGTACCTTAACTTTAATTACATTAAATTAGTTGTCTTCCTTAATTTCCATGCTTTGATTTACTTTATTTCTCTACTTTCTTGCCTAGATTAATTTATTTATTGTTGTAATTAGTTTACTGCTTTGTTAATTAGTTTCATTTATGTCTTACCGTTAGATAAATAGGGTCGGGATTGTGTTCCGCCATTAATGGGCGTCGAGCTCCGAAAGTTAGGTTTTGGGTAAAATTTCATTTAATTGAAACCGCGTGTATTAAATTTGGATTGTTATGCATTTAACTTTATTTGTCACGCAACTTTAGTGTTTATAGCGACAATCAAAATTTAATCCGTGTGTGACCATTTTTTATTAAATGTTTAATCTCGCAACTTTGGGTTAAATTCCTTATTGTGTGATGTTTATGCTTAATTGAAAATGCTCGATTAAATGTTTTCGAACCGAAATTCAAATTATTAGTTGTTTATCCCATGGTGGGGATGCGATCCCGACTCTCATTTTATTAATTCTAGTTTAGACTTAACTTCTTAATTTTTCCCTTTTCTTTATTTCCAACATATCACCTTTTCCACTTTTATTCTTGAAATTATAAGGCAATTAAAATCTAAAATTCAGTCACTCCCTGTGGATTTCTTACGATACTCGACTTACTGATGTGATTGCTTGTCAAGTGTAGTTGTAGTTTAGGTTTTTTGCATTGAGTCGTCGAACCGATAATAACGATTTGCATATTACACGATGCACGGTTTGCGCTCGATCAGGGCACCCTAAAAATAACTTCCAAATACCGCAAGCCTAATTTTACTTTAAACTACCACTCAAATATAATTTTTACTTTCATTATACCACATAGAGGGTCACCCCATATATAAAGTTTAAAAATTCATTTTACCCACTTTCAACTCTTCTCTCTACACATTCAAACCTCTCGTTCATAATATAATATAGATGCAAGATTGACCCTCTTCTAGGTGAGACATCGTAAAACCAAACATCCTGCCCTGGAATAGCGAACATAATAGCCTTGCTGTGATAACCCACTATCGCTCAAACCATTGTTAATCAGTTCATACACAGGATAACATCATACTCACATATCATATTCCTAAAATGAGTAAATCCACTAAAATATATCCTCTCAATGATTGCACCCGCTCCCCTACCGATGCAACCAAAAAGAACCCCTCTACCTAATAGTAAATTTATACACATAATAGTAACACTAACGATCCACCCACTAAACCCACCTCATGTGCGAATCTAATGCTAACAAAATATTGTGACTCACTCGTGTCACATAAATATTATCCCATTTACCCATGGATAAAATACATTCCTTCAATCACTAATATCACTGGAGATTCAAATGGTTCATAGACAAAATACTCTCATCCAAACTGAACAAAAAACTTCGATAACTATTTCCTTGTTGGGCATTCCGCTATTGTCCCTTCACTCACTACGGACAAGATCAACACATGAGGCCTTACTCTCCACACATAAGACACCTCTCTATGTCATTCCCATGTCTCTAACCCCACTGGCCATGTCAACGTTGTCCTTATTTCGAGCCTAGTAGTTGTGTCCCTGATTGCTACTCTCATTGTTCTTTTAGCTTTGTTGGCCTCGTGGAGCACACTATTGGCCCTGCCAGCCCAGACTGAATTTATCGTCACTTGGTAGGAATTCAAATAATATGAATCATTTAAATGGGCCTCCTCTTGGGTATCCCCCTGTGTGCCTCACTTGCACCAATTACATTCATTCTTACTTTGCTAACTAGACTCTCCAATCTCTTAGCTCCCTTTACATGGAAGAATTTATATTTTCCATGTAAAAGTACGATATTAATGAAATCACCATCAGTTGACCAAGCCGGATTTCCCTCTCAATGATGGCGTATTCTACCCATGAGTCCATTATAAACTCAGAGGCCCTTTTTATTCTCCATATCCACCTCGTCGGGTATGAAGTTCGCTAAATAAGCAAATTCTCCCTCATGTCCTGCCACTGTCTGACCCTCCTACAATAAGTACTGAAGTTTCTTTGCCTCTCTGTTTAAACAACTGATGAAAGAATTTGTGGTCAAACTGCACCCTAAATTCCTCGATACTCATGGTATCTCTCTGTGACACCCCACCTATTCTAACCCTAGGTGATCAGTCCATTATTAAATTAAACAAGACTAATAAATGACTCATTCTTAGCATTACTATAGAAAAACTTTTGAATTAACTAAATTTCTAAATAGCCCGGTGTTGAATTTTAACCTCTTGTCTTTATTAATAAGCAAAAATTAAACGAATAATATTCCATATTCACCATCCATAATAATGAATAACAAACGGAGAACACTAAGTAAATAAACTAACTGGAAAGCATCCTAGTCTAAAACTAGATACAATAATCCATAAATAATAGTTGAATAAACCAAATGAAATAACATCTGAGATAAGTCTGACTCTAAAACAATCGTGTAAAGAGGGGCAACATGCCCCAATGAAAAGAAATGAAGTAAATAAACTGGAATGATAAAGTTTGGTAGTGTCTAATATCGAGAGCCTGCAACATCCATAGTAGTTACAGCATGTCAATCCAGAATGAACTCCTGAGCCTGGTGTCCCTGTGGCCGAGCACTTGAAACATTTTGAAAAATAGTTTGATACGGGTCAAGGCCCAAAACCTTTTAAAAATATTTGCAAGTATTTAAAATGCAATTAGAACAATTATTATATGCACGTTAGCTTCGCGTATACCCCCTTGAGTCCGTCACCTCTAAAAATATATTGCACACATAACGTGTCCTACTAAAACCCAACAAGTTATGCTACCAACCTAACTAGTCAAAATAAGCATCTACCTAACCACTAATACTCTTAGCCTACCTGTATCTCCCATCCGATACGCAATTATAAAACCATAACCATTAGCCGAATATTATTTCTGAACAATTATTTTAGTTTCTCTTACTTAGGTTATTTAGATTTGAACTATCTATATCTTCTACTACTACACAAGAGTATAACAAATAACACGTGTATATATATATATATATATATATATATATAAAGCATCCCTGGGATGAGAACTGCAATGCATGCATACTATCGAGTCCATGTACCTCACTTACCACATCAAGGTCTATCAGTTTTGAATCACCCTCGAACCATATATCAATAAACACATAATGAAGGCGACATAGGCCTAAGCCTTTGGGATACACCCATACCTAACGTACCCAAATGACTGGTCATACTATTGTACACTCAAATAGTGGTCATGCCTAAGGCCTATGTTCTGGGCCACACATCCAGACCTTGTTGGCATCGCCAAGGTGGGATCACCCACTGAGCGTTACCTCCTATGATATAAGGAAGCTCAAGTATGCTTACACACATAAGAATGCACACAATAAGTGTACACACAACCTATACATATATCTAGTACGTAGTACATACACCCCAAATACCCAACTTACTAATGATTCACACTTCATATTTTCTTTCTCATTTTTCCAAATTTCACATATTACCTAAAGGGTCCTAGTTATCCCTTTAATAATTTTAGTAGTTAATGACAAACTATACGACTAGTATCACCCATGGGTTTACTCCTATGATTCCCATAAATCATTTTAAATTCTGATACTTATCATAGTAATTTAATTGCGTAGGTCCTAGTCCCATTCCCCCATGACGACTCAGCATAAGCCTCAACTATAGGACCACTAAATTTTCCCCTAGGCCCCCTATAATCCAACATAAATCATAAAATTCTCAAATTCACTTCAGTGGATAAATACACATTAAATAACAAAGTGGGAAAAATTCTGGGCAACCGAATTGATTTGCTAATATTATCACAAACAAAACACCCTCTGGTAAAAATTCGATTACTTCCTATATAGAACTCCAAATGAACTGAATAAAAGCTATTTGGAAAGCTAAGACCTAGACATTTACATAAATCTATGGATCGCAATCTGATTCTAAGTACAATTAAAATAGCATACATTTTAAATGATGTCAAAAATTCTGTCATATTACTATGCTGAGAGATTAGACACCCTGTAGTAAAAAGTCGATTACTTCCTCTACAAAAATCTAAATGACTTGAATCAAATCTCATTGGTAAGATAAGACCTAGAAATTTCTAGAAATATCTGGCTCGCAATCTAATTCTAAGAACAATTAAACTGGTATACGTTTAAAGTAACGTAAAAAATTATGACAAAATGTTATCTTATGTTCATTAATTAAACCCTAAGTTATTCAAGATTCGTGTTCTTCAACCAAGAACCCAACAAGATTCCATTTTTATGTGTCTTAAAAATAAAATTTCGAAATGTAATCCCAAGAGATTAGATTCCAATATGATTACCAATCAAAACCATAATCAAATCCCATGAAAATCACCCGACATAACATATTTTCATTGTAGAGATACTTCTAGACTAGCATCGACATTATAAATACTCAATTTATGGAAGTTTAAAGTTGAACTTGGATGATGAAGGTCTTATTTATATTGTTTTGTCATAGAAGTTGCTCCTCCTTGTTCCCTTCTCAATTTCGACGGTAATGGTGGTGCTAGGTAGTAGTGAATAGCCTATAAACACTTTAATCTTCCTATCCTATGGCCTTTCTTGTTTCTCACTTGTTCTAACCCTAGATTCCGTAAGATATTAGCTGATATAGCCCTCATAAATTCGTAGGTATTCTAATCATATTTTCCCAAATGACCATAATACCCTTATGTAGTGCCAGTTTGGTTTGAAAATTCCCTGGGACCTAATTACAACCCCCGAGCGACCCATGCGAACACATTGATGCACTTAAAATGGCTGGTTGGATGACCCATATACCATTCTCATTTTATTTTATATATTAAGTCCTGACACGACTCACATGCGCATCCCTACTAAATTATCAATAACTGTCATATTTCTCACTCACGACTTAACATAGAGCGTTCTTAATATTTTATTACTTGTTCACTAAGTAATATTTAATTTAATTCAAATACCTAAATATTTACTCTTATCACCTTAATTAATAATCATTTTAACCCGGATTAGTTTCTCATTTTAATTTAAATAATCCAATATAAACATTGCTAAAAATACGGGGTGTTACATACTCCCCCTTACAATGGAATTTCATCCTTGAAATTCAGACATAACTATTGTAAAAAGCTATGGATATTTCTCTCACATATCATCCTCCCGCTCCCACGTCGACTCATTTACATTATGGTGTCCCCACTGAACCCAAACCATGGGCACCACCTTTAATCGCAGCTTCCACTCACTACTATCTAGAATAACAACCGATCTCTCTTCATATGAGATGTCTGGTTGTAATTCTATCTCCTCAAGTGGAATGTTCCAATACTCCACATCAATCCTCCTATGTCTCTTGAGCTATGACACATTAAACACATCGTGAATCCTCTGTGAATTCCCTAGAAAATCCAACCTATAAGAAACTTGCCCCACACTCTTACTAACGGAGAAAGTACATAAGTACCTCGATGCTAGCTTCCATTTCTTATCGAACCTCATAAATCCCTTCATATGAGACACCCTCACCAAAACCTGGTCTCCCACATCCAACTCTATGTGTCTTCTGGTGGCATCCACATCACTTGCCTGAGCGTGACTCCACTCAAAATCCCAAAATTGTTGGATCCTCTCTTAGCCAGAAAAGTCCCTCATCTATATCTTCACAGTCTTCTAACCCTTCTTATTTGTGATAGCTCTCCTTGTTGTATATAACTGGAATATCTCATTTCTCAAACTATACTTATAAATGCCTCTTTGGCATACGGTTAAACATATTCATTACTTGGTTCTCTTATCACGAGCAGTTCTAAAAATCAAAGCACTCAAGGAAAACATACACCTTGTATCTCGAGCGTATATGCTCAACTATACCAAACATAACATTTTTATATTAAACTAGGCCTTACATACTTGGAATGACTATACCGTAAGGGTGTACTTAATTACCCGACTAATCGTAACTTAATTATTCTTGAGTTTACGCCGCCGATCCACTAGTGGTTCGACCTTTCCACAATGCTTATTAGACAACACTACTCGGCTCCACTGACCTTAAATCATAAAATACTCACAAATCACGGTCTTATCCACATACACGTGCAATAACTAAAATACGAAGTCCATGCCCCAATGAAAAACATCTCCCAAATCTCGACGCTCACTAAGGATGATGCGGGGGATATCTCGCAAGTGAAATCCAAAGAAGGAACCCCCCGATACACTACTACCTAGAATGGTCGTCATCAAGATCCATAGGCCCAAAGCATATAACTGGGAAACTCAAAATCCTATCGCCAGATGTATAAGTCTAATTGAAAACTCCTACATCTCTAAAGAAGCAATACACACTGCGCTCGCCCTGTCACTAAGTCATCGATGCTAAATCAAAAACGAGTTCGATCTCTCTACTAAATGGTAAATCTGACATACTTTGAATCACATCGATAAAAGTCCCTACAGACCGGGATAAAATATAACAAGACAAATATACTCTCCGAAGTCTCGTTTACAATAATATATATATATATAGGCTCAACCCTCTTTCAGGTGATACTTTGTAAAATAATACATCATACCCTAGAACAACGAATACGATAGTCTTATTATAATAGTTCATTATCGCTCAAACCTTCGCTAACCAT
This sequence comes from Sambucus nigra, assembly GCA_949130495.1. Classification (NCBI taxonomy): domain Eukaryota; kingdom Viridiplantae; phylum Streptophyta; class Magnoliopsida; order Dipsacales; family Adoxaceae; genus Sambucus; species Sambucus nigra. The sequence continues at coordinate 531,364,709 of OX422221.1, read as the reverse complement.
TAATACTCAGGATAATAATATGTTCTACCCTCATAACTCTTAAATGTAGCAAAACTATCGCACGATATAAACATTCCCTTAGTGTCCTTACTTGCTTCCCTGTAGGCGGCACTAAAGAGCCTTGCTACCCAATGGTAAGTATATGCATAATAATAAGGTTAACACTGCTAGTGCATCCGCTAAATCCAACTCACCCATAAACTTTAGTGTTAATAATCATATATTATGATGAACCCATGTCATACGAAACTTATCCCACACTCATAAGGATAAAATAAAGATTTTACCTTTAATTGCTAACTGCCTTGCTTGGTCAACGGGTTCCTGAACGTGATTCTCACGTCGAAACTAACCCAAGAATTTTTGTAATGGTTGAACCTCTTGGTTACCATCTTGTAGTTTCCCTCTTCCTCGCTTTGTAAAATCCCTCTTCATGTGGCCTACTCCCCACAAGTGAAACAACGGCTAGAAATATCTCCCTGCTTCTGGTCCTATAGAAATCCCCCTTCACTTGATTAAAATTCCCTTAATCTGAATCTCTTAAATGAGTCCCTCTCTTGGTTATTCTCCCAGGTGGTGCCCCATTAGTACCAATTACATTCATTCTTTCTCAGCTGACTAGACCCCCCAATCTCTTAGCTCCCTTCATATAGAAGCATTAATATTGTCCTTGTAAAAGTACAATATTAACGACATCACCATAAGTCATCCATGTTGGATTTCACACTCAGTGTTGGCGTATACTACCCATGAGTCCATCATCAACTCAAAGACCATTTTTATCCTCCATATCCACTTCGTCGGGTTTGAAGTTTGCTAAACAAGAAAATTCTCCTTGGTGCTCTTCCACTGTCCGACCATCATGTAATAAGTTTTAAATTTTTTTCCGCATCTCTTTTCAAACATCTGATGAAAGGATTTGTGATCAAAATGCACCCTAAATTCCTCGATATTCATGATATCTCTCCTCGGATGTGGTGACAGGATCCATCACTACAACACTGCTCCTATGAGCTAAAACTTTTGCCCAAAATTTAAATCATGAGTGTCACTGTACTCCACCACATGCAATTGCCTTTAGATGATCTCATTTCATTAGCCAATCACACTTCTGTAGTTTCCCCAAAGTCTTATGGATGACCCTTTTAAAAGGCCCCTCTGACCCTCTCCCTTGCCGACTGTAGTGGGTGAGTCTTAATTTGAGCACCATGTACTATGGCGGTTGATAAGCACCCAAAAGTGTCTATTTTATACCCCGAATAGATGCATTTTAGTCTCTCATTTTAGATAAAAATGGCCTTATGTTCGTATTTATTTATTTCTCAGGTCAATACGCAGTTGCGGTATAAACAATGCTAAATCAGTACAATTGCAACTCAATAGCGGTCAAAAGCGTGCATTGAAGAAATCAAAGGAGATCGCGTAGTCTGAAGTCCATTCTGAGCTTGCCCCGATGTGATTCGATGCCCCGAACCAGTCCCGTAACCCTAACCTGAGCCTACACCGAGCCCTGACCATTCCCCAAGCCCAGTGTGTGTTGAGTTTGTACCCTTATTATTTTTCTAGATTTTTGTTTTGAGTCGTTTTACTTTTAGGGTTTATTTTTTATTTATTTAGAATTTTTAGGGTTTATTTACTATTTTTATATTTTATTAGTATATTTTTATTCTATCTTTATTTTTATTAGTTATTAGTTTTATTTTTATTAGGACTAGATTTTTTTAGGATTTCATTAATTAGTTTTATCTGATTTTACATTTTTTTTAGGATTTTAGTTTATAGTTTAATAGAATTTTATTTATTTATTTTTATTTTCTTTTTATTTTCATTGTATTAATTGAGTCTTTATTTTATTAGAATAGAAATTTTATTTTTAGTTTTTTAGTTTTAATAGTTGTATTTTTATTAATTAGTTTTATTTTTTTAGGGGTCACAAATTAAACACACTAACACACACATTCCCTAACACTACCTATCCTCATCCTCACCTACACCCTATTATCCTTTACCCTCACCCACACAATTACCCCCCAACATCATCTTCTCCAACTTACACCAACCACCTTCTCTCTCCTCTCTCCTCCCCCATTAATAAAACCCCAAAACCTCCATAACCCACATCTCCAAACTTACAACCCCTAAACCTTCTCCCCCCTCCTACCCGTCGCCGTCCCAATCGGACCCCAACCAAATCCCGTCGGCGCTGTTCTCCGGTCGCGATCTCACCTCTCTGATGCCAGCGATTCCAGACCTCTCCCCCTCCTGCATCACCTTCGGAAGCGAAACTAGCGTTGTTCGGACCTCCAACCTCAAGCCCGCGGCCTGGAAAACTCGACCCATTCCGACCTGCCCCTCTACGATTCAACCTGATCGCGACCACACCTCAAGCCCTGACCTGCCACCTCAACCCGATCACCATCTCGATCCAACCTTTCCATAGTCATCCAAAAATCCCAAAAAAATCGGAGTAAATCCCAAGCCAAGAAAATCCCATGCAAATCTCTCCACCCAAATGAATTCGTGGACTTTTAAAAGAAGGGGTAAGGCTCACTTTAAAAGGGACTCTCTCAGCACAAAGAAAAGAAGACAGATACAGAGAGAGAAAGGAGAGACGGAAAAAGAAAAAAAGAGGGTTGAAAAAATAGTCACAAAAATACAACAAAATATAGTTTTAGGTCTAGAAAAATTTGTAGGTTCATTTTTTACTTTTAGTTTTGTAATCCAGTCAGATTTTGTGACAAGTTTGGGACGCATGTTCATGCACACAGTTGACACAAGAAATTATTGCGTATCGTATTCTTTCTCTTTCTCTTTAGTTTCTTGTTTGTTAATTGTGCTTGTGCTACAAATTTAATCATGTCTGGCTAAACACCTCATTCAAGGGGTGGGATGAAATGCGTATGTTAAGTTGTTTTATTTGAATAATAATTCATTGATGTGTTCTGGGCTAATTAAATTGGGAAAAATCACACATTAATTTATGTAACGAGATTTAATAAATTAATAGTGCAAATTAATATTTGATTTTTGGATTTCACTTAGAGATAAGTATTATTGTTAAATTAAAATATTAATTATGTCTGTGCAATTCAAAGAATCGTACAAATTTTAATAAATTAATCTTAGCGAATATTTTATTGAAACGAGTGTGAATCTTATTTTTTTATGTTGTGACTATTCCCGATTTAATTGCTGAAAGGGATAAAATTAAATTTAGGATTGTAACAAGAGTTAAATTTTAAATTCAATATTATTTCGAACTATTCAATTGAATGGTTAGGACTTTAAATTAATTTGACTACGCGGTGTAATCCCACCTCTTGTTTCTTCTCATAAATTCCAAACTAGATAACTTTCTGAATTTTTTATAGTCATTTTAGTTGAATAAATTGTCGTTTGCTCCCTTGAAAATTGTTTTTAAAATATAAAAAAAAACATTAAAGAAAAATTTTTAAAACACAAAAATATTTTTAATAAAAATTGGAATTGCAAGTTTTCACGATTACAGTTTCAATGCTAGAAATTGGATTGATACCTAAATTTGCCACGATACTGAATTTTTAACAAGTTTTGTAGGTAATTCCAGGAATTTTGATACTCGAAGTTTGACCGCAACGACATTCCAAATCCATAACTGAAGGAAGACACAAAATAAGAAGTATCAGCGGTACTTGGAGAAACAACTGCTCCCTAGTGGTTATCACAACCTCAACTGCCTGAATAATAATGATGACTTCTATTACAGTCGGCATTCCCAAAATACTCTATGGATTTGGTTAAGCCTCTCCTCTTGTAGTCCTCCTAATGACCCACATTGGTCATTTGATATCGTTCAGTATACAAAACCCAATTGAGATCTTATATTGTTCATGTCAACTATACTAAATAGCTAGACAACGTAAGTCGCATTATGAATCGACAGTCCTAAGCATAGGCCTCTATATCAAAGAAAAATAATATTAAAAATGTAATAAGCCTTATTAATTGATGCTCTGATACCATCTGTTGATGCAAAAAACTAGACTAGGCCTTATTAATTGATCACATATAAAATAAGTAAAAACAAATAAGACAAAGAGATTTTTAAAGTGGTTCGGCTCGAAGGAAAAGCCTGCATTCACTGTTATGTATTGCTTGACTGCCTTGAATTATTTTTTGATCCCCCTACAATGAGGGTGCTACAATGTATTTATAGCCTAAAAGGGGTGTTGAGAGTTGTCTTATGAAAGGATGGAATGCCTTCATTTGTTAGGTATTTACATCATTCAATACATAATGAGAATTAAATATAAGACTGCTGGCACTTCATTGGCCATACTGGTTGGATTTTCGACCGTTGGTCGATCTTCCCAGTTGGTTGGTATCCTCTGTTGGTAGAACTACCATGTTGGTCAAACTTCCTTAATGGTCAGGATGCCTTCTTGATCAGGGATTTGTATCATGCTGACTTGGACTTATGCCACATTGGATGACACGTGTTAGTTTATAATTAATCCACGTAAGGTGGGGAATTTCAGTATCAACAAAAGCCCCCAATGTTTCATACTTGGAGTTGATGCGAAAGTGTGGAATATTATGCTTTAATAGTAGTTCAGGCTGCTTGGTAAGTTGCAGACCTTCCAGACTTGTGAGATTTATCCTTCTAATTGACCATTTCGAGTGCGACTGGCAGTTTTGTAAATATTTCAAATTTTAGCAAGCATTTCTGGGGTATCTTTGTCTTTTCTCTTGTTATCCACCATAAACTCAAGCGTCGTTCTCTTTAATAATTACTTTTCCTAATTTTCGAGGCGACTTATAAAAGGGCAGTACAACTGCGATCATCTTCTAGCTTCCCTTTCTGATTCTGCTGCTGTGTTCTTTGAACCTTCGTGCGATCATTTTCTTTTATGTCTTCAGTTCTTGCTGAATCCTTAAACCCTTGAAAAACTTTCTCTTTTCTTCTTTGCTTCTTCATCATGATTTATTATATTGAGTCGTTTGAAAAGTTATTTCGTCTGGGGTTGTACTGGAGCATCCCACTTTTCCTTCTAATTTTTTCTCTCTTGCTGAGGGCCATTGGTTCCCTTCCATATTTATTGCTGAGTGTGGATTCACGTTTCCTCCCAATCCCTTGTGTCTAGAGTTTTGTCAGTATTTTAACGTTGTACCTGCAAGAGTAGCTCATAACACATGGAGGTTAGTGAATAGAGTATATAGGTTAAATCAAATCCATGGAACCCATCTAGGGATTCAAAAAATAATGTTTTGTTATAAATGGGTAACTAACGACACAAATTATTGTTTAAAAACTAGGGCAGTTAGTAAAGCTTTAGTAGTTAACCTCCCTGATTCTAATAGGGATTATTTTGATCGTGGGGTAGTTGTAAAAAATTGGCAACATGCTCCCTTATATGGAGGTGCTAAATATCAAGGACTTAGATGTACTCTCTTTGTCAACGGAATAGGTTGTTCTATGTTTAATAATTTTTCTCTGTTTATATTTGATAAAATGTCATACTGAATGTTGCTTTATAAAATTGATTATAGTTAATCGGAAGATAAAGTGCCCCAAAGAGAGTGAGGTAAACTTGAGAGAACTGGAGTTCATTTGGGGACTTCATCAAAAGGTGGCCGAGGAGCACATTAGGTTTGCTTCTTATTTGCTTCAATACAAAAATACCATTTCTTCCTTCGTTGCCAGACCTGCAACTCCTTCTTCTTTAGTGATTGATATTGATCATGAAGCTGCTATTGATTCAAACGTTCATCTTTCTGATATCATGAAGAAGATAAAGTTCCCTGATCTTCTTAGTGGTAGCACTGCTGGCTCCCAAAAACCTGTTGAATGGGCTAAGAAGAAGACAGAGGATGTCATGAAAGAGCCCCCATCCCCTAAAGACCCAGCCCCCAAAGATGATAAACTTCCTTTGAGAAGACTTAGAAGAGGGCTTGCAGAGAAGCAGGTCGAATAGGTGATCGACCAACAGACCTTAGTCAAATTACCTTCTTCTAATGCTAGTCCTCCAACTGTTATTACTCCTGGTTTGGCCAAAAAATTTGATCAAGTCTAGAACTCTTCCGGACCATAGGGGGTGGATGCTATGCTGCCCCGAGTAAAGGTTTCTGAATTGGTTACCTAGATCCTTGCATCGGTAAGTGATTTCCATCTTCTTGATTCTATTGCCTTTATATTTTTCATATACTAACTTAACCTACTTCTTTTGCATTTCTTGGTGTATTTTAATAATATGCTGGAGACGGATGATGCAATTCGGACTTCTTCTTTAAATGATGTAAAGGAATCTTTAGCTGGCTTGAAGAAGTCTTTGATCGATTTTCAGTAAGCCTTAAAGACTGAGAGAAGTACTTAGATGGATAAACTGAAGACTGCTGAAAATGCTTGACAAACGTATGAAGGAAATTCCCTTCAAACTGAGCGCACGACTAAGGAAGCTAAGCGCAGGGCAGAGGAAGTTGAGCATGGGGCTAAGACTGCTTAGGATCTTGTGACCTCTGAAAGGTCTAAGAGAAAGTATATTGTCAAGGAGTCCTTCAGTACTGGTTAGGACAAGGGCTGAAACAAAGCCATTTTTGCTGCCTCTGCTCAGATTGAGTATGCAATAGAAAAATATTTTAGATACTTTTAGGTTGCTGCTCTCCATGAGTTAAATTCTGTTGAAGGCTCTAAACTTTTTTAGAAGTATACTCATGGTCCTCCTCCTGTCATTAAGGGTGAGGTTAAAGATGAAGTTGGTTCTGGGGAGTCTTCTTTAGTAGTTGAATCTGTTGCCGACCAACTTAAAATTAATGAGTCTTCTCTTCCTCCAATCGAGCAACTCCAGGCTGTAACCCCTTTTCTGAGCAGGATAAGAAGGTTGATAATGATAGGGATAAGGTGTAAAGTCATTCGGAATTTCCCTTTTTTATTCTTGTATCTTTTTCTTTACTTTTATTGTACCTAACCTCTTTATTACCAATACAATAAATCTTTTGTTCCTTCTTATCTCTTGTTGATTATGCCTATTTTTCGTTCTTGTTGCTCACTGGTGATCATTTCTTCTTGCTAGTTTATAGCAAAGATGGAATAATTATCTTCTAATATTACCGAGCTACTTAGGAATTCTAATGATTTTTTTCAAAGCTGGTTATATAGACTTATTCGAAGAAGAAATCATTAAGTTTCTCAATAATGATGTATCAGAGAAGGCTAAAGAAGCCTACAAATATTTGAAGTACTTACTTAATAGGGTAGTACCAAACAATGTTGCCTACTATGAGATGATAGAATAACTTCAAGAACATCATAAAGAATCCACTGATCTGTTGCACCAAAGCTATGAGCAGAAACATCGAAGCTTAAGTGTAGGTCGGGGTTTTGATAACTTTTTTTCTGTTTATAATAAAAAGGAAGCTTTACTTAAGCTTGAAGTTGAAGAAACTATAACTATTGCCAAACTCGTGGAGGAGGAAAATAATAATTTGAGGGATGAAGTGAATCTTTTGAAGTCTGCCTCTGGAGCTGTTGTTGCTATTACCGATTAGGGGTACTCCTTTTTAGAAGCTGAAAATGAAACATTAAGGGATGAGTTGGAAGCCTTAAAAAAGATTAAGCCTGCATCCTCTTCCCAAGTAAGAAATAAGCCTGACCGAGGAACCGCAAAGGAAATTAGGACCCAACAGACCCTTGCCAATAAAGCTGCGTAATTAAAAGCTAAAGAACGAGATATTACTGAGTTATCCCAAAAGATGCAAACTTTGTCTGAATAACTATTCACTTAATTTTCCCAATTGCAAGCTAAGGATGGAGTGCTGAAGAAGATGCATTCTCAAGTTAATAAATTAACCTTTCAATTCCATAAGAAACCTAGGGAAGTCTGGATAGACGGGTATAATGAAGCTTTGGGGGAATTTTGATGATAGGCTTTAATAAGCTAAGAATGAGCCTTATAAATGGGGTTGGACAAACGCTTTGACAGTGATGAAGGTAGATCAGAACAGTTCATTATGGGATTGGTATGAACCAGGTTTGCTTTATCTTGACAATCCTCCTATCAAGTTAGATGTTAACTGGATTCCTATTCATCTTATTCCTCAATGCTTGATTTCAAAGTACTTAGGAGATTATGAGCTACATGATGAACTAGAGATCGTCCCACCTCCTCTTCTACTTGATCGTCCTAGTAGCAGCAATATCAGGATGCTTCAGAATTTTAACTTCATCAGCTCTCCTTATACTTTGGATGATCCTCTAGCTGGCATGGATCCTATTTTTAAGGCTGAAGGGAAATGCCCTATAGAATAAATCTTTGTATTTTGTTTCTTCATGTTTACTATCAAGCAACAATATGTAATCATTAAATTGGATCAATGGAAAGTTTGGATCAACTTATTTTATCAATCTTTGATTGTGAATGGATCAACTATTAGTCAATCTCTGTATATGGATATTTTCTTAGTCTTTGGCTGTGAATGGATCAACTTTTAGTCAATCTCTAATTCTGGATTGACAATTTACCAATCTATAGTTTTTCACCGATTTTATTGATACTATTAGGATTATCCTAAGTATCGTACCAATTACCCATGCATCACCATGGTTCTACTAATATACCTAAAGTTTTAGGTAATTGCGTTAGTTACCTTGGTCCCTAGGCATGAGTGGAACATTTGTCAATCTTTTAGTCTAGTTTAGATGAAATTATTCATCCGGGTCTTCATTAACCAAGCATTTGGGACTTACAATTTTTCCTTGCATGGTTTTTATGTGTTGAAAACCAATATTATTGGTGCCTTTACTGATACCGACCAATATTTTATTAATTGTTTGTGTTGATAACCAACCTTGTTGGTGTCTTTATGGATCCGACCAACATTGTTGGTGTTTTTGTTTATACCGACCAACATTTTGCTGGTGGTTTATGTTAACAACCAACCTTGTTGGTGCCTTTGTTGATGCCGACCAACATTGTTGGTGTTTTGCTGACACCTCTATAGTGTAGTGCATTGCACTAGTACTCTGAAAAGAAAAATAACAATTTTAGGGAAATCACATTCTCATTAATATTGACATGAACTGAGTACAACATGGTTACATCATTGATAATATTTCCTTAGGTGTTCTACATTCCATGGATTCTTGAATTCTTCACCCTCCAATGTCTCAATTCGTTATGTGCCTGGTAAAATAATTGTTGTAATACGATAAGGCCCATGCCAATTGGCTTCAAGTTTATTGTTCTTCTGAATCACCTTCTTCAAAACATAATCACCTTCTTTTAAGTTGCTCGGCTTCATCCTTTTGTTGTAGAAACATTGAGTCCTTTGTTGATGGGCTGCATCCTTAGAGATGAATCTTCACGTACCTCTTCCAGCATGTGTAAGTCCAGCCTTCTCATTAGATCACTGATTGGGGTATTAAAATTAAGAACTCTGTGAGTAGGTAAGACTAGCTCGACAGGAATCACAGCTTCAGTACCAAATGCTAACATGTAGCGAGTTTCTCCATTAGCTGTTCTAGCGGTTGTTCGGTAAGCCCATAAGACAAAATGCAGTTCATTGATCCAATTCCCTTTAGCATTCTCTAGCCTTTTCTTCAACCCATTTAAGAAAGTTCTATTCGTTACCTCTTTTTGTCCATTGCTTTGAGGATGGCCAGGAGCATAGTGGATTTTTTGGACGTTGGATTGGGCATAATAAGTAGCAAATTTATCGTTATCAAATTGTGTGCCATGATCAGTGATAAAGGGGTAGGGCAAGCCATACCTACATATGATATTCTTCCAAATAAAATGATAAACCTTTCCATAGAACATATCGATGAAGGGTTCAGCTTCCACCCATTTAGTGAAGTAATCAACAGCTACAACTAAGTACTTGAACCTTCCTCTGGTGATCGGCAGAGACACGACCAAGTCAATTCCCCACATAACAACGGGCCAGGGTGAAGTTATTGGTGTTAGGAGAGCTTATGGAGTTTTATGTATGCTGGAAAACATCTGACACTTATCACACTCCTTGGAAAAAGCTACATAATCTCCTCTCATAGTTCGCCAGTAGTACCCACGTATGTTGATTCTTCGTAACAAAGTTATCCTCGCTATATGGGCTCCACGGGATCCTACATGGACTTCTTTAATCAAATCTTTTACTTCAGCGGGATGCACATAACGTTATAGACCAGCGATTCGTCCTCTTCGGTACAACACACCATTGTCTAGCAGCTTTGTATTTCAACTTCTTAACTATAAGTAGGTCGGCTTGTAGAATTCCAACTTCAATATAAGCTCTTATGGGGTCCATCCAAGATGGCCCTATGTCAACCGCAATAAAATTAACCATCGGGTCTTCATCAATGATCTTATTAGCAAGTAGCTCAATAGGAACAGTTGTACGCAACTCAATTCTGGTCATACTCCTTAGTAAGTAGCTCAGTAGGAATAGTTCTTTGTGACAACCCGCCTCATTAAATATCGGGTGATCAAGCCTTTATTAAATTAAAACAGGATTCCCATTTGGTTCATTCTTAGCATCACTGTCGAAAACATTTTAAAGTTTAAACTAACCACCCAGTATTCAAAAAGTCGGTGTCAATTTTTTTCTTTTATTTAAACAATAACTAACAACATGCGGAACATTATTACGATAATCAACATTCCATGCAATAGTAATATAAATCCATCCACAAGATAAATGACTTATGTAAAAATGATACCGAATAAACCATTGGCTAAAAACCAATATAAAATCCAATATGAATAAAACTCTCTAAGTACAAAGTCTAACTGATATAATAGAAAATAACCAAGGGCGACATGCCCGAATGAAATACAAAACTACACCCTAAACTAGAAATGAAGTAAGTGAAGCGTCTAAGTTCAAATCCTGCAAGCATCTACAAGTGCTACAACTACGCATCCCTGGAATGGATCATCCTGCTTGGCGTCCCTGTGGTTGGACACCTAAAAGGTTTTTGAAATTTTTTTGTAAGTATGGGTCAGAGCCCAAGTAGAAATCATTTAAAAATATTTAGCAAGCATTTAAATTGTAATTTAAATGAACAGTTATTAGATACACATGTTAGGTTGCGAACACTCCCTTGAGTTCATCACCTCTCCTCTATAGTGCGCCCCTAACGTTCCCTAGTTATTCTACCCAAACTAACTAGGTCTTAAGTATCTAATAAACTCCAAATTAATCTAGTTCACCAGTACCGCCCATACAGTACGCTACTGACTACCCTTAATTATCATTAAGTCCTTAGTTAAGTTTCCCCGTAACTTACTCGTACCACCCATGCAATACTATATCAAATTAATTAGTAATTAACATCTCTCTCATGTTATTATCTACCCAACGTTAACATTTCACATATGTTATTATTCAGCCTTTCTATTAAGTTTATCTACTTAAACTTTATCTTAGATATTCATTATCTATCTTCCTACTATTTACACATTAGTAGATCCGTCATTTATTAGATATACACTATCTAATCTCCCTACTATTTACTCTTTAGTAGATTAATCGTTCTTTAGATACACATTATCTCATCTCACTACAATGCGTTAACAAAATAATTTATACCAATAAGACAAATTGCAAGTTCGCCATTTGTATAATTAATCTTTTACTCACTAAGATTATTTTACTTAACACTATTCCCATATCTACTAATTTCACATAGTAGAATTATTCACAGGTATATATAATATATATATATATATATATATATATATATATATATATATATATATATATATATATATCTTGCACCCCTAGGTTAAGACCTCTTGGCGCAATGCATACTCTGCTATCGTATCCCGGTACATCTCCCACTGAATAGGGATAAAGGGTTCAGATAATTTCCCACGAACCATAAAAATACATATCACACATATTGGAGGCGAACATAGCCCCTAACCCGATGGGTCGCGCACATACCTATGCTCCCATTTGACCGTCGAACTATCATATCTAGTATAGCACATTTTCAAGGTTCTATGTTCAATGTTACGAGTCTAAAAATACCCCCGAAGGCTCATCAGGATAAGACCAACCAAGCGCGCAACCTCCACCCGATAGCAAGCAGTGTAGGTATGTCATACACATAATCAATCAATCCGTAGGTATACAAGCATCCTATAATAGTCTTAGGTATGCACACAACCTATCATCAGTTTTTTTAGTTATTCACACAACCCATAATAAATCTTAGGTATTCACGCAACCCATAATAAATCTTAGGCATTCACGCAACCCATAATAAACCTTAGTTATTCACCCAAGCCAATATAAACCTTAGGTATTCACCTAACCCAATTCTTTTAGTTAACTATGTAGTATAATTATCTCTACTACTCAAGGTACATTGGCCCATTATGACTATCCTCTCTCTCGGGTTAATTTCATAAAAATCCTAATCGTCCGGAGAATATTTCAATTTTCTGGGATCTCATTAAAAGTTCCAAAAATCTCGTTTTTAACAATTAAGCCCAACTAACCTTAGCCTTAACTCTCGTATATATGACTAAGTCTCAAACCTATAAAGGCCTAATTCCATCCAATATATCTCTTATAATATTCTAAGGATCCCAAAAATGACCCCGATAGTTTATCCGCAAGTTCCGGGCTTAAACATGGGAATTTGCCAAAATCTAGGAAACCAAATTAAGTCATAAATTTTCTAGCAGATTAAACACACTGTACTAAAATGTCGATTACTCACTCTACAGCACTCCAATTGACCTGATTCCAAGCTCATTAGAAAGATAAGAGATATACCTTTCCATAAATGTAAGGATCTCACGCTAATTCTAAGTAAAATTGAAATGGAATACATTTAAAGTTACGTCAAAAATTCTGGCAGATTACTATGCTGGCAGATCAAACGCCCTATAGTAAAACGTCGATTACGCCCTCTACAGAAATCCGATTTACCTTATTCCAATCTAATTAGAAAGATAAGAGAGAGATATTTCCAGGAATGTAAGGATATCACTCTAATTATAATTAGAATTGAAATGGAATGCGTTTAAATTTACGTTAAAAATTCTGGCAGATTGACATCTTGTGTTCATTAATTAAACCCTAAGTCATTAAAGATTCATATTCTTCAACCAAGAACCCATCAAGATTCAATATTAATCATCAAATATATTCTAATATCCTTTTATCTTTATATAGGGATAATTTTTAATGAAAAGTTTACACAAAAATATCAAAGATTCAATCCAAGAATCAAATTCTCCTTTGATAAAATAGAACCCTAATTTTCTCTTGTTCATCATCTTTATTAATCAAGAACTCAGATTTCTACCCTACTAATTAAACCAAACCCATTGATTTTGTATTATCATCATTAAGGAACATCTCTACATGCATTCCTCCTTTAGTTTATGAATTAAATCCTCCCAAATTCATATAAAACATCCAAAAGCATGAAATCAAACCCTAATCTACATGGGTATTACAACATGCTTAATATAAATTGCCATTAATACTTGCCTCTCAATAGAAGGTCTGAATTTCATTAATATGATGGTGTGGTTGTTCTCCCCTCGCTCCGATCTTGATTTCGTTGCATTCGGGGCGAAAAACTGTGTAGGAAGCTTTGGCTTTCTCTTCCTCTTCCTCTTTAATGGTCTCTCTTCTATTGTGATTGTGTTAACCCTAGCCCCTTCTCTCTAATGTCAGATATACACTTAATATTTTCGGAGTTATCTAATCCTCCAACTCCCAAATGACCGAAATACCCTTAAACGATGTCGGGCTGGTCCAAAATCATCTCGAGACCCAAACTGTACACCCGAGTACACTTTTTCGACTATTTTGACCCTTTCGGAACCAACCGTAACCTTAAAATCTCCATCCGAGTCACTTTAAAAATCATCTTAATTCCACCTCAAAATACGACACGTGTGAAATTAAACTTATATTGAACTGATTTACCCTCAATCACCGAATTAAATAATTTCCCTAAATTAAATAAATTCTAAATCATCGAATAAAATAAATTCCAAATCATCGATTTAATTAAATCCTAGATTATCAATTTAATTTAATTAAATATCCACAGAAATATGGGCTATTACATTCTTATGCAGTTTCTTTTTCTTGGAGTTAGTCGGGGGTATCTCTAGTAAGTCCACTGATTCCTAAGTATTGATCGTCAGGAGTCCCTTGTTGCTCGGGAACCTCTGGGTAAGTGAATTCTGCAATAAAATCAGACACAACATGTCCTTTTAAATAAGACCTTAGTTCATATACAAGACCATATTCCCCTAACTCCACAGCCCAATACATCAATCTTTCGAATTTTTCAGGCTTATACAAAGCTTGCCTCAGTGGCATGTCAGTGTATACCACTATAGTGTGAGCTTGAAAATACGGCTTCATCCGTCTACTTGCCTTAATTAAGGCCAATGTTAACTTCTCTAGCTTGGGATATTTGACTTCCACTCCTCGAAAAGCTTGTAATAAAATGGCTTTTGAACTCCATTTTCCACCCTGATCAAGGCAGAGCTGACAGCTGATTCAGAAACTGCCAAATACAAATGCAACTTTTCTCCCAGCAATGGTCGGGAGAGTAGCGGGGGTGCTCCCAGGTACTTTTTCAATTCTAGGAAGGCCTTTCCACATTCATCGTTCCATTCAAAGTTTTTTTTATCACCTTAAAGATTGGTAAACATCTGTTTTTTACTTGGGACACAAATCTGTTGAGTGCTATTACACGCCCTGTTAGCCTTTGAACATCCTTTTAATTGGTCTACTGGTCGGGGATTGCATTTCTATTAAGGCTTTGTTCTTATCTGGATTAGTTTCAATGCCCCTTTGGTCTACGATATACTCGAGTAACATTCCTTCCTGAAATTCGAAGATGCATTTGGTCGGGTTTAACTTCATCTAGTTCTTTTCCAATTGATCAAACATCTGACTAAGGTTGGAAATATGATCAACGGATTTTTTGCTCTTTATCAGCATATCGTCAACATACACCTCCATGATCTTGCCTATCTTCCCCTTAAATACTTTGTTCACCATTCTTTGATAAGTGGCACCTGCATGTTTTAGACCAAACGACATAACATTTGCGGGAAAAGAATGTGGCTTCATTTTTATCAATTCGTGGCTTCATTTTGATCTTCTGCCTTTGCATTTTTTTATCTTCTGTCTTCATTTTGATCTAGTTATAACCAGAATATGAATCCATAAAATTCAGCAGCTCGTGCCCTGAAGTAGCATCCACCAGTTGATCAATTCGTGATAAAGGAAAATGATCCTTTGGGCACACTTTGTTTAAGTCAGTAAAATCTATACACATCCTTCACTTATTGTTTTTCTTCTTGACCATAACTACGTTGGCCAACCAGTCTGGGTACTTCACATCTTCAATAAAATAATCTTTTTGAAGCTTCTCCACTTCTTCCTATATAGCCTGATTCTTTTTTGGGCTAAAAACTTCTTCGTTGCTTTACAGGTTTAACCTCCTCTCCTTATTAACATTAAGCTCGTGGCACAGGAAATTTGGGTATATGCCAGGCATATCTTTGTGGCTCCATGCGAACACCTGTTTTCTTTATCTCAAGAAGGCTATCAACTCATGTTTAAGAACCGGACCCAATTATGCTCCTATTTGAGTTGTTCGCGCTGGTTTATCATCATCCAAAGCAATGTTTTCTGTTGCCTCCATCACCTAGCCTTTTACAAGCTCTAATTCGTCTCTTGGATATAAGGTTTCAACCTTAGATTCGCTATTTAGCTCAGATATATCCACTTGATAAGTGGTTGTTTTCCTCTTTAGTTCTACCATATCTTCCTCCTCGATAGATGAATAGTAGTATTCTCGAGCTACTTTCTGATCTCCTTTTACAATTCCAACTCCAAAGTTAGCCAGGAACTTCAGGCATTGATGAACAGTGGAAGGTACAACTTTAAATTTTTTCAGACTTACTCCTCCCATGATCATATTGTAAGCAGAATGAACATTTTTGTCCATCACAAAGAATCTTACATTCTCTGTCCTGATCGTCGGCCATGTCCCGATCAACACATCTAGATTGATTGTTCCCAATGGAAATACCTTCTCACCAGAGAATCCAATTAAGGCCTGTGATAAGGCTCCAGTTGGTTGAGTTTTAAATCCAAACTGTCAAAATAGGGATAGAATATAATGTCCGTCGAACAACCATTATCCCTTAACCTTCCCCTTCTTCGTCTGAATAGACACATAAGTATCGAGCCTATGTGGCCTACCCCCAGGGCCACTCCCTGTCCCCTTAAATAAAATAAAGTAAAATTGGTATTGGCCCCGCAA
Organism: Sambucus nigra; assembly: GCA_949130495.1. Classification (NCBI taxonomy): domain Eukaryota; kingdom Viridiplantae; phylum Streptophyta; class Magnoliopsida; order Dipsacales; family Adoxaceae; genus Sambucus; species Sambucus nigra. The sequence continues at coordinate 531,348,415 of OX422221.1, read as the reverse complement.
AGTAAAATAATGCAGAATAATATATTTCTGTAGTTATAGAAAAATTAAATCTTACCATCATCTTATGCTCCACCTCAGCCTAAGACGTCCGGCCGGAGTAGTGAACGTCCATCTTTTTTGCCCGGTTTTCCCTCCCCGATCGGCGAGATGCCAATTGTCGCTCCCTGTTCCCATTGTCAATGAACTTTTACGATTGTGCCAATGAGATCGGCTCCTTCAACGGGACGGATTCACTCATTCGGATAACGGACTCTCGGGTCTTCCCAAAGTACCAGGTACGCATATTTTTCTTCCACGTCTTGTGTTGCTCCCTCAACTGCTCTAAGACGGAATCGCGTAGCTTTGGATCCAGGCTGAATTGTTCCTGTCCAACAAATACAATGTTAGTTGCGAATAAATATAAATATAAAATGAAATAAAAATTGAAATATTCATATAAATATAAATATAAATTCATTACCTGTAGTGCCACACAAATAGCTAACTTGATCTCATTTGGCACCTCCATCCAACTAGTGTACCCCGGGTCAATGATCGTCTTTACCAGCTCGAGGGATCTCTCTAATAGCCTCATATTATTCTCGATGGTCATCCCCAATTTGCCATATTTTGGGAGCCTAGGGGCCGAGGAGACCTCCTCGCCTCCGCTACCACCGAGCCGAGACGACATCATCACAATCAGCATCATCATCCTCGCCTTAATACCTGAAGGCTACATTTGCTGTAAAAAAAATTTGTTATTAGTACAAATCAAAATGAATTAGAAGAAGACATGCAAATATGTACAATTACTACAAATCCAAATGAATTGTTACTGTTTAACACCTCAATTCTGAATTCTAAAACAACAACATCTAGCTCATAATATTTACAATTACTAAAAATCCGAAACATCCCCACCCTCACCCCTACTGCCCACACACACGCACACTACACACGAGTGAAAATGATAAAGTGCAAATCAATTAAAAGCATTAAAAATGGATTGATAAAGTACAAATTGGAATATTTATTACAAATTGAAAAATTATTTCAAATTCGGGTTATCATCAAATATGGAATATTTACTATCTTGCATACCCGATCTTAACAAATGAGTTCAATTGTTTTCCACTCAAACACCTTACCATTCTTACACCTAGCACACGAACATGGAAAATCTTCATCATTATGACATCTCTTTGCGTATTTCACAAATTCATTAGCACCTCTGCGAAACACATCCCCCATTCTATTTGTCTCACCCATCCACTCTTTGTATTTCGGATATCCCATCACAGCTACCACAACTAATCACCTATTAAAGGTAAGAAGCGTATATTCATGGATTAGTATAAACAAAACTTATATTTATAGTATGTTTCATTTAATTATGTCTTATTTATATTCTATTTTTAAATTTCAAATTCAAACTCAAACTTAGATTTATAGTATGTTTCATTTAATTTCTATTTCCTCTATCTCCTCTAAAGGGTGAGTGGTCCTATCCCATTCAAGACCGCATATTTTTGTTATATACTTAACAGCTCATGCACATTGTTACGATTTGAGAAAAATTCGACAGCATATCCCCGTAGCTCTCCAAGTACACGACATAGATTGGCAAGTGTGAGTATTATTTCAATTGATCAATTAAAATAACAGTCACACTTGTCAATCTTGTATGTACCCAGAGAAAATTAGGATAAGACTGCAAAACTTCCTCCAAAAGTAACAACTTTAAGCCACTAAGAATATTATTATACAGAAATTATGCAGTCACAAACTGTCCGAACGGGACAATTCGAGAGATCTCATTACAGGGGTAATTACTCTCGAACGGGTCTAAAGGCTATTGAATGCGTACACATAATAACTAGAAGGTTAGTATCTATGCGCACTATATATAATTTCAAGTATGTTTCATTTAATTATCGTAATATATATATATATTGTTCAGTATACAAAGTAATTTTCAAAAAAAGTTGAAAAATCCCACCCCCATATGGACAATAATCCAGTGGTCATGCCACTTTTAAAATTAAACAACCAAACATTGATCCACTATAATCCAACCGCAATGGCAACAACAAATGTGTATCCCGTACTCCTTCTAATTCATCTACTTAATTAATTCTTTTCATCAATTAAACTAACAATTAAAGTATATAATTATTAATTTACTAATTTACAATGAGGGGCAATCATACTTGCATATGAAAGGGGCACTAATTATTAATTTAAAAAAAAAAATAACAACCAATCAATATTAAATCAATCAATTCTTATACAAGGGGCATTATAATATGAGGAGCAATATCTAATAAACTAATAAAAATTTAATTAAAAAAACACACACGCGCATATACATCCCCTGCTGCCCCTTCCCACCACACGCACACACACACATATATACACACACATGCACATATACACATACACATGCATATATACACACACAAACACACACACACACACATACCCCCTCCCCTCCCCCAGCTTTGCTGCCTCCCCACCACCACCACCACACACGCATATATACAACACACACACACACATTTACACACACATATATACACACACTCACATATATATACACATATACATAAATAGGGTATAAATAGAGAGTAAACATACCAAAGTTCTAGAGAGAGAGAGAGCAGCCGCTAGAGAGAAAGAGAGATAAATGGAGGGAACAAAATCGGTGGTAAAAAAAAAAGGTAGGGTTTTTTACTGACAGAATTGTCATGGACTTGTCACGGTCATTGACCGTGACAAAAAATGCGTGTTTTTTTATCACCGTCAATGACCGTGACAAGCCTAGCCGCTAAAAAGGTGACAATTTTACCATTTTGGTGTAGTGATATATGGAATTCTTGGGATTAATAAAGACTGGGTTCATTTAAAATCTTAATTCCGAATCCAGCATCCTACGAAGTGAATTACTAGGGTGTGGGGGATTGTAATCCAACCTCTCGTTCTCATTTCATAGTTAAAATCTTAGTCTAATTATCATTAGCATTTATTTTAATTAGCATAATTGCATTTTGTTAGCTCGTAGTTTCATTAGTTGATTTTTCCAACATTTACATTTAGTCGTAGTTGTTTCCTTCCCTAGATCATCATTTCGTTTCTTTTAGAGTCAAAGTTAGGATTCTCGTTATTTCTATCGTCGTCATGAATTTGTTCGTTCTTTTTCCCTGAGGATCGATACCCGACTTACTGAGATTATTACTTGAGCGATAAGCTTGCACTTGAGCCTACATGGCACGCACACTAGACACATTTGTAGTCGCATCAACTGGGCTGACTGAGTGCGCGTCAATAGAGTACTCGTGGGTATTCCTGGGCTGACTGAACTGCGGTTCATGTGGAGTTGATACGAAATTCCATTGTTGATGTAGGTTGCGGCCTATGTGCATTTTCTGAGGTTAATCCATTGCAGATTTCATTGTAATTATTGTAAGTTACGATTTACTTCTTTATAGTGAAATAAAGGTTTTGCCCGAAAGGTATTTTTCTCGAAATCTATGAGTTAGCAATTTTATTTATGATCGTTTGACACACACACACACACGTGAGTGCATAGTTGCATGCTTAGGGGCTGAATTAAATTGGTTTGATTTTTGTCACCGATTAAATAACGTTAAATTGGAAATTTGCGAATTTATTTAAATCGATATCACACGGAATTCTCAAATTGGTATCAGAGCTTATTGAAAGCAATATACCTTTCACACGTGTCACCTCCTGGTAAACCCAGTTGATAAAAATCGGGATTGAGTGTTTGGGGTTTGGTTTTTAAGATGCTTATGTGGGTTTATTTGAGTGGAAAAATGAGAGAGGTGGGGAGGTCCTTCCCCCACCTTTTTTAGATTTGTTCATACTCTCTCTAGCTCTTGGGAGCTTCCACTCTCCCACCACCATAAACCAACCTACACCACCATATCTCCACCTTATGACACCATATTTTACAATTGTTCCACCATATATAAGCCTTATACACCCATTTTCCCTATTTCTTAGTGGATCTTTTAAATATGGCGTTATTGTTGTTGGGGGGAGGGGGGGTGTTGAAGAAGAAGTAGTAGAAATTAATGGAGTTCGAAGGGTGTTTAACTGGGGATTTTAATGGAGCATGCTTGTGGATCTAGCCAACCTTCTTGAGGCCACCTTAGGAGGTGGGGGTTTCCATAACCTTACTCTTCATCCATCGATTTTGGAGCTCATTTGAGGTGGGAAAAACTCTAGACTTTAGTATAAAATTATTTATTTCTATAGTGTTGGTCATGTCGTTAGAGTTTGTAAGATTTGGATGCATTCATGATTTAAGAATGATATTTCTTATGATTTATGAAAATGGGTTTTAAATATAAGGGGTTTAAACGGTCTTGAGAAAAATGATATTTCAAGAAAACTTGGTGTTTAAACATTTTTATGGAATAAAAATGTTAGAAGTTTATTTTGTTGGGAATATTTTATGAATAAATGTTTCAAATTTTTCTTGTGAAGAATTGGGATTTTTATATAAATGGACATTTGTTTATGTTTTGAAGAAACAAAAATGTCTTTTGCCTTGAAAATTATATGTGTGCGAACATTATGAAATTTCTATAATAAATTATATGTTAGACCCTTTTAATAGGATTTTGAACTTAAAATCCACCTTATCATGCCGATAAAGTTGTAGTATTTGATGATGAACACATAAATAAGTTTGATGATGATTTATTAGGCTTAAAATGAAATAGAGAAAATATAAATATCATCCCTTAAAGTGTGTGAAAAAGGTGTTGTAAATATGATAAGTGTATGTGTTCAAGACTACAAGTATTAATAAAGAAAATGGTATTTTTCTATAAAGTAGTCTTTAATTGTTCAATGAATTCTTAGAGAAAGAAAGTAATAAAATAAAGATGTTTCTAACATTAAAAAATGTTACTACAAGGTCTTAAATTAGTGTTAATGAGTTGAAAAAACTCAAAAAGTTAATGTGTGTAGCTTAGTATTGTTTTGAGAAACAACGTTTGTGAAAATGGAGGAAAGGACAAGTTTGGAAAAAAAATGGGTAAAATCGTAATTTTATGTAAAGTAGAACATTTTTATGAAATAAAAATGTTGGAAAGGGTGTTACACAAAATGGTACTAAATGAACTTGATTTTTGAAATAAAATCAATGTAAGGGTCTAAAGGACAAGAAATGATTAATTAAAGTGTAACACAAGTTGGGGTGAAACTCCGGGTTTTGGCTTCGGTCGATAAAGGAAAAGTGAAATAATGTGAACATTTGTAAAATATTAAAAGACATTAATATGGACTCAAATGATAGCAGGATAATTAAGGAGGGCACGGAGTCCTGGGGCGAAAGGCCCAAAATCACTGGCCAGAGCATATGGTAGCATAGCCAACGGTGTGGAGCCTGTTAAAGTATGCGGATATTGAAAGATTACTAGAAAAAGAAAATGAAAAGTGGAACGTGTCAAAAAATGCGTTGTATGGTGAATATGAGAAAAGACAACCTAACTTCAATAAATTAATAAATGTTTCGGTAAAGGATAACATGGACAAGTAAATGTGTAACTTGATTAATGTCCATAAACTAAAGGAATGGTAAAGTTAAGTGATTCAAGGAGTAGTCAAGCAACCTAAGGTTTAACCCATAATTAACACAAGAGTGTGTTCATGAAAGGTTTTCAAAGAAAAAGAAGCATTTTCTAATAAGGTGTTGCGTGTGTTGAAAGTTACTTTCAATAAAAATCCCAACATGAATTGCTATGAATAAAGGGGTAATTTGGGTGATAGAAATGTTTTTTCTTAAGCAAAGGGTATTGTTTAAAGTATTTAACCGTGTGTGTTGAATCAAGAAATAAATGTCAAGTCAAGTAAAAGGGAAATTCTTTTGCAAGATTAAAGTATATTAATCGGGGTAAGTAACGTTTTTAGAATAAAAACGATATCATTCATGTAAGTATAGATGTATATACATATATGGTAGTTTCATGTTCATGGAGATATAACATGTTAGAGTCTTTTTTCTGCCATTGGATTCTATATTGGATTGTTGTAATTTTCCACTAGGCATTCGGCTCATTCCCCCGTCTTTGTTACAGCAAATTGGGTGCAGTTTCGTATTTTGAGACTGTTGTTGAGGTAAGTATTCTTTTTATTTTTACTTTAGTAGCTCTGCATGCTGGGACTCCGATGATGCTTCCCACAGGCTGGGTCCCTCACGTAGCTTCATTTAAATGAAAATCGAATTCTAACAAGTGAATTGTTAGTTAAATAAAACTGGACTGGCAACATTATGTAGGTTGTTTCATTTCACTTCACACCTAAACCTCGGGTCGGACCGAATTGACCATATGTAACCCATAAATTCGGGACTGGGTGTTACATTGAATTCGTAGATAGCTCCTATTTCTCTTTTTTCAATCCCTTTATCTTCTTTCTTCCACTTTTCTCTTCTCTTGAACTCTCTCTCTCTCTCTCTCTCTCTCTCTCTCTCTCTCTCTCTCTCTCTCTCTCTAAATCTCTCTTGTGAAGAATATCAAAGGTGTGCTGACATACACCTTCCCAACATTTAAAATACTCCCTTAATTAACCTAATCTCGTTTTACTACTTAATCCTAAGTGTAAAATGACCCTCCTACCCTTATACGGATATTGTTATGTCTAAAAAGTCCCTGAAACACAATCATAACATCTGGGTACCTATTCTGGACTATTTCAACCCTTCTCAGATCACTGGTGCACTTGAAAAGGTCATTTGAGCCACCCAACTACAAATATGTTAACATCTCATTAATCGAACCCGATATGTGCATACTATAAGTGTTGCCAATAAAATATATCGGTCTGCCGATGTAACACACTATCGACATATAACAATAAATTGTCACTTTATGCGACATATAATAAATCAAATTTCTATTTACATATCACACGCAAGTAAATAATAATAATTATTATTATTATTATAAATATTAATCCTTCATCTTGATAATTAATATTTATCGAGACCCAACTTAATTTCCCTCAATTAAATTAATAATTATAAGCACACGAAAATTACATAATTAGATTAGTGCGGGGTATTACACTTGCTCCACTATTTTTAAGAGCCTCAACAAATGTGTAATTTGCATCATACATATCCATTAAGTCCCTCATCGAATCATAATTTGATCTTTAATAAGTAGATTCGGGTAGATGCAAAGTACCAATGTGATTAGCCCATTTACCATATTGTCGTTCACAATTGGAAAACATATGTCAATTCATGAAAAGGCTTTTTGTGTGTCGTTGTAGAATAATCTCTCCAATAAAATGTTTCCTTCAATTACCTACAAAATATAACAAAAACTCGTATAGAGATAAGTAAGGATGTCAATCCAACTCTATGGAGTGAAACACAAGAAAAGCCATATAATCCAATTTTCTAGATATTTCTATTTCTTGATTTTTTTTAATTTTTTTTCCTTTTATTTTCTACTTTTTATGGATTTTTTTATATTAAAATAATTTTCGAGAGTAATTATGCTACTCAACTAAATGAACAAACTATGAACTAAGTAAGATACTAAAATAAAAGAAATATGAGGTAAATAAATGTGAGAACGGACAAGGGATGAAATTACACCACGTATTCTTGTTTTTCATATTAATCAATTCATTCATTTGAAATGTCCCGAGTTAGTATTGAAATTACAAATTTAACTCTCATCAAAATATTAATTCTAACACTAAATTTTTATAAAATTAAATCCAAGACCCCACAATCGTTAGAAAGTAGACTTACACTCCTTTTAATAAATCATCCGCTAGGATCGATTCACCAAAATTCATATAAACCATAGAAATTAAAACTTAGAATTGAAATTCAAGGAGTAATATCATACATGATAAACCCCTATCTCTAGTTCGATTCTAAAATCGGTATTATATCTTGAATTTTGATTTTCTCTCAAAAATCATATTCCCTCTCGAGAGACGTAAATTGAAAGGTGAAGGATCAAAATTAATATTCAAAGGGATATATAAAATAATCAAACTAATTAATTACAACAACTTTAAACATGGGTTCATTCCACCCTTTGAAAGGAGTTTTTAGCCTAACATGATAAGAAACATTTTAATTGAATAAACAAAGGCATTAAAATATAAGAGTAAAGAAGAGAAAAATCAAACGAAATCTCTTTGAATTGCAATTGAACTCCAACTTTGCAATAAAGATTACATCCCTCAAATTTAGTGATCAAACAAAATTTAAATGAAGCTCTAACACTCAAATTGATTCTCACTAAAATCTATTTTCCCTCAAATTAAATCAAAAATAAGAAAATAAAAAACACTAATTCTAATCTACAATTTATTTCTAACTCTCCAATTTCTCTCTACTTTCTTCTCTAGCCTAAGGTATCTACATAAAAAAACACAATCTCAAAAAGAGAAAAAATACAAAATAAGAAAGAAAAAAAATTGTCTACAATATTTACATTGGATGAAGTCTTAATGGATTCCTAAATAATGAGAAAATTTTGCCAAAATTACAAACACTCTCATTATAAAATTATCCATGAGAATTCATCCCAAATAAATAAATTCCATAACATCACTTTATATTAAGATATTTGCTAAAAATGCAAATACTCTCCGTAAAAGGATGGAGAAGAATTTATTTTCGAAGAGCTAAATTCTATTATATCACTCTATATTGAGATATTTGCTAAAAATCCAAATACTCTCTATAGAAGGATGGAGAAGAATTCATCCCAAGTTCAAAACTAGAATGGAGATATTTTTGAAATGCCACCAATTCTTCAATTTATCAGAGAAATGAGGCTAGGGGTATAATTGGAACGGGATGGTTTTTTGAGTTGAAATGGGTATTTGGTGTAATAAGGGTGAGGGTAATTTAGAAATGATAAGTGTGCATGTGGGGTGTGAGTTGTCTTGAGGGTATATTAGGTAGAAGGGATAAAAGTCATTTAACACGTGTGGGTTTCTATTTGCTTTTATTTTTGGTTTAATATGGGTTTTAGGAAGGTAGAATCGGGTAGGATAAGTTTGCGGGTTTTAAGAGGTGTTTGGATAAATGGATTGTAGTCTTAAAGATGGTTCATGGGTTGAAAGCTTGGATTAGATTTATCGTAGGTGAAAGTGGGTCTAGGTCAGGTCTTGGGTTCATGATGGGTATTGGTGATTATAGGGTGGTTTTAATTGAAGGTGGGTTTTGGGTTTAGAGAAAGAGAGGAGAGAAAATGGGTTGATGGTTTAATAGAGGAATGAGGTGAGAGAATATGGAGGCGCAGTTTTGTTTTAATGGAGGAAGAGACAGAGAATGAAAATTGTCGGAGGTTGGAGATGGGTAATCTAATTTATTTTTAATGTGAGGTGTAGGAGGTTATTAGGTGTGGGTGAGGTACATGGTATGGAGGTGTAGGTGAGGGTGTGTGTTAGGCTATATAGATGTGTATGGTAAGAGGTGTGTGTGTGTGTGTGTGTTCTTTGTACCAAAAAAACTTAAAACTATTTAACTATTTACGACTCAAAATAAAAATATAAATAAAAAAACTAAAATCTATAAAAATTAAGATTAAAATCCTAGCCTATTAATAAAAGACTCAGATAAAAATAAAAATAATAATAATAATAAAACTAAACTAATAAATAAAAAAATACTAAAAACAAATAAAATAAAATAACTAAAAAATCTAATTAAATGCACTCCAAAATATATACAGACACGGATGTAATGACACACATGTAATATATAATATTTACATAAGATAAAAATACTAAAAATGAAGACCCTAAAATAAAATAAAATAAAAATAAAATAAAATAAAATAGAAAGAAATAAAAAAAATGACACAACCATACTCACGCATATTAGATTTACGTAAAATAATAAAACACAAAATAAAATAAAATAAAATAATAAAAATGACTTGAAAAATATAGAAAATAATAAAAATAAGACTACACACAATAGGGGTTTGGAATGGTCTAGACTTAGATTCGAGTTAGGGTAATTGGTACAGGAATTTGGTTTTAAGCTCTTGTAATGCGCATTTGTTTTGAATTGAAGCATTTGAAATAGCAAATGGCATTTGATCTGCAAGATAGACATGAACACGCATAAGACCAATTTTACTGAGAATTAGCAATTAAAAACCGTTTATTTGAGGTTTTATTTTAACGCTTTTGGGTGCTTATCACACCACCCCCAAACAAAACATTACTAGTCCTCTAGAAAAAATAGAGAGAAAGAAAGATAAGAAACCAAAATTGTACCACTTTCGCGGGCACTTGGGATTGCACTTAGCATGTGCAACAAGCCTTTAAATCCATTGGTTTCCCTGTAGGACGGGTTTTATCTCGTGAGGGTTTGCAGAAAATATACCCACAAAACTATTTATATGGAATGCCATTCAATCTCTTGTTAGACGTTGAAAAATTAAACAATCCATCACAAGATAAATATTTAGAGGAATACAAGCTAGAAGAGTATAAAAACTTTAGCTAAGTGAATACTTAAGCGACATCCTTCCTAGAAATCAACATGTGTGGTGTGAATCAGTCAAAACGGGTTGAGTATCATAAGAGTAATTCCTAGATCCCTTTTTGGAAATAATGCTTCAACTTCAAAATCTAACGGATATCTCTCTCAAATGATTTCACGAGATTTGGGTAAAGTGTATCTCTCTTGTGTTTGGGGATGTGAGTAAATGTAAGCAAGATCAAATGTCTCACACATATAAGTAAGAACGAAAATTTAAGAAAGAAAAATGATCTCATGAAAGAATTTTAATCACTATAGTGAGAACCTCTAGCTATTCACCACATTGACCTTCATTTGCTCGAACACCTAGGGGAAAACGTGGATGTTTATGGGTGAGGGGAAATGAAATGAGAAAGATGGGGTAAGATGAGATGAGGTGGGATGGGAATATTATGGATGTTTAAGAAGAGTGTGTTTCACTTAAGGATCAAATGTGTTCATTTCATAAGATCTTGATTGCCAACTTTCTTTTTCTTCTTTTTCTTTTCTTTTCTTTCGTCTTTTATTTTTCCTTTTTACATTTTTTTGAACTTCTAAGTACTCATTAATGTCTGAGATAAATTTTCTAAAAATTACAAATGCCCCAACATAGATTCGTATCTAAGTTTTTCTCCATCTAAATGAACCCTTATAGACGTACTTGGTAAAAATGCAAACACTCTCTATGAAGACTTCTCTCTTTTATAATTTCAACACTATTCCCTTTTTCAACATGGTGAGTGGAAAATGGGTGGTATGAAAATAGGGATGGTATATGGTGATGATATGAAAAATGAAAGGTGGATGGATGTGGATAAATGGAATTTGGTTAGTGTATGGGTGAATGTATGGTGATCGGGATAAACTTCAAGACACATGTTTCTTACAACTCGAAAGTGATATTGTTCTCAGTGATTAAGCCAAAAATACGATGAAGAATAATGAGATCATACAATGACTAAGTGTGGACCCAAAGGAAGTTGAATCAACTTGTGACTTGGATATTGTGTAAAACCTCTCAAGGGTGAAAAACACGAATCTCACAAACTAAAGTCTCCACTGGTGATCCGTAAGGTTTTCTTGAGAATTTTAGTACTCTTCAACTCTAAACCGTAGTGATGTGATAAGTAAGCTAATTTTGTTGAGCCTAGAAATTCATAGTGCAAAATGCCTTTGTATGTATTACCTAAGTTTTTTAGAAAAAAAATATACTATAGCTTGATTCCTAAACTTAAAAGATGGATGATAAAAAATTCACGTCAATGAGTGAGATGAAAGAAACTGTACAAAAATTTTAAAAATAAATTCTTGTTTATGAAAATTTTATCAGGAGAGGTACGATCTTAATAAAATTCCCCACCCCCAAACAAAAAGGTGTATCGTTCTCGATTTTAAATAAAATTATTTTTAAAATTGAGAGCATAAGGTAGGAAAAAGATTAACATAATGAACCGCTAATGAAGTGGACCATACATATCCCAGATGAAACCTGAATAACTGATGTGATAAAAATGTGTAAAAGTTAATAAACATGGTGAAGATTGGGTGGTACAAAACACCACCCCGAAACAAGATAAGACTCATATTCAAAAGCAATAGGTTACCTCACAGTAGTGCTAAGTTTAATGTCTTCAGCCAGACCAAACGAAACTCAGCCTAAAGATAACAACTATAAAAGACAGGGAAAAAAAATGGGGATGATAATTACCCCTAAATAAGACTGAAGTGTTAGTCTTGTTGGATAAAGGCTACAAGGTCAATGCACTTGTATGGCAAAGTGCTTCCTGGGATGCAAAACATCGGTTGACCAAGGGTGGGTGGGGATAATGGTATGGGGAATAAAGGTAAGGATGAGGGTGAAGAAGAACCAGTCACGGGCCTTATTGAGCGTAAATATGAGGGCAACAAGGGAACTATAAGAATGGTGCTCCAATTGGATGGGAAAGTAATATGGTGTGGCAATTGGGATGCGGTGGGGATCATAGAAATCACATGAATGTTTAATAAAAGGACAATGATAATGGTCATGCTGTGATACGTTAATGAGATGACGGGAAGAAAAATCACCACGATAGATGAATTGTGGGCATGGAGGAAGAAGCTACGTGCCACTTAAGTGGATATTAGAACCATAAATACTCTCATGGATGGAGGGATGGACAGAGAACTCAGGAGTGGGATCATGGAGCACTAGGGTGGAGGGTAGGTTTAGGTGAGGACCTAAATACATACATAGGAACATGTGAGGTATAATAGCAAGGTCAGAGTCAGGTGGTGGGATAAAAGGGACAATGGGTGGGTCGGGTAGAACAAAGGGTGGGGGAAGATGATCCAACTCAATATTAGGGTACACACACTCCTAATGAGGTAGGAAGTGATCCTTAAGGTCACTCGTAGGAGGAAGTGTGGAATTAAACGATTGAGTGATAAACTTATCCACCCATTAGTCACCAGCCGAGGTGGTGGAAAAATCTAACGAGGCATTCAAATCTGAGACAAAAGAATCAACATTAATATATGACTCAAAATGAGCCAAACAAGTTTGAACAGGATCCATATCTAGAGATGTAGGAATCATCTTAGATTTAATCTCTAACATTGGTAAGGAAACTTATAATGAATTGGTGCCTTAGGAACACAAACACTGAGCTCAATAGGTTTATACTCGGTCACATATTTGGATTCACCGGGAAGGGGACTATGAACCTAAATGGTGGGTTCTTTAGGGCAATACGGGGGGCTCACAATCGTTGGATAAGTCAACAAAATTGTTAACTTGAGGCCCGGACCAAGGGGTGTTCTCAATTTCAAGATTCTCTGAGTGATAGGGTTGATCACCCTCAAAATTCATGTCACTCGATGACTTATCATCACTACACATGGGTGCAACAATGGGTTGACTTGGGATGAAATTCGATTATCTCGCACACTCAAACTCATTTAACCTTTGTTCAAGCCATTGAAGGGCTTGATTTTGATACTGAGTATGATAATGCTATTATTAGCACCACCATATCAAGATGAGACTATGAATAGCTTAAACTCAATAACAACACAACAATGGAGGAGGATATATGCATATATGAAAGAAGGAAATGAGGATAAGAAGATGAACTCAACGATATAAAGTGGTTCGGCAAATTAAGCCTACATCCACTGTGTGAGTGTGTGAGAAATCCACTAAACAAGGGAACTAATTGCCATCGATACAACATTCAAGCTCTCTCTCTCTCTCTCTCTCTCTCTCTCTCTTCTATATACAATTGGACACAGTTCTATTAATGTTATGAATTTTGGATCCCTTCTCGTGGAGAAGATGAAGAGTATATATAGGACTTGGGGGGTGTAATGCACCCCCTAAGCATGTGCATTAGTAAACCCATAATAAGATTAAGACACATATCCCTGGTACATGGATACAATAATTATGTAATATTCCCTCATGTGAGGGAATGATCTTGTTGCAACGGTTTTGTCCATGTGGGATCTGCCATGTTGTAATATTATACTTCTCGTACAGTATCATTTGAAGAAGTTTCAGCCTGGCCGGGGACAATGTTGACAATATAGCGCATGGCCTAACGTGGGAAACTGTCAAGTGTAATCTCTACTAAGGAGTGCCGATCGAGTCTGATTGATCGACCGAGGCTGTATGAGCATATGAGAGGGGCCTTTATTATAGAAGTGTTTCCTCTGAAGTATTGGCTCTCCAAAAAGCCAACGTTAATGTGGACGAGGCTGACTGTGGTTCCTGACGAGTCTTGGAAACACCCTATGAACTCCTTCTAGAAGATCGGATGTCTGGGGTCAGAAGATCTCATATGGAAACGAGGGCATACTTATGTATATCAATCACCCCTATCCCTCAGCCATCTCTATGAGGAGGTGACTGGGGGATATGAGTCGGATGAGTCTTTTGAAGAGGTCACGCAAGTGACACATGTTTCAGTCCTGATTAGGCAGCATCTACCCCAAACATGATCTGGCGGCTGAGTGCTTCGGGATTTGTGCCCTAAGTGATGATGAGTTTAGGGAAGTGTGCTTAATAATTTGGAGTTATTAAATCCACAAACCTTTACTTTCTTCTCTTTCCTCATTTGTAAAAACACATTCCCACTCTCATTTCTTCTACAAAACGACCATAGCCATTCTTCAAGCCTTTCACCTCTTTTCTTTGCTCTCCAAGCTCGACTAGCCCTCTTTTTCTCTTCCCATAGGCTCCTCTTCTCCAGGTAACCCCTTTTCTATAATTTTCTCCTGTTCTTGGTTTTTGTTTCTTGCTTTTGCATTTTTTGATGCCTTTTAATTTCTCTAGTGAGGTTCTGCGTTAGTTTTTAGTGTTTGAATTTCTCATGTGTCGCATTTACAGGCCTAGTGGTAGTGGCAGAGGTGGTTTTTAGTGGATTTGAGTGCTCTACCACCATTGTGAGACTTTTCAGGTGATCTTCGATCACCTTCTACGGTGGAGTTCTTTGGATTATTCTTGGTTATTCTTCATCAACAATGGTTTAGATTCTAGCATTTGATCTTTTATTCAACAAAAGTTATCCGTTTTATTTATTTATCCCCCTTAATAATTGACTTAACTGTAGCCTTATCTTGTTCATGTTAAAATGTTTGTACAAACTAGTTGAGGAATTTCCAAACCTTAGGGAGACGTATTTTTAAGAGATTAGGAAGATTGAGCTTGAGGAAGCCGAGAGAAGAAAGATCGAGGCTTTCCCCCTCCGACCTATATTTCCACCCCCATTAGTTGTCGTCCTCCCTACACTTGCCGAACCAAGTGATACCATACCTGAGTCAATTTTTTCTGAAAACGAAAGTATGTCCATCTTTGAACTAACTGATAGTACTGACTCTTCTGACGATTCTATGGCCTAATTCTCACAACATAATGAGGTATCCTCTCGCACCTCATCTTCTCAGAGGGCCGAGTCATCAAATTGGTCTGACACCTCCATTGAGATTGATGAGCCTAATGTTGCCATCCTTCCCCCACTTGATGCCATTCCTCTATCAATTATAACGAGGGATGAGTTTATGCAACACTTTCCAAGTGGTGATCCAAACTAACCCCAGGCTGAAGTGTCAGACAATGAGAGTTCTATTACTGAGGTTAATTTGTTAACTTGGAGACACTTGTATGGCATTGGGCCATCCATTTCTATGAGGAAATCACATACGGATGAGAGAGACTATGACGATCGAGAAGGAAAGTTATGTGTCTATGAGAAGATGTTCAAGGTCGACTTTTGACTACCTATTCACCCCATTATACGTGTAATTTTAGACCGCTTATGAGTTGCCCCATCCCAACTTTATCTCAACTCCTAGAGGGTTATTCTCGCCTTTGTATCTCTCTAGAAGATAGTTCGTCAAACTGACCTTCCAGGTAAAAATTTTATGGCTTGTTATACCCTATCGTCCCACAAAACTCAGCCTGAATACTATCATCTCGTAGCCAGGAAGTCTTCCAATAAGGTCATGTTGGTTACCCAGACTTCTAATCATGATTAGAAACCCTGCTATTGCTTTGTTTCGGGAGCTTGGGAATTCAGTCCCAATGAAGCTTGTGGTACCTCTGAGCCTAAGGTTTCTTAGAGGTGGTCCAAAGTCTCTACATCGATCAATCTTGATCCGGCCTTGAACCATGATGCTACTGAGAAAGTTGAGAAGCTTAGGAATCAGGGTGACCAAGGTCGTCTCGTCAAATTTGAGCAGTTAATAACCCCTTACTACTTGTCTCAGACTGGTTTAGGGGGTTCACCCCTTAACCGAGATATGTGAGTGGCCTCTTTTATTGAATTGATGTGTCATAGTTTTTCAACTTTCCAATGCTAACCTCATCTTCTTTTTGCAGATCGTCCAAACAACGTGTCAGATTACCTTTGGGAGATGGTGGCCAAGAATTTAAGTAAACTTATCGGAAAGCATGGAAAGGGAGCCAACCCCTCTACTACCACTAAGACCAATGCTGGTGGCCCTTACCAAACTACTGAGTCTATGAAAAAGAGGAAAATCCGAGGGTAAGAAACAATCTCCTCGCGTCTCCCTAAACAGAGTCAATTTAACCATAGAGTCGGTCTGACCAGGCCATTCCCATCTCCACCAATGAGGCTCTTGTGGCTGTTCTGTCTTAGCTGAAATTAGACGATGAAAACGTCGTCGATAATCCTAGGAAATCTTGTGACGGTGTCAGCTCCTTAATATCCAAGGCTAACAAGCATTTGCAGGCCATGGACATCTCCCTTATCATCGAGTTTTCTATTCACGGAACCGTTTAGGTATATTTGCTAAATTTTAGTTAAAAATTGCCAAGTTTTCTCTCGTACTTTTCTTCAAATGCTGATTAACTTTTATGTGGTTGCAGGGTCTTATTTCCCTCTATTGGTTGGGGGATTGGATTAACAAGAAGATACCCTTGATCCAAAATGGGAGAGATGACGAGAAAGCTGAATAAAATTTGATGAAGGAGCTTGAGGATTCCCAGAAGGCTCTAAAGAAGTCTCAGGATAAGGTAACCAACCTCAAGGCAGAGCATTCCAAAGCTTTGAAGAAACTGGTGATTAAAAGGTCGAAATTGATGCTGCAGTCCAGGGTGCTGTGGATGGCTACAAGGAGTCAGATGAGTATAATAATAATGCCTTCGAGTACCTAGAAAGGGGGCATCAGAACTACTTGTTGATGGGATGCTTTGAGGCAGGTAAAAACTGGTAGCCTGACCTCTCAGGACATCGTGGGTCTTGACTTCAGTGACCCTCTCCTTGAGACAGTTCTCATCGATGTTAAAATGCCTTATGGGGGTGCCGAGGTTGACCTTAACACTCGTAGGGCTTAGGAAGGCACTGCTGAGTTAGATGCCGATATTGAGAGGATAGAGGTTGTTGATGCGATCAAGGCTTCTGCTACTGATGGGTCGGCACTTGGAGATGCTGACACTACACTCGATCAATAAATTTAGGATTGAATTTTTTCTTTTTGGCCAAGGCGGTCATCTGTGACCTATTTCCCTTTGTCTGATGTAACACATGAACACTTTTAACTTATTTTGTTTTAATCAGTTCTTAAAATATGAACGCTTTCTTGCTTGAATTTTTTCTTGTTTGGATGTTTGTTTGTTTCCTCTATTATATGATGTGTTGTGGTAGTAAATCCAACTCCAAATTTCATAATGTTTGGAATCTCGTCTCGTCTATGAGGCAGGATAACGATAACAACTAAATTTCTTATATTATATATGGACACCAAATTTCATAATTCAGACTCACCAAATTATGGTGTTATACCATATCCCCTCTCGTCGTTTTGAGAGTGCATGGTTGGCATCGTCTCGCCCATGCACTGTTGTCTCGGTAGAGAGAGATTTTTCACCAAGTATTCACCAAATTAATGATGTTTAAGGTCTAAGACCACCAAACTAATTATGTTTAAGTAATGAACCACACCCAAGTGATTTTGAATTCGGACTCACCAAATTATGGTGTTATGCCATACCCCCTCTCATCATTTTAACAGTGCATGGTTGAGCTTCGTCTCGTCCATGCGCTGTCAACTCGACTGAGAGAGGTTTCTTCACCAAGTATTCACCAAATTAATGATGTTTCATTGCATATTCACCAAATTAATGGTGTTAAGCTCTGAGATCACCAAACTAATGGTGTTTCATCTCATATTCACCAAATTAATGATGTTTAAGGTCTGAGATCACCAAACTAATGATGTTTCGTCTCATATTCACCAAATTAATGATGTTTTAATAATTAAGCTGACCCTTCTTTGTGTTATTGAAAGTCCGTGGATGGGGTCGGCCCCCTTTTCAAGTTATCATTTCTCTAAGGTTGGGTTATTGCTATCTCACCACGAATGACATTTTATAACTTTTAAGGGTACTTAAAACAAATCATTCAAAACAAAGTATATAAGATATGAGGGAACAAACCATTTTCATTTTTCTCATTCATAATAAGCCCCTTTTTATAATGATTCATAATAAAAATCTCATATACAATCATTTATAGCTAGTACCTTTTTAAGTGGTCGGCGTTCCATGGGTTGGAGAATGGTTCCCTCTCTAGGTTCTCCAGCCGATAAGTGTCTGGTACTAACTCATCCATAACCTTGTAAGGAACATGCCAGTTGGCATGCAACTTGTTCAACTTCTACCGAGTCTTCTTTAAAATAAGGTCTCCCACTGCTATCGACCTCGATTGTATCCTCTTGTTATAAAACGTGGACGTCCTCTGTTGATAGGTTGCCACTCTAACCTCGGCATCCTCTCTTCTTTCTTCAATCAGATCTAGGTCAATTCCTCTCTCTGCCATATTTCCCCAAGGTCATACGTATGAACTTTGTGGTTGGGGATACCAATCTATGTTGGTACCAAAACTTCTGATCCATAATCCAACTTGAAGGGGGTCTCCCCTGTCGACATTTTCACCGTCGTTCGGTAAGCCCACAGTACAGCATGTACCTCTTCAGTCCATTTTCCCTTATCCTCTCCCAACCTTTTCTTTATTATATCAATAATAGTTCTATTAGTGACCTTAGTCTGACCATTGGCCTGGGGTCGGCCAGGTGACGAGAAGAACTGTTTGATGTCGACCTCAGTCCATAAAAGCTTTATTGCATTCCTCATCCCACTTAAAAGCCTTTCTAAAAATCTTAAAAAATAGAAGACATTTATTAGTGGCTCTTGAGACAAACATGTTAAATGTGGATACTCGTCTGGTCAGCCTCTGAACTTCCTTGATGTTCCTTGGTGTCTTCATCTCTAGAAGGGCCTTTATCTTCTCTAGGTTGTCTTATATACCCCTCTGATTGACAATAAAACCCAAGAACTTTCCAGCTCCGATGCCGAAGAAACACTTGGATGGATTGAGCTTTATTTTGTACTCATCCATGGTGTTGAAAGTTTTTTCAAGGACGGTCACATGAGTGTCAGCCTTCAGACTCTTTATAACTATATCATCAAACATAAACCTCCATAGACTTTCAAATCTGGTCTTCAAACATCTTTTTCACCAACCACTGATATGTTTCCCCGGCGACGAAGGGCATAACCTTATAATAATAGGGGCCCTTATTAGTGATGAAGGTTGTCTTCTCCGCGTCGACCGGGTTCATAAAAATTTAGTTATAGTCGGAGTATGAATCCAAGAAACTCATCAATTCATGCCTTTTCGTAGCATCTACCATCTGATTAATTCGAAGGAGAGGGAATCTGTCTTTAGGAAAATATTTTAAATCAGTAAAGTACATGCACATTCTCCATTTGTCGTTGGCTTTAAGTACTTTGATAGAATTTGAAAGCCATTCAGGGTATATCACTTCTCTGATGAACTCTGCCTTCTCCAGCTTTTTGACATCATCCCTAATAACCTCGTACTTCTCCCTCGAGTAGACTTTCCTTCTCTGTTTTATCATCTTGGCACCATCAATAACGTTCAACTTATGAGACATTACTTTTGGGTCAATCTCGGGCATGTCATCGTGACTCTAGGCGAATATGCTTTGTCCCTTCCTCAAAAATTCAATAAACTCGTCCTTGATCTCCTGTTTTAGGGGTTTGCCAACCTAGATGATTTTTTCATCTTGTCCTCATTGAGGACGATGGATTCTACCTCTTCCGTGACCTCCCCTTTCTTAATTTTTATCTCGTCTCTGGGATCAAGGGTGTAATATTGTATGTGTTGGTAGCTTTCTTGTGTGTTTCTCTATCCTCTACTGAGTTAAAGTAGCATTCTCGCGCCGACGTTTGGTCACCTTGAACTTCCCCTACTCCATATGGAGTCGAGAATTTTTATCATTTGGTGGACCGTTAAAGGCACGGCCTCAAACTCCTTGAGAGATACTCGTCCCAATATGAGGTTATAATCCGAGAAGATGTTTTAATCCATCATTAAAAAATTTATCTTCTTGGTCAGGCTCTTTCTCCACTCGTCCCCCATTCTGACATATATTTCGTACATCCCCAGAGGGTGAACCTTTTCCCCACAGAATTTAATTAGGGGATGATGATATAGGACAAGCTTGTCCTGGCTAAGTCCTAAGCCTTTGAAGCACGACCAGAACATGACATCTGCAGAGCTTCCTCCAATGACCAATATTATCGGCACCTCACACCCATGTACTTTAGTGGTAATAATGAGTGAGTCATCGTGAGGAGCTAGGATACCCTTGAATCTAGTCTCGAAATTAATGCTATGAGGGTTTCCATGTCCACTTTCTTCCTCTTCTCAGGCTTAACATCAATAAAGGCTGAGTTTACAACCTCGGCTTTGGTTATTTCCTTAGCCTCAACGACATTCACCTTGCGATCGACCACTTCATAGCCTCCTCCTACTAGTCCTCCACAAATCATTCCCACATCAAATGAGATCATGTTGAGCCTCTATACGGGGATGTTATCATCCTTTTGTAGGAGATTCGGATCATCACTATCATCATTCGATGAGTCCTTCTACTTGGTTAGAGTGTCCTCCCTGCACCTATCATTCCTCCTTTTTCTAAGGTCATCTCGTCCTGAACCATCCTTCTCACCATACTTCCTTAACTTACCAGATTTCAACATTTTTTCTATCTCATCTTTAAGGGCGAAGCATTTATAGGTGATGTGGCCATGATCTTGGTGAAATTCACACCAAAGATTTCTATTTCTCTTGTGAGGAGCTTTCTTCAGCTTTTTCGACCACCTAAGAGACCGATCATTTTTTATCTCATTCAAAATGTGCTCACAGATAACTGTTAGAAGCATATATTCCATAAACTTGTC
This sequence comes from Sambucus nigra, assembly GCA_949130495.1. Classification (NCBI taxonomy): domain Eukaryota; kingdom Viridiplantae; phylum Streptophyta; class Magnoliopsida; order Dipsacales; family Adoxaceae; genus Sambucus; species Sambucus nigra. Next base: position 531,327,122 of record OX422221.1, on the reverse strand, counting down.
GTCTATTGGCCTTTTCTTGATATCCTTCCCCTTGAAATTTTAACCCTTTGCATCATCGTGGGCTCTTTTTTCTTCATCTTCTTTGGCAGCCATTACCTCTTCTGTGTTCATGACTCTCCCGGCCATAGCCAGGAGTTCAGCCATGGACTTTAGAGGGTTATCGGCCAGCTTCCACAGTAGATTTCCTTTTTGATGACCTCCCATAAGGGCTATCATTGTGATACTTTCTTCATAGTTTTTGACTTCCAACGTCTCCTTGTTAAAATGGGCTATATATTCCCTCAGAGTCTCATCATTCCCCTGTTTGATGTACAATAGGTGGGTCGTTAACTTCTTAGGTTTTACCCAAAAGCAGAAGTTGTGGACAAAATTATCGGCTAGTTGCTTAAAACTTCCTATAGAGTTCTTAGGAAGGGAGGTGAACCATACGTGGGTTGCCCCTGTCAACGTTCTTGAGAATTCTCGGCATCTCATCTCATTTGATATTCAATAGATGTTGGAGGCCGACTGATACATCTCCATATGATGCACCAGATTTGTGCTCCCATTATACTTCGGTGTAACTACCGGCAGTTTAAACTTGGCCGAGGTCGGATAGTTTAGTATCTTTGCCATGAATGGTGATCCTTCAGCATATCCCCTCTACAAAGGGTCTCAACTTTTTATGATGTCTCCTATTTTGTTCTCCAATTTTTGTATGGATTCATTCCAAGGCTAGTCTGTTACAACGTCAACTTTTACAGGGATAGCATTTTCCCCGGCCCCTTCTCTATCATTTGGCCGAGCTGATCATTCTCTGTTAGCTGAATGGGCTGAGGGTACCCTCTCTGGACACTTAGGTCGGCTTATGGCCTCTCTTTGCTCCTCTCGACCTTAGGGAAGTCTGCAATCATCTCTTCTCTTATTTATTCTTGAACCGATAACACTCTTTGACGTGGACAGACAGTTCCTTAGATCTCCCTGAGGGCCGAGACTATCAAACGCTGACCTTCTGCTTAGCCTATCTAAGGCTGATTACCTTATTCCATAGTCTCGGTTAGGCCTATGCTCTCGATCGGGCCTCCATCCATGATCCCTGCTCTGCTGAATAGGATGCACAGTTCCTCTGGATATCTCATAAGGTTACCAATATTTGAACACTCCCCCCTCATCGTCAAGTCCATCCCCGACTAAGTTATCACAGAATTCTTGACCTTGCCTCCCTAGGCGTAAATGCCTAGGGTCAACAACGTCTATCCTTCTAGAACACGGTGGAAGGTCTTTTCTGGAGCCTGGGGTGGTCCCCTGGCTTGCTAACCTAGTTCACCTTCCCTGGCGGACGGAGTTACAAATTCTGCTCCAACGCTACCAATCCTGGCGGCAAAATTCGGGCTAAACATAGCAAACTGATTTTTCATTTGCAGTTACCTAGCTATGAGGGAGAAGAGCCCAATTTCCACCTCAGCCATTTCTGACTCGGGCGATGCTTGGCTGGAGCTTGCACCACCTCTATGTGGTGGTGCCAGTTTTGTCTCAAATGGAGCGTTGGTGTATGATGTTTAAGTTATGAGCTGGAGAATGAGAGCTTAAATGCTCAAAAAGGGCTCCTTCAATGGTGAAAAAACTCCACAAAGAGGGAGGACTAGTTCACCACCAAAGACTCTGGTGAGTATAAGCTAAAAGTAGGGAAGAGATGTCTATTCGTGTTCCCACAGACGGTGCCAGATTGATGATGTTATTATCAGCACCACCATATCAAGATGATACTATGAATAGCTTAAACTCAAACACAACACAATAATGGAGGTGGATATATGCACATATGAAATAAGGAGATAAGGATAAGAAGATGAACTCAATGATATAAAGTGGTTCGGCTAATTAAGCATACATCCACTGTGTGGGTGTGGGATAAATCCACTAAACAAGGCCACTAATGGCCATGGATACAACACTCAAGCTCTCTCTCTCTCTCTTCTGTATATAATTGGACAGAGTTCTGTTAGGATTATGAATTTTGGATCCCTTCTCATGGAGAAGATGAGGTGTATATATAGGACCTACGGGGTGTAATGCACCCCCTAAACATGTAACCAACATTTGCATGAGTAAAACCCCCATAAGATGAATATACTTATCCCTGGCACATGGATACAATAATGATGTAATATTCCCTCACATTAAGGAATAATCTTGTTGCAGCAGTATTGCCCATGTAAATTTGTCATACTGGAACCTTGTACTGCTCGTACAGTATATATCATTTGAAGGAGTCTTGTCCTGGCCGAGGATGATATTGTCGATATAGCGCATGGCCTAACGCGGGAAACTGTCAAGTGTAATCTCTGTTGAGGAGTGCCGACCGAGGTTGATTAATCGATCGTGCCCTAGTATCGGTTGTATGAGCAGATAAGAGGGTCCCTTATTGCAGAAGCGCTTCCCCTAAAGTATTGGCCCTCCAGAAAGTCGACGTTAATGTAGACGAGGCCGACCCTGGTTCCTGAAGAGTCTTGAAAACACCCTGTGAACTCCATCTGGAAGATCGGCTGTATGGGGTCAAGAGATCTCATACGGAGACGAGGGCATACTTGTATATATCAAAGTAGCTTACTCTTTTTTTAGGATAAAATTTTGCAAGAGGCTTTAGAGAGACGATGTGGATGGTGGTGGTAAAGTGTTGGCGGGTGGTGGCGGTAGTTGAGGTGGAAAAAGCATGCAATTGACACTAGGATGCGAAGAATACTCATATGAAGTGTGGGGAACGGGGTCAAGTTATTCATACACAAGACAAGCATCTTCATGAGAGAAAAAAGGTTGATAATCATGGGAGCATAGTGAGGGGACTGATTGGGATAGGGTGCACTAGGTTGCATGACGACTATCAAAAAATGTGAGGATCCACAACATGGGGTTAGAATTCATAATGCATAGGAGGGTGATTAAGAATCCACGAATAGCTTGGGTACTCACACCGCTTGATATTGGATATATCATGATAATAGACCGAGGTGGGTTCCGAAACTATGTCATATGGATACACTTGGGCCAAGGTTTGATCGGATGAATATGAAAGGTAGGGGCACTCATGGGGCAAGTGATCTTCTTGAAAGCAATAGTCGCAGGACGAAGCATTGGATGCGTTCACACTCATCATCGGAGGCGATGGAATATCAGATGTGTGTGTGGACGATGCAAGAGTATCAACGGTGTGCATGAGAGAGATAAAGGAACTAAGTAAAGTATGGACATTGGACTCGGGCTCAATTTTAAACATGTTTCGAGACAATGGAAAGTGACCAAAGTAGTCCCTTAAAGGACGTTCGTCGGCAATGATGAGAGTGAAATTTTTTAGGTTTTTTTAAATGTTTTTCAAAAGGAAAGAAAATATTTTTGTGGTTTTTTTTAAAATGAGGAGAAATTTGTGGACTTTTATGAATCTACTAAAAAGAAAAATATTTTTGTATGAATTTTTGAAATTTTAGAAAAAGAAAGGAAGAAAATGTTTTTTTATCTTTTGGAAGAAAAGAAGGGAGAAATATATTTGGACTCTTGGTTTGGACAAACTCACTAAAACTGAATACCTAAATATTGGATTTGACACACACAAGTAAAGGATAAATCATAACTAGCACGTAGCCAATTTATATATTCAAAATTAGTAAAGGGTAGCCAAATTTTAATTAAATCCGTGGGCGACAAAAATCACGAAATTTATCTCTGTGATCGCCTTTGCAAAACTTGTGTTCCTACTTTAACCACAAGATAACGAGAGGTGTGCCACAGAGATTCTCCACAAAGCTACTATGACGAAACGGTCGGCCGGTACAACTTTGGAAATAACACAAACCTAATTTACTGGGCGGCCACACTTAAAACCCAATTTTTTGGGACACTTACGTGCCTCAAATCGAACTGTTTGAGGATTTTCAAGTGGATAGGACTCTACGGGTTATACTACAAGTTAAATTGATCAAAAAGGGCCTACAAACACTGTATTCAATGGGGCTATCTAGTTGATTGGTTTTAAATTTAATGATAGCTAGGGTAGCACACAATGGATAAGTGAGTGAGTCGGGTGATGAAATCCCTTCTCATGAATGATCGGGTGTACGTCTTAGTTGATTAATTCATCACACCTTTCAAAATTAAATGAGAGAATAAAAATCACATAAGATCACGTGAGCACGCAAAATATTGACTCGCTTGGGGGAAATTTCCAAGTGTTTAGAAATGTACCTCCCACGATTTTGACACACGTGGGAGAAGATCAATTTTAGTCGACTGGGGGAGATTGCCTATCTCTGTCGTCCCCAGGAGTCCTACCGACCCAAAGTAAAGAGGCTTATTTCCTCTCCTTTGGATGCCTTCTCTCTACCTTGTCCAATTTCCCTATCATGCTTTTCTTCTTTTATGAACTATTACAAATATAAATGAAAAAGTAAATGGTGTCTCCAAGCACCGCAATACAAGCCAAATGATGAAATCCTAATACAACACTTCTAATAAAAAGGAAAAATGGCACTAAAAACGAAAACAAAATAACTAATGAATGACAATCCAAAATCTTCTCAGTCAATCTCCAAAAATAGGCAACGACGCCATTTGATAGAACAGTACTTCCAAGTGATATCGTTGTAGAGCAAGACTTTCGAATCAAAATCCTTCAACCTATAAAAAGACTAAAAATATGCATAGAATAAATAAGGGTATCAATCCACCTTTCATATGTAAAGAACAAATGATAAGAAGAAAAAAGTGTAAAATCATTTTCATATTATTCTTTTTTTATGAATTTTCAAGGGATTATCATGAACTAAGTGTGCCAAATTTTTTTTCAAAAAAAACTAAATAATAAGTAAAAGCTAATTATAGAAATATGAGATACATGAAATTTACAAAATTGTGCTAACATGTAAACTAACTAAATTTAGTATTTACAAGTTTTCATCTCAAAAAGTAGCAATCTCAAAGAGTGAAAAAAATTACAAAAAAAGGAAATCAAATGACTATCTACAATATGTACAATGGATGAATTCTCAATGCACTAATAAATAATGAGAGAAATTTGCTAAAAGTTACAAACTCTTCCTTTATAAATTTCTACCTCAAAACTCATCCTAAAAAGAGAAATTCTACCACATCACTCTATATTGAGATGTTTACAAAAAATGCAAATACTCTCTATAGAGGGATGGAAAAGAGTTTATCCCATAGAGATAAATTCTACTACATCACTGTACATTGAAATATTCACTAGAAATGCAAATACTCTCTATAGAGGGATGGAGATGAATTATCCCAAATAAAAACAAAAATGGATATCTTTTTGAAATTCCACCAATTCTTCAATTTATAGGTGAAATAAGGCTAGGGGTATAATTAGAATGGGAGGGTTCTATAGGTTAAAATGGGTATTTGGTGTAATAAGGGTGAGGATGATTTAGAAATGATAAGTGTGCATGTGGGGTGTGAGGTGTTTTGAGGGTACATTAGGTAAAATATATAAAAGTTATTTAACACATGTGGCTTTATATTTGATTTTATTTTTGGTTTCATATGGATTTTAGGAAGGTAGAATCGTGTTGGATAAGTTTGTTTTTAAAAGGTTATGAATAAGTGGGTTGTAGTCTTGAAGATGGTTTATGGATCGAAAGCTTGGGTTAGATTTATTGGAGGTGGAAGTGGGTCTAGGTGGGGTCTTGGGCTCATGGTGGGTATTCATGATTATAGGGTAGTTTTAGTTGAAAGTGGGTTTGGGGTTTAAAGGGAGAGAGGAGAGAAAATGGGCTGATGTTTTAATGGAGGAATGAGGTGGAGTTTTGTTTCAATGGAGGAAGAGAGAGAGAATGAAAATGGTGGGAGGTTGGAGATGATGAGAGGAGAGAGAAAATAAATTTTGATTTTATTTAGTTGGGTGTTTTGAACATGTGAGGTATGAGATGTTATTGTGTGTGTAGGGTGTATGGGAAAAGGGTGTAGGTGAGAGTGTGTATTTGATGAAATTTTAGTGTGTGGGAGTAGGGTGTAAGTGAGTGAGTGTGTAAGTGCATGGGAGTGTAGAAATAATGTGTGTGTGTGTGTGTGTGTGTGTGTGTGTGTGCGCGCGCGCGCGCGTAGGTACTTTATTATACATATATATATATATACACATATATTTGCAACACACATGCAGTAAAGATATAAAAACTGAAACACACACATATAAAATCTAAAAAGATTCATAATAAAATAAAAATAAAAGTTAAAATAAAATGTAAAAATATAAAATAAAGAACATTAAAACTAATGATAAAGATCCAAATATATATAGGCATTGATATGATGATACGCACATTTATATAATATTTACATAAAATAATAAAATACTAAAAATAAAGACCCTAAAATAAAATAAAAATGACACAACCAGAATAAAGTATATATCTATATTAAAAATAATAATACCACACACACACTAAGCAATTATAGGACATGCTAGGGGTGGTCTGGACTAGGTTATGCGATAGGTATTCTGTATGGGACTAGTTGAGGCTCCTTTAATCGCACATTTGCCTTGATTTGAAGCGTTTGAAATCACAAATGACATTTGACCTACAAGAAAGACAAATACACGCATTAGGGTCATTTTATCGAGAATTAACAATTATAAGCCGTATAATTGGGATATTATTTTAAAAAAATTTGGTGCTTATCACACCGCCCCCAAATATAACATTGCTAGTCCTCGAGCAAAAATAGAGAGAAAGAAAGACAAGAAACCAAAAGTCTGTCACTTTCGCGAGCACTTGTGATTGCACTTAGTATCTGCAACAAGTCTTTAAACCTATAGGTTGCCCTACACGACGAGTGTTGTCTCATGAGGGTTTGCAGTGAATTTACCCACAAAATTTAAAAAAAATTATTGAAAATAATTTCTTGAAATGCAATATCTTATTTAACGATGAAAATTTGTACAACCCAACTAAAAAGACTTTAAGGAATAAAATGTTCAAACATGAAGGTATGACATAAAATTACATAATACAAAAGGTGTAATCCTTCCTAAAAACTCAGCATGTGTAGTCTGAGACAATCTTAAGTATCATTAGAGTAATTCCAAGATTTCCTTTATAGAATCAATGTTTTAACTTCAAATCTCACTAGATATATTTGTCTGAATTGAACTCTCCGAGATTTGGGCAAGTGTATCTCTCTAGTGTGTGAGGAGGGGAGTAAATGTAAACAAGTTCAAACTTTTCACACACTTATAAGAAATGACGAATGCATGAAAGAATTTTATCTGATGAATGAATGCTAACCACTGTTGAGAATGTCTAGTTATTAACCATATAGATTTCTCGTTTGCCCAAACACCTTACCTGGGGCGAAAAATGGGATCTATGTAAGGAATGATGGGAAAATGAAATGAAGAAGATGGATGACATGATGGTACGTTTTTTATAAGAGTGGAACACAATTTGAATATCTAATGTCTTCATTTTATAAAACTATGACCGCATCCTTTCTTTTGTTTTTCTTTTTTCTATTTTTCACTCTTTCTCCTTTTTTTTGCGATGCATTTTTCTTTTCATAACTCAAATGAAGACAATTTACATTGGCAATTTCAAACACTCTTTTTCTCAAAAATAATGATATATGGATGGTGCGGGGAATAGATGTAGATGAGGTAAATATGGAGAGATAATGGGTGAAGTGCATGGTAATGTGATATGGAAAAATGGTGAGTGTATGACCTCATGGGTTTAAGTCTCCACTAGTAATATTTTAAGGCTCTCTTGAGAATGTTTTTACTCTTTGACTTTGTATTGTAAACGTGAAAGTGTAAATTTTTCGAGTTTAGGAATTCATATTGCAAGTACGCCTTAAGAGGTATTATTTAATTTTATGGTAAAAACATTATTCGGGAACGAACAAGGCACTCCAAGACTTCTAAAAGTGGGATGACACACAATTTATGTCATAAAAAAAAAAAGATAACTGCACAAAAAGACTAAAATATCCGTACGATAAGTAAGGGTATCAATCCACCTTTTAAGTGTGAAGAACAAAATACGAGAAGACAAAAGTGTAAAATCATTTTCATATTATTCTTTTTTTATGATTTTTCAAGGGATTATCTCTTAAATAAGTATGCTGTTTTTTTATTAAAAAAAACTAAATAATAAGTAAAAGCTAATTAGAGAAATATGAGATAAAATAAATTTACAAAAGTGTGCTAACAAGTAAAATAACTAAATTTAGTATTTACAAGTTTTCATCTCAAAAACCAGCAAGCTCAAAGATTGAAAAAAAATAACAAAAGAAGAAACGAAAAGACTATCTACAATATGTAGAATGGACGAATTCTCAATGCACTAATAAATAATGAGAGAAATTTGCTAAAAATTACAAACTCTACCATTATAAATTTGTACTTAATAACTTATCCTAATGAGATAAATTCTACCACATCACTCTATATTAAGATATTTGCTAAAACCGCAAATACTCTCTATAGAGGGATGGAGAAGAGTTTATCCCGTGGAGATAAATTCTACTACATCGCTCTATATTGAAATATTCGCTAAAAAACAAATACTCTCTATAGAGGGATGGAGAAGAATTATCCCAAATTGAAAACAAAAATAGAGATATTTTTCTCAAATGTGTCTTCAATATCTTTTATAGGAAGATACATGTGGCTAGGGGTAATATGGGGAAGGTTAAGTGTGCATGAGGAGTGTGAGGTGATAAGGGTATTTTGGGAATGACACACAAGTGAATGTGCGTAGTGAGGTAATGAAGGTATTTCGTCAATTGGGGTTGGATTATGTCGGGGAATATATTTGGGTGCACATGGGTTTATAACTGGTCAAATGGATTTTTGGGTTGAAAATGGGTATAGGTTGAGGGGATTATGGTGGTGAGTAAGAATGGGATGAAAGAGAGGATCAAAATGGGTGAATGATGATGTGTGGTAGGGTTTAAAACTGATTTAGGTTTAGAGAGATAGAGAAAAGAAAATGGGTAGATGTTTTATGGGAGGAATGAGGTGAGAGAATAAGGAGGTGATATTTTGTTTTAATAGAAGTAGAGAGAGCAAAAATGGTGGGAGGTTGAAGATGATGAGAGGAAAGAGAAAATTAAATTTTGATTTTCTTTAGTTAGGTGTTTTGAACATGTGAGGTATGAAAGGTTATTGTGTGTTTAGGGTGTATGGGAAGAGGGTGTAGGCGAAGGAGTGTGTTAGGTGTATGGGATTAATGTTGATGAGACATTTGCCCTAGTTGCTCGAATAGAGTCCATTAGACTTTTACTTGCCATTTCGTGTCATTTAAAATTTAAATTATACCAAATGGACATAAAATCTTCGTGTTTAAATGGGTTTTTAAATGAAGAACTTTATCTTGAACAACCAAAAGGTTTTTTTACCCTTTTCTACCCGATCACGCGTTTAGATTAAAGAAAGCACTTTATGGTCTCAAACAAGACCCTCGTGCTTGGTATGAGCGTCTTACTAATTTTCTTTTAACCCACGACTTTAATCGAGGGGGAGTAGACCTAACAATGTTTGTTGAAAGAAACACAACCTGTTTGCTTATTGCTCAAATATATGTTGATGGCATTGTTTTTGGGTCTACATATCCTATGAAATCTAAATTTCAAATGTCTATGATGGGTGAGTTTCAATTTTTCTTGGGTTTACAAGTTTCTCAAAAATAGGATTGCATTTTTATATCCCAAACTAAATGTGCTACTGAATTAGTTAAAACGTTTTGGGTTAACTAATGTAAAAACTGCTAGGACCCCTATGAATTCCACTACTAAGCTATCTAAAGACTTGTTGGGTAAAAAGGTTGAAGTCACACTTTATCATAGTATGATTGGCAACCTTCTTTATTTAACGGCTAGTAGACCCGATATAATGCATAGTGTGTGTGTGTGTGTGTGTATGTGTGTGTGTGTGTGCGCGCGCTAGATATCAATGTAACCCTAAAGAATCCCACATGCTTGCGGTTAAGCTCATACTAAAATATGTTAGTGGTACTTTAAGTTTTGGTATTTTGTACACAATTGACACAAATTCTAAAATAAATTGGTATACAGATGATTGGTTGGGCCGATGATAGTAAAAGCACTTCCGGTGGCTGAATTTACTTGGGTCACAACCCACTCTCTTGGTCATCTAAAAAGCATAATTGTATGTCCCTTTCCTCCACTGAAGCCGAGTACATCGCTGCCGGTAGTTGTTGTACTCAGCTTTTCGGGATCAAACAAATGCTCAATGACTATGGTATAATCGAACCTACTTCACTCATTTTATTGTGACACCCCGCCTAATTAAATACCGGGCGATCACTCCTTTATTAAATTAAAATCAAGGTGAATAGTTGGTTCATTCTTAGCATCACTGTCGTAAAAATAACTTTTCCAAATTTAACACCCTATTTAATTAAGCTAAGTGTCAAAACCATTTTTTTTAACATTACTTTCCAAATTTTATTTTGAAAATAAAGATTTAATTATCTACAACAATTCAATATTTAAAGAATCACACCACAATAATCCTGGAACATATAATCCAATTAATTTAAACATTCAACAACTAAATCCCAGCATTTAAAACTTAAAGTAAAACATACATGTTGAATAAATCCCAAAGTAACAGTACTAGGAATAACTGAAATACAAATGTCCCAATAAAACAGATAAATAGTGAAAAGGGAGACACGTGCCGAATAAGGAGAATGATAGAAGTGGAATCAAGTACATGAAATCGTCTAAGCAAGTGGCCTGCAAATCCCACCTAAGCTGCAGCACGTTCCTTCCAAGGGATCCTAAACAAGACGCCCCTGTGGCTGGGCACCTGTAATATATACATATATATACAAGAGAGAAAGAGGAATAGAAACGAGTCAGAGCCCGATAGTGTATATGATTTAAAAATTTGTTTAGCAAGTATTTAAATTTATACAGGCCAATGCAACAACATATTAGTGCGACACTCTCTTGAGAAATTCTCGCCTCTCTTCTAATGTGCACTTCTATCGCACTAACCTTCCCAATGGTTTATCTCATCATTTATCACACTATCCTTCCCCAAGGATTTAACTTATCTTAGGTGACTCTCAAAATTTAAGATTTAACAACATCATGGTTTAAAAAGGATAATTTCATTTAGTACAAAACTCTCATTTTAACTTTATTGATTCATAAAGTTTTTCAATATCATATTATACTTTTCAAAACAAGTATTTCCAATTTGAGTCATTATATATGTCTTACTTACCATATCACAGTAGGCAGTTTGCCATATTTCAGAAGTTCATATATATATATATATATATATTAAATACTCGTATAATATATATATTCTAACAGCACCCCACATAAAATTTTATGGTGCGGGCATACTCTGCTATCCAATCCCCGTATCAATCGTACTAAAGGGAATACAAGTTCGGAATCACTCTCAAACTGTATAAATACATACACAAACAATATTGAGGCGAAGCATAGTTTCCAAGTCCAAGAGGTCAGTACATACCCTCACGTCTCTTAGGACCGTGACTACCGATTCGATAGCCTGTACCTAGGATTTCTATCTTCTAGGGTACGAGTCAATATCCCCCATAAGGCACATGAGATAAGATCGTCCCAGTGCGGAAACCTCGGGGATAGCAAGTAGCGCGGGCATGATTTTCACAAGTATATAATATATGCATACACAATCATATAAATATACCACTTTTATTATATCAATTTAGGTTTATCCAATAACCCACATTCACAACATTTATCCTTATTTTCCCATTATTATTTATCAAGTATAATGGTTCATTTCTAACTTTAATTCGAAGGGTTTTTCCAACTTACTACGTAACCCTCATGGACTCTATTCTTCCAAATGTACAATTCAGTAGATATCCATTTATGTTCCAACGTAACTCTCTCTTACCTGTATCTCCCCTTTAATATATACTTACATTATCCCTTATGCAAAATATCCCAAAAATATAGATTTCGCCTTACATTAAAGGATTTTGAATATTATTTTCAAAGATGAGAATTTCAAGCGGTTTCGAAATAGGAATTAAAATGGAGTTTTAATTGAATTTTTATTATCTCTAAGAGTCCTGAAAACATAAAACTGTCTAGCAAAAAAAATATTAAAAAATATTGAACGGTCCGATCGAGCTGAATTGTTTTATGTAGCTTCCTCTCGTCTTCAGCTAATTCTCTGTTAAATTTCATCCAATTCCAACGGTCCGATCGTCCGGAAAAAAAAATTCTTGTTGTGTTTGTATCTGATTAGAACTCTTTTCTTAATCAAACTCTTAATCCTTTACATGACAAAGGGTTTCCAGAATATCATATAAATCATCACTACATGAAAATTTCCCATCTCAAATTGGGTTTTTCTTCAATAAATCTCATCCTAATAACTCCTAAACTAATATGGATGATGCATCAACGAAATAAGCAAGATAAACACTTGCCTGGGATTTTCAGAAATCTGGTTTGGTGCTGAATTTGGTGTGGTTGCGTTCCCCGTCTCGCGATCTACGCGTTGGCGGCGGCGGCGGTGCAAACGGGTGAGTTTTGAGCATTGGAATGCCCTGAGAGCTCCTCTCCTCTCCTCTCCAATGGCCGTTCTAGTGTTTTGAGTTATCTAACCCTAGGAGATAACCTAAACATCTGATATAACCCCTTTAATTTTCGTGGGTTTAATTACCCAAAAATACAAAATGACTAAAATGCCCTCTCGGGGTACTAATTAGGCCTAAAAATGCCCCGAGACCCAAATCAAACTCCCGGGTATACTTTTCTGACTATCTCGACCCTTCCGGATGCGTTGGCGCACTCAAAATGACCATACGAATAACTTATAAATATTTACTTTTATTTATCAATATTTAGTCCCGACGCGAAAAGGCGCGTCCCGACTCAAATTTCTAAAATTGTCACTTTATTCACTCGTGACATTTAATATGGCCACTATTATATATTACTTTGCTCATTAGTAATATTCAACAAATTTTCCCATAATTACTAACTCTCATCACGTTAATAATTATAACATAATTAATTTCCGAATTTTTATTAAATAATTAATTCACCTTAATATTAATAAATCCCCAAATTAATATAGCATAAAAATACGGGGTATTACATACTTCCCCCCTAATAACGGAATTTCGTCCCGAAATTCGGAAAATAAGGCATACCTGGTAAGAACAAATCTTGATATCTCTCGCGCATATCGGCCTCGCGCTCCCAAGTGGATTCCTCCACATTATGATGCTCCCACTGGACCCGTACAAGTGGAACTATCTTCGACCTCAATCTCCTCTCACTATAGTCTAGGATAGCCACCGGTCTCTCCTCGTAAGAGTTGTCCGGCTGCAAGTCTATCTCATCTATCGCGATTTGAGTATGGGCCATATCATCCCGAAGATACCGTCTCAACGACGAGATGTGGAATACATCGTGAATGCGATGTAAATGCTCTGGTAGTCCCAATCTGTATGCTACCGGCCCAATCCTCTCGATAATGGGAAATGGTCCCACGTACCTCGGGGCTAATTTTCCTTCTTCCCGAACCTCATCACTCCTTTCATAGGAGATACACGCAGTAACACTTGGTCCCCCACATTAAACTCCCGGAAGAACCGTTTCGCATCGGCGTAGCTCTTCTGCCTGTCCTGGGCTACTCGAATGCGACTCCTATTCATCTCAATCCTCGCGGAGGTTTCCTGGATTACCTCTGGTCCTAGCAACTTGTTATCCCCCACCTCGAGCCAACAAGTTGGAGAACGACAAGGCCGGCCATACAAAGCCTCAAATGGAGCCATACCAATCGTAAACTGATAAGAGTTAATGTAAGCAAACTCTACCAGTGGAAGATGTGGTTCCCAACCTCCTCCAAAATCAAGAACACACATGCGTAGCATATCCTCTAACATCTGATTAGTACGCTGTGTCTGTCCATCTATCAATGGGTGATAAGCTTAACTCAGCCTCAACTCAATACCCATAGCCTCCTGAAAGCTTTCCCAAAAACGTGATACGAAAATCTTGTCTCTATCTGACACAATATTCAGGGGCACCCCATGTAATCTGATAATCTCAGCAATGAACAACTGAGCATACTGACCTGTGGTATAATCTGTCCGCACCGGCAGAAAATGAGCCACCTTGGTCAAACGTTCTACAATCACCCAGATAGAGTCGTGGCCCCGCTGTGATGTAGTCAACCCTATAATAAAATCCATGGAAATACTCTCCCACTTCCACGCGGGTACTTCCAATGGCTGAAGAAATCCTGACGGTTTCTGATGGTCCACCTTCACCAACTGGCAGGTAGAACACTTGGACACGAACTCAGCAATGTCCTTCTGCATCCCACTCCACCAGTATTGCCTCCTCATATCCTGGTACATCTTATCTCCTCCAGGATGTACTGAAAATCGGGACCCGTGAGATTGGGTCATCACTGCATGATGCAATTTTGCCCCTTCTGGAACCACTAACCTCCCATTAAACCTCAAACCCCCATCAGAACTAACAGAATAGGACTCAGCACCCTCGGCTAAAAGTCGTACAATCTGTTCCTGGCAAAACGGGTCTGTGGTTTGGGCCTGCATTAACCTCGTAACAATCTCGAGTGTGACTGTCATAACAGATATGAAGGAACGGGCTACTGCGTCCTGGTGACCCAACTCCTTCCACTTCACTTTCCAGACATCCGCTACCTCATTTATCGGCCTTCGGCTCAACGCATCAGCAACTACGTTGGCTTTCCCTGGATGATACTATATGTCAAACTGATAGTCCTTCACAAACTCTAACCATCTGCGCTGACGCATATTCAGCTCTCGCTGAGTGAACAGATACTGCAGTGATTTGTGATCTGTGAACAAACGTAACTTCTCCCCCAATAAATAGTGTCTCCATATCCTCAATGCAAAGACGACCGCTGCTAACTCCAGGTCGTGGGTGGGGTAATTCTTCTCATGCGGCTTAAGCTTGCGGGAGGCAAAAGCTATAGCCTTCTCTTCCTGCTGAAGTACTCCCCCAAGTCCCCGTAAAGAGGCATCGGTGTAAACCAGGTACTCCACACCCGGCTTCGGTAAAGCAAGGAATGGTGCTAAAGTAAGCTTGTCTTTCAGCTCGTCGAAAGTCAATTGACAAGCTTCATCCCAAACATATGGTACCCCTTTGCGAGTCAGGTTCGTCAATGGACCCGCTATTTTGGAGAATCCCCGAATGAATCTCCTGTAGTATCCAGCTAACCCCAAGAAACTACGCACTTCCATCGGTGTCGTGGGCTGTCCCCACTCCCTTACCGCTGACACTTTACTCGGGTCAACTGCTATCCCCTGTTCAGAAATAACATGCCCCAAGAACTGTACCTCTTGCAACCAGAATCCATATTTCTCGTACTTAGCATACAACTGATGCTCTCGTAAAGTCTGAAGAACCTGCCTCAAGTGCTCGACATTCTCCTCCTCGGAGTGTGAATATATCAAAATGTCATCTATGAATACGATGACAAACTGATCCAAGAACTTTCTGAATACTCGGTTCATTAAGTCCATGAATACGGCCGGAGCATTTGTGAGACCAAATGGCATCACTCTGAACTCGTAAGACCCATATCTCGTCAAGAAGGCAGTCTTTGAAACATCCTTCTCTCTAATACATAGTTGATGGTACCCCGACCTCAGATCTATCTTCGAAAAGAAAGTTGCTCCCCTCAGCTGGTCGAACAGATCATCGATTCGAGGCAACGGATACTTATTCCGAATCGTGTCCTTGTTCAACTTCCGGTATTCCACACATAACCTCAGTGAACCATCTCTCTTCTTCACAAACAAGACTGGAGCGCCCCAATGTGAGGTACTCCTGCGAATGAAGCCCTGACCTAACAGCTGCTCTATCTGATCTCGTAACTCTCGCATCTCTGTCGGATCCATACGGTATCGAGCGCGTGCTATCGGTCTCGTATCTGGAAATAAATCTATGATAAAGTCTATCTCTAGACTGGGGGGTAGGCCTGGTATCTCATGGAATACATCGGAATACTCACGAACGACTGGGATCGAGTCTAAAGGAATCACAACCTCCTTAGAGGCATCCTCCTCTATATAATATAAATGAGCGGTCGAACCTCCCTGTGGGCGAGGCATCGCCACTACAAACATATCTTGCCCCGGAATGGCAAAAACAATGCTCCCACCAAAGCAATCAATCATGGCTCTAAAATCTGCGATCCAATCCATATCGATAATAACATCATGCTCATGCATATCTAAGACTAACATGTCTGCAGGTAATACCAAACTACCAATATCTACCCCCACTCCCCGGCATATAAAGAAGATAAGAGACCCACTCCCCAGTGGTGAGTCTACACATGTCACTGTGCTCTCTGCTATGGCTAACAACCCTAAGGCCTTCGCAAAATGCGTAGCTATAAAATAATGCGTCGACCCAGTATCAAACAAAACCCGACCCATAGTACCATGGATAGGAAACATACCCTCAATCGCGGGTGGTGCCTGTGGAGCTACTGCCTGGTGGACATTATAGACACGTCCATACTGTAACTGCCCCTGCTGCACTGGAGCTGCTGGAATGGCTGGTAGGGCTGGCACCTGGGCTGGAGTTGGGAGGGCAGCTGGAAAAAGTGGTCTCTGTGGCTCATTACGGGCACCCTGCTGCTGTGGGGCCCTATTACCCTCTGGGCAATCCTGGCGCTTATGACCATGCTTGCCGCATACAAAACACCGGCCTCTGAAGTTACCTCCCCTCTGACCCTGCTGACCACGGCCCTGCTGGCCGTTACCTCCCCACCACTGGCCCTGTTGGCCCTGATTAGCGCGCTGTTGGCCCTGTTGATTAGGCTGGCCCTGCCTATAACCCCCAAATCCCTGCCTGGAATCACCTGAATGGAATCGCTTAGTAGGGTCCCCCTGATGGGAACTCTGATCGTGTTGTCGAGTCTGTCCATGAGATGGTGCCCCACTAGCACTACTACCCCCGGTCCTGCCCTGCTGGCTAGACTCTCCTGCTCTCCTTCTTCCCTGAAGATGGAAGCAGTGATCCTGGCAATGTAGTAACGCAGCATTTAGTACATTAGTGAAAGTACTCAGAGATAGATTCCCTATAAGATGCTGACGGATCCTCCAAGCTAACCCGTCCACAAACAATATAGTTTTCTTACTCTCAGTAGGTGCCTCATCTTGCACTATGGTGAGAAGTCTCGTGAACTCCTCCTCATACTCAGCAATGGTAGAGTTCTCCTGTTTCAAATTCAGTAATTTCCGCCTCATCTCAGTCTGCACGGCGGGTGGAAAGTACTTGCGGTCAACCCGCTCCCAAAACGACTGAATAGGGATCGTGTCCCTCTCTTCTAAGGTGGTAGTGGACTCCCACCACTGCAAAGCGGCCCCCACCAGCTTAAAGGAAGCCAATAACTGCCTTTGCACGTCAGTGCACTCATACATACGAAGATGCCGCTGGATGTCTTTCTTCCATTGGCTGACTGTGACGATATCTGAGCTACCAGAGAACTCAGGGGGATGCGCCTTCTGAAAAGCGTCCCTAACCCTCTCCCATGCAGATGGAAGCTGTGCTGGTACTGGCGCCACTGCCTGAATCTGGGTTGGAGCCTGCTGAACCACCGCTAGCGCGGCATTCACCGCCTGAGCAACAATGGCGGCTACTTCATTAGCATTCATAGTGCCTTGTGCCGGAGCTGCTGGCTGCTCGGCCTGGGCACGCCTATCCTTCGGTGCACGTCTCGGAGGCATCTGAAACGTGAAGAATTTTATTAGTCTCTAGTCATTATCAAATCCCAAATGGCTGGAGACGTAAACGTAAAAGCAAGAATACAACAATCCTAAAAATAGGGCTCTATAGCAAAAACGTTAAGCTGAAAGCGAAAATACGCCGTACAGATCCTATGGACATTAGAACCTGATGCTCTGATACCACCTGTGACACCCCGCCTGATTAAATACCGGGCGATCACTCCTTTATTAAATTAAAATCAAGGTGAATAGTTGGTTCATTCTTAGCATCACTGTCGTAAAAATAACTTTTCCAAATTTAACACCCTATTTAATTAAGCTAAGTGTCAAAACCATTTTTTTTAACATTACTTTCCAAATTTTATTTTGAAAATAAAGATTTAATTATCTACAACAATTCAATATTTAAAGAATCACACCACAATAATCCTGGAACATATAATCCAATTAATTTAAACATTCAACAACTAAATCCCAGCATTTAAAACTTAAAGTAAAACATACATGTTGAATAAATCCCAAAGTAACAGTACTAGGAATAACTGAAATACAAATGTCCCAATAAAACAGATAAATAGTGAAAAGGGAGACACGTGCCGAATAAGGAGAATGATAGAAGTGGAATCAAGTACATGAAATCGTCTAAGCAAGTGGCCTGCAAATCCCACCTAAGCTGCAGCACGTTCCTTCCAAGGGATCCTAAACAAGACGCCCCTGTGGCTGGGCACCTGTAATATATACATATATATACAAGAGAGAAAGAGGAATAGAAACGGGTCAGAGCCCGATAGTGTATATGATTTAAAAATTCGTTTAGCAAGTATTTAAATTTATACAGGCCAATGCAACAACATATTAGTGCGACACTCTCTTGAGAAATTCTCGCCTCTCTTCTAATGTGCACTTCTATCGCACTAACCTTCCCAATGGTTTATCTCATCATTTATCACACTATCCTTCCCCAAGGATTTAACTTATCTTAGGTGACTCTCAAAATTTAAGATTTAACAACATCATGGTTTAAAAAGGATAATTTCATTTAGTACAAAACTCTCATTTTAACTTTATTGATTCATAAAGTTTTTCAATATCATATTATACTTTTCAAAACAAGTATTTCCAATTTGAGTCATTATATATGTCTTACTTACCATATCACAGTAGGCAGTTTCCCATATTTCAGAAGTTCATATATATATATATATATTAAATACTCGTATAATATATATATTCTAACAGCACCCCACATAAAATTTTATGGTGCGGGCATACTCTGCTATCCAATCCCCGTATCAATCGTACTAAAGGGAATACAAGTTCGGAATCACTCTCAAACTGTATAAATACATACACAAACAATATTGAGGCGAAGCATAGTTTCCAAGTCCAAGAGGTCAGTACATACCCTCACGTCTCTTAGGACCGTGACTACCGATTCGATAGCCTGTACCTAGGATTTCTATCTTCTAGGGTACGAGTCAATATCCCCCATAAGGCACATGAGATAAGATCGTCCCAGTGCGGAAACCTCGGGGATAGCAAGTAGCGCGGGCATGATTTTCACATGTATATAATATATGCATACACAATCATATAAATATACCACTTTTATTATATCAATTTAGGTTTATCCAATAACCCACATTCACAACATTTATCCTTATTTTCCCATTATTATTTATCAAGTATAATGGTTCGTTTCTAACTTTAATTCGAAGGGTTTTTCCAACTTACTACGTAACCCTCATGGACTCTATTCTTCCAAATGTACAATTCAGTAGATATCCATTTATGTTCCAACGTAACTCTCTCTTACGTGTCTCTCCTCTTTAATATATACTTACATTATCCCTTATGCAAAATATCCCAAAAATATAGATTTCGCCTTACATTAAAGGATTTTGAATATTATTTTCAAAGATGAGAATTTCAAGCGGTTTCGAAATCGAAATTAAAATGGATTTTTAATTGAATTTTTATTATCTCTAAGAGTCCTCAAAACATAAAACTGTCTAGCAAAAAAAATATTAAAAAATATTGAACGGTCCGATCGAGCTGAATTTTTTTTCTGTAGCTTCCCCTCGTCTTCAGCTAATTCTCTGTAAAATTTCATCCAGTTCCAACGGTCCGATCGTCCGGAATAAATTTTTTTTTAGTGTTTGTATCTGATTAGAACTCTTTTCTTAATCAAACTCTTAATCCTTTACATGACAAAGGGTTTCCAAAATATCATATAAATCATCACTACATGAAAATTTCCCATCTCAAATTGGGTTTTTCTTCCATAAATCTCATCCTAATAACTCCTAAACTAATATGGATGATGCATCAACGAAATAAGCAAGATAAACACTTGCCTGGGATTTTCAGAAATCTGGTTTGGTGTTGAATTTGGTGTGGTTGCGTTCCCCGTCTCGCGATCTACGCGTTGGCGGTGGCGGCGGTGCAAACGGGTGAGTTTTGAGCTCTCCTCTCCAATGGCCGTTCTAGTGTTTTGAGTTATCTAACCCTAGGAGATAACCTAAACATCTGATATAACCCCTTTAATTTTTGTGGGTTTAATTACCCAAAAATACAAAATGACTAAAATGCCCTCCCGGGGTACTAATTAGGCCTAAAAACGCCCCGAGACCCAAATCAAACTCCCGGGTATACTTTTCTGACTATCTCGACCCTTCCGGACGCGTTGACGCACTCAAAACGACCATACGAACAACTTATAAAATATTTACTTTTATTTATCAATATTTAGTCCCGACGCGAAACGGGCGCGTCCCGACTCAAATTTCTAAAATTGTCATTTTATTCACTCGTGACATTTAATATGGTCACTATTATATATTACTTTTCTCATTAGTAATATTCAACAAATTTTCCCATAATTACTAACTCTCATCACGTTAATAATTATAACATATTTAATTTTCGGATTTTTATTAAATAATTAATTCACCTTAATATTAATAAATCCCCAAATTAATATAGCATAAAAATACGGGGTATTACATTTATGTGATAATCAAAGTGCCATTAGTATTTGAAAGAATTCTATTTTTTACACACGTACTAAATATATCAAAATGCGTGAACACTTTATTAGAGAACTTGTTGAGAAAAAAGAAATTTGTATTTAATATCTCAACACTAAAGACCAACTAGCTGATTTATTTACTAAACCATTGGATAATCATATATTTGAGACTCTATGCATGTCAATTGGTGTGTGTGCGTTTCCAACCTAATTTGAAATATAGTTTCCTCCCTTTGTCCCTTTGAGTCAAACAAGGGGAGAATTTGAGACTTGGTCATTTAGGTTTTTGTTGTTAATTAGGTAATGTACTTTTTTAATTTTCTCTAGGACTCAAAATGTTGTTAGATGAGCTTATAGGATTCAAAATATTGTTAGTTGAGTTATGTATTTGGTCTCAAAGTCTTGTTTGTCTCAAAATTAACCCAAGGGGGAGATTGAAATTACCCTTCTTGCTTGTCTGAATTTTGAGACTTTATTTTTTTACAACATTTTGTGTGTGCCTTTTTGTTATATTGTTCTTTTAAATTTATTTGAAAAATAAATTTTTATACACAAATATTTTTATATTCAGTTATGTATTTCAAAACTATTTTTATTTTTCGTTTTTATTTTTTTTTAAATGTTTAAACATTTATTCAAATAAACAAAGATCAATTTTGTTTATTTTTAAAGCTTAAACAAACATTGAAATGGCTGAGATTTTTTTTATGGGTTTAATGGCTGAGATTACACCTTGGTGTGTTTTCTCATTTTGGATCCATATAGTGAACCAATCAGGAGTGGTTCCTTTGCTCCCACGATTT
Organism: Sambucus nigra; assembly: GCA_949130495.1. Taxonomy (NCBI): domain Eukaryota; kingdom Viridiplantae; phylum Streptophyta; class Magnoliopsida; order Dipsacales; family Adoxaceae; genus Sambucus; species Sambucus nigra. Next base: position 531,305,511 of record OX422221.1, on the reverse strand, counting down.
CACCATATGGGGAAATCAATCATTCTGACTGTTGTTTTACACTGTTACCCCTCCTGTTGTAATGGGTTTTTACACATATGTCCTGGTACTTTGATTTACCTTTTTAAACCCCAGTCGCCTATGCGCAAGACCATTTATGACCTTCTGATGTGGATTTATTATTTATGGACCTTTGATATTATGGGTTTGGTATATATTGCTTGCGATGGGGTTATTTTCTTTTAGGTTTTCAAACTCAATCTCAGCAGATATCTTTTTCTCTCTTCACTTTCTCTCTCATTATTTCAAACATTTACAGACTTAAAATCTTGAGAGTTTTAGATGTTTGATCCTTACCTCTTTAAAACACACATACATTTTTGTGAGTACAGAGAGTTGCTGATTTGTTACCCCTTAATAAACTCGTCTGGTTATGTATTTAAGAGGTGTTTGGTTTTGGCTTCCTTCACGATCTTGTGATTGTTGTCCGTTACTGCAATAATTCAATAGTCATACATTACAATGAATTAAATCCTTCTAACTGCAGTATCTCATTGAACCTATATAAAAATTTAAAAAAGAAAAATATCTAGAAAAGAAAAGAATGAAATTATAGCATACAGTCAGTGTCGCTTGTTATAGGATTAATGATAAATTCATTTTTGATAGTAGGGTCAGTGTAACCGATGTTGCTGATGATTCTAGTTGTGATTCAAATGATCAAAATATATCAGTTTGATTTGTTTTCAGTGTCAACAGTGTTACCGATTGTACTTCCATGACTATACTTTTCATACTTCCATGTCAACGGTGTCACTAATCATACTGCTATGACTATCGTACTCAATGCCCATCCATAAGAAACACCAAACACAACATTTCTAAACAGATCACAAAACAAAAGTATATATAGATCATTAGTAAAAGAAATCTCCAATTAATGTTAGAACATTTCTATATCGATCACAAAATAATATAAGAACTGCAAAATATGAAAACGGCATTAAATCAGTCTCTAATTAATGTAGACACATCCATTAAATTTTTTAATCACGGAGCATGAGTAAAGGAAACCTTAAAAGCAGCACCATGCAATGGTTGTTGGAATCAAAGTTGTTATTGAGGCACTGCTATAACATAATTCATATCCTCTCTTTAAACACCTATTAGATCTAATACGAAGGTTTTAAAAACCTTAACTTTAATGAACCTATAAGGAGGGGAAATACCTTTAATACTTGGGTGGAGCAAACTCGGGTCAGATAAACTGGATTGATTCTGAACTCAGATCAATTTTCTTTGGCATTGGGGTAGGTTTGGCTTTCTTTGGTTTTTTCGGAGTTGGAATATCATTTCACGAACTCCCTTGCTATTCATCTGCAACAAACTGATTTATATGATTTCTAATTCCACCATTGCCAAGTTTATCTAAAATTGACTTGTACAACTCTTAGAAATGGTCGAGAAGCTGGTTAGCCACGACTTGGACATGATCAATTTTGGGATTATACACCATGGCATTGTTAAAGTTTAACCTGACATCAACAGCAAATTCAACAAGCGAAGAATAGGAATTCTTAGCAAAATTAGATTTGATGGTTCCAATATCCATGGGCCTCTTAATTATGTGATGATAATCATGAAGCCCCAAAGTAGTGGTTTTTTAACGGGCATGTTGAATACCTAGTTGTTCTTGGGCTTCATCAATTTGGCCAAAACCTGCCTCCACATCTTCATTAAACTATCATTGTTAACATTAGCATTCCCATTCTCTGAACCAAATGGCATTGGTCGCTTGTTAGATGGAAATTTCTTGACTTTGGCATTAGATCGAGGCTGTAATTTGCCAAATTGGATGCTATTAAATTCTGGATCTGCTCAAGCTCAACCAACAAACAAATTCTCAGGTCTCTTAGCTCGCTTTTGGAATACGCAGAGACATTAAAGTTCACATAGGGATGAAAGTTGTTACCCAAGCACTGTTATAAACCAACAAAAAATAATTAACCCAAAAATCATAACAGTTAAAGCCCAAACAGGCCCTATTGAACCTTAAAACTCAAACTAAAGAATCCTAGAATATGATACGATTAAAATACAGAAGCAAAGGAGAGTAAGTGAAAACACACATACCCATCTGCCCTGATTTTTGCAGCGTATGCATAAATGTTGTCTTTACAACTTATCAACATTGCTAAAAAATTAACTCCATAACATTTCATAAAAATTGTCAAATTCAATCGTTTAATATACCACATCCCAATTAGTAAAACAATATGTATTCTATATACAAAAGTAAAAGAAGTTATGATATTCAAAATTGTAAACACGAAATCCTGTGAAAAGTTACCTTCTATACAATGCATATATCCATTATAAAACCCAAATAAATCCTGAAATAAAAAAAACATGATTAATAAATCAGAGAAATCATATAATGAGCAGGAAATCAAATGTACACAAACCAATGAATAAAGTCGCATAGCCATTCTATCAACAAATTTCAGTTGCAAATATAGTCACACCAATATTGAAATATAACAATAATAAAAAACACTATTTGGAGTCACTTACCTTTCATTGGAGAAGTGGAGAACTGATGATATGATTTGGTCAAAAATGATAAGAATTCTTAGTGTATCATCTCCAAGAAATGGATACATAATTGAGGGTGAAAAATAGCATCGCGTCAAAATGCTAATCATTGAATTCGTTTCACCGCGTTAATATAAAAACCTAAATTACGACTGCACTTGCGAAACAAGTATAGTGGTAAGTCGGGTATCGAGAATCCACAAGGAATGTTGATTAGATTGGTAATTTATTTATCACTTCAAGTATAATAGTGCAAAAGATAATGGGTTGATTATGGTTAAAAAGGGAAAAGAGAAGTTATTTAAAACTGAATTACAACTAATTAAAATGAGAGTCGATATCGCATCCCCGCCATGGGCTAAACTACGCATAATTAGAATTCTAGTTTGAAAGCATTTAACCCAACATTTTTTAGTTAATTATAAACATCACACAATAAGGAATCCAATCCAAAGTTACGAGATTAAACATATCACATAAAATGGTCACATGCGTCTTAAATTCGAATTATCGCTATAAACACTAACGTTGCATGACAAAGAAAGTTAAACGCATAATAATTCGACTTTAATATGCGAGGTTTCAGTTAAACGTAATTTTTCCCAAAAACTAACTTTCGGAGTTCAACGCCCATTAATGACGAAAACGCAATCCCAACCCTTAAAACTACTCACTACACAAGATTAAACTAATTAAACAACTAATTACTAGATAAAACAAGAAATAAATAAGCAACACAAATTTAACTAGGCATGGAAATTAAAGGAACAAAGCATAAGTAAAGAAATGAATAAGAAGAGTAGAGGAAGACTTACATAAAATGGGTGAAAACCCAACAATAATAAAGGAGAGGGGTGGTATCCATAATAAACCCCAAAGCTTCCAAACCCTAACCTAAAAACAAACTAAAAAATGAAGATGTTCACAAAAATACACCAAAGGGTGTATTTATGGTAAGTTGGAAAAGGAAAAATAAATGAAAAAGGGTTTAAGTTACAATTAACCAAATAAAGAAAAGGAAAAATTAAAATGGAAAATTAAAAATGGGCAACAGCAAGCCAAAATCTCGGATAAACATGGTCTAGGTCGATCGGGGTCCCAAATCGGTCGACCGCTACAAATGGGGGGAGGACACTGGTCTGAAATTAAGGCTTAAATGAAAACCCAATCGACCGGAGGTAGAGGCGCGGTCGATCGGCGCTGCCAGAACACCAGCCCCAAGCCAAAACCAAGAGTACCCATCAAAATTGAGACCCAATGCCTTCGCTCGTTTGGTGTATAAGCCGAGGCCCAAAACTGTTGCCAAATCCAAGACCATAATGCAAACTCCATGAGTAGCAAAATGAAATCTCCATGGCCAATCAAAAACCAAGGCATATATGTCCATGAAAACCCAATACCCACATGTGTCAAACCTCCATGGAAATACCATTAAGACGCATTTCGGGTTAAATCTGAGACCCAGCCGACCCGAACCAAAATCGTATTCCAATGTGGAAAAAAAAAGACCCAAGCAAAACCCGAGACAAACTCGAGTCAAATACCCAAAATCACCATTTCCATTTGAGTTTGCTGCAATTTGGCCAAAAGAGAAAAGGGACACAAGAGGTATTATAAAAAATGTTAGTTAATTAAATAAAATAGAATCTTATATTTCTTTCCCGATTAAAGGTCCGTGTTTCCTTCATTCGAACTCTGATTCGAGCATTATTCCCAGCCACGCGAAGCTTGGCCCGAGGGCTACAATTTACGCGAATACTTCGAACAAAAATCTCGAAGTGTGAAATTATAAAAATTCCCCTGAACGTGAAAATCACGACGAAACTTTATCGAAATGCACTCAAACTTAATACTAAGCACCATAACATCTATAAAAGCTCAATAATACCTCAAATAACATGTTAGCATATAAAACAGGGGTTGTCTAATTAACGAGCATAATTATAGACATTAAAGTACCCGAGGGGGCTAAAATGCCTAAGTTCGAGGGTAATGAGTGCTATGATTCGGGACGAATCAAGTCACTTACCTTTTCTTGTTTGACGTAACTAAAAAAATGGACTTTATTTTCTTGTTTTACAAATAGACTCTATTTACAGAGTTATAGATAGACTTTCTTTACGTTTTGTTGTTTGGGTGGTGTAATATCCAAGACTGAATTCACGTATGCCATAGGACTCCAATAAAACAATCGTTAAATCTAGCCTATAAAGACTCCTTGTACACATTTGTTTTCACGACCCAATGCTATATATATTCATCAAATCAATGCTATATAAAGTAAGATTGTTTAGCATCAGTTCAATACAATAAAAAATAAGAGTAAACCCCAATATAATAATGAGAGAATCTTTAGTGGTCGAGAAAGCTATATGGTCATTATAATTTTCAACGGTATGCTTTGTCATTAACACATAATTCAAAACTCTCACAGTGTTCTTAAATGAAAAAGGAACTTATTGACATATTTACAAACATTGTAAGGATCTTAAGCATGTCACAGTAGTGTTAATGAAGTTCAAAAGGGGAAATTGTAAAAATCTTTTAAAAATTCCCCAAAAGAAAATTTTACAAACTAACGGTCATATTTTGAATATAGTACAAAATAATATTTTCAATCAAGTGACATTAGAGAATAACTATAGTAAACTCAATGAATGTGATAATGGTAAGGTATTGTAAGGTAATGGTAAAATGACACCGCTACATGGTAAAATGAATGTGGACAAAGTCAATGTCAGTCACATAGCCATAGAGAATCCTATCAAATATCTATTGAAAACCCCTGTTTTTAACAGTTCACTGTTTTTAGAGTAATAACTCGTAAATATGGATGATAGAATATTATGAAGTGGCATAGTTGATGACTGATGATAATCCACATTTAACATTTTCCTTTTGATTTGGCAAAAAAACGATTTCCTTTTGAGAAAAGAAGCATAAAGAGTCTGATTGAAACAACATTCTAACTTCAAGTATTCACATTTTCACATCAAATGAGGAATTTGATTGAAAGAAAAGAACCGCAGATGTAGAAAAAGTTTGAGGACATAATTATATTTCAGTACATTTATGCATCCTCACAATAAATTAAAGGTAAATATATTATAAAATGTTATTAGATACAAATTCAATAATTCATAAAATAAATTTATTAAACTACACTGGATGCCAACTACTTAAATGATGTTTTATTCAAATAATTCCAAATAAATTTATTAACTGTACATGCCTTTGTATCAATGATAGTTTCTTTCAGTACTCCCTGTTTCTTAAAAATCAACAATAGTTACTTAACGTGCGCACATGTTTGGAAGCTTTATCCTCAGGCCTGTACTTGAGAAGCATCTTAAACAGACTTGTTGCAAGGTTTTTGTTGAGAGTTTTGGTGAATTGGTTGTGAGCTAGTGGGACCTTAACCTCTACTTTAGGAACCTTTTCTTCCTCGAAATGCGAACAACTTGGGGCCATTTAACGAATATGTGGAGATCCTTATTAAGAGGCAAAGCCCCTCATATCCTAAATTTCTTTGGACGTTTCTTGAATAATGGATTCATTACCTTCTCTGATTTCTTCTTAGCTGCCACTGGAAGATTTCCACCTTTCTTCGACCCGTTGGGAGGGTGGGTGTTTTCGACTGTAGGGTTTGTTAAAAGGCGAAACTGAAAACCTAAGGATACCAAACACTTCAATTATTACAAACTACTCCTCACATTTCTTTGAAGACTGGAATTATATCTGTAATAAGCATAAAGAATTTTCTAACTTGTTCTAAACAGCAACATAGGGCAAAAAACACAATACTATTGCAAAATAAATAGGATTAACTATAATAAGAAAGAGCTTGAGTTACATAAACCATATAAATTGAGATCAATGAACTAAATTACATTCATCACCTATTATTTTGAAGTAACTTGTTTGATCTTCTATTAACATCTCGTGTTATTTGGTGTAGTTTTCATGTAGATCAGGTATTTCATCCTTATAGCGCACCACAAAATCCTCTACAAACTTTGACTCCGCATGGCATACAGCTGAATAAAGATTGAGGTTAGTCTTGTGAAGTTTCTTCTCTTTCAAAATTTTCAAAACATTGTACCGGGGTGCCACCCTATTATCCAAGCTATACGCTAACAACCTTTAGTGCGCAGTCTCTGCAATGACGAACACTAAACTCTTATAATGTGAGTTTTCTAACCAAAATATAATCTAGGCCTAAATGCCCCCAAACTAAATTCTCCTTACATTTCACTTTAATTCAAACCCATACTCTATCTCAACGCCCCTCACCCTCTTCTCCATTACTCTTTTCATGACACAAACATGTAGCCACCAATTGTGTACGTGATTTTTGAAGAGGCAACCCAATACATATGAGCACAATATAAGAATTTATAGTTATAGTTATAGTTATAAATCAACAAATATTAGAATAATCTTGAACAAAATTTTCCAAAACCATTGGGAAACATCCAAACCCAAATCGCATATAAAATGTAGAGTTTCAAAACTCCAAACATCCCCCAAATAATGAAAAGAAATTTATGATAGGGAACATAACACACCATACATAATCACATTCTAAATTTTTAGACTTAAATGATTGTATAAACATGTCATTTCATTCACATCTAGAACAACATGTATCAAATTGTAAATAATCTTAAAACCTTTGTCAGCGCCCGTAGTCAACATACATAAACCCAATCAAAAAAGAGTTTCATACTCTCAAAACCTCCAAAATAATAATAAAAAAACATATATTAGGCATGAAAAAAACTCCGCTTGACATCAGAGTTTAGAACAATAAATTTTGCAACTTTAAAATCAAATTTTGAAATCTTCTCTAACTACCTTGGAAAGAACAAAGTACATGAGCCACAGTTATATTCATATCATTACAAAAAGTTAACAAACTAATTCACAGATTTCTATAGGATACGTAAACTTTAGGTAAATGTTGAACCGTTGTGATCTTACTAAAAGATAACAGTAGTACCTTAAATTGACTTCCAATGATGAATAAAGAGGGTAAAACCGAATATCGCACCATATTATGAGTAAATTAAAAAAAGGCCTTTAAATCCATGGTATGAAATATTTGTGTAACATTACAGGAAAGTGCGATGTAAAGAAAATCATAAGAAAGATACAAATCCTTCAAAACCATGTGACACCCCGCTCAAAATAATAACGGGTGGCCAACCCTATACTAAAATAATCAGGAATCTCAAGTGGATCATTCTCAGCATCTACTGACGATTCTAAAATAAACACGGCTAACAACCCATTATTACAAAAAGGGGGTGTCAAAAAATTTTAAAACATTTATTTTTACATTACAAAAACAAACCATGCAATAATTAACCAACGACATAACATCTAAATATGATAACAGATACACACATGCTCAAATAATATAAAAGAGACTAATACCAAAGTACAACAAAATGTACCAAATAAATTACCCAAATATGTTGTCGGGTCACAGACAATACAATAATCTGAGAGAGACAATGTAAAAGTGCTACACTACAACACTAGGGTATAAATCCGATATACAAACTGAATCTTAATCTAGACATACAAAAGATAGGAATCGACTATATCAAAATACCGCAACAGTCCGCTACTGTCACAGCTCCACGAACACACTGGGTGGATATCATCAATGGCGTCCTTGCGGAGGAACACCTAAAAATATACAATATATACGAGGCAAGACAAAAATATAAACGGGTTAGAGCCCGAGGTGTGAAAACATTTTTATGGCAAGTGCATTAAAATGCATAATAATTATAAATGCATTATGATATGATTAAAGTGGAGTCGCACTCTCCAAAAAATTCAACTCACCTCTCAACTAAAGCGCGCAACTAAACGTATGCTTATGATCTCCAAACAATTGCCCAAATCTATCTAGGGGAAAAGTAATCTAACTTACTCCCAATTTATACTCAATTAAAATTCACCTAAATCATATCTCTCAACTTCAAATATTACCACTCTCAAATATTCGCCCACTTATAATCATATAAAAATATACATAAACATTCTCTTACTAGAAGTTCTCTTATTCTAGTTATGACATAAATATATATATATATATATATGAGGTATTAGCATCTAAGTGCTAAGGACTAAACTTCTTCCAATTCTCAATACTGCACTGCGGTTCGTGCGTGGGACGTCTCGCAAGCGAAATCCAAATAAGGAACCCCACGATACACTACTCCTTAGCAATATTGATTATCAAGATTCATTATGCCCTCAATGCATGACGAATATAACCCAAATTCTTATATCATGTGATTTTAACAATTAATCTCAATTCTCAACAGTGCACGATGTTTCGTACGTGGGACGTATCGCAAGCGAAATCCAAACAAGGAACCTTCCGATACACTACTCCTTGGTACTGTCGATTGTCTAGATATATACTAATATATAAATATGAGCACCAAGGACTAACTTCTCCTCACCCCCAACATTGAACTGGGTTTCGTGAGTGGGACGTCACGCAAGCAAAATCCAAACAAGGAACCCGCCCGATACACTACTCCTTGGCAATGTTGGTCGTTGAGGTCCATTATTCCCTCGATAACCAAAGTACTATATATATACTCATATAATTATCTACTCTCCAATTCCACTTTAATATATTCATCCCAATTTTAGTCCGGATAAAATCTCCCAGAATAAGATTCAATAAATCTTATGTCTCTTTGCTCTAGAGACAAAAATGATATCAGATAATCATATGCAATTAATATACTATTCACACAAGTATAATAATAACCATCCTAGCGAGCTATAACTCTAGGATGCAGGTTCTCAATGTTATCATCTTCCAAGAATTACTCACTTTATCCCAGATTACCATATATCGGACTATTATCACACCGCCATGGTAAAACAATAAATCAAAACGTACAGGAAGCGGTCATAATTCCTCCCAGGAAATGAGACGAAAAATACCCACAATGCCTCACCCCTAATAAAAATCACACAATAATAAATGGACGCTATGACCTGGGGACTATACGCACCCTGCTCCTCAAGCCAGGAGTCTCACCCACATCCCGCAACTTACCATGATAGCATAGAGGAGGTATGCTTCACATATATATATATATATATATATATATATATATATATATAAATATATATATATATATCATTCACACAAGATATACATACATCATCACATCATATAAGTGTATACCATCACACAGTATATATATGTCACACTATTTTCATACTCCTATTGCGCTCTTCGGCGTAAATAAAATAATATCATTTATTAGTATATTTTACTCTCGATATACTATGCGTCAATAACTCACATAACTTCCCCACTTTGTATGCACTATACTATTTCTCCCTTGAAATTCACACCTCACTTCTATTTGTATGAATCGTCTCTCAATTCTATTTACGTTAAGGATATTCTCTATATTCGTATGCTCGTCGATCAACATTTATTATTCTCAATCCATAATATGGTTCAATCAATCCTATGAACCTTTAAAGTTATCCCAATTGGGATTAAATTCTAAAATCCATTATCACTAAGCGCATCCTAACTCTCTCTTATAAATCCATAATCATCTCCAAATATAAATCTCAATGATAGTGGGCTACCCCACTAGTCGGTACGATACTCTCCAATTGGTATTCTCTCGAATTAAGTCAATATGACTCCAATAATTTCTCATAAGGGAAACTCCCTAAAAGTATCCAAAACAAACCTCATAATTCCTATAGAGATTCCAAATCGACAAACTCAAACGAAACAGGACGAAACTCGTGCCAGAAAAACTCCCCCAAAATAGCCCTATTTTCGATTCGATTCGGCCCCTCCGAATCGATTCGGTCCTAACATCGAATCGATTCGGCCCAAAGGGACCGGTAATTCTGCTACATACCGAATCGATTCCCAAGGGGCAAATCGATTCAGCCCTAAATACCTGTAAGTTCTACAACAGGCCGAATCAATTCGGTAGGGGCGAATTGATTCGGTTTTTTCGGCAAGCTACGAAATGGCCTATATTTCTTCAAAACCCAAAATTCCAAAAATCAATTTTATCAATTTCTCTCCATCAATGTTCAATCCAAATATATTATAAACATCACCTCAACTAATTTATAACCTCAAATCCATTTTAGACACATCAAATGTAAGATTTTACCCAAAATCTAGGTTTTAACATTTTAAACCCAAAATCCATAATTTTATCCACAAATCATGAGATAAATGATACACAATAATTATTTAGCAAGTTTAATCACTTGCCTCAAATTCGTAGAGTCTGAATCTTCCTCGAGATCACGTAATGGCCGAAAATCCCACTTTTCTCCTCTTTCTCCTCTTCTTTTCTTCTTCTCTCTATTTATCTCTTTCTTTCTCTTTCTCTCCAATGAGATTAAATCTCCCGGAGGATTAATAAGCCTTATCTCCCAAAATACACAACTTTAAATGATAATACACACTTTAAATGACTCGGTTACTTTAATTCGAGCCAAACGAACTAAAAAAATTTCGGAACCTAAATAAGCCCCAAGTACAGTCATTTCGACTATCTCGACCCTTCCGAAAACATCTGAACCCTCAGAATTGCCATTCGAATCACTTTCTAACATCTTCAATTTTTTTACCTCAAATGCCAATTTAATTATTCTCCAATTAAATTAATATTTATTTCTCCCAAAAATAATTAATTTTTGTCCCAAAATTCTCGGGTTGCTACAGACTTCCCCACTTACAAGAATTTCTCCCTCGAAATTAAGCTAAGCCTAATACTCCAAAGCTCAACAAGTTCCTACTACATTTATCCTTACTAACACTATACCTAATCCTCCCACTTCTCACGAGGAATTATTTTAAATTTATGAAACAAATTTTAACAACTAGGGCGCCCATACACCCTTTATTCGAGCTCTACTCGTATAAAAAAAATTAGGCTTCACTTGCCTTAAATAGTACAACAACTCTAAAAATATATCAAATTATACTAACATACAAATAATATAACAATTTTGAAAGGTCCAAAGATTTAACTCCTCTCAATTCCTGACATTCGCTACTTTCATGCGCGGGAGGTCTCACAAGCGAAATCCAAAAAAGGAACCCTCCCAATACACTAATATGTAGCAACGTCAGGGATTGAGAGTTAGTTAGATCGGGACTACAGTTTAAAACATTTTTGTGGAAATCATTTTTGATATTGCCCAAAGGCTTATAAAAAGTTTTATTTTAAAACGATTTATTTTAGAAACGGTTTATGTTTTTCGACATTCATATAAAATACCTTATGCTCAAGACACAAGATTTTAGTAATTTTTTATACTCATAATAATATATAGTTCTCAAAATTAACATAATTATGAGCTAAATTTTGTCACTCCATAATAATCAACTAAATTCTGAATCATTTCAGTCATAATAATCTCTCTCATCATAATAATATATTACCATTCACTAGGCTCTTCCATAACTAGAATACAATAATTATATAAGTCTAACGCGACTATAAAAATAAGTATCTTTATCATTACTACTCAAAACATTTTTACAATTCTTACATTCACAACAAAGCTATAGCTTTCTATTAGCACACCACAAGATAATCTATTCTCTCAAAAGATAATAACATAAGAGCCTCACTTGCTCAAAATTCCCTTCTGGGTCATTCCATACATAAAAGGGTTATAGCACTACCCTCTCATAACTATCTCATATACGATATTCCCAAAGCTTCATATAACATAATCCTATTCACACAGGAAAATAACTTACATCATACCTCTCTAGTCCGATTTCATCTCCTCGTCAATGGGTTCCCACACAAAGTCCCCCGGCCTAAAATGACCTCGAATCTGCTGTAAGGGTTTCACATCCAAAACTTCCTCAAAATGTGGTCCTTTACCTCTATTAGGACAATCTCTCTTTCTATGACCAAATTCTTTACAAAAGAAACATTTACCCGCGAATCCTCTCTACAATCCGTCTTATACCCACTGGCATTACTGGTATTCTCTTCACCATACCTACTTGATGAAAGCGAATCTCTAACGTTATTACCCCTTTGCGAACGAAAATGATATTCATGACACTGCAACAGTGTCCCATTCACTAGCTCGATGAAAGTCACTAACGTTGGGTTTCTTAACAAATGCTGTCGAATTTGCCAATTTAAACCTCGCATGAACTTCGATGTTAGCTTCTCTTCTATATTTACCTCATCAGGTACTAAATTTTCTAATCGAGTAAATTCTTCTTCATACTCGGCCACCGTTCTATTACCTTGAAACACATCCATCAATTTCCTCCTCATTTCCTTCTGAATCGTGGAAGGAAAATTCCTTCGATCAAAAAGCTCACAAAAATCTATTATAGACAATGTATCTCTCTGTTCTAATGTGGTGACAGACTCCCACTATTAGAGAGTTGGTCCCATTAACTTAAAGGTGGCTAGAAATTGCTTCTGTACTTCACTACATTCAACCATACGAAGGTGCCTTTACATACTATTCTTCCATCGACTTGCAGCCATTGCATCAACTCCCCCTGAAAACTCTGGAGGATGCCCTTACTAAAATCTTCTCGCACTCTTTCCCACAAAGATGATCCTGAATCGGTTTGGGCTATTTGAACTGTAGGTAGATGCGCCATCGCAGAAATGGCAGTAGTTACTGCTTGTGCCACAATTCTGGAAACTTCATCTGTAGTCATAGTCCTTTGAGACATTTGGGGTTCCACACTCTCAGTCCCTTTATTTGCCCTGTCTGAACGACCTCTCTTCGGTGGCATCAGAAACAACAAAAATTGTATCAGAATGCCTTTCAAATGTTTTCTCATCACATAAGAAAATATGGACGTATGAACACAACAGTCCTAATAATAGGGCTCTACATCAAGAACGCTTATGGAAGATCGCAGTAAACCCACACAGATCCTAAAGACACTAGAACCTGATGCTCTGATACCACCTGTGATACCTCACTTAAAATAATAACGGGTGGCCAGCCCTATACTAAAATAATCAGGAATCTCAAGTGGATCATTCTCAGCCTCTATTGACGATTCTGAAATAAAACACGGCTAACAATCCATTATTACAAAAAGGGGGTGTCAAAAATTTTTAAAACATTTATTTTTACATTACAAAAACAAACCATGCAACAACTAACCAATGACATAACATCTAAATATGATAAGAGACACAAACATACTCAAATAATATAAAAGAGACTAATACCAGAGTACAACAAAATGTACCAAATAAATTACCCGAATATGTTGTCGGGTCACAGACAATACAATAATCTGAGAGAGACATTAAAAAAGTGATACACTACAACACTAGGATATAAACCTGATATACAAACTGAATCCTAATCTAGATATACAAAAGATAGGAATCGACTATATCAAAATACCGCAACAATTCGCTATTGTCACATCTCCACGAATACACTGGATGGAAATCATCAATGGCGTCCTTGCGGAGGAACACCGAAAAATATATAATATATACGAGGCAAGAGAAAAATATAAACGGGACAGAGCCCGAGGTGTGAAAACATTTTTATAGCAAGTGCATTAAAATGCATAATAATTATAAATGCATTATGACATGATTAAAGTGGAGTCGTACTCTCCATAAAATTCAACTCACCTCTCAACTAAAGCGCGTAACTAAACGTATGCTTATGATCTCCAAATAATTGCCCAAATCTATCTAGGGGAAAAGTAATCTAACTTCCAATTTATACTCAATTAAAATTCACCTAAATCATATCTCTCAGCTTCAAATATTACCACTCTCAAATATTCGCCCACTTCTAATCATATAAAAATATACATAAACATTCTCTTACTAGAAGTTCTCTTATTCTAGTTATGACATGAATATATATATATATATATATATATGAGGTATTAGCATCTAAGTGCTAAGGACTAAACTTCTTCTAATTCTCAATACTGAACTGCGGTTCGTGCGTGGGTCGTCTCGCAAGCGAAATCAAAATGAGGAACCCCCTGATAAACTACTCCTTGGCAGTATTGATTATCAAGATTCATTATCCCCTCAATTAATGATGCATATAGCCCAAATTCTTATATAATGTGATTTTAACAATTAATCTCAATTCTCAACAGTGCATGGCGTTTCGTGGGTGGGGCGTCTCGCAAGCGAAATCCAAATAAGGAACCCCCCCGATACATTACTCCTTGACACTGTCGATTGTCGAGATATATACTAATATATAAATATGATCACTAAGGACTAACTTCTCCTCACTCCCAACATTGCACTGCGTTTCGTGCTTGGGACGTCTCGCAAGCGAAATACAAACAAGTAACCCCCCCGATACACGACTCCTTGGCAATGTTGGTCGTTCAGGTCCATTATACCCTTGATACCCAAAGTACTATATATATACTCATATAATTATCTACTCTCCAATTCCACTTTAATATATTCATCCCAATTTTAGTTCAAATAAAATATCCCGAAATGAGATTCAATCAATCTTCTTATGTCTCTTTACTCTAGAGAGAAAAATGATATTACATAATCGTATGAAATTAATATACTATTCACACAAGTATAATAATAACCATCCCAGCGAGCTATAACTCAAGGATGCAGGTTCTCAATGCTATCATCTTCCAGGAATTACTCACTTTATCCCAGGTTACCATATATCAGATTTTTATAACACCGCCATGGAAAAATAATAAATCAAAACGTACGGGAAGTGATCATAGTTCCTCCCCGAAAATGAGACGAAACATACTCACCACGTCTCACGCCTAATAAAAATCTCACAATAATAAATGGACGCTATGACCTGGGGACTATACGCACCCTGCTCCTCAAGCCAGGGGTCTCATCCACATCGCGCAATATCCCATGATAGCATAGAGGGGGTATGCTTCACAAATATATATATATATATCATTCACACAAGATATACATACATCATCACATCATATAAATGTATACCATCACACAAGGTATATATATCACACTATTTTCAAACTCCTATTACGCTCTTAGGCGTAAATGAAATAATATCATTTATTAGTATATTTTACTCTCGATATACTATTCGTCAATAACTCACATAACTTCCCCACTTTGTATACACTACACTATTTATCCCTTGAAATTCACACCTCACTTCTATTTGTATGAATCGTCTCTCAATTCTATTTACATTAAGGATATTCTCTATATTCGTATGCTCGTCGATCAACATTTATTATTCTCAATCCATAATATGGTTCAATCAATCCTATGAACCTTTAAAGTTATCCCAATTGGGATTAAATTCTAAAATCCATTATCACTAAGCGCATCCTAACTCTCTCTTATAAATCCATAATCATCTCCAAATATAAATCTCAGTGATAGTGGGCTACCCCACTAGTCGGTACGATACTCTCCAATCGGTATTCTCTCGAATTAAGTCAATATGACTCCAATAATTTCTCATAAGGGAAACTCCCTAAAAGTATCCAAAACACACTTCTCATAATTCCTATAGAGATTCCCAATCAACAAACTCAAACGAAACCGGGCGCAACTCGCTCCAGAAAAACTCCCCCAAAACAGCCCTAATTTCGAATCAATTCGGCCCCTCCGAATAGATTCGGTCCTAACTGCAAATCGATTCGGCGCCTCCGAATCGATTCGGCCCAAAGGGACCTGTAAGTCTGCTACATACCGATTCTATTCGCAAGGGGAGAATCAATTCGGACCTAAAGACCTGTAAGTTCTGAAACAGGCCAAATCGATTCAGAAGGGGCAAATCGATTCGATTTGTTCAGCAAGCTATGAAATGGGTTATATTTCTTCAAAACCAAAAATTCCAAAAATCAATTTTATCAATTTTTCTCCATCAATATTCAACCCAATTATAATATTAACATCAAAACTCATCAAATAACACACCTCAACTAATTTATAACCTCAAATCCATTTTATACACATCAAATGTAAGATTTTACCCAAATTCTGGGTTTTAACATTTTAAACCCAAAATCCATAATTTTATTCACAAATCATGAGATAAATGATACACAATAATTATTTAGCAAGTTTAATCACTTGCCTCAAATTCGTAGAGTCTAAATCTTCCTCGAGATCGCGTAATAGACGGAAATCTCACTTTTCTCCTCTTTCTCCTCTTCTTTTCTTCTTCTCTCTATTTCTCTCTTTCTTTCTCTTTATCTCTATTGAGATTAAATCTCCCGTAGGCTTAATAAGCCTTATCTCCCAAAATACACAACTTTAAATGATAATACACACTTTAAATGACTCAGTCACTTTAATTCGAGCCAAACGAACTAAAAATATTTCGGAACCTAAATAAGCTCCAAGTACAGTCATTTTGACTATCTCGACCCTTTCGAAAACAACTGCACCCTCAGAATTGCCATTCGAATCACTTTCTAGTAGCTTCAATTTTTTACCTCAAATGCCAATTTAATTATTCTCCAATTAAATTCATATTTATTTCTCCCAAAAATATTTAATTATTGTCCTAAAAATCTCGGGTTGTTACAAACCAATTTAGTGGAAAGAGAGAATAGGGATAAATGCACCCTGGCGAGATACTTATGATAGGAAAAAGTTTGTGAGCCTTTGCCTAAATAGTTCGAGAACTTTTACCTAATACACCTAATAGTTCCAAAGATCTTATCAAAATATGATACATTTAACAAATTTCATAGCTAGTAAATCGATGTACTAAAGTAATGATGTAACCTAAAAGAGCAATCAAATTTGGGGATGGGCTTCTCAAAAGGATTGGCCGCTCAAAGCTGGTGGTAATTTTAATGTTCAAAACCTAGTAAACAAAATACTTAACCCAAATTAAAGGTAAGACAAAACACTAACAGAAAATCAAATACATAGAAAATATAATCATTAATTATGGACATTATATAAAGTGCAACTAAGAGAAGCAAGCCTTAGGTAAACCCAAAAATCAGTAACCAAATAATATCAACTAAAGAGAGGAATCAACAAAGAGTACCTAAAAGTGGTAGTTTTATCATCAATAGGGCTTTATATACCCATGTGGTGTTGGTATCATCATGTGACACCCCACCTAATAAAATATTGGGTGATAAATCCTATACCAAATTAAAACAGGAGTTTCATATGATTCATTCTCAGCATCACTGTCGAAAACCAATTTAATTACTAATAACCTATTAGGCTGGCGTCAAAATTTTATTTAACTAATCTTTTTAATCAAACCATTCAAATAAATCAATCACAACAGTTTATATGCAACAACTGAAATGAAATAAAATAACTGAACACTCGGTTTAACATAATACAATCAAATCGAACACCGCACTAAAAGGCGATAAAAGAATAAATGAATACAGTTGGGCTATCGGCCCGAGTGTTCCTACAGTACCTCCTATCTAGATTACAAGGATAGAAGCGTCTACAGTAAACCTGCATGCATCCACAACTGCAGCAGCAAACATCTGACTCGAAGAAATCATCATCCAGGCGTCCATGTGTCTGGACACCTATATATATACATATATAGCAAGAGAGGGGAAAAATAGAGAAATGGGTCAGAGCCCAAGTTTTGAAAATATTTTAGCAAGTGTTTAAATGCCATATCTTAAAATATGAAATCTATCATATTTATATTGGTATCGCACTCTCATGAGATACACCTCACCCCTCTTCTAATAGTGCACACCTAGCGCATATCTTTTAAACAACCTAGTTAAGTTATCCGACCTAACTAATCTATTTCACCCATCTTCTAAGATCCTCGTAGACCCGAGTACTAAGGACTAAACTTCTCCCCATTCCCAACATTGCGCTACGTTCGTGCGTGGGGTGTCTCGCGAAGCGAAATCCAAACAAGGAACCCCCCCCCCCCCCGATACACTACTACATGACAATGTTCATCGTCGAGATACGTTAGACCCTCAGTACATAGCACATTTTATAAAATCCTGTATATATATATATATATATATATATATATATATATAGTTCTCACTAGAACCTATGATTCACTTTTGTATTACTCTGGATATAATACTACAGTAAGAAGAAGAATATCTTATTAATTCTTTTCCCTTCTTACACAATTCTACTTTATATGATATCTCATTTCATATACAAGCAATACACTATACGCAACAAATATAATTATACCTATCACAATCATAAGTATAATAACCATCCCACCGAGCTATAACTTGAGGATACAATCTCATAGTGCCTATCTGCATTCGGGTTTACTCAATCAACCACGGTACCAAGCCAGACTCACTCATGGTCAAGGTAAAAATACACAACGGTGGTGGCGATCATATTCCCTCTTGAAAGTGGAATAAAGCTATCACACTCGTATGCGGGACGATATGACCTGGGGATATACTCTCCCTGCTCCTCAAGTCATGGGATTCACCCACATCGCGCAACCTCCCTGGATCGCACTAGATAAAATATATAATCTGGCTGTCCATCCCTATGCCCAGGGAAGCCTGTGGAACCAGCCTCTTAAGTACAAATACACCAATCACACAAATATATTTATTTTCATATCATATCATATATATACTTTAACAACATCGTATATATAATCTACATCGCTTCTCAATATATTATGGCTATAATTGTCAAACTCTTATAGGGATAGCCAACAACCCCAAATGTTCCCATTCTTAATAGTATATAAGTATTTATACACTTAAAAACTAATCCCATAAGTATTCTCTTACTTAAAATATAACTCGCACCTTAATCACTTTTAAGGATTATAATATAAACCCGAATATACCAATTCGTATCAATTAAATAAGTATACTAACTACTCATCTTAATTTCATAGGTATCGCATCACCTATACTAATAGTCGTCAATAGACGTATAGGATAACCGCTCAATTCTCTTTAGCCCATATCCTAAATTCCATCCTAACCGCATCCTAGGATTAATCCAATTACAATCAGCGCATATTTATCCTAACCGCATAAATATATCTACATGCGCTTGCCGAATAATTATCTTAAATGTTTCTCATCCTAAACATTTGTTAGGTCCATACCCCGAATTGTACCCTTAACTAACCCAAGGTTAATATACAATTTCTCAAGTCCTTTAGGTCATAACCATCTATAATACACTGTTAATAAGGTCCCTAAGCTTTAAACCCAAAAAGAAAAAGGAATGGAAAAATTCTTATCTTGGGCAGAAAACAGAGTACCGGTCGACCGGTCCCTGACCCCCGATCGACCGCGAGTTGGGATTTTGCCTTGCGAAGCAACCAGTAGGATTTTCCCTTGAGGCACGGTCTATCAGCCTCCTGGCCGCGGTCGACCGACCATACCAAATATTTCGGCCATTCTTTATTTTAGACGAAACCTAACTCTCCAAAAATTTTCGGAACCTAAACACTACCCTCGGATACTCTATTCTGACTATTTTGGCCATTCTGAACCCAACCGCGCACTTGAAATCTCCATTCGAGTCACTTAACTAAAATTCACTAATTAAACCCAACACATTTCAATACGTGTGTTTTCCCAGTAAAATATTATCCTTTGTCGCTTTACCCACCTGCGACATGTAATTAAAATAATCCAACTCATCTACTTAGTCCCAAAAGTAAATGTAACACACACCGGTAATAATCTAATGCTCATAAATCCCAAATTTACTATTCACAAAAATTACTCAAATTCCCAAATTATGCCCACTAATGAAATTTAATTATCCCTAAAATTACGGGGTATTATACATCAGTGCCGATGGTGTATCCAAAATTAAACACAAAAACTAAAGGCATAATTGTAATTTTTTCTCCGATTGTATCGAGTCAATGACATACTTTGTGTCTTCATTTTTGAAGCTCCACTATCTCAACGATACACTGATATAGATATATCCAACATGAGAGAGAGGTATTAGCTCACATCTAACGCCAATGCACTTAGGCTAGTGTGAACAGGGGAATAATCTGCAATATTCCTTTTCAAAAGAGAATAGGGCATAATTTATCACCAATTCACTTAGGCCCATTGTACAACAGATCTCTAAACACACAAATAAAACATAATTTATACATATTCCAGTTGATATTCCAACAAAAAACATAAAAGTACACCTTTGAACATACAAACACAATGAAGAGACGTTGGATTTAAAGATTGGGACTCAATATGTTTCAGAAGCCCAATGAAGAAGTCTAGGTTACAAAAACATGTGATGGTGATTCTATGAGTTTTGAATCATACCCTTGTCCTTTTACATCCATAAGCCACAACCATCAATGAAATACCACAGCAAAAATCTTGTTAAAATATTAAGTACCAATGAAATATTATTAGGGAGATATTACCTTAGTAAAAATGGGAGGAGAACCAAATATTGTGTAAAATCAAATATTATGCTGAACAAAAAATCTCTTATTATTAATCAACAAAAAAAACTTAGCAATCAACAACAACAAAATGAACCAAACATGAACCTACGATTCAATCAACAATAACAAAATGAGCACCTACGATTCAATCAATAATAACAAAATCAACCAAATATATCCTAAACACAACATGAATCATCAACAACAATGGAGATGTGGATGGAAATCAAAGCTCAAAGATGGAGTTGAAGAACTGAAAAATGGAAATGGAGATCTCACTTTCGAGTAGAGAAAAATGGAGATGCGTATTTTCGAGCAGAAAAAATGAAGAACCGTAAATTGGAGAGAGAGAAAGAGGGGACATGTAAGGGAAAGTTAGTACCTTCTAGCAGAGAAAACAAAATTACTCATTTGACCCGAATTTTGAATTAAAGTAAGAGTAGGAAAGCAATTAGTGACGAGGTAAAAAATAGGGGGAAACTAAAAAATAAAAGGTTAAAAGTGTAAAATGAAACAAAATAATCTCAATCCTCCATTTGTCGCTTTGTTGGCATCATCACAACCACTAATTAAGTTATTATCTTATGAAATAGTAACAAAACTTCTACTCCTTATATATATATATATATTTACAACACACATGCAATGAAAATTGAAACACACACACATAAAATATAACAAGATTCATAATAAAATAAAAATAAAAATAAAAGTTAAAATAAAATGTAAAAATATAAAATAAAGAACATTAAAAAATAATAAAGACCCCAATATATACAGGCATTGACATGATGATATGCACATTTATATAATATTTACATAAAATAATAAAATACTAAAGATAAAGACCCTAAAATAAAATAAAAAGAATAAAACAAAAATGACATAACCTGAATAAAATATATATTTATATTAAAAAAAATACCACACACACACTAAGCAATTATAGGGCATGATAGGGGTGGTTTGGACTAGGTTATGGGATAGGCATGGGACTGGATTATGCTCCTTTAACCGCACATTTGCCTTAATTTGAAGCGTTTGAAACAACAAATGACATTTGACCTACAAGAAAGACAAATACACGCATAAGGGCAATTTCATCAAGAATTAGAAATTATAAACTGTATATTTGGGATATTATTTCAACACTTTTTGGTGCTTATAACAACGCCCCCAAATAGAACATTACTAGTCCTCAAGCAAAAATAGAGAGAAAGAAAGATAAGAAACCAAAAGTCTGTCACTTTCGCGAGCACTTGAGATTGCACTTAGCATGTGCAACAAGTCTTTAAACCTATAAGTTGCCCTACATGATGAGTGTCGTCTCGGGAGGGTTTGCAGTGAATTTACCCACAAAATTCTAAAAAATTATTGAAAATGATTTATTGAAAGGCGGTGTCTTATTTAACAATGAAAAGTTATACAACCCATCTAAAAAGACTTTAAGGAATACAATGTTCAACCATAAAGGTATGACATAAAATTACATAATACCAAAGGTGTAATCCTTCCTAAAAACTCAACGTGTGTAGTGTGAGACAATCTTAAGTATCATTAGAGTAATTCCTAGATTGCCTTTACAGAATCAATGTTTTGACTTCAAATCTCACTAGATATGTCTGTCTGAATTAAAATCTCCGAGATTTGGGTAAGTGTATCTCTCCAGTGTGTGAGGAGGGAAGTAAATGTAAACAAGGTCAAACGTCTCACACACTTATAAGAAATGACGGATACATGAAAGAATTTTATCTGATGAATGAATGCTAACCACTATTGAGAATGTCTAGTTATTCACCATATAGACTTCTCGTTTGCCCAAACACCTTACCTACGGTGAAAAATGGGATCTATGTAGGGAATGATGGGAAAATGGGATGAAGAAGATGGATGACATGATGGTACACTTTTTATTAGATTGGAACACAATTTGAATACCTAATGTCTTCATTTTATAAAACTATGACCACATCCTTTCTTTTTTTCTATTTTTTACTCTTTCTATTTTTTTTTATGATGCATTGTTCTTTTCATAACACAAATGAAGACAATTTACATTGACAATTTTAAACACTCTCTTTCTCAAAAATAATGATATATGGATGGTGCAGGGAATATATGGACGAGGGAAATATGGAGATATAATGAGTGAAGTGCGTGGTAATGTGATATGGAAAAATGGTGAGTGTATGATCAAGATTGGTTTAGTGCTCGAGACAAACTACAAGACCCATGTTTCTTACAACTTGAAAGTAATGTCATTCTCAGTGATTATGCCAAAAAATGAAGAAAAATGATACCATGAAACAACCAAGTGCGGTACCCAAAGAGAGTTGAGTCATCTTGTAACTCGGAGATTACGTAAAAACCCTCAAAAAGGTGAATAACTCAAATCTCACGGGTTTAAGTCTCCACTAGTGATCTTTTAAGGCTCTCTTGAGAATGCTGTTACTATTTGATTTTGTATTTTAAACGTGAAAGTGTAAATTTTTTGATTTTAGGAATTCATAGTGCAAGTACGCCTGAAGATGTATTATTTAATTTTATGATAAAAACATTATTCAGGAACGAACAAGGAATTCCAAGACTTCTAAAAGAGGGATGGCATACAATTTATGTCATAAAAAAAGAGATAACTGCACAAAAAGACTAAAATATGTGTACGACAAGTAAGGGTATCAATCCACCTTTTAAGTGTGAAAAACAAATGACGAGAAGACAAAAGTGTAAAATAATTTTCATATTATTCTTTTTTTATGATTTTCAAGGGAGTAACTCTTAAATAAGTATGCTATTTTTTTTATAAAAAAAAACTAAATAATAAGTAAAAGCTAATTACAAAAATATGAGATAAATAAAATTTACGAAAGTGTGCTAACAAGTAAACTAACTAGATTTAGTATTTACAAGTTTTCATCTCAAAAACCAGCAATCTCAAAGGTTGAAACAAAATTAGAAAAGAAGAAACAAAAAGACTATCTACAATATGTATAATGGACGAATTCTCAATGCACTAATAAATAATGAGAGAAATTTGCCAAAAATTACAAATTCTCCCATTATAAATTTGTACCTAAGAACTCTTCCTAATGAGATAAATTCTACCACATCACTGTATATTAAGATTTTTGCTAAAACCGCAAATATACTCTAGAGAGGGATGGAGTAGAGTTTATACCATGGAGATAAATTCTACTACATTACTCTATATATATATATTTTTTTAGAAGAGGGAAGAAGCCCCCACCATTATTATTATTCAGGGAGAAACAGCCTCTCCAAACTGGCAAACAAACTACAGAAAACTTGAAAGCAATTAAAATGGGGTTTTATCACAACCCCATTACAAGAATATAAAGAAGATAACTAGGAATTTACAGAATAAAATTTGAGGTAATGACAACCCATCTTGTCGAGTCTAATATCCCCCCTAACCAATGGAGGAAGCTCCATAATAGAAGAGAAGATTTGAGAATTCTTGCAATGGATGCCACAATTTGCCAATGAGTCAGCTACCATATTAGATTCCCTGTAACAGTGGGATAAAGAAAATTTTATAGCCTTCAAGTCTTCTTTGATCTCAGTCACCAACTCTTTCAGCCTCCAAGGTGGTTTCCAGTCCCTATTAATAAGATTCACAACAAACATAGAATCTAGCTCCACATGGATCTTCTCTATATGATAGTCAATACATAACTTTATACCCATTCTAAGACCATATAATTCTGCATAAAAATTGGAAGCAATATCTGTAGAATGAGCAAAAGGCAAGATTACATTCCCCTTATCATTTCTAATAATTCCCCCACATCCACTGGGACCGGGATTACCCTTAGATGCACCATCAATATTGAGTTTAAGACAATTTGAAGAAGGAAAGGACCATTTAATGGGCTTCCATAGATTAATATTGTTTGATGACTTTAGCTGAAAGGTATCTTTAATTCCCGCATCAAACTCTGAAAAATAATTCTTAAAGGAAAGGCCTGAACAAATATTACATATTAAAAAAATAGATTAAGAGATGTTCTTCTAGGCATACATTTGGACATCTTCGTAAGTAGACATATTTCTACTTTTCCAAATCTCCCAACAAATCACTATAGGAATGCACTTACAAAGAAATTTATGATAATAATTAGAACCAGATTTCAACCACCAACTATACATAAGAGAAGACATAGGAGTTCTATCTAGGGACATACCCATCAGGTCTGCGAAGAACTTCCAAATAGGGGAGATGATGGGACATTGAATGAATGAATGAGTAATGGACTCAGCATGATTTTTACAAGCCTTGCATCTTGAGCAAAGCCTAATTCCCACCTTCTGGATGTAGTCATCAATAGGAACACAATTATTCAATAATTTCCAAAAGAGATAAGAGAGTTTTTTTGGAATGTTAGAATCCTATATCTGATCATAAACTCTAGATGAAGGAAAAGGCTCGATAGACAGCTCATAAGCAGAAGAAAAATTGAAATCACCAGTGATATGAGGCTTTCGAATCCAGACACCATCAGCAAAACCCATATTGTTTGAACACACATCTTTTACTGTTCTGATTCTCTTCCAGGTTTGAGATCCCTCACTAGAAGCATCATTAATGTTCTTGTATTTGTTGGTCAGAAAGTAGACCAAAGAGAGTTCTCTGTCTTGAGCTTCCAAAAAAGTCTCATGGATGAAGCTTTCGAAATGTTATGGAAATCCTTGAATCCCATGCCACCTGCTTGAGTATCTTTGCATAAATTTTCCCATTTCTTCCATTAGAACTTCCAACCATTATCAATGGAACCACCCCATAAAAACTTGTTGAAAAGATTATGAATTCTGAGGATAATGGTGTTTTGGGAGGGGAAATAGATGCCAATAAGAAAATAGGAATAGATGATAGAACATGTTTAATGAGAATCATTCTTCCAGCTGTAGACAAAAATTTAGACTGCCAACCTGCCAATTTAGACCTCAGAGATAGGATCAAGCTGTCTTGGTATTTAATTTTGTTTTTCCCTTGAAAAATAGGGCAGCCTAGATATTTAAAGCAAAGTTCTTTAAATCTCAGGCCTGTGCAATCAGCAACTTTTGATTTGAACTGAGGAAAGCTTTTGGAATCAACAGAGAAACTACTCTTGTTAAAGTTAACCTTTTGATCAGATAAGAGAGAATAAGCCTCTAGAAATCCCTTTATCTTCCTTAAACTTTTTTTTTCCCCTCTACAGAAAATAATCATATCATCAGCAAAGGATAAATGAGATATAATAGGGTTGCCACTAGGTAAGTAGTAAGGAGAGATTTTCCCCATTTCCATAAACTTATTCAGGACTCTACTCAAATAATCTACAGCAATAATGAGAAGACCTAGTGAAATGGGATCACCTTGCCTCAAACCTCTGGTAGATTTAAAAAACCCACAACTTTGCCAATTGAGAAAGATAGAGAACCAATTAGAGGATATTATCCTCCAGATATAATCAATCCATCTTTCCCGAAAACCAAAACCCCTTAGCACTGAAATCAGACATCCCCAATTAACTCTGTCATAGGCTTTTTCCATATCCAATTTTATAAGAACATTGCCTCCATGAGCTTTTTTGCTTAAGTTTCCAACCATCTCTTTAGCTAGAAGAATTTTGTCTTGAATAGCTCTCCTTTTAATGAATCCACTTTGATTTGAAGAAATTATAACTGGAAGAACTTTAGCCAATCTGTTTGAGAGAACCTTAGAAATGACCTTCATAGAGAAGTTACAAAAACTGATTGGTCTGAGCTCAGTACAAGTCTTCGGGCACTTGACTTTAGGAATAAGAACAACAGAGGTGCTTGACCAACTTTGAGGAATATCACTACCTAGAAAAAATGAAGAAATAGCAGATATAAAGTCATATTTAATGATAGGGCAACATTTTATGTAAAAAGATCCACCAAAGCCATCAGGCCCTGGAGCTGCATCCTCACTAAGGTCAGAGATGGCTGTGAAAATCTACAATTCAGAAGGCACCTCCTCGAGGGAAACAATAATATCAGCAGAAATTAATGATGGAATATACTCAGAGACATCATTCATTTGGACTGCAGAAGTAGGAGACCAAAGCTATTTGAAAAAATCAACTATATGAGTCTTAAGCTCTGTAGGTTCTTCTATTAAAGATCCATCAATGGATTTTAAAGAATGGATGTGGAGGTTCTTATGCTTGGCCTTCACAGAAGCATGAAAAAACTGGGAGTTTGAATCTCCCACCTTCAGCCATTTTATAGAAGACTTATGTCTCCAATATTCATCTTCCACTTTTATAGCCTCTAACAACTTTGCTTGGCCTTGATTCAGACTTTCTCTATTACAATCTGATTTTTCCAGCTCATAATCCAGCTCTAGTTGAACAACATCATCCTCCAGATTTCTCACTGATTCAAAAATGTCTTTAAAGACCAGTTTATTCTAATATTTTAAATCCCCTTTAAGTCTTCTCAATTTAAGAGCAAAGTTCCTCATTTCTGTACCAGGAAGATCTATATCCCAATGCATTTTAACTATAGAGAGGAAAGATTGATGAGAGCACCACATAGCTTGAAACTTAAATGGTCTCAGACAGAAATCCATAGCAGTTTTCATAGATAAAAAAAGAGGGGCATGATCTGAAGAGGCTTTATTTAGGTGTTTAATATTAGAGTTTGGAAAAATAGCTTCCCATGAAGGATTATAGAGACACCTATCCAATCTAGACATAATGAGATCCTCTTTCTTTCTTTTATTGAGCCAAGTGTACCTAGATCCAATGTATCCCATGTCTCTTAATCTAAAATCATCAATAGCTTCATTGAAGTTATTAACGGCCTGGAAATCTATATCATTACCTCCCATCTTTTTAGCTTGGGAAGAAACAACATTAAAGTCACCAATGACCAAATGAGGAAAAGCTTCAAATTTATTTGACACCTCCAGTAATTGGTTCCACATATCTTTTCTCTCTTCAACAGTGCACTTTGCATAAATGATGGACAGGAAAATAGGAGATTTAATAGCTGAATAATCCAACTGAATTGAAATAAGTTGAGGATGATCCACGCACTCCTTAACAGAAACATTATATCTCCAAAACAACCAAATTTTACCACTAATATTGCTACAACAACCTTCAAATCCCCATTTAAATAAATATTTATCAATTTTTTGAGCATTCACTTTAGGCTCTAACAGAGCAATAAAGGGAAGTTTATGCAGTTTAAGAAGCAATTTGACTCTTCTAATAGAGGACTTTTTTGCAGCCCCTCGTATATTCCAAACAATGATATTGATCATTTGGATATAGAGGGGATGTAGTGTTTGTTACCTTTAAATTGGTATCTAGTCATTCTCCTAAAGAGAGGGTCTGACATTTTAACTTTTTTTATATGCAATAGCTGATTTTCATCACCGCTATCTTTAGACAAATCCTCCTTCTGAGGAGATTTATTATCAATAAACTATTTCTCAGAACTCAATGCACAGTGCTGAAAATCATCTATACTAGTAGCTAATGGGACACATGCTTCATTATCGAATATATACAGAGGCAAAGAAGCCTTATTCACCTTATTAATAGGAAGAACAGATGCTCTCGGTGACAAAGAACATGAATCTACAATTTGGACTTCAGCAGCCTTGACATTAACACTTTGATATGGACATCTTCCATTGAAAGGGATAATCATTAAATTATTAACTTTAGATTCTCCATCATCAATGACTATATTTGATTCTGATATTTCTCTATCTTCTTCAGAAAACTCTTGAACTTTATCTTCTTTATCTGCAGGGTTTGACTATTTGAACTGATTTTTTTCATTCTGCGATGTAACTGCTTTATGTGAGGATTTCACCTCTGTAGTTTCTGTAATGGGAAATTTCTCCTTTACTACTTCTTTTCCTTTGGCTGCAGGTACTTATTTGCTTGCTTCTTGAACATGTAAAGGGTTTTTCTTGATCACAAATTGGGCGAACTTATTTGGTTAGTTAGCTGAGATATGAGCTTTAAACATATAGGAAGTTTCATCATGGACTTTTTTAGAACAGCAAGTATAATATTTAGGAATGTTCTCAGCTACAACCTCTTGCCAAAAACCCTTTGAGCCACATCCAATCCAAACTCTTCTTGGTATAGATTTGGTGAGATTTATTTCCACACAAACTCGAGCAAGACTCTGTCTATTAAATTCAATTTTTGTGGCATCAAGTTTTAAAGGGTTGCTTATCAACTGCGCTATAGAATATAAGGAAGATTTGGAAAATAAATGGATAGGGAGGTGGGGGAAAGAGATCCAAATGGGAGTGATACTGATTTCAATGTCTGGTCTAAACTCGGGAGTCCACTTGAAGATTCGCATAGGAAATTTTCCTACATACCATGTCTCTGTCATCCACATTCCAGAATAATCATCATCTGAATTTAATCTAATTAAACATGTTTATGATCTAGGAGCCCAACATTGAAGGATGTTTTAAGAGAAAAGGTTTGGAAAACTGGCCTAAGAACGTCCATAGAAGGTCGATCGTGAGAAAATTTCCCAACAAGCCTATGTTTGAAAGGCTTTGAAAGAATTGATATATCATCATCTGTGAAGATTACTGCAGGTTCCCCTTTGAAAGTGGTAGGAATTTTGAGTCCCAGATCATGTGAAGAAGGAGATTCAGCCACCACAGAGGAAAAGGAGCGATTCCACACATTTGGAATATCTGGTGGCTTTGGATTAACGTTGGGAGGGAGATTTTGGGTTGCCATGCAAACCGTACTTAGGGTTAATGAAATATTCGCTAAAAATGCAAATACTCTATGTAGAGGGATGGAGAAAAATTATCCCAAATTAAAAACAAAAATGGAGATATTTTCTCAAATGAGTTCTCAATATCTTTTATAGGAAGATACATGTGGCTAGGGGTAATATGGGGAAGGTTAAGTGTGCATGAGGAGTGTGAGGTGATAAGAATATTTTAGGAATGACACACAAGTGTATGTCTGTAGTGAGGTAATGAGGGTATTTTGTCAATTGGGTTTGGATTATGTAAGGTAATATATTTGGGTGCACATGGGTTTATAATGGGTCAAATGGATTTTTGGGTTGAAAATGGGTATGGGTTGAGGGGATTATGGAGTTGAGTGAGAATGGGATGAAAGAGAGGGTGAAAATGGGTGAGTGATGATGTATGGTAGGGTTTAAAATGGATTTGGCTTTAGAGAGAGGGAGAAAAGAAAATGGGTAGATGTTTTAATGGAGGAATGATGTGAGAGAATATGGAGGTGATGTTTTGTTTTAATAGAGGAAGAGAGAGCACAAAAATGGTGGGAGGTTAAAGATAATGAGAGGAGAGATAAAATCAAAATTCAATTTTCTTTAGTTAGGTGTATTGAACATGTGAGGTATGAAAGGTTATTGTGTGTTTAGGGTGTATGGGAAGAGGATGCAGGTGAAGGAGTGTTTTAGGTGTATGGGTGTGTATGGAAATAATGTGTGTATGTGTAGGTACTTTATTATATATATATATATATATATATATATATATATATATATATATAATATGAGAGGAGGGGGTTTTAATGTTTCAAAATATTAATGATCGAGATCAAATTTTTTGGAACAATCTAAGGATCTCAGATTGTGTGATGTCACCGTTTAATCACTGTTACATGGCTCAATTGAACTAAGCACGCGTGATTCCCAAAGAGAAACCCTAGCCTTACTTGACCTTTTTTCTTATGACGGTTCACATGGCTGGAGAAAAAATAACGTGTGGCTTGAAAAAATCTCTCTACCCACGCCTGAAAACTGTCTAGCTCACACGCCTGAAAAATCTCTCCACTTTGAAAACCCCTCACCCACCCGCTCAATATATTGATTTTCAAAACCCACAATTGGTTTAAGGAAAATCTCTCTCTCTTCAAGCACCCTCTGACCAAATTAAGTTAGTTTATGAAAGCGTTGCAAATCAACTTCTTCTCAGCAGAAGACCTCCAAAATGAGCTTGAGCTTGACGACGATGGGAGCGCACAAGGTACCCTTCTTCTACTTTACTAAAAGTATTATTAAACCAAGCTATTATCCTATTTTTTTATTACTCAACTGAATGATATATCTCACAACACAACAGAACATAGCATATCTGAGAATATTAAATTACACAAATAGGTGGGTGGTTTGGTTTTCATATATTGATTGTCATTTGTCCACCATGATTTGAGTACAGGAATCCGAAGATGTTAAACCAACATCATCAAAGTTGGAGGAGGGGTAAGAGATTGATTGGAGCAGTGTCGAGGAATTTTCCGACGAGTACGAGGACGATAGTTTATCTATCTTTTTTTTCATCAAAAAATGGTGAGCATGGGTCGTGTTTGATAGATTTTTTAATGAGTATATTCCAATGCAAGGTTCTTGCAAATGTAACTTTGTATGCTTTAGAAATGGATGATTTTCCATCTGTTTGTGGTTAATTGTTGAGGGTTCTTCGATTTTTCCATCGTAAGGTTTTTGTGTACTGGTCGAGGTACTTTTATATTTTTTTATATATCACAAGGTTTTTTGGTTGATTTTCTGTTTTGCTTTTATATTTGTTTTTCATTGTTAAAGGATTTATTTCGTTAGTCACTTTTGCAGGTGAGGATTTTGCTCCCCCTTTCTTTTTCTTGTTCACTTATATCTGGATCATTTTTTCAAGGGATAACTCAAGGCTAGTTAAATTTATTGGGTCAAAGATGCATCAAATTCCAATGATTTTTTTTTAATGCACCGAGTCCATTTTCATTATAGACTACATATATTTAGACAAATATACCCTTACACATACCAATTTTAAACCCACTTACTCTTTCTCTCTAAAAATAAATACATAACCTCACGCTCTTTCTCTCTCTAATAGCCCACCTCTACCTCCACCACCACCACCCCACCCCACCCCACCGGAGACTCGCCGAAAATAGCCCACCGAAAAATCTCGTCAGAATTTTCACCGGAGTGTTTCTCTCTCCTCATTTATCTCTCTCTCTTCGTTTATTTTTTCATTTTTTCTGGTTCGCGCCAGCGGCACCATTGCCAGAGCTGGAGAAAAAGAGTTTTCGCCTAAAAAATGGAGGTTTTACAGAAATAGTAAATTCATCTATTTCGATTTTTTCGTCAAAAAATATCGATTATAGGTGTTGTTTGATAGATCTCGACGAGTAGATTCCAATATAAAAAAAAAATTAATTTTGGATTTGTAAATTTGAAATTTTGGCCTTTTAAATATTTGTTGGTATTTTTTTAAAAAAGCGACGTGACAGTTGTGAGGTTGTATTTTAAGGGTGTATTTGTCATTTTAATGTGCTGACTTGGAAAAATAGGAGTTTTGACACCATTGACTCAGTCAAAGGATCTCTTGCCTCATTAACTAAGTGAATGGGACTTGAAAATAAATTTTTCAATGACATCTTATATTTTAGCTACAGTTTTTTGTAGTACATGTGTTCCTTCTTTCTATGTTATGGAAGCACGAAGATTTATGTGTTTTGTTTTATTAATAATCAATAAAATAAGAAGTAGTGGTGTTTTAATCTTTACATGTAAATGTATAATAATGGTCAGTACTTCTTTTACACTACTCCAAACTCACCATGGACAATTTGTCATGAAAGATTACTCTGCATTGACATGGTTTGATGTTACATACTTCATTTAATGGTTGAACTTTTTATACGAATGTATGTTTGATTGGAAGGAATGAAAGAGAACTCCTTTCTCCATTTGGAGTTGTTGAAAATTGCAGGTTTTCAGGATGTCATTACTTCTATGTAATTGTTCGCATTGGCCTTTATATTTTCTTGGTATATTAAAAAATGTTTCAAGAAAATGATTTGTATTTTATAATTGTAATTAGGAACTTAAAGAGTTTCTATTTTATAATTAAAGAGTTTATATTTTATAAGAAAATAAAACAAATGTGAAAAGACAAATCAAATTTAAAATGAAAAAAGAAAAATAGAAAAATAGAAAATCCGTTGAATAATTTTTGTCCTGTTTAAATTCATTAGTCTAAATGATGTCACAACACAATCCGTTATATACTTTGAAAAATTTTGCCGTGCCTTCAGGCACAGGCATTTAGCTAGTATATTTACTACACACACGCAATAAAAATATAAAAACTCAAACTCACACAAACAAAATATAAAAAGACTCACAATAAAATATAAATATAAATATAAATAAAATCTAAAAATCTAAAACAAAGAACACTAAAAATATAATAAAGAAAATATTAAACACACACCTAAATATATATAGACACTGACATGATGACATGCACGTCTATATAATATTTACATGAAATAAGAAAATACTAAAAATAAAGACCCTAAAATAAAATAAAAATAAATAAAAATGACACAATCTGAATAAAATATATATCTATATTAAACATAAAAGCAAGAATACCACATACACACTGAGAAATTATAGGACAGGCTAGGGATGGTCTAGGCTAGGTTATGGGACACATATTTTGTATGTGACTGGTTTAAGCTCCTTTAACCAAACATTTGCCTTGATTTGAAGCATTTGAAATTGTAAATGGCATTTGACCTACAAGAAAGACAAATACACGTATAACAGTAATTTTACCGATAATTAGCAATTAAAAACTGTCTATTTGGGATATTATTTCAACACTTTTGGGTTTTTATTATCTGTTGTCATTCTTTTGAGAGGATTTTAACTCTAACATGAGTTTTGGAGAAGAGGAAATAAGATTCAAAATATAATTCAACTGAGAGAAGAATTGTCAAACACGAGGCTCTTCTTTCTCCGCTACAACTAAAGATAGTTGAAGTTGATGAGCAAAACAATGAACATAATAACCATATAAGTGTTGTACCATGAATATGGTATGACCCACGGACCAATTAGAAGATGAAGTTGGGCTCATCTCTCTTAGAAAGGAGGTCGGATCAGCTATTAGCCTAGTCGACAAGGGTAATTCTAGTGAGCCCCATTATTACACGTAATGAATATAGCCCAACAAGATCACAACAGTTAACACCGTCAAAGTAGGCATGTACTATGTGATTGGGTGACATCAGAAGCACACTCCATGTTGCGAAAATATGCATATATTTCCCCATATTCTTTATAACTAACTTCATGGTTATTCTCCCACTTTCATGTAATAGTGTACATGCTTAACCTATAATGTCATGACAGAGGTCCCGCTACATTCTCCCTATTCTAACAGCTCACAAATAGCCCACTAAACCCTCATGGGTAGGGATCAAGATATTATTTCCATACCATTATGCTATCCATTTCTAGAGTGAACTTGAGAGGTTGTAATTTCTATTTATCCATGGAATTTTCCATCTGAATCAGTACATTAACACTTGCATGTCGTAATACCCCGTATTTTTATGGCTTTTAAATTTAGGAATTATTAAATTTAATTGAGATAAATTAATTTAATAATTCTAATCCGGAATGCCGTTTTAAATATTTACTAGCGTGACGAGAGTTAGTAAATATTGAAATTTGTTGAATTTTACTGGATGAGTATAGTAATATATGAGATTTATTTTATAAAATTGTCACGTGTGAATAAAATGGCAATTATGGAAAGTTAGGTCGGGACGCGCCTGTGTCGCGTTTAGACTAAATTGTTATTATATAAAGTGAATAAATTATAACTTGCTCATATGGTCATTTTGAGTGCGTCAAAGTGTCCGTAAGGGTCGAGATAGTCAGAAAAGTGTACTCGGGGGTCTAGTTTGGGTCTCGGGGTGTTTTTAGGCTTATTTAGCGCCCCGGGAGGGCATTTTGGACATTTGTAATTTTGGGCAATTAAACCCACGAATTTTCAAGGGTTATATCAGGTGTCTAAGGTTTTCTTCTAGGGTTAACACAACCAAAGACAAGTGACGTCCGTAGGAGAGGAAAGGAGAGAGCTTGACAAGGTGTTCTAGGCCGAAAATGCATCCGATTGCACCGCCACCACCACCAACGCATAGATCGCACGACGGGGAACGCAACCACACCTTTTTCGTCCACAAATCAGAGATTAAATTTCTAGGCAAGTATCTATCTTTCTTTTATCAAGTTAATGCATCCTTTTATATTAGTCTTAGGTTGATTAGAATTAGTGTTTTTGAAGAAAAATGTTAATTGAAGACAAAAATTGCATGTTGTAGAGGTAGAGATCATATTTCTGGAAATCCATTTCACATGTAGAGGTTGAACGACGAATTTCCATGGTCTTAGTGATTGAAAATCTGGTAAAGAATGAAAGAAACTAAGTTAAAGGAAAAAAATTAGGGTTCTTGAGACTTATAAAGATTTTTGCCCTTTTATCATGTTATAGATGATGAAAATTCGCATGTGTTACGTAGGATATTTTTTATATGGGTATACAATACTTATAGTATAATTGGTTGGGAGTTTGGGACTGAAACATGATGATTTAGAGGAGTTTGGGTTAACAATTCTGTAGCTGGGTTTTCTGCAGTTTCGCCATAACAGCTTGATCGATCGATCGAACCCAGAGCATCGATCGATCGATAGATCGATCGATCGACCCCTCCTAGAAACTTGCACTTCTGCTCGTGTTAGATTAATCCGATTTTATGCGTAGTAAACCTTGATTAGAGTTGTTATAACATAATGGAACATAGAGGGGACCAGTAGGGTCAAGATAAACCCCGTTAAGTGGGACTTTAATGTGAAGGAAAATAAAGGGTAAACGGGGAGACTTTCAGACTTAAGAAATCATACATGCGTTGATTAAATCATCGAAACATCTAATAAGTTGGATTAGAAGGAGAGAGAGGGCCTACTGAAATTGTACTTAGATAAAGAGAACACTTCGAGTGACAAAGAAGTGAGTTTAGAACAAATTAATTACGAGAAAATAAAAGGAATGAGGCCGTTATACGATATAATTGAGTAAAATGTGTAATAACGGATAATTATAATTATGGGTCATGAGCGCACCTAATTTAATAATGTGGATGTGAATACATATTTATATATGACGGTGTGATTGTGCATATATTATTTCTGTGTAAAAATCGTACCCGGGCTACTTGCTATCACGGGGGTTTCCGCCCTGGGACAATCTTATCTCAATGGGACCTTTACGAGGATATTGACTTGTACCCTAGAGCATAAGATTCCTAGGTACAGGCTATCGTATCGATAGTCACGGTCCTAAGAGACGCGAGGGTATGTGCTGACCTCTTGGACTTGGAACTATGCCTCGCCTCCATTTGTATGTGTTTTTGTTAATGCCGTTCGAGAGTGATTCCGAACTAGCATTTCCCTTAGTATGTGTGATACAGGGACTTGATAGCAGAGTATGCCAGCACCATAGTTTTTATGTGGGGTGCCGTTAGTATATATATAATTTATGAGTGATTGGTATATATATACTTATATATGGAAGTTTAGCACCATAGATTTTATGTGGGGTGTTGTTGGTATATATATTATACGAGTAATTAATATATATACGTGTATCTATATGAGAACTTTCTACTGAGTAAAATAGTAGTTAAGTAAAGTATGAAATTCATCAACTTCACTATAAGTATTCGGAAACATGATATCAATACGGAATTTTTCTAAAGAACGTAAGAAATCTTGAAGAGAGAGATGTTTCTAAAAATAAATATCATAACCTAAATTTCACGAGTTAAGTCTTATGGAGAATAAGTTAGAGAGGTATATGGGATTTATTAGTACGTTAGACGTGCACACTAGATGAGAGGTGAGAATTCTCAAGAGAGTGTCGCACACTAATATGACTGTTGCATTAGCCGGTAAGCATTTTAAATACTTGCTAAACTATTTTAAAACTGTTTTACATTCGGGCTCTGACTCGTTTGTTGTTATCTCTTTTCTCTTGTGTGTATATATATGTATTACAGGTGCCCAGCCACAGGGGCGTCTTGCTTAGGATTCTTTGGATGGAACGCGCTGTAGCTTTTGTGGGAGTTGCATGCCATTGCTTAGACGACCTCATTGTTGACTCTACTCCTAGATCAGTTTTATCCAGTGGGGGCATGTGTCGCCCTTTTCCATTATTTAGTTGGTATTGTCAGAGATTGTAATTCTTTTACTTTCAGTATCTTTATTTCGGGATTTATTACTGTCGGGATGTTTCCCTTTTAGTGTTTTAATTGTTGGGAATTGTTATTTATGGTTAAACTCTTGAATGTTCATTTTTATTCTATACTTAATGTGTGACTCTTAAAATGTAAGTGGTTAAAGGTTTTATAATTGGATTTAAATAAAATGGAAATAAAGTTTTAAATGGTTTTGGACACTTAGCTTAATTATTTAGGGTGTTTAAATTGGAAAAGTATGTTATGACAGTGATGCTAAGAATGAACCAACTGTTCACCTTGATTTTAATTTAATAAAGGAGTGATCGCCCGGTATTTAATTAGGCGGGGTGTCACACATGTGTGGATGTAGGCATCTCTTAGGGCCGAACCACGTAGATTTGGTTTCATTATATTTCCATCACATTTCTCTACTGTTTACTCTAGATTTGCATTTCTGTGATTATATCTCTTTAACTATTATTATTTATAGTTGGTCTATAAATGCTAAGAATAAATCCATATACCAGTTTTAGATTTTAACAGATTGGCATCGTCCGTGGGACCCGACAAGCCATTTGTTGATTTCCACCATTATTGATTTATGAAACTCAAGGACACCCAATTATGAGAAAACGGTGAATCACAATTCGATTCATCTATGTTTCATTGGGTTAGAGTATACTGATCTATACATTCTTTTCAATTCTATTTAATTCCTTGAATCTACCTTCAAGTCTAGGATTTCCTTCATTAAATTCAATTTTTCTATATTTTTTTGTTATCGCAACTATTGTACTTTGGTTCTCGTATTACCGTACTCTATTTTTTCTATTAATTCTGTGAACATAGGTGAAAACACCGAAATGTAGTAGAGCCGTTGAGGGGATTCCACCTTGCACACCTGTGGGTATGGGTGATCTGTAGGGAATATTACCGTGCTTGTCTAGAGGCTAATAGGATATACATGAGAGCATCAAGCTGCAACCAAAGAGTGTCCTAGCAGGGTAAAATAGATAGGAAGGGAATCCAGTTACTAATGCATGGGTGAAAGCTCCGATAAAAGGAGAGATATGCCTCCTCCAGCCCCATACAAGGATAAGATGCAAGCTCACCAGGAGATAGTTGGGAAAATCCTAAACGTTGGCATTTCGGTTTGAAAAGAAAGGTAGCAGGTTCAAATACTCCCGATGAGAGAGCAATGACATATCCTACCTCCTAGGAAAACATCCACCACGAGATCAGGTGATACGAAGATGAACAAAAATTACTCCCTAAAACACACAAGCATTTTTTAGAAGCTCAATAGAGGATCTGCCTTTGATCGATTGGGCCCAAGAGCTCTGACGGACTATTAATATCAAGATTCGAGGGCGCCTAAAGAATATAGAAAATAACCCAGGAAAACTGAGACCAGAAACATTGAATGCTAAAACATGTTGGGACCAAGCGTGCAACGGTCAGCTAAAGTTGAATAGATTTTGAAGAAAGATAGCTTAGCTGAAAGACGAGGCCGAGCAGGAAAGACATTATCGATTAAGGAAACAATGTTATAAAAAGTTTATCCAACACCTAGAGGATATTCTGAGTGATATTATAAAGATTAAGGACCCTTTGCAAAGGTTTTTTATTCAATGATCACCATTTACATCATCATGTGTACGTTATCCTGATAAAGAAACTTTTCGGTATATTTCGTCGTTACTTGAAAGTCCTCTAATCAAAACCTCAATTACCTACAAAAATATAACAAACTCAAGTGTAGAGAAGTAAGTAAGGGTATCAATCCACATCAAGGGGGTGAAACTAGAGACAAACTCAATTGTAATTCAATTTTTATTTTCTTTTTCGGATTCTTGTTTTTTATATTTTTTTTTTAGTTTTTCAAATATTAAAACAATTTGGGTGAGATGAGGATTTAAAATAAACTAAATGAGAGATGATGAAAACTAACCAAAGAGTTACTAAAATAAAAACAAAGTCTAACACAAAAATAAGAGACAAAGTGAGGTAAATAAATGTGAGAACAATCAAGGAGTGGGACTACACCACAAATTTTAGCTATTTTAACTAATTAATTTAATTAATTGAATTCTCCCAAATTAATATCAAAATTACAAATCAACTCTCGTTGCAAATGTAATTTTTATAGTAACATTTTTGAAAATTAAGTTTAAACCCCCCACAACTCTAGAAAATAGATCTACACTCCTTTTAATTAATCACCCGCTAGGATCGATCGATTAAAATTTATGTAAATCTTAGAAAATAAATTTAGAGTTTAAATTCAAGGAATATTACCACACTTAAGAAACCCCTATCTCTAGTTCGAATCTAAAATGGGTATTATAACTTAGAATTTCGATTTTCTCTCGAAAATCATTTACCCTCTCTCGAGGCGTAAATTTAAGGGTGAGGGATCAAAATTAATATTCAAAGAGAAATTTCAAGTAATCAAACTAATTAAATTAAAATAACATCAAATAAGGGTTCACCCCACCCCTTGAAAGAGGATTTAGCCTAACATGATATTAAACATGATAATCAAATAAACTAGGCAATTAAAATAATAGTAGAGAAGAGAACAATCACATCAAATCTCTTTGAGTGAAACTGAACTCCAATCCTTGTAATTGCAATTTACATGCCACCAATTTTTGTGATCAAACCAAAATTACATCAACAATTACACTCAAAAATGGATTCTCACTAATTTATTTTTCTCACTAATCTAAAAAAATAAAAAATATATAAATTCTAACCTAAAAAAAACTAAACTAAAAAATGGTGTTTCTCTCTCTAAAATTGATATGAAAAAGCCCCATTTCAAATTGGTCTTCTTCTTCCTTAAATAGTAGGCATGGAGCATGGGGGTAAATTGGGTAAGGATAAAATGTGGGTGATCATGGTGTGTGTGCACATGAGGTTTGAGAGGTGTGAGGTCACAAAAATTTGATTTGGGTGAGGGTAATTTTGGGATAAAAGAAGGTGCATGTGGGAAGTGGTTGTTTGGGGGTATTTTTGGAAAAGAGGGTTAAGTGGTTTAAAACATGTGAGTATTTAGTTTTGGTTTTTGGCTTTGGCAATTGGCAGGTAATAAATCGTGGATAGATAAAATGGGTTTTGGTGGGTCTTGGGGTTTGTGGGTTGTTGGTTGGTGCAAATTCAGTTGGACAAAATGGGATTGAGGATCCGGGCTCGTTATGCAAAGGGTGGTTGGGTCGCAGGTTTCGGGGCTGAACTTGGTGTCGGGTTGGACGTCTTCGCCGGAGGTGTGGAGGTTAAGTCGCCAGAGCAGGGGAGAAGGAGCTCACGGGTTGGGGCGGTATGGTGGTCGCGGATTTTCGGGTTATAAACAAAAAATGGGTCGCGGGTTTTGTATCGGGTTGCCGGAGTTGGGCTCAGGTGCGGGATGGTGTTGGTTGGAGGGTGGTGCCGGCAGCGCTGGAAGGAGATGTCGCCGGTGAGAGGGGGTCTGATGGGTTTTGGAGTTTTGAGCTTGGAGTTTGTGGTGGTGGTGGAAAGATGAGAGAGAGAGAGGGGGGATGTTGAAGATGAACGTGAGGGGGTTAGTGTGTGAGAGGGTGTATGGTAGTTAGGTGAGGGTTAGGGAGGTGTCTGTGTGTATGTGAGTCTATAGTAGGTGGGTGTGAGTGTGAGGTAGAGTTTTGTGTGTACGAGTGTGTATGGAAGTAGGGTGTGTCTGTTAGTTTGTAACCCTTAAAAAAATATAGACTAACTAACTAAAAAAAACTAACAAAATTAAAATATAAAAAAAATAAAATATAAAAAAAATAAAATCCTAATCCATAAATAAAATAAAGACTCGAATAAAAAAGAAACTAAAAAGAAATAAAAATTCATTAAACTAAAAACTAAAATCCTAAATAAATGTAAAATCTAATAAAACTAAAAAATAAATGAAATCCTAAAAAAATCTAATCCTAATAAAAACTAAAAACTAATAAAATCAAAATAAAATAAAATTATACATACAAAAATAAAATAAAAAATTAGAAAATAAAACCTAGAAATTCTAAATAAATCTAAAATAAACTCTAAAAATAAAAATGACTCAAACTAAAAATCTAAAAAAATATAAAAAGGCACAAACTAAATACACATGGGTTGCGGGGTAGGCACAAACTAAACACACATGTCACATGTATTTTATCCGCAAGATGACCCTTTGATCATCACAATGATGGTGAATGAAAGACAGATAGCAAAATTCTAGACAATGGCAATTCGATTGATGTCTTATTCTATAGTTATTTTGAGAAATTGATATTGAGAGATAGCAAGCTGGAGGCATATCACATGCCTCTTATTGTTTTGGGGGGGTAGAATGTGTTCTGCTTAGGAATATTTGAGATTCAGGCTCCCACCGATACATAGTCCACTTGCGGACATAGATAATACATATTTTTCATTATGGACGAGAACATTTAAATCAAACTACAACATTATATTTGACACATTTGGCCTGAAGAAACTAAAGTTGTTACTTCAACGGTCCATCAATGTTTGAAATTCCCTATCAACTATGGAGTTGGTGTAGTCAAGGGTAACGAAATTGAAGAACGATAATGCTACTATACTTCTGTAGACTAGGAAGATTAGAAGAAGTTGACCACTACCTATAAGATCGAGACTTTAGATCCTCGAGAGGAAGATAAGTTGGTCACAAGCTAAGTGGTAGAATAGGTAGTTCCAATGATTTTAGCTGATGAGCAAACAAAAAAGACAACTCGGATTGGTTCGTCACTAGATTATACCTTCAAGAAAAAACTAGATGATTTTTTGAGGCAGTGAAAGAGACCATTTTCATGGAGCCATGAAGATATGTTTGGGCTGTCAAATATAAATGAATAGTGTTCAACCATGAGAAGAATGTGTCCATTTAGGAGGAGGTTGATAAGCTATGAAAAGAAAATTTCATAGAGGATGTAAATTAGCCATAGTATCTTAAAAATGTGGATATTATTCCAGACAAGAATGATAAGTAGTGCATGTGCATCAAGTTCACAGATTTTAACACATCCTTCCATAAGGACCATAATCCTCTATCTATGATTGATCAACTAATCGACACAATAACAAGGCACAAGTTGCTCAGTTTTATGGATGCCTACTCATGTTTTAACTAGATATGATGAAACTTGAAGATAGTGAGAAGACTCATTCATCACTACCTAAGGTACATAGTGTTACACTGTTATGCCCTTTAGGCGAAAAAATGTTTAGGCATTATATTAGAGGTTGGTGAACAAAGTCTTCAAAGATAAGATCAGAAAGAAGATGGGATTATATGACGTAATAACAAAGAGAAAGAAGGCAGACGATCACATCAGTGACCTCGGCCAAATGTTTAACCAATTGAAAGGTACACAATGAAGCTAAATCTAGTCAAATGTGTCTTTAGCATTTGTGAAGGAAAGTTCCTTGAGTTCATCGTTAATCAAAAGGGAATAAAAGCTAACCTTGACAAGATCCAGATGTTGATAAACATGCATCCTCCCATGAGAAAAAAGGAGATTCAAAGTTTGACTGACCGAGTAGAAGAGCTGAATTGTTTTGTTTCAAAATCCACTGATAGATGTCTTCCATTCTTCAATGTGCTCAGGAAGATTTTTAAGAGGAATGAAGAATGTCAATCTGCCTTCCTAGATTGAAAAAGTACATGGGGTCTGCACCTTTATTGTCAAGGTCAATCGTAGGTGAAAAATTCTACTTACACTTGATAGTATAAGAGTTAGAAATCAATTCAGCATCAGTCCGATAAGGTAGAGTGTAGAAGCCCATCTAATATACTAGAAAGGTGTAACGTAGAGATGAAATCCGGTACCCTAGGGTGGATAAATTTGGCATTAGATTTGATTTAATCTTCTCGTAGAATGAAGATGTATTTTCAAGGACGTAAAATTTTCGTCTATACA
Source organism: Sambucus nigra (assembly GCA_949130495.1). Taxonomy (NCBI): domain Eukaryota; kingdom Viridiplantae; phylum Streptophyta; class Magnoliopsida; order Dipsacales; family Adoxaceae; genus Sambucus; species Sambucus nigra. Next base: position 531,262,481 of record OX422221.1, on the reverse strand, counting down.
TACTTTCCTCTATAACAAGCTATTCTAAAACCTGAGAAATTAGGCAGACTGATGGGTTGGGCTATAGAACTTGGAGAGTATGAGATATTGTCTGAATTTAAAATGAAAACCAAAGGTTATGAAGTGGCATACTTTATAGAAAAATTTACTTATGAAGAGAAAACTACCGATAATACTTCTACAAAAGAGAGATCAACAATAAAGACAACATAACAGACTTATACGAGAGATAGCTCGATAATAAATCCAATCGAGTTCATTTCTACGGAAGAGAGATCAATAATTTATCCACCCGAACAGACTTCAATGGAGGATAGATCAATAAGAAAATCATTCGACCATATTAATGAAAAACTAGATTTTGGGAAGATAAAAGTTTTTCAAAGATGGATGTCTACTCAAAGAAAGTTTTGAAGATGAACCTCTCACGTGGCAGCTATTTATAGACGATTCATCATGTGCCAATAGTAGCAGAGTAGGACTAATCATCAACACACCTAATGGGTCAAAAACTGAGTATACCCTCAGATTTAACTTTGAGGTCTCCAATAATGAGGCCGAGTGTAAAGCCCTAGCCTTAGGCTTGGGTTTAATGCTATCACTTGGGGAAGAACAGTTATCGACATATAGTAACTCTCAATTGATAGTGAACCAAGTATTAGGAATTTATTAATCCATATAGTTTTCTTTGGTGAAGTATTTGGCGAAGGTGAAAACACTGGTGACAAGGTTCTCTGCCATACAGATGGTCATAATCCCAAGATCTTAGAACATCCGAGAAAATTCACTTGCTCATAAGACATCAACTAGTCAAACTGAGCTTTAGAGAATAAACTGCTTGAGATCTTGTTCCAGTGAAGCATTGAAGAATAATGTGTGATGATATTGGAGCTAGATTTATGCCCATCCTGGATGAATACCATCCATGCATTGTTAGAAATTGGTGCAGTGTCGGGAGATCTAAGGGACGTAAGGAAACTACACTACAAAGCGATAAGATACATGCATGGAGGAAGAAAACTTTTCAGACGAGGATTTGTTATGTGACTACTCATATGTGGTCATCCTACTAAAGTCCATGATCTGGTAAAAAAAATTCCAAGAAGTCTCGTGTGGATCCCACTCGGTAGGTAGGTCATTGGTAAAGCAAGTCGCCACGCAAGGTACTATTGGCCGACAATGAAAGATGATTGCGCTAACTATGCAAAGAAGTGTGATAAGTCCCAGATGTATGTCGTTATTCATATGAGACCGGGGGATCCACTGGCGCCGATCATATCCCCTAAGACCTTTGCCATATGGGGAATTAATTTAGTTGGTCCACTGCCAAGGATAAGGGGTAAATTTAGGTATCTGGTAGTCACGGTGGATTATTTCACTAAGTGGGTTGAAGCAGAGCCATTGGTTGAGGTGCCATAGGAGAAGGTGTTACATTTTTTATAAAAGAATATAATTTGTTGATATGTTATGCCATATCCCTTCATCACAGACCACCGTACGCAGTTTGACAATAGTGAGTTTAAAGATTATTGTATATGTTCAAAGATCCAAAAACTACACTCAACATTTGATCACCCTCAGTGCAACGAACAGATAAAGGTCACAAATAAGGCCCTTTTGGATGAAATGAAGGAGAGACTTGATGCCAAAGGGAATTATAATAAATAACTTCAGAGTGTACTCTAAGCTTATCTAACTACCCTAAGGTCTGTGATAGGAGAGACCCCATTCATGTTGGTAGTTCGCACAGAGGCAGTAGTGCCAACGGAGATCAGATTGCACAGTCATTGAGTATTTAACATCTAATTGCCGAAGAGTGACTTGATGAGAATACTAGATCTAAATATAATAGAGGACGTCAAGGACAGTAACGTACCAATAATGGACTGCTCAGTTTAAAAACAAAAGAATAAAATATTGCACCTTAAAGAAAGGGAACTACATTATTAAGAAGTTTATAAAAAGTGGAAGAAGTTATAACCCACTGGCATGTCCCATACAGGATTTCTGTTATCGTGCTACCTGAGACTTATCCGATCAAAACCTTAAAAGGTAAGCAGCTCAAGAATCCATGGAATGTAAGTCACTTGAGGAAGTATGATAAGTAACGAGGAACAAATTATAGTTCGGAAGAACAAAATACCATGTAAAAAAAATTTATTTCTTTATAATCGATCTTCAAAGATAAGTGAGAATAATATTTTCTTCATCCACATATGTTGTCATTTTAAGTTTTTCAGCACTATTTAATGTTTATTTGGTTAGTAGGAGAGATGTGCAAGAAGATCAAGCCGAAGACATCTCATAACCAAACATATAAAAATGCACGATTACTTCATGTATGGTCTCATCCTTGGACATGTCACAATCAAAAAGTTTAGCTAAATTTAGTAAATTCGGTGCAATCACAGAACGAAAATATTCGACCATAAGTGACTAATGCAAGGATAAATCCATATAAATTTGATAGACTTTGGTTACCAATGCTAACACATGCTCCGGACGACAAGATCATTTCGTACGACCAATACACTGGCACAAGCATTTATAGATCCTTAATCAGGACCACTTAGGGTCGCCCAGAACGGGTATCTAGTAAGGTAGATCATGTCGAGAAGATTCGACCACAAGATCGTAAGAATAAACTTCTTGTAAGCCTATCTCAACACTAAACAACTAGTATTTTAACACGACGGATGGATAAGATACCACCATGATTCCATAAGACTATAACTAACTTGGAGGTTAATGATATCCGACCACATTTACTTGTCAAAATTATTTTGACATAAACACTTAACTACAAGTGGTGGCTAAAAACTTAGCCGAGCAGAATAACTGGCAAAAAAATTCATAGCATATGCATGCATGCAGACATGAAATTTAATCACATTTGATCGCAAAGTTAAAGCATACATAACTGTAAATATTCATTACAAAATATTGAAAGGATAATATAAAAAGTTTCACAGGGACATAAATTTAGAAGACCCTAAGCCTCAGGAGAATTTCAATTCCAAGGGCAACTTGATGACTTTGATTAGCCTTTGGATTGACCTGGAGAATAGTGGAAGTAGAGTCATCAATCATAATAGTGTCTTGAGCAACTTTTGGAGCTCTAAGAAGAGTAGTCTCTGTAACAATGGTATGGCCAGCTTCGTCGATCTCACTGTCTACCATAGTAGATTCGTTTACCTCCATCAAGTACTTAGTGGCCAAGGTTATGGCTTCCTCATCATCACCCTCCCATTTTCCCACAACGTCTGTAATATCTGGATAATGTTTCATAATCCTCTTTTTGAGTTCATCATAGACATTAAGAAAAAAAGGTTATAATATATATGTTATAATCGATAGAAGTTTTGACTTGGCCTCCCCGACCTCCCCGGCCTTAACAAGAGCCTTATTAGCTTTAATAGGCTCCTGATTAACCCTAGCAAGCTTCTGGTTGTATGTATCGATCTCTTGCTTATACATAGTGAGATCTTCGTTGGCCTTTTTGAGCGTCTCCTTAAAACTTTCAAATTTAATGGCATTAGTGCCAGCTTACTCCCTAAGCTTTTAGATCTACTCTTTTGCCTTGCTGATAGCTAGAATTTTGATGACCGCCTAATCATCTATCTCTTGAAGGTTGGTCACTACTTTCTCTCTAGGGATAATAAAAACTATTGCACCTTAAAAAAATACAAAGGGATTAACAAGTAACCAAGGATTAGCAAGTAACCAATTATTTGGCATGAGAGAAATGAGCACAAATTTAATGAACTTAGCACGGACAGACAATGTTGAACTAATTTCCACAAAGTATTAGGGTCATAAGTCCACCAGATATTCAAAGTTTTTATTTTACTCGTGGTAACTGAGAAAATTTGTGGTATCATTCATGTGGTGGAAGATTGAGTCAGGATCATTTTTTAGGTCTTCGAACATGACGGGGTGGTTAGGATCAAATTTAAAATCATCCACCTCTCCATGACGGGGAGACAACACTTTAACAAACACGAGCCGATGAGAAGGATTTTAACTTATTACAGTCCTCTCCATAATATACCGTGTTGGCCTTGCCTCACTCAGCCTTGGGACTTTAGGATTACTGTAGGAGGATAGTGAGACTGGGGTCTATGAATAACTGGAAAGGGTGAGGCGTGACCCACTCCAATGGACGCTGCCTGCAAAGTCTTCAAGGTCTCCTGGTGCAACTTCTGAAGAAAACTTCTCCTTCTGGTAACAATGGAACTCAAGCTATAACTCACTCCCTACAAGAAGATGAACTTTCACAACAAAAGTAGCAATTTTCTCAAGGGAAACACCTGAGAGTGATGGCTGTCGGTGGGGAGTGAAGGAACAAGGCACTCAGCACTATGAGAATGAGCAGGGAGAGAATACTTAGGTAGGTCTGGTGATATTTTGGCAGAGTAACAGTGCAACTTCTATTGTCTCCCTATTGACCTTGCCCATAGGTCTATTTATACATGGGCGTTAGGGGTGAGCTGGCATTTTTTGGGCGCCAAAATTGAGAGAGTTCGTGGGGAACAATGTCTGAAGTGTACCATTTGTCCCTACCTATGGCAGACTGCCTATCCCCTCTGCAGGCACCACCTGGCACCGACCAAAGGTCAAAAAGCACATATGTCCCCTAACGGAGACAAAATATCAGATTTGGTAATTATCCTTTGAAACGGTAACTTGTGGTGCAATTTTGCAAATCTTGAGAGAGGGGACCTTAAGGACTCCTTTACTCTAAAAAATGTTGTTTTTCTTGAGAGGGACCTTGAGGACCCCCTCTTCTGGAAAAGTCATTTCTTTGTAAAGAGTTTATTTCTTGTGAGTAGCCAGCTCTTTGGCTGCTAACTTCACTTGTGACTAAGTGTGCAGTGTGTGTAGTCTCGAGTGACTTCTGGATCTTCCTACTAGTATTCTCTCAATCCTATAGTACTAAGTGGTTGAGATTGCTCAACATACCTTGTCCCTCAGCCGCCAAGCCAAAACTCCCAGGAGGTCCCAACGCGCCTGTTCGAGCCCTGCTTGCTCGACTAGGCAACCTGTAGAAGAAAGTAAAGTGTTAGTGTTGTTGTTCATTTAGAGACTGATGTTTCATGCTGAGGAGTTGTTCGTGATAGCTACTCTCTCAATATGAGTTTCCGTCGAGACCCCTATAGCAGCACTTCTTGAATAACATTTCTGCAGTGACCCTTGCAGTGGCACTGAGCCTTGTAGTGACGGTGACTCTCTCGACTGTCATTACTGCAGTGACCCTTGCAGCGGCGCCGACCCTTACAGTGGTACTTCTTAATTTTGGACTTCTATGGTGACTCTCGCGAGCACCTCTCGAATGTTATTGCTGTAGTGACCCTTGTTGTAGTGGCGCTGACGCTTGAAGAGGCGTCGACACTTGCAGCGGCGCGGACACTTGCAGCGGTGCCGGCACTAGAAGCGGCGCTAACCCTTACGGCGGCGCTGACACTTGCAGCGGCACAGACACTTTAAGCGGCGCTGACACTTGAAGTGGTGCCGACACTTGCAGCGGTGCGGACACTTGCGGCGGCGCTGACACTTGCAGCGGCGCTGGCACTTGAAGCGGCGGCGACCCTTGTAGCGACGTAGACACTTGCGCTGACCCTAGCAATGGCGCAAACACTTGCAACGATGCTGGCACTTGAAGCGGCGCCAACCCTTGCGACGGCGCAGACACTTGCAGCGGGGTAGACACCTGCGGCGGCGCTGACACTTGTAGCGGCGCAGGGACTTGGAGCGGTGTTGGCGCTTGCAACGGCGCTGACACTTGCGGCGGCGCTGACCCTTGCAGCGGCGCTGGTACTTAAAGCGGCGCCGATACTTGCAGTGGCGCGGACACTTACAGCGGCGCTGGCACTTGAAGCGGCGCCGACCGTTGCAGCGGCGTAGACACTTGCGGCGACGCTGGCACCTGAAGCGGCGCCGACCCTTGCGGCGGCGTAGACACTTAAAGTGGCACCGGCACTTGCAGCGGTGCGTCTCACTTGCGACGACGCTGGCACTTGAAGTGGTGCCGACCTTTGCAGCGACGTAGACACTTGCGACGGCACCGACCCTTGCGGCGGCGTAGACACTTAAAGCGGCGTCGGCACTTGCAGCGACGCATCTCACTTGCGATGACGCTGGCATTTGCAGCGACGCTGGCACTTGCAGTGGCGCGGACACTTGCGGCGGCGCTGACACTTGAAGCGGTGCTGACCCTTGCAGCGGCGTAGACACTTGCGGTGGCGCTGGCACCTGAAGCGGGGCCGACCCTTGAAGCGTCGCTGACCCTTACAGCGGCGCACAACCTTGCCATGTCTTTTGGACTTCTGGGTGACCCTCGCGGGCGCCTCTCGGATGTCATTAATAAAAGAGGCATTTTTATTTTATTTTATTTACTTTTTCTTATTGATAGACACCCATCTACATTAGCCCCTCGTGCAAAGATTTTTTGGTTGGGTAGACTAAAAAAACTTTGTACGCTATAAATCTGATTTAAACAATTATATATATATATATATATATATATATATATATATATTTTTTTTTTTTTTTTTTTTTTTCTGAGGGACCCTAGGATCATTAACTGCGATGTTCCTTTATCCGAGGTTTTTAATTTTTTGAAAACCCACGCGTCAGTGTGGCAACTGTCATCTCGTCATTTAGAAAAAAAAGGTCATCACCTTTTTTCCTTCCTGCACGTTTTCCCATTTTGGTGCAAAAAAACATAAGCCCCTCTTCTTGGGCTCTTTCATCTTCTTCAAAAAACATAAGACACTTTTGGGTTTGTAGTGAGAGAGAGTGAGAAAGGGATTTTTTCAAACACCATAGCCACCCATCCCCTCATTTTTTTTCAGCTTTTCCAACCACCATAGCCTCTCATCTATGGATTCTAATCCAAACAATACTTCTTCAAATGTAGACCCCTCCAAAACCTCCATGGTTTTAAGTTCTATACCTTCTTCCTTGCCCATCTCAACGGTTCTGACCGTCCCTATTATAGCCGTCGACGCCTCCGTGCTACCCGCCCTCTTTCCATCGGTTGGAGGTTCGAGAACCCTCATGGGTTCCTCGCGATTTCCTTCCGCGGACCATGTTCAAATCTCGGGTATCTCGAGCAGTGGAGCTCAGTTGGAGATCGGTATCTCGCCCGCCCCCTTTGATATGGTTGTTGACGAGGTCCCGGAGCGAACGGACCTCTCGTCCGAGGGTCTCTCGCCCGTTGTCTTGGGTTCCGATAAGCAAATCAATTGCGTTGGGAGGGGTATCTCGACCTCGGTTCATGAAATTTATCCATTTGGTTTGGATAAGGGTATCTTGAGCAGCGGAGCTCAGTTGGAGATCGGTATCTCTCCCGCCCCCTTTGATATGGCTGTTGACGATGGCCCGGAGCAAACGGACCTCTCGTTCGAGGGTCTCTCGCCTGTTGTCTTGGGTTCCGATAAGCAAATCAGTTGCATTGGGAGGGGTATCTCGACCTCGATTCATGAAATTTATCCATTTGGTTTGGATAAGGGTATCTCGGAAATGTCTGGCGCCAATAGCGGTTCCTCGCGCGTTGAGCTAGGCGCGGGGAGTTCTTTGTCCAATGAGCTTGGGGGAGGGGGGTCTCGATGCCCGTGAACTTTTCTGAATCAGATGGGGTCTTGACCCCCTTTTTTCATGAGGGAACCCTTGCAACGAGAGAAGCGTCTCGACGCCTGGTTTAGTGCCTACGGGTTTCTCGTCCGTGCAAGGGGGTGTCTCGACAGGTATTAGTGCTAGCGCAAGCATCTCGACCTCGGGTGTCTCGATGCCTTTGATTGTTTCTGAAATGGGTATTTCAGCTTATGGCAGCATGGTGACCTCTCGTCAGCAGTCGGGGGCCTCGCGACTTGGCCTCGCGTCCACGGGTCTCTTGTTCGTGCAAGGGGGTGTCTCGACATTTTGTCACCTCGAGGATTCCGTGACCCAGGGTGTCTCGCCGACTATTGGTGTTACGGAGAGCATGCCACTGACCGGGGGATCTTCACATGATTTTGCTGGGGTTTCTGCCTCCTTTTCTTTTTTTGCGACAGGGGACCCCCAGGGTCCCTCGCTCGGAGTCCCCACTAGGATGAATTCTTTTCTTGAGCCAATGGATCTTGGTGGTTCATCAGCTACGCCAACCTCTTCTCAAGCATGGAAGGACTATATGCACATTCTCCAAGGGCGAGACTTTGGTATTTATCGTCGTGCTCCTTTTTTTGGTCCTGCTGACAGTTTCATGATTTCACTTTCTGATTTTGGGGAAAAAAATTCGGGTGCTGTTCTCGAACGTTCTCATGTGGGGTTAAGTGAGTCTGCTGACCTTCCTACTATTTCTCCGAATTCCATTCTCTGAGTCCGCGTTGACCGCAGTGACTTTCCTTATTCCAACGTTGAAGTTAAAACCCCGGGTGGATCCATAGAGGAGTGGGCCAGCTGGGTTGATTTTGTTCCGAGCGTTCCTGATTATGTGGCTATTCTTAGGGAGGTGAGACTCTTTACCGCCGTCAGCAGCCTGAAGTCCAGCACCATATTTAAGCATGGTTCTTCGCTCAATCTCTTATTGTCTCGGTGGAGTATGGAGTCTCACACCTTTGTCACAGGCTGGGGGGAATTTACCCTTACCCTAGAAGATATATGTGAATTGTACGCCCTTCCTTTCTTTGGGTAGCAGGTCTTTTCTGTTGACTGCGAGGACTCCTTAGAGCAGGAGATGGTGGGGGAGTTACGATCAGCTCTCGAAGAGTGCTCGAGGTATGTGGCAATAAATATAACTGGTCATTCCAAGCATTCCTTTGCCAAATGGCAAAGATACTGATTCAGAGATTTTGAGCAGTTGCAGAAGGGGGAGACTTGTCGTGCAGCCCCCATATCCCAGGATGGTCCTAAGCTCCACTCTCCTGCACATTTATCCGCTTTCTTTGTTACGTTTCTGACTCGGTTCCTTCTACCAGGTAAGCCTGAAGACTGTCCTCGCGAACTTCTTTTTAGATTGGTTGTACGGTTGTTTTCCGGTAGGTCGGTACCCATGGCTTCCCTGACCTTAGGTTCTCTTTACACCTGGATGGACCGAGCACACATAGATGTAGAGAGGTCCTGCGGTCGGTATGATGTTGCTAATCATGCCAACGCCCTTTTCTTGATGGCCTTTTTGTTTGAGCATTTCCCCCACTTTACTTCAGGGGCTCACGCTTGTCATAGCGACGCTGCGAGACTTCTTCGGTGGCATAAGAAAACTCCCAAGAAGTCTCTGGGAATGTTGATTGATGATATCAAGGAGTGTCAGTTTCGGCCTTACACCAGGCGCCCTGGGGGTACTTTCAGCTGGCTTTATTTCCCCGGCGACAGCGGGACCTTCTATTGCCCTTCAGCAGTGGGGTCGGTTTCCACGTGTCCTCATATTAATGTGGTGACGATGCTCTTACCATGTCACCTCCCTTCTTGGACCGAGTTAGGTCCGTGTGCTGAATCTTATCATTCCGAGAGGGCAAGACGACAGTTCGGTTATGATCAGGGCGTTCACGCCCCTCCTCTTCCTACCTACAACAGTCATTCGGAGGCATTTTCAGAGGTGTGTGCTGGCTTTACTCTTCAGGGATTATTCCATAGGTTCAGTGGTTTGGGTGGCCTCTATGTGCCTCCCTTCGATTATCATCCTTCATTCACTTCATCTTGGTTCCTTCTTTGGCAGCAGCAGGTCCGTCTTATCCAAGAATGTGTAGTTGGCCCTCCTCATGAGACTAACCCCATTAAATATACCAGAGCTCAGTTTTTGGTCAGGTGGACGCAAAAAGATTCTTGGTTTCTCAGCACCACCTCCACACCGCCCTTGAAGCATGCCATTCCCATTTTAGTGAAACCTCTCATTGACGAGTCACTTCCGTCTCCGCCGGCTGAGCTTCCGCCTGTGAAGTCTAGAAACCAACCGAAAAGCAGAGGGAAAATGAGCACCTCTACTACAAGCAAAAGTAAACACCCTGATGCCGACGTATCCAATTTTGTTCCTGCTACTACTGCTTCTCCTCCTTCTTCTCCTGTGAGGACCCGGGCTGCGAAGAAAAAGAAAGGAGATGGCGCTGGCATGGCTGCTTCCTCTATAGTGGATCAAGAGTCTGATACTGGCAATCTTGGGGCGGGGAAGACTTCCCAAGTAGTGAGAGGGAAAGGCTACTCTTCACCGAGCCTTTCTTCCCAAGAGGCGCGGGTCGCGTCTATTCCCATTGCGAAAGGTACTATATAACGACATTCTTTACTTAGTGGAACTGGTTCTCTCGGAGTTTCTTTATCCCGCTCCCCTTCATTGGAAGAGGAACTAGTTGATTATAGGAGCACCCCTTCCTATGACGACCATAGTTCTTCTTCGGGTGATATGTGCGGCCTGGGTTTCCATAGCGAAAGCACTACTGACACTTATGCTTTGTTATCAGTCTCCAGAGAGTCTTCTAGTGATGATGAGGCCTCCCATTCTCCTGGGGGGGTTATCCCCACCCATCTCCCCTATAGCCAGACTACGCGCCCTGCTATTGTAAGCGTTCTCCCTTTACTTGTCTATATTTTTTTTGCATATGATTTTCTTTCTTCCCCTCATTATATATTTTTTTATTTGTCAATCAAAGCATTCTGTCATATTTGTGCAAGTCATTTCCGTAGAGGCAAGTAGTTCTCATCTTCCCCCACTACGACCGACTCCCTTTCAGCGGGAGAGGAACTCCATGCTCATTTCTTCCCGAGGCCTGTTTAGAGAGGTTAGCTGTCTTCTTAGTTCTTTTACCATCTGTTGTAATTTATTCGTCTTCTAACTGCCTTTTGGTTGCGTACACTATCATTTCCCCGCAGCTTTCATCCGTGCACTTTACTGTCACCAGGACCACCCCTATGGCTTCCCCTTCTCCTCAGGTATGCCTCGCTATTTTCAAAACTTTCATTGTGCCATTTTCTTTTTTTACTTCTTCCTTTTATTTACCCATTTATCATGCGTAGAGAGTTGTGTCTTCGGGCGTTGTCACCCCATCTTCTCTTGTCTCAACGGTGGGCGCTTCTACAGCTGAGCCCCTGGAGGCCTCTTCACCTGAGGTACGCATTTTTTACTTTTGAATATTTATTTCTTTTTAATAGGAGTCCTAATAGCTCTTGGACTTTCTTCTCAGGGAGGGGCTCCTTCCTTACCTGGCGTTACCGTCCCGGGTTTATCCTCTTCAGGGAGAATTTCTATCCCCAGGATCCGTGTATCTATGGATGGTAGACCTTTGGTTCAAGTGATCTCTCGTGGCCCGATATTTACTGTGGCTTCAACCAGCGAGCCTACGCTTCAGGTCAAGGCCTTTCCGCTGAAGTATGGAATCTCTTACTCCTCGATCACGCGATGAATAACATACTTTCATTCTTTGCAGGCTATCAGCACAGCCCCTACTGCACCGACCGTCTTTTTTCGCGCTTCCCCCTTGGATGGGGTTCAGGTACTCTCTTATTTTCTTAGTTCTATATTTCTTATTTATCCAGCCTGTGCTTATCGTAGCCCTCTTTTACTTTATCGCAGTTATCCCTTGGCGCTGTTTCGAATGCGGCTCCTGCCACTGTCTCTTCAGCAGCCTTTATACATGGGCCAGTTTGTCCTGTTATCGTGCCCTTCAGGTAGGTGTCCCTGTGGTGATTTTTTTAGAAGTTTCCCTCTCCCTCTTTTTTTTTCAGTTGAAGTATTCATCATTCATGGAATAACTGATTTGTTAACTCTCGCCCTTTCTTGTCACTCGCAGCCTCGCCTACCCTTCGCGCCCTCCGTCGTTGAGATCGTTCTTCCGAAAGTGCCTGAGGTTGAGGTAGCTTCTTCACTGGTCACTGAGACAACCCCTTCTGGAGCATCGATCAGTGTTGCTGCCCTTATGGGAGCCCCTGCTCCTCCTTCTATGACCATTACGGAGGGCGTTATTCAGGTACCGTGTATAAGAGTATCTACTTCTCTCGTGTCATTCTTATGTCTCTATTATTTTATTTAAATTGCGTAAGCATTCCCCTCTTCACCTTTGTTGCATTGTCTCTAGGTGAGCGAGGTTGCTCTGATGACTAAGGAGCCGGATGAAGTTGCTCCAATACTTGTGGAGTTAGAGAATGAGATGGCTGCGAGAGAGGTATTAAACTAGCATACTCTCTTTTTACTATTTCCCTTCTTTTCTTCTTGCGTGTACTGTGCAAGCGTTCTCATTTCCCCTTTATTTTATTGTTTCTAGGTGTATGAAAGTACTCCGTTGACTGTGGAGTCTGGCAGTGGGGCAACTGCGAGAGAGGTATTAGACTGGCATACCCTCTCTTTTTACTATTCCCCCCCTTCTCTTCTTGCGTATACTGTGCAAGCATTCTCATTTCACCCTTGTCTCATTATTTCCAGGTGCATGAGAGTACTCTGTTGACTGTGGAGTCTGGCAGTGGGGCAACTGCGAGAGAGGTATTAGACTGGCATACCCTCTCTTTTTACTATTCCCCTCTTTTCTTCTTGCGTATACTGTGCAAGCATTCTCATTTCACCCTTATCTCATTGTTTCCAGGTGCATGAGAGTACTCCGATGACTGTGGAGTCTGGCAGTGGGGCAACTATGAGAGAGGTATTAGACTGGCATACCCCCTCTTTTTACTGTTCCCCTCTTTTCTTCTTGCGTATACTGTGCAGGCATTCCCATTTCACCCTTGTCTCATTATTTCCAGGTGCATGAGGGTACTCCGATGACTGTGGAGACTGGTAGTGGGGCAACTGTGGAGGGAGATCATAGTTCTGAGTTCACTCCTTTGGTCGGTGACGCTGATTCTGGTGGGGAGTCTTCGTTTCTTCCTTCTGAGGCGGGGTCTCGCCACTCCGATGGAGATGATGAAGCAGAGGATGCTGCGACTATTTCTAGTAGGCTATGGCGTGAGGAGTTACCAGGCTGATTCAGGGTACATGAGCGTCAGCTCTTAGATCTCATCTTGGAGCACCATCCCGAGACGTTCACTTCTCAGAGTATACTTCAGGTTGACAGTCTTACGGCCTTCAACCTAAGGGCTCTTGCCAGCCATGTTCATGAGTTCTTGGCTACCTCCCCTGCTAAGCTGACTAGCTCTTCTATTTTTCTATTCTTGGATGCCCTCCGTGACTTACAGCAGTTCTATCACTTTCGTTTGGATTGGCTTGACGCAGGGGTTCGCCCCTTTCTAAGTGTTCCTTTTCGAAAGATAGTGAGGTTTCACACTTCCCAACAGTCTAGAGTTGAGCAACGGCACGCTGAGGCTACGAGGATCCAGAATCAGATCGCCCTACTGCAGGTGAAGCTTGCCAGACTCGAGTCTGGCGATGAGGAGGATGAGGCTAAATTCGTCAGGTTGGAGGAAGAATTTCTGCGGGAGGCTGGTCCGTCATACGCTGGTGCCATCGCGCGTGATGATTTATTTTTTGTGGTTTCTAGCAGATAGGCTACTTCTTGCTTTGTATTGCTCAGAATTCTATGTGTACATCACTTATCATTCCTGTATGAGACACTTTTTTCTTATGCACTTTCTTTTTCCTTTGTTCTCCCTTTATACTGTGGGTGTTTGTTTTATATGACTTGCTCTAATTTCTGTGAGCATTTAGTCTACTGGTGGCTACGCCATTTACTGCGGGGTATTTGCATTGATATGAAAAGTTATGTATTATCATATTGTATATATTTTTTGAAAATGCACCTCTTGTAGCTGTGAGGTGTTGGCATCTGACTTTCTTGGGTTGCCCCTCCTGTCTGTGGGGTAATTCATGAACATTACTGCTTATAGTCATAGAGGCTAGGTTGGAGAGGAGGGTGACCCCTGCCCCTTTCCGGAAGCCTGATTTTATTATAAAAAACTGTATTAATTTATGTCTGGGGGACTTTGCTCAGTATACTTTCTCTTAGGATGGACTTACCTCCCAAGTGTAGTGAGCAAAGTTCCTGATCTTCTTTTTTTTTTTTTACTCTCTTCTAACTTAATAGGGAGTGTATATGTATGTATAAATGAACAAGCAAAGCAAATGTCAACAATGATCAAAAGTGTTTCTATTTCATTTCTTTACCTTAGTGTGTTGTTTACAGTGTAGTATTGCTCTCAAAAAAAATTTACAAAAAACTTTTCTGGTATAGGAGCAATCCTCGAAATCCATTACAGACATGCAAAACACAAACAAAACTTGTTAGTTGTTACTAAGCATAGTACCTCTTCAGCCACTTGCAGTTGATGGAATGGAGGCAATCACTCTCTGGTTCTGATATTTGGCAGTAGCCCGACTTCCCCACTCCTCTGACAACAAAAGGGCCTTCCCAGTTAGGTTTGAATTTTGATGCCGACATGCTACGGAGATGGTGAGTTGATGCTCGCACGACTAGATCTCCCACCTGGAATTCCCTAGGCTTAACCAAGTTTTCGTAGGCCCTGGACAGTTGCTGAGTGTAGACTTTGAAATTCTCTCTCGCCTTGTCTTTGTGCTCGTCCAGCGCCTCCAGTTGCACATGCCTTGGGTCTGGGATGAGCCCATTGCTAAGAGAAATTCTGGCTGAAGGTACCGCCAGTTCCACTGGTAGGACAGCTTCGGTCCCATATACTAGAGAGAAGGGAGTGAACCCTGTTGGCTTTCTTTTCGAAGTACGGTAGGCCCATAACACCATAGGCAACTTCTCATCCCATGCTCCCGGCATGTCTTCTAGCATTTTCTTCAAAATATTTATCAGGGTCTTATTAGTAGCTTCTGCTTGGCCATTGCCCTTGGGGTAGGATATGGTTGAGCTATTATGCACAATCTTATACCTGTCCGTGAGAAGGGCCATCTCTTTGCATACAAATTGCTTCCCATTATCCGTTAGGATTACTTTGGGTATACCGAATCTACATATGATATACTCCTTTATAAACTGGGTTACCACTTGGGCGGTGACTCTCCTTAAAGGAATGGCCTCCGCCCATTTGGTGTACAATTCTGTAGCCACAATGATAAAAGCCTTGCCGTGAGATGCTGGGGCGATCTTTCCCACCAGGTCGAACGCCCATGTGTGGAAGGGATAGGGGGCTGCCAAGCTTTGTAGACTGATGGAGGGAGCGTGCACCATGTTTCCATGCACCTGGCATGCCCTACACTTTTTCACATATCCAATGGAGTCAGCCTCCATGGTTGGCCAGTAGTATCCCAGCGTCATCAGTTGATCATACAGCTTGGCGCCTCCCATGTGGGAGGGCTCATGAGCTTCTTTCAGCACCCTTTCCACTTCCTCTTTGGCTACGCACCTTAGAGCCTTCTCATTGTACCCTTTCCTATATAACTCTCCTTTGACCAAGTAGAAACGTGCTATCCTTTTTCTAAGGTAAATTTCATCCGCTCTCTCGGCGGGCAGCTCCCCATCTTTTAGATATGCTAGGTACGGCTGTCTCTAATCTTTGAAGGCTTCCACGAAGTTAGCCTCCGTCGGTTGGTCAAAATTAGCTTGGCACTTTAAACAACTTTGTTGCAAGCGGGCCGCTTCTACGCTCATGGCGGGCCAAAAATACCCGCTTCGCTGCAGTCGTCTGTAAAGGGGGATATCCGTATCTCCACAGTGCTTCTGGTGCATTTCTATTAACCTCTCCTTGGCTTCTTTCTCCCCTACGCACCTTGCCAGAAACCCTCCAGGACTCTTGAAGTAGAGAGTTCCCTGCAGCACATGATAGTTGGCTAACTCTAATATTTTCATTATCCCTTCCCTGGTTTCAAGTTGCTTCTCTACCGGACGCCTACAATCTTCCGGATCGTTACTTGGGAATAAGGACTTTACGGTAGTAGGTACCGTTCTCCGCCTCACTGTGATGGTTTCTTCTGACTCCTCCATGTCCAACTTTTGTGCTATGGTGGCGAGCGCGTCAGGGTGCCTGTTCATCGTTCGCTCCTGCCTCTCCACAGTTACTTCCAAGAACTGTCCCAGTAGTCGTTGGATGATGTGTCTGTACGGCGCTAAGTTGGCATGTTTAAGGGAAAACTATCCATTGACCTGCCTTACTACCAGATTGGAGTCCCCTCGTATACACAGTACCCTGATCCCTCTTCTAAGTGCTTCCAACATCCCTAGAATGAGGGCTTCGTACTCAGCTTCATTATTTGAGCATTTAAAATCTAACTTGAAAGAGAGGGCAATCTTCTCCTTCCCATCTGACAGTATGACGTCGACCCCACCTGTTCCTTGAGCACTGGAACCATCAAACTCCATAAACCACTTCTTCACCTCCTCCGCCATGCATGCTTGGAAACTTTCTCCGGGTAGCTCTTCACTAGGTGGTTCAAAAACCCCACTCGGGAAGTGGGCCAGCAGATCTTCTACTGCCTGGCTCTTAATGGCTTTAGGCACTATGCATTTTAGATCGTATTCTAACAAGATCAAAAAACCACCTTGTTGCTCGTCCCACGAGTATAGTCCGCATGAGGAGGTACTTGATGGGATCACGCTTGGTGACTATGTGAACGGTGAAGGCTAGAAGATAGTGTCTCAACTTTTGGGCTACAAATACCAGCTCCATGCAGTGCCTCTCAATGCTGGTGTATCTCAATTCAGTTCCGAATATTACTCTTGACAGGTAGTAGACCGGATTTTCCACTCCTTCCTTCTCTTGCGCCAAGAGGGCCCCTATCAACCTCTCTGTAGAAGTGAGGTAGAGCAGCAGCGGCGCTCCAGCTTCGGGGGGAATCATCGTGGACGGAGAGGCTAGGATTTCTTTAATCTTCTCGAATGCACTCTCTTGCCTCCCTCCCCAAACCCACTTGGCTTTATCTTTTAGTAGAGGTGCGAATGGATGAGTTACTTCTGCCAACGCAGGTATAAACCTCCGCAGGTAGGATACCTTTCCCAGGAAGCTCTTAAGTTGTCTCTGACTCTTGGGCGGTGGCATCATCACAATGGCTTTCATCTTCTCTGCATCCACTTGCACCCCTTGTCTATTTACCACAAAACCTAAGAATTTCCCTGCAGTAACCCCAAAGGCACACTTTGAGGGGTTCATTCTCATCTTATACCGATAACACCTTTCAAATACTCTCCTAAGATCCTGAATATGCTTGTTTTCTTTCCTAGACTTCACCACCATATCATCCACATATAATTCTAGTATATCATGAAACAAGTCATGAAAAATTGCCATCATGGTCCGCTGGTATGTGGCTCCAGCGTTCTTCAATCCGAAGGGCATGACTGTATAGTGAAAGTTCCCTAACGGGGTGCGGAAGGCGGTCTTCTCTGCATCGGTGGGGTCCATTTTAATCTGGTTATAGCCAACATACCCGTCCATGAAGCTATACATCTCATGTCCCGCGGTGGCATCCACTAAGCTGTCTATGCTGGGTAGTGGGAATTCATCCTTAGGACACGCCCTGTTCAAGTCGCGAAAATCTACACAGATTCTGATTTGGGTCTTGTCTTTCTTTGCCACTGGCACTATGCTGGACAGCCATATGGGGTGCTGAATAGGCTTGATGAACCCTGCCGCTAATAACTTCTCCACCTCAGCTTTTATTTTCAAATCAAGGTCTGCTTTGTATGTGCGTGTGGCTTGCCTTACCGGAATGGCATTGGGAAGGATTTCAATCTATGAGAGCTCACTTCTGCGTCTATTCCTGGCATTTCCGTGTACTTCCAAGCAAATACATCGGTGAAATCCTTAAGTAGCTCAATGAGCTCTTCCTTCTGTTTCGGTTCCAGGCACTTGGAGATTAGAATGGGCTTACTCTCGCCCTCTTCTAACCCCAGCTTGATTTCCTCTAATTCCTGCAGCTGCTCTCTGGGTCCGTCCTGCATTCACTCTGGCGCTTCTTCTGGTTCTTCAACATGCTCAACAATATGGGATTCATCAACAATAAATCACTCGAGCGTCGGGTCGATGCTCTCGTCCCAGAACACCGCCCGCGCAGACCATTATAAACGGTAGATGATTTTTCCATCGGGCAAAACCACTTTCTTGCAAGTTCGAGGGGGTGTAGCTACCTCCTCTGCTTTCCTCTTGCCTTTTGCAATATGGGGGATTATCTTCTCCCCTAGACGGTCATGAACGGAACTTTTCTGTGGGACCCTTCCCTCAGCTACCTTGATTCCTGCTAGTTTTCTTGTAGAGACCTTTCTTTCCTCATCTAACTCGGTGTAAAAGGCATCATCTACCAGGTGGGCCTCCTCAACGATGAAGGGTCTCTGCGTGGCCTTGATCACTATCTCTGTACCTCTAATGTTTGCCTTCGCGCATTGATGGTAGGTGGAAGGCACTACTCCATGAGTGTGTATCCATACCCTTCCAATGAGTAATTGGTAGCTGGTGTTAGCGTTAATAACATGAAATTTGATGTGGGAGGTGAAATTTCCCAACTTAATTCCCACATTCACGTATCCAATAGACTGCATTCCGGCATTGTCGAATCCGGAAATTACTAGCGGTACCGAAACCACCTTCTCCTGGTCAATTCCTATTTCATATAATGTACTGATGGGCTGTAATACCCCGTATTTTTGTGATATTTATTTATGGGATTAATTGAATTAAATGTGTATTAATTGGGAATTAATCCGGATAAAATACTAACGAGATGTGAGTTGGTATTTGATTATAATGTGTACATACGACGATATATGAATATTGAAATTATTAAATTTGTCGTGAGATTGATATACGGCAATTTGGGAAATTTTGTTGAGACGCGTGTGACAGTCGCGTCAGGAAAGTAATTATTTAATTAAAAAGTGAATTTTATTTCTATTTACTGTATGGTCATTTTGAGTGCACCAACGCGTCCGGAAAGGTCGAAATAGTCAGAAAACACTAGCCGGGGGTTTAGTTTGGGTCCCGGGGCATTTTTAGGCCATACCGGCAACTTAAAAGGGTATTTTGGTAATTTTGGAATTTTGGGAATTAAAACCCACGAAAATTAGAGTTTAATTTTGATTAATAAATAAACCCACCAACCCATTATCAGCACTAAACTAAGTAGTGGGCTACGGGAGAAGTTTAGAATAGAAGTTAAGGGTCCAAAAATAAACCCCCACCTCCATTGTCATCATCTTTAGAGAAGAACTTGTAGAGAGAGAGAGAAAAGAGAATTCTGCAGAGAGAGAGAGATAACAATTCAACCTTGAAGATTCAACATCAAATTCAGAGAAATATTAGAGGCAAGTGATTTGATTACAATTGATTCAATGTTATGCTTTTCCATGTTTAGGGAAATTATCAAATTTATCTTGGAAGATTGATATAGACCCATGAATTTGAAGATTAAAACTATTAACTATGTTAGGAATTGCATGTAGACATATTCTGGACGAATTATGAATTCAAAATATGACCCTTGATGATCTAAAAACAGATTTAAGAAGAGATTTATTAATGTTCTTGAAAGAAATAGAAAACTAGGGTTCTTGATGAAGTTTTGATCCAAACAAATCCCTTGGTTGATGAATTATTGGTTTTAGAACGTTAACAATATTGTAGGATGGTTGTATGATGATATTATAACGTTATCTTAGATTTTCATGCTTTAGAATGGAGTTTTGGGACATTTTGAGGACTGCAAAACGAAGCAGTCCGTAGCCTACCTGGTGCGATCGATCGATCGACATTCATCAGTCGATCGATCGACCACCATCGATCGATCGAGGTTCAAGGTCGATCGATCGACCTTCCCAGAAAGAGTAAAATTTTCCTAGTTAAATTATAATGATGTTAACCCTTAGAAATTATTATTGGAGACTTTATGGATATCCTTAGACTTAAGGAAGACCAGTAAGTATGGTTATAAAATTTGGACCTTAATTAGAATTCAAATTGAGGAATTATTCTAAAATCTAATGAAATCCGATGAGTGAGATAATGTTAGAGTTAAAAGAGTAAATTTGAATAATTTGGTGAAATGAGGTTTGGGGCAGAAGTAAGGACCATAAGAATAATGATGTTATATGTGGGAATAATAGGAGACTTAGTAATCCCTTTGAGATGGGTTTTAAGTACAAGAAGCGATGACGTGAGATGTGTCGACAGTCTACCTTATATATTATCGGAAGACTTAACAATGCATAAAATTGGAATAATGGAATAGGGATGTAGAATATACCTTTATTAATAGTAAGATATCTAAGACGTGTGAATGCTTAGTATATTACTTATGTGTATGACATACCTACCATACTTGCTATCACGGGAGGTTTACGTTCGCTTAGGGCCATCTAATCTTTGTGTGCCCGGATTTAGATTGGTACCTTGAGAACATAATACTAGAATGACTTATTTGTGAGTAATAAGTCAGCTAACTATGGAGCGTAGGTATGTACGTGACCCATGGATATGTTGAACTATGTTCGCCTCCATTTTTGTGTGTTGTGCTTATTCTAACAATTCCTGAAAGATTCGAAATTTGTAATCCTTATGTACGTGATGTACCGGGATGGATAGCAGAGTATGTGTGCACCGCAGCTTAGCCTCGGGGTGCTTATATTGTATATTTATGATGTGAATAATATACGGTTAAATGAAAAGGAATTGTTATGTTTATTTATGAGAATCATTTATAGTAACTCCTTGAGAAGATAAATAAGGGGATAACCTCCAGTAAACGATAATGCTAATAATTGAGAATCCGAGTTCAAGTAAAGCTATCTATTTAAGTGATAACATTGGTAATTCATATTGTGAATCGAGTAGTTGGGTTAGAACTTATGATGATTTAGTTAGATATAAATAACACATGAATGGGTACAGGAACGTTAGGAGTGCACAGTTAGACGAGAGGTGAGTATTTCATGTGAGAGCACGTCCTAACATGTATCTTGCATTCATTGTTTTAAATGTTATTAAAGCACTTGCTGTTTTTAAAATACTCTCCACATTCGGGCTCTGACCCGTTTGCTTTCAAATCTATCTTTTTATAAAAACCATTTTAGGTGCCCAGCCACAAGGACACCATGCATAGGAATTCTATACAGGTGACGAGCTGTAGCTGTTGTGGAAGTTACAGGGCCTTCGCAGTAGACGCCTCCTTTTCTAGTCTTGACTCCATATTCAGTTTCATCATTGTAGGGCATGTCGCCCATTTCTTTAGAGACATTTTATATTTCAGTTATTCAAACTTTGGGTTGTAATTAATTCAGGATGCAGACTTGTTTTATTTATTTCCATATTGGGATTGTTGTGAGGAGTATTTCCTCTAGACTCTTTATTACTTGTTGATTACACAATTGGGACTTTATTGTGAATGGTTATGTTATTCTTTCATAATTCTTTTACTGCATGTTAATCAGCTTTAAATTTAAAATTTGACAACTTACTTTTTAAATACTAGGTGGTTAGTAATCATAAAAATGTTTTCGACAGTGATGCTATTAACTGAACCAACTTGGCATTTTGTATTAATTTAATAAAGGAGTAGCTACCCGGTATTTAATTAGTCGGGGTGTCACAGGTGGTATCAGAGCATCAGGTTCTAGTGTCCTTTAGGATTTGTACGGCTTATTATGTTTCCGCTGAGCTTTCTTTGATATAGAGCCCTATATTTTAGGACTGTTGTATTCTTTTATGTATGCTTCACTCTTCAGCTATTTTAAGTTTATAACTGCGAACTTATAAACTTTACTCTTATTTCAGATGCCTCCACGACGTGCACCACGGGTTCCTAGGAATGCACAGCCCGAGCCACAGCCAGCTCCAGTACAGGGCACCATGAATGCCGTCGAGGTTGCAGCCATTGTAGCCCAAGCGGTAAATGTCGCTCTCGCCGTTGTACAGCAGGCACCACCCCAGGTTCCTGTAGCCGCGCCAGTTCAGGCACATGCATTCCCGTCTGCTTGGGAACGTGTTCGAGATGCTTTTCAGAAAGCACACCCTCCGAAGTTCGCAGGTAGCTCCGATGTTGTGGTATCTAGTCAGTGGAGGAAAGATATTCAGAGGCACTTGAGGATGTATGAGTGCACCGATGTTCAGAGGCAGATACTAGCTACTTTCAAGCTAGTGGGAGTTGCATTGCAGTGGTGGGAGTCTATTACCACCGCAGAGGAGAGAGATACTCTCACGATACACGAGTTTTGGGTGCGGTTCGACCGCAAATATTTTCCGTCAGCTGTTCACACGGAGATGAGAAGGAAGTTGATGAGACTCAAGCAGGAGGGAAAGACTGTGGTCGAGTATGAGGCCGAATTCACTAACTTACTGAACATTGTTCCTGATGAGATACCGACGGAAGAGAAGAAGATTCAGAAGTTCACAGATGGATTGACTTGGAGGATCCGTCAGCATTTGTTAGGGAATCTCTCTTTAGCCACTTACTCTGATGTGGTTAATGTTGCACTGCTACACTTTCAGGATCACCGCTTTCACATGGCTGAGAGCAAGAGATCAGGAGAGTCCAGCCATCAGGGCAGGACTGGGGGAAACGGTGCCAGTGGGGCACAATCTGTTCAGGGGCAGAGGCAGGGTGACCAGGGTTCCCAGCAGGGGGATCATAAGAGGTTCAGATCTGGAAATTTCAGGCACGGACAGGGAGGTTCTAGGCAGGGCCATCAGGGTCCGAACGGCCATCAGGGGCAGCAGGGTCAAAATGGTCAACAGCAGCAGTTTCACCAGGGCCAGCAAGGCCAGGGCAGAAATGGTAACGGTCACCAGGGCCGTGGTCAGCAGGGATAGCGAGGGGGAAACTTCCAGGGGAAGTGTTTCATTTGTGGTAAGATTGGCCACAAACGTCAGGATTGTCCTGATAAGGGCAGGGCCCCACAGCAGCAGCAGCAGGGTGCTCGACACGAGCCGCAGAGGCCTATGTTTCCCGCCGCCCTCCCAGCACCACCGCAGATGGCAGCATTACCACCCACTCTAGCAGTCCCAGTTCAGCAGGGACAGCTTCAGTATGGGAGAGTGTATCAGCTCCAGCAGGTCAGCCCCACAGGATCCACCTGCCATTGAGGGTATGTTCTCTATTCAGGGGACTCTGGGGCGCATTTTATTTGACACGGGGGGCTACACACTGTTTTATTGCTACGAGATTTGCACGCACTATTGGGTTATTAGACACCGCAGAGAGCACCGCTACTTGTGTAGAATCACCGTTGAGTAGGGGCTCCATGATTTCGCTTATATGTAGAGGTGTGGGTATAGATATCGGGAGGTTTACTTTACCCGCTGACATGTTAGTGTTAGAGATGACCGAGTATGATGCCATTATTGGTATGGATTGGCTAGTAGCGTACCGAGCCATGATTGACTGTTTTAGTAGGAGTACTATCTTTGCCATTCCCGGGCAGGAGATGTTTTTAGTGGCGATGCCTCGCCCTGAGGGAGGATCGTCCACTCATTTGTACTACATAGAGAAGGAGACCTCTAAGGAAGTGGTGATACCACTTGATTCAATACCCGTTGTTAGTGAGTTCGCCGATGTATTTCAGGATATACCTGGACTACCTCCGAGTAGGGAGATAGATTTTGTGATTGATTTGACGCCGATCACTTGGCCTATTACCCGCGCATCTTACCGTATGGCTCCAGCTGAGATGAGAGAGTTACGGGATCAGATTGAGCAGTTGTTGGGTCAGGGGTTTATCCGGAGGAGTACTTCGCCGTGGGGTGCCCCTGTGTTATTTGTAAAGAAGAGGGATGGATCATTGAGATTGTGTGTAGATTACCGGGAGTTGAATAAGGTCACGATACGGAATAAGTATCCGTTGCCCCGAATCGATGACTTATTCGACCAGTTGAGAGGAGCTTCTTTCTTCTCAAAGATTTATTTGCGATCGGGATACCATCAGTTACGTATCAGGGAAGAGGACGTCTCGAAGACTGCTTTCTTAACGAGATATGGTTCCTACGAGTTTCGGGTTATGCCTTTCGGTTTGACCAATGCTCCAGCCGTGTTTATGGACTTGATGAATAGGATGTTCAGAGAGTTCCTGGACCAGTTCGTCATTGTCTTCATTGATGACATTCTGGTTTACTCCCAGACAGAGGAGGAGCACGCCGAGCATTTGAGGCAGGTTTTGCAGACGCTACGTCAGAACGAGCTGTATGCAAAGTATGAGAAGTGCGGGTTTTGGCTGAAGGAGGTTCAGTTTTTGGGGCATATTATTTCCGACCAGGGGATATCTGTTGATCCGGGGAAGGTATCCGCGGTGAGGGAGTGGGGATAGCCCACGACACCGACTGAGATCCGTAGTTTCTTGGGCCTAAAAGGATACTACAGGAGGTTTATTCGGGGTTTCTCAAAGATAGCGGGTCCTTTGACACATCTGACTCGTAAGGGTGTGCCATTCATTTGGAGTGATGCGTGTCAGTTGGCATTTGATGAGTTGAAGGACAAGTTGACCTCAGCACCTGTGTTAGCATTGCCGAGACCAGGAGTTGAATATCTAGTTTACACCGATGCGTCCTTACAAGGACTTGGAGGTGTATTGCAGCAGGAGAGTCAGGCCATAGCTTATGCTTCCCGTAAGCTTAAGCCTCACGAGAAGAATTACCCCACTCATGATTTGGAGTTAGCGGCAGTGGTATTTGCCCTTCGGATTTGGAGACATTATCTTTTGGGGGAGAAGTTTCGATTGTTCACGGACCACAAGTCCCTACAGTACCTGTTCACGTAGAAGGAGCTGAATATGCGGCAACGGAGGTGGCTTGAGTTTGTGAAGGACTATCAGTTTGATATCCAATATCACCCGGGGAAGGCTAACGTGGTAGCAGACGTGTTGAGCCGTAGGCCAGTAGATGAGGTGGCAGGGGTGTGGAAGGCAAAATGGAAAGAGTTGGGACACCAGGATGTAGTGGCCCGATCGTTCATGTCTGTGATGACTGTTACACCGCAGATTGTCACGAGAGTGGTGAAAGCACAGGCAAATGACTCATTCTGTCAGGAGCAGATAGTTCAATTACTAGTATAGGGAGCCGAGTCCTATACCGTTAGCTCGGACGGGGGATTACGCTTCAATGGCAGACTGATAGTTCCAGAAAGGGAGGAACTGAGACACGAGGTGATGGCAGAGTCTCACGGTTCGTGGTACATCCCGGTGGGGACAAGATGTACCAAGATATGAGACGTCAGTATTGGTGGAGAGGGATGAAGAGAGATATTGTCGTGTTTGTTTCTAAATGTGCCACTTGTCAGCTAGTAAAAGTGGATCATCAGAGACCGGCAGGACTTCTACAGCCATTAGAGGTCCCGATGTGGATGTGGGAGAGCATCTCCATGGACTTTATCACGGGGTTGCCTACGTCACAGAGAGGTCACGACTCCATTTGGGTAATTGTGGACAGGTTGACCAAAGTCGCTCATTTTCTACCTGTAAGGACCGACTACACTACGGGACAGTATGCCCAGCTTTTTATTGCAGAAATAGTGAGACTTCACAGTGTGCCCCTAAATATCGTGTCCGACAGAGATAAGATATTTGTTTCACGGTTTTGGGAGAGTTTTCAGGAGGCCATGGGCACGGAATTGCGGTTGAGTACGGCTTATCATCCGCAGACCGATAGGCAAACCGAGCGTACAAATCAGATGTTGGAGGACATGTTACGGATGTGCATCATTGACTTCGTGGGTGGATGGGAGCAGTATCTTCTACTGGTGGAGTTTGCTTACAACAACTCCTACCAGTTCACCATTGGTATGGCTCCATTTGAGGCGTTGTACGGTAGACCTTGTCGTTCCCCAGCATATTGGTTGGAGGTGGGGGACAACAAACTACTTGGGCCGGAAGTAATTCAGGATACTTCGGCGAGGATAGAATTGATACGGAGTCGCATTCGGGTAGCTCAAGATCGTCAAAAGAGCTACGCTGATGCAAAGAGGTTCTTCAGGGAGTTCCAAGTGGGGGACCAGGTTTTACTCAGAGTATCTCCTATGAAGGGGATTATGCGATTTGGGAAGAAGGGGAAGTTGGCACCGAGATACGTGGGACCATTTCCTATCATCGAGCGGATTGGGTCTGTTGCGTATAGACTTGGATTACCAGAGCATCTACACAGGATTCATGATGTGTTTCATATTTCCTCCCTAAGGAAATATCTTAGAGATGATTTGGATCATTCTCACATTGCTTTGGAGGACATTGATCTCCAGCCCGATAGCTCCTACGAGGAGGGGCCGACTGCTATTTTGGATCGGAGTGAGTGGAAACTGCGGTCAAAGATAGTTCCGTTAATACATGTTCAGTGGCGGCATCATAATGTCGAGGAGTCCAGATGGGAGCGCGAGGATGAGATGCGCGAATGTTACCCAGAGTTATTTTTACCAGGTACTTTCTAGTTTCGAATTTCGAGACGAAATTCTGTTATTAGAGAGGAAGTATGTAATACCCCGTATTTTTGTGATATTTATTTATGGGATTAATTGAATTAAATGTGTATTAATTGGGAATTAATCCGGATAAAATACTAACGAGATGTGAGTTGGTATTTGATTATAATGTGTACATACGACGATATATGAATATTGAAATTATTAAATTTGTCGTGAGATTGATATACAGCAATTTGGGAAATTTTGTTGAGACGCGTGTGACAGTCGCGTCAGGAAAGTAATTATTTAATTAAAAAGTGAATTTTATTTCTATTAACCGTATGGTCATTTTGAGTGCGCCAACGCGTCCGGAAAGGTCGAAATAGTCAGAAAACACTAGCCGGGGGTTTAGTTTGGGTCCCGAGGCATTTTTAGGCCATACCGGCAACTTAAAAGGGTATTTTGGTAATTTTGGAATTTTGGGAATTAAAACCCACGAAAATTAGAGTTTAATTTTGATTAATAAATAAACCCACCAACCCATTATCAGCACTAAACTAAGTAGTGGGCTACGGGAGAAGTTTAGAATAGAAGTTAAGGGTCCAAAAATAAACCCCCACCTCCATTGTCATCATCTTTAGAGAAGAACTTGTAGAGAGAGAGAGAAAAGAGAATTCTGCAGAGAGAGAGAGAGAACAATTCAACCTTCAAGATTCAACATCAAATTCATAGAAATATTAGAGGCAAGTGATTTAATTACAATTGATTCAATGTTATGCTTCTCCATGTTTAGGGAAATTATCGAATTTATCTTGGAAAATTGATATAGACCCATGAATTTGAAGATTAAAACTATGAACTATGTTAGGAATTGCATGTAGACATATTCTAGACGAATTATGAATTCAAAATATGACCCTTGATGATCTAAAAACGGATTTAAGAAGAGATTTATTAATGTTCTTGAAAGAAATAGAAAACTAGGGTTCTTGATGAAGTTTTGATCCAAACAAAGCCCTTGGTTGATGAATTATTGGTTTTAGAATGTTAACAATATTGTAGGATGGTTGTATGATGATATTATAACGTTATCTTAGAGTTTCATGCTTTATAATGGAGTTTTGGGACGTTTTGAGGACTGCAAAATGAAGCAGTCCGTAGCCTACCTGGTGCGATCGATCGATCGACATTCATCAGTCGATCGATCGACCACCATCGATCGATCGAGGTTCAAGGTCGATCGATCGACCTTCCCAGAAAGAGTAAAATTTTCCTAGTTAAATTTTAATGATGTTAACCCTTAGAAATTATTATTATTGGAGACTTTATGGGTATCCTTAGACTTAAGGAAGACCAGTAGGTATGGTTATAAAATTTGGACCTTAATTAGAATTCAAATTGAGGAATTATTCTAAAATCTAATGAAATCCGATGAGTGAGATAATGTTAGAGTTAAAAGAGTAAATTTGAATAATTTGGTGAAATGAGGTTTGGGGCAGAAGTAAGGACCCTAAGAATAATGATGTTATATGTGGGAATAATAGGAGACTTAGTAATCCCTTTGAGATGGGTTTTAAGTACAAGAAGCGATGACGTGAGATGTGTCGACAGTCTACCTTATATATTATCGGAAGACTTAAAAATGCATAAAATTGGAATAATGGTATAGGGATGTAGAATATACCTTTATTAATAGTAAGATATCTAAGACGTGTGAATTCTTAGTATATTACTTATGTGTATGACATACCTACCATACTTGCTATCACGGGAGGTTTACGTTCGCTTAGGGCCATCTAATCTTTGTGTGCCCGGATTTAGATTGGTACCTTAAGAACATAATACTAGAATGACTTATTTGTGAGTTAATAAGTCAGCTGACTATGGAGCGTAGGTATGTACGTGACCCATGGATATGTTGAATTATGTTCGCCTCCATTTTTGTGTGTTGTGCTTATTCTAACAATTCCTGAAAGATTCGAAATTTGTAATCCTTATATACGTGATGTACCTGGATGGATAGCAGAGTATGTGTGCACCGCAGCTTAGCCTCGGGGTGCTTATATTGTATATTTATGATGTGAATAATATACGGTTAAATGAAAAGGAATTGTTATGTTTATTTATGAGAATCATTTATAGTAACTCCTTGAGAAGATAAATAAGGGGATAACCTCCAGTAAACGGTAATGCTAATAATTGAGAATCCGAGTTCAAGTAAAGCTATCTATTTAAGTGATAACATTGGTAATTCATATTATGAATCGAGTAGTTGGGTTAGAACTTATGATGATTTAGTTAGATATAAATAACACATGAATGGGTACAGTGACGTTAGGAGTGCACAGTTAGACGAAAGGTGAGTATTTCATGTGAGAGCACGTCCTAACATGTATCTTGCATTCATTGTTTTAAATGTTATTAAATCACTTGTTGTT
Organism: Sambucus nigra; assembly: GCA_949130495.1. NCBI lineage: Eukaryota > Viridiplantae > Streptophyta > Magnoliopsida > Dipsacales > Adoxaceae > Sambucus > Sambucus nigra. The sequence continues at coordinate 531,233,828 of OX422221.1, read as the reverse complement.
TTTAAAATACTCTCCACATTCGGGCTCTGACCCGTTTGCTTTCAAATCTATCTTTTTGTAAAAACCATTTTAGGTGCCTAGCCACAAGGACACCATGCATAGGAATTCTATACAGGTGACGAGCTGTAGTTGTTGTGGAAGTTACAGGGCCTTGACAGTAGACGCCTCCTTTTCTAGTCTTGACTCCATATTCAGTTTCATCATTGTAGGGCATGTCGCCCATTTCTTTAGAGACATTTTATATTTCAGTTATTCAAACTTTGGGTTGTAATTAATTCAGGATGCAGACTTGTTTTATTTATTTCCATATTGGGATTGTTGTGAGGAGTATTTCCTCTAGACTCTTTATTACTTGTTGATTACACAATTGGGACTTTATTGTGAATGGTTATGTTATTCTTTCATAATTCTTTTACTGCATGTTAATCAGCTTTAAATTTAAAATTTGACAACTTACTTTTTAAATACTAGGTGGTTAGTAATCATAAAAATGTTTTCGACAGTGATGCTATTAACTGAACCAACTTGGCATTTTGTATTAATTTAATAAAGGAGTAGCTACCCGGTATTTAATTAGTCGGGGTGTCACAGGTGGTATCAGAGCATCAGGTTCTAGTTTACTTTAGGATCTGTACGGCTTATTATGTTTCCGCTGAGCTTTCTTTGATATAGAGCCCTATATTTTAGGACTGTTGTATTCTTTTATGTATGCTTTGCTCTTCAGCTATTTTAAGTTTATAATTGCGAACTCATAAACTTTACTCTTATTTCAGATGCCTCCACGACGTGCACCACGGGTTCCTAGGAATGCACAGCCCGAGCCACAGCCATCTCCAGTACAGGGCACCATGAATGCCGCCGAGGTTGCAGCCATTGTAGCCCAAGCGGTAAATGTCGCTCTCGCCGTTGTACAGCAGGCACCACCCCAGGTGCCAGTAGCCGCGCCAGTTCAGGAACATGCATTCCCGTCTTCTTGGGAACGTGTTCGAGATGCTTTTCAGAAAGCACACCCTCCGGAGTTCGCAGGTAGCTCCGATGTTGTGGTATCTAGTCAGTGGAGGAAAGATATTCAGAGGCACTTGAGGATGTATGAGTGCACTGATGTTCTGAGGCAGATACTAGCTACTTTCAAGCTAGTGGGAGTTGCATTGCAGTGGTGGGAGTCTATTACCACCGCAGAGGAGAGAGATACTCTCACGATACACGAGTTTTGGGTGCGGTTCGACCGCAAATATTTTCCGTCAGCTGTTCACACGGAGATGAGAAGGAAGTTTATGAGACTCAAGCAGGAGGGAAAGACTGTGGCCGAGTATGAGGCCAAATTCACTAACTTACTGAACATTGTTCCTGATGAGATACCGACGGAAGAGAAGAAGATTCAGAAGTTCACAGATGGATTGACTTGGAGGATCCGTCAGCATTTGTTAGGGAATCTCTCATTAGCCACTTACTCTGATGTGGTTAATGTTGCACTGCTACACTGTCAGGATCACCGCTTTCACATGGCTGAGAGCAAGAGATCAGGAGAGTCCAGCCATCAGGGCAGGACTGGGGGAAACGGTGCCAGTGGGGCACAATCTGTTCAGGGGCAGAGGCAGGGTGACCAGGGTTCCCAGCAGGGGGATCATAAGAGGTTCAGATCTGGAAATTTCAGGCACGGACAGGGAGGTTCTAAGCAGGGCCATCATGGTCCGAACGGCCATCAGGGCCAGCAGGGTCAAAATGGTCAACAGTAGCAGTTTCACCAGGGCCAGCAAGGCCAGGGCAGAAATGGTAACGGTCACCAGGGTCGTGGTCAGCAGGGACAGCGAGGGGGAAACTTCCAGGGGAAGTTTTTCATTTGTGGTAAGATTGGCCACAAACGTCAGGATTGTCCTGATAAGGGCAGGGCCCCACAGCAGCAGCAGCAGGGTGCTCGACATGAGCCGCAGAGGCCTATGTTTCCCGCCGCCCTCCCAGCACCACCGCAGATGGAAGCATTACCACCCATTCCAGGAGTTCCAGTTCAGCAGGGACAGCTTCAGTATGGGAGAGTGTATCAGCTCCAGCAGGTCGCAGCCCCACAGGATCCACCAGTCATTGAGTGTATGTTCTCTATTCAGGGGACTCTGGGGAGCATTTTATTTGACACGGGGGGCTACACACTGTTTTTTTGCTACGAGATTTGCACGCACTATTGGGTTATTAGACACCGCAGAGAGCACCGCTACTTTTGTAGACTCACCGTTGAGTAGGGGCTCCATGATTTCTCTTATATGTTGAGGTGTGGGTATAGAGATCGGGAGGTTTACTTTACCCGCTGACATGTTAGTGTTAGAGATGACCGAGTATGATGCCATTATTGGTATGGATTGGCTAGTAGCGTACCGAGCCATGATTGACTATTTTAGTAGGAGTATTATCTTTGCCATTCCCGGGCAGGATATGTTTTTAGTGGCGATGCCTCGCCCTGAGGGAGGATCGTCCACTCATTTGTACTATATAGAGGAGGAGACCTCTAAGGAAGTGGTGATACCACTTGATTCGATACCCGTTGTTAGTGAGTTCGCCGATGTATTTCAGGATATACCTGGACTACCTCCGAGTAGGGAGATAGATTTTGTGATTGATTTGACGCCGGGCACTAGGCCTATTGCCCGCGCACCTTACCGTATGGCTCCAGCTGAGATGAGAGAGTTACGGGATCAGATTGAGCAGTTGTTGGGTCAGGGGTTTATCCGGAGGAGTACTTCGTCGTGGGGTGCCCCTGTGTTATTTGTAAAGAAGAGGGATGGATCATTGAGATTGTGTGTAGATTACCGGGAGTTGAATAAGGTCACGATACAGAATAAGTATCCGTTGCCCCCAATCGATGACTTATTCGACCAGTTGATGGGTGCTTCTTTCTTCTCAAAGATTGATTTGCGATCGGGATACCATCAGTTGCGTATCTGGGAAGAGGACGTCTCGGAGACTGCTTTCTTAACGAGATATGGTTCCTACGAGTTTCGAGTTATGCCTTTAGGTTTGACCAACGCTCCAGCCGTGTTTATGGACTTGATGAATAGGGTGTTCAGAGAGTTCCTGGACCAGTTCGTCATTGTCTTTATTGATGACATTCTTGTTTAGTCCCAGACAGAGGAGGAGCACGCCGAGCATTTGAGGCAGGTTTTGCAGACGCTACGTCAGAACAAGTTGTATGCAAAGTATGAGAAGTGCGGGTTTTGGATGAAGGAGGTTCAGTTTTTGGGGCATATTATTTCCGACCAAGGGATATCTGTTGATCCGGGGAAGGTATCCGCGGTGAGGGAGTGGGGACAGCCCACGACACCGACTGAGATCCGTAGTTTCTTGGGCCTAGTAGGATACTACAGGAGGTTTATTCGGGGTTTCTCAAAGATAGCGGGTCCTTTGACACATCTGACTCGTAAGGGTGTGCCATTCATTTGGAGTGACGCCTGTCAGTTGGCATTTGATGAGTTGAAGGACAAGTTGACCTCAACACCTGTGTTAGCATTGCCGAGACCAGGAGTTGAGTATCTAGTTTACACCGATGCGTCCTTACAAGGACTTGGAGGTGTATTGCAGCAGGAGAGTCAGGCCATAGCTTATGCTTCCCGTAAGCTTAAGCCTCACGAGAAGAATTACCCCACTCATGATTTGGAGTTAGAGGCAGTGGTATTTTCCCTTAGGATTTGGAGACATTATCTTTTGGGGGAGAAGTTTCGATTGTTCACGGACCACAAGTCCCTACAGTACCTGTTCACGTAGAAGGAGCTGAATATGCGGCAACGGAGGTGGCTTGAGTTTGTGAAGGACTATCAGTTTGATATCCAATATCACCCGGGGAAGGCTAACGTGGTAGCAGACGCGTTGAGCCGTAGGCCAGTAGATGAGGTGGCAGGGGTGTGGAAGGCAAAGTGGAAAGAGTTGGGACACCAGGATGCAGTGGCCCGATCGTTCATGTCTGTGATGACTAGTTAAATTTTAATGATGTTAACCCTTAGAAATTATTATTGGAGACTTTATGGATATCCTTAGACTTAAGGAAGACCAGTAGGTATGGTTATAAAATTTGGACCTTAATTAGAATTCAAATTGAGGAATTATTCTAAAATCTAATGAAATTCGATGAGTGAGATAATGTTAGAGTTAAAAGAGTAAATTTGAATAATTTGGTGAAATGAGGTTTGGGGCAGAAGTAAGGACCCTAAGAATAATGATGTTATATGTGGGAATAATAGGAGACTTAGTAATCCCTTTGAGATGGGTTTTAAGTACAAGAAGCGATGACGTGAGATGTGTCGACAGTCTACCTTATATATTATCGGAAGACTTAACAATGCATAAAATTGGAATAATGGTATAGGGATGTAGAATATACATTTATTAATAGTAAGATATCTAAGACGTGTGAATGCTTAGTATATTACTTATGTGTATGACATACCTACCATACTTGCTATCACGGGAGGTTTACGTTCGCTTAGGGCCATCTAATCTTTGTGTGCCCGGATTTAGATTGGTACCTTGAGAACATAATACTAGAATGACTTATTTGTGAGTTAATAAGTCAGCTGACTATGGAGCGTAGGTATGTACGTGACCCATGGATATGTTGAATTATGTTCGCCTCCATTTTTGTGTGTTGTGCTTATTCTAACAATTCCTGAAAGATTCAAAATTTGTAATCCTTATATACGTGATGTACCTGGATGGATAGCAGAGTATGTGTGCACCGCAGCTTAGCCTCGGGGTGCTTATATTGTATATTTATGATGTGAATAATATACGGTTAAATGAAAAGGAATTGTAAACCATTTTGCCTCTCTCTATACTCTCCTAAAATTAGAGGATTAATACCAATTTATTTGTTAGGGTAATTATACCAATGGCGTCTTCTCTTGAAAATGAGATGTTAGTTGCCAACATGAATGGTAGAATGTTGAATGAAATGGGATTAGATTGTGTAGTAATCCTATTGTTCTTGGCAACAATATTAGTTGTTTTCATGAATTTCAGATGAATATGGCAAAACACCAGTTGTTGAAGGATCTGCAGGAATAGGCGAATCTATGGAGGTGGTTATGTTGATCCTAACAGGGGTCGAAGATTCGAAATATATGACATGGATACGAAATATTACACGAGATTATTTCAAAGATCGTATATTTGCTAAGGCTGATTTGAGGTTTGATTTAATCTTCAAAGATCGTATATTAGCATTTTTTTTACTTTTCGCATTTTGTCTTCACACTTACAAACTGAGTAAGGCCTGTTACTTCTAACATAATAAAATTCTTATTTCAAATTCTATTTCCCATCTTCAGTAACTGACCACTACTTTTATACAATTCATGAGACTTAATGTGCCATTTGGGGAAATATTATTAATTGTTACTAAAGGCATGTATGGTTCTTGGAAGTCACTTGTTCATTTGTCTTCGTTTAGTCATAATCTATGGGGTGTATTCAAATAGGGGGTTCCCATAGATTGGTTTCATTTCCAGGCTCCAATCCAATACCCTCAGGTGTCCCATGGAGCACTCGCGAAACGCTTGATTCATCGAGCACTGCCTCCGCCTGAGCTAGGTGGAATGTAGCGCATGTGACTTGCTTGTAAATGTTGAGCAAGTGGTACTTTGTTTACGCAGAGGATAGCGAGTGGACTTAAGCCTCTTCTACATAAACACTTTAGATTGTTTGGACATAACTAAACCGGTAAGTGCACTAGTAAGGAAGAATGTTACAATTAACATAGACAATAATGCTTGGAGGTCTCAAATTTTACTTGGATGTATACCTTAGAGAAAGACATACTAGTTTGTGATGTATGAATCCCAAGCATAACTGAATGACAAAGCATAATACATATCGCTGACCTCAAGTAATTGGAACAAAGATTTATGCACTGGATTGTTGGGCACTGTTAATTGCTCGAGGCATTTGCTACCTTTATTGCACTAGATACACATTATTCACATACATATGCTTTTAAATTATTCTGTTGCTTTCATTTTGGCCATACTGTGTACCAACTCATGAAGGCACACAAAAGTGTGAAAATTTATTATTCATGTAATTTATCATGCTATTTTCTAATTCTTAGGAGTATTGATGCTTATCTATTCTTAGTTATTTTTTTTCTTGATATTGCAGGCAGAGCTGAAGTGTGGTGTCCAATGATGGAGTAGTTCTTCTCTGAATATCTGAAGAGAGAAAATTCTAAGAAGAAGTAGGTCAGTTGGTTGAAAATTCTACTGCCCCTCCCTCTCTACCTCCCTCCCTCCTTCCCTCGCTGCCTCCCTCTCTGCCTCCCTCCCTCGCTGCCTCCATCAGGTCATATATGCATATATGGTGCATATATGCTGCATATATGCTGCATATATGCACATATATGCATATATCTGCATATATGCACATATATGCTGCATATATGCATATATCTGCATCTTTGTTGCATATATGCACATATATGCATATATCTGCATATATGCTTGCATATATGCACTTGTAGGAACTGACCGCGTAGTCCCGGGTCTCCCGGTTCGTGAATATGATGATAATTTACAAAAATCACACTTAGTTAAAAACAAGCCGTCAAAGGGTGAAAACCCAAACCAACTCCCAAACGACCCCATAGGAGGCACGATGACCTCGCACGGGACTAATGTAACTTGTAGGAACTGATCATGTAGTCCCAGGTCTCTCGGTTTGAGAGTATGACAATAATTTGCAAAAATCATCACTTAAACTTAAAAACAAGCCGTTAAGGGGTGAAAACCCAAACCACCCCCCAAACGACCCCGTAGGGGGCACGAACACCTCGCACGGGACCAATGTAACTTGTAGGAACTGACCGCGTAGTCCCGGGTCTCCCGGTTTGAGATTATGACGATAATTTGTAAAAATCAGCACTTAAACTTAAAAACAAGCCGTCAAAGGGTGAAAACCCAAACCACCCCTCAAACGACCCCATAGGGGGCATGAACACCTTGCACGGGACCAATGTAACTTGTAGGAACTGACCGCGTAGTCCCGGGTCTCCCGGTTTGTGAATATGATGATAATTTGCAAAAATCAACACTTAAAACTTAAAAACAAGTCGTTAAAGGGTGAAAACCCAAACCACCCCCCAAACGACCCCGTTGGGGACACGAACACTTCGTACAGGACCAATGTAACTTGTAGGAACTGACCGCATAGTCCCGGGTCTCCCGGTTCGTGAATATGACGATAATTAACAAAAATCACACTTAGTTAAAAACAAGCCGTCAAAGGGTGAAAACCCAAACCACCCCCCAAACGACCCCGTAGGAGGCACAAACACCTCACACGGGACCAATGTAACTTGTAGGAACTGATCACGTAGTCCCGGGTCTCCCGGTTTGATAGTATGACGATAATTTGCAAAAATCAGCACTTAAACTTAAAAACAAGCCGCTAAAGGGTGAAAACCCAAACCACCCCCCAAACGACCCCGTAGGGGGCACGAACTCCTCGCACGGGAACAATGTAACTTGTAGGAACTGGCCGCGTAGTCCCGGGTCTCCCGGTTTGTGAATATGATGATAATTTGCAAAAATCAACACTTAAACTTAAAAACAAGCCGTTAAAGGGTGAAAACCCAAACCACCCCCCAAACGACCCCGTTGGGGACACGAACACTTCGTACGGGACCGATGTAACTTGTAGGAACTGATCGCGTAGTCTCGGGTCTCCCGGTTCGTGAATATTATGATAATTTATAAAAATCACACTTAGTTAAAAACAAGCCGTCAAAGGGTGAAAACCCAAACCACCACCCAAACGACCCCGTAGGAGGCACGAACACCTCGCACGGGACCAATGTAACTTGTAGGAACTGAACACGTAGTCTCGGGTCTCCCGGTTTGAAAGTATGATGATAATTTGTAAAAATCAGCACTTAAACTTAAAAACAAGTCGTTAAAGGGTGAAAACCCAAACCACCCCCCAAACGACCTCGTAGGGGGCACGAACACCTCGCACGGGACCAATGTAACTTGTAGGAACTGATCGCGTAGTCCCGGGTCTCCCGGTTTGTGAATATGACGATAATTTGCAAAAATCACACTTAGTTAAAAACAAGCCGTCAAAGGGTGAAAACCCAAACCACCCCCCAAACGACCCCGTAGGAGGCACAAACACCTCGCACGGGACCAATGTAACTTGTAGGAACTGATCGCGTAGTCCCGGGTCTCTCGGTTTGATAGTATGATGATAATTTGCAAAAATCAGCACTTAAACGTAAAAACAAGCCGCTAAAGGGTGAAAACCCAAACCACCCCCCAAACGACCCCGTAGGGGGCACGAACTCCTCGCACGGGAACAATGTAACTTTTAGGAACTGGCCGCGTAGTCCCGGGTCTCCCAGTTTGTGAATATGACGATAATTTGCAAAAATCAGCACTTAAACTTAAAAACAAGCCGTTAAAGGGGGAAAACCCAAACCACCCCCCAAACGACCCCGTAGGGGGCACGAACACCTCGCACGGGACCAATGTAACTTGTAGGAACTGACCGCGTAGTCCCAGGTCTCCCGATTTGTGAATATGACGATAATTTGTAAAAATCACACTTAGTTAAAAACATGCCGTCAAAGGGTGAAAATCCAAACCAACCCCCAAATGACCCCGTAGGAGGCACGAACACATCGCACGGGACCAATGTAACTTGTAGGAACTGATCGCGTAGTCCCGGGTCTCTCGGTTTGAGAGTATGACGATAATTTGCAAAAATCATCACTTAAACTTAAAAACAAGCTGTTAAAGGGTGAAAACCCAAACCACCCCCCAAACGACCCCGTTGGTGGCACGAACACCTCGCACGGGACCAATGTAACTTGGAGGAACTGACCGCGTAGAACCGGGTCTCCCGGATTGTGAATATGACGATAATTTCCATTCATATATGTAATTTTTTTGTTTTGAGTATTTTTTTTTTGTAAATTATTGGGTTACTAATATCGTATCTTTTTTGTATTCTATTTTTTTTGCAGGATAACAGTTTATCGTTGGCTTTTATTCGCGTGGAACACAAAGAACTCAATGGTTTACAACAAGGGATTTATTAATGAATCCATTTTTTTGTGTCATGACCGTACGGTCTTTTGTTGTTTTATTATTGACTTTTATGGCCATGAGGGCTTTTGTAAGTTAATTGTTATATTTTGTGGCCGTGCGGGCTTTCTGTTAGGCAGGTTTTGTATTAACAGGTTTTGGAATGTCCAGAAAATAGAGAAAACTCTGCCCAATTTTTTTTGGGCCTGTGAGCAATTAAAGACTTGTAATATTTTGAAGTTTGTATGTACATTAGTTTATTAATAACGCGCAATATTATTAATTTGTGAATTTTGTGCTTTCAAATATTTTTTTTAATTAAAAAATTAACACAGTTCAAAACCGTTGCAAAAGTGTATCATATTTTGGCACGGTTTTAAACTGTGCTAATTTGTTTTTAAACTATGCTGAATCTGGCACAGTTAAAAACTGTGCCAAAAGTGTGCCAGAAATATCAAATTCTGGCACGGTTTAAAAGTGTGCCAGAAGTGTTCCTATTTTGCTGAATCTGGCGCAGTTAAAAACTGTGCCAAAAGTGTGCCAGAAATATCAAATTCTGGCACGGTTTAAAAGTGTGCCAGAAGTGTTCCTGTTTGGCTGATTCTGGCACACTTTTAAACCGTGCCAGAAAAAAATTCCCATTTTGGAACACCTGATTCTGGCACACTTCAAAACCATGCCAGATTTGATCTGGCACGGTTTTGAACTGTGCCAGAATCCTATTTTTGGTGTAGTGAATATACGGTTAAATGAAAAGGAATTGTTATGTTTATTTATGAGAATCATTTATAGTAACTCCTTGAGAAGATAAATAAGGAGATAACCTCCAATAAACGGTAATGCTAATAATTGAGAATCCGAGTTCAAGTAAAGCTATCTATTTAAGTGATAACATTGGGAATTCATATTGTGAATCGAGTAGCTGGGTTAGAACTTATGATGATTTAGTTAGATATAAATAACACATGAATGGGTACAGGAACGTTAGGAGTGCACAGTTAGACGAGAGGTGAGTATTTCATGTGAGAGCACGTCCTAACATGTATCTTGCATTCATTGTTTTAAATGTTATTAAAGCACTTGTTGTTTTTAAAACACTCTCCACATTCGGGCTCTGACCCGTTTGCTTTCAAATCTATATTTTTGTAAAAACCATTTTAGGTGCCCAGTCACAAGGACACCATGCATAGGAATTCTATACAGGTGACGAGTTGTAGCTGTTGTGGAAGTTACAGGGCCTTGACAGTAGACGCCTCTTTTTCTAGTCTTGACTCCATATTCAGTTTCATCGTTGTAGGGCATGTCGCCCATTTCTTTAGAGACATTTTATATTTTAGTTATTCAGACTTTGGGTTGTAATTAATTCAGGATGCAGACTTGTTTTATTTATTTCCATATTGGGATTGTTGTGAGGAGTATTTCCTCTAGACTCTTTATTACTTGTTGATTACACTATTGGGACTTTATTATGAATGGTTATGTTATTCTTTCATAATTCTTTTATTGCATGTTAATAAGATTTAAATTTAAAATTTGACAACTTACTTTTTAAATACTAGGTGGATAGTAATCATAAAAATGTTTTCGACAGTGATGCTATTAACTGAACCAACTTGGCATTTTGTATTTATTTAATAAAGGAGTAGCTACCCGGTATATAATTAGTCGGGGTGTCACATGGGCATGATGTTAATGGATGCTCCTGCATCCATCAACGCCCTAGGAAATGAGACTCCATTAATTATGGTTATGACGTACAACGGGCGGTTGTGGAAGTAGGGCACCACCCTATCCGCTTCTGAAAACACCACTTCAGAGGTATACTTCTTAATCATCCTTCCGATTGGCCCCTGCCAATTTAGCGAAGGGTCTCCCTGCTGCTGCACTGCCTCCAAGACTTTCTTCGTGATGGACACCCTCGTGTCGTACTTCACCCCTATCTGGTCGAAAAACCACTTGAACTTGGGGCTCCTCGCTATGGCCTCACATTCAGAATCTAAGTCTACCTCATACGTCTGGGAACTGCAAACATACTCCGCTTCAGAGGTCCCTCCCTCGTCTAGAGCGAGGATGACGTCTACCTCACCTTCTGAGAGAGCGACTTCCTCAACTTCCCCATATCCATTTTCATGTTCCGGAGTGAAGACCCACTCCTCTTGCTTTCTTTCTAGCTCAAGTCTGCTCAGTGATAGATTTTCTAACTCCTCGCATAACTGCTCGCCACTCTCCCGCTTCACAAGACTTCTCGTAGCTTCTTCGTCATAGGCAACTACCATGTTGGCGGTGCCAAAGTGATGCGCAGGAAGTGGGTTTTTGTTAACGTCCACAGGGGGTATCTGCAAGGTACCACTGGCCATCTGCTCACCAATGATCCTTCTCAAGTAGTAACAATCCTTGGTAGAGTGTTGCACTCGTTGGTGCAATTCGCAGTACTTTGGATTGGCCTTGTCAGCTGCAGTGGGGGTTTCTCCTTTTAGGTGGGTAGGTCCTGCTACGCCTTCTCTCACTAAGGTGCTGTAACAATCCATAGCCTCCGCTACGCTGCACGGTAGTGGCGGCGGGGCATCTTCCCCAAATTTTCTCTTGTTGCCGGGACTGTCAGTCTTGGCCCCAGAGCCTCCCCTCTTCCCTTTGTTACTCCCTTCCACATAGTTAACCGCTTGCCTCCTCGCAACTTGAAACCTCCCGGGAGTCAGTGGAACTTGTGTCCTCCAACCCGGGGCTCTTGGTTTGATTATCATAGCTATGTTGCTGGCGGCCCTGGTGAATTCTCTGAAAGTTCCATCTCTAGTCTCGTTGATCAAGTGCAGCTTGTACTCTTCCAAGAGTCCTTCCACACATATCTGTAGCAACCTGGCCTCCGCCACGTCCTCGTGAACATCTAAGACCCTCTCGCAAAATCTATTGATGTAGTGCATCAACTCTTCTCCTGGCTTCTGAACCTCTTTCGCCAGGTGCCTCAGTGTAAATTCATCCTCTGCTACAAAAAAATTCTGAAGGAACTGCCTGTGCATCTCTTCCCAAGTAGGGACGCTGTTAGGTGCCAAGTGGGAATACCATGTATAAGCCTTCCCCGTGAGAGTTTTAGAGAACTCCCTCAACCTCAGGTTCTTGTCGCTAGCGTGTACTCCCAGGTACTCGATGAACCTATTCACGTGCTCTCTAGGGTTCTCCCCCCTACCACCAAACTTGATAAATTTTGGTGGAATATACCCCTCAGGGTATGGCTTCTCACTTACTTCCTGTGGATAGGGGTCTTGTAACTCCTCGTATAGGTGGGAACCCTCTCTTTGAGAGTAGTAGAGGAGCTTCCTCACTTCTTCCATAGTAACGGTCTTAGAAGGTGACTCCTCCAAGCATGTGCTTTTAGGAGCTGGAGAACCTGTTGGCGCCAGGACCTGCTCCGGCGCCGCCTTTCGAGACGGAATCGTCTCTGCCGGAATCATAATAGGAGTGGCTACCCCTCCGGAAGGGGCAGCAGCAGGTGTCACACAACCTTGACCCAAGTTTGATAGATCCACGTTGTTTTGCTTTAAAAAGTCAAAAAATATTGCCATAAGGTTCATATCTACCATTGGAGCCACTACCGGCGAACTGTTCTTACCTGCCTGAGGCGCTGGCGCCTTGGCTCCGATCACCACCACTTCTTCCTGAGTAGTTTGGTCACTGTGAGCTCCATTACCAGACGGAATGTCCTCAAAAACCAACTGCTTAGAGACATTGAAACCTTCTTTGTCCATGGAAATGAGGATACCTCCCCAGCAGAGTCGCCAAATGTAGGAGGGTAGTGAGACAGGGGTCTATGAATAACTGGAAAGGGTGAGGCATGACCCACTCCAATGGACGCTGCCTGCAAGGTCTTCAAGGTCTCCTGGTGAAACTTCTGAAGAAAACTTCTCCTTCTGGTAACAATGGAACTCAAGCTTCAACTCACTCCCTACAAGAAGATGAACTTTCATAACAAAAATAACAATTTTCTCAAGGGAAACACCTGAGAGTGATGGCTGTCAGTGGGGAGTGAAGGAACAAGGCACTCAGCACTATGAGAATGAGCAGGGAGATAATACTTAGGTAGGTCTGGTGATATTTTGGCAGAGTAACAGTGAAACTTCTATTGTCTCCCTATTGACCTTGCCCAGAGGTCTATTTATACATGGGCGTTAGGGGTGAGCTGGCATTTTTTGGGCGCCAAAATTGAGAGAGTTTGTGGGGAACAATGTCTGAAGTGTACCATTTGTCCCTACCTGTGGAAGCCTGCCTGTCCCCTCTGCAGGCACCACCTGGCGCCGACCAAAGGTCAAAAAGCACATATGTCCCCTAACGGAGACAAAATATCAGATTTGGTAATTATCCTTTGATACGGTAACTTGTGGTGCAATTTTGCAAATCTTGAGAGAGGGGACCTTAAGGACTCCTTTCCTCTAAAAAATGTTGTTTTTCTTGGGAGGGACCTTGAGGGCCCCCTCTTCTGGAAAAGTCATTTCTTTGTAAAGAGTTTATTTCTTGTGAGTAGCCAACTCTTTGGCTGCTCACTTCACTTGTGACTAAGTGTGCAGTGTGTGTAGTCTCGAGTGACTTCTGGGTCTTCCTAGTAGTATTCTCTCAATCCTATAGTGCTAAGTGGTTGATCTTGCTCAACATACCTTGTCCCTCAGCCGCCAAGCCAAAACTCCTAGGAGGTCCCAACGCGCCTGTTCGAGCCCTGCTTGCTCGACTAGGCAACCTGTACAAGAAAGTAAAGTGTTAGTGATGTTGTTCATTTAGAGACTGATGTTTCATGCTGAGGAGATGTTCGTGATAGATACTCTCTCAATATGAGTTTCCGTCGAGACCCCTGTAGCAGCACTTCTTGAATAACATTTCAGCAGTGACCCTTGTAGTGACGGTGACTCTCTCGACTGTCATTACTGCAGTGACCCTTGCAGCGGCGCCGACCCTTGCGGTGGTACTTCTTAATTTTGGACTTCTGTGGTGACTCTCGTGGGAACCTCTCGAATGTTATTGCTGTAGTGACCCTTGTTGTAGTGGTGCTGACGCTTGAAGAGGCGTCGACACTTGCAGCGGCGCGAACACTTGCAGCGGTGCCAGCACTCGAACCGACACTGACCCTTGCGGCGGCGCTGACACTTGCAGCGGCGCAGACACTTGAAGCGGCGCTGACACTTGCAACGGTGCGGACACTTGCGGCGGCGCTGGCACTTGAAGCGGCGGCGACCCTTGTAGCGACGTAGACACTTGCGCTGACCCTAGCAATGACGCAGACACTTGCAACGGCACTGGCACTTGAAGCGGCGCCAACCCTTGCGACGGCGCAGACACTTGCAGCGGGGTAGACACCTGCGACGGCACTGACACTTATAGCGGCGCAGGGACTTGGAGCGGTGTTGGCGCTTGCAACGGCGCCGACACTTGCGGCGACGCTGACCCTTGCAGCGGCGCTGGTACTTGAAGCGGTGTCGATACTTGCAGCGGCGCGGACACTTGCGGTGGCGTTAACACTTGCAGCGGCGCTGGCACTTGAAGCGGCGCCGATCGTTGCAGCGGCGTAGACACTTGCGGCGACGCTGGCACCTGAAGCGGCGTCGACCCTTGCGGCGGCGTAGACACTTAAAGCGGCGTCGGCACTTGCACCGGCGTGTCTCACTTGCGACGACGCTGGCACTTGCAGCGGTGCTGGCACTTGAAGTGGCGTCGACCTTTGCAGCGACGTAGACACTTGCGACGGCGCTGGCACCTGAAGCGGGGCCGACCCTTGCGGAGGCGTAGACACTTAAAGCGACGCCGGCACTTGCAGTGGCGCGTCTCACTTGCAACGGCGCTTACACTTGCAGCAGCGCGGACACTTGCGGCGGCGCTGACACTTGAAGCGGCGTCGACCCTTACAGAGGCGTAGACACTTGCGGCGGCGCTGGCACCTGAAGCGGGGTCGACCCTTGAAGCGGGGCTGACCCTTGCAACGGCGCACAACATTGCGATGTCTTTTGGACTTCTGGGTGACCCTCGCGGGCGCCTCTCGGATGTCATTAATAAAAGAGGCAATTTTATTTTATTTTATTTTATTTGCTTTTTCTTATTGATAGACACCCATCTACAATTACCTTGGGTAGTGGGGTCCTCTAGGGGCCTTTTGCCAATAGCATGTAGAGGACTAGAAGACATGGGAACCTTCCCTTTAAAATTTACCCGGGCAGTGACATCATCTTCGTCTTTCCTATGAGCGTTAATCTTAACTTGCATTCGGTCTTCGACCCTCTTTTGAGCATCTTCCTTCTTGGCCTTAACATCAACATCAGTTTTCCTCTTCACTTCCTACTCAAGTTTTTCAGTTAGCAACATCCATGGAAGCACGATCAACTACCCGAGGAGCCATACCATAAGAAGGTTCAACAATAAATCATGAGTTAGTGGGAGTATAAATTGGACAAGAATTCAAGTGTTAGTCATATTACAATGCAAACATGAATGGAGACCTTATATGGTAAGATCTTTTCACCCTTAACTTTGGCCTCAACACCCTGGTCGGCTTCAGTAGGGCATTCTGCTACCAAAGGAATTAATATCTCCCGAGGAGAATCTCCATCGTGACGAGTGTGGTACCCAAGGTATATGGACTTGGATATAGAGAAAAGATCCTCAAATATTTTAGGAATTGACAAATAAAAACTTTCAATCACATGGAGCAGGGCAGAGGGAAGTATGGGATTTTTCTTCACTGAAAAACGTGGAACAAGGATATTAGCACAATATCAGTTAGAAAGAAATCAGAAAGAAAATTAATAAAAAATATTTACCAATTTTATTCGGCCCACCCTAACCGCACCACAAAAGTGAATCCTCTCATGTGCTCTGACCTCCTAATCACCATTCATAAATACAAATTAGTTTTTCCAACTATGTTTGCTCGTCTGAACATCCTTGACTATTCTCATATTTGATGTCCTTGGTGCAAAGTAATCATAATCGGGAGCCTTGGCATTTTCATTAATGCCATATACGAACATAAAAATATCCCTAATGAGATCAAAACTAGTTAGGGACTGCCAAAATACAATTGCTCTAACAATTGTTTGGTAGGAAAGGGGGGATTTAGGTAGAAGCAACCCCATAACCCCTTAGGGTGGACCTTATAACACAGTGAAAAGGTAGATAAACCCCAACCTGAAGTACCCATAAGGGGAAGAAAATCACATATGCATTGGGACATTCATAAACTCTATTATCACAGTCTGGTGGACTAGTCACGATACAGATGAGGATGCCATAATTTTATCCAAGGTCGTCCAACTCATCCTTAAGTACATCACAAGCATGACATCTAGCATTTGTGTCTGATGGGTCATAGGAGTTAGTGTAATTCCCAGAGGTATGTCCTCACTAAAAGATACATCAAAAAAAGATATGGAAGGCGCAGGACTACCAGACATCACTATTTAGCAGAAGCATCCAAGTCAATAATCCATTTGTTTTAAACTGTGTTGGCCAAATTTCAACAGCCAGGTTGGTGCTTAGTCTCATTAACTATATCTGGCCCCATGAATTTTGGATCGCAAGGCTCCACGTCCAAAGGTGGTGGATCACACCTAAAAGAATATTGAGATTTAGGGGTATACATAGGATGGTAAGGACTATCCTTAGGTCGGAATACACTTTGGGGAATAATAAATATCTTTGTTAGAATCCTAAGAAAAATCTGATCCAACCACTTAGCGTGCTCTAACCACTTGTTAACCTATGAGTATTCACTCATAAATGTTAAATAGGATTTGGGAGCTTGATTAATGAAGGTATATATGGAATTTGTGGCTAAACAAAGTCTTGGAGCTTTTGTGGTTGTAGAAAAGAAGAATTTGGGCATAACGAAACCGTAGAATACCTAAAAAGCATTAAAATTGGAAAACCTGAGCCGAAAAACGCAATGGCCACCTAAAACGTTTGAGATCCAAACAAAAGTTAAGTGAACCAAAAATTGTCAACAATAACAACAAATCACAGCTAGAATGGAAAAATTGCAGAAAATCTCAGAAGAAAATCCTAAGAAGGTACAAAAGTGAAAGTTGCGTACCAACAATAATAAATGTGTTGAAGATGGGAGGAATTCAAAAAAGTTTTGTCAACAAACAGAAAGAATCTTGAAAAAATCGCTAAAAAAGAGTTCCTAATTAAGAATCTAGTAAAAAATGGCAGAAATCAAGAAGACTTTGGGTAGAGAAGAAAGGGTTTCGGAACGAAAGCCTTTTTCTCTCTCTAGAGAGCAATAGCACAAATGAAATGGATTTGGAAAGTTTAAAATGATTTTAAAAATACATTTAATACCTTTCAGGAAGTAATCATTACCCCAATTAAATAAGGACATGACATCATGCTTGGGAAAGGACATTAACGCTTCATAGACAAACATACACTGCCCCAAGCATGAACTAGATGACAGTCTTAGCATTTCACACGTGTCAAGTTCAACTTCAAAGAAATATTTTGACAAGTCATTCTGATCGATGCACATCGAAACGATCCAAAGATGACCATAATCATGGAGACCCACAACTTTCCACTTTAACACTTCACTCATTCAGTCTACTCAGCCCATACTCAGAAGACACAACACTTTCGAGATCCACTAAAATCTTCTATTGTGAGCAAAGTCTTGGGGGCTTTGTTGTATCGTGAATAAAGTATGGCCCACAAAATAATAAAAAAATAACAGTTGGAATCATGTCTCCTAGAAAGGAGGTCGGTTCATCTACCAACCTGGTTGTCCACGGTAATTCTGGTCATCCCCATTATCACAAGTAGTGAATGTAGTCCATCAAGATCACAGTAGTTAACACCGTCAAAGTAGGCTTTCACTATTTGATTGGGTGACGTCAGCAACACACCTCACGTGGGGGAGATATGTAAATATTCCCACATGTGCTTTATAACTCACATCATTAATATTCTCCCAACTGCATGTAACAATGTATTTTCCTAACCTATAAAGTCAACACATACCCCTCTCTATACTCTTTTTTTCAAAAACCTATAAATAGCTGACTACACCCTTATGGACAGGGATCGAGTTATTAGTTCCATACCGTTATGTTGTCCATTTATAGAGTGAAATTGGGATATTTTATCTATTCATTAACGGTATTTTCCATCAACAAATTCACACGTGGATGCAGGAACCTCTTTTGGCCGAACAATGTAAATATGGTTTAATTATTTTTCTCTCACCTCTCTCTATTGTTTACTCTTGCTTATCATATCTGTGATTATATCTATTTATCTATTTTTGTTTATAGTTGTTATATATTTGCTATGACTATATCCATATACCAGATCTAGATGTTAACAATCGGCAATCCTTATGAAATAATGCTTGGAATTCATTTTGTTGACCTCGCATATTGCAGCTCCATTATAGCCTTAACCTCATAACTTTTTTATAAGGATATTGTGATGAATAAGGATATTAGATACATTTTTTTAAGATTTGGTGTTGATGCATTTTAAACCCCCACGACATCAAAAAAAAATTCAGTTATCAAATCATCTTTCTTAACGTATCTCAACACAAGGGCCATTTGTTCCCTTTTGGACTCATCTTGAAATTCGTCCACAAGAATAAAAAACTTTCCTTTCATCACATATCTTTTTAATTTATCATCAAAGATATTTAGAATCTCCTTATGAATAAAGTGAGAAATGTACATGGCATTACCTGGAGCATTATTTAAAATTATATTTGAAAGCTCATCATTCTCTTCAACTTTGAACTTCAATAATTCAATAAAAATCCCTTTATTTATTGAATTTGGGCATTCATCATGACCTCTAAAACCCATTGCTTTAAGTGCAAGAAATCAAATGGCACAATTTCCTTAAGACGCATTTGATTCTTTTTAACTTTCTCCACTGATTGTGCATTAATGACTTTTTCGATATGTTGTGCTGAATTTTTAATATTATGAAGGCATTCAACATATTTGCTATACAGTGAAGATATACCTCCAACATGAAGCAATAATGCACATTTCGCCCTATCATTAACTCTGTTCCAATTATCGAACCCATTAGCTTTACGTGAAGAATGACTAGTCGGGTTATTTATATCTAAAAAAGAAAGCATGGAAACAAAATATGCTTTATGACTGAAAGGGGAATACTCTAGCTAAGGAAATATTTTAAACCATGCATATTGAAATCGTCGATATTGTTTACCTACCAAAGTCCTTCGATACTCAGAAAGTTTAGGTTAATAAGGACCTAAATTGATGTATGCTTTTATAATCTCATCTCATTGAGTAGGAGATTTTATATCACATATCGAAGTATGTAACTTGGGATCTTGCTCAACAGTGAAAGAAAAAAAATGATATTGGTTTAACTACTTGAGATACGGAAGGAGGGTGAAAATTGGGAGTTTATATATCCTTACTTGATGGGGGAGTTGCATCTTCGCTCGATTTCTCACCATTCTCTCTCTTTTTCAAGAACGAACAAAGTATTTTTTTTCTTTCTTTATTAGTGGTTGGTTATCTACCATAATAATTTATAACCTAAGAAAGGAACAAGGAAATGTGATTTATTACACAATCATAAAAAAATATTATCACATTTTATATATAATGCAATCGTTAAGTGCTTACAATTACAAAAATATCTGAAGATATAGATAATCTTAACTACACAATTAGAATGTTCAAGAGATATTCTCACACTTATCATCTTACAAAATACAACAAATAGAAATAAGAACTTTTAGTTAACTTAATTATCAATAGGTCGATAAATCACTAAATCCAATAAATAAAATCAGAATAAGAAATGTGAATCAACCTAAAATGTTTAAACCCCAAAATTCTAATATTTTAGAAAATATATATCATCTTAAATCGAATAATTAATTTATTAATTAAATGCGTAAATTTAATATTTAAGAAAAAGTCCACTAATCTAATCTTGACATAAAAAAATAAAAAGAACGAAAAAAGAAAAAATGGCATGAAAGAAACTTAAAAAAGGAGAAAAGTCTCATACTTGAGTAGCACCGGAGTAGTATGCCTAAGTAGGCAATGACTATTGCACGTATTTTGTCAGCAGCTGAGAGTACGCGATTCTCTGACAGAGTAAACCTATTTAATTAAATGTCAATTTGATACCAGTTTTAAACTGTAGTTCATGCAACTAAGTGGTTGAAAGCAGTAAATCAATATAGCATGCAACCAAAAATTCGAGAAGACTAATTTCAGGAAAAATCCACGAAAGGGCAAAATCTTTTTATTTCACTAAAGTTATGCAAATAACAACTTACAACACAATAGAGAAATACAACAATGAACTCCCATGATAAATCACAAAGACCGCAGCCTTGAATCCGCAAGGATTCCCTCGAAAACCACAAATATCGCAATCTTCTTTCTTCGGCAATAGTTCCCACAAAAACTACAAGAGCAGTAGTAGTGACTCCTTATTTACAAGGTGTAACTTCGATATAGAAGTGTTTGGGTTCCAAAGATGATTCACAAATGTATTTGGGATTGTTTGTGTGAATCAAAAATATGTTTTTCCTAAAAAGTGAAGACTAAAAAGCAGCAGGTCTGTAGTTTGTGTAAATAAAAAGTCTTAACAATTTTTTTCACGAAAGCAGGTATTTATAGGAAAACAAAATATTTAAGGTGGTGGAATGTCGTTAGAACGATATCAAGAGGCCGTTTAAAGGAGATAGAAATCTCGTTAGAAGGAACATTCGAACGACATATCAAACGACCTCTAAAACACAAAATAGTACGCCTTCGTTTGATCCATATGAGAAGCGAGACTTCAAACGAGGTATCAAACAGCATCATCATGTCATTTGAATGACAGTGCCAATGCATTAGAACAACCGTATGGGAAAAAATAATTTTTTAAGATTTAAAACCTGTTTGAAAATATTTGAAAAAAATTTCCTTATTTTGATTAAAATCAATTTAGAAACATATCCCAATACAAGTAAAAGATCTACGTAGCACAAAACTAAATCCATACCAAAATTTACGAGATGACATATAGATGTTGAAGATGCTTGATATTCGAATCCGTCTTCCTGAACATGTGAACTTGAATTGTCTTGATGGTTATAACAGGATATGCCATACTCAATGTAAACTAGATGCTAGGAACAAGATTGAAAAATATGTCCTTACAATAGTTGTGTTTATTGGATGATTACAGGGGTTCATAAGGCATTGTGAATTGGTTTGGTATTGCGAATTGGTTTAGTATTGGGATAGAGAACACCTTTTGACTAGAGAATCAAGAGACACTTAATTGGGACTGTCAAAACTCAAAATTGCATAGTCATTATTTTGGATTTAAGGTATCCAACATGTGCTCGTTTCTTGAGTTTTTTCTTTATCTTTGTTCCTTATTAACACTTACAGATGGAAATGTATGGGATAACATCCGAACTTGGGCTAGGCTAGTTTTATAGGTTTAGTCTAGGCTTGTAATAGCTAGCATATTTTTTTTGCACTGGGTTGTATCCCTGCTTAGCCTAGGCCCAGATCTGCCCTTGTGTGAATTCATTCATAGTTACCGAATGAAAGTTATGAATTGAGAATAAAAGGGTGTGTATCTTTTAAAGATGCGTTCTTTAGGTGTTCAAAAGTTTCGTATTTAAGATAAAATAAAAAGTTATTGGAAAAAAGTTGTAGTGATAAATTTTTTAATCTTACTTTATCCAAGACAACTGATGTATGCAATATTTAATGACATCCCCTATTTAGCTCACATGGACGAGTCTAATTGGCTCGTTCATGTTGAGGTTCAGGATTATCAAAAAAATATTATAATGAGATGACTTCTTAGGTGCCATTTAATTAAATCTCATTTATTGAAAAAACACATATAATTGCCCTAAAACTATAGAAGGCCATGACTATATGGGAAATCGCAACCACAAGAGAAATTCTATTATATAGGCCCCGACTTAGGACAATGTTCGTGAATATTGAGAAATGTCATAACTGGGGACTTTAGGCCATATAATATAAGTGATGCCCCAATCTTGGACTTACAGGCCACAAATACGAAGGAAGCCCATGATCTAGGAAAGGCCCCAGAGTTTAGTGATGCAGGCTTGCGATAGCTTAACATATGAGATGTGACGTTGCCTAATTAAGTCATGACTTGAGAAATAAGTCATGGAGGATCTAGAAGACGTTTTGATGAGTCTTTATGGAAAGGTTATGAAATAAGTGGAAATACTCGGTTCCCTAGTATTTCCTATAAATAGAAACCCTTCGTAGACTTCCGAACGTTTGCTGAAAAGCCTAACTTCCCACTTAAGAGAAAGAAAGTGAGATTTTATGAGAGGATGAGATGTTGTCAAATTAAAGGCCGAGGTTATTTATTGCTCATGGTGGGAAGAGGCAATCTAGAGGTGGCGAACATGCACTATTCATCTGACCAAGTCCATTGAGACAAGGGATCTGTCATCATCCTCTTCTTCCTTGTTTGAAGTCGTAGTCTCTATATTTTCATTGAATGAGATAAGGCCTTGCATATGTTCTGAATTTTTTGGTGTTAAAGGCCATGGCTATTTACTAGTAATTGAAGTTGTTTGGCCAGGGACTACCGCTATTCACCTTGAATCCTTATTTTAGAGTTTTCCTCTTAGGGTTCTTATTTGGAGATCGTGAGTAAGATTTTGAGGTTTTGAGGATATTATTATTGATCCTATGAGGTTTTATTTAGGGTTTTACCTTTGAACTCTATGTAATTAAGTCATGAGATAATTATGGTTTAAAACCATTATTTTACTAAGGTACCCTTGTTATTTGAAGATTGAGATTTCTAACTTATTATTTGAGGCCGTGGAATTTTGAGAAATATTATATTGTACTTAGTGGTTGATTTAAGATTGGATTTAATGATAAGGCTGCAACACTATTTGGCCAGGCCGAGGTATCATTATCTAGTGAGGGCCTCTTTCTTAGTTCTTGAGGTCAAAACGGTATGTCCTAGGGAGATTGAGCCTAGGTTAACGATGGGGCTTACACCTTGGCAGAGGTGAGCCGAGGTTACGAATTTGAAATCAAACTATAAATCTTCCATCCTGGAATTAGATAGGAGGGGAGGTCATGACCCGTGGCATGACTCACTTAAAAGACACATGGGATAAGGATGAGGATAATAAGATGTCCAAATCCATAATTAAAGTCCATAGATTATGAGGGTGAACCAAGGGAGATTGATCCATAGGGGAAGTCGAGGTGAACTAAGGGAGATTGAGCCTTTGGGAAGCCGACGAGTTATTAAATAAGGGAGATTGAGCCTTAGGCCAGTGGGCTAATCTAAGGGGTTGGAAAAATTACATTATTTCCTT
Organism: Sambucus nigra; assembly: GCA_949130495.1. Classification (NCBI taxonomy): domain Eukaryota; kingdom Viridiplantae; phylum Streptophyta; class Magnoliopsida; order Dipsacales; family Adoxaceae; genus Sambucus; species Sambucus nigra. The sequence goes on along the minus strand of OX422221.1, from coordinate 531,210,419 downwards.
CCTATTTTTGTAGATTTCTAAGTGAATAAAAGGTTTTACCTGAAAGTTTTTTTTTCCTAAAACTTGGCTTAGTTGATTGCTTTGTTTGATTTATCTATTTTATCACATAGAAGCATGTTTAGGATATAAATATAAAATCTGTTTAAAATTGGCTTCCGCATTTATAAGTGATATAAAAGCACTAATCGGGTTTCGCCCCTTCTCAAATTGGTATCAGAGCCAGTTGCACTAAGTTATTGTGTTAGATCCTTATTTTGTGTCTTTCTAGTTATATTGTTTTGTTTATCTTCTCTCTATGGATTTCCATAGTTTTGAAGACTTAAATCATTTGAATTTAAAGTTTGCTAAAAGAATTGAAATTCTTGAAAAAGAAAATTCTCATTTTAATTCCGCTTTGGATCTTTTGCAAACCGTTCAAAATCAAAGAGATTTATTTCACGAGAGACTTGTGGACATGGACTATGATTTTAGAAAATTAGAGTTGTCCAAGAAAGAGAGTGATGATAGAGTCCTATTTTTAGAAAAAGAATGGGAGAACTTTAAAATTCTAGGGTTAATGTTTGTGACGTTGAGGAAAATATTTTAATTAATGATTTAATGGCACGTAAGAAGACTCTTAGGGATAAATTTGCTTTAATTGAGGGTGAGCATGATAACCTTGTAGGAATAATTGAGAATTTAAAGAAGGGGTTCCTAAAATTGGAAGAGTCAAATTCTTTGCTTAAGTCTAAAATTTTTATGTTAAAGGGTGATTTAATAGACTCGAGTAGTATTGCTAGTAATGGTAATGGCTCGTATGTTTCTAATGTTTCGAGTGCTAAAGCCAAGACCATTGTTTGTTTTAGAGGGTCAACCAAAACCAAGGACGTTAGAAAAGGTCAACCCATAGTTAACATTCCTTCCATTTACAGATGTTCACATTATGGTAGGAATGGTCACCTTAGGTGCTTTTGTTATGATCTTGGAAGAAGTCCTAGGAATATTAAGGATAATGTCCTGTCAGTTCCTATAACCCCTCGAGTTAGGTATACACCTGTTTGGGTTAGAAAATTTGTTTTTGGGTGGGGGTGGGGATGAGAGTGGAGAGGGAATGCCGCTAGCACGGACTTTTAAAAATAAGATAATATTGAGTAAATGTGTGTTTGAGAGACTAAATAGGTTAAACTAAAAATAAGAGTTTTTTTTACAAAAATATATACTTATGTTAAAAAACAATTTAGTAATTGACCCTTAAAACTAATCTTCACTGTCACACACTAGCCCTTGTAACTTTCTATCATTATATATTGCTGACTGCATGGTTAAAAGTAGCCCTGTCAATGGGTCAGGTCGTGTTCATGTCGTTTTTTATCATGTTCGGATCTTATTGGATTCATGTATAAACGAGTAACTTCTTTATCGTGTAAAAAATTCATATCCAAACTCAGCCCGTTATGTTAACGTATCGTATCGTGTTCACTCGTTAATACCAATTAAGATAATGAATCATTTTGAATTATATACGAGTTAACATATTATCTCATTTTTTAATCCAAGTAAACCCATTAATTCATTGACATTACTAAATCTCTCATTTAGTAAAATTCATTATGATTATATTAATATTATGCAACATAAATTATTTATAAGTTCCAAGAGTATATCTTATTTACTTAAATTAATGGAGCATAACGAATCTTATCGAGTATTGACAGGTGACGGGGATCAACACTAACCCAACCGGTTAACTATCGTGTCTTATCGAGTTGACACTGATATAACCCGAACCCATTAACTTATAACTTCGTGTCGATTCGTGTCGTATTATCGTGTCGTGACTCATTTTGTCATCTTTTGGCAACTAAGTGACCTAATAAGATGCCTTAAGGTGATTTTTTTTTTCTCAATTGGATATCAGGGGAAAAAATGTTACAATAATTTTTGGAAAATCATTATATATATTAAAAAAAATCTTAATAGCCATATATTACAAACAATCAGAAGAGTATAATTCCAGAAAAAAATAAAGTACATTTTTTGGAAAAATTAGATGGGAGCAATTTAGGATAATCCAGTCATAAACATCGGAAATTCAGAACTAAATCTATCCTGATCCAGTTTATTTGGAATAATCAGAAATCGGAAGTTAAAAATAATATTCCAATATTGGGAAAAAATAGATCGGAGTCGGAGAACACAGACTAGATTAGGCCTTCAGTATGATTGCATTACACCATTTTTAAAACAGCAAAAAATAAATAATAATAATAATAATAATAATAATAAATAAATAAATAAATAAACATTATGATACCAGCGGATGTAAACAAGTGGTTGATGTTTTGTAAATTGCTACTTATTTCTTTTCCATCGTTAAATAACATTAACATCTACAAAACAAGTGGATATTAAAAAGGGAAAAAAGAACTAACTTACAAACTGACTCTCCCAACTTCCTTTGTGTAGACAGATTAGAACGACTATAGTACACTCTACCATCCATTGATGGCACTAGATGGAATACAAAGAGAATAAAATCAAAGAATCATAAACAAACACTTGGCAATTTCCCACTCCGAAATAAGGGCACAGTCAGCTGTTGTTGAACACTTTTCATCTTCGTTTGCTGTGAACGAGCTTTTCTGCTATTCAATGGTATAATGTACGTGGTTTCATCATTACTCGGTCCGAAAATGAGTTGTCAACATAACGCGGATTCTAATATATTTATATGTACAAAAACACGTGGGGTTCAACCAGAACTGCCAGCAACCTCTGCAGCCCGTTGCCTCATCATTTCCATCACGGCAGCCCTTCGTCGGCTGTCGGACTGCTGTTGTAACCTCCTTAGATGTTCCTTCAAATCTCTGCGTGAATTTCAATGTACATATATAATATATATGCTTGTTTATGAGAAGTAGTGATGATGGTGAAAATACATAGTATTGTATAATACATATAGCATATGGTATAACACCAAAAAGATACACATCGTCTGAGTATCGCAAGTAGCACTGTATAATAGCAGTATCGGTCTTTATTTCTCCGTATGGTGTCGACCCGTATTGGGTTTCATTTTATATAACAAGTCGGGTGGGTATGATTACAAAGCTCGAAAAATATTGAAATAAAGTTCATGTTCCTGAAAAGTTTTGGGGAAAAAGAAGGCGAAACTTACTTTTCTCCTTTCCCATGGGATTCAACTCATTGGAAGGTGGGTAAAAAATAATTCCATGAAAAATGAAGAAAAGATGAAACACGTTTAAGGCTATTTATTCCCATAGAATATATCGAAGAATCTGAGATCAAGTATTACTAAAGTGAAAATTAAGTAAGAACTATGATTTCTCAGGGAAAAAAATCAACTTCAATTAAACACACTTTCCTTTATCGTATTCATGTTTTCATTCTCTTTTTATTCTAATATTCTTATAATAACGGAATTATAGTGGGATTCAAACATACTATCAAAATGCAGAAGTCTTATTGTAATCATTGCTCAAAACAAAACTGGTTTTAGACTATAATGTGTTTTATTATTTATTGGAATGTGTTATCTACACAGTTATTTGTTTCTCACAATTTTCCACTGTATTAAGTATACACAATGCGTTAATACACGTTTTTGATATGAGATACAATATACGATTTTGACAACTACGGTGAAAAACTGCGTTATAAAAGGGGATATATATATATATATGACGAACCTGCAACGGGGCACATGGCACTCAGATTCTTTGCAGGCTCGAGCATGAAGTTGGAGGAGATACCACATTCTCTTACAGAGAACACAACCACCAGAGGCGCGTACTTTGCATTGTATACCATGGCGGAAAAGACCCTTCACCTTGCGACAATTTGGATATTGACAATTTGGAGAACGACACTGAGATGCATGCACCAGAAGATCGAGCATTTTCCTAAGCTGCAATTGTGAAAACACACCCAAATCATGTCAATTCTCAGATAAATAATTCATATAATATATACGTGAATCAGTGGAGGAGCCAGAAGTTTTTGTTGGGTGGATCTTAATCGCGCGCACAAGGGCACACATATACATATATATCCTATCCGTCCAAATTAAGAGTCCAAATGTGAGAGTCAAACCCTTACATAAAAATTGTGATATATTAGTTTTTAAAGTGTACTCCTAATTTGAGACACTAAAAGTAGGTAGGGCCCTCGCACACTAATGAATATTTAAATAATAATAATGTCATCATTCTTGAATATTGAACTAATCAAGAAATTCATGTGGTGCGTCACTCACAAAAGATTTCTTATATATTTGAAATAATCAGAGTAAAATCATAATTGTTGATTTTAAAAAATATGAGCGAGCCACTAAATAATATCCAAATATAGACATACCACCTCCACCACCCACCCACACATGTTCATTAGTTAGACATGGCCCTAGACATGTAACGGACGTCCATCTCCATTATGAAAATCCCATAATATGTATTTAGACATACCACCCACCCACCCAACCCCGTGTGGATATAATTTTTAGAGGTGTTAAATATCCGGCTAAAGACACGGGGCAAGTAAAAAAAAATTTGAACATGTCGGGAGTAACTCTAAAATACGCAATTATCTCATGGAGTAAATTAGAAGAAACAAATTAACTTCAATTAAGAAAATGGAACAACATACCTGCTGAACACGCAATTCCCTAGCTTCTGTATTTTGTGCATCACGTTCCGCTATGGATGGATGATTAGTCATTTTATGAGGATGATCAATCCCCCCATCCTTTTGATAACAAGCATTACACACGTCATAATCAGGGCAAATCTCACATCGCCAGCCTTGACCGGCTTCTATGTCAAGATGACATATATTGCAAGTGATCACAAATGCAGGAGCAGTGGGATTGTGAAGATGGTAGAGGACCATCATTGACGAATGTTTGGCACGGCGTAGGGTATCATATTGATAATGATTCCCTTGGCAAAGACTCAGAAACGCCTGTCTCGTATCAAAGAACTCACTCTCAAGAATGTCGTCTTTATCTTTGGTATCTACAGTTACATTGTTGATTTCAAACTGCAGGTTTTGTCCAATCCCACAACTCACAGTCAGCAGATGATAATAATGAGATAATCATCAATAAACAGACAGGAGGCAAGGCCAAAATGAGTTTTTAATGCTCTTTAAAAACATTATTGCAAGATTAGGGCACTATTATACATGGTGGTAAAAGAATGAGCAATTCATAAAATCACTGTCCAATATAGCGATTTTACATAGCGCCAAAACTGTATGCTATACATAACAATGCTAAGACAGCAAGTTTACACTAAAAACTCACTCTCTTAGACAGCAAAATTAAGAGTTCATAGTTTTAGAAATAAGTTTCAAACTACTGTATTGTTGTAATTTAAAGTTCATTTTCAAAATAAAAAAATTAACTAAAAATAAATTTTAAAAAAAAAGAATAAAAACTCTAAACAACACCATTATTTACACATAAAACGATAAAACTCGCATACAAAACTTACTGGATAAAGCATATGCTTGTCCCTGTGATTTATAGGATGTCTCTCTCTCTCTTCCAGTTTTTGCTCAGCTTCATAACACCTACAGGGATGACCACAAACATCAAAAACGGAGTCGGGCTCTTAATAAAAGCAATCTACATTACAAAGCCATACATGCGTACAATGTATTTTGCGGTGCCAACCTTTCAGTAAATGGAGGGTGTAATACGTCTCAAGAATGCCAATATACAAGATCTCTCAAGTAATTAATTAGGTACTTCGACCTGCTCTCACCGGTTTATATAATTGTCGCACTTTTTTTTACAATTAACCACGATCAAATACTTAAAGGATCACGTCCCTCTATATTGTTTAGGCTCCATGCCATAGGAAAATACACGGTGCCACATACCTACAATTTCCATTTGAGGGAAGATATTATGGATAATATCCATTAATTTTAATTAATATAAGTTTGTATTAACTGAAGTGTACATTCAGTTGATAATTTTTTTTAGTTACAGATTTATAGTAACAACTATATCCCGGATTCGAACACGAGCAAATACTTAAAGGATCACTTAAAATCTCTCTCTCTCTCTCTCTCTCTCTCCTCTATATTGTTTAGGCTCCCTAACACCACATACCTACTTTCCATTTGCGGAAAATTATATAGATATTGATATATCCATTGGATTCAATAAAAGTTTGCATTAACTGAAGTGTACATTCAGTTGATAATTTATTTTAGTTATAGTCTCAACTATGTCCCAGATTCAAACTTGAGCTCATAGCCCAATGGTTGGTGTATTGACAGTTCAAAACTCCAAATGACGATCTTCACCGCGTAATTAGATAAAAAATAGTTTAGTCTAAATCTGGAACATACAGTGCATAGACGTAAACTTGGCGGACCCAGAGAAAAAGTAGGTTTTAAAAGTGATGACGTGGAAGCAATGAGATGCTTAGGTAGTAACTTTGAATAAATTTATACAAAGGGGAGCGCCTAAGAATTTCCTCAAAATTAACTATATGAGAAAATGGAAAGGGGCTCTTGATTTGGAAAAAAAGGTAAAACCTTCATTTCAAAAACCTAGAGCATCAAGTAATTCCAGCCAATAATTTAACGTCAAACTTAATACTAGGTATATATCCATGTAAGAGTTTATTCAAAATAAAAACGTAAATAACAATATGATTAGGAAACTATGAAAGACATTCGCAATTGCAGAAAGTGAACCACAGTGAGCTTTAAACAAATTTCCATGCCAATTGGAGTTCAAACGATTTACAATAGAGTTACGATTAATCTAATTATATGTTTTACCTTTTACTTCCTCTTATAGCTGCAAACTACTTATCACAGACAAGCTTTGTGGATATCATTTGGTGTTTAAACTGAACATACAAGTTTGTATACAACAAATCCTAATGCCACAGAAACTGGATGCTGGCTAAAAAGCTATTTAGATTACCACTCTTACTTGCCAATATATTTCATGCTCAACCAAAAAAGAAGATGCCCCTCATGGAATAACCCTTCATCGGTCCGTATTCTGGGTTCAACACTCTATGAAGTCTCTCCCAAGTACCAGAAATTAGAAAGATGTGTGATAAAAATGAGCTGAAGAAGGGAGTGCTGATGCTTTTAATTAATTAAAGAAAACAAAAGTCTTTCAGTAACATTCGCTCAAAAAAGAATGACAAAGATGGAAGGAAAGGAATTACTTGCAACTATGTGGTTGTGAAGGCGCCTCTAATTTTATTCAACTTTTAAAAGGGTTGCAAATTCAAAAATTGTAAGTGACTTTACCGGAATTCAAAAAATTATTCCACAGAAAATGATTCAGTACAAGGAGAAGGAGATCACATGCCTTGGTGTAATAACCTCCTTAGCATACATATGCACAAACAGCATAAAAGATGGATAGCTTTAGAAAACAACAAAGGTATGATTGCATAGTTCTTACTTGTCACAAAGCTGAAATTTTTTGCACTGGTTGCAAACCCAACGGTTTCCATATACCATCAAAATGCAGCAATGGGTGCATGCATGCTGCAAATGAACCATGATGAAATCTTCCTTCATTGGACTAATCGTTTCACCAAGCTGAAAACATGGATAAGCTTGTGAGAACAATGTTATCTTTCCAACTAAAGCCATCAGGGGATAATCAGTCAAGATATCAGAAAACTATAACAGCAACTAATTACTATAAAACTCCGCTTATGTTGTGGTCCAACATAAAACTGTCACATCCATATGACATACGAACATGAATCCTAGCAATATAAGCGCTAAAGTTAGCGCATTCCCCTAAAGTAATTTTTGTGCTTGCCACACCGGGTGCCTCGAAAAAGGGGCAAGGGGCATCCCATTTGCACTGCATCGGTGCTTTACAGATGACTAGCAATGAGTTAATATAGCATGCGGACTGGAAACTACATGGGAAGGAGAAACTAGAGAATCATAAAATACATGCCTCGATATACTATACTGGCAAACAAAGACAGACAGAAGAAAGGAGTTGGAATAATAGTAAACCTTTAAGAAGATACTGTAACTGTTGCTTCTAATCAAAATAACAAAAGGAAAAGTTAGTTAGTGATACTAGGAAAAGTGAAATAGTAATACTTATAAAACTTGCATTATATTTGCTCAAAGAAAACTTGGATTATGTGAAAATATATAAAATACTGTTAGTGCTTATACGCCTCAAGTAAGATTAGATGAACACGTTAAAATTCCATTTTGAGAACAAATGAATTAACTAACTCAAGACAGACCTTTAAGTGAGAAAATATATATAGAAAAAGATGGGCATGTAGAATAATGTCGTGTAGGGTATGAGGTGATGGAAAATATGGAAATAGGATCGGGGTGGGGAATATATCTCAGATTTAGCGGTGGCCAATGATCTTGTACTAATGAATACTTGTTTTAAGAAGAGGGATAGAAAATTTATGTTCATACATGCTGATGACAAAATTAACAAAAAAACACTTGATTCTTCTGTTAAACGACTAGGTGAACTGGGGAAACACTTGTAGGACATTGACTAAATGAAGAAATGCTAAGATATGTTGACAAGAAAAATTACTTTATGCATTAATAGCAGATCTTTAGATGCATTGCCAGAAAGATCAACTTGACCAGAAGCTTTTAGAGCTCGTTTTGTTATGTTCTTTTTCATTGTTCCCTTCTTAAGATGCTTCCTACCATCCTCATCTTGTCGAAGCTGATAAATGATATCCTCTGCAGCACCAGGCCAATAATCTCCATCGAAGTACGGTAGTCGAGACGCAGTTACCTTTGCCTTGCATTCACCAGAATATGTAAAGAAATGGTCGTATAAATTAGTGAGTTCCACTACAATATTTTCCTTTGAAGCTTTTCTCAACATAGCCAAATACCTGATATATAAAGACATCCGTGTCAGAAATAATCATCATGATACAACAATAAAGTAACTCAAATCTGAAACAATATTAGCCTCACCACTCCCGGAGTTTATCAGATTTGGGGGTCTTTTGAATTTCTGGATGGCAATATAAAATATAATCTTCACCCTTTAATGGAGGGCAAGCCCATATGTAGCAACTTGTGAAACCACGTTTTTTACAATATTCTAGGTATCCAATCTGGAATGAGAATCAAAAAAGTATAATCACGGCTGTCAATAGGGTGAATACGACAAACTACGGAAATGAGAACTCAATTAAACGATTGACGAGACTAAATTAGATAAGAGCCAATAAAGTTCAAACACTTGCCAGTATTTCATGATAAACAAATGTACGAAGAGCCTCCCCTGTTACTGCTCTAATCTCAGGCCTAAAATACTTGACAGAATCCAAATATGAGAGATAAACACGACGGTGATTTGGCTGCTGACATTCTGATCCAAATTCTTGAACATACATGCCAAATAGGCATACTTCTACACCTTCAATTTTCTGAAACAACAATACGACCTGGAGAAATAACATTTAGTTAATAATTCAAATTCGTTGTTGATAAATTACTCACCGGTATAACAAAGAAAGCTATTTTTTTAAGTGTCCGCGTCTTTTTTTCAAATCAAACTTATATGAAGATTTGTATATTCTGCATGCCTTGGATTTATAAGCAAATTCAGTGGGATAATTCTCTTCTTGAAAAATCTCAAGAAATCGTTGCTTCACGTCCAACTTTTTGTCCACTGATGACACAACTCTTATAACAAGAGATTCTGCTCCTGGAACCTGGCAATGTGAAGAAAAAAATAGTAAAAAAATTGAGCACAAATTGGAGGACCAAGTTCAAAAAATCAACACAAGCTAAACAACGAAAAGAAAAAAACGCCCCAGTATGACCTGCAACATTTAAAACAAATAGAGAACTACGATTGATACACACTGTAAAGGAATAAACAAAAATTAAAACCAATGTTCAAGCTTAAGCATTTTCTCAATTTTTTAGTCCTAGTACTGAGATGTCACAATATTAAGGGAGGGTGCAGTCCAACACCTAACACCAAAGCAATTAGGGTGTGCTTGATTGACAACATTTGCCCTGAAAAATATGAAAGATTCCATATTTTCCAACTTTTAGAGGTTATTTATTTGTACAAAGTAACCTTGGAAAAATTTTCAACCCACCAAAAAAGTACAACTTGTTAAAGCATGAAAATTTGCATTTTCCAACTTGTATTTTCTTGACTTCCCCACAAAGAATTTTTTCCAAGGCAAACTTACATTAATCTACTAAATAAACCGTTCTTTTCCATTTTTTACACAGCTACAATCAACCAGGTACAAGAATAAAATTTAGCCTTGGAAATATTCTATTTCACACCACTTCTATCAAACACACCCTTGGTTCTTTTGTCTTACAAACTGAGACATATAGGCCTTCATCAATCTTTTGGAACAAAGTATACACATGTAATGTTTAGCATGTCATCCATTGTTCAGTAAGTGGATATCATTCATTTAGCCCAATTCAACTTCTTGAGACTCTGATGGATATGCCAACTAATTTAACACGTTGAATGAAGATAGCAACACGCAAAATGCACATTTTCAAATAGAGCACTTGTACTCGGAACATATTTAACTGAAACACTGCAGTAAATCACCTCATCGTAACTTTTCCCAAGGAATCTTGCCCTCTCTTGCCTTTCCTGCTTCAGTCTCCTAAATAATCTCTCCTCTATGTGATCACTAAGAATTGTTCTGGGCAAATCTTTGGCTCCAAGAACTGCACTCTGCGGTAAGGGCATACGCTCTCCTCTCTCCACTTCTGCTACATAACAGTTTGGACAAGTGTACTCGGCTTGTCCGCCATCATTTCTTCGACCATTAAACAAAGCACAGATTTGATGTTGCCAAGCTTCACACTTATCACATTGGACCCACTGCACAAGGCAGCAAAGAATAATGCTTAACAGCAATGAGTAATTATTTATAACTGCAAGTAAGCTCTTTTCCCAAACTTCCAACTGTTCCAAAATCCGATCCAATTTTGTAACAATAATTTCAATTTTCGATTCCCGAATTTTCTTTAAAATAAATCAAATCACAATGGAAATTTAGTACTGGATTTCCAAATTTCAGAAATTATGCCAATCTGGTTTTCAAAAAGATAAATCCAACTTATTTTCCAAAATTATTCTACACCAAATATTTGTAGTATATGCCAATTAGGAATTTTTCGAGGTTTTTTCTAAACTTTTCCAATATTTCAAAATCTTCTGAAATTTTTCCAATTTCCAATTTTGCCGAAATTTCTAATTTTTCGAGTTCAGAACAAAACAAGATCTCCGCAAAAATTAGAATTGGGAAGAATTTTTTTGCTGAAAAATTCAAAAATTTTCAGAAAGTGATTTTTTTTATCAATTCCATCCGAAACATAGCCCTAATATCGAAATGAGGATATCACGTACCCATTCTTCAGTCTCCTCATCATTTTTCTTCTTCTCCAGCCTTGCCTTTGGAATATTCGTTCCGTCAACTATGATAGTGTCACCACGGGCCTCATTATAGCATGGAATGCAAAAGTAATGTCGTGTATCACCGGTGCCTATGGTGTAATACGTCGCATTTCTCTTAATGCGAGCACCACATGGCGAGCAGTATATGGGCGGCGGTTCAAAAGTGAGCTTCTCAACTGCACACAATTGACATGAATTCTCACTCATTGAGCGCTCCATTGCTTGATTCTTTTCAGCCTTCGCTTTGCTCTGTCAAAAGAAGGAGACATAGGAATAAAATCTCACTGTAAAAAAAATAATCATGCAAAAGAACAAAAGTCGAATCATCATCCACCAGCATTCATTTGGCAAATAATTAACAATTTTACCCTGGTCTTGGACATTTGTCGATTCAATTTTGACTTGGATTGACTCAAAGTAACTCCATATAAAGTGATATATGCAAATGCACAGCAAAAGACCCTAAGCATATCTTGGCTTGAATAGATATTTTACATTCTTTCCCCTTTTTCCTTGAGGAAAGGGAAGATAACTATAGCAGATAAAAAATTATATGCCCACTACTCTATAACCTACTATTGTTTGTTCTATAATATAATTATATTTAATATAATCTTTCTTCAAACTATACTTTGTTCTAAAGTCCTTGTGTCTGGGGAGCCCAAACAAGTGCAAATTCAACTAGTTCCTAAAAAAATTGCATTTGATTGGGAAGTTCAACTGCTAATTATTTATGAAATCATTTTTCTCTCTAAGAATCAATTGGGAAACATTATACATGTGAAATTCAGATAAAATACTGCCCAAGTCTAGCATGCGTGACGGGGACTTCATTAATCCGATAAATGATGACCTACAAAAAACAGAATTAAGCAGATCCATAAACTGACCTGGCCTACCCACTGCCTTAGACCTGTGATATGCTCCCGCACTTGCTCCGGAGTAAATAGTTCCATCAATGATACTCCCTTTATTTTTGGCTTCCCGGACTTGGTTCCAGTCACATTTTCAACAGGCGTCACATTTTCCTGCTTAGCCTGGTCCACTTCTTTCTCAATCTTAATGTTTTCATGCTTAGGAAAAGGAGCAGGATCATTCATTATAATAGGATCACCACCAGGCCTTCGGATGCAGTTATCATCAATTTTATCTTTCTTCATTTCAATAATCTTGGAGCTTTCTTGAGCAGAACTAGCAGGAATTTCCATCTTTACTCCTATGGCCTCGGAGTTTATCAGCATACCTGTGTTGCCAAGTTTAGAGAGAGTAATTTTTTAAAGAAAGATATATTACAATTTTAAAAAAGCAACATTTTTAGAGAGAGCGAACGGTTAGCATATTAGAGAGAAAGACATTACAATCTTAAAGAGAAAAAATAGTGGGAGAAATGTGATGGCATTTTAAAGAAAGATGTTTTAGAGAGAGAAATTTTTTAGAGAAAGGGTCGGCATTTTAGAGTGATTTTTTTTCGAAAGATAAACAGAAAATAATTTTGGAGAGATGAAGTTATTTTGAGAGATAAAGGGGTTAATATCTTAGAAAGAGAGATTAATTTTAGACACAGAATTTTTTAGAAAGAAAAAGGGGCTAGCATCTTAGAGATAAAAAATTTAAGAGAGAAAAAGACTACAATTAGAGAGAGAAAAAATAAAGAGAGAAAGGAGTTGCGTCTCAGTGAAAAATACATTTTAAGCGGGAGAATGGGATTATAGCTATAGCAAGTTAGCTCAAATTTAATTAAATTTCTCTTGTTGTGTAACCCAATAAGACCGCTTTAATTAATAGGTAGGTTTGGGTTGCGTCTTTAATGGTTTTACCCATTAACCCGCTTAAGTTCATGTCAACTAATTTTCTATAACTATAGTCCCATTCTCTCTCATATAAGTATTCTAATATGCAACTCCTATTAAAAAATTCCCTAAAAAATTGTGAAATTTTCTCTTCAGGAAACTAAACCCTCTCTCACTAAAAAAAATCTCACTTTCTCAAAATTGCAAAATCGGGTTGGGTGGGTTAAACAAGATGGGTGGGCTAATGTCACCCCTAGCACTTATAATCAATTTTATCTTCCTTAATTTCAATAATCTTCGGACTTCTTGAGCAGAACAGCAGCATACCTGTGTCACCACACTTGTGTTCCTCATACTGTACATCCTGTAGATCCTCGAGAACATGAGATTCGCGTATGGCATTTACTGGTTTAATAGATCTTTCAATTTTAGCATCAACAGATTGGGAGTGCTGCTCAATCTTCATGCGTTTCAGAGACGGATTTAAATCATCTGAAATTTCAACAACCGACGGATTCGTCTTCGAAGTCAATTTACTTTGATCACTAGAATCTCTCCTAACAGATGCCTTCTGTACAAAGTTCTTTACTGGAACGCAAACAGGGCAACTTGAATCTCTACAACGCCTGTGATGATTAATTAAGATCTTGGTCGTCGAGCAGCGAGGTAAAGGACATTGAGGTGCGTTGCACCGTTCCAGATGCCTCATTAATTTTTGAGCATTTATGCAATTTCTTTCAGGACATTTTCCTTCAGGAAAGGAACAACTACGAGCATGACGTAAGAACAAAAGCCATCTTTGTTGATCTTTGTATTCTCGTTCACGGTTCTGATTAGGAGAGGTAAAAACATTAGCACCACTAGAACTTGGAGGCTCTGCTGTTTTATTAGCAATAGCTTGAGAAATGATAGATCTTTCGGGAGATAATTTATTTCGCCGTGCCTCGTCTTGGCCGGCTATTCTGTGGCGAAACTCCTCCTGAACATTCTGTTCGTGCGATGATTGACCATGCAGTGCTGCCTCTGATTGAACCCCAGCAGGAGAGAAAAAATCATTTTGAGAGTGCAACTGTGAGGTTTGAGTGAGTGGCGAACAAATATCTGAGTTGGATTGAAATTGATTGGGTAACTCAGAAGATTGAAACTGTTCGGAGACTTGAGAGTGAGTCGCCAAATCTTGTGGACTTTGCTGGTGCTGATGTTGATCAAGTTGCCGCTGTTGAAAATGATGAGGCTGTTGATGAGATTGTAAGACATTATTCTCTTGAAGTGAATGCTGAGACTGAAAGTTCATCTTTTCTGATTGATCAACTGAGGGGTTTATATTTGTAGGCTGTCGAGTAGTGTGCATATACAACTGATTAGTCATCAAAGGAGAGTTCGTTTTACGTATGGACTGCATGTTTACTGGATTGACGTTCTGATTGGTCATCGCTATACCAGCAGAGGCTACGGGGGCGTAGAAATTTCCAGATCCAGAAGAATCGACAGTACTGCTATTCCCATATACATCACCTGCACGAGTTTCAGAAGTGTTCACTTCATATTAACAAGGACTAGGGGGTGTGCTATTTTTCCGAACATTCGATTTCTCCGAATTCTGATTCGATTTTTTAATAATGCTTTCATTTGCCGATTTCCAATTTTTCCAAAAATAAATCAAATCATAATCAGATTTATTTCTTATATTCCAATGTTGAAAATTTTCCGAAATTATGCCAGAGAACTTTCTGATTTTTTCCAAAACAATAATATTCAGAATTTTTAATTATATGTCGATTGGGAATTTTCCACAATCTCGCATTTTCCTCCAAAATTATTCCAATTTTTCTGATATTTTTAAAAAATTCTGCTTTTCTGAAACATTTCCAATTTTTTCCAGGTTTCCGATTTTTCCGCAATTTTCAATTTCCCAAAAAAATCAGATTGGCACAATTTTTTTGCCAAAAAATCAGATCTGAACCGTCCGTAACACAGCCCTAACAAGGACATCACACACGCACACAGATGAAGAGAGTACCCTGCAACATATGGCGCTGATGTTGATCAAAATTTTGTCGCAACGGATTCGATGAGTTGCCATAGAGCGTTGCTGTCAGAGAGCCTTCAGAGGTTCCTGGACCATTTAACAATTGAGAATTGGCCCCCATCATCCCTAAACCACCATTTATTGCCCCGTTTGAAAATCCGTAAGATTTATTCTGCAAACCAGACCTGATTCCACCATCCATAGGACTCTGCAACATATGGCTGTTTTGACCACCAACATGCTGCTTCTGTTGCAATGACTGCGATTCAAGACTTGAAAGCATTACGCCGTTATTAGAAGACTCCAAATTCATGTAAGACTGATAATTATTATTATTGTTAATAATATTATTAGTAGTAATAATATTATTATTATTACTACTATTGTTATTATTAAATCCAGGAGTAGGCATCATTTGGCTAGTCATTCTCTGTACACCCATGCCATTTCCACCAGAACTAATAGAAAAATTGGAGGGTGACTGCTGATATCCATTAGTCATAGATCCTGCAAAAGTGGATTCTGTTACCTTGAATTGAAGATGAGAAGTCAATATTACAGTTTTTTTTTTGTTTACCCTCTGAGATAATGCGATATTAAGAGAAAACCCCTAAATGTTCAATGATTAGAGTTACTCCCACCCCGGGGTGCCTGCAAGGGACAAGTAGGTTGATGCACATGCAGGTGGTAACTCTGATTCTTGAACATATAGGGGATCTCTGATTATTGAACATATAAGGGGTATCTCTAAATGCCGCATTATCTCAGGGGGTAAAGCAGCGAATAAACCTTCAAATCATCAATCAATTGCAGGATCATAAAAGCAAAGTACCATCAGACGAATTGAAGGAACCACCATGCATGGCACCAGATTGACCACTGGCAGTAACCATTGAATTATCCATAGATGATGAAACAATCAAGTTTGAGTTCCCACTCTGGGCCATACCAGGGGTTGGTATCATTGTACCAACGGAAGATGAAGAATTAACATGTTGTGGAGGTAATTGTTGACTGTGGTTACTCAAAGGGAGACGTTTAATCAAAAAGTGTAAACGGTTTTCCAAAGTCTCCAGATTCATATACTCATCCTAACATAAAAAAATATAAAAGTTTAACGATCGTAAACAAAATAAATTATGAAAAAAACATATATGTGGTTAAATAATGAATTGCATCATTCAAAAAAATTATCATTACAATTCAACAATCCAAGGACATACAAAGATACCACAATATTTTTAGAGAAATATCTGTATTTATTTTCAATGATATTGTTTTGATAGGAATGACTTTAAGAATTTAGCAAACACAAGGTAACTGACCAGGAAATCACTCAAATCACTGTTTCCCAGTGAAGAAATAAATGTTAGCATTAAAAGAAACCTTTGTGGAAGCAGTTTTGAATAGACCCTCCTCTAAGCGCCTGACTATATCGAACACCTTCTTTGGTGGTATCTCATGAGCTTGTTGCTGCCGCTGCATAAGGAATTCATAGCTGGAAAAGTAGAGATCAAGATGCTCCATCAGCAAACAGGTAGATAATGCATGATGCCTTTATCAAGTGAATGGACCCAAAAATTGACTCAAATGACAACAGCTACAGGAAGAGGAATGAGATGGAACAGAAAATGATGCAGAAGAACAGCACAAAAGTAGATGCATGTTTAGAGAGAAAATTCAGTATACAGTTTATGTGATAAAAAGAGCCCACATGCTGCATTTACTTTTGGAAATTCACCCAGGACCGTCAAAGAATGTTGCACTGAAATAAAAGTCACTTCATCCTAACCCAAATATAATTGCATGTTTTAGCAAGGACTTATTGGTGTAAGTATATAGTACAAGTTCACACTGATTATTTTCTTTTTTTTTTCTTTTTCTTAGTCTATATAAAAAAAAGAACTACAGGAATATCAAAATAACAAGAGGTTCCGATGCATACTTAGTGACCGGGTACAAGTCTCTCCCTTTCCAGCCCTGTGCAATTGCAGTGAACCAGACGCAGCAGGTTTGACGTGCCACATGAGTAGGGTGGCAAATCGCGTTTTTGAGTCATGTTATGGTTCGACACAAGATGACATCAAACCCGACCACAACCCTTTTAAAACACAACACGACACAATTAACACAATTTATAATATTCACAACCGATTAAACCAAACTGGAAAAAGAAAAAAAGAACTCCCACCCTTGCGCAATTTCGTGTTGTTTTGTGTAGTGTTAGTGTCATTTCCAAAATTACACCTATGCATGTGGAACTCCCTTATTGGCCCTACCATATGTGATATTACTAGTGATATTCTTCACCATTGTACATTAAAGAATTGATTGTGTACAGTTATTATTCATGGCGGCTCAACAAAAATTTGGTTGAAAAGAGTTCATAAATAAAAACTCCAGTGACCCATGCAGCCTGACGCGTCCGTGCAAGATTCCGTGGTTAGGCAGTGTTCTCAGTGACTGTGCCAAACAAACAATGTTGGGTGTCGATTTCGATTGGATCTGATGTATATGCGAAGTTCCAAGGTTTTGACTGCGCTTTTATTTAATATTTTGGTTGAAGGTACCCTTGGAATATTGTTAGACTGCTTTTTAGTCGTTTACCTTTTTAAGGATCTTGGCTAGCAAGATAACATAGCCTAAAAATAAGGCCATCGGTCGACCATAGTACTCACATTTACTTTTGAGAACGAATGAATGAGAGAAAACCTATTTTTTAGAACATTGTTGTTGTTGAGGGTGAGTAAATTCCGTTGCGCTCACGTCAATGATGTTGTAGAACCATGGATAAGGTCGGAGGAACTAGAGAAACCCCTCCTCCGCCTTGACGATGTTACTCTCCCTATTTAATCTCTCTAGAATCAAAAAATTACACTATTAACCCCCTGGTTGGTCATCAACATTACCAACAACCCCTTCAACTTCCTAAAATTCCGGAATTCAGCTCCTCAAGTGTCCATAACTTCATTGGCCCCGTCCTTCAACTTCAACTCCTACCTATCCAATTCGAAGACCAAACATAATGATATGGACTATGTTGAGACAACCAAGGAATAGTTTAGCGAGCTCCAGACTTGCTATCAGGAATCTCTCCCGCAGATTGTGGAAATGGTTCGACTTGAAAGTTTGCGCTCTTTCTGGTATGAAGAAGCCATTAGGTTACAAGTTGGGACTCATCACACGTACTCGTTATGAGGAATGTCATCTAAGGTTCGAGGTATGTGACAAGGAGACGCATTATTAGAGAAAGAAGATCAAGTTTGGGTTGGAGGTGGCCCATCGTGACCCTCGGCCACCATCACCCATGGGTGAGCCTTCCATGTTACACTCATTTCCGTTGCTTTGGACAACTATTTCACTCCTCTATTGTGGCTCCGATCAACGTTTCAAGTGGTAGTGGGTTGTCGAGGGTTCCCCAGGCGTAGTATCAAACTTCTTCGACATTTTTTTTGAGGGATGTTCGATTACTCCAACTAGATATTGAAACGCAGAGGTACATCCAAGACTTCTTTACCATCTTTGGGAAGTAGGTCGGGTTTTGTATCCAGTTTTCTAAAAGGCGCGTCTAGGCTTGAGACTTGGGAGAAACGCCCCGCCTATGCCTTATTCTTGGTTAAAGGCTTAAGGCGCGCTTTTTTTTTTTAAAAAAATGCTTTAATGAAACGGTATCGCCTTTTAAAGACTTTTTTTTTACAAACCGGACCAATATCTCGTCCAAAACAATCAAAAGACAAACAGAATCCCAAATCTCTCTGCCTCACATCCAAAAAAAAGCCTTACA
Source organism: Sambucus nigra (assembly GCA_949130495.1). Taxonomy (NCBI): domain Eukaryota; kingdom Viridiplantae; phylum Streptophyta; class Magnoliopsida; order Dipsacales; family Adoxaceae; genus Sambucus; species Sambucus nigra. The sequence continues at coordinate 531,191,370 of OX422221.1, read as the reverse complement.
TTGCCGACCAAAAGTCTATTTGTTTCAATTGAAAGGTAAAAAATATATTTCTTATATTGAATCATTTTGTTTTGATTATTGATTAGTGATATTGATTATTGAATTATGAAAAATACATATCGTATATTTCTTATTAAATGTTGATAACTACATTTTTTATATTGATTATGGAGCATGCAAATGAGAAAGATGGCTACCAAACATACAGTTATATTTTCAAAATTCAAGGTATGTATTATTTATTATTTTACTAGCCTTAGAATAATTAAAATAATAAAAAAAGGAAAACGCCTTTTTACGCCTAGGATTGGCCTAGGCGCGTTTGGGCTCTTAACGCTTGAGGCTTAACCCTTATGCCTCAACCACACCTCGCACCTTTTAGAACCTTGTATGTATTTTTTCGATTATTTTTATTGATATTGGCGAAATCTTACTATGTAAGTCACTTCTTTACCCTGTTTTAGAATGTTGAGATTGATACTACTAATGGGTGTTTTAAGACTAATTCGTCACATTGTGTGGATGTGACTAATTCTAAATCCAATTTGGGATGCCTTTGAATTCCATTCTGACTTGGTGTGCCGCCTTTCAAAGATGAAGTTGTTGATTATGCATGTCTCTGCCACGTGTCGCATCATTGGCCCCCTCCAATGAGTAGGAATGATATTTCTCATTGCAAGAAGTTTCGAGAACGAATTCATCTTCTCCAACATGGGTATGTGTTTCGTGCAATCTCTATTTTGGTCATTTCTAGACGCTATATCAGGCAATTTGAGGGAGATTGATGGTGCTTGTGCATCGCCGGTGTTAATCTCTTCCCCCGCCTCCCGCTCAAGGAGAGCTTTTGGGGGAGAGTGGCATATATGCGAAGTCTCAGGGATTGGATCATAATATTCCTTGGAAACATTCTTAAGTTGACATCTTTAGCCATTTATCTTCTTAGGATTACCATGGCTAGCAAGCTTACTTAAGGTCATTGGTCCACCATTGTATTCACTTTTACTTTTGGAAATGAATGAATAAGACAAACCTTATTTTCTAAAATGTTGCTCCACTACGCTTACATAGATTCCTACTCGGATGAGGTATTCCATATTGTTTTTTTAATTCAAAAACAAAAGGGAAGATTTGTGCACAGTTGTGCTTATTAATATTTGGCATATTTTATTGGTACGGACATGGTATAATGCCACGCGGAGTACAACCCATTTTATGTTTATAAAAATGGTCATAGTGTTTCCATACGAATTTTGAGGAGTAAAGAGGCAAAAATGCCTCAAAACTCCTCCATCTCCAATGCATCTTCATTGTACAAAATGGTGGTCATAATGATTCCATAAGAATCTTGAAGTGAATTAGAAAAAGTATCTTGTCATCTTCCTAATTTTCACACCAAACTTTGCAAGTTGATCAACACCACCATAAATTTATTTAGGTGGTCCAAGGGGATTACACCTTCTAAAGATGATATTAAGAGAATTACATTGTTCGGCAATTCCCGCTTACGTCCACAAAGATCACAATTTTCACAATTGAGATAGAAAATCTGACATGATGGAATATTTAAACAAGGGATTCACTCGAACCCTTAACCATATACAGCCCAATTTCTTACAAGGAAAACAGAAGTTCAAGTCAAGAACTCTCACACCTACGGGTGCACTCACAAGTGCAAGGGCAACCTCACTTGTAGGATACATTGAAAGTTCATTCTCTTAGATAAAATGAGATTTTTCCTCTCCACAATGGTTCTCTTCACAAGAGTTACATACTCTGGAGTTCTCTATGCTCTTAGGGTGATAAAATACAACCACTATTAGTAACGGAGGCCAATAAGTCGATTAAAAGGCTCCAAACAACTCCTAGATGCTACACTTGAGTCTATTACCCCAATAAAATATATTTACGACTTTCATCCCCATGAAACATATTTGGAATCAAAAGCCCAAAAAAAGATCAATGTCAATCAAACACATCCTAGAGCTTTTAAACCTGAAACATCCCCCCCACCCCCCACCCCACCCACACACACACACCCACACAACACGCACACACACGGGAGAAAAAACGCTTTGAAAGGAGATTGGGAATGTATTCTCCCAACTCCATAAATATCAGTTTGAGATGGACTTTTTTTTCCATCGGCTCATTTGTAAGTTCACAAGTCCAAAGCTGTAAAATTCGATCAACTTCCGTTTTGTCCAGCATAATTCTAGAAGGGCCCATTTCTTAATAAGCAAAATCAACATTTTTTTGCAATAAATATCATTAACTCCCTGATTACCACAAACACCTCATACAAGCCCTTGACTTTCATCTACTTACTCACCATTACCCCCTCTACTATTTTCACTCTCCCAGTACACCCCTTGATGCATCCCCAATCCCTCTTACCTTTCCTTCGACCAAGTGCATCCATAAATCTTCTGGGAACCATCATTTTCTGCCTAGAAACCATAAAATAGCTCCCAATCTAACCAGAAAAGTCCATCCATCAATCGTTATATTGAACTCAGAAGAAATGAACCGCCAGAACTAGGATTCAAAAGTGGTTACTTGTAGCTTGAATAAATATTGTGGTTAATTTCAAAAACACAGGAAAATAATCAAATTTATTCCATATGCCAAGACATTGGTTGTAGATAACATATGAGTTAATTATAGGAGAGAATCATGGATCTATTGTTGACTCTTGGTGTAGAATGTTGCGGGTGTACCACCTATTTACATTTGAATGCCTAGGGGTAGTCTAGGAGATTTCAAGTTATGCTCCAAGCATTATGATCTTACACGCTTGTGTTTGTGTAGCTATGTCCAGGCAGGTGTACTAAAAATAGTTATAATTTTTGGGGGTGATATATCGTGTGTGCATATACGACTCGGCACACCGTAAGTGAGGGACCGGCGGCGACTGGCCAGCAGGTTATGACTACGGCCGCCTGATGAGTAGCTTACCAGACATGTATGAGTAACTCACTACAAAGACTAGTAAATACTCTAGTAAGATGACAGTAATATGAACTATAGTCAGGCACCGTGATTATGTGATGGACGTTTGGGAGCCTATGACATGATATATGATGATGTATTTTTTTCAGGTTAGCTTCGATTATGGGTTTTGTAGTATGATGGCTCCGGTAGTGATACTTGTAGTTAGTGGTAATTAACTTAGCAATTGTGGTATCTAATTTTATTGCAATTATGATTGGGATAATGTAGAGATTTTCTTATAGTTTGTCTGACCAACGTATTGTTGTCATCTTTCAAGTCATAGAGTTCCACTTCCAGCCGAATGAGCTCAATAAGGAGTTTTTTTGCTCGGTCGTTGCGTGTCAATCCTATTTACCATTGATTATGCAAGGCCTAATCCCTTATTCCCTTTTATCTATTTCAGACTTCGTCAATTTTGTGACATTAGTTTATGTTTGAGACGAGTCTATGTTTTATGAGATTTTATGGAATTTCTGGTCCCTCAATGTTTTCGGGATTCTAAAGTCGTCAACATCGGTTTCAGTTATGATCGTGTGGTTGGTTAGCTTTTGGATTAATGTTTTGATTTAAGTTATGTTCGACCTCTCATGTACGACCCCTAATTTCCACATTTATAGTGGCCAGTCCTAATTACTTAACTCAACTCAACTCAACTCAACAAAGCCTTTTCCCAATTATTTGGGGTCGGTTACATGAATCCTATTTTTCCATTCTATTATGTCCAGTGCAATATCTTCAGTTAAACCACATGACATCATGTCCTTTTTTATAATATCCCACCAAGTCAATTTAGGCCTACCTCTACCCCTTGTGTTACCATCAATACTAACTAAATCACTCTTCCTTACAGGAGCATCCATTGGTCTACGCTTGACGTGTCCAAACCATCTAAGTCGATTTTCTCTCAATTTATTTTCTATAGGAACTACTTTTACCATTTCACAAATTTGTTCATTTTTAATTTTATCCTTTCGAGTTTTACCACAAATCCATCTTAGCATTCGCATCTCCACCACACTCATTTTCTGCACACTTTGTTTCATGGTCGCCCAGCACTCTGTCCCATATAACATGGCGGGTCTAATGGCCGTCCTATAAAATTTTCCTTTTAACTTAAAAGGTATACGCCTATCACACAAAACGCCAATAGCACTTATCCACTTAACCCAGCCTGCTCTAATCCTATGAGTAACATCATCACTAACATCTCCATCTTTTTGGATAATCGATCCTAAATAACGAAAATGATCATTTCTAGGTATCTCTTGACCCTCCAATTTCACCACATCTCCATTTGTCCTCCTATTACTACTAAAATTGCACTCCACATATTCTGTTTTAGTTCTACTTATTTGAAATCCTCTTGTTTCTAAAGTTTCTCTCCACAATTCCAACCTAACATTAATCCCCGTCTTAATCTCATCCACTAAAACAATATCATCCGTAAATAGCATACACCATGGCACCTCATCTTGTATTTGTCCAATCAACTCATCCATAACAAGAGCAAAGAGATAAGGACTTAATGCTGATCCTTGGTGTAGACCTACCGTAATTGAAAATTCACTACTTTCTCCGGTTGATGTTCTTACTGTAGTCATCGCACCATCATACATATCCTTGATCACATCAATATATCTGCGAGTCACTCCTCTTTTATGTAGAACCCACCATATTATATCTCTGGGTATCCTATCATACGCCTTCTCCAAATCTATAAAAATCATATGAAGATCCTTCTTTTTCTTCCTATACCTCTCCATTAATCTCCTCAATAAACAGATTACTTCCATTGTTGACCTCCCAGGCATAAACCCAAATTGATTCTCAGATACTGTTGTCTTCAATCTCAATCTATATTCAATCACTCTCTCCCAAAGTTTCATTGTATGACTCATTAACTTAATACCACAATAATTTGAACAACTTTGTATGTCCCCTTTATTTTTATAAATAGGAACTAAAACACTTTTTCTCCATTCATCGGGCATCCTATTAGTCATTAAAATTCTATTAAATAATTTTGTAAGCCATGATACTCCATCCTCCCCTAAGCACTTCCAAACCTCAATAGGGATACCATCTGGTCCTAAAGCCTTCCCTGTTTTCATCTTTTTTAAAGCAATCCTAACCTCTGTTGTCCTAATTCTGCGAAAAAATATATTTTTTCAGGTCTCCCTAAGTTCCTCTATATCTAATCTACTCCCATTATCTCCATTTAATAACCTCTCAAAGTAGTTTTTCCATCTTTCCATAATTTCATCATCTCTGACTAGGACTCTCGAATCATCACTTTTGATACACTTAACGTTATTAAAATCTTTTGTCTTCCTGTCCCTAAGTTTAGCAAGCTTATAAATACTTTTTTCCCCTTCTTGTGTTCCTAATTTTGTATAAAGATCATCATACGCTTTTAACTTAGCATCTCTTACCACTTTCTTAACTTCCTTTTTAGCCCATTTATATTTCTCAAAATTTTCTTCATTTCTATTTGTTTGACATGTTTTAAAGCACTCCCTTTTAATTTTTACTGTGTTTTGTACTTCTTCATTCCACCACCAAGTTTCTTTAGACTGTGGCCCCTTACCTTTTGATTCTCTAAGAATTTCTTTTGATATTCTCCTAATGCACGTGGCCATCTTATTCCACATTATGTTAGTCTCTTCTTCAGTATTCCATGTTGCTTCATTTAATACTTTATCTTTAAATAGTTCTAATTTCTCTCCTTTTAAGTTCCACCACCTAGTTCGTGGGTTAATCTTCACTTTTCGCACTCGTGATTGATTTTTAATATTTATATCCAACACCATTATCCTATGTTGTGAGGTTAAGCTCTCTCCCGGGATAACCTTATAATCTTTGCACGTTAATCGGTCTCCTTTCCTAGTAATGAAAAAATCTATTTGGCACTTATGCGTTCCACTTTTATAAGTCATTAAGTGTTCAAGCCTCTTTTTAAAACTTGCCAAACTGAATGGAAGAGGTGGGAAACGAAGGATGTTGTTAAAGGAACCTAGCCATAGAATATCAACGTTACTAGTACAAAATCATAAGTCATCGCAAAATCTAAGATAGACTCTCCCCCGTCGTTCCTATCTCCAAAACCATATCCTCCATGCACTATCTCATATCCTACACGATCTTCTCCTACATGGCCATTAAAATCTCCCCCTACATAGATTTTCTCACCTACGGGTATTTCTTGAATTAGCTCATCCATTTGTTCCCAAAATTGTACTTTGGTGTGCTCATCTAATCCTACTTGGGGTGCATAAGAACTAACAATATTAATTTCAGCGAAGCGAAGCCAGATCGAGAGGAGGTTGCAAAAATGTAGGATACCAATGGTGAATGTGGTGATTGTTATGAGGAGGTGGGGATGAGGGTTGGAAATTTTAGGGTTGATGAGGGCGTAGTGTGAAGAGATCTACAGTAACCTGACATTTGTTATCAATGAATTGAATGCTTCTTTCGATTTCACCATAAGTACCTTGAGCAACAAAGAGAGGAATAGACTATATCGAACATAATAGAGGAAGTCTATGGATGACGGTTTGGGTGTGCATGAACAAATTTAGATGAAGTCCATGGATGATCGTTTGGGTCTTGAAGATGATTTTAGTAGTGTGTATTTATATATAAATATAATTTTGATTTCAGGTCCGCAATTGTTAAAGGTTTTAATTTAGGCAACAAGATGAAGTGGGAAAGATGCAAAGGGCATTTTTATCCAAAAAAATATTAAGGGTTTCAAGTCAAAATACACCTTAGTGGGAGTTTTTTAACGGATACTAACGTTCGTCTTCTTGGGGGTTATATCAAATTATCATGAATCTAAGACGTAGCATCCGCACAGCACCGAAACAAATAAACCCACATCTATAATTTTGGAATCCCAAAATATCCAGGGACCCGCATAAAAGAAATAATAAACCTCTATCGAAGTAAACCAACCTCAAACTTAAACTAATGTCCCCTAAAGTGACAAATTTGAATATAAATAAAAGAGAAAAGACCCTCCATAGTCAGTGATAGATAGGATCGGCATGCAATCACAAAGCTAAAACCACTCCTCACTGAGCTCTATCGGTCGGAAGTGGAACTCTAAAACATGAAAGATGACAAGTGGTTCAAGCCCACTGCAAGAATTCTACAAGATCCAAATCAGAAGGGCAATAAAATTAATTAATGTTAATTACAACTACCTCTACTAGAGTTGCCATACTACATAACCCATAACCGATACTAACCAGAAACAATGCATCACCACCATATACCGCATATCATAGGCTCTCGCACGCCCATCATATAACCACAGCCTAGGTACCCATCGTCTAAGTTGTGCACCCTAACAACTCCTATCATCCCCGATTCCCCGTACAATTGGACGAGTTGAGAGAGTAAACCAGATTCTTGAGGATATATTTCGGACATGTGTGATTGATTTTAAAGGTAATAGTTGTCGTTCGTGGGTTTTGGCATAACAAAATTACGATTATGTGATGGCCATGCCTATGATATGTGGTGTATTGTGATGCATTGTTTAATGGTTAGCCTCGGTTGGATTATGAAGTATGGTGACTGCACAGTGGTAGTTGTAGGTGATGTTAATTAACCTAACAAAGTAAACTGTGATATTTGATTCTATTGGAATTCTGATTGGAATCATGTAGAGATTTTTAGCAGTGGGTCTAACCCACGTGTTATTGCCCACCTTTCAAATTCCACCTCTGGCCAATAGAGCTTAGTGAGAGTTGTTTCAACTTTGTGGTTGTGTACCGAACGCTGGTAAAATAAAAACAAAAGGATAAATTACAAAAACAAGTCCTCAGAAATGAGGGGTAATACAAGAAACATGGAGAAAAATAATTTTTTGCATAGTAGTTTTATTTGTATTTTATTTATTGTTATTAAGTTCAAATGGGAGTTTATTAGGATTGGGTGTTAGTTTTCTAGGCCGTGTCTAGTTCTTTGACTTGTTGTTTCATAGTTCACGTATATTTCTTTTCTTGCCAACAAACTAAAGGCAAATTGTTGGAGAAAATACACCTAGTTATTTATGATTAATATTAAACATTGATTTCAATATCAGATCATTAGCTTAGTTAATTATAATTACTAAAAGTTTCGTTTTGGTCCTACAACACCAACCTTCAACCTTTATTATCATGCAAGTATAGTCTTCAGTTCCTTCATCAACTTTCACTATACAACTCCACAATGTTCACTTTTTTTCAAACATTCCCTCCTCCAAAAAGAGAGAGGAATACCTTGTTAAAATTCTGAGTTGCCCAATTTTTAAGCTTTAGATTGAATAGATAGCCCTTCCAAATAAATCTTGCCACAACCACCAATACTAAGAGCTTCTCTTTCATCCTTAATAAGCAGAATGGATTTTACCTACATGAATATGTCTCAGCATAAATCTTTTTTCAGTATCCTATTCATAGCCCATTAAATAAAACTCAAAGAATCCCACAAATTTTCCTTAATGATAACAAGAGAACCCCTCTTAGCATAATATTCTCCTCCCATATTCTTCTTAAGCATTATTTATGAAGAACCGAAGATTTTACTACGTGCTTACAAAACTATATTATTTCAGAATTGCTCATGAAGACCAGAAAAAATTGTTATTTCCTTCTGGATTTCAAGGAGAAGGTTGGAGGAGATTTTCAGAGTCACGAATTTATATTTAAGGGAGAGCCAAGATTGAGGTACAATATAAGGATACGTGAAGGGTGATAATTAAAAATACAAGACTTAAACAGTTAAGTTGGCACTCGATGGCACTTAAATATGTAATATCGCCATGCAGAATACATATTCGAGTTCCATGAATTGATTTATACATTTATATGGCCTTTAACCTTGTCCCATGTCATAATCAATATTCCTCAACATTTATAAATAATCTATGCTTTATCCCATCACCACACTTCTCTAACCACCACCACACCGTTTCTCCCCCAAAAACATAGACACACACACACATAGAGAGAGAGAGAGATTCAAAGAGACAAAAATCATTATATGCTTTTCTATAAAAGACATATTATGAAGTGTAACAGAATGTCTTACATCTTCTGTTGTATAAATTTGCGTGCTTTATGAAACTCAGGGTCCATATTCAGTATATTGCGATGACCACCAGAATTTTGTATCTGGGTAGACATAGAATTTCCGTTCTGCTGGGGCAGCCCAGGCAACGAATTGCCAACTTGATTAGGTACCTGCCCAGACATCTGTCTCGACATATGTGTCTGCAAATTCATCTTTTATCCCGTGGTCTTCTACATACAATGTACTTCATAACAATGTTTCACAACTCCGCCATCTTATATTTATTCATGTTGTAGGTGTAATAAGCTCCATTGCATAAAGTAAAACCAGAGGCCCTGTGCTAAGAAATAATAAGACAAACTTCTGGTCAATCAATTTAAGAATTATTATGTGCAATTAAGTATAATCACTATCTAGGGAGGGGAGGCGGTATGGACCAACAAGACAACATTAAATATGATACATATATACACAGTTAGGCTCTTTGACATACATAACATGTCTCTTTTTTTTTCTTTCTTTTTTTTTTTGGGGGGGGGGGGTGGGATGGGGGGGTGGGGCGGGCAGGGAGTAAGTGAATGAATTTTGGTGGTGCCACCGAATTTCATAAGGAAATTCAACCATTTAGTGAGAGAGATGATGATGACGATCACATGATGATGACAAGTTTCAACGGACCAAAAATGCACATATATATACATAGAAATTTAACCATTTAGTGAAAGAGATGACGATGACAAGTTTCAACGGACCAAAAATGCACATACATATATACACACACACACACACACACACACACACACACACACACACATATATATATATATATATATATATATATATATCAACTCACCAACTGAATGGTTTAATTATTTATGAAATTTTAGGAGATGATTTTGATGGTGAGGAGAGCATATCCACCAAATTTGATCAAAAAAAATATCCAATTACCCATTCAAAATTGGAGGCAAGTTATTAGGTATGTTGAATGACGTATGTTGGACTCTCTCTCTCTCTCTCTCTCTCTCTCTCTATATATATATATATATAACATCATAAATTCAATTTGTGAAGAGCCCAAAATTCTCGTTGTCAATTTTCAAAGCATATTTCATCAAGGATCAATGTTTTAAAAAGCTATTGCGTTTTGCGGGCAAAAAACGCAACGTTGCGATCAATGTGTTACGGGATGCTCAAAAAAAGCGTGTGCTATTAGGCACAACAGCAACACTGTCCGTGTATTTTTAAACCCCAATTTTAGTTAAGAGAAGACAAAAAAAAAACATTACCTTATTTCTTAAGACGGTTTTTGTTAAGAGGGCACAAAAAAAACAAAACCCTCTTCGATTGGGTACCGGGTTGCAAATCAAAGTCACCGGATCAACTATTGTTGGAATCAAAGTTGTCGGAGCTTCGTTTAAGGGATTTCAGCTCTAATCGAAGTCGTCAGAGCTTCGATTGAGGTATTTCAGCTATTTCACCTTTCGACTTTACTAGGGTGAGGTATTCTTTATTCCAAACCCTCAGTTTACTTATTTACGAAGGTCTCGGTGATGTTATTTGCTTATTTTACAACGTTTAGTTGAAAAGGTTACTTTTATTTAATACTTTCTTTTCCAAACTCTTAGTTTACAGAAACGTTTACTCATTTTACATTTTTCAATAAAAAATATTTCTTATTTTATAATTTCCAATTTAAATGTTACTTATATTTCAGATTTCTGTTTAAAATGTTTATTATTATTATTATTATTATTATTATTATTGTCAGTTTAAAATGCTACTTGTTTTATGAATTTCTGTTTATAAATGTTATTATATTATAATTTTCAATTTAAACTTTTACCTATTTTACAAATTTCAGTTTAAAATGTTATTTATTTTATAATGTTCAGCTTTGAATGTTACTTATTTTTCATATTTCTGTTTAAAATGTTCTTATTATTACATTTTTATAATTGTCCATTTAAAATGTAACTTTTATAAAAATAAAAATAAAGACAGTTTCAAATGTTACTTTTTTTACAAATTTTAGTTTAAAAGGTTACTTTCTTACAAATTTCATTTTAAAAAGTTACTTATTTCTTTATATATATATATTTTTTATATGTATTTCTAATTAAAAAATGGAATGCACGAATTGCTTTTGAGATGCGCGACGCGATTTGCACAACGCAACTTCGTTGCCAAAACGCGACACCCTGTGCGACCACAATTTCAAACATTGCCAAGGATGCATTCGATAATAATGTTGGTGAAAAGATTTTTAAAAAATCATTTTTTTTGTATGAAGAGTGTAAGAGATTAGTTACATGGTTAGATGACGTATGTTGGAGAGCCTTACTCTCCATATATATATATATATATAGAGAGAGAGAGAGAGAGAGAGGGGAAGGCTCTTCTACATCACACCTAGTTCTAGGGCATAAAAAACCTTTTTTCCAAATTTTTTATATTTCTAATTGAAATTAACCTTTCAATCAACACATGTTCAAAAATTTAGGTCAAAATCCATTTTCTAGCTATTTTTAAAAAATTCAAAAAATTCTGCTAGTGTAGACCCTTATAAATAAGGTATTTTCAACAGTTTTTTGTTGGATTTTTAAAAAATAGCTAGAAATTGTATTTTTACCTAATTTTTTGAACCTGTGTCGATTGGAAGGTTAACTCCATGGGGAAAATTAAACATTTAAAAAAAAAAAAGTATTTTAGCGCCTAGAACAAGGTGTGATGTATGAGTGATGTAGGAAGCATGATGTATAGGAGTCTCTCTCTCTCTCTCTCTCTCTCTCTCTCTCTCTCTCTCTCTCTCTCTATATATATATATATATATATATATATATATATATATATATATGTCTCATATCATAAAATTCAATTTTGAAATGCTTGAAATTCTCATTGTCGAATCCCAAACCATGTTTCACTAATGTGCGTTCGATTACAAAGTTCGAGAAAGATTGAAAAAGAATATCATTTTTCCGAGGGGTTGGATAAAGAGTGACAAAAGAGATGAGTGGCACTGCTAAACATTCTATTTACTTTTACAGATTGTCATGGAATTCAATTCTTTGGGGGTACGTTAGAAACAATTTCCAATGATACTGAAGAAAAGGAGGAGTATGTGTCACATTGAAAACTACTGTTCCTATAGCATTTATTTGTAATCAAACACCATAAAAATGGTAAAAGATGAGTAAAAAGAAGCGTTTTCAACGAGAAAAAAATATGTAAGCCAATCAGTTTGATTGGAGTAGAAGTGAAAACTTTAAAGGAAAAATTCTTACCTCCCCACAAAGAAAAATTTTCTCGGAATATGTGCATTATTAGGTTGTACTTAAGGAAAACCTAGAAAAAAAAATCCAAGTTTAGACAATCAAACACACCGGAATTTGGGACGATATGGAATCAATTATCAATAAAACACACCCTAAATGTTTTCTGTCAAGTTGATTTTTTTGCATTCAGCGAATTTCTTCTTTTGTAATACTTCAATTTATTCTTTGTTAATCTACCCAAGTTACATATGTTTTCTTCACAACACTGTCAATTAGTTTGACTTATAATACGAGTTTTGAGGCAAATTGTGGAGGCCATACAGATAGTGTGATTGATCCAATAATATAGAGAATTTAATTTGTATTTGTAATTAATTTTAACATTTTCATGTAGTTACAATAATGAATATCCTCTTAAGAGTTTTATAGATTTAGTTAGAGTCAATTATGTCCTTTTCTATTTGGTTTACGTGGTCCCAAACTCTCTAGGGCTATATATGTGATGTAATTGACTCTTTTGAAATTTAGTAAAATAATTATGTTGCATGCTTTGTTTGCATCATGCATGTTGTTTACACCATTATTTTTTACCCAATCCTACAATGACAAGTGGACTGAAAATTTTGGTGGTTAATATCATATTTGAATTTAGATTGGTGTCTATTGTAGGAATTTATTTTGGTAGTTATTGGTGGAGAGAGTAGTATATATTCAAATTCAAAATCACGGTTATTGGTAGTTATTAGGACGTTTTTTTTTATATATATATATTTTTTTTGGTTTTACAACGAGGTATCCGGGCCAGCTTACGCGCACCTCGACTAATCTCCGTTCGCGGTTCGTGGCTTCCGCTGGCCAAGCATTATTTTGACATCGCCGGGAGTCGAACTGGGGAGCAACCCAGTCGACCCCAAGTCTGTCCAGAGGCAGCTTTACACCACCGGCCAAGAGGCTTGTTTTTTTTTTATATATATCAAATCCTCCAACAATAAGAAGTTATTGTTGGAGAATTATAAATAGGAGAAAACGGGGGAGAAGAAGGCATCTCCAACAAATCACAACATGCCATACTTATCTTAATTTTTCGCAGTTGTTTTTAATTTTAAGTTTGTAATTCCCTTTATCCTTTCATTTCAATAGTTTACTTTTCTGCAATCAATATTTCGACAATTTACTTGCCTTTTTGGAAAGTAGTTTTGTCATTAAAGAGAAAGTCCTCTAAATCGAGGCAAGTTTATGAACCCGAAATTATTTTGTGTGGATAATGTGATGTGGACAAAAGTCTAAATGATGTGACCCAAAGTTTACATGATTTGATTTAGAATCTTGGCAATTTAAATGTAACAATTAAACAACCCATGTTACACCAATTTCCTACGAAGAACATGTTTTGCCAAAAAAATCAGCAGCAAAGAAAATGCCACAGAATTGCGAAACGATTGGTGTGACTCCCCCAGATTCGCAGTACAGACTCGCTGCGCAGAAGTAGAACTCGGGGTTTGGAAGATCATAAAATAAATAAAAAGATTAAGAGAGCAGGATTAGCCCTAAAATCCCTCCAAATTTAAATTTCATTCAGGTGAGTATAGTAATACTTCGTTTGACTTTCCATACAAGGGATATAACAACAGTTCCTTTGAATAGGATGTTCAGCAAAGTTCCACTTGGATCAATTGTCACGAGGTCCAACCTAGTCCCTTGTGAACTGTGCATGGACCGAATAAGCTTTTGTTCGAACTTAAGCATGGGGCCAAGTGTACTTTCCATTGAACATGAAGTTACTGGTTTTTAAAGCATTCAAAAGAGGGTAGGAAAAATGATGTTAATGGAGAAAACGCATAATCTTTTCCTAATTCTGCCATTTGAGTCGGCCCTTATGGATGAAGGATTACAAAGGTGGTTGGTAGGGATTGGATATTTTACCCCATGGTATCTCATTAATAAAGACAGAAATATAGATCAAACTCACACAACGCATAATCCACTTTTTATGTCTCTCCAAGAATAATTTTTCATTAGGATAAAACTAAAGGAAAATTCCCCATCCACGTGGTTGTATACTTTCTCAAAATAATCTTGAACACCACTCCTAAATTCTGAAATCCTCCACCGTCTCATTTGCATTCAAAACAAAGTTTTTCTACCTCGCCATGAATTTCTAGCTGCCAAAAATATATGGTGCCTCTTTATTTGGACTAGAAAGTACCCTGAAATTCACATTAGTCTCGTTACCTTGTATCAAACACACTTCATATGGTATGAATCCTATAAACTTCCCTTCAACTTTAATTCTTGCTAGAAATAATGATTCAAAATTTCCAGCTGCCTTATCTACTTCAATCAACCCACCAAGGGAATACACCCTGATGTTTCGAACCCCATTTTATTCCACAGACTCCTGTAAAAGGGATCTAATAATGATCATCACAGGCCTATATCTAATTCCAGTTATCAAAGAATAGATTAAATTTCGTTCTATGCATTTACCACCAAAAGAAGTCAATGATGAAACAGATAGCTACGAGTTGTCGCAAAAATTAAAGGTCTCGGTTGCTAGCTTGCGGTTGGACGGTGGCACCGACAGCACCTACTGTTTAATATAAGGGGGCGGTGGTTAGAAGTCGTGGTGCCCTACAGCTAGGCGTAACAACAAACTGTATCGTGTCAATCGATTTCGTGTCAAAAGTGTGGTCAACCATAATCGGCTTGTTTCGTGTCGCGTTGGGTTCATGCCATGTTTTAGTTGCATATTCTCGACTTTAGCATGTTTGCGTCATGTATAATCAAATTCGTGTCACCCATCCATACAATCGTGTCAAGCACAACCCAAACCGTTAATGCTAAACTACAACCCGCTAACATCATGTCATGTTAACGGGTCGTATTAATATTTGTCACCCCTACATAGTGGTATGGCTTTAGATATCAGTCCTCATCCCCACCCTACCCTGAGATCGCTAATGGAAGCACCAATCTGCGTCACCTTCTTTTCTCATCTGGCTTAAGTGTTATTCTTCGGCTTTGTTTATTTACACACAATGGGGGAGAGGTTCTAACTTCTAACACCAATTGACATAACTTGTCAACAACGTAAAAGAAAATCGCCGAATCCAAGAATATATCCTCTAAAGTAATGAGGAACCTTATCTCCAAGCAAAAAATGAAAAGGCAAAAAAGGACTAATACAAGAAAAATATACTATAGAGATGTCTCCTAAAACCTACCTAGAAAAGCAACAGAAGATAATTACAAATAAACCCTTTTTAATTACATCAACAACATATTAGCCAACACCTTATAAAGGCTTGTGACCAAACTAGTAGGGTCTAAAGTCCTTAAATCTTAACAGAATTCACTTTCTTGCACATCACAAAGGTAAATCTCATTTACACAGCATTCACCATTCTATTCCCATAACTCTAAAAAAAATTCATCAGTCCTGTTTCACAATGTCCCAAAACTGCTAAACTAAAATCATCGGGTCCCACAGACTTATCCACATAACGGTCCCCAATCTACATAACAATCCCAAACCTCCCCTTTTTATCACTATATTCATAAGAATCATAATGTATGAAACCCGCTAAACTTAAACCATCAGGTCCCACACTACTATTAATGGCAAGTAAAAATTCATCTCTTCTTAAATTACAAAATCAAAATTTCGAATCATAAATGACATACACACAATAAAATCACTTTATTACTGCTAGGTTTAAATCACATGCTGATGTGGTTACTATGTCACTTGAATTAAGAAAGCATCACTAAGAAGACAGAGCTCGAGTTAATCAACCTCTGCAATAATCATTGGTTTCAAACCCACTATAAATTAACTTTGCTTTAATCCATGTAGAAACCAGATCATTGTTGGAGCTCATGAATCTCAACCAATTGTTACATAGACTTCAAGTTGAATAATCCCAGATTCAAGTTAAAGCTTTTTGATCATTTTTATTTGATCTTAACCAATTGTTACTTAGATAACTTCAAGCCTATTTAAAATCGCCCGATAAACTTTATTCAAACTAAAAACCTTTATAATTCAGACAAATTAGAATATAAATTCATTCAATAAATATATATTATCACGAAAGGGTAAGTAAATAAAAAACTAAATATTACGAAATAATCCCAGATTTAAATAAATAATTTTTATTTTTTTATTTGATCCTAATCAATTGTCATCCCCAAATAAATTTAAATCAAACAAAGGACCTTTACAATTCAAACAACATAAAAATATAATATACACACATAAACATTCAATAATCAAGATTGTACTTCTACTATGATTATACAACATACAATTTTGAGGTCAAAAAAGCTTTGAGCAAAATTGGGGCTAATAGTAATACTAGGGCCATATATTCAGTTGTTACTGTTTTCTTTTTTAATCTTATTCAATTGTTACACAAATATATAAATAAAAATTGAATATACAATTGATATTGATCAATAACGACATAAATTTTGAAGAATCATAAATTTTAAAAAACTAAAGGCCTGTTTGGTTGTTCCCAAAATTGTAAATTAGCCCATTTAAAACGGACTCATTCATGAATTGTCTTATTATTAGTGTTTGTTTATAAGAATGAATTGTCTTATTATTAGTGTTTATCGTATTATTAATATTTGTTTATTTCACCAAAAACTTGAAAGTGCACAAATTATAATTATAACATGAATCTTAAATGCACCAACTCTCATCATACTACCCTCTCTCTCTCTCTCTCTCTCTCTCTCTCTCTCTCTCTCTCTCTCTCTATATATATATATATATATATATATTTATTTATTTAAGAGAGAGGGGGCTCTTATACATACTTGATGGCGCAAACCAATTTTTTTAAATATTAAAAAAAAAAAAATTGAGTTGAATTTTTTTTGTGGTATTTAAACATTTTAAGGGACCTATATAAAAAAATCAGCTCAAAATAACTTTATTTGCTATTTTAAAAAAATCGGTCAAACTTTCACAACTTTTAAAGTGCTTTAAAAGGTGTGAAATTTTAACCGATTTTTTTAAAATAGCAAAAAACGTTATTTTGAGCTGGTTTTTGATATATGGGTCCCTTGAAATGTTAAAATACCACACAAAAAAACTCAACTCAAAAATATTTTTTTTTCTATTTTAAAAGAATCGATATGTATACTTGGTATGTAAACTTGATATATCTGTCTATATATACATATGTGTGTGTGTAGAGAGAGAGAGAGGTTCAAAAGTGAACGCAAAAAAATGAACATTTTAATGAACATTAACAAAAAAACACCTACGAACCAATTAATTAGGTTTCCTATGTTATAATTGGTCCACGCCAACGGCAACGAACACGCGTGTTTTTGAATACACACGCCCCACCCCATGAACCCACAACTCCGTCAACGTGTGCATTAAAAAACACGGGTGTCACAGACGTGTCCGTTACCGCCGACGTAGTCCAATTACAACATAGGAATTACAATGGATTGTCAAGTGTTTTTTTGTTAATGTTCAGCTCTCTCTCTCTCTCTCTCTCTCTCTCTCTCTCTCTCTGTATATATATATATATATATATATATATATATATATATACCATTGTTGTTTAAGGCGCAAGGCGCACCCAGGCGCAAAGGTGTCTCTGGAGCCTAGGCGCTAGGCGCAAGGCGAGGCGCGCGCCTGATTGAAGCTAGGCGCACTTTTAAAAAAAAAAAAATAAATAAATAAATTAAAGCAATATATTGATGTTATAATATATGAAATATATTATAAAAACAGAAAAAATATGCAACAATACAAAAACTAATTTAAATTCATTAAACAATATGAAATATACTATAAAAACCGAAAAAATATGCAAAACAGTAATTAAATCGAAATTGCAAAACAGTAAACAATATTTTCAAAACAGTAATTAAATTGAAAACAGTAATTAAATTGCAAAACAGTAATTAAATGGTGTTGTATTTAAACTGCAAAACAGTAATTAATTAAACAGCAAAACAGTTTAAAAAAAATACTTAAAAAAGTCATTTTTTTTTCTTTTTATTATATTTCAACTGATAATTTTTCTTTTTTGCAGAAAATAATTTTTAAAAAGTCAGAAAATGGAAGAAAAAAGAGGCAGGAAAGGGAAAAGGCAGAAAAAAGTGGCCGGAAAAAGAAAAAAAGAAGGAAAAAAAAATAAAAAAATCAGAGAATACATTATGAGAAGAAATGGGCCGAAAAAAGAAAGAAAACAGAAAAAAAGAAAGAACACAGAAAAAAAGAAAAGAAAACAGAAAAAAGAAAGAAAGAAAACAGAAAAAAAGAAAGAAAGAAAACAGAAAAAAAGAAAAGAAAACAGAAAAAAAAGAAGGAACACGGAAAAAAAGAAAGAAAACAGAAAAAAAGAAAAGAAAACAGAAAAAAAATAGATACCTTTAATAAGAGCAGCCGTTGAGAAAGAATAGCTGCCGGAGAAAGCACATAGCAGCTGGAGAAGCACAGAGAAGACGGAATAGAGAGAGAGAAGAGCCGCCGGAGTTTGGAGGGTTTTGTGAGACTAGGGCTTTTCTTTTTTTGATATTTCAGTTATGTTTTGTTAAAAAAAAGGTGCGTTTATGTTTAAAAAATAAGGGAACCGGGTTTTTACCAACAAAAATGAGATGAGACACCTGTTTAAAAAAAAAATAAGGGAAAACAGAAGAAGCGCGCCTGGGCGAGCGCCTCGCGCCTCACTGCGCCTCGCGCCTGCTGCCCATAGGCGTGCGCCTAAGTAAATGCGCCTCGCCTAATCCCCCCTTAGGCGCCCACCCTGCGCCTTGGTGCGCCTAGCGCCTAGGCGTGCGCCTAGGCGCGCCTTTAACAACTATGATATATACAATCATGCTCTTGTGCGGACCAGTCCGCATTTTAAGAGTGTGGACCGGACATGTGTCACCTGGCGGTGAACCCAGAAAAGAAAAGAGAGAGAGAGTGTGCCTATAATTTAGGCGATAATTTCTAGGCGCACCGTTAGGTGACACATGTCCGGTCCACATTCTTAAAATGCGGACTAGTCCGCACAAGAGCATTATTATATATATATATATATATATATATATATATATATATATATATATATATATATATATATATATATATATCAAAAGTAAATAACTCCATTTTTCTTTTTCAAACACACCACAATTTAGATTAAACCCATTTAAAATGAATTCATCGACAATCTATTCATTCCAGATTGATCAATTTATAAAATTAAACAATTTACGCAACCAAACGGGCCGACATTTAAATAAATTATCTTTATTTTTTTTCTTAGATTCTAATCAATTGTCATACAAAAAATATTCAAGATTGTACTTCTAGTACAACTATAAACATTCAATATATACACACATAAACATTCAATAACCAAAATTTGTACTTATACTGTAACTATAAAACAATAACATCAAATTTTGAGCTTTGAGCAAAATTGGGCCTAATAGTGATATTAGGGCTATATATTTACAATTAAATAAATAATCATTGAATACACAGTGAATATTGATCAATAACAACATAAATTTTGAAGAATGATAGGTGTAATCGTAAGATGGGGATATTTTTTGCCCTAATAGTAAAATTGGGGGTTTGTAATATGAGGAATAAGATGATATTGAGGAGAAATTGGATTTGAATTACCTTGATTTGTAGGGCTGAAATTAGGGCTTTAAGGTGAATCGATCGCGTTTGTGATTTTGTTTTTGTTGTGCGAGTTCAAACGAAGGTTATTTGCAAGATGCGAGGAGCTTTTGGATGGGACTACTACTCATGACATAATTGTTTATATTTTAGTTTAATTTGTTTGAGACAAAAAAATAAATAAATAATAATAATAAATGGTAAAATTTGAGTTTGAGTAAATTTTCGTGACGGTTACTGGGACAGTTTTGGAGGTGAATTGGGTTTAGTCCTCAATTTGATCCCCGACACTGTCAAAATAATGTTTGACAAGTCACGAACCGTGAATAGAGATTAATCGAAGTTCGTGTAAACTCACCCAAACACCTCATGGTATGCTACCAAAAAAAAAGTAAATTTGAGTCGTAAATAGTGAGATGGGATAATTATGACAAACTAATTTATAAATCTATAAATCTATATAAAATTTATAAGGTCACATTTAATGTGTCGTATAAGAGGATTGTATTGGATAAAATTATTTTATTGAAAATTCGGTGTAGTTTAGGATGGGATATGAGATGGGATAAGTTATTCCAAGTGAGTTCCTTATTCCACGAGTAGTGAGATAAAAAAAATATCATCTCCAAGGTAGTATAAAATTATTCGGTGTCAATATTTAATTAAAAATTACTACCATGCTCTTATTAAGTTAAAATAAACTCACTTAACTTGCATTCTCTCAAATATTAGATAGCAACCGTCGGTCTCTTTGATTCACACAAGTTTTCATTCACATTTTTCATCACAGTACGTAACCTCCTCCTTTCTTATTTTTTTCTATATTTTTATGTTTGTTGCTTTATCATGAAGGACTATTTTTGTTTAAATCGAGGCAAATATTGTGTTAACCCACCTGCTAAACAAGCTTATATGTACAATTCGATTTGTTTATTTTCGTATGTTTTCGGCAGCTATTTTGTGTCAAATCGATGTTACCCAGTTGTGACTTCAAGCAATTTTTTGACGGCTGGTTTGTTTTGAATTGAAAGAAAATAT
Organism: Sambucus nigra; assembly: GCA_949130495.1. NCBI lineage: Eukaryota > Viridiplantae > Streptophyta > Magnoliopsida > Dipsacales > Adoxaceae > Sambucus > Sambucus nigra. The sequence goes on along the minus strand of OX422221.1, from coordinate 531,170,349 downwards.
GGTAAACAATCAGTTTTACTATCTCATTATTTACGTCGACTGGTTTGTGTGCACACGGTATTTGTATGTGCATGAGTGATTGCTAGTGGTTGACTGTGTGCAAATTATAAATACAAATATATATGTCCATCTCATAATATTTTTTTTTAGCATCCCACGTGGAATTAAATACAATGTTATTGAGTTAAAATATGTGATAATAGTATATTTTTGTACTTTTTAATTATTAAATACAAAATAAGGGTATCTTTGAAAAATCAAGGGTGGCAATTCGGGTTAGTCGTGTCATTTTCGGATCGTGATGATTTTGATTTTATTATAAGTTTTAGGTAATCTTAAATCTATACAAGTTAATCGTGTCATGTTCGGGTTATTACCATAAACGGGTTATCGTGCCAAAAATTGTCAGCCATATGAAAAACTAGAGACAAATTAATCCTATTCGAAACATTTTAAATAGAGGATTGTATTATTATATCTCATCTAGTCTTCTTATCCGGAACTGTTCCAAACGCATTATTGAAATAAGTCTTATCCGGCTCATCTTTATCATATCCATTTCGGCTCTTATCCTATCATATTCGGCCCCCTTATACAGCGCATCAAACGAGGTCTTCATTTTCTCATTTCACAAAAGGGGTCTAGGGGTTGGTAGAGAGAGAGAGAGTAAGAATAGAAGGAAGCTAAGAAGATTTCAAGAGGATTTAACTTCGCTATATAATCCAAGGCAAGTTAATAACCTATATGTGTATAATATGTATCTATAATGAAATTTCAAATCAACATGTATTTGGATCCCTAAATTAATATGAAATTGATGTTAAAAATGATATGCAAAGTATTAGGATCACCCTCCATGTAGATTCAAATACAATAACATCATTATAGGGATTGAGTTATAGAACAACCTCTTAAGTTTGAGAAATCAATGAAATTGAGTAAATCGTCATATAAAAAAAACTATTTTGAGCTGTTTTGGTCCCAAAAATGGATGTTTTGTACGTGTTGCCTTGTAGAAAATCATGTTCTGAACAACTTTGTAGTTTTAAGTTTTTCCAAAAACGGATCGAAAAAGCCTCAAATCTGCGCAGCAAGTTGTTGTAAACAGGGGCGCACTGCATATGTTATTTTCAGGTCTGTTTTAAGAAGTCTATGGTAGCGTGCTTGCATGTCCTTGTAGAAAATCACATTACGAACAACTTTTTAGTTTTAAGTTTTTTCAAAAACGGATCAGAAAAGCCTAAAATCGGCGTTTTACAATTATGGGCAGAAAGTTGTTGAAATAAGAGTGCTAATGTTTTTCATGTTGTTAGTAAGAAAATTGTGGTGTTGTGCCTAATATTCTAACTTGATCACATACTTATGGTTATTAGGGACATATAACCCTGAAATGATTTGATGTTGAATTAGTAAATTAATGATGTAAATTAGGTTATATTGTAAATAATGACTATTGTATAACTCAAGTAAGAGACTTGATACGATTGTATATATACATAAGCGTGAAATTGTTTTACATGTATATTGTTGAGTATACGCTAGACTAGTCCTCCGGTCGACGTAGGCACACGTTGAATGCGATTTTTTATGATTGATCCGGTTAGGTTCCGCTCGAGTACCGTGTCGGAGATAAACCACCGAAACCGGACACACGATTGTAATGCGGGTCGGATAGAAAGACCTTGGAATGCCATGTGATTTAGGACTTAGTATAATTGCCCTTGCCACGTAATATTGGGTAATATTCGTGTGTAGGCCTAGTGTTACGAATTGTTCCCACGGGTAACGATAGTGACCCGATATGACTTGTTGTGTGAGATATTATGCTTGTGTCTTAAAGTAATATCCCGAATCGATGCATTTGATATTATTATACTTGAAGGAAATATTTTGATACGTTAAATACTAAAATGAGATTAATAACGATTAACCATGATATGATATGAGGCTACACGTTACTCGAGTTTGGGTCGGGTAGTCACGACAAAGAAGAATTGGTTGGGTAATTGAACAACTTAATTACTGGAGACGAGTAATGACTAGTGTGCTTTCATTATAAGTACATCTTATAATCTTATAGCTTGTTTTCTTGCTTTGACGTTCGTCTAATATATGACAGGTCCTCGTCCCATTGGACAATAGACTATGGAGCTTGATGAGATCATATCAATCTTAGGATTCCTGTAGCTGTGGAGTTATTATATTTTAATTTATGTCGTTTGCTTCCCTTTTCTTGAGGGTGGTATTAGATATTAAAATCACTTTGTTTATACTTGGGATTTGAGAGAATTGTTGTATTACTCTTTCCCATTTTGTGTTGGGCCGCATGTATTGGCATTTTATATTTTTAGTTTGAGATTACTGATGGATTATTGCAGTTAATAGTTATGAGTTGGTTTCACTTGTTATAGTTATTATATGATTTGGTTACATGTATGAACCGGAGTTGGCGGTACCGACCAACCGGAGTTGGTGGTAATAAATGCCCGACCAACCGGAGTTGGTGGTAATAAATGCCTGACCAATCGGAGTTGACGGTACTGACCAACCGTAGTTGGTGGTAATAAATGCCCGACCAACCGTAGTTGGTGGTAATAATTGCCCAACCAATCGGAGTTGGAGGTACCGACCAACCGTAGTTGGTGGTAATAGATAATAAATGCTAGATATTTCCTCGGAGCTGACCAACAGACTGTTGGGAATAAGATATAATAAATGCTGGAGACCTCCTCAACAGATTGTTGGGAATAAGATAATATAAATGATGGAGACCTCCTCGGAGCTGACCAACAGATTGTTGGGAATAAGATAATACATGTTGAAGACTTCCTTGAAGCTGAATATATATATAGAGAAGAAATTTTTCGAGCTCCATGCTGAGATAAATATAAAATATGCATAGACATAAAGAATGATTTAGAATAGTAATAAACTGTCTTGCTGATCTGTCGAGGCAAAATTGCATAATGTCGAATAAGAATAATATTTTCCACAATATAAGAATATGGCCGAGAACTTTGTTGGGCCTGAATATAAATAAGAATTACCCCGACCAACTATCCGTTGGGAGTGAAATATAATAAATGTTATAGTTCTCCTCGGAGCTGAATATGATAATAAGTATCTCGTCGAGCTCTATGATGAGATGAATATAGAATACGAATCCCAATGGATATATAGAATAATTTGTCCTTGAGCAGATATCAGAGCAATAAAATCAATAGTTCCTCACCGAGGTGAAATTTCATAATGCTGAGCAATGATAATAGTTTCCAGAAGTTTAAGATTGTTTACGAGCATTCGTCGGCGTTGAATCTTATACCTGTAAAAATTAATAAGTTTCTCTACCATATGTGTAGGCTAAATTGATTAATCATGAGAATAATTTACTCGTCCAATCAATATATGATATGTATATGCTTGAGAAATAAAAATATTAATTTCAAAATATGAAATAATATATGTTGGCTGATATGTCGAGGCAAAATTGCCTGATGTCGAGCAATAATAGTTTTCAGAGGTTTAAGATTGTGGCTGAGCTTTCGTCGGGATTGAATCTCATCCCTATGAAATTTTAATAAGCTGCCAGAGCACCTGTCGAGACTAGATCAAATAATAATGATAATTATTCAGCCAAACAATATGTGATGTGTATCAACATAAGGCAATAAAAATTTCAAAATATGAAATAATATGTTTTGTGCCAAATGTGTGTGAGATGGACAAATTTTTATTAGATATGCGCCATAAATAAGACGTAGAGTTTTTTGTAAATTTATTTAATCTCCAACAACTAATCAGGTATAAGTTGATGTTTGAAAATTATTTATCACTTAGTTTTAAAAATATTTTTTGGGGTGATCACAAGTTTAAAAAAAAACTTAAGCCCCCTATTTACCCCCAAGCTGAACTCGTGTTTAAAGAAATATCTGGGGTGCTCCATATTTTTTAATACCCCAAGATTCTACTGTTGCCGACCAACTGCATGGGTGTTGCCAACCAACATTTGGGGATGTTTCAGGTTGTAGAATATATAGTGTCGACCAAGAAGCAAATGATCCCCGACCAGCAGAGCGATTTCGCCGATCAACAAAAATGGTGCATTAATATTGCAGACCAGCTATTGGATGGTCACCGAACAACATCAGATGTCGCCGACCAAGAAGTGGATGGTTGGATATTTACCGACCAGTAAATTAAACCCTCCGAACAAGCTTGAGATGTCGCCGATCAAGAAGTAGATGATCATCGACCTGCAATTGGTTCGATCGAGCTACAATATGAGTCTCCGACCAACAATAAGATACCTCGTAGTTGGATAAAATTATTTCAACGTTGCTGATGGATCTTCACATCGTATCTCCGATAAATAAAAATGGTCTGGTTAAGCTTCCCTTTAATAAAAAATGGCCCGAGATGATGCCGACCAACAATATGTATGGCTGGCCAGAAATAGGGGTTGTAAGTGGCCGATTCCGAACAACCATATGAGTCGCGGTGATGAATTTTTCATGAGATTGCTATGTCCCAACATATCTCGAACCAATAGATCAAAAAAATAACATTCGATGTAAAATCCAAGCATTAAGATTGCTAATTAAATGATTCATTCTCTAATCCACTAGATCGTGTGATTCTGACAAAGAAACCCTATGATGTGATGAACGAGGAGCCAACATCTCAAATTTGTGCCCAGAGTCTTGATATGGTCATGATTGTTTAATTGATTCTTTTTTACAAGAGGTGGGTAATGGTTTTTCAGGTGAGAGAAAATTATTTTTTATATTGATCCCTTCCTATTCCCTATTTGGAGAGATAAGAATATGTTGAATGATCGAAGTTATTACCAAATTTATATCAAAAATCAATCGATGAGACTTTATTGACATAGATGAAAGATGAACCAAATTAAGTATATAATTCATAAAAATGAATACAAAGAGACTCAAACTTGAAGAGAGAGAAAGTAGATTTGGGCCATGATTTCCATGAGAAAACTATTTATTGTCTTTAACTTTTTTCCATTCTCTGATTAAAAATGTAATGGGAATTTGAATAGTCATCAAAGATCTTTCAAAAATTATTTCAAAATCAACAATGAAAATTATCAAATCTTATCATCGTCGTATATATTGGTATATGTAATCATTTAAAATATTTATTCCATGATATAAAATTGAAACTTGAGAATCAAGCAAAATGCTATGATTTATGAAATCCACTATTTTTCAGATTTCTAAATAAGAATTAATTTAACTGTTATGATTTTAAAATCATGATATGCAATATTTTGCAATAAAAATTGGATAATTAATTTATGTATATAAACGTAAAAATCACAATTGAATCAAAAGATGTATGTATAATATATAATTGATTATACATAGAGAAAATAAAAACTTAGCTTTTGATGGAGAACAATGCTTGTAACACATTCCCACAGACGGCGCCAATTTGTTGAAGACAGAAAAGGGTCTCTGCCATTTTAGTGGCGTCAACGGCAGATAAATTATGAGGATGAGATTGAAGATGAAATTAAACATTCACATCAAACATATAAGAGACAAAAGATTTTTAAAGTGGTTCGGCTATGAATAAAGCCTACTTCCACTGTTATTTTATTCCCAGGGGTTTACAATAGCACAATATGGTGTATTTATAGTGATGGGAGTTAAAGAGATACAATGTCTTTATACATTCAGACATTTATATCTATATACAATGAATATAACTGTTGGCCTTCTATGGTGGTTGGTCTTTCTTGAGTTGCTTGGTATGCTATGTGTTGGTTGGTATGCCGACCAACTCTCCTCGGGTGCCGACTAACTCTCCTCGGGTGCCAACCAACTCTCCTCGGGTGCCGAATAAGTATAAATATTGCCACATAGGATGACATGTGTCCTTTTCTGATTGGTCCTCGTAGATGGAAAATTTTTGCGTCAACATTTACTTTACTGCATTTATTTAAATTCTACTTCTAATGCCAATTTATTAACGCCCCACTTTAATTTAATTGGGTGTAGCTAAACGAATTAGATATAAAAAGCAAGGTTGTCACAGTTGTTATCAGAGCACGATTTTAGAGTCTTTAGGGATCTGAGGGCGTCCGTTACGCTTTCTGCGCATCGTTTCCTTGATATGTAGAGCCTTACGATTAGGTATTATATTCGATGACTTGGAAGATCTTCACGCTACGATTTCGACGGGCAATTCAGAGCTAGCCTTGTGTATCGGGAGGGTTCCTTGTTTGTATTTCATTCACAAGACGTCCCACGCATGAGGTGAATCTCCGATCGACCACATGATAGTACCCATGAGGTCCGTGTGTGAGTACTTGTTGTAATTATGACTAGTGCTCCACTTGAATAATTTTTTTTAGGATACGTGTTAACTTACTATATTTTAAGATGGTGATTTGATGAGACGTGAACTCTGGGAGGGCATAGGGTCCAAGCATTCTAGGAGACAGCGATTCACGTGAAACTATCATAATTTCATAGCACACTAGTAGGTGAGAGCACCGATGTTGAACTCAATGATTGAGTTGACTTTTGGTGCTTTAGGGGGAGGAAACACCCGTATATTTGTTGTGCATTATCAACTTTGAATATCGTCGCTCTTATGGCTGTAAAGAAGTTGGTATGAGTTATATCCCACCTTGTAGTACCACTGAGTTGTTGGTACCACTTGCGTATGTAGTTATCTGAAGTTGTTTCCAATGTGGAAGGGTAGAGCTTTAGATATGGCATACCTCAAAATGATGTGGTCCAGTTGTTGTTGTGACATCTTCCTGAGAAGAAATTATCGCGCTCCACCCGTGATGGACAGACTGTTGAGGCATTCGATGACGTATTAATCGGTGATTTGAGAGAGGACTACTCCAAATCAGTGTATGTCCCAACTAGATTCAACCGTTTAATGATGTTTAATTGGAGATTCATGAGTCTGAATATGGAATGGATAAGTGATTATCCTTGAAATATTGTGTTGGTATTAGGGAAGTTTGGTAGGTGTGTAAACCTACACGTTGTCCACACAAGCGATAAATGTCGTATTAGGATGGCATAGTGGTGTCAAAGTGTTCTGATCGGATAAAATCCGTAATGGAATGAAATTAAGGCCGATTAGGTGTGTGTTCGGTCATGTATAAGATATATTAGTGGGTTGGGTACTCACTTGTTCAGAGTGGAATGTTTCGACGAGTTATCCCGAACAAGTTCATGAGAATGTATCAGTAATGTTTCAATATCTTGGCCATGGACACTAGGGATGAGGAAGTTCGTATCGTAAGGTCATACGAGGATTGACATTGGAGAAATCCAGAATTTTTGAGGGAGTTTTCTTTCCATATTTTGCAATTATTTGAGTTCAGTGTTCTTCGTAAATCCCTATATTAGAATGGGTGTTCGATAAGATGTGGTTATCTTGCTTTGTAGCACCGGTATATTTGTTAAAAGTTTCCAAGAGCGGGACTTTAATATGGGTGTGCTAAGGGATGGACTTGAGCTGGAGTTACCAGTTGTGAACCCTAAAGTGAGTAGCGAATCTCGAAGGATGAGTTGTCGAGTGAAACCTGTGACACCCCGCCTAATTAAATATCGGGCGATCACTCCTTTATTAAATTAAAATCAAGGTGAACAGTTGGTTCATTCTTAGCATCACTGTCGTAAAAATAAACTTTTCCAAATTAACACCCTAATTAATTAAGCTAAGTGTCAAAACCATTTTTAACCTTTCTAACCAAATTGTATTTTTAAAGAAAAACTTATTTATTTAATTAGTAACAACATTTTCAATAAGTAAGAATCATACAACAATTATCCTGGGACATAATCCAATTACTTTAAACATTCAACATCCAAAATCCCAACATTTAAAACTTATTGTAAAACATACATGCTGAATAAATCCCAAAGTAACAGTACGAGAACTAACTGAAATATAAATGTCCCAACAAAATAGATAAATAGTGAAAAGGGCGACACATGCCCAATGAGGAGAATGAAAGCAGTGGAATCAAGTAAATGAAATCGTCTAAGCAAGTGGCCTGCAACTCCCACCTAAGCTGCAGCTCATTTCTTCCAAGGGATCCTAAGCAAGACGCCCCTGTGGCCGGGCACCTGTAGTACATACATATATATACAAGAGAGAGAGAGAGAAACGGGTCAGAGCCCGATAATGTATATGATTTAAAAGTTATTTAGCAAGTATTTAAATTGATACAGGCCAATGCAACAACATATTAGTGCGACACTCTCTTGAGAAATTCTCACATCTCTTCTAATGTGCACACCTATCGCACTAACCTTCCCAGTGGTCTATCTCATCATATATCACGCTATCCTTTCCCAATGGTTTAACTTATCTTAGGTTATTCGCAGGATTCAAAATTTAACGATTCAATTGTTTGAAAAGAATATTTCAATAGTAACCAAAGTTCTCATTTTAACTTTATTAATCAATAAAGTTTTCCAGTGTCATATTATACTTTCTCAAAACAAGTATTTACAATTTGAGTCATCAACCATGTCCTACATAACAAATCACAGTAGGCAATTCCAGATTTCAGAATTTCATATGTAATACCCCGTACTTTTGGCTATACTTATTTTTGGGATTAATTAATTAAATGCGTATTAATTGGAAATTAATCCGGGTTATAAATACTAATGAGATGCGAGTTGGTATTTGATTATGTGCATATATGATTATATATGAATTTGGAATTATGAAATTTGTCGTGAGATTTATATACGGCAATTTGGAAATTTTATTGAGACGCGTGGGACTGCCGCGTCACGGTGTAATATTTTGATAATAAAAGTGAATTTAAAATCTATAATCCGTGTGGTCATTTTGAGTGCGCCAACGCGTCCGGAAGGGTCGAGATAGTCAGATAACACTAGCCGGGGGTATAGTTTGGGTCCCGGGGTATTTTTAGGCCATACCGGCAACTTAAAGGGTATTTTGGTAATTTTACATTTTGAGGAATTAAAAGTGACGAAAATTGATTAATTAAATATGATGTGGATTTGACCCACTAAGCCCATAACCAGCCCATATTAACCTAGAAGGCTACGTAGGTTATCATTTAGGTTTTCTAAGTTCCCCAAATCAAACCCTAGCCACCTTAAGCCATCATTGGAGAAGGAGCATGGAGAGAAGAAATTCTGCAGAAAAGTTCTACCAAACCTACACCAAACTCAGAGACAATCAAGGCAAGTGACTTTATTCCATTTAAATTCAGAGAATGTCTTTTCCATGTTAGAAATTGAAGAATTTTGATTGTTCTTGAAAGATTGAATGATAACCCATGTAGTTGGAGTTTAGAACTTGAAAATTTTGAAGAGAATTGCATGTAGAATGATAGGTAGATGATTTCTCTCATAATAACTGTGATTAGGAGAAATTAAAACGAATTAAATTCTGGGATTTGATGATGATATAAAGTTAGGGTTCATGTTCTTGAGATATTGGGAAAAAGGGTAGAAATTTGTAAATTTAATTGATGTTAGGATGGATCGATCCCTTAAAAACATGTTAGGATGTGACTATATATGTTTAGTATTGATTATAGACCTTTAAACGATTGTTGGGACTTAGTTTAGAAGATTTGAGGTGTTAAAATGGATGAAAAACGAATTGGGGAAAAATCTGGGCCGAATCTGGTAGCTCGTTAGAAGCCCCTACCCAGGTCGTTCGAACGAACTCGTTCGAACGAGCTTCTAACGAGTTGACCAGTCACTGCTAAAGAGAATGGATTTCGTTCGATATCTCGTTCGAACGAGATATCGTTAGAAGGTACAGTTCGTTCGAACGAACTGGGACCTCGTTCGAACAGCCTCGTTCGAACGAGACTTCTAACGAGTTGGCAGAGGAATCTCGTTCGAACAGTCTCGTTCGAACGAGACTTCTAACGAGTTGACAGTTTGGTCCTTTTTGGACTGTTTTGATTTTTGGAGTCCCGTAAGCTTGTTCGAGGATATAGATAACATTCCGATGATGATGTAAGGATAGAATTGGGACTTTTGGGCTATTACGAGGAATAAATTTATATACGAGAGATTTAATTCAATGGACGGTTTGGGTTGAGACGTGAGTGTCTACTACGAGAGTAAATTATGGCGCGTAGGATTACAAACCGGAACAATATAAATTGTGATAAGTATAAGTTAGTACGAGAATGCGATATGTACTACGATTAAAATACGGTGTTACTAAGACGTGTGTTTACTTAGTATTGGTATATGAATTGTGTGTATGACATACCTACCATACTTGCTATCACGGGAGGTTGCGTTCGCTTAGGACCCTCTAATCCTTGTGTGCCTACGGGGGGGATATAGACTGGTACCTCGATGAACATAGGTCAGAGAAAGACTTATTGGGATGTTAATAAGTCCGCTGATCGTGGGAGCGTAGGTATGTACGTGACCCATGTGATGTGACTGTGTTCGCCTCCACTATTTGTGATTTGTGTTATCTGAACTATTCCTGAGAGATTCGGAATATGTGATCCTTATGTACGTGATGTACCGGGATGGATAGCAGAGTATGTGTGCACCGCAGCTTAGTTCTCGGGGTGCTTGTATTGTATATTTATGATGTGAATAATATACACTTAATTAATGAGAACATTCATGTTAATGTTGTATAAATAATTACGGTATTGTTTCGAGAAACATAAGGAGTTAGCTGATAGAGAAATATATTGCATATTGAGCATCTGAGTTTACATTAAACCTACCTAATTACGAGCGTTATGTGTTAATAGGACCGGGTAATAAGGGTAGGAACTATTACAGTCTAGCTAGTTATGATGTCACTTAGCTAGTGGTTTATATCGTTGTAGATGGGTACTTACGTTAGGAGTGCACAGTTAGACGAGAGGTGAGAATATCATGTGAGTGCACGTCCTAACATGTACTTTGCATTTAATGTTTTGAATGTTTTTAAAAGCACTTGCAGGTTTTAAAATATAACTCCACATTCGGGCTCTGACCCGTTTGCTTTTCAAATCTTTTTCTTGTAAAACCATTTTAGGTGCCCAGCCACAGAGACACCAAGCATAGGATACTCATTCAGGTGACGAGCTGTAGCTGTTTGTGGAAGCTACAGGGATTTTCTTGTAGACGCTTCTATCTTTTGGATTCCAGAGTCAATATCTATCAGTTGTAGGGCATGTTGCCCATTTCTATTTAGAAACATCTTTTACATTTCAGTTTTTCAGACTTTGGCATGTATTATTTCAGTATTCAGTTTAGTTGTTTCAGTTGTGGGATTTGTAGTGAGGAGTTTTCCTCCAGACTTTATTTACACTATGTGATGGTTAATCGTTTTACTTCAGTATGGTGAATGGTGTTGTTATTCTTTATTACACTTGTTGCATGTTAATCAGACTTTAATTAAAATTTGGCACTTACTTTTTAAATACTAGGTGGTTAGTAATAATAAAATGTTTTCGACAGTGATGCTATTAACTGAGCCAACTTGGCATTTTGAATTAATTTAATAAAGGAGTAGCTACCCGGTGTTTAATTAGTCGGGGTGTCACAGGTGGTATTAGAGCATTAGGTTCTAGTGTCCTTTAGGATCTGTACGGCTATTATGTTTCCGCTACGTTTCTTTGATATAGAGCCCTATATTTTAGGACTGTTGTACTCTTTGTGTATGTTTCGTTCTTCAGCTATTTTAAGTTTATAAACAGCGAACTTATAAACTTTGTTCTTATTTCAGATGCCTCCACGACGTGCACGACGAGTTCCCAGGGATGCAACGCCCGAACCCCAGCCCGCTCCAGTTCAGGGCATGATGAACGCCGCTGAGGTTGCAGCTATAGTAGCCCAAGCGGTAAATGCCGCCATTGTCGTTGTTCAGCAGGCACCACCGCAGGCGCCGGTTGCCGCGCTAGTACAGGTTAATGCATTCCCGTCTGCTTGGGAACGTGTACGTGACGCTTTTCAGAAATCGCATCCGCCAGAATTTGCAGGTAGCTCAGATGTGGTAGTCTCGAGCCAATGGAGGAAGGATATGCAGAGGCACTTAAGGATGCATGAGTGCACTGATGTTCAGAAGCAGGTGCTAGCTACTTTCAAGCTAGTTGGATCTGCACTATAGTGGTGGGAGTCTATTACCACCGCAGAGGAGAGGGATACTCTCACGATTCAGGAGTTCTGGGTGCGGTTCGACCGCAAGTACTTTCCGTCGGCTGTTCACACGAAAATGAGGAGGAGATTGATGAGTCTGAAGCAGGAAGGTAAGACTGTGGCCGAGTATGAGGCCGAGTTCATGAATCTGTTGAATATCGTTCCAGATGAGATACCAACAGAGAAGAAGAAGATTGAGAAGTTCACGGACGGGTTGACTTGGAGGATCCGTCAGCATCTGCTAGGGAACCTATCGTTGGCCACCTATTCTGATGTGGTTAACGCTGCATTGTTACACTGCCAGGACCACCGTTTTCATATGGCCGAGGGTAAGAGGTCGGGGGAGTCTAGCCATCAGGGCAGGACTGGAGGACATGGTGCCAGCGGGGCACAATCTGGTCAGGGGCAGAGACAGAATGAGCAGGGCTCCCAGCAGGGGGATAATAAGAGGTTCCGGTCAGGGAACTACAGACAGGGACAGGGAGGTTTTCGTCGGGGCCATCAGGGTCCAAACGGCCATCAGGGCCAACAGGGACAGAATGGGCAGCAGTTTCACCAAGGCCAGCAGGGCCAAGGGAGGAATGGTAACGGCCACCAGGGCCGGGGACAGCAGGGGCAGAGAGGAGGGAACTTCCCAGGGAAGTGTTTCGTTTGTGGCAAGACTGGCCATAAGCGACAGGATTGTCCTGATAGGGGCAGGGCCCCACAGCAGCAGCAGCAGGGTGCTCGCCAGGAGCCGCAGAGGCCTATGTTTCCCGCCGCTCTTCCCGCACCGCCATAGATGGCAGCATTGCCACCCATTCCAGCAGTCCCAGCTCAGCAGGGGCAGCTACAGCATGGACGTGTCTACAACGTCCACCAGGCTGCAGTTCCACAGGCACCGCCCGCGATCGAGGGTATGTTTCCTATCCATGGCACTATGGGTCGGGTGTTATTTGATACGGGTGCTACACACTGTTTTATAGCTACACACTTCGCGAAAGCTTTAGGATTGTTAGCTACGGCAGAGAGCACAGTGACGTGTGTCGACTCACCATTGGGGAGTGGGTCACTTATTTTCTTTATATGCCGGGGAGTGGGGGTAGAGATCCGTGGTTTGGTATTGCCTGCAGACATGTTAGTGTTAGACATGCATGTTCACGATGTGATCATCGGTATGGATTGGCTCGTAGCATATAGGGCCATGATTGATTGCTTCAGCGGGAGCATTGTTTTTGCCATTCCGGGGCAAGAGATGTTTGTAGTGGCGATGCCTCGCCCAGAGGGAGGATCGACCGCTCATCTGTATTACATTGAGGAGGATACCTCTAAGGAGGTTGTAATTCCTTTAGATTCCATCCCGGTTGTCAGGGAGTATTCAGATGTGTTTCAGGAGATACCAGGCTTACCACCCAGTCGAGAGATAGACTTCGTTATAGATTTGCTACCGGGAACGAGACCTATAGCACGCGCACCGTACCGTATGGCTCCAGCTGAGATGAGAGAGCTACGGGATCAGATAGAGCAGCTGTTAGGTCAGGGCTTTATTCGCAGGAGTACCTCACCTTGGGGCGCTTCAGTTTTGTTTGTGAAGAAGAGGGAAGGTTCACTGAGATTGTGTGTGGACTACCGAGAGTTGAATAAGGTCACGATACGGAATAAGTATCCGTTGCCTCGAATCGATGACTTATTCGACCAGTTGAGAGGAGCTTCTTTCTTCTCGAAGATTGACTTGAGATCGGGATACCATCAGTTGCGTATCAGGGAGGAGGATGTCTCGAAGACTGCGTTCTTATCGAGATATGGTTCTTACGAGTTTCGGGTTATGCCTTTTGGTTTGACCAACGCTCCAGCAGTGTTTATGGACTTGATGAACAGAGTGTTCAGGGATTTCCTAGATCTGTTTGTCATTGTCTTCATTGATGACATTCTGGTTTACTCTCAGACAGAGGAGGAGCACGTCGGGCATTTGAGGCAGGTTTTGCAGACACTCCGTCAGAACGAGTTGTATGCAAAATATGAGAAGTGCGGGTTTTGGCTGAAGGAAGTCCAGTTCTTGGGTCACATTATTTCCGACCAAGGGATATCTGTTGATCTGGGGAAGGTATCAGCGGTGAGGGAGTGGGGACAGCCCACGACACCAACGGAGATTCGTAGTTTCTTGGGTCTAGCAGGATACTACAGGAGGTTTATTCGGGGTTTCTCAGAGATAGTAGGTCCTTTGACACATCTTACTCGTAAGGGTGTGCCATACATCTGGAGTGATGCCTGTCAGTTGGCATTCGATGAATTGAAGGACAAATTGACCTCAGCACCTGTGTTAGCATTGCCGAGACCGGGAGTTGAGTATTTGGTTTACACCGACGCGTCTTTGCAAGGACTTGGAGGTGTATTGCAGCAGGAGAGACAGACCATAGCTTATGCTTCCCGTAAGCTTAAACCTCATGAGAAGAATTACCCCACGCATGATTTGGAGTTGGCAGCAGTGGTATTTGCCCTACGGATTTGGAGGCACTATCTTTTGGGGGAGAAGTTCCAACTGTTCACGGACCACAAGTCCCTACAGTACCTGTTCACGCAGAATGAGTTGAATATGCGGCAACGTAGGTGGCTTGAGTTTGTGAAAGACTACCAGTTTGACATCCAGTACCACTCGGGTAAGGCTAACGTGGTAGCATACGCGTTGAGCCGTAGGCCAGCAGATGAGGTGGCAGAGGTGTGGAAAGCAAAGTGGAAGGAATTGGGACACCAGGATGCAGTGGCCCGATCTTTCATGTCTGTGATGACCGTTACACCGCAGATTGTCACGAAGGTAGTATGGGCACAGGCTAATGACTCGTTCTGTCAGGAGCAGATAGTTCGATTACTAACAGAGGGAGCCGAGTCCTATACCGTTAGCTCAGATGGGGGATTACGCTTCAATGGGAGATTGGTAGTTCCGGAAGGGGAGGAATTGCGACATGAGGTGATGGCAGAGTCGCACGGCTCACGGTTCGCGGTACATCCCCGAGGGGACAAAATGTACCAAGACATGAGACGGCAGTATTGGTGGAGCGGTATGAAGAGAGATATCGCTGAGTTTGTTTCGAAATGCGCCACTTGTCAGCTTGTAAAAGTGGATCATCAGAGATCGGCAGGATTACTACAGCCATTGGAGGTCCCGGTGTGGATGTGGGAGAGAATATCCGTGGACTTTATTACGGGGTTGCCTACGTCGCAGAGGGGTCACAACTCCGTTTGGGTAATTGTGGACAGATTGTCCAAGGTCGCTCACTTTTTACCCGTTAGGACTGACTACACTACGGGACAGTATGCACAGCTCTTCATTTCAGAGATTGTGAGACTTCACGGTGTGCCCCTAAATATCGTGTCTGACAGAGACAAGATATTTGTTTCGCGGTTTTAGGAAAGTTTCCAGGAGGCCATGGGCACGGAATTGCGGTTAAGTACGGCGTATCATCCGCAGACTGATGGGCAGACAAAGCGCACCAATCAGATGTTGGAGGACATGCTACGCATGTGCATTATTGACTTCGGGGGTGGATGGGAGCAGTACCTTCCACTGGTGGAGTTTGCTTACAACAACTCCTATCAGTTCACTATTGGCATGGCTCCGTTTGAGGCATTGTATGGTAGGCCTTATCGTTCCCCAGCATGTTGGTTAGAAGTGGGGGACAACAAGCTACTTGGGCCGGAAGTGATTCAGGATACTTCGGCAAGGATTGAGTTGATTCGGAGTCGCATTCGGGTAGCTCAAGACAGGCAGAAGAGTTATGCTGATGCGAAGAGGTTTTTCAGGGAGTTCCAAGTGGGGGACCAGGTTTTGCTCAGAGTATCTCCTATGAAGGGGATTATGCGTTTCGGGAAGAAGGGGAAGTTGGCACCGAGGTATGTGGGGCCGTTTCCTATTATTGAGCGGATCGGACCGGTTGCGTATAGACTTGGACTACCGGAGCACTTGCATCGGATTCACGACGTGTTCCATATTTCCTCGCTGAGGAAATACCTTAGAGATAATTTGGCTCATTCTCACATTACTGTGGAGGACATCGATCTCCAGCCGGATAGCTCCTACGAGGAGGGGCCGATTGCTATTTTGGACCAAAGCGAGAGGAAACTACGGTTCAAGATAGTCCCGTTAGTGCGTGTTCAGTGGCGACATCACAATGTCGAGGAGTCCACATGGGAGCGCGAGGATGAGATGCGCGAACGTTATCCAGAGTTATTTTTAGCAGGTACTTTCTAGTTTCGAATTTCGGGACGAAATTCAGTTATTAGGGGGGAAGTATGTAATACCCCGTACTTTTGGCTATACTTATTTTTGGGATTAATTAATTAAATGCGTATTAATTGGAAATTAATTCGGGTTATAAATACTAATGAGATGCAAGTTGGTATTTGATTATGTGCATATATGATTATATATGAATCTGGAATTATGAAATTTGTCGTGAGATTTATATACGGCAATTTGGAAATTTTATTGAGACGCGTGGGACCGCCGCGTCACGGTGTAATATTTTGATAATAAAAGTGAATTTAAAATCTATAATCCGTATGGTCGTTTTGAGTTCGCCAACGCGTCCGGAAGGGTCGAGATAGTCAGAAAACACTAGCCGGGGGTATAGTTTGGGTCTCGGGGTATTTTTAGGCCATACCGGCAACTTAAAGGGTATTTTGGTAATTTTACATTTTGAGGAATTAAAAGTGACGAAAATTGGTTAATTAAATCTGATGTGGATTTGACCCACTAAGCCCATAACCAACCCATATTAACCTAGAAGGCTACGTAGGTTATCATTTAGGTTTTCTAAGTTCCCCAAATCAAACCCTAGCCACCTTAAGCCACCATTGGAGAAGGAGCTTGGAGAGAAGAAATTCTGCAGAAAAGTTCTACCAAACCTACACCAAACTCAGAGACAATCAAGGCAAGTGACTTTACTCCATTTAAATTCAGAGAATGTCTTTTCCATGTTAGAAATTGAAGAATTTTGATTGTTCTTGAAAGATTGAATGATAACCCATGTAGTTGGAGTTTAGAACTTGAAAATTTTGAAGAGAATTGCATGTAGAATGATAGGTAGATGATTTCTCTCATAATAACTGTGATTAGGAGAAATTAAAACGAATTAAATTCTGGGATTTGATGATGATATAAAGTTAGGGTTCATGTTCTTGAGATATTGGGAAAAAGGGTAGAAATTTGTAAATTTAATTGATGTTAGGATGGATTGATCCCTTAAAAACATGTTAGGATGTGACTATATATGTTTAGTATTGATTATAGACCTTTAAACGATTGTTGGGACTTAGTTTAGAAGATTTGAGGTGTTAAAATGGATGAAAAACGAATTGGGGAAAAATCTGGGCCGAATCTGGTAGCTCGTTAGAAGCCCCTACCCAGGTCGTTCGAACGAACTCGTTCGAACGAGCTTCTAACGAGTTGACCAGTCGCTGCTAAAGAGAATGGATTTCGTTCGATATCTCGTTCGAACGAGATATCGTTAGAAGGTACAGTTCGTTCGAACGAACTGGGACCTCGTTCGAACAGCCTCGTTCGAACGAGACTTCTAACGAGTTGGCAGAGGAATCTCGTTCGAACAGTCTCGTTCGAATGAGACTTCTAACGAGTTGACAGTTTGGTCCTTTTTGGACTGTTTTGATTTTTGGAGTCCCGTAAGCTTGTTCGAGGATATAGATAACATTCCGATGATAATGTAAGGATAGAATTGGGACTTTTGGGCTATTACGAGGAATAAATTTATATACGAGAGATTTAATTCAATGGACGGTTTGGGTTGAGACGTGAGTGTCTACTACGAGAGTAAATTATGGCGCGTAGGATTACAAAC
The DNA here is from genome assembly GCA_949130495.1 of Sambucus nigra. Classification (NCBI taxonomy): domain Eukaryota; kingdom Viridiplantae; phylum Streptophyta; class Magnoliopsida; order Dipsacales; family Adoxaceae; genus Sambucus; species Sambucus nigra. The sequence goes on along the minus strand of OX422221.1, from coordinate 531,152,372 downwards.
CGGAACAGTATAAATTGTGATAAGTATAAGTTAGTACGAGAATGCGATATGTACTACGATTAAAATACGGTGTTACTAAGACGTGTGTTTACTTAGTATTGGTATATGAATTGTGTGTATGACATACCTACCATACTTGCTATCACGGGAGGTTGCGTTCGCTTAGGACCCTCTAATCCTTGTGTGCCTACGGGGGGGATATAGACTGGTACCTCGATGAACATAGGTCAGAGAAAGACTTATTGGGATGTTAATAAGTCCGCTGATCGTGGGAGCGTAGGTATGTACGTGACCCATGTGATGTGACTGTGTTCGCCTCCACTATTTGTGATTTGTGTTATCTGAACTATTCCTGAGAGATTCGGAATATGTGATCCTTATGTACGTGATGTACCGGGATGGATAGCAGAGTATGTGTGCACCGCAGCTTAGTTCTCGGGGTGCTTGTATTGTATATTTATGATGTGAATAATATACACTTAATTAATGAGAACATTCATGTTAATGTTGTATAAATAATTACGGTATTGTTTCGAGAAACATAAGGAGTTAGCTGATAGAGAAATATATTGCATATTGAGCATCTGAGTTTACATTAAATCCCTACCTAATTACGAGCGTTATATGTTAATAGGACCGGGTAATAAGGGTAGGAACTATTACAGTCTAGCTAGTTATGATGTCACTTAGCTAGTGATTTATATCGTTGTAGATGGGTACTTACGTTAGGAGTGCACAGTTAGACGAGAGGTGAGAATATCATGTGAGTGCACGTCCTAACATGTACTTTGCATTTAATGTTTTGAATGTTTTTAAAAGCACTTGCAGGTTTTAAAATATAACTCCACATTCGGGCTCTGACCCGTTTGCTTTTCAAATCTTTTTCTTGTAAAACCATTTTAGGTGCCCAGCCACAGGGACACCAAGCATAGGATACTCATTCAGGTGACGAGCTGTAGCTGTTTGTGGAAGCTACATGGATTTGCTTGTAGACGCTTCTATCTTTTGGATTCCAGAGTCAATATCTATCAGTTGTAGGGCATGTTGCCCATTTCTATTTAGAAACATCTTTTACATTTCAGTTTTTCAAACTTTGGCATGTATTATTTCAGTATTCAGTTTAGTTGTTTCAGTTGTGGGATTTGTAGTGAGGAGTTTTCCTCCAGACTTTATTTACACTATGTGATGGTTAATCGTTTTACTTCAGTATGGTGAATGGTGTTGTTATTCTTTATTACACTTGTTGCATGTTAATCAGACTTTAATTAAAATTTGGCACTTACTTTTTAAATACTAGGTGGTTAGTAATAATAAAATGTTTTCGACAGTGATGCTATTAACTGAGCCAACTTGGCATTTTGAATTAATTTAATAAAGGAGTAGCTACCCGGTGTTTAATTAGTCGGGGTGTCACATCATATATATATTAACTACTCGTAATATATATATATATATAATAACAGCACCCCAAAATAAAACTATGGTGCGGGCATACTCTACTATCCAATTCCCGTATCACTCGTACTAAGGGAATACAAATTCGGAATCACTCTCGAACCGTATTAACACATACTCAAACAATATTGAGGCGAAGCATAGATTCCAAGTCTCTAAGAGGATGGCATATGTCTGCTTATCTTAGGACCATCTGAACTATCACTGCGATAGCCTGTACCAAGGATATCTATACACAAAAAATATGAGGCGAAGCATAGATTCCAAGTCTCTAAGAGGAAAGCACATACCCGCATCTCTTAGGACCGTCTGAACTATCATTCCGATAGCCTGTACCAAGGATATCTATCTTCTAGGGTACAAGTCAATATCCCCCATAAAGGTCCCATCGAGATAAGACTGTCCCAGCGCGGAAACCTCAGGGATAGCAAGTAGTGTGGGCATGATTTTCACACTTAGATAGTATATGCATACGCAATCATATAACTATACTAATATTACCATATCGACCCTTCCGGACGCGTTGGCGCACTTAAAATGACCATACGAACGACTTATAAAATATTCACTTTTATTTATCAAAGTTTAGTCCCGACGCGATACGGGCGCGTCCCGACTCAAATTTCCAAAATTATCATTTTATTCACTCGTGACATTCAATATAACCAATATTACATATTACTTTGCTCATTAGTAATATTCAACAAATTTCCCATAATTACTAACTCTCGTCAAGTTAATAATTATAACATAATTAATTTCCGATAATTACTAACTCTCGTCACGTTAATAATTATAACATAATTAATTTTCGGATTTTTATTAAATAATTAACTCACATTAAATTTAATAAATCCCCAAATTAATATAGCATAAAAATACAGGGTATTACATACTTCCCCCTAATAACGGAATTTCATCCCGAAATTCGGAAAACAAGGCATAGCTGGTAAGAACAAATCTGGATATCTCTCGCGCATATCGGCCTTGCGCTCCCAAGTGGATTCCTCCATATTATGATGCTCCCACTGGACTCGCACAAGTGGAACTATCTTCGACCTCAATCTCCTCTCACTATAGTCTAGGATAGCCATCGGTCTCTCCTCGTAAGAGCTGTCAGGCTGTAAGTCTATCTCATCTATCGCAGTGTGAGTATGGGCCATATCATCCCGAAGATACCGTCTCAACGACGAGATGTGGAATACATCGTGAATGCGATGCAAATATTCTGGCAGTCCCAATCTGTATGCTACCGGCCCAATCCTCTCGATGATGGGAAATGGTCCCACGTACCTCGGGGCCAATTTCCCTTTCTTCCCGAACCTCATCACTCCTTTCATAGGAGATACACGCAGTAACACTTGGTCCCCCACATTAAACTCCCGAAAGAACCGTTTCGCCTCGGCGTAGCTCTTCTGCCTATCCTGGGCTACTCGAATGTGACTCCTGATCATCTCAATCCTCGTGGAGGTTTCCTGAATCACCTCCGGTACTAGCAACTTGTTATCCCCCACCTCGAGCCAACAAGTTGGAGAACGACAAGGCCCGCCATACAGAGCCTCAAATGGAGCCATACCAATCGTAAACTGATAAGAGTTATTATAAGCAAACTCTACCAGTGGAAGATGTGGCTCCCAACATCCTCCAAAATAAAAAACACACATGCGTAGCATATCCTCTAGCATCTGATTAATACGCTCTGTCTGTCCATCTGTCTGTGGGTGATAAGCTGAACTCAACCTCAACTCAGTACCCATAGCCTCCTGAAAGCTTTCCCAGAAACGTGAGACGAAAATCTTGTCTCTATCTGACACAATATTTAGGAGCACCCCATGTAATCTGACAACCTCAGCAATGAACAACTGAGCATACTGACCCGTGGTATAGTCTGTCCGCACCGTCAGAAAATGAGCCACCTTGGTCAAACGGTCTACAATCACCCAGATAGAATCGTGTCCCCGCTGTGATGTAGGCAACCCTATAATAAAATCCATGGAAATACTCTCCCACTTTCACGCGGGTACTTCCAATGGCTGTAGCAATCCTGACAGTTTCTGATGGTTCACCTTCACCAGCTGGCAGGTAGAACACTTGGACACGAACTCAGTAATGTCCTTCTTCATCCCACTCCACCAGTATTGCCTCCTCATATCCTGGTACATCTTGTCTCCTCCAGGATGTACTGCAAATCGGGACCCGTGAGACTGGGTCATCACTGCATGACGTAATTCTGCTCCTTCTGGAACCACCAATCTCCCATTAAACCTCAAACCCCCATCAGAACTAACAGAGTAGGGCTCAGCACCCTCAGCTAAAAGTCGTACAATCTGCTCCTGGCAAAACGGGTCTGTGGTTTGGGCCTATATTACCCTCATAACAATCTCGGGTGTGACTGTCATAGCAGATATGAAGGAACGGGCAACTGCGTCCTGGTGGCCTAACTCCTTCCACTTAGCTTTCCAGACGTCCTCTACCTCGTTTATCGGTTTGCGGCTCAACGCATCAGCAACTATGTTGGCCTTCCCCGGATGATACTGTATGTCAAACTGATAGTCCTTCACAAACTCTAACCATCTGCGCTGTCGCATATTCAGCTCTCGCTGAGTGAATAGGTACTGCTGTGACTTGTGGTCTGTGAACAAGCGGAATTTCTTCCCCAATAAGTAGTGCCTCCATATCCTCAATGCAAAAATGACCGCTGCTAACTCCAGGTCGTGGGTGGGGTAATTCTTCTCATGCGGCTTAAGCTTGCGGGAGGCAAAAGCTATAGCCTTCTCCTCCTGCTGAAGTACTCCCCCAAGTCCCCTTAAAGAGGCATCGGTGTAAACCAGGTACTCCTCACCCGGCTTCGATAAAGCAAGGACTGGCGCTGAAGTAAGCTTGTCTTTCAGCTCGTCGAAAGCCAACTGACAAGCGTCATCCCAAACATTTTGTACCCCTTTGCGAGTCAGGTTCGTCAATGGACCCGCTATTTTGGAGAATCCCCGAATGAAACTCCTGTAGTATCCGGCTAACCCTAAGAAGCTACGCACTTCCGTCGGTGTCGTGGGTTGTCCCCATTCCCTCACCGCTGACACTTTACTCGGGTCAACTGCAATCCCCTGCTCAGAAACAACATGGCCCAAGAACTGTACTTCTCGCAACCAGAATCCACACTTCTCGTACTTATCATACAGTTGATGCTCTCGCAAAGTCTGAAGAACCTGCCTCAAGTGCTCGGCATGCTCCTCCTCGGAGTGTGAATATATCAAAATGTCATCTATGAAGACGATGACAAACTGATCCAAGAACTCTCTGAATACTCGGTTCATTAAGTCCATGAATACGGCTGGAGCATTTGTGAGACCAAATGGCATCACTCTGAACTCGTAAGACCCATATCTCGTCAAGAAGGCAGTCTTTGAAACATCCTGCTCTCTAATACGTAGCTGATGGTACCCCGACCTCAGATCTATCTTCGAAAAGAAAGTTGCTCCCCTCAGTTGGTCGAACAGATCATCGATTCGAGGCAACAGATACTTATTCCATATCGTGACCTTGTTCAACTCCCAGTAGTCCACACAGAACCTCAGTGAACCATCTCTCTTCTTCACAAACAGAACTGGAGCGCCCCAAGGTGAGGTACCCCTGCGAATGAAGCCCTGATCTAACAGCTGCTCTATCTGATCTTGTAACTCTCGCATATCCGCCGGAGCCATACGGTATGGAGCGCGTGCTATAGGTCTAGTATCTGGAAATAAATCTATAACAAAGTCTATCTCTCGACTGGGGGGTAGGCCTGGTATTTCCTGAAACACATCGGAATACTCACGAACAACTGGAATCGAGTCTAACGGAATCATAACCTCCTTAGAGGTATCCTCCTCTATATAATACAAATAAGCGGTCGAACCTCCTTCTGGGCGAGGCATCGCCACTACAATCATCTCTTGCCCTGGAATGGCAAAAACAATGCTCCCACCGAAGCAATCAATCATGGCTCTATAAGCTGCGAGCCAATCCATACCAATAATAACATCATGCTCATGCATATCTAAGACTAACATGTCCGCAGGTAATACCAAACTACCAATCTCTACCCCCACTCCTCGGCATATAAAGAAGATAAGCGACCCACTCCCCAGTGGTGAGTCTACACACGTCATTGTGCTCTCTGCTGTGGCTAACAACCCTAAGGCCTTCGTAAAATGCGTAGCTATAAAACAATGAGTCGCCCCAGTATCAAACAAAACCCGACCCATAGTACCATGGATAGGAAACATACCCTCAATCGCGGGTGGTGCTTGTGGAGCTGCTGCCTGGTGGAAGTTATAGATACGTCCGTACTGTAACTGCCCCTGCTGGACTGGAGCTGCTGGAACGGCTCGTAGGGCTTGCACCTGGGCTGGAGCTGGGAGGGCAGGTGGAAAAAGTGGCCTTTGTGGCTCATAACGGGCACCCTGCTGCTGTGGGTAGACCTGTCAAAATACACGATAACCCGTTAACACGACACGACCCGACATGAAATTATAAGTTAATGGGTTTACCCTTATTGGGTTTGGGTCATTAACGGGTTGACACGGTAGACCCGTTAACACTAACGGTTCGGGTTTGGAAATTTACCTGTACCCGTTTTAACCCGTTTCTACCCGTTAACACCCGTTAACACTAACGGGTACTATAGGATCACCCAACCCGTACCCAATAACAATAACCATTAAAACCCATTATTTCTAAATCTTTAAAGACTAACGGGTGCTATAGGGTCACCCAATCTATACCCAATAAAAATTATAATTAAAACCCATTATTTTTAAAGTATTGAAGACTAACGGGTATTATAGGGTCACCCAACCCGTTACCCATTTCGACCCAAAATGATTCGTTAATATTAACGGGTGTTAACGGTTTGGGTCGTGTACCCGTTAATATTAACGGGTCGTGTTTGGGTATTGTTATTAGACCCGTTAGGCTTAACAGGTCGTGTATGGGTTAGGGTGTTTTAACCTGTAACCCGTAACCCGTAACCCGTACACGACCCAAACCGACCCGTTGACAGGTCTAGCTGTGGGGCCCTATCTCCCTCCGGACAATCCTGGTGCCTATGGCCGTGTCTACCACACCCAAAACATCGGCCTTTGAAGTTGCCTCTCCTCTGACCCGATTGACCACGGCCCTGCTGGCCGTTACCTCCCCGCCACTGGCTCTGATGAACACGCTGTTGGCCCTGCTGCTGACCCTGCTGTCGGTGTTGGCCTTGCTGGCCCTGATGATTAGGCTGGTCCTGCTGACCCTGCCTATAACCCCCAAATCCCTGCCTGGTATCACCTGAACGGAATCGCTTAGCAGGGTCCCCCTGATGGGAACTCTGCTCGTGCTGACGAGTTTGTCCATGAGATGGTGCCTCATTAGCACTATTACCCCCGGCCCTGCCCTGCTGGCTGGACTCTCCTGCTCTCTTGCTTCCCTGTAGATGGAAGCGGTGATCTTGGCAATGTAGTAACGCAGCATTGAGTACATCAGTAAAAGTACTCAGAGATAGATTCCCAATAAGATGCTGACAGATCCTCCAAGTTAACCCGTCCACAAACAACATAATCTTCTTGCCCTCAGTGGGTGCCTCATCTGGCACAATGGTGAGAAGTCTCGTGAACTCCTCTTCATACTCAGCTATGGTTGAATTCTCCTACTTTAAATTCAGTAATTTCTGCCTCATCTCAGTCTGCACGACGGGTGGAAAATACTTGCGGTCAAACCGCTCCCAGAACAACTGTATAGGGATCGTGTCCCTCTCCTCCAATGTGGTAGTGGACTCCCACCACTGCAAAGCGGCCCCCACCAGCTTAAAGGAAGCCAACAACTGCTTTTGCACGTCGGTGCACTCATACATACGAAGATGCCGCTGGATGTCTTTCTTCCATTGGCTGACTGTGACGATATCTGAGCTACCAGAGAACTCAGGGGGGGTGCCTTCTAAAAAGCATCCTTAACCCTCTCCCATGCAGATGGAAGCTGTGCTGGTACTGGCGCCACTGCTTGAATCTGGGGTGGAGCCAACTGAACCACCGCTAGCGCGACATTCACCACCTGAGCAACAATGGCGGCTACTTCATTAGCATTCATAGTGCTTGGTGCCGGAGCTGCTGGCTGCTCGACCTGGGCACACCTATCCTTCGGTGCACGTCTCGGAGGCATCTGAAACGTGAAGGAGTTTATTAGTCAACAGTCATTAACAAATCTCAAATAGCTGAAGACATAAACTTGAAAGGAAGAATACAACCATCCTATAATAGGGCTCTATAGCAAAAACGTTAGGCTGAAAGCGAAATAAGCAGTACAGATCCTATGGACACTAGAACCTGATGCTCTGATACCACCTGTGACACCCCGCCTAAATAAATACCGGACAATCACTCCTTTATTAAATTAAAATCAAGGTGAACAGTTGGTTCTTTCTTAGCATCACTGTCGTAAAAATAAACTTTTCCAAATTAACACCCTAATTAATTAAGCTAAGTGTCAAAACCATTTTTAACCTTTCTAACCAAATTGTATTTTTAAAGAAAAACTTATTTATTTAATTAGTAACAACATTTTCAATAAGTAAGAATCATACAACAATTATCCTGGGACATAATCCAATTACTTTAAACATTCAACATCCAAAATCCCAACATTTAAAACTTAATGTAAAACATATATGCTGAATAACTCCCAAAGTAACAGTACGAGAACTAACTGAAATATAAATGTCCCAACAAAACAGATAAATAGTGGAAAGGGCGACACATGCCCAATGAGGAGAATGATAGCAGTGGAATCAAGTAAATGAAATCGTCTAAGCAAGTGGCCTGCAACTCCCACCTAAGCTGCAGCTCGTTTCTTCCAAGGGATCCTAAGCAAGACGCCCCTATGACTGGGCACCTGTAGTACATACATATATATACAAGAGAGAGAGAGAGAGAGAGAGAGAGAAACGGGTCAGAGCCCGATAGTGTATATGATTTAAAAGTTGTTTAGCAAGTATTTAAATTGATACAGGCCAATGCAACAACATATTAGTGCGACACTCTCTTGAGAAATTCTCACCTCTCTTCTAATGTGCACACCTATCGCACTAACCTTCCCAGTGGTCTATCTCATCACATATCACGCTATCCTTTCCCAATGGTTTAACTTATCTTAGGTTATTCGTAGGATTAATAATTTAACGATTCAATTGTTTGAAAAGAATATTTCAATAGTAACCAAAGTTCTCATTTTAACTTTATTAATCAATAAAGTTTTCCAGTGTCATATATACTTTCTCAAAACAAGTATTTACAATTTGAGTCATCAACCATGTCCTACATATCAAATCACAGTAGGCAGTTCCAGATTTCAGAATTTCATATATATATTAACTACTCGTAAAATATATATATATATATATATATATATATATATATATATATATATATATATATATATATATATATATATATATAATAACAGCACCCCAAAATTAAACTATGGTGCGGGCATACTCTACTATCCAATCCCCGTATCACTCGTACTAAGGGAATACAAATTCGGAATCACTCTCGAACTGTATTAACACATACTCAAAAAATATTGAGGCGAAGCATAGATTCCAAGTCTCTAAGAGGATGGCATATGTCTGCGTCTCTTAGGACCGTCTGAACTATCACTGCGATAGCCTGTACCAAGGATATCTATACACAAACAATATGAGGCGAAGCATAGATTCCAAGTCTCTAAGAGGAAAGCACATACCCGCATCTCTTAGGACCGTCTGAACTATCATTCCGATAGCCTGTATTAAGGATATCTATCTTCTACGGTACAAGTCAATATCCCCCATAAAGGTCCCATCGAGATAAGACTGTCCCAGCGCGGAAACCTCAGGGATAGCAAGTAGCGTGGACATGATTTTCACACATAGATAGTATATGTATACACAATCATATAACTATACTAATATTACCATATCAATAATGGGTATATTCTCAATTCCCATAATTTTTACATTTGTATTTATTTCTCATTATTTAGTTATCACGTATAACCATTCACATCTTACTTTAATTTGAGGAACTTTTCCACTTACTACATAACGCTCATGGATTCTATCCTCCCAAGTATAAAATTCAGTAGGTATACACATTTATCCCAAAGTAACTCTCTTACGTGTCTCTCTCTTTAAATCATAAATTCACCGACCCTTATGTAATTATCCCAAAATACAATCTTTGCCCGACATCAAGGGTCCCAAAATTTATTCACATGTCCTACTGGTCTTCCCTATCTCCCAAAATATTTTATTAAGGATGTCCAAAAATTATTTCACAATAAATTGAACTTAACTAATTTAAAAAGGTAAATAGGAGTCTTCCAGGAGGGGTCGATCGATCGAGGTCTGGGGCTCGATCGATCGAACCTTCGATCAATCGAAGCTCTGGGCTCGATCGATCGATCAAGCAGGTATTGCGATTTCTGCAGTTTTGCAGTTACAGGTTCTAACACATTTCTTCATCCAAATCCATATTTTTCAATCCCAAACGTCTCAAAAATTGTACTACCAACATTATATCATCCTACTAGGTATTTCCAACGTGAAGCATGAGGAATTCTATCATTATACATGGATTAACCAACCAAAAAATATTATAATTATCAAGAACCCTAGAATTCTCTTAAACATGGTTCTAACAAGTATTTCCAGAGATTTCCTTATTGTAAACATCATAATTTCGTGGGTAATTCCTCTACATGGCAAGGGTTTCCAGAATTATCAATTTATTCATCACTACATGCAATTTCCTAACTCATATCTTAGGTTTCTTCCATAAAAACTCATTCTAATTATTCCTACACTAATATGAAAGATGCACCAACGAAATAAGCAAGATAAACACTTGCCTGGGATTTTTGGTGTTCTGATTTGCAGATGATTTTGGTGTGGTTGCGTAGCCCGTCGCGCGATCTACGCGTTGGTGGTGGTGGCGGTGCAAACGGATGGATTTTGGGCCTTGAATTTGCCTTGAGAGCTCTCTCCTTCCTCTCCTATGGCCGTTCTTGTGTTTGTGATTTCTAACCCTAGCTGACTAACCTAAATGGCTGATATAGATTACTGATTTTCGTGGGTTTAATTACCCATAATTGCGAAATGTCCAAAACGCCCTCCCGGGGTACTAATTAGGCCTAAAAACGCCCCGAGACCCAAACTAAACCCTCGGGTACATTTTTCTGACTATCTCGACCCTTCCGGACGCGTTGGCGCACTCAAAATGACCATACGGACGACTTATAAAATATTCACTTTTATTTATCAAAGTTTAGTCCCGACGCGACACGGGTGCGTCCCGACTCAAATTTCCAAAATTATCATTTTATTCACTCGTGACATTCAATATAACCAATATTACATATTACTTTGCTCATTAGTAATATTCATCAAATTTCCCATAATTACTAACCCTCGTCACGTTAATAATTATAACATAATTAATTTCCGATAATTACTAACTCTCGTCACGTTAATAATTATAACATAATTAATTTCCGGATTTTTATTAAATAATTAACTCACATTAAATTTAATAAATCCCCAAATTAATATAGCATAAAAATACGGGGTATTACAAGAACATCACGAGGGAGTGTTCAATAGGCATTTCATTTTATGCGAGTGTGATCGCTTGAGTTGGTGATATATCCACGAGTTCGGTTTTATGTTATCACCCGGTGATTGGGGGTACTAATTTGTTGCACCGTGATAATGATGGTGCTTGATTTTGAATCCATCAGATATGGGAATGTGTCTATGTTGTGGCCCTCGTTATGTATTAATGTGAATTAGAGCACGAGTAAGTAGTTAGTGACATGATGTTTAGTTAGATCGTGTGCGATTAAATACGCGTTTCGAAACCAAGTGTAAAATATTCAATTTTGATGATGTCAAGACTAGTGAATAGTCATAAAATTATCTTGATGGTCTTTTGATAATGGTAGAGTCATGTGTAGCTCGGTCAGTTTTCGCATGATTGATGATAGTGGTGCCAAGTGAGTGTCGTCATTAATGAAATGGATTGAGACATTTTTAGGTTCCAAATGTTGGACCCATTCATTGAAATGGGTGTGATAACCTCCGCTGTAGAGGGATAACAAGAGAGTGCATCGACCATTGTTGAGAAGTTTTGTAAGGAGGGTGTGTACTCTTGGGCAAACATCTGCGAATGGGTTAGTAAGATATTTAATTTTTACTTCAGTTATGTGTGGAGTACTGAGTGTTAATTTGGGTCGCGGTACGCGAAAAAACCTGCTACCTTGTATTTACGACCTTTGACCTGTTGGATAACACACCGTTCTTCATAAAGATCAGGTAGCATTGGGGTGATGGAAGATAAGTATCCGAATGGTGAGTGTGCCAAATCCGGTATTCTGTTTGGTATGATAAGTGGGAATTTTGGGTCTTACCTCAATGCTTGGCAAATGTACAAGCCTTATTCGTGGTTTGAAGAACCAAGTTAATTTCATGTTCGGTGAGAAAATTCTAAGATACTCACAGTCTAAGGAAAATCTTGTCGGATAGGTTGAATTCTTTTACGTGTTTTTAATAAAAGAGCGGTAAGTATAATCTAGCGAGGTTCTGTCGCCTTGGGTTAGAGTGACCAAACCGTGAGAAGTGGGGGTGTACAAGGGGGCATATTGCATCTCGGGTTAGTTCGAAACCTTTGGGTGAGGGATCATTGATCGCCCATAATGCAACTTTGTCGGTGTTATCTTGTTCGAGAGAGTATGAACCTTGTTGATATTATTTAACTAACTCCAACTTGGAAAGAAGGAACAATATTCGTAAGTGGATAGAAGTTGTATGCTTATGCACATGTGCAACATTAGTGGATCATAACGGTTTCCATATCGATTGACTCAACATGAATTTAAGTGCAAGGAAAGTGTTATTAACAACTCGGAGTAGAGTTGGCTTTTGAGCTTTCAGTACCATCTGTTCGATGTGATATCTGATGTCTGGGATCGCGACTCACAGTGTAGCTGGGGCAATATTGTTAGTCGATTGTGAGTTGAGTATCGAGGCATGATTAATGAATAGTGACATCTGTATTGAATAAGCAAAGTTGGATTATTTATTGTATGATTAACCGTTGCATCCAGATATAAAGTGGTTTTTGGAGTTGTATGATTCTTGTATTACTAGGGGTCTTGAGTTGACAAAATCCTTTTCTCTACAAGCTGATAGTAGTGTATCAGAGGGGTTCCTTGTTTGAATTTTGCTTACCAGACACTCCACACAAGAAACTTAGCGAGTCGGGACTTGGGGGTATTGATTTCTGGATCAACTTAGTAGTTTAGTTATGTTAGGCTTCGTGGTGAGAGTTCGGTTGTACAGTTAGAAATGGGAAAGTATCTCCATGGATTTCATTATTAGGTTGCCAAGATCGCAGCACGGTTATGATTCAATTTGGGTCATCATCGACAGACTAACAAAGGTGGATCATTTTCTTCCAGTGAGGACGGATTATATGACGGCACAGTACGCCACGGTGTTTATTAACGAGATTGTGAAGTTTTATGGGGTACCGCATGATATCGTGTCCGACCATGGCAGTGTCTTCATCTCGCACTTTTAGGGCGGTCTCCAGGAGGAGATGGGAGTTCAGTTGAGTTTGAGTACTACGTTCCACCCTAAGTTTGATGGTCAGACGGAGCGGGTAAATAAAATTTTGGAGGACATGTTGCGAGTTTATGTGTTGGACTTAAAAGGTGGTTGGGATACATATTTTCCATTGGTGGAGTTCGCATACAATAATAGTTATCAGCAAACTATTGGCATGGAACCATACGAGGCTTTATACGACAGGCCTTGTCGATCCCCTACATGTTAGTTATTCGGAGAGCACCGGATGCTGGGTCCTGATATTGTTAGAGAGACCTCGGAAAAGGTTGACTTTCGTGCACGGATGAAGACCGTGCAAGATCGTCAGAAGACTTATGCTGACATAAGGTGGAGGAAGTTAGAGTTCGCTATTGGGGACTAAGTACTGTTGGGGGTCTCACCCATGAAAAGCATTGTTCACTTTCGTGCCAAAGGGAAGCTTTCACCACGATACGTGGGGTCCGTTTATAGTGTTGGACAGGGTGGGGTCAGTTGCCTACCATTTAGCCTTACCCGACCAGCTCCAGTGGGTACATGATGTTTTTCATATATCCATGTTGAGGAAGTTCTTACGTCCCGAGGACTCACACCTACACATATATTTAGATGGGGTTGAGCTTCATCCTGATGGGAGCTACGAGGAGAGGTTGGTCAGGATCCTAGATCGTCATGAACAACATTTGAGGTCAAAAGTCATTCCTCTTGTTCGTGTTATGTGGATTAATCATGATGAGTCTGGGGCCACTTGGGAGAGAGAGGATGACTTGCGAATTAGTCACCCATATCTCTTCATGGAAGGTATGTGCGAAACTGCCTTACTTGACTCGAATCGATTTGCTTTATGCTGGATTTCGAGGATAAAATCCCGCTCGAGAGGGGGAGAATGTAATACCCCGCATTTTCGATTGAATTGAAATTGAACTAATTGAAGAAAAAAAAACTATGCTAGTATATATATTCAAAATGTTTGGAAATGAAACTATGCCAATATATATATTCTAAATATTTGGAAATGAAAAGTTAAAAATGAATTCATTAAGATACGAATGTGCGACTTAAATATTAGAAGCGAATTAACGCGTAAAAGGATCGAGAGGGTTAAATTTGGGGAAATGGCATTTTTATAAATAAACTAACCCTAGGTATAAATATAAAAGAAGAGAAGAAGTCTTCATTTTCTCATTTTACAAAAGGGGTATAGGGTTTGGTAAAGAGAGAGAGAGTAAGAAGAGAAGAAAGCTAAGATGATTTCAAGAGGATTCAACTTCTTCATACAATCTGAGGCAAGTTAATAACCTACATGTGTATAATATGTATCTATAATGAAATTTCACATGAACATGTATTTGGATCCTTAAATTAATATCAAATTGATGTTAAAAATGATATGCAATGTGTTAGGATCACCCTCCATATAGATTCGAATGAAATAACATCATTCTAGGGATTGAGTTGTAGAACAACCTCTTGAATTTGAGAAATCAATGAAATTGAGTAAATCGTCATATAAAAAACTGTGTTGAGCTGTTTTGGTTCCAAAAATGGATGTCTGCGTTGCCTTGTAGAAAATTATGTTCTGAAGAACTTTGTAGTTTTAAGTTTTTCCAAAAACGGATCGAAAAAGCCTCAAATCGGCGTTTTATATATCTGCGCAGCAAGTTGTCGTAAATAGGGGCGAACTGTATATATTAGTTTCAGGTCTGTTTTAAGCAGGCTATAGTAGTGTCATCGCATGTCCTTGAAAAAAATCACGTTCCGAACAACTTTGTAGTTTTAAGTTTTTCTAAAAACGGATTGAAAAAGCATCAAATCGGCGTTTTAAATTTCTGGGCAGAAAGTTGTTGAAATAACAGTGCTAATGTTCTTCATGTTGTTAGTAAGAGAATTGTGGTGTTGTGCCTAATATTCTAACTTGATCATATACTTATGGTTATTAGGGATATATAACCTTGAAATGATTTGATGTTGAATTAGTAAATTAATGATGTAAATTAGGTTATATTGTAAATAATGACTATTGTATAACTCGAGTAAGAGACTTGATACGATTGTATATATACATAAGCGTGAAATTGTTCTACATGTATATTGTTGAGTATACGCTAGACTAGTCCTCCGGTCGACGTAGGCACACGTTGAATGCGATTTTTTATGATTGATCCAGTTAGTTTTCGCTCGATTACCGTGTCGGAGATAAACCACCAGAATCGGACACACGATTGTAATGCGGGTCGGATAGAAAAACCTTGGAACGCCATGTGATTTAGGACTTAGTATGATTGTCCTTTCCATGTAATATTGGGGAATATTTGTGTGTAGGCCTAGTGTTACGAATTGTTCCCCCGGGTAACGATAGTGACCCGATATGACTTGTTGTGTGAGATATTATGCTTGTGTCTTAAAGCAATATCCCGAATCGATGCATTTGATATTATACTTGAAGGAAATATTTTGATACGTTAAATACTGAAATGAGATTAATAATGATTAATCATGATACGATATGAGGCTACACGTTACTCGAGTTTGGGTTGTGTAGTCACGACATAGAAGCATTGGTTGGGTAATTGAACAACTTTATTACTGGAGACGAGTAATGACCAGTGTGCTTTCATTATACGTACATATTATAATCTTATAGCTTGTTTTCTTGCTTTGACGTTCGTCTATCTTGCTTCTTGCTCCTCTCCTATATATATAATATATGATAGGTCATCGTCCCGCTGGACAATAGACTATGGAGCTTGATGAGTTCATATCAATCTTAGGATTCCAGTAGCTGTGGAGTTATTCTATTTTAATTTATGTCGTTTGTTTCCCTTTTCTTGAGGGTGGTATCAGAGATTAATATCACTTTGTTTATACTTGGGATTTGAGAGAATTGTTGTATTACTCTTTCCCGTTTTGTGTTGGGCCGCATGTATTGGCACTTTATATTTTTAGTTTGAGATTACTGATGGATTATTACAGTTAATAGTTATGAGTTGGTTTCACTTGTTATAGTTGTTATTATATGATTTGGTTGCACATATGAGAGTGTACATGTGTTACTTTACTGCATTTATTTAAATTATGTTTATAATGCCAACATATTGACGCTTCGCTTGAATTTAATTGGGCGTGGCTAATCGAATTAGATATAAAAAGCCGGGTTGTCACACAAATTAATTACTATACCTAGTTATCTATTCATCTCGATCAATGTTCCTTTTTTACTTACTGAACCTCATAATTCATTTTCTTTGACCCTTCGTTTACCGAGTCCTCTACCCCCCCCCCCCCCCCCCCAAGTTTTTATATGAAGTGATTTGTTAGTCCTGCTCCATGAGCAAATCAACGACGCTCCTAAAATTCATTTCAACCTCAACCACCCTCTTGCAATTTGTTGTAGATGGGGACAAAAAAGATTATGCAGGAAGGAAAGTGTAACACCCCATATTTTTAATGAAGTTTAAAATGGGATTAATTAGAATTAATTGTGAGATAATTAAAAATTAATCCGGATTTAAATATTACTCGGGAGTAAATTAATATGTGATTTATGTTGAATATTACTTGGTGATTAAAAGTATTATATATGATTATGACTTTACATATGATTATGATTTAATAAAATTATCGCGAGTGATGAATACGACAATAATGGAAATTAAGTCAGGACCCGCATGTGAGTCGCGTCGAGACTATATTTAAGTGAAATGAAAAATAAATTATTTTTATGTCACCCGAATGGTCGTTTTGACTGCGCCAATGTGTCCAGAAGGGTTTATATAGTTAAAATTGAGTACCCGGGGTTATGTTCGGGTCTTGGGAATTTTTTAGATTAATAGGGACTTATTTAGGTGGATTTTGGCCTTCTTAATGGTAGGTGAAAAGCCAGAAACGGGATTTCACCTTTAAAATCAAAGGTCGGGCTTAGGGAAGAGTCACTTTCACAAACCCAAAAGTTAAGAAAATTATGCAGAGTGTTAGAGAGAAAGTGGAGAGACACGAGAAAGAATTTCAAGAGCTTAAGGGGAGGAGTTGACAAATTTGTGCAAGAACAAACATGGAGTGAAGAACATTCGTGGAGGATATAATTCTTCTTCAATGGTTCAGACCTAATTGTAGTTTTGTCTCATCCTTGTGAATAAAGGATCCATTCAAGTGATAGGAGTGTGTCACAATATATATACATGAATTGTTATCACTAAAATTCGCTTGCGAGTCGAGTTTAGTGGGTATGTTAGTTTTAACAGTCTGGTAACAAACGTATTTATCATAAGTATCGGGACTTTTTTATGTCGCCCGTGAGCGAGCCGGGTGAGCACTACGAGCATATTTTATCGTTATAATTTACTACTGCTTTGAGTTAGCATGTAGCTCCTATTATGGTAATGTGTAGTGATTAATTAACGAAAGTTTGAATGATAGCATATTGAGTGATAAGACTATCGCACTGGATACTCCTGGGGGGTAATATTAATTTTGTTAGGCGCCACCTAAAATAGGGTTGGGCCTATATCGATATGTATACATGAAAATTTCATGGAATCGTAGACCTCAGTGAGTATGTTGTCTAGTTATATGTGATCCTGGTGCGAAGGGATTTATTTAATAATGTGACTCAGGCGCGATATAGCTCATTATGTATATAGCGCCGCGAACTTGAGATAGTGAGAGCACCATGTTTCATGTTAATTCTAAGGGACATGCGGAGATGGTGGGAATGTATATATTATGGACCGAGGGCCTTACGGATCTCGATAACCGACTATGTTATGTAGTAGTGTATCGGGGGGTTCCTTGTTTGGATTTCGCTTTTACGAGACATCCCACGCATGAAACTAGCAAACGTCGGGAATTGGAGAGAAGTTTGGTCGATGGTATATGTGTTTCGTACTTTGATCATTGTACATTTATAAGAATATAAGATAATTCCACTATGACTTAAGGCCGGAAGAGTCTCCTAGTTCTGACAAGAAAACCAGTACATAATGGTTACATCATGAATAGAAAAGTATGATTTGTATAATAATTCACGAGATATAGGGTGTATGGGCACCCTGGGTAATTGAAAGTATTGTATCAGGTAGTAGATTATGATTGTCGTGTGAATTCGAAAACATTTAGCTAAGGAAGTCGAAGCTTATTCTGTAAGATTTGTCAGAGGCTTACGTTTAACGAGAAACTGATTTTTAGAGCAAGGGGAAGGATCTGTGACACGCTGTGAGGAAAAGTCACATAGATCAAGGTTAGAGGTACATTTGAGAGAATATAATATGTATCATGTTATAAATGACAATGGTGATGGGATTTAATGAAGAGAAATATTGCTAAATTCATTTTGCAATGGGTCACCTGTCTATTGGTAAAGGGTGGACTATCCGAAACCAGCTGGGGTTTCTTTAACCATTAGGGATTCTTTAGTAGTAATGGGAAAGAATTCCCAAGGATTTTATCATGGAGGGGGTCACGATACTATATGGTGATAGTGGATTGGTTGACTAAAGTATCTTCCGTTACAACAGTTAGGATTGATAATACTACGGGACAGTATGTACAGATCTTTATAACCGAGATAGTGAGGTTACATAGGGTAATGTATAATGTTGTGTCTGATTGAGACAAGATCTCTGTCTTTTGAATTTAGAAGGACGAATGGACAGAACAAGTGGACTAATCAGATGTTAGGAAAATAAATTATATGTGTACCCTTGGATTTTAGGGGAGGACGAGAGCAATCCCTTCCACGAGTTGAGTTTGTGTATAATAACTCATATAAGTTCACTTTTGGGCATAGTGTCCGTTGAGGTATGGCAAGATAAGCCTCGTTGTTCTCCTGCTTGTTAGCTAAATGTGGGGGACCAAGTACTATTGCAAAAATCAGATATCGGTTGATACTTAGAGTATATAATGTGTAAAGTATATACTGCACAAATAACTTACTTGTATGCGATCGTCGTGAGACAAGATCGTACGTATCTAAAGAACGATTAATCTACTAATATGCGATAGTAGAAGACTAGATAATGAATATCTAAAATAAGTTTAAGTAGTGAAACTTAAACGGTAAGGCTTGGGCAAGAACCTACGTGGAAGGATAACCTAAAATTTAAAACGAACATATGTGAGGTGTTTATTATTAAGGGTATTTGATAGCGTACTGTATGGACGGTACAGAGTAATTTACTCATGAGCGCGAGGATACGATGCGCAACATATACCCGAGTCGTTCGTATCTGTTATACTTTTTCCGAATTTCGGGACAAAATTTCATTATAAGGGGGGAAGTATGTAACACCTCGTATTTTTAATGACTTTTAAAATACGATTAATTATAATTAATTGTGAGATAATTGAAAATTAATCCGAATTTAAATATTACTCGGGAGTAAAGTAATATGTGATTCATGTTGAATATTACCTGGTGATTAAATGTAATATATATGATTATGACTTTACATATGATTATGATTTTATAAAATTATCGCGAGTGATGAATACGACAATTATAGAAATTAAGTCGGGACGCGCGTGTGAGTTGTGTCGGGATTATATTTAAGTGAAATGAAAAATAAATTATTTTATGTCATCCGAATGGTCGTTTTGACTGCGCTAATGTGTCCAGAAGGGTTTATATAGTCAAAATTGAGTACTCGGGGGTTATGTACGGGTCTTGGGAGTTTTTGAGATTAATCGGGGCTTATTTAGGTGGCTTTTGGCCTTCTTAATGGTAGGTGAAAAGCCAAAAACGAGATTTCACCTTTAAAATAAAAAATTGGGCTTAGGGAAGAGTCACTTTCACAAACCCAAAGGTTAAGAAAATTATGCAGAGAGTTAGAGAGAAAGTGGAGAGACATAAGAAAGAATTTCAAGAGCCTAAGGAAGGATTTGACAAATTTGTGCAAGAACAAACCTTGAGTGAAGGAAATTCGTGGAGGCTATAATTCTTCTTCAACGGTTCAGACCTACGAATTAGAGGCAGGTGATTAACTATTGCAAATTCTAGCATGTATATTGTCCATGTTAGGTTGTTTAGAAAATTCTAAAAAGTGATATGATTTAAGATAAATTTTGATGAATCTTTTAAATGAGAATTGTGTAGGAATGATCTCTTTCTGAGTTAGAATTAACTCCATGAAATATATGAATTACTTGGTGAAGAAATTTGGAATTTACATATGTAATTGATGATAAAGTCAAAACTAGAACTCTTGAGATTGAATATGGAATCTGGGTATATTTATACATATTGATGATGCTTAATTAATTTGGATACGTTAGAACTTGCCCATATATGTTAGTATATGATTTGGGTTAAATGAAAATAAATTTGGAGATGTCTTAATATGATTTTGAGGATGAAAAAGTGTAAAACCCGTAGGTAAATATATGCAAAATCTCGGCAATATTTGGTCTTCGATCGATCGACTCCCCCTGAAAATGTGATTTAATTCCTATTTAAATATTTGTTTAAATCCCAACTTTGAGAAATATATGGTGATGATTAATTGAATAAATAGGTAATTAAAGAAGGGCAGTAGGGTATACTTAAGACCCGAAAAATATTATGGAATGGAATGAGGGGAAATTAACGAAGTGTGAATTAAATTCATTATGGTGGAAAAATATATATATTAGGATTTAAATCGAATAAAGGATGATTTAAGGTTATGACCAGTAGTAAGGAAGTCATTATTACTGGAATAACCTTAGGCTTATATGGGATTAACCCTAATAGGTGAAATAAAAGGGTAAAGATTGAATTAGGAATTATCGAGATATAAACCTAATTGAAGATGACTTTAATTCATAGAAATTCGGGTGTTGTGAGGACATGGACTTATAGGATATGAGTGATTACCTACTGAATTTATATGAGAAATAAATGATTACCCTTCGAGTGATGAGAGAAGCTAGTGAATATAATTTAAGAAGTAAAGTCATAATCTGTAAATACGTAGGATATGTAAGATAAATATAGTACGCATTGAAATATTTATACGGGTTGTGCGTGTGCCCTATTGTTATTATATATAGGTGGGGTGAATACCTATATTATTTATATTGTGTGTATAACATACCTACACTGCTTGGTATCGGGGTGAAGGTTGCGCATTGTGGACGGTCATATCCCTATATGCCTTCGGGGGGATTTTGATTCGTACCCTAAGCATAGGACCTTGGACACGTGCTATCGATTGAGAATGGCAGTTTCGACGGTTGAATGGGAGCGTGGGTATGTGCATGACCCATTTGGCTGGGAAGTATGTTCACCTCCAATATTTGTGATATGAGATTTATGGTTCGTGAAAGATGTCGAACCAACAGTCCCTTGTACAATGCGAGATGTACCCGGACATGATATCAGAGTATGCATGCACCGCAGTTGAGTCTGGTAGGGTGCAATATTGTACATATTATAGAGTCAATATACACACACACACACACACACACACACACACACACACACACACACACACACACACACACACACACACACACACACACACACACACACATGTGATATTATCTACTGTGTGACATTTAGTAGATATGAGGTAATTTACTATGTGAAATTTGTAGATTAAAATATATATTCTGGGGTAAAATCTACTATGTGAAATTGTAGATGAAAAATGGATAATAAGATCAGATTGTAATAAGTATGTGAATACTTAATCCTAAAGTTGTGAAAGTTCATATTAAATAGAAATGAACTGGGTTAATTATCATAAATATTGTGTGGGAAATACGAGGAAATGATATGGGGCAGAATCCTAATAGAGAACCTTAATTAGGGAGAATATAAGGTACGTCAGGCGTGCACACTAGATGAGAGGTGAGAATTTTCAAGTGAGGGCCTAAGAAGCTAACCTACACATAATAATTGGTTAATTGCATTTGTTAAGCACATGCTATTTTTAAAAATCTTTTATAATCAGGCTCTGACCCGTTTTCGTGCATATTCTCTTCTCTATTGTATCTTGTACATCAGGTATCCAGTATCAGGGATGCCGACATATAATATGAATATCTCGACGGGTTATAGTTGCTACTTGAGAGGCAGATTTGTTTAGACGCTTCCATTCTGTTGATTCACACATCTGTAGTGTCTACTTTCATTTAGGGCATGTCGCCTAGGATTTTAGTTATTTCATTTATATTCTAGAGATCGTAATTACTTATGTTAGTACTATTAATATCAGTTTTATTTGATGGTAATGAAATATTTTAACTGGAGAGTTATTCCAGTCACATTTAGTCTTGTTCAGTTGTGATGTGATGTTATCTATTATTACTACGCTTTGTGGAATGGTTTTAATTAAATTAAAAATGGAAAAGTTTTGACACTAGCCTAATTATTTATTAGGTGAATTAATAAAGAAATTATTTTTCAAAAGTGATGCTAAGAATGAACCAACTGGATATTCTGATTTAATTTAAGAAAGGACTGATCACCCGGTATTTAAATAGGCGGGGTGTCACATAAAGAAAAAAATAAAGTAAGTTGTTTACGATTTTTCTTATCTGTACATATGAACATTGCTTGCATTTCGTCATTTTTTATGCGTTTCAAAATGTAATGTTTTATTTTGTAACATGGATTTGAATTAGTTATAGTATATTTGGTTGTCGAATGACATGTCATGATTACTTTCGATAGATAACTCATATGGTGTTTATAGTTCTCGGATTTATAAAATAGATGTTAAATGAATGAATAATATTATATGAACCGAACATATGTATAAAAAATTATCGAAAGTTCTTTAAATGTGCGCATCTTGCATGATGTAGAGTACATGTAAAACACATACGACAAATTTTTGCTACCCAATGTCGGTGTTATATCATTACATTTATAAATTCAAAATGTGAAATTTAAATTTAAATCAAATAAATATCTAAAACATAAAATGTCTTTCCATGGTTAATTAGTTTAAGGAATGTATATTGTTTTTGGCAAACGACATCCTTTCGATATGTATGACGAGCATGATTCATATCATCTTTTTTGTTACATAGAAATTAAATTGTCGTATTCGTGACATCATAAGAAATTTAAATCCAACGGCCACGCAACGCATGGCTTACACACTAGTATAATATAATATAATAGATTACACACTTTTAGAACTTGCAATAATGTTGCTTAAGCATATAGGATATTCAATTTTACATAGAATATTGCAAAATTTTATATCTAGTCGTAAAAATATAAAATATAAATAATTGACATGGTAAAACTAATTTTGCATTCTGGCGGAGTAGTGATGGTGGGAGTTTTGATGACAGGAGGTCTTTTGACATCCTTAGTCCAATGATTGAAAATAAAGCAAATTTAGTATTTATTCCGTGTTTTAGATAAAACACCTTATTCTAACAAAAAAATAGGAACTAGATTTATAAGGAAAAATAAAGACGAAATTGATTTTTTTAAGTAATAACTTTAATTATGGACTTATAAAAAAAATTAATTGTCCTTTCGTGAGGTAGAAAATGAAGGGGATATTAAAACAATTGTATCTTAAGATGGTAAAAGGCCATTTTTGGTGTTAAATAATTTTATGGACTAATTTTATAACACATTGTTTCTTGTCCTTTAAATATAATGAAAATATTAACAAGTAATTTATATAAGTGATGTTCGCATAAATATTATTTTATTGGTTCTATCAAAATAAATTTTCCTCAATAGGTCCTATGTATATATCTAATAGAACTTATTGGAGCAAAAAATTTTTTATAAGACCTGTTGGGGAAAAAATTCATAGGACCTATTTGACTACGTGCTTAGTAAATGGGACCAATTAGTAAAAATCTTTTTTAAATTAATGTTTAAGGGTGATATATGATTGACTAAGGGATTGCTTGTTTGTTTTTTCTTTTTGAGCCACAATCTAAATTGATTTGACTTTATGTATCATTGTATTAATAGTGTTGTTGTTGATAAACGCTAGTGCCCTGGGGTTATATGGAAACACCACCAAGTTTTAGTTTTGTTTAATTTTTATATATGCACAAGTAAACCAAGTGTTGTGTTAAATAATTTACCAATTTTAGTCTTGACCTAAGCATGCATCTAGGTGAGAATAAGTGAGAATAAAAACATTAATCCCAACATGATGATGTGCAAGGAAAATCCACAGTGGAAAGAACCTCGGACGGTCCAGCCACACAAGTCCACGGTGATATAGAGGGTGTTACAATAACGAATTAAACTTATTCACAAACTCAATGCCTTTAAGCCTTGACGTGCTTCCTCATTCATTGTAACCTTCTTCGCATTTACTACTAGAAACCTTCCAATGATCACACAATTCAGTCTTCTCCCACATCACGGTATCCCACCAATCTTACACAACACTAAACGCGATCTCTACTACTCTAAATGCTCACATTACGAAGAGCAAACAACTATGGTGTAACACATAAGATATCACAAATAAGAATATAGATGTATGATTCTTGGATCTCAAAATTCAGTGTAAATAAGGGTTTGGAGGCTTTTGAGTTTTAATAGGAAAGTAATTTTTGCTAAAATTCTCAAGTAAAAATATTCAACGCACGCCTATTTATAGTATTCATGAATTTCAAAGTGTCCAAATCTCGTATGGACAAAAACTATAGGTTCATTCGAACGAAGTCACTAATCTCGTTCAAATAAAAACCGTCTTGTTTGAACAAGTTAGCATATCTCGTTTGAACAAACTTCGAACGATCTTTGAACGAGATCATGCTAATAAACAAATGAAACTCATTTGAACTTTATTTGAAGTTCGTTCTAACTACATTCACTAACTCGTTTGAATGAACTTAACTGATGATACTGGAAACACCACCACAAGATAAGATATGAACAAGCTCAAACAAGCACAACAATAGCAGCAAGAGTATATGTATGTATAGTAGGAGAAGAGGACGAACACTTATTTATAAGTGGTTCAGCCAATCTGGCCTATGTCCACTGTGAGCGTGTGTGAGTAATATCACTAAATGAAGGCACTATTGGCCATGGATACAATCTCTCAAGCTTTCTCTCTTTACTGTATAAAATGACAGAGTTTCAGCTAGGGTTACCAATTATCCATCCTTTACAATGTTGAGGATGACCTCAATATATAGTGCTTGGGGGGTGTAATATACCCTCTAAGCATGCAATGTGCATGTGCATGGAGATCCAGCCAGTGCAAGGATGACACATGGTTGATCTCAACTAAGTAATGATGACCTTAATATTCCCTCACATGGAGGGAATGATTCAGTTATAACAGATTTGTCCACATGTTCCAAGCCATACATGTGCGCGTAGATGCTCGGTTGTCTTTGCTTGGTACCAACCTCAGCCTGGATGAGTATGAGGTTAGTGAAGTACGACCCTTATCTTGGCTAAGATCAAGGTTCTATGAAGACCTCGACCAAGATGGCCGACCGAGGCTGATGCCTAATCGAGGTGATGCTTATAACGTTGGCTGTGGCCGACCTGATGAATGATGATATCACAAATGGTTAATCCTGAGCTCTTGTTACCTCGACCGTCATACAGGCCAAGGTTAATGTCTTTGAGCTAGCATGTGCACTTTGGGCATATCATTAATAATCTCGTTTGAACGATTTTTAAACAAAAAATACATTTTCTTTTAAAAACTCATTTTTTTAAAAATAGCGTTAAATAATATTTTGAAAACAAACCCAAATAAATCCAAGATAAAACGTAAACATGTACTCATACCTTATCGAGATCCCTCGAATGTTGAAAATGAAACTCAGTACAAAACATAATGTGTACTCGAAGTCGTTTTAGCTTGGTCGCTACATCTTCAATCACACATCACAGGCTTGAAGGATAAGCAACTGAAATCCTAATGACCTATGACTCAAATAAGTTTTGTACAGACATGGAATAAAGCCAGTATATACAAATTGACTCGATTCAATAAAAATTCCTTACAGTTGTTGTTGTTGTTATTTTAGGTAAATAAATAAACCTTGTTCGCTAAATGTGTAGTGTGAGGTCCAAACCATAATTATGCCTAATATCAGTCGGTCCGAGCAAGCCCAACAGATCAGCATGTTTCCTCAGTCCGGTCCGCCAATGAGGAGATTAGCACAAGCATTTATCACGTATATAAATACAAATACTTATCACTTAAATATCAACGGGCTTAGTTGGTTACCTACAATCTCAGACGAGATATTCAAGAGTTACCACATGAGCCAATAATAAGCTGGGAGAGTTCCTTAAACAACTCAACCACTTCACATCACTATAAATATAACCCTTACCCTAGGGTCAAAGGGGATGTGATTTTCAAACCTTGATAGACATTAATAAAAATTGAGTGACCTCTCTGTGGACGTAGGTAATTTGCCAAATCATGTATATTTGTGTGTTGTGTGGCATTTTAATATCCTTTTATTACTTGCTTTTTGGAATTCTTTCATTATGATTACGTGCACTCTCAATTGGCTCCATCAGTGAGAATCGATTTCCTGGGAGGACCTGCTTGAATACCAGCAGCTCGATTTATAACCAGCAGCTCGCATCCAAAGAGGATGGACTCTATGCTCCTGATGAAGAAAAAGCCGCAGGAGGACCTGCTTGAATACGCCAAGCGTTACTGGGAGATTTTTAACAAGGTGGAAGATTTATCAGAGCAGGTCGTCGTGGCATATTTCAATATTGGCTTGCTCCCTACCTCCATATTGCACCAGTCCCTCACTAAAAAATAAGCGGACATCATCGACGACCTCATGTCGTGTATAGAGAAGTACGCCAAAGTGGAGGGCGTGGTCTATACCAACCAGGCAGAAACTTGTCATGCTAAGGTGAAAGGCAGCGATAAGGAGAATAACCCCAAAAGGGGGAAAAAGAAGCAAAATGGTACTAAGAACGTGGGCAAGATGGATTTGTCCAAAGATTTTCAAGTCATCAATACAATTTTTAAAGAACTAATTTATAAGATCCTAGGAAAGATCAAGGATCAGTAGTTTCTCAAGTGGTCGAGAAAAATGGGAGGGGATTTGACCAAGAGGAACAACGCACTCTGGTGCACGTTCCATAAAGAAAACAAACACAAGATGGAAAATTATAAAGCACTGAAATCTCATCTAGAAGAGTTGGCCTAGGCAGGGCACTTGAATGAATACATAGAGAAAAAGTATGACTAGGTCATTACCAACGGTGACCAAAAACTAGACAACGTCCTTGTAATACTCATGCCCAAGATTCTATCTATTTCCGATAAATTTGTAGTTATAAATGAATATTGAGATTTAACTATCTTTGTTGCCCTCGCGCTTATAGAATATGAGTTTTTATGATTTAAATTTTCATAGTGGAAATCTCGAGTCATTCGAACAAGGTGTCCATGTCGTTCGAACGAGTCATTGGAATGAAGTTCGAATGAACATTTAATGACTGCAGTAATGGTGGATTTCCCTCGCTTTTTGGAATCTCGTTGAAAGCTTGTGTTCGAACAAAGCCCCTTGTCATTGGAACTAAGGGGGCCATTCCCGTTCGAATGAAGTACTTCTCATATCATAGTTAACCCTAGTTTTTTGCCTCGTTAGATGCTCATTCGATCGAAGACGGATCTCGTTCTAATGAGATCAGAAGTCGTTCTAACGACCGGAGCTGAACTCAAATATTTTTGCATATTTTTAATGTGCTGTCAACACCATAACTATTACATCTATAAGGTGTCAACCTCTGGTGATCTAGATAAAATAAAACGTGTTTGGAATACTTGGACTTGGTTTTAAATAATTTCTTTTAGGGTTTGTGGGTTACTTAAGAGAGAGATGGAGGGGGGTTCTTACACCCATTATATTATCAACCATAATTCCTCTCTCTCTAGTTGCATGACGACATCCTCTCCCCTAAGCTACTTCCACCATAACTACACCAAATCTCCACCTTAATACACCATTCCCACCCCATCTCAAAGATTTATTATCACTCTCAAAGCTTTGCCAAGGGTAGAAGTGGGTTGAGTCAAGAAAATAGGAGAATCTAAGTTAGATTTGGAGTGTTTTTAAGAGCTTTTGAAGTATTTGGAGTTAAAGCCTTCCACCTTCATCTTCTTCTTTGTCTCCTCTTTAAAGATTAAGTTAGGGTCTATCTGTAATACCCCGTAATTTTATTGATTTTTATTTAAGGGATTAATTGAATTAAATGAAAATTAATTGGGAATTAATCTGGATATAAATACTAGCGATATGTGACTTAGTATTTGATTATGATGTTAAAATTGAATATTTCATGAGTATTGAAAATATTAAAGTTGTCACGAGGCTGAAATACGACAATTTGGAAACTTAAGTTGGGACGCGCGTGTCAGTCGCGTCAGAAATGAATTTAATTAGATTAAAAAGTAATTTACATTTTTATCAACCGAATAGTCATTTTGAGTGCGCCAACGTGTCCGGAAGGGTCGAAATAGTCAGAAAAAACTAGCCGGGGGTTTAGTTTGGGTTCCGAGACATTTTTTGGCCAAACCGGCAACCTAGAAGGGTATTTTGGTAATTTTAAAAATAACGAAATGAAAACCCACGAATTTTTTAGGTAAATTAAAGATTAATAAAAGAGACACCAAGGCCATTATCAGCCAAAAGTGAGAGAGTGGGCTACGAAGGTTTTGAGAGAAGTTAGAAGAGAGGCTAGAGGGTCTAAACCAAACCATCTCCCCATCACCAGAAATTGGAAAGGATTTGTGACCGAAAAGAGGAGAGAATCAACCTTGAATCATCGACAACAATCTGAAAAACGAATCTAAAGCAAGTGATTTGATATTTTTAAGTGCATTGAATATTTCTTTCATATGTAGTGTAGAAAACTGTTTATGTCTTGGAAATTTTGATGAAGAACACCCAATGGAATTATTGTGAAACTTGTGGTTTTGGGTAGGAATTTGTATGTAGAATGATTATGGACGAATTCAATATACAAAACATAACTTTTGATGATCTGAAAACGGATTAATAAGCAGTCTTTTTATGAAATTAAATTATGGGTTCAAGTTCATAGGGTTTGGGACAAGAATTGGGGATTTATGACTTTGACATGTTAATTTGTAAGATTTGACCCCAAAAGTATGTAAAGGAATGATCTAGGGTGACTAAAAATAGTTTACAAACATTAAAACGTAACTTGGATAGTCTTAGGATGAATTTAGATAAGAGAAGAATGAAGAAAAACGAATTTGGAGATTTCTGGGCGAAGTCTTCCATCTCGTTAGAAGACCTGCCCAGGTCGTTCGAACGACCTCGTTCGAACGAGAGTTTTAACGAGATGATAGTATCCTTTTTAACGAGTTGGTAGTTCATTCGAATCCATTCGTTCGAACGACCTCGTTTGAACGAGATTTCTAACGAGTTGACATAATGGCCTTTTTAGGCCTGATTGTATTTCAAACTTCCCGTAGACCTATTTAATGGAGTACTAACCTTCCCTTATTGACTAGTGGGTATAGTTGTGTGATTGGAGTACACTGAGGAGTAAAACTTAGAAATTGGTAGTAAACCGGATGACATTTGTGGGTTAGGAAACGAGTACCTAAAATCACTACGTGAGGAGAGTTGATAACTTTAATGTATATAGATCGGGGACTTGTAAATTGAGTAACATTAAACGACGATATAGGGATGAGAAATATACTTCTATTAATATTATGGGATACCTAAGATGTGTGAATGCTTGGTATAAATAGTATTTGTGTATAGCATACCTACCATACTTGCTATCACGTGAGGTCGGCGTTCGATCGGGGCCATCTAATTTTTGTGTGCCTACTAGGGGGGATTTAGATTGGTACTTCGAGGATATAGGTCAGAGAAGGACTTATTGAGAAGTTAATAAGTCTGTTGATCATGGGAGCGTAGGTATGTGCGTGACCCATGTGATGTGAACTATGTTCGCCTCCACTATATGTGATTGTTGTATATTGAAAACGATTCCTGAGAGATTCGGAATACGTGGTCCTTATGTACGTGATGTATCGGGATGGGATAGCAGAGTATGTGTGCACCACAGCTTAGTCTCAGGGTGCCAGTATTGTATATTTATGATGAGAATAATATACTGCAAATTGAAATGTACTGTCATGAATAAATGTAAGTGTGAATAATAGCAACAATTTAGTAGAGTTAAAAATGGAAAACCTCTAGTGATTAAGC
The DNA here is from genome assembly GCA_949130495.1 of Sambucus nigra. Lineage (NCBI taxonomy): Eukaryota > Viridiplantae > Streptophyta > Magnoliopsida > Dipsacales > Adoxaceae > Sambucus > Sambucus nigra. The sequence continues at coordinate 531,122,098 of OX422221.1, read as the reverse complement.
ATGACTAATATGGGAACTAAGAAGGAAACCAAAACTCTCTGTTTAAATTAAGATGTCGGGACTTAAATCGTGAATCGTATAGAAATGTTAGATTGTGTATTGGACTAGTTAGATGTGACACCCCTCCTAATTAAATACCGGGTGATCAGTCCTTTATTAAATTATAATCAAGGTGAACGGTCGGTTCATTCTTAGCATCAATGTCGAAAAAATAACTTTTCCAATTTAAACACCCTAAATAATTAAGCTAAGTGTCAAAACCATTTTATACATGACTTTCCAAATTTTATTTAAAACCAATAATTTAAAACTTTACATAATTCATAATTTAAGGATCAACTAACAAATATACTGGAACAAACAATCCAATTAATTAAACATCCAACTAAGTAATTCCAACATTTAAAACTTAAAGGAAAACATCCTGACAGTAATAAACCCAAAAGTACAAATAGTGGAAATAAATAAATCACAATATCAGGTAAGTAACTGAATAATGGAAAAAGGGCGACACATGCCCAACTGAATAAATAGTGCTAGAAGTGGAATCAACAAATGAGGTCGTCTAAACAAAAGGCCTGGAACTCCCACCTAAGATGCAGCGCGTTCCTTCCAAAGGATCCTATGCAAGACGCCCCTGTGGCTAGGCACCTGTAATATATACATATATGTACAAAAGAGAAAAGAAAATGGGAACGGGTCAGAGCTCGATTGTAAAAACGATTTAAAATTTGTTTATCAAGTATTTAAAATGTTTACTGGACAATGAAACAACATATTAGTGCGGCACTCCCTTGAGAATTTCTCACCTCTCTTCTAATGTGCACGCCTATCGCATTAACCTTCCCAACGGTTTAACTTATCTTATCTTAGGTTGTTCGTAAGATTTAAACTGACAAATTCAATTGTTTAAGAGGTTAATTTCATTTAACAACAAAGTTCTCCTTTAAACCTTATTTACTAATAAAGTTTCTCAGTAACATATTATACTTTTCAAACACTTATTCCAAAATTAAAATAGTTATTCCATTCTTACTTACCATAGACACATCAGGTAGTTCACAAATTCCAGGTTTAAATATATATATTAAATACTCATATAATATATATATTCTAACAGCACCCCACATAATAATTATGGTGCGGGCATACTTTGGAATCACTCTCGAACTGTATTGAAACAAAAAACAAACAATATTGAGGCGAAGCATAGTTTCCAAGTCTCTAAGAGGTCAGTACATGCCCTCACGTCTCTTAGGACCGTCTGACTATCGATCCGATAGCCTGTACCAAAGGATTTCTATCTTCTAGGGTACGATTCAATATCCCCCATAAAGGTCCCATCGAGATAAGACTGTCCCAAAGCGGTAACCTCAGGGATAGCAAGTAGCGCGGTAATGATTTTTACACGTATATAGTATATGCATAACACAATCATATAAATATACTACTATTACCATATCAAGTTTAGGTACATACTCACGACCCATAATTATGATATTTGTCCTTATTACTCGTTATTTAGTTATCACGTATAACGTTTGCCTCTTATCTTAATTTGTGGGATTATCCCAACTTATCAAGTGACATTCGTGGATTTCTATCCTCCCAAGTGTAATTTCAGTAGATACTCATTTATTTTCCAACGTAACTACCTTACGCGTCTCCCCCTTTAATACATAGTTCCATCGTCCCTTATATGTAAACATCCCCAAAAAATGTAAATCTCGTCTTACATTAAAGGTTTCATATTTTTAATAAGTCCTACTGGTCTTCTTTATCTCCCACAATATTTTAATAAGGATGTCCAAAGATTATTACTCATTTAAATTGAATTCAACTATTTAGAAGGGGAAATATGAGTCTTCCAGGAGGTGTCGATCGATCGATGGCAGGAGCTCGATCGATCGATGAGTCGATCGAACGATACTTCTGGTTCGATCGATCGATCAAGCAGGTATGACGAATCTTCATAATACCAGTTACGGGTTCTATCATCCAACATCATCAAAATCCAAATTCTTAACTCCCAAACTCCGAGAAATTTATACCACAAACATTCTAAACCCATATTAGCAATATTCTACGTAACGCATGCGAGTTTTCATCAAGATTCATGGATTAAAAGGGCCAAAACTTATATAATTCTCATGAACCCTAGAAATTTCTTTAAATTAGTTCTTCTTATTCTTTTCCCAGAATTTCTACTTCTAAACCAATATAAATTCATGGTTCAACCTCTACATGTGAAAGGGATTTCCAGATTATTGTTTATATCATTACAACATGCGATTTCTAATCACCAACATGGGTTTTCTTTCATAAAAACTCATCCTAATCAACCCTAGACTAATATGAATGAAGCATTAACGAAATTAAGCAAGATAAATACTTGCCTGAGAATTTTTATTTTTGATTTGTGGACGAAATTGGTGTGGTGATGAACCTGGTTACGCGATCTATCGTTTAGCGGCGACGGCGGCGCAAACGGAGGAGTTCTTGGCCTAGAACTCTTGGGCAAGCTCTTTCTTTCCTTCTCCAATGGCCGTCACTTTTTTTTGGTTGTGTTAACCCTAGAAGACAACCCTAAGCATCTGATATAACCTAACAATTTTCGTGGGTTTTCTGGCTTAAAAATGTAAAATGTCCAAAACGCCCTTTCGAGGTGTTAATTAGGCCTAAAAATGCCCCGAGACCCAAACTAAACCCCCGGGTACATTATTTTGACTATCTTAACCCTTCCGGACACTTTGGCGCACTTGAAATGACCATACGGGTGACTTATAATTTATTCACTTTTATTAATCAATATTTAGTCCCGGCACGACATGGGCGCGTCCCTACTTAAATTTTCAAAATTATCATTTTATTCACTCGTGACATTTAATAGAACCAATATTATATATTACTTTACTCATTAGTAATATTCAACAAGTTTCCAATGATTACTAACTCTCGTCACGTTAGTAATTACAAAAATAATTAATTTTTGGATTTATATTAAATTAATAACTCACATTAGATTTAATAAATTCCCAAATTTAGAAAGCATAAAAATACGGGGTATTACATACTTCCCCCCTAATAATGGAATTTCGTCCCGAAATTCGAAAAATAAGGTATACCTGGTAAGAATAAGTCCGGGTATCTCTCTCGCATATCTGCCTCGCGCTCCCAGGTGGATTCCTCCACTACACCAAATCTGCCCCTTTGTCAAGGTCAATGACCGTGACATTTCGAGGCGAGATAACTTTTTTTGTCACGGTCATGTCACGGTCATTGACCTTGACAACCTTGACAAAAACACGCATTTTGTGTCACGGTCGTGTCAAGGTCAATGGCCGTGACACGTTTGTCACGGTTATAAAACGTGACAAAGCCGTGACCCTTTTTAAAAAAATTGTCACGGTCAATGACCGTGACAATTCTGGGCAGAATTAAAAAAAAAACTGCTGGGCAGTATGGCCACTGCCACTGCCACTGCCCAGCAGTATATTTGTACCTGTTATAGCAACGTTGTACCCGTTCCAAACATCATATATCCGAACAAACTAAAGATAATGCAAATATATATTCAAATAAGAAACTATTTAAAAAGAAACAACATCACCATCATTTTATATCAAATCTACAAACTATTTGCATGGAAAAGAGATTTTGTACCGCGAGGCTCGGGAACACCTCCTTATCCTTCCCTTCTTGTCCGAATAGCCACATAAGTATAGAGCATATGTGGCCTACCCTTAGGGCCACTCCCTGTCCCCTGAATTGAAATAAAGTAAAATTAGTATCCTCCCCTCAAATATAGATAAATATAAATCGTAATTGAAATCGAAATCGAAATTGACATATAAATATAAATACATTACCTGTAGTGTCACTCAAACAGCTAACTTGAGCTCATATGGCACCTCCTTCCAACTAATGTACCTCGGGCAATCGTGTCAATTATAATTCTCTTCATATCTAAACACTAAGAAATACCATAATCCTATGGAGGTATGCGTTGCAAATTCCTTCCAACCGTTGTGTAGCCAAAAATCAGCAGTTGAAGTTGTCAACTCCACCTTTGAATGGTCTCCCATGTTTTGCTAGAAGTTCCAAGTGGTGGGGTATGGAAAGTGGAATTGACAACTTCAACTGGTGATGTTTGGCTACATAACGGTTGGGAGGAATTTGCAGAGCATCGCTCCATAGGATTATGGCATTTCTTAGTGTTCGGATAGACGAAGAGATTCAGTCTCCTCTCCATAAATAGGACACCCCAAATAACTATGTACTAATCACCTATTAAAGGTAAGAAGCGTATATTCATGGATTAGTATAAACAGATCTTAGATGTAGTTGGAATATTTATGTATTAATCTCCTCTCCACGCACGCACACTACACAAGAGTGAAAATGATAATGTGCAGATCAAGTAAAAGCATTAAAAATGGATGTTTCGGTACAAATTGAAATATTTATTACAAATTGAAAAATTGTTTCAAATTCGGGTTATCATAAAAAATGGATTGATATTCGGTAGGAGCAGCCAAGTCATCCACACTACTATTTAGACGCCTTGGCGCGTGTTGGACAATTGACCACAGCTCGTTGTTGATATACTCCGAGTAAAACACTTGCTTAACCTTTTGAAATGCACAAACAAATGGCTCATCGCTCACGTGGTCGTTGCTCTTCAACTTGGACAAGTCAACCATGATCAAATTGGTGACAGGATCAACTTTACAAGCATTTTTATCCTCAACTCTTACCCATTCACAGTAAAATACAACCTCTTTGAAGCTTATATAATCCAATTCAAATATATTTTGGATTACACCATAGTAAGTCATTTCAGCTTCAACGAGGTTTTTATCTTTTGCGCTCGCTCGAAAGAAAGTAAGAGCCTTGTATGAAATTCCCGAGTTCTGTACATTTATACTTTCCTCGTACACTTTAGCGCCGAAAATGTAACCGTTCAATCGATATTTTTTGTACTCTTGTGCCACGAACAAGGGTCCAGTGGCTAGACGAGCAAGCCTTGATGTCGCATCACCCATCTTTAGGAGCTGAGAATATAGATATATTAATTATATTAGTGGTAAAATTTGAGTGTAATGTAACGTTATATAACGACTGTTTTCATTGTAATTACCTCTTGTGTCAACCATAGCCTAAATTCGCTGTCTGATTGTACCACTGTTTTTCGTCTTTTATTGTTCCCACAGGCTTCATATTTACTGCATATTACAAAATTAATCATGTATAAAATAATCTAAAATAATGTTAAACATTATAATATTCGAAACTTACTTTTTCCATTCTTCGACATCTTCATGTGTGTCAAATAGATAACGAGCTACTTGTTCATGTTGCAAACTCGTTAATTTCACTCGTTTTCCCATCACATTACCACCATCATCGAGGAATTCATCAGTGTCATCAACGCTGGTCGAGTCAGTCATATATTCCCGAGTATATATTGATGACTCCACGGTGATGTATTCCTCTGCAATTGATCCTGCAATATATCGCGTATTCTTGACGTAATCTTTAAAAACTTTCATCAATCTTTCAAACGGATACATCCACCGATATCTAACTGGACCGCAAAGAAGTGCCTCGTCGCATAGGTGTACCAACAAGTGAACACTTATGTCAAAGAATGCTGGGGGAAAGTACTTCTCCAATACACAAATCGCTTCGTTCACAGCCAATCTTGCGGCCACTATGTGTTCTCGATTCACTACCTTCTCACACAAGAGGGAGAAGGTAATACTAATTTGCATAATAGCCCTACGTAAATCCTTGTGCTTGGAGAAACAGTGCTTAAACAATAGAGGAACCAATTGCATGATCACATGCCAATCGTGGGACTTACACTTATGTAAATCACGAGTAACATAATTCACAATCCTTTACAAGTTGGACGAAAAAGTAGATGGGCCCTTCAAATTATATATTGTGTCTAGAAGCACCTTCCTTTCCTCACTCGTCAAAGTAAACGCACCAGGGGGAATTACTGTCCTTCCCCTACTATCATCTTTCAACCATAGTTGTGGTTTAAGTTTTAACGTTTTAAGGTCTTTTCGTGCATTTTCTCCATCCTTCGAATGACTCCCCCCAAGGCAAGTACCCACAATATGTTCAGCGAAGTTCTTCTCTGCATGCATCACATCCAATACATGGCGCACCGGGTTTTTCTTCCAATAAGGCAAGTCAAATAAAATTGACCTCCGAGACCATGCCTTTCTTATCTCAGTTTCATTCCCAGTTGGGGTCTTCTTATGCTTGACATTCTTAAATTTGGGATTCTTACCTGGCATATTTGGGCCACATTCAGAAGATTTACTTTCAATTTCTGAACCCGAAAGTTGTCTCGGCGGTAGCCTATGTTCAGCTCCGCCCAATAAAAAATTGGAAGCTTTCTCAAATCTGAAACTATGAGCTGGGGGTAAAAACCTCCTGTGGCAATGGTGTACATTTTTTAAGATGGAGGATAGACGAAGAGATTCAGTCTCCTCTCCACAAATAGGACACCCCAAATAACCATGTACTACACATCCGGATAATGTCCCACAAGCTGGAAAATCATGAATTGCCCACATCAACATAGCTTTCAGCTTAAACTCTTCTTTTCTAAAAAAGTCAAATGATTGCACACCCTCTTCCCAAAACTCATTTATCTCTTCTACCAAAGGATCCAGGTAGATATCAATGTCTTCACTTGGTGCCTTTGGCCCAGGTATCAATAAAGCCATCATCGAAAATTCAGGTCTCATACACTGTGAAGGAGGGAGGTTGAGTGGGGCTAGGATCACTGGACATACACTCTGATTGGTGCTTAGATTTCCAAATGGATTGAAACCATTTGTTGATATAGCCAAACGAATGTTGCGTTGTTCTCGAGCAAAATCGGGATACTCATAATTCATCCTCCGCCAGGCAGTAGAATCAATAGGATGACGCATGATATTACCCCCTACTTCTGCCCTAGCATGCCAAGTCATTGCCTCTGCAATCCATGGTACTGTAAAAAATCGCTTTAATCTAGGCCCAACGGGAAAATATTTTAATACTTTTTGAGGCACTTTTGAGCTTGTGCCTTCCTTACTAGTAGATTGGACATATCTAGGTTCATCGCATACCGGACAACGATCGAGATTTTCATACTCCTTTCGGTATAGTATGCATTCATACACACAAGCATGAATCGATTTATACTTCATTCCCAAACCTTTCAAACTGTTCTTCATAACAGGATAGCTATTTGGAAGTGTATTCACCTTGGGTAATAAGTCCTTCACCCATTTCAGAATTCCCGTCACGCTATTGCCAGACAAACCGTACTGCGTCTTCAAACTGTGCAAACCAACCATGGCATGTAAAGTTGTTTGATCTTTTTCACAGCCAGAGTATAACGGTTGGGTCGCCTTAAATTTTAAACTTTGGTAGTCATCGTCAAGTTTTATCGTGTTATCTTCACGAGCACTTGAATCTTCTACATCATCAGTAACCTCATTCTCCTCAGCTTCATAAACTCCGTACGCATCATCAACTAAATCCTCTAACTTATTATGATCTACGTCGTCCCCTTCTTCATCTATTCTACTTGTTGAAGGTTGTTGTTAAAGTTGGTCAGGGACAAATGGAACTTTCAATTCACCGTGAAAACTCCAAAATCGATAACTATCTTGCATACCCGATCTTAACAAATGTAGTTCAACTGTTTTCCACTCAAACACCTTACCATTCTTACACCTAGCACACGGACACGGAAACTCTTCATCATTACGACATCTCTTTGCATATTTCACAAATTCGTTAGCACCTCTGCGAAACACATCCCCCATTCTATTAGTCTCACCCATCCACTCTTTGTATTTCGGATATCCCATCACAGATACCACAACTAAACACCTATTAAAGGTAAACAAAACTTAGATTTATAGTATGTTTTATTTAATTATCCCATACTTTAATTATCCTATTAAAGGGTAAGTGGTCCTATCCCATTCAAGAATGCATTTTTCTGTAATATACTTAACAGATCATGCACATTGTTACGATTTGAAAAAAATTCGACAGTATATCCCCTTAGTTCTCCAAGTACACGACGTAGATTGGCAGGTGTGAGTGTTATTTCAATTGGTCAATTAAAATAACAGTCACACTTGTCAATCTAGTATGTACCCAGAGAACATTAAGATACGACTGCAGAACTTCCTCCAAAAGTAACAACTTTAAGCCAATAAGAATATTATACAGAAATTATACAGTCTCAAACTGTCCAAACGGGACAATTCGAGAGATCTCATTACAGGGGTAATGACTCTCGAACGGGTCTAAGGGTTATTGAATGCGTACGCATAAGAACTAGAATGCTAGTATCTATGCGCACTATATTTAATTTCAAGTATGTTTCATATAATGGGTTAATTCAAATACAAAAATAAATTCATGGGTTAATTCAAATACAAAAATAAATTCATGGGTTGACCACATACACACACACACACACACACACTATCTAAACTGTTCTATAGGTATAAAAACAATTATTATCCAACTATTATCAATTATTTAGTTTGAATGTAAATAATATTCAAAACCCCACCCACCCCCACCCCCTCCCGATGTTTATTATCCAATTATTATCCAACTATTATCAATTATTTATAAAATTGATGTCTACTTTTAGTGTTGTGTATACCCCACCCCACCCCACCCCCTGCCCGCCTCCCCCACCCCACACCACCACACACACACACCCCACCCACCCCCTGCCCCCTCCCCCACCCCTCCCCCACCACACACCACAACACACACACACCCCACCCCACCCTACCCCCTCCCCCACCACACCCCACCACACACACACACACACACACCCCACCCCACCCCACCCCCTGCCCCCCTCCACCCCCCCCTCCCCCACCACACACACACACACCCCACCCCACCCCCTGCCCCCCTCCACCACGCCCCACCCCCTACCCCCACCCTGCCCCACCCCCCCACACGCACACACATACACATATATATATACACATACACACATAAATATACACACAAATATATATATATATAAATGGAAGAGAGAGAGAGAGAGAGAAAACCGACCTGAGAGAGAGAGAGCAGCGTCGAGAGATAGAGAGAGGGGGAGGGAACGGCGCGGAGGGAAAAAAGAGGGGGGATAGGGTTTTTGCTGCGAACATTGTCACGGTCGTGTCAAGGTCTTTGACCGTGACAAGTATTTAAATTAATGTCACGGTCATTGACCGTGACAAGTAAATTTGTCACGGACTTGTCACGGTCATTGACCGTGACAATTAGTTGTCACGGTCGTGTCAAGGTTAATGACCGTGACATAAAATGCGTGTTTTTTGTCACGGTCATCGACCTTGACAAGGCTGGCCGGCAGAAAGGTGACAATTTGCCCATTTGGGTGTAGTGCTCCACCTTATGATGCTCCCACTGGACCCGTACAAGTGGAACTACCTTCGACCTCAATATCCTTTCGCTATGGTCTAGGATAGCCACTGGTCTTTCCTCATAAGAGCTGTCAGGCTGTAAGTCTAGCTCTTCTATCACGATGTGGGTGTGGGCCATGTCATCCCTAAGGTATCATCTCAACGACGAGATGTGGAATACATCGTGAATGCGATGTAAATGCTCTGGCAGTCCCAATCTGTATGCTACCGGTCCAATCCTCACGATAATGGGAAATGGTCCCACGTACCTCGGGGCCAATTTCCCTTTCTTCTCAAACCTCATCACTCTTTTTATAGGAGATACACGTAGTAATACTTGATCCCCCACGTTAAACTCTCGGAATAACCGTTTTGCATCGGCGTAGCTTTTCTGCCTATCCTGGGCTACTCGAATGAGACTCCTGATCATCTCAATCCTAGCGGAGGTTTCCTGAATCACCTCTGGTCCGAGCAACTTGTTATCCCCCACCTCTAGCCAACAAGTTGGGGAACGACAAGGCCTGCGATACAAAGCCTCAAATGGAGCCATGCCAATCATGAATTGATAAGAGTTATTATAAACGAACTCCACCAGTGGAAGATGTGGCTCCCAACCTCCTCCAAAATCAAGGACAGACATGCATAGCATATCCTCCAACATCTCATTAGTACGCTCTGTTTGTCCATCTGTCTGTGGGTGATAAGCTGAACTCAACCTCAACTCTGTACCCATATACTCCTGAAAGCTCTCCCAGAAACGCGACACGAAAATCTTGTCTCTATCTGACACAATATTCAGGGGCAACCCATGTAATCTAATAATCTCCGTAATGAACAACTGAGCATACTGACCCGTGGTATAGTCTGTCCGTACCGGCAAAAAATGAGCCACCTTGGTCAAACGGTCCACAATCACCCAGATGGAGTCATGGCCCCGCTGTGATGTAGGCAACCCAGTAATAAAATCCATAAAAATACTCTCCCACTTCCATGTGGGTATTTCCAATGGCTAAAGCAACCCCGACGGTTTCTGGTGGTCCACTTTTACCAGCTGGCAGGTAGAACACTTGGACACGAACTCAACAATGTCCTTTTTCATCCAACTCCACTAGTATTGCCGCCTCATATCCTGGTACATCTTATCTCCCCCAGGGTGTACCGCAAATCGGGACCCGTGAGACTGGGTCATCACTGCATGACGTAAGTCTGCTCCTTCTGGGACCACCAATCTCCCATTAAACCTCAAACCCCCATCAGAACTAATAGAATAGGACTCAGCACCCTCAACTAGAAGTCGTACAATTTGCTCCTGGCAAAATGGGTCTGCGGTCTGCGCCTGTATCACCCTCGTTACAATCTCGGGTGTCACTGTCATGACAGATATGAAGGAACGGGCAACTGCGTCCTGGTGACCCAACTCTTTCCACTTTACTTTCCAGACGTCCGCTACATCGTCTATCGGTCTACAGCTCAACGCATCAGCAACTACGTTGACCTTCCCTGGATGTTACTGTATGTCGAACTGATAGTCCTTTACAAACTCTAACCACCTGAGCTGACGCATATTCTGCTCTCGCTGAGTGAACAAGTACTGCAGTGACTTGTGGTCTGTGAACAAGCGAAATTCCCCCCCCAATAAATAGTGCCTCCATATCCTCAATGCAAAAACGACCGCTACTAACTCTAGGTCGTGGGTGGGGTAATTCTTCTCGTGCGGCTTAAGCTTGCGGGAGGCAAAAGCTATAGCCTTCTCCTCCTGCTGAAGTACTCCCCTAAGTCCCCATTAAGAGGCATCGGTGTAAACCAGATCCTCTACGCCCGGCTTAGGTAAAGGAAGGACCGGTACTGAAGTAAGCTTGTCTTTGAGCTCGTCGAAAGCCAATTGATAAGCATCGTCCCAAATATATGGTACCCCTTTACGAGTCAGGTTCGTCAATGGACCCGCTATTTTGTAAAAACCCCGATTGAATCTCCTGTAGCATCCGACTAATCCCAAGAAACTACGTACTTCCGTCAGTGTCGTGGGTTGTCCCCATTCCCTCACCGCTGAAACTTTACTCGGGTCAACTACTATCCCTTATTCAGAAACAACATGTCCCAAGAACCGCACTTCACGTAACCAAAACCCGCACTTCTCGTACTTAGCTTACACCTTATGCTCTCGTAGAGTCTGAAGAACCTGCCTCAAGTGCTCGGCATGCTCTTCCTCAGAGTGTGAATATAGCAGGATGTTATCTATGAAAATAATGACAAACTGATCCAAGAACTCTCTGAACACTCGGTTCATCAAGTTCATGAATACGGCTGGAGAATTTATGAGTCCAAATGACATCACTCTGAACTCATAGGACCCATATCTCGTCAAGAAAGCAATATTTGAAACATCCTGCTCCCTAATACATAGCTGATGGTACCCTGACCTCAGATCTATCTTCGAAAAGAAAGTTGCTCCCCTCAGCTGGTCGAACAGATCATCGATTCGAGGCAACGGATACTTGTTTCGTATCGTGACCTTGTTCAGCACCCGGTAGTCCACACATAACCTCTGTGAACCATCTCTCTTTTTCACAAACAAAACTGGAGTGCCCCAAGGTGAGGTACTCCTGAGAATGAAGCCCTGACCTAACAGCTGCTCTATCTGATTTCGTAACTCTCGCATCTCTGCCGGAGCCATACGGTATGGAGCGCATGCTATAGGTCGAGTATCCGGTAATAAGTCTATGACAAAATCTATCTCTCGACTGGGGGGTAGGCCTGGTATCTCCTGAAATACATCGGAATACTCACGAACAACTGGGATCGAGTCTAAGGGAATCACAACCTCCTTAGAGGTATCCTCCTCTATGTAATACAAATGAGCGGTCGAGCCTCCCTCTGGGCTAGGCATCGCCACTACAAACATCTCTTGCCCCGGAATGGCAAAGACAATACTCCCACCGAAATAATCTATCTTGGCTCTGTAAGCTGCGAGCCAATTCAAACCGATAATAACATCATGCTCATGCATATCTAAGACTAATATGTCTGCTGGTAATACCAAGCTACCAATATCTACTCCCACACCCCGACATATAAAGAAAATTAGCGATCCATTTCCCAGTGGCGAGTCTACACACGTTACAGTGCTCTCTGCTGTGGCTAATAACCCTAAGGCCTTCGCAAAATGGGTAGCTATAAAATAGTGCATCGCCCCAGTATCAAATAAAACTCAACTCATAACACCCAGTATAAGGAACGTACCTCGTATCTCGGTTGGGGCCTGAGGTGCTGCAATCTGGTGGACGTTACATACACGTCCATACTGTAATTGCCTCTGCTGATTTGAGGCTGCTGGAATATCTGGTGGGGCTGAATTCTGTAGTTTATTACTGGCGCCCTTCTGCCGTGGGGCCCCATTCCTCTCTGGGCAATCCTTACGCCTATGGCCATTCCTGCCACATTGGAAGCACTTCCCTCGAAACTGTCTCACTTCACTAAGTTGTTGACTAGTCTCGCTTATTCCTTGGTCTTGCTGGCCTTGGTAAGAAATTTACGGAAAAACGATGTCAGGTTGAGGACAATCCCTCCATTTGTGACCCAATTTTACACATTTATAGCAGAGTTCCGAAATTCCTTGCTGGTCGGGTTATAGTTTCTCCCTAGTCTGATTCAGACAAGATTGACGTTTATGACCGTTCCTTCCACATTTGAAACACCTCTTTGTGACTTCATTTTGACCCCAACCTTGTTGGCCCTGACACTTTTGGCCCTTTACATAAATTTTGTTACCTCTGGAACTATCTCGGTCTTGAGTGGTTTGTTATCGCAATTTCGGTGCCTTCGCACAATTGTCAACTTTAGTAACATGAATTTGATCAACCTCTCTAGGTCTTTTGCCTCCTCTAAGCTGCATGCTGCGTTCGTGGTACTGTAAGACTGGAGTGGTAAGTGCTTGTGACACAATGCCCGCAAATTCGGCGATTGGTACTCTTTTCGGAGACACCTGAGGTGTGAGTTGTACTTGCTCATTAACTTACCCAATGGTCTTAGCTTGTTCGTCCTGACGGTCCATCTGAAAATTTTAAAAATTTAATCCGAATAAGCTCAACATTCACATCGACAAATCGCAGAAGCACGAATTTCCAACATATAAAGATGGATACAACATTCCTAATGTTAGGGGATCTAAATCAAAGATGCTAATCTGGAAACGAGATAAGCCGTACAGATCCTAAAGGACACTAGAACCTGATGCTCTGATACCACCTAAGACACCCCGCCTAATTAAATACCGGGTGATCAGTCCTTTATTAAATTATAATCAAGGTGAACGGTCGGTTCATTCTTAGCATCACTATCGAAAAAATAACTTTTCCAATTTAAACAACCTAAATAATTAAGCTAAGTGTCAAAACCATTTTATACATTACTTTCCAAATTTTATTTAAAACCAATAATTTAAAACTTTACATAATTCATAATTTAAGGATCAACCAACAAATACACTGGAGCAAACAATCCAATTAATTAAACATCCAACTAAGTAATTCCAACATTTAAAACTTAAAGGAAAACATCCTGACAGTAATAAACCCAAAAATACAAATGCTAGAAATAAATAAATCACAATATCCGGTAAGTAACTGAAGAATGGAAAAAAGGCGACACATGCCCAACTGAATAAATAGTGCTAGAAGTGGAATCAACAAATGAGGTCGTCTAAACAAAAGGCCTGGAACTCCCACCTAAGCTGCAGCGCGTTCCTTCAAAAGGATCCTATGCAAGATGCCCCTGTGGCTAGGCACCTATAAAATATACATATATGTACAAGAGAGAAAAGAAAATGGGAACGGGTCAGAGCCCGATTGTAAAAACGATTTAAAATTCGTTTAGCAAGTATTTAAAATTTTTACTGGCCAATGCAGCAACATATTAGTGCGGCACTCCCTTGAGAATTTCTCACCTCTCTTCTAATGTGCACGCCTATCGCATTAACCTTACCAACGGTTAAACTTATCTTATCTTAGGTTGTTCGTAAGATTTAAACTGACAAATTCAATTGTTTAAGAGGTTAATTTCATTTAACAACAAAGTTCTCCTTTAAACCTAATTTACTAATAAAGTTTCTCAGTAACATATTATACTTTTCAAACACTTATTCCCAAATTAAAATAGTTATTCCATTCTTACTTACCATAGACACAGCAGGTAGTTCCCAAATTCCAGGTTTAAATATATATATTAAATACTCATATAATATATATATATTCTAATAGCACCCCACATAATAATTATGGTGCGGGCATACTTTGCTATCCAGTCCCCGTATCACTCGTACTAAGGGAAATACAAGTTCTAAATCACTCTCGAACTGTATTGAAACAAAAAACAAACAATATTGAGGCGAAGCATAGTTTCCAAGTCTCTAAGAGGTCAGTACATGCCCTCACGTCTCTTAGGACCGTCTGACTATCGATCCGATAGCCTGTACCAAAGGATTTCTATCTTCTAGGGTACGATTCAATATCCCCCATAAAGGTCCCATCGAGATAAGACTGTCCCAAAGCGGTAACCTCAGGGATAGCAAGTAGCGCGGTCATGATTTTTACACGTATATAGTATATGCATAACACAGTCATATAAATATACTACTATTACCATATCAAGTTTAGGTACATACTCACGACCCATAATTATGATATTTGTCCTTATTACTCGTTATTTAGTTATCACGTATAACGTTTGCCTCTTATCTTAATTTGTGGGATTATCCCAACTTATCAAGTGACATTCGTGGATTTCTATCCTCCCAAGTGTAATTTCAGTAGATACTCATTTATTTTCCAACGTTACTACCTTACGCGTCTCCCCCTTTAATACATAGTTCCATCGTCCCTTATATGTAAACATCCCCAAAAAATGTAAATCTCGTCTTACATTAAAGGTTTCATATTTTTAATAAGTCCTACTGGTCTTCTTTATCTCCCACAATATTTTAATAAGGATGTCCAAAGATTATTACTCATTTAAATTGAATTCAACTATTTAGAAGGGGAAATATGAGTCTACCAGGAGGTGTCGATCGATCGATGGCAGGAGCTCGATCGATCGATGAGTCGATCGAACGATACTTCTGGTTCGATCGATCGATCAAGCAGGTATGACGAATCTTCATAATACCAGTTACGGGTTCTATCATCCAACATCATCAAAATCCAAATTCTTAACTCCCAAACTCCGAGAAATTTATACCACAAACATTCTAAACCCATATTAGCAATATTCTACGTAACGCATGCGAGTTTTCATCAAGATTCATGGATTAAAAGGGCCAAAACTTATATAATTCTCATGAACCCTAGAAATTTCTTTAAATTAGTTCTTCTTATTCTTTTCCCAGAATTTCTACTTCTAAACCAATATAAATTCATGGTTCAACCTCTACATGTGAAAGGGATTTCCAGATTATTGTTTATATCATTACAACATGCGATTTCTAATCACCAACATGGGTTTTCTTTCATAAAAACTCATCCTAATCAACCCTAGACTAATATGAATGAAGCATTAACGAAATTAAGTAAGATAAATACTTGCCTGAGAATTTTTATTTTTGATTTGTGGACGAAATTGGTGTGGTGATGAACCTTGTTACGCGATCTATCGTTTAGCGGCGACGGCGGCGCAAACGGAGGAGTTCTTGGCCTAGAACTCTTGGGCAAGCTCTTTCTTTCCTTCTCCAATGGCCGTCACTTTTTTTTGGTTGTGTTAACCCTAGAAGACAACCCTAAGCATCTGATATAACATAACAATTTTCGTGGGTTTTCCGGCTTAAAAATTTAAAATGTCCAAAACGCCCTTTCGAGGTGTTAATTAGGCCTAAAAACGCCCCGAGACCCAAACTAAACCCCCGGGTACATTATTTTGACTATCTCAACCCTTCCGGACACTTTGGCGCACTCGAAATGACCATACGAGTGTTTTATAATTTATTCACTTTTATTAATCAACATTTAGTCCCGACAAGACACGGGCGCGTCCCGACTTAAATTTCCAAAATTGTCATTTTATTCACTCGTGATATTTAATAGAACCAATATTATATATTACTTTACTCATTAGTAATATTCAACAAGTTTTCAATGATTACTAACTCTCGTCACGTTAGTAATTACAAAAATAATTAATTTTCGGATTTATATTAAATTAATAACTCACATTAGATTTAATAAATCCCCAAATTTAGAAAACATAAAAATACGGGGTATTACATTAGATATGGGAATAACTAGAACGGGTACGGGTACGATAGGAGTGCATAATTAGTTGAGAGGTGAGGAACTCATGTGAGTGCACGCACTATCATGTACTTTATGTTCACTATTTAATTATATTAAACCACTTGCTGTATTTTAAACTATTTTCATAATCGGGTTCTGACCCGTTTGCTTTCAAATCTATTTTTGTAAAAACCTTTTTAGGTGCCCAACCACAAGGACACCAATCATAGGTGTTCTATTCCCGCGACGTGTTGTAGCTGTTGTGGAAGTTATAGAACCTCGATAGTAGATGCCTCCACTTTATATCTTGACTCTATTTCAGATTCATTCATCTCTAGGGCATGTCGCTCCCTTTCCTTTCAGCGACATCTTATTTACTCATTTTTTATTTCATATTTTGGGTTGTAATTAAATTAATGATTCAGGCTTTGTAATTATTTATTTCAGTATTCAGATTGTTGTGAGGTGTATTCCTCCAGATTCAGTTTATTACATCGTTATTTTATTGTGACTGTGGTGTGGTTGTGGTATCGGTAATTCATACTGTAATTTGGTTGTATGTAAATCAAATTCAATTAAATTGACAACTCACTTTTTAAATATTAGGTGGCTAGAAATTGTTAAAATGTTTTCTACAGTGATGCTACGAACTGAACCAACTTGACATTTTGAATTAATTTGAATAAAGGAGTAGTTATCCGGTATTTAATTAGTCGGGGTGTCACACTATCTCTCTAAGATTTCAAGGTTCCCAGCTATGAAAAATGTGTAGGATGCATTCTAGATAAGATTTAAAGCCAAAATGAACATACATTTAAGTCTTGCAAAAATGGAGTTTTCAAGAAGACAAAACCTAAATGGGGTTTTATGAATAAATGGCATTTTTACCTTGAAATATGGAAAGAAAAGCATAGAAATATAAACCCATGATTTATATCTTGTTTAGTTCATATTTGAGGATTTTTAAGCTTGCAATCCTCATTAACATGTGTAGAAACATGTAGTATGCTAGTAGAAGATATTTTAAACTTGATAAATGACGTTGAAATGAGTTTCATGAGATAATACTGAAGTGTAGAAAAACAACCCTAAATTAGTGTTAAAAATATTGTTAAGAATGGAGGAAAACAATATTTGAGGTTACATGTGATTATAGGGCAAGATAGTAGACATTTTGATAGAATGGTCTTAAAATAATTAAATGTATTCTATGTAGTGAAACATAAAATAATGAAGTATGATTTTTGAACATAAAGTCATAAAAGTGTGGTTTGGAATGAAAATGTCGATTTTTAGTGCCATGATGATTTAAATATGTTTTTCACAAAGTTATGATGAAAAAAGGGTAAAATGGTAATTTTGCTAAAAATTGATGGCCCCAGTGGTCGGATTTCCTCGTTAGACTTTATCGGTCAGTTTTAATGAGAACGGGTAAAGTAGATAAAATGGCATGTTGAAAAGATGAAATGGTGATATAAACCGTAGAAACGATGAAAAAGGTAATATGACGGACATTAGCAAAAATGTAAAAGATAATAATATGGACTCGTATCATATTGAAAATAATGAAGAAGGGATTAGAGCCCTAGGTGTAAGACCCAAAATCAGTGGCCAGAGCATATGCTAGCATAGCCGGCAGTGTGGAGTCCATTGAAGTATGTGGATATTGGAAGATTCCGAGAAAAGATATTGGAAAAGGAAATGATATTGGTTGTGCTTGAAAATGGGTAAGTAAGACAACCTAATGAAATATGATAAAAAGGAGACTAATGAATAAAAGATGGTTAATAGTCTCTAGACTCGATATAGGGTGGTATGAAATGGTTAAGTGTGAGTTGCGCTCAACTTTCGAGTGCATTGCATGACAGTTTCATTAATACTAGCTAAATGATTAAAAGTTCTCGGAATTATTAAAATACATGTTATATGTATAGTATTTTTGTAGAAAACATATAGCTTAGTATTACCCACACTGTCGAGCATTCGCTCACCCTTGGTTTTTATGTTAAATTCCCACACCCACCCCTAATACATCAAGTAGGAACGTCAGAAAGGACGTGGGTAAGGCCCCAGAGGGCAGTCAACGTCGTTAGTGGCTCTGTAATTTTAGTTAAAAATTGAAACAATGGTAATTTGGAACGTTAAACATTTTATTCGGACCTTTGGCCATGGTTTGAAATAATACGGTGTTGATTATGGTTTATTTCTTATTTAATAGTATTGTGGACTAAATCGAACTTTCTTAAATAAACCTCATAAATTGACTTAGTTACTTAAAGTGGTCATCTCTTTTCCCAATTTAAAATCGGTAAATTTAGTCTTTAATAAATGGTGCAGTTAAAACGATTTTCTTAAATAATAAAAAATGGACTTTCCCCCTCCCCGTTTTAACTCCTTGATCCGGTGTGGGTTGACCCAACAGTGACCTAAACCCGAGTTAGAGTGTTACAAATGGTATCAGAGCAATAGGATCATCGGGTGTGACTGAGTGTTTACGCTTATACGATTTCGCATAGTTAATGCTTTAGTTATTATATAAGTGAACCACTTCCGCTATCGTTTTCCATTCTTATCATTGTGTATTGAACTATCCTTTCTTATGTAGATGCCTCCACTTAGCGATGTAGATGGTGGGTTGGGTAATAGCGAGCTTCGGTCTATCATTAACCCACGAGGCCTAGTGTGGATAGTTCACGTCCGAGTCAGGGGCAGAGTAGCCGTGGGGCTGGTCAGGTGCCTGACTGCCAAAGTAGTAGCTCCAACCCTGGATGAGCCTATGCCATGTCACAGATTACTATACCTTTCAGTGATTCATCGATAATGGAAGGTATGATTATTTTATTCAGTACATGGGTTGAGCCTCTATTTGATTCGGGCATATCACATTCATTTATTTCGAGCTCCTTAGCATTCAGTTTGGGACTAGAGGTAGGTAAATTTTTGTGACAATCCGGATATAATTATGATAAATTATATTTAAATCATGCTTAAATTATGTGATATGAATAATTTGTTATTATTATATCTAATTTTAAGTGATTATGTTTAGTCTAATCCTACTTTCATAAATCATGAAATGTCGAATAATTTACAAATACAAAATTTTATTGTTTTCGGTAGAAATGTTCCTGTTAGAGACTAGTTTTGACCATTATAATGTAAAAATTGACCCAAGGTGAAAACTATATAGTTGTATATATATGAGTTAGGTTTGTGACAAAATAAACGGAGCATCAAACGGATGTCTAAGTAAGGAGTTATACCAAATTTACGAACAAAGGGCAAATCTGTCCATTCCCTTTAAGTGGTAATTTGTCTTTTACTAAACCAAATATTTTAATTTGATTGGTTGGCAAGGGAGGAAGCCTTGGCCGACTTAAAACTCTTATTCTAAACTATTTCTTCAGAAAATTTAAGCCTAGGTTCAGTTTGAAGGGTTTTTATGCTTGAGGAAAGAGAAAGTAGAAGTTAAGGAAGAAAGGGTTACATTAAAAGCTAGGAAAAATTACAACAAAATCCTTAAGGTGTTTCCAATGTAAAATTATGTGTTAATATTATTTTAATATTGTATTATACTTATTTCAAAGTATATAAATCATGAATTATTGATTAAAATTCCATTAACCTTTGTGATAATATGCATTGGATCATATGTGAGATCAGTAGTGTTTATAGGCCATTTTGCTTTGTATTGAAACCCCTTGTATTCAAACTTGTATATGTTTTTGTGTGCTTAGTGTAATTGAGAAATTCCAATTGGATATTAAATTATACTCATATAGTCATATCATATCCGAAAATCAGAATTTATTTCTTTGTGGTTGGGCCTTAATGATGATTTCAAGTTGGTACATAGTTGGTGTTTGTATATTTCATTTTGGTATACAGTGAGTTTGGTCAATCTTTTGATATAGCAAATGAAGTAAAAAAATTATGAAACTTTAATTTTGTACTATTCAGTATGTGTAATGAAAATGGGTTGAAAATTATGAAAAGTTATGCTGGGGAAAAATTATTACAATTCTTGGAAGTTGAAGGAACAATAGTGGAGCATGTAGGGCAGATTTCTTGTGTTGTAAAGAAATGGTCATAACTTGCTCTAGGAAGCTTGAAAAATTACACTGTCACTTGTAATGGAAACTATATTCATATATGTTTTCATATTGATAAGGTTGGACACCTGTATTTATACAATTTAGGAATATAGGATGGTTGAGTATAGAGGACAATAATTTAAGGCCATACTGGATACCCCATGAAAGAATATTGTTATCTCCTCTTTCCAAAGAGTATTTTGAGTACATGTTTCATGTGTATATACATGGAGAAGTATGATTCCATATTTATTTTGGTTTAGGTATAAATTCCTTAGGAGGTGTTTCCTATGGTTGAATATTCATAACTTTGTCAACATGTATACCATTGTTTTGTCTTTACTTATGTTTTATGGAATGTGACTTCAGTGGAATTATATTGTTGTTGTATAGTCATGGAAAGTTAGATAATTATGTTAGGATAATACTTATGATTGATATTAAGTATGGATTTAGTTTTATTGATAGGTGTAAGGTCTAATCAATCCTGTTCAGCTCCTCCCGAAGGAAACGTGAATACGTAGTTAACAACCCAAGGTGAGCGTACTCACTAGAAAGAGATATTTGTATCGTGTTATTAATATGATCAGAGTATAATGAATATGCAATTGTTCATTTCGGTTTACAAAAATGGGAGGTTACTCTCCGACCTGGAATGGGAGAAATTTGCCTATTAATGACAAGGGGTTACTCCTCGACCATGAATGGGGGAGAATTATCTATTATAGACAAGATACGTGAATCGTGATTCGAAAAGTTAGGTCATTCATTATGAATGAGACGGATAAGCGAATACATAATTATATGGACATGATTATTGCATTTAAATTCATGCAGTAGTATAGTAGTGATGCATTTACTAGGCCATTTTGCTGACGGTTCCTATGTTCACATTTTTTTCAGGTAATGCGATGTCACTGTCAAATCTAGGAGGTCGGGTTGGGTTAGGCAGGAATGGGAGAAACATTGATTTTATTCAGATTTAAATGATGTAATTAAGTTAATTTTTCCTTCTAACAAGTTTTTATGGCCATGACTACTCTGATGTTATAAAAACGTTTTCAGTTTATAATGATGACTCTGAAATTAAAACTCATGTTTATGGTTTGGTTAAATTAATCATGCTTTGACTCACTTTGACTTTTAAACTTAATTATAAGTAACTGGGTTGGGGTGTGTCAGCTTTGTCTTCTTATCTTCATGGGACTTTTGGCTGGTGGCGACATAGTTCTCGATAGGGTAAGCCGTGGTTCTGTAGTTATAGTTGGGGACTATGTTCTAGAGTATGATTTAATAATTATGGACATAAATGGGTTCGAGGTGATCCTCGGTATGTATTAGTTGTCATGCTTCAAATCTACCATCAAAAGCCATCGATACAGTTTCTTAGTACCACTTCCAAACGAGTCTCAACATCATTTTAACAGCGAGCAGGGAATTGATTATCCTTGCAAGTTCTCTACCGTGCGTGAACAGAAATGGTACTTTGGCTATTTAAGCAGTATGGCGACTCAGGATGAGCCGAATGGTATGTTGTTGAATTACCCAGTGGTGCATGAGTTTCTCGATGTGTTCCCGGAGGACCTTCCTGGATCACCTCCACACCGGGAGGTGGATTTTTCCATAAAGGTACATCAGGGCATCTCACTCATCTCTATACCACCTCATAGGACGGCTCCAGCGGAATTGCATGAGTTAAGGATCCAGTTGGAAGAATTTATCCATAAGGGCTTCATTCGCCCAAGTGTGTCCCCGTGGGGATCCCCAATCCTCTTTGATAAGAAAAGGTACAATTCCCTACGGCTTTGCATTGACTACAGGCAGCTGAACACGGTGATGGTGAAGAATAAATACCATATGCCCTATATCGATGACTTGTTTGAACAGTTGTGTGGGGCGGGAAGGTTTTGAAAGATTAACCTTCGGTCCAGATTCCATCAATTACACGTCAAGGAGGAGGATATTCCTAAAGCGTCATTTCGAACTCGGTATGGGTGCTATGAGTTTTTAGTGATGCCCTTCGATTTGACTAATGCCCCCAATAATTTTCATGGATATGATAAATCGTATTTATCGCCCCTAATTAGACCAATTTGTGGTGATCTTTGTGAATGGCATATTAGTCTATTCAACATCGGATATAGACCACGCGGACAACCTTCGCCCGATATTACGAGTTCTCAGGGAAAATCAATTATATGATAAATTCAACAAATGCGAATTCTGAATGGAGGAGGTCAAGTTCCTTGGCCATGTGGTTTCTGGCAAGGGCATTTCTGTCAACCCTTAGAAGGTGGAGTTCATTATGGGATTTGATAGGCCAAGAAAAGTCATGAAGGTGCATAGTTTATTGGGTTTGGCCGATTGCTATTGCATATTTATGCAAAACTTCTCGAGGGTTACATTGCCCCTCATCACGTTGACTCGAAATGATGTACACTTTGAGTGGTCCGAGGATTGTGAGTCGGCATTTCAGGAGCTGAAGATTAGGTTGACTTCTGAGCCCATTCTTATCCTCCTAGAATGTGGCAGGGGTTACACTGTGTATTGTGAAGCTTTTAGGTCAGGGCTTAGTGCAGTGCTGATTCAGAATGGTCAGGTAATCACTTATGATTCCCAATAGTTGAAGACGCGTGAGAGGAACTACCCCACCCATGACATGGAGATAGATGTTATGGTATTTTCATTAAATAAATGGAGCAATTATATGTACAGGGAACAATTTGAGGTGTTTCTGGTCATAAGAGCCTCCAGGGCATCTTTACGCAACGTGAACTTAATCTCCGTTAGAGACAATGGATGGAATTAATGGAGAATTATGATTTCTCATTAGAGTATCATCCCATCAAGGCCAATGTGGTGGCCGATGCTTTGAGTCAAAAGTCTAGCCTCACCCTAACAACAATGAAGTGCCATCGTGTAAAGATGTTCGATGAGTTATAGAAGTTTGATTTGCATATACAATTGGGTTACGATAGGGCTTACCTTTTGGGTGTGGTGGCTAGGCCACTCATTTAACAAAAATTTATAGACACCCAGTCATGTGATCTTGAGTTTTTCTAATATCATGATCATATTCGGAATGGTGAAGTGTTCAACACCTTTATCGTGGATAAGGATGGCGGGGTGCAACACAAGGGTCGATTAGTTATTCCAACCATCAACGAGCTTCAGGATGCTCACTTTTCATCATACATCCCAGTGATACAAGGATACATAAGGACAGGTGCAAAGATTTTCGGTGGTCCAGTTTGAAGAGGGATGTAACGACATCTGTGGCCCAGTGCTACACGTGTCGATAGTCGATAAAGACCGGGCATAAGAAACCAGCAGGGCTATTATAACAACTACCCATAGAAGAATGGAATTGGGATCATATCAGAATGGATTTTATCATTGCCTTACCACGGTCTAAGCGTGTTCATGATACGGTGTGGGTTATAGTGGATTGATTCATGAAATTATCACACTTTTTACCGATCAAGGTGACGAATAACATGACTAAGTTGGCGAGGCTGTATGTTCAGGAGATAGTCAAACTTCACGGTATTCGCTATCGATCATCTTAGACACGGATCCTCAGTTTGTATCTCAGTTTTGGAAGAAGTATAAATAGTGGTTGGGTACCGAGTTTAACATGAGTACGTCTTATCACCCTGAAATCGATGGACAGTCAGAACGAAGTATTCAGATTCTGGAGGACATGTTGAGAGCTTGTGCACTCAACTTTCAGAGAAGTTGGGCAGAGAATCTACATCTGGAAGAGTTCTCCTACAATAAAAGTTATTAGATGAGCATCGAGATGGCTCCCTTTTATGGAAGACCATTTCGCTCTCCGATCTACTGGGCTGAGGTGGGTGAGAAGCATCTCACCAATTTATAATTGATCAGAAGAATATTGGAAAAGGTTTGGGTAGTTCGACAGAGGATCATGATGGTGCAAAGATGACAAAATAATTATGCTGGTAATCATCGGATGTCCCTGGATTTTGAAGTAAGTGACCATGTGATGGTGAAAGTTAGAGCGAGAATCAATAATTAACGATTTGGATATAAAGGGAAGTTAGCCCTACTACATATCGGTCCCTTTGAGATCTTAGAATGGACTGGGTATGTATCGTAAGGATTGGCGATGCCTCCATAGTTGTCCCTGGTCCATAATGTATTCCACGTCTCTATGTTGAAGAAGTATCTTTACGATTCCCAACATATCATCGATTGGAACCTCATTGAGTTAGAGGAAGATGTTAAATTTCCAACGCGATCTATATCTGTGAGTGCAAGAAATGTCACATTAAAGATCTATGCAAATAATTATAAATATAGAAAGTAAAGATCACACACATAACAACAATATACGTGGTTTGGCAAATGGTTTATGTCCACAGAAAAATTACTATGTATTTATTAGTGTCTCTCAATTCTTGAGGTTACATCCCATTATCCCGGACCAGGGTTTACAATTTATAGATGTGTAAAGTAAGAGATTAAGTTATACAAGTAACTCAATATGATCGTGGATAACTCGTGGTGTCCCTGAATATCTTCCACAAGATTATTGGTAACCAATTTGAGTATATCCGTAAATATTTCAGTGTATGTAAAAAACATGAGTCTTTGTTAAATAACTAATTTGGGTCGAGAAGTCCACCTTGCATGCTGGGCTGGTCGGCTACTCTCTTGGGCCAAGATAAATGGGTCCCCATAATTGCTCCTAAAATTTTTGGGCTGAATATTTGGGCTAATAAATTTTAATTAAATTTAAGGCCTATGATTTGAAACTTTGTTTTAAAATTGTAGTGATTGTTTTACAATTATGGTGAACTCAAGAGGACACGCTTTTTTGAGTTCAAACACCATGTTAAACTTTTAGTTTTATTAAAGAAGTAAGGATACACCGGTCCGAGCAGTTATATGAAGGCAAAGATCTTCCTTAGTTTTCGTGTTTCATCATTAGCTCGAACTTCAAACTGAGATACATCTCCTATGATAACTATCTCTTAAATATTTCCTTGCCTACTGAGCTCCCAGTATCTACTTCTTCAGTTTCTTTGTATTCTTTAGAGCTTCCAATAATTCTTGTAAATTTTGCTCATCTCCTGTTTATTTCCACCTTTGTGATTGTTCTTCGTTTATAACTAGGGCTTTTATTTATTGTATTATCCATGGCAGTGTTAGATAACAAGTAAATATCATAATTTAGGAAAACTTATAACATTCCTGACTGGGTTAAAATCGACTGTGCCCTTCTCCCCAAAGATGTTCGTGACATCGAAGGGGGCATTGGATTCACACCCTACTGCTCACCCATTGTGGGTTGACATTTCACCTAAACCCTCTTTTTCTTATATTCTTCAAATATTTTGATGTCGTACTGGCTTAGTGTGCCCCCAATGTCTGGAAGATTATAAATGGGGTTTATAGAATAAACACGTTGTATGGGACCAATTTAGGACTTGCAGAACTCTACTACTGTTATGTCTGGTCGCGCACTAATGATGGTGTTTTATATTTGAAGATAAGAAAAGATGATAGGGTTCTAGTTGTAAACCTCCCAGATTCTAACAAAGATTACTGTAGGTATGGGTTTATTGCCAGAAATCGGCGACATCCTCCCCTTGTTGAGGGCAAGAGATACCGAGGCCCCTGGATTCTGACCTTTGGAAAGATCATATAGGTCGCTTTATCTTTTCTTCTGTTTTCTTGTTATTTCTTCTTCTCTTGTTTACTTGCTCATTGCTTATGTTACCTGTCCTCTGGCTTATTTTTTATTCCTCTATTTTGCAGCTTGTGGTAAAAATCAAGAGCCTGTTTTGAGTGAGGTGAATGTTCCTGATCTCCCAAAGGCTTGGAGAGTTAAAGAGAGACTTCCAGACGGCGAGCATCCACGTTCTGCAGACTATTTTCTCGAATATAAGAGTACCACCAACAATTTTATTGCTCGATCGATTGATAAAGTCCCCGACCTGAAGGTTTCTGAAGTTGGTTCCTCATAACCTGTGGTGTTAGAAGAAGAGGAAGAAGATGAAGAGGAAGAGGAAGAAGAGGAAGAAGAATAAATGGCACCCCTTGTCAAAAGGAGAGTGCTGAATATTGATGACAAGGATTAGGCGGTCCTGTCTGACACAATAAAATCTTTGAAGACGTCGGAGGTTGATTCCCCAAGGGCTAGTGGCTCTATCCTAAGAGCCAAAGGGAATGAAAAAGAGATGACGAAGAAGAAGTATATATATATATATATATATATATAGAGAGAGAGAGAGAGAGAGAGAGAGAGAAAGAGAGAGAGAGAGAGAAGAAGAAGAAGAAGAAGAAGAAAGAGGAGGCAAAGAAGAGGTTGGCCTTAAAGGCCCCTATTGTGCCCTTATTTACTTTTGACATGTTGCGTATGTGCATCATTGATTTCGGGGGTGGATGGGAGCAGTATCTTCCACTGGTGGAGTTTGCTTACAACAACTCCTAGCAGTTCACCATTGGCATGGCTCCATTTGAGGCGTTGTACGGTAGACCTTGTCGTTCCCCAACATGTTGGTTGGAGGTGGGGGACAACAAACTACTTGGGCCGGAAGTGATTCAGGATACTTCGGCGAGGATAGAATTGATTCGGAGTCGCATTTGGGTAGCTCAAGATCGGCAGAAGAGCTATGCTGATGCGAAGAGGTTCTTCAGAGAGTTCCAAGTGGGGGACCAAGTTTTGCTCAGAGTATCTCCTATGAAGGGGATTATGCGTTTCGGGAAGAAAGGGAAGTTGGCACCGAGATATGTGGGACCATTTCCTATTATTGATCGGATTGGACAGGTTGCGTATATGCTTGGATTACCGGAGCATTTACATCGGATTCACGATGTGTTTCATATTTCCTCGCTAAGGAAATATCTTAGAGACGATTTGGCTCATTCTCACATTGCTTTGGAGGACATCGATCTCCAGCCTGATAGCTCCTACGAGGAGGGGCCGATTGCTATTTTGGACCGAAGTGAGCGGAAACTGCGGTCAAAGATAGTACTGTTAGTGCGTGTTCAGTGGCGACATCATAATGTCGAGGAGTCCACATGGGAGTGCGAGGATGAGATGCGTGAACGTTATCCAGAGTTGTTCTTACCAGGTACTTTCTAGTTCCGAATTTCGGGACGAAATTCAGTTATTAGGGGGGAAGTATGTAATACCCCGTATTTTTGTGATATTTATTTATGGAATTAATTGAATTAAATGTGTATTAATTGGAAATTAATCCGGATTAAAATACTAGCGAGATGTGAGTTGGTATTTGATTATAATGTGTATATACGACTATATATGAATATTGAACTATGAAATTTATCGTGAGATTGAAATACGACAATTTGGAAATCTTGTTGAGACGCGTGTGACAGTCGCGTCATGGAATATAATTATGATATTTAAAAAGTAAATTTTAATTCTATAAACCGTATGGTCATTTTGAGTGCGTCAACGCGTCCGGAAGGGTCGAAATAGTCAGAAAACACTAGCCGGGGGTTTAGTTTGGGTCCCGGGGCATTTTTAGGCCATGCCGGCAACGTATAAGGGTAGTTTGGTAATTTTGAATTTTTGGGAATTAAAACCTACGAAAATTGGGAATTAAAAAGCTGACTTGGTAATTACCACTAAACCCACTAACCACATCTTAGGACTTAATGGGCTACGGGGTTTATTAAAATTGTTCCAAAATTTTCTAAGGCAAACCCTAGCCACCATTATCACTTTGGAGAAGAAAGCTTGTAGAGGAGATGAGAATTCTGCAGAGAGAGAGGGAATCGTTCATCAATTCGACATCAAAATCAGAGATACACATAAGGCAAGTGGTTTAATTTCGTTTATTACAAAGAATGTTTCTTCCATGTGTAGGAAATTGATAAAATCTTATTGTTCTTGGGAGTTGATGAAAAACCCATTTAAATTGGATGTAGAATTTACATTTTGATGAGGAATCGCATGTAGATTTGTATTTAGATGATTATTCTAAGGATAATATATTTTGGATAAAACGAAAAACGGATTTAATTAGACTCTTTGATGATTTATAAACTTCTAGGGCTCATATTCTTGGGATTGGGGGAAATATGAAGAGATTTGATAATTGAATGAGGTTAGGATGAATTAACCCCACAAAATGCGTTAGTATATGACCTAAATATGTTTAGGGATGATTAGTAGCTTTGAACCATCGTTGGATTAATGTTTAGATGAGGTTAGAGGTGAAGAGAAGTTGGAAAAATGAGATTTGGAAAATCTGGGCTCGAAACTGGCCACTCGTTAGAAGACCTGCCCAGGTCGTTCGAACGAGCTCGTTCGAACGAGCTTCTAACGAGTTGACCTTTGACTTCTAACGAGGGTGAAGTTCGTTCGATGATTTCGTTCGAACGAGACCTCGTTAGAAATCCCACTTCGTTCGAACGAACTCTCGTTCGAACAACCTCGTTCGAACGAGATTTCTAACGAGCTGACAGTTTAGGCTTTTTAGCCTGTTTTGATTTCACGTGTCCCGTAACCTTAGTTAATGGTAGAGATAACCCTCCCTTGATGATAAATTGATATAGTAGGGACATTTGAGTTATATAGAGGAGTAAAACCTAGAAGTGTGATTCGAACCAAATGGAAATTATGGAATAGGACGTGAGTGTCTATTACAACGTGAGAACAATTGATGGCTTATAAAATTGTATCAACCGGGAATATGTAAATTGTGTAATATTATACGTAGGTACGAGAATGAGAAGTGTACTACAAATAAATTATGGTGATTACTAAGATGTGTGCATACTTAGTATATGTATTGATTTTATGTGTATGACATACCTACCATACTTGCTATCATGGGAGGTTTACGTTCGCTTAGGACCCTCTAATCCTTGTGTTGCCCGGATTTAGACTGGTACCTCGATGAACTTAGGTCAGAGAAGGACTTATTGGGATGTTAATACGTCTGCTGATCGTGGGAGCGCAGGTATGTGCGTGACCCATGTGATGTGACTGTGTTCGCCTCCATTATTTGTTTTGTTATCTGAGAACGATTCCTGAGAGATTCGAAATACGTGATCCTTATGTATGTGATGTACCGGGATGGATAGCAGAGTATGTGTGCACCGCAGCTTAGTCTCGGGGTGCTTGTATTGTATATTTATGACGTGAATAATATACACTTAATTAATGGGAACTTTCATGTTGATATTGTGAATATATTTATGGTAATGTTTTGAGAAACATAACGGGTTAACTGATAGTGAATTGTATTACTAATTGAGAATCTGAGTTTAACTAAAGCCCTCTATTGATTTGTTAACATTAGAATGTAATATGGGAATCGAGTAGTAAGGGGTAGAACTTATTACGGTTTGGTTAGATATGTATGGCATTTAGATGGGTACGGTACGTTAGGAGTGCACATGTAGTCGAGAGGTGAGAATTTCATGTGAGTGCACGTCCTAACATGTATTTTGCATTTAATGTTTTAATATTATTAAAACACTTGCTATTTTTAAAATGATTTCCACTTTCGGGCTCTGACCCATTTGCTTTCAAATCTATTTTTGTTAAAAACATTTTAGGTGCCCAGCCACAAGGACACCATGCTTAGGATTCTCATTCAGGTGACGAGCTGTAGCTGTTTGTGGAAGTTACAGGACTTTGCTTGTAGACGTTTCATCTATCTTGACTCTATATTAAGAATTTATCAGTTGTAGGGCATGTCGCCCATTTCTTTTAGAAACATTTCATTTATTTCAGTTATTCAGACTTCTGGCATGTAATTAATTCAGGATTCAGACTTGTCATATTATTTTCAGTTGTGGGATTGTTGTGAGGAGTTTTCCTCCAGATTTCTATTTATTAATTGTTGGTTATTTCATTACTTCGTTATGGTGAATGGATTACGTTGTTCTTCCATTATTCTTTTATTGCATGTTAATTAGACTTAACTTAAAATTTGGCAACTTACTTTTTAAATACTAGGTAGTTAGTAATTATTAAAATGTTTTCGACAGTGATGCTATTAACTGGACCAACTTGGCATTTTGTATTAATTTAATAAAGGAGTAGCTACCCGGTATTTAATTAGTCGGGGTGTCACAGGTGATATCAGAGCATCAGGTTCTAGTGTCCTTTAGGATCTATACGGCTTATTATGTTTTCCGCTGAGCTTTCTTTGATGTAGAGCCCTATATTTTAGGACTGTTGTATTCTCTTGTATATGCTACGTTCTTCAGCTATTTTAAGTTTATAACTGCGAACTTATAAACTTCATTCTTATTTCAGATGCCTCCACGACGTGCACAAAGGATTCCCAGGGATGCAACGCCAGAACCACAGCCCGCACCAGTTCAGGGCACGATGAATGCCGCCGAGGTTGCATCCATTGTGGCCCAGGCGGTAAATGCCGCACTATCAGTAGTTCAACAGGCACCACCTCAGGCGCCAGTAGCCGCGCCAGTTCAGGCACATGCATTCCCGTCTGCTTGGGAACGTGTACGTGATGCTTTTCAGAAAACACACCCTCCGGAGTTCGCAGGTAGCTCCGATGTAGTGGTTTCGAGTCAGTGGAGGAAGGACATTCAGCGGCACCTGAGGATGTATGAGTGCACCGATGTCCAGAAGCAGATACTAGCTACCTTTAAGCTAGTGGGGTCTGCACTGCAGTGGTGGGAGTCTATTACCACCGTGGAGGAGAGAGATACTCTCACTATCCAGGAGTTTTGGGTGCGGTTCGACCGCAAATACTTTCCGTCAGCTGTTCACACGGAGATGAGAAGGAAGTTGATGAGCCTCAAGAAGGAGAGTAAGACTGTGGCCGAATATGAGGCTGAATTCACTGATCTTTTGAACATTGTTCCGGATGAGATACCGATAGAGGAGAAGAAGGTACAGAAATTTATGGACGGGCTGACATGGAGGATTCGTCAGCACTTGTTAGGGAACCTCTCGTTAGCCACTTATTCTGATGTGGTTAACGCTGCACTGTTACACTGCCAGGATCATCGCTTTCATATGGCTGAAGGCAAGAGGTCGGGAGAGTCCAGCCATCAGGGCAGGACTGGAGGAAATGGTGCCAGTGGGGCACAATCTGTTCAGGGGCAGAGACAGGGCGACCAGGGTTCCCAGCAGGGGGATCACAAGAGGTTTAGGTAAGTAAATTTCAGGCACGGACAGGGGGGTTTCCGGCAGGGCCATCAGGGTCCGAACGACCATCAGAACCAGCAGGGTCAGAATGGTCAACAATAGTTTCAGCAGGGCCAGTGGAGGAACGGTAACAGCCACCAGGGCCGGGGACAACAGGGATAGAGAGGGGGGAACTTACCGGGGAAGTATTTCGTTTGTGGCAAGACTGGCCATAAATGCCAGGACTGTCCTGATAGGGGCAGGGCCCCGTAGCAGCAGCAGGGTGCTCGACATGAGCCACAAAGGCCACTTTTTCCACCTGCTCTCCTAGCTCCAGCCCAGGTGCCAGCACTACCAGCCATTCCAGCAGTTCCTGTGCAGCAGGGGCAGTTACAGTATGGACGTGTCTATAACGTTCACCAGGAAGCAGCTCCACGGGCACCACCCGCGATTGAGGGTATGTTTCCTATCCATGGTACTATGGGTCGGGTTTTGTTTGATACGGGGGCAACACATTGCTTTATAGCTACACATTTTGCGAAAGCCTTAGGATTGTTAGCTACAGCAGAGAGCACAGTGACGTGTGTAGACTCACCATTGGGGAGTGGGTCGCTTATTTTCTTTATATGCTGGGGAGTGGGGGTAGAGATTGGTAGTTTGGTATTACCTGCCGACATGTTGGTATTAGATATGCATGTGCACGATGTGATTATCGGTATGGATTGGCTCGCGGATTATAGAGCCATGATTGATTGCTTCGGTGGGAGCATTGTTTTTTCCATTCCGGGGCAAGAGATGTTTGTAGTGGCGATGCCTCGCCCAGAGGGAGGCTCGACCGCTCATTTGTATTACATAGAGGAGGATACCTCTGAGGAGGTTATGATTCCTTTAGATTCGATCCCAGTTGTCAGGGAGTATTCCGATGTGTTTCAGGAGATACCAGGCCTACCCCCCAGTCGAGAGATAGACTTTGTCATAGACTTGTTGCCAGATACGAGACCTATAGCACGCGCACCGTACCGTATGGCTCCGGTAGAGATGCGAGAGCTACGAGATCAGATTGAGCAGTTATTGGGACAGGGGTCTATACAGCGGAGTACTTCGCCGTGGGGTGCCCCTGTGTTGTTCGTAAAGAAGAGGGATGGATCGTTGAGGTTGTGTGTGGATTACCAAGAGTTGAATAAAGTCACGATACGGAATAAGTATCCGTTGCCTCGAATCGATGACTTATTCGACCAGTTGAGAGGAGCTTCTTTCTTCTCAAAGATTGATTTACGATCGGGATACCATCAGTTGCGTATCAGGGAAGAGGATGTCTCGAAGAGTGCGTTCTTATCGAGATACGAATCTTACGAGTTTGGGGTTATGCCTTTTGGTTTGACCAATGCTCCAGCCGTGTTTATGGACTTGATGAATAGGGTGTTCAGAGATTTCCTAGATCAGTTTGTCATTGTATTCATTGATGATATTCTGGTTTACTCCCAGACAGAGGAGGAGCACGCCGAGCATTTGAGGCAAGTTTTTACAAACGCTACGTCAGAACGAGCTGTATGCAAAGTATGAGAAATGTGGATTTTGGCTGAAGGAGGTCCAGTTTTTGGGACACATTGTTTTCGACCGAGGGATATCTGTTGATCCGGGGAAAGTATCCGCGGTGAGGGAGTGGGGACAGCCCACGACACCGACAGAGATCCGTAGTTTCTTGGGTCTATCAGGATACTACAGGAGGTTCATTCGAGGATTTTCGAAGATAGCGGGTCCTTTGACACATCTGACTCGTAAAGGTGTGCCATTTATCTGGAGTGATGCCTGTCAGTTGGCATTCGATGAGTTGAAGGATAAGTTGACCTCAGCACCTGTGTTAGCATTGTCGAGATCGGGAGTTGAGTATCTAGTCTACACCGATGCGTCCTTACAAGGACTTGGAGGTGTATTGCAGCAGGAGAGTCAGGCCATAGCTTATGCTTCCCGTAAGCTAAAGTCTCATGAGAAGAATTACCCCACTCATGACTTGGAGTTGGCGGCAGTTGTATTTGCCCTACGGATTTAGAGACATTACCTTTTGGGGGAGAAGTTTCGATTCTTCACGGACCACAAGTCCCTACAGTACATATTCACACAAAAGGAGTTGAATATGCGGTAGCGAAGGTGGCTTGAGTTTGTGAAGGACTATCAGTTTGATATCCAGTATCACCCGGGGAAGGCGAACGTGGTAGCAGACGCGTTGAGCCGTAGGCCAGTAGATGAAGTGGCAGGGGTGTGGAAAGCCAAATGGAAGGATTTGGGACACCAGGATGCAGTGGCCCGATCGTTCATGTCTGTGATGACCGTTACACCGCAGATTGTCACGGAGGTAGTAAGGGCACAGGAAAACGACTCGTTCTGTCAGGAGTAGATAGTTCGATTACTAGCAGAGGGAGCCGAGTCCTATACCATTAGCTTAGACGGGGGATTACGCTTCAATGGGAGATTGGTAATTCCAGAAGGGGAGGAATTAGGGCACGAGGTGATGGCAGAGTCGCATGGCTCACGGTTAGCGGTACATCCCGGAGGGGACAAAATGTACCAAGACATGAGATGACAATATTGGTGGAGCGGGATGAAGAGAGGTATTGCCGTGTTTGTTTCAAAATGCGCCACTTGTCAGCTAGTAAAAGTGGATCATCAGAGACCGGCAGGACTTCTACAGCCATTGGAGGTCTCGATGTGGATGTGGGAGAGCATATCCATGGACTTTATCACGGGGTTGCCTACGTCACAGAGAGGTCACGACTCCATTTGGGTAATTGTGGACAGATTGACCAAAGTCGCTCATTTTCTACCCGTAAGGACAGACTACACTACGGGACAGTATGCCCAGCTCTTTATTGCAGAGATAGTGAGACTTCACGGTGTGCCCCTAAATATCGTGTCTGACCGAGATAAGATATTAATTTCACAGTTTTGGGAGAGTTTTCAGGAGGCCATGGGCACGAAATTGCGGTTGAGTACGGCGTATCACCCGCATACCGATGGGCAGACTGAGCGTACAAACCAGATGTTGGAGGACATGTTGCGTATGTGCATCATTGATTTCGGAGGTGGATGGGAGCAGTATCTTCCACTGGTAGAGTTTGCTTACAACAACTCCTAGTAGTTCACCATTGGCATGGATCCATTTGAGGCGTTGTACGGTAGACCTTGTCGTTCCCCAGCATGTTGGTTGGAGATGGGGGACAACAAACTACTTGGGCCGGAAGTGATTCAGGATACTTCGGCGAGGATATAATTGATTCGGAGTCGCATTCGGGTAGCTCAAGATCGGCAGAAGAGCTATGCTGATGCGAAGAGGTTCTTCAGAGAGTTCCAAGTGGGGGACCAAGTTTTGCTCAGAGTATCTCCTATGAAGGGGATTATGCATTTCGGGAAGAAAGGGAAGTTGGCACCGAGATATGTGGGACCATTTCCTATTATTGAGAGGATTGGACAGGTTGCGTATATGCTTGGATTACCGGAGCATTTACATCGGATTCACGATGTGTTTCATATTTCCTCGCTAAGGAAATATCTTAGAGACGATTTGGCTCATTCTCACATTGCTTTGGAGGACATCGATCTCCAGCCTGATAGTTCCTACGAGGAGGGGCCGATTGCTATTTTGGACCGAAGTGAGCGGAAACTGCGGTCAAAGATAGTACCGTTAGTGCGTGTTCAGTGGCGACATCATAATGTCGAGGAGTCCACATGGGAGCGCGAGGATGAGATGCGCGAACGTTATCCAGAGTTGTTCTTACCAGGTACTTTCTAGTTCCGAATTTCGGGACGAAATTCAGTTATTAGGGGGGAAGTATGTAATACCCCGTATTTTTGTGATATTTATTTATGGAATTAATTGAATTAAATGTGTATTAATTGGAAATTAATCCGGATTAAAATACTAGCGAGATGCGAGTTGGTATTTGATTATAGTGTGTATATACGACTATATATGAATATTGAACTATGAAATTTGTCGTGAGATTGAAATACAGCAATTTGGAAATCTTGTTGAGACGCGTGTGACAGTCGCGTCATGGAATATAATTATGATATTTAAAAAGTGAATTTTAATTCTATAAACCGTATGGTCATTTTGAGTGCACCAACGCGTCCGGAAGGGTCAAAATAGTCAGAAAACACTAGCCGGGGGTTTAGTTTGGGTCCCGGGGCATTTTTAGGCCATGCCGGCAACGTATTAGGGTAGTTTGGTAATTTTGAATTTTTGGGAATTAAAACCTACGAAAATTGGGAATTAAAAATCTGACTTGGTAATTACCACTAAACCCACTAACCAC
This sequence comes from Sambucus nigra, assembly GCA_949130495.1. Lineage (NCBI taxonomy): Eukaryota > Viridiplantae > Streptophyta > Magnoliopsida > Dipsacales > Adoxaceae > Sambucus > Sambucus nigra. Next base: position 531,085,861 of record OX422221.1, on the reverse strand, counting down.
ATCTTAGGACTTAATGGGCTACGGGGTTTATTAAAATTGTTCCAAAATTTTCTAAGGCAAACCCTAGCCACCATTATCACTTTGGAGAAGAAAGCTTGTAGAGGAGATGAGAATTCTGCAGAGAGAGAGGGAATCGTTCATCAATTCGACATCAAAATCAGAGATACACATAAGGCAAGTGGTTTAATTTCGTTTATTACAAAGAATGTTTCTTCCATGTGTAGGAAATTGATAAAATCTTATTGTTCTTGGGAGTTGATGAAAAACCCATTTAAATTGGATGTAGAATTTACATTTTGATGAGGAATCGCATGTAGATTTGTATTTAGATGATTATTCTAAGGATAATATATTTTGGATAAAACGAAAAACGGATTTAATTAGACTCTTTGATGATTTATAAACTTCTAGGGTTCATATTCTTGGGATTGGGGGAAATATGAAGAGATTTGATAATTGAATGAGGTTAGGATGAATTAACCCCAAAAAATGCGTTAGTATATGACCTAAATATGTTTAGGGGTGATTAGTAGCTTTGAACCATCGTTGGATTAATGTTTAGATGAGGTTAGAGGTGAAGAGAAGTTGGAAAAACGAGATTTGGAAAATCTGGGCTCGAAACTGGCCACTCGTTAGAAGACCTGCCCAGGTCGTTCGAACGAGCTCGTTCGAACGAGCTTCTAACGAGTTGACCTTTGACTTCTAACGAGGGTGAAGTTCGTTCGATGATTTCGTTCGAACGAGACCTCGTTAGAAAGCCCACTTCGTTCGAACGAACTCTCGTTCGAACAACCTCGTTCGAACGAGACTTCTAACGAGCTGACAGTTTAGGCTTTTTAGCCTATTTTGATTTCACGTGTCCCGTAACCTTATTTAATGGTAGAGATAACCCTACCTTGATGATAAATTGATATAGTAGGGACATTTGAGTTATATAGAGGAGTAAAACCTAGAAGTGTGATTCGAACCAAATGGAAATTATGGAATAGGACGTGAGTGTCTATTACAACGTGAGAACAATTGATGGCTTGTAAAATTGTATCAACCGGGGATATGTAAATTGTGTAATATTATACGTAGGTACGAGAATGAGAAGTGTACTACAAATAAATTATGGTGATTACTAAGATGTGTGCATACTTAGTATATGTATTGATTTTATGTGTATGACATACCTACCATACTTGCTATCACGGGAGGTTTACGTTCGCTTAGGACCCTCTAATCCTTGTGTTGCTCGGATTTAGACTGGTACCTCGATGAACATAGGTCAGAGAAGGACTTATTGGGATGTTAATAAGTCTGCTGATCGTGGGAGCGCAGGTATGTGCGTGACCCATGTGATGTGACTGTGTTCGCCTCCATTATTTGTTTTGTTATCTGAGAGCAATTCCTGAGAGATTCAGAATACGTGATCCTTATGTATGTGATGTACCGGGATGGATAGCAGAGTATGTGTGCACCGCAGCTTAGTCTCGGGGTGCTTGTATTGTATATTTATGACGTGAATAATATACACTTAATTGATGGGAACTTTCATGTTGATATTGTGAATATATTTATGGTAATGTTTTGATAAACATAACGGGTTAACTGATAGTGAATTGTATTACTAATTGAGAATCTGAGTTTAAGTAAAGCTCTCTATTGATTTGTTAACGTTAGAATGTAATATGGGAATCGAGTAGTAAGGGGTATAACTTATTACGGTTTGGTTTGATATGTATGGCATTTAGATGGGTACGGTACGTTAGGAGTGCACATGTAGTCGAGAGGTGAGAATTTCACGTGAGTGCATGTCCTAACTTGTATTTTGCATTTAATGTTATTAAAACACTTGCTGTTTTTAAAATGATTTCCACTTTCGGGCTCTGACCCATTTGCTTTCAAATCTATTTTTGTAAAAACCATTTTAGGTGCCCAGCCACAAGGACACCATGCTTAGGATTCTCATTCAGGTGACGAGCTGTAGCTGTTTGTGGAAGTTACAGGACTTTGCTTGTAGACGCTTCATCTATCTTGACTCTATATTCAACATTTATCAGTTGTAGGGCATGTCCATTTGTTTTAGAAACATTTCATTTATTTCAGTTATTCAGACTTCTGGCATGTAATTAATTCAGGATTCAGACTTGTCATATTATTTTCAGTTTCCATTTATTAATTGTTGGTTATTTCATTACTTCGTTATGGTGAATGGATTACGTTGTTCTTCCACTATTCTTTTATTGCATGTTAATCAGACTTTACTTAAAATTTGGCAACTTACTTTTTAAATACTTGGTGGTTAGTAATTATTAAAATGTTTTCGACAGTGATGCTATTAACTGGACCAACTTGGCATTTTGTATTAATTTAATAAAGGAGTAGCTACCCGGTATTTAATTAGTCTGGGTGTCACAAAAAATAGATAAGGGCGTTGCTTTGAAAGCCCGAAAAGAGGAAAAATAAGTAGTAGAGAGTGAAAGTGATAGTGACTCAGAAAATATGGCTATGTTTGCTAGAAAGTTTAGAAAATTTCTTAAGTTTAACAAAGATAAATTTTAAAATGATTTTAAGAAATTTTAAAAATCTACGCATGACAAAGACGAGAAGATCCCTAAAACTATTAATAAAAATTTAAATAGGGGCGAGTCAAATAGGTGTTTTGGTTGTGAAGGTTATGGCCATAGGGCTTTTGAGTGACCCACTAAGCTAAGGAGAGAGGGTAAGCAACCAATTTCCTATAATGCGACCCTTAGTGATAGTGATAAGGAAGAGGGACTCGATTCCCCCACTAAGCCCAACTTTGTGGCTTTTATGGCTAGTCATGTGAGCACCGATAATGAATCTTCTAATGAAGATATACAAACACATGACACTTCCAAGGTCAAAGTTTATGATTCCCTTATTTTTTATGGTAGTGAGAGTGAAGAAGAGAGAGATAATTAAAATGATGAGGTTGATGTGAGTGAACTTCAAAATTCTTTTCAAGAATTATATGAAGAATCTATTACATTAAAAAGAGCAAATTTGAAGTTAGAAGCTTGTTTAAGGGAGCGTGCCAAGGTCGTTGATGAGAGTGCATTAGTGAAAGACCTTAGGACACAAGAGAAAACTCTTCGAGAGAAGCTTGAATATGTAAGAGGCGAGAGCGATAGCCTTAGAGGTTTAATGGAATCCTTGAAAAAGGAGCTTCTCGAGTTTGAAGAGAGAAATGTTTTATTAGAGTCTAACATCCTAGAATTAGAAAATAAATTAAAAGACTCTAGTAAAGTCAAATTTGATTGAAGTGTAGGTCCGAAAAACTAGATAAAATCTTAGGTCCGGTCCAAATAAAAAATGACACTTGTGGTTTAGGCTTCGATACTTGTAATGAATCAAATCATAAAGCCAAAACCAATGTTTTAGGAGAATCGCCTAGGAAAGCCTTTAGAGATCATACCATAGGTAAGTCTTTTTGCCGAGTCTTTAAGTGCTCACATTGTGGTCGAAAAGGTCATCTTAGGAAATTTTGTTTTGATCTTAAACGAGGTCCTATAAAATCCCAACGTAAGGCAACCGAGTTAGCCAAGATGCATACTTCCCGAGATAGTCATTCATCATTAATTTGGGTTAGGAGATCCGACTTGGTGGCTTTACAAGATAGGGTGTTTGATTCTCATTTACTTTCACATGCCTCCTCCTTTTCAAAATCTAAAGGTTGAATGTTTTAGTTTTATTTGCATACTTTAGCTTTTGTACTTCATGCTATATTATCATGCTAAAAGTTTTCTTGTTTAATCATTTTCTAGTCTATGCTCCATGCTTAATCACATGCTAAAGATTATGATTTTTGTTTATCTTTTGTATTATATTTCTTTCATTTTTGTTTGCATTAAATGAAAAATACAAAAGGACTTTTCTTTATCATTTGTGTTTCACCTTTGTGTTATCTAGGCTTAATGAAAAATACAAATGATTTTTGTGTGTCTTTTGAGTAAATATTTTTATTTTTGGTTAAAAATTTCAAAAACTCAAAAAGATTTTTTTTGTGTATTTTAGTTTGACACACTTTATATGGCATATACTTGTGTTAGAATCCCATTTTTTTCGCTCTCATGTGGCTAGAACTTTTGGTTTAGATTGTCAATCCTTATTATGTTCTTTACCATGCTTACATGGAGTAGTTGGATTTTGTGTTGTTACAATGGATTCTATTTTTATATGCCTTTTTTCACACATGCACGAGATCTTTTGAAATTTAATCGTCACATGTTATATTTGAGCATCGTGAGGTGTTCTCCTACCAATCTTGTCAGCTACATACTTGTGACCTAGGAGGACTAGTGCATGTCAAAATCCGTTGCACGTGAGATTTGTGAGAAATACTAAAAATATTATATATAAATGTGCACGGGGAAGGTCTCCAAAAGGAATTATTATCCTTTGCGAATAGTAAGCCACAGTTTGTTATGGACCTAAAAGAAATACGTGGTCCAAAGGCCTAAAAACAAAAATATGGCATTATAAAGAAAAATAATTGCCAAGGCCTATGTTTAATTGATATATTCATTAAAAAATATGTATGCGTATTGAGGGAGATTGGATGGTATATCAACGGTTTGCACAATGTCCGTTTATCCTAGTTGAGCTTTTATTGTCATGACTCTATTAGTTTGTAGAATCATCAAAACTCTAGGCTTGTATGCATTGTGTATGCTTGTTCATTGAGTTCAATCTATATTGTCACATGAGGTTATATTCAAATGCGATGAAGTTTGCAATCAAATGAGAACTCCTTGAACATTTTTTAAGTGATTGGGTCTAAATTTAATTTTTACTAGTTCACACCCCAACACTTCCGTTTCCATATGACATATTTTTGCCATTCGAGTGTGAAAAGCTTATTTTATTTTATGTCATTTGTGTGATGATATCTATATATACGTGCATGATCATTATTGGTATATTTTGTCTATGTATATATATGATATTTTTCTGTCTTTGCCTTGCTTTCTAGTCCATCTATGCTTTAATTCGTAATTGGTATCTAACTTGTTGCATTCTTTGTTGATATCACATGCTTAATACTTTATGTATCATATTGGTATCATTTTCTTGCATCTTAGTTGGTATTGTTTATTATTTGTTGGATTAGTTATGCTTTTGTTGCCTATATGCTATCATGTTTAAATTGGTTTTATCCTTTGTCTATTCCTGAACAAAAAGGGGGAGAATGATTGGGGGAGAAATTGTATCTAATCCTATTATAATCTTGTCTTAGTTTAGGGAGATTTATCTTAGGGGGAGACGTATTTCTAAGTAGGTCATTTGTTGACTAAAGGGGATAATTAATTTATGGGGAGTATTTATTTTAATTGCATTTAATATTGTGATATTCCCTATGCGTTTGATAGTTTGCTTAAGTGTGCTGGAATTCTTCTAAGTGGCAACTTTCATAATTGGCAAAGATATTGATCATTGGGTCTTGAGTCAAGTATTGGGTGGGATGTTTTAAGTCTAGTAGATCTTAACGGCCCTTTAGGATTTTTGTTGGTTTTTATACCGGAATAGCCAAAGGGGGAGATTTGTAAGGACATAATTCTCCGATTGAGTCTTAATGTAGTTTTGGATCAATTCCGAACAAAAACTTTTGAGTCATAGGATAGAGTTCTTGACCATCCTTCAAGCCAATGACTTACTAAAGTTGAAGACGTAGCGACCAAGTTTAAAGCTTCATCAAAATGCCGAGTTTATTGTGCCTTGTTTCTACGTCATCAACATGGTTCCATTGCTCCTAAGGTATGAATGCATTTTAATATATATATATAGGAGCTTGGAACAATATTTATATGGGTGTAAGTTTATTTTAAACTGTTGTTTATTTTCAGAAAGTTTCATTAAAACTTTTAAACAAAGTTTCTGGGCTAAAAATCGAAATTTGAACATTCTGGAACTTCGTTCGATATTGTCGTTCGAACGAGTTTGTCGTTCGAACGAGAATGTCGTTCGAATGAGTTTGCCAACGAGATTTCCCCATTGGCCACTGGAACTTCGTTAGAAGTGTCTTTCGAACGAGACTTCGTTCGAAGGAAATCTCGTTCGAACGAGATTTTCAACGGGAAATTAAAATGGCAGTTTTTTGACAGTTTTTCCAAGTTTCCCACTCCTTTACCCCACTATCTTTTTGCTGAATAATTAAGTACGGGAACCAACTTTGGAAAACTAACTTTTCATACTATTATAACTCCTAGAGAGAGTTTTTGAGTGTTCATATTTCTAAAGAAAAGTTCACAATTTTAGTGTATATTTTTCAAAGAAAAATTCATAAAACACTTGTGTTACACCCATTTGTTTTGTTTATCCAAGTTCCTCTCTATATATAATTTGTTTGGAGTTTTGGCACCGGTTTATCTCTACCATTGGAAGCGTGTTTTTTTTTAAATCCCTCAAAGAAGAAGAAGTTTGTTTTTCGCTGCGGCATCCTCATATGGTGAAAGGCACTATGTGTGGTTGACGATTGCTTCCTAGTTCCTCATTGGTGGATTCCAAGGTTCCGGTGGAGTCCGGGATTGTCGACTAAGAGGAGGTCAATACAAGAAGGAACATCGGGGCTTGAAGGGAGTCGAGTCGAGTGTTGTAAGTCTTTTTGCTTGTACTTCTAAAATACCATACTTAGTGGACTTAAGGCTAGGGCCGTCTGAGGTTTTTCCCGTTGTGGATTTTTTCTCGTACATCGCGGCGTAGTGATTTATTGTTTATTTTATCTTTTGCATAATTCACCATAGATGCATGCTTAGGTAATTCAAGATAAAACTTGGTCTAATCATTACTTGTTTAATTTGGTGCTAAAATGAATTGGATAATGTTTATGCTAATTTAATTCAAGTTATCACTTAATTTGATAAAATTGGTTTGGCCTAATTTGGTAATATTGAAAATATGACTTAGGCAAATTTCTAGGACTTGGACTTGGATTAAATTGGTTTCAGTGAAAAATATATTTACTTTTAATCTTACTTCACTTTAAGTTTTATTTAATTTTAATTGCAAAGAAATTAAAATTTGGTGTTTGTGTGTGCTTAATTCAACCATCTTTCGCTTTCGCATATCTATAAAAGGAAATTATCTTTTTGTATAAAATCTTTAAATTGGGGGCCTCGCACACCAACAAGTGGTATCAAAACATTGATTTAGAAAAGCGATCCTTTTCATGGTTTAGTATTTAGGTTTATCATATTGGGATTTTTATCCAACTAAATAATTTAAGAATAAGTCTAAACCATTTTGAGACCCTGCTGACTAAATGAGTTTGCTAGCTTGTGCTTGAATATTCTCCCAGTTCAATATGCCTTTGTAGTATCATTCCATTTGCCTTACCTTTTAGGTCGTGTCGTCACACTCCCATAGGCCTAGGTGAGATAATGACGAGAATGTACCTGGTTGATGGGCCTTCTACCCAAACAGGTTTTTCATGACAAACGCAGTTGGCAACCAACCTAAGTTGACTTTCTAGCCTAAGGATCCCCTGTAGGGCTTTGGCCGTTGTCGGGGCAACTCATGAGGTCTACCGTGTTTGTGACAAAGACCTGAGGGTTATATAAATTGAAATATTTTAATCACTTATTGTAATTACTGTGAGCGCTGCTCGGCATGATGAAACCGTTTGATTGATATAACCTGAACAATTTATTGTAATCCACGTCGATTTCGTTATGTGTGAGGAAATTCTTTGGCTAAGACAAGCTAAACGACCCTCTGTTAACCAAGGGTAATCTATTTTTATGATCGAGGGAGCTATCATTTGGAAAGGATGCACAATGCTGATATGCAATCAAGAAATTCGAAGCAACCAATATATGAGATCAAAATGTGAGAGCTAACTGGCCTTTATTAATTGAATAATAACTTGCAAGCAACATAAGTTTGAAATAAAAATTTGCATGAACTAGATGTGCTAATAAAAGATGAAGAACACTAAAAGTAGAACTTCTTAATATTGGTTGTGTTCCACTCTCTTTGTATCTCCCTGCCCTCCAGCGTTTCCAAGTGGTATGCTCCTTGAAGGTCGTCCCTTATTACCTTAAAAGGTCCTTCCCAGTTTGGTCCCATCTTGCCACTTGATGGTTTTACGGCACTGTCGAGGACTTTTATTAGGACATAGTCTCTAACTTGGAATTTCCTCGAATTGATTTTTTTATTGTACTGCTTGACCAACTACTATTAGTATGAAGCGAGCTGATCATGGTCTGTTCTCTTCTCTCGTCTGCTAAGTCAAGTTCACTGCGCAGTGCATCATCATTTAGGCCTTGGTCGAGTAAGGTGGTTCTCATGGTAGGGAGGCTTATTTCTAGCGGGATAATAGCCTCCATTCCATAGGCGAGCAAGTAGTGCGGCAGGCCCATAAAACATGGGAGAATTCGTCCACCCAATCACCCTTTGCTCTTTCCAGCCTCTTTTTTACACCGTCAATCATGGTTTTATTAGAAGCTTCTACCTGACTGTTGCTTTGGGGATCCTCCATAGAGATGAAGTGGTGTGTGATGTCGTGTTCATCATAAAAACCATGAAAGAAGCTACTTTTAAATTTTGTGTCGTTGTCGGTGATGATAGTCCTTGGTATCCAAAAGCGTGTTATGATGCTTTTCCCAATGAACCTGGTCATGTCGACGTCACAAATGTTTAGCAGTGGTTCTCCCTCTACCCACTTGGTGAAGTAATCTGTGCCGACTAATAAATACTTGCGATTTCCAGGTGCAGTAGGTAGTGGTCCCACAATATCTAGTCCCCATTGTGCGAATGGCCAAGAACTTGTCAGAGATTTTAAGTTGCTTGCTGGCTGGTGGACCATGGGAGAGAATTTCTGGCATTTTTCACATTTTCGAACATATGTACTTGCATCCTTTTGCATGTGAGGCCACCAGTAACCTTCCTTACTTGCTCGAAAGGCTAATGACCTCCCTCCTGCGTGACTCCCACAAATACCATCGTGGAGTTTACTAAAAACTTGCTCTGTGTCGTGTGGGTGGACATATTGGAGGTAAGGGCCTGTGAATGATCTCTTATAAAGCTTTCCTCGTAGGGTGAGGTAAAAATGGGTTACTTTCACCCTGACTTGATGAACCAATCTCTTGTCATTAAGCAACCTGTCACACCGTAGATAGGCGATAATGGAGTCCATCCAATTAGGGGCCTTCTTTGTGCGGAGGACTTATTCAGCGACCATTATATGGTCGATGCTTGACTGGGCGAGGAACTCTATCCGGATAGTTCTCCTGAGATCGGAGACCACTGCTAAGCTTAGGGTTGTTATTGCATCGGCGTGACTCTTTTACCCCCGGGAAACTGTTGAATGTCAACTTTGTCGAACCTTCCATAAGTTTGAAGAATAATTTTTAATTGCCAAATATGTTGAGGCATCTTTCCCCAATACTTGGGCCTTGTGCAGGCCGGCGATTATTGCCTCGTATTCGAGCTCATTGTTGGAAGCATCGAATCCCAATCTGATTCTTTTTTCGATGATAATGTCTTTTGGAGTGACAAGGATGATTTCATCCTCCTACCCCCTTCGAGCTGGAGGAACCATCAATGTATAGGGTCCAGTCCTTAAACTCTGGTTCCTCGTTTGTTGGCTATTTCGCTTCCTGTTGATCAATGGGCTACTTCCTCGTAAACAAGGTAATAAAATCTTCTAGAACTTGTCTCTTAATCTTCGTTCTTGGTTGAAAGTGAATATCGAAGTGTCCAATCTTAACTGACTGCTTCGAGAGTCGCCCAGAGAGATTGGCTTTTGAGAGCACAACTTTGAGGGGATACGAAGTGATCACTGTTATCTTGTGAGATTCTAAGTAGTGTTTCGGCTTTCTTGAAGAAACCACAAATGCATAGGCAAGCTTTTCCAGGGATAAGTAATGTTGTTCTGCGTTCAAAAGTATTTTTTTAACTTAATAAATGAGATATTGTCCTCCTTCTTTTTCACATACTAGAGCCAAGTTCACAGCAAGATCTGATACTGCGAGATAGAGATATAGTGAGTCTCTATCATCAGGAGTCACTAATAGAGGCGATTTGCTAAGCTAGGATTTGATCTCCCCTAAAGATCTTGAACAATCATCGTTCCACATGAGGCCTTTATTCTTCTTTAGAAGTTGAAAAATGGTCTGCAACGTTCCAAAGACTTGGAGATGAAGCAATTAAGTGTTGCGAGCATACAAGTGAGCTTCTGAACATCTCGTAGCGTCTATGGAGGCAAGACCTTGGTGATCGCGTCGATCTGATCTATATTGGCCTCAATTCCTCTTTTACTGACCAAATAGCCCCAAAACTTTCCTGACTGGACACTGAATGAACACTTACTTGCATTAAGTTTCATCCGAGATTTTTTAAGGATTTCAAAGTTTTTGGCTAAGTCTGTGAGGTGATCGTCTTTATTCTTTCTTTTTGCTAACATGTCATCAATGTAGACCTCCATAGTGTTTCCCATTTGTTACTTAAACATCTTCATGACTAGCCTTTGATAAGTTGCCCCTGCATTTTTCAAGCCAAATGGCATGACCTTGTAACAGTATAACCTAATAGGGGTTATAAAGGACGTTTTGTCCTGGTCGAGGTTGAGCAATGGAATTTGATGGTACCTTGAGTAGGCGTCCAGAAAACTCATCCTTTTATGTGTGACCGTAGCCTCAGCCAGCTGATTAATCTTAGGCAATATGACGCTATCTTTGGGACATGCCCTGTTAAGATCTGTAAAGTCAATACAAACCCTCCAACTTTCGTTGCTCTTCCGTACCACCACTGGGTTGGATAACCATTGAGGGAACTGAACTTCCCTAATGGATCATGCATCCAGAAGGTTCACTACTTCGTTTCCATTGCTTTAGCCTTCCCGAGGGCTGTTTGACAAGCCTTCTGAGTGATCAAGGTGAAGGTCGAATCAACATGCCGACGATGGAAGGCTACTTTGGGGTCAATACCAGGCAGATCATATAGCTCCTAATAAAAAACATCCAGGTTGCTTCTCAAGAAGGAAATGAATTCTTTCTTTTCGTGATCGACGAGTGTGGTTTCGTTCGAAAACTTTCTTCCTAGCAAGTTTTCATCAGCTCCAACTTCCTCCATTCTTTTAAGGTACCTATCAGTGAGGTGGACCCTAGTCTCCTCCATCCCTGGTCGGTCCTATCGTAATTCCTATTTAGAAGGTTTATCCCCCTCCTAAGCTTCCTTTGGAGAATCCTTTGGTTCCTTTTTCTTTTCTTTCCTGGGATGAATGTCTGCGATGAAGCACTTTCTTGCAGTGGTCTGGTTGCCATGAATTTTAATCATTACCCGATCGGTGATACAGTTCAGCTTCTGGTGGTAGGTAGATGGTATTACCCTCATGGCATGCAACCAACCTCTTCCTAAAATGACGTGATATGAGAACTCTATATCTACCACCAAGAACTCAATTATATTTAATATGTTGTCTGCCCTGACTTGCAGGACTATCTTTCCTAATGGAATTGTAATTCTCCCTGTGATGTCGACTAATCGAACCGCGACCTCCTTGAGGTCGGCTAGGTTTAACTTCAGCTTGTCGAATAACTCTAGGTACATCACCTCTGACGAGCTTTCCTGATCCATCAGCAGCTTGTCGACATCCCAATTTGCAATCCTGAGGGTTATAATGAGTGCATCATGATGTGGGGTCCTCACTCCGATAAAATCTTATTTAGTGAAGACAATATCTTTAGTATAGTCGACATCCTCTGGTCGCTGGCGCTTGCCAGATTGTCTCTTTACAGGGTTAATCTGAAATGTCTCCATGACAGTAGTGACCTTCTTTACTAGTAGTGACCTTCTTCAACTCCATCCGAATAATGTTCCCTTGGATCTGCTTTAGGTTCGATGCCCGATGGATCACCATAAACTCCTGTCCTATATCGTCATTAAGGACGTTGTCTGGTTTCTAGACGCCATTGGCTGCGACCTTATTAGCTTTATTTCTATGTACTTATTGAGATACCCTACTTGGGTCAACTCTTCCAGGTGTGACTTCATAGACTTGTAATTCTCAATTCTGTGGCCGGCCTTCTTATGGAATACACGTCTCTGTGCATTTTTCCTTTTCGTTGGGTCACCGCTCATCTTCTTCGACCACTTGATGAATGGTTGATCCTTGATCTTGCTCGGGATCTTATAAATTAGTTCTTTAAAGACTGTGTTAACAGCCTGGAATGCTTTTGAAGGATCAAACTTATTCCCATTCTTAGAGTCGTTCTTGCCCCCATTTTTGCTCCTTTTCTTTGAAGTGTCACTCTTATTTTGTAAGGACACAAATTTCCAATTGAGTCCTTTGTTGTTTTGGCTCAATTTCGGACAAAAACGTTTGAGTCATAGGAGAGAGTATATTGATCATCTCTCAAGCCTATGACGTGTTTGTTGAAGACTTAGCGGCAAAGTGTCTAAAGCTTCATCAAAATGCCGTGGTTTATGTGCCTCGTTTCAACGTCATCAACAGTGATTCCATGCTCCCAAGGTATGAATGCATTTATGTATATATAGGAGCTTGGAACAAGTTTATATTGGGTGTTAGTTTTTTTTTAAACTGTGCTTTTTTTTCAGATGTTCTCTATTAAAACTTATATATAAATTATATAATGTTGCTGGGTTTAAAAATAATTTTTGAACAATCTGTGAGTTCGTTCGAAGTGTCGTTCGAACGAGATTGTCATTCGAACGAGATTGCCAACGACTTCCCATTATGGCATACTGGAACTTCGTTCGAAATATCATTCGAACGAGATGGTCGTTCTAACGAGATTTCCAACGAGCTTGTAACGAGTTCATACTGGAACTTCATTAGAAAACTCGTTTGAACGAGAATGTCGTTCGAACGAAATGTCGTTCGAACGAGATTTGGTGGGAACAGGTTTTTGGCAGTTTTAAGCAGTTTTGCCCACTTTCCCACTTGGTTTTACCCCACTACTTTTTGCTGAATATCCATGTGCGGGAAACCATTTTTCTAATTAATCTTTTTCATATCCTTTGAACTCTTAGAGAGTGTTTTGAGAGAAAAATTATAAAGAGAAAAAGATCATGTTTTGAGTGATAATTTTCAAAGTAAAATTCATCTACCACTCTAATTTTCACCCATAGTTTTATTCATTTAAGTTCATATATATATATATATATATATATATATATACATCTTTCTTGGAGTTTGGCACCGGGTTTATCTCTACACCAAAGTGAAGAGAGTGTTTGGGTTTGCTTCTAAATCCCACAAAGAAGAAGTTGTTTATGTTTATTTACCCACTTGGAGAAAGGCTCCTAGTTCGGGCGACGGTAACCATATAAAGTCCTATCGGTGGATTCCGAGACCGCGGTGGAGCTCCAAGGTTATCCGCTAGGAAGAGGTGTCCACAAGAAGGAGCGTCGAGGCTTGAGAGGGATCTAGTCGTGTGATGTAAGTCTTTTGTCTTGTATTTGTAAAACTGTATCTAGTGGATTTGTGGCTAGGACCGTCCGAGGTTGTTTCCCGTCTTGGATTTTTCCTCGTACATAGCGGCATAGTGATTTCTTGTTTTATTTTATCTTGCAATATCACCTAGAACGCATGCTTAGGTAAAGAAGATAAAAATTGGTTTAATTTAATCACTACATGTTTAATTAATGGTGTTTAAGTGAAATTGAAATTAGTCTGTGTATTCATCATATTTCACTTGTGTTTAATTTTAATTTGAAGAAGAAATTAAAATTTGTCATTTTAAGTTGAACCATCACCATTTACACTTCCACATCTGTTTCAGAAAAAGGAAATATTATAATTTTAAAAGAGTTTAAAATCGGTGGATCCTTTAAATTAGTATCAGAGCCAAAGCGATAAATTATTTCGTTAAAGATCCTTTAAATAATTTTTTAGCTAAAATGGAATTTTCCCCATTTTCAAAATTTTCTATTTTCAATGGTTTTAACTACGCGTATTGGAAAGCGCGAATGAATCGGCACTAAAATCTATCGATGAAAGGATTTGGATGTCTGTAGTTAATGGGTGGTCTCCACCAGCTCATTTAATTGAAAATGAACGTGTTCCCAAACCGTCCGATAGATGGACTGAGAATGAGTTTAACTTTCTAATTTTAATTCCCGGGGTTCAAATGCCTTATTTAGCGCTGTCACACCGGATGAATTCCGACGTATTATGACGCGTGAGACCGCTAAAGAAGCTTGTGATATTTTACAACTCACTCACGAAGGTACAACTGTCGTTAAAGCTTCGTAACTCCAAAACCTCACCACTCAATTTGAAACTATCAAAATGAACGATAATGAAACTTTTGATGAATTTTATGCTAGACTGTCCGATATTGTCAATTCATCTTTTAATTTGGGAGAGAAAATACCCGACAACCGAGTTGTAAAGAAAATTTTAAGGTCCCTTCCCGATAGATTTATTCCAAAAGTGACCGTTTTAAATTCTTTACCAACTTTAGCCTCTACGAAATTAGAAGAGCTTGTAGGTGATTTACAAACCTATGAACTAGATATGTTTCCCTCTAAAACTGAAAAGAAAATTGAAAAGGGCGTTGCTTTAAAAGCCCGAAAAGAGGTCAAACAAGTAGTAGAGAGCTAGAGTGATAGTGACTCGGAAGACATGGCTTTGTTTGCTTGTAAATTTAGAAAATTTCTTAAATTTAACAAAGATAAATTTAAAAATGATTTTAAGAAATTTGAAACTCCTAAGTATGACAAAACCGAGAAGATCCCTAAACCTATTAATGAAAATTTAAATAGGGACGAGTCTAATAGCTGTTTTGGTTGTGAGGGTTATGGCCATAGGGCTTCTGAGTGCCCCACTAAACTAAGGAAAGAGGGTAAACGACCCATTTCATATAATGCGACCCTTAGTGATAGTGATAAGGAAGAGGGACCCGATTCCGCCACTAAGCCCAACTTTGTGGCTTTTATGGCTAGTCATGTGAGTGATAGTGAGAACTCGTCGATTGATGATACTCTAACACATGACACTTCTGATGTCAAAGTTTTTGATTCCCTTATTTTTGATGATAGTGAGAGTGGAGAAGAAAGAGAGAGTGAAAATGAAGAAGAGGTTAATGTGAGTTAACTTCAAAATGCTTTTCAAGAACTTTATAAAGAATCTATTAAATTGAAAAGAGCTAATTTGAAGTTAGAAGCTAGTTTGAAAGAACGTGTCATAGTAGTTGATAATAGTATGTTGGTTGAAGACCTTAGGACACGAAAGAAATCTCTTCTAGAGAAACTTGAATATATAAAAGGCGAGAGAGATTACCTTAAGGGTTTAATGGAATCCTTCAAAAAGGAGCTTCTTGCTTTTGAAGAGCGAAATGTTTTATTAGAGTCTAACATTTTAGAATTGCAAAATAAATTAAAAGACTCTAGTAATGTCAAATTTGATTTGGAGTGTCGTTCGGGAAAAATTAGATAAAATTTTAGGAACGGTCCAAATTAAAAATGACACTTGTGGTTTAGGCTTCAATACTTGTAATGAATTTACTCATAATGCCAAAACTAATGTTTTAGGAGAATCTACTAGGAAAGTCTTTCAAGATCATTTCTTAGGTACCAAATTTCGATGTAATTTCACTTGTACACATTGTGGTCGAAGAGGTCATCTTAGGAAATTTTGTTTTGATCTTAAACGAATTCCTAGAAAATCCCATCGTAAAGTAACCATGATAGTTAAAGTTCCTACACCCCAAGTTCCTACACCCCAAGATAGTCATTCTTCATTAATTTGGGTTAGGAAATTCGATTTGGTTGCCTTGCAAAATAGGGTTTTTGATTCTCATTTACTTTCACATGCTTCCTCCCTTGCTAAATCTAAAGGATGAATGTGTTAGTGTTTGTATACTTTAGCTTTTGTACTTCATGCTATATTCACTTGCTAAATGTATGCTTGTTTAATCATGTTCTAGTTTATGCCCCATGCTTAATCACATGCTAGAATAATGATTTTTGTTTATCTTTCAGTATTATATCTATTTTGTTTGCATTAATTGAAAAATACATAAAGATTTTTGTTTATCATTTGTGGTTTACCTTTGAGTAATTTAAGCTTCATGAAAAATACAAATGATTTTTGTTTATTCTTTTGAGTATATATTTTTATTTTTTTTGGTTAAAAATGTCAAAAACTCAAAAAGATTTTTTTTATGTGTATTTTAGTTTGACACACTTTATGTGGCATATACTTGTGTTTTGAATCCCATCTCTAACGCTCCCATGTGGCTAGAACTTTTGGTTTAGATTGTCAATCCTTAAAATATTCTTTACCATATTTTTATGGAGTAGTTGGATTTTGTATTGATTAAATGGATTCTATTTTTATATGCCTCTATTCACACATGCACGAGCTCTTTTAAAATTTTAACTTCATATGTATATTTGAGCTTTATGAGGAGTTCTCCTATCAATCTTGTCATCTACATATTTGTGACTTAGGAGGACTAGTGCATGTCAAAATCCGTTGCACGTGAGATTTGTGTGAAAAATGAAAACATGATAAATATAAATATGCACGGGGAAGGGCTCCGAAAGGACTTGTGATCCTTTGCGATTGTAAGCCATCGTTTTGAATGGACCTAAAATAAATACGTGGTCCGAAGGCCTAAAAATAGAAAATATGGCATTAAAAGAAAAATAATTGCCAAGGCCTATGTTTGATTGATATATTCATTCAAAATTAATATAAATGCTTATTGAGGGAGATTGCATGGTATATCAACGGTTTGCACAATGTCCGTTTATCCTAGTTGCATATCTCATGTCATGTCTCTATTGGTTTGTAGAATCATCAATATGTTAGGCTTATATGCATTGTGCATGTTTGTTAATTAAGTTCAATCTATATTGTCACACGAGGTTATATTCAAATGTGATGAAGTTTGCAATCAAATGAGAACTCTGTGAACATGTTTTTAAGTGATTGGGTCTAAATTTAATCGTTACTAGTTCACACCCCGACACTTCCGTTTCCATATGACACATTTTTGCCATACAAGTGTGAAAGACTCCTATTATATTTTGTGTGTGTCATTTGTGTGTTTATATCTATAGATGTGTACTTGAGTCTCTTTAATATATATTATGTATACATATATTTGATAGTTTTATTTAGTCTTTGCCTTGATTTCTAATCCATATATGCTTTAATTCATACTTGGTATCCATCTTATTGCATTCTTTGTTGATATCACATGCTTAATAATTATATCATATTGATATCATTTTAGTGCATCCTAGTTGGTATCCAATGTTATTTCTTGGATTAGTTGAATCTTTGTTGCCCATATGCATTAACGTTCTCATCACTATATGCACAATTACATGTTTTAACTTGTTATCCCATTCTTTTATCTCTTGCTTAGTTTAGAGGGTGTATATGCTTTATTTGGGGAAATAAGTCATCATTTGATTCTTTAAGCCTTTGTCTATTCCTGAACAAAAAGGGGGAGAATGACAGGGGGAGAAATGGTATCTAATCGAAATGGTATCTAATCCTATTATTATTACACCTTAGTTTAAGGAGATTTATCTTAGGGGGAGACGTCTTTCTAAGTAGGTTTGCTTGATAAAGGGGAGAATTAATTTAGGGGGAGTACTTAGTTCACTTGCATTAAATATATTGATATTTCCTATGCGTGTAATGTGTTTGCTTAAGTGTGCAGGAATCATATTATAAGTGGCAACTTTCACCGGCAAAGATTGATCCTTTGGGTTGTTTGTGTCAAGCATTGTAATTTTATTTTGGGTGGGACTTTTTATTAGTCTAGTAGAGCTTGACGACCCTTTAGGATTTTTGTATAGTTTTTGTCCCGGAATAGCCAAAGGGGGAGATTTGTAAGGACACAAATTTCCAATTGAGTTCTTTGTTATTTTGGCTCAATCCCCTACAAAAACGTTTGAGTCATAGGATAGAGTATATTGATCATCTTTCAAGCCTATGACGTGTTTGTTGAAGATGTTGCCACAAAGTGTATAAAGCTTCATCAAAATGCCGTGGCTTATGGGCCTCGTTTCAACGTCATCAACAGTGATTCCATGCTCCCAAGGTATGAATGCATTTATGTATATATAGGAGCTTGGAACAAGTTTATATTGGGTGTTAGTTTTTTTTTAAACTGTATTTTGTTTTCAGATGTTCTCTATTAAAACTTATATATAAATTATATAATGTTGCTGGGTTTAAAAAGAATTTTTGAACAATCTGTGAGTTCGTTCGAAGTGTCGTTCGAACGAGATTGTCGTTCGAACCACAAGTTGTTCGAACGAGATTGCCAACGACTTCCCATTATGGCATACTGTAACTTCGTTCGAAATATCGTTCGAACGAGATGGTCGTTCTAACGAGATTTCCAATGAGCTTGTAACGAGTTCATACTGGAACTTCGTTAGAAAACTCGTTCGAACGAGAATGTCGTTCGAACGAGATTTGGCGGGAACAAAATTTTGGCAGTTTTAAGCAGTTTTGCCCACTTGCCCACTTGGTTTTACCCCACTACTTTTTGCTGAATATCAATGTGCGGGAAACCATTTTTCTAATTAATCTTTTTCATATCCTTTGAACTCTTAGAGAGTGTTTTGGGAGAAAAATTATAAAGAGAAAAAGATCACGTTTTGAGTGATAATTTTCAAAGTAAAATTCATCTGCCACTCTAGTTTTCACCCATAGTTTTATTCATCCAATTTCATATTTATATATATATACATCTTGCTTGGAGTTTGGCACCGGGTTTATCTCTACACCAAAGTGAAGAGAGTGTTTGGGTTTGCTTCTAAATCCCACAAAGAAGAAGTTGTTTATGTTGATTTACCCACTTGGACAAAGGCTCCTAGTTCGGGTGACGGTAACCATATAAAGTCCTATCGGTGGATTTCGAGACCGCGGTGGAGCTCCAAGGTTATCCGCTAGGAAGAGGTGTCTACAAGAAGGAGCGTCGAGGCTTGAGAGGGATCTAGTTGTGTGATGTAAGTCTTTTGTCTTGTATTTGTAAAACCGTATCTAGTGGATTTGTGGCTAGGGCCGTCCGAGATTGTTTCCCATCTTGGGTTTTTCCTCGTACATCGCGGCGTAGTGATTTCTTGTTTTATTTTATCTTACAATATCACCTAGAACGCATGCTTAGGTAAAGAAGATAAAATTGATTTAATTTAATCACTACATGTTTAATTAATGGTGTTTAAGTGAAATTGAAATTAGTGTGTGTATGCATCATATTTCACTTGTGTTTAATGTTAATTTGAAGAAGAAATTAAAATTTGCTATTTTAAGTTGAACCATCACCATTTACGCTTCCGCATCTGTTTCAGAAAAAAGAAATATTATAATTTTAAAAGAGTTTAAAATTGGGGGATCCTTCATATTTCATCTTTTGGTTATATTTGATCAATTATTATCCCCTACATTAGAGTGAACCCCGTCCTCAACCTTTGCGTATTTCTCTATATGGTCCTTGAGGTCGTCAATGGTATTGGCTTCTTTATTGAAGACAAGAGCAGGATGTGATTGGTAGAACAATCTTGAAGAATGCAATGACATCCTGCTCTGAGTAGTCCTCCACTTTATTGAAGACTTCCCAGTATCTCTTGGCATAATCACGAAGATTCTCTGACAGCCTTTTCTTCACCGTGAGCAGTGCATCTATATGCTTAAGGTGGGAGCTGCTGGTTATGAAACGAGCAGTAAAGCCCTCTGCTAAGGACTTGAAGCTCTTGATCCACCCGTGGGAAAGCTTATCGAACCACTTATGTGCTACATTATGTAGGCTAGAGGGGAAAATTCAACACATCAAGGCATCGTTGTGACTCCACAGGGTCATCGCATGCTTGTACTGCTGAGCATGGTCTATGATCTATTTTCCCATTATATATCTTAAACCTGGGAACAAGAAACTTCTTTGGGGGTTCTTCTTCCTCAATCGCCTTTGAAAAAAGAGATTTCATCTGGGTGTTGAGAACTCTCTTAGCTAGCTCCCTGGTAGACCTGACTCCTTGATGGGCTGAATGTTGGTCCATCTCTCATCTTGACGATCATTTATTATGTGGCGACTCTTTGATCGACCACGTTCTTATCGATCACGATATGACCTTCCATATTCAGATCTGCCTTGGTCGCTCCTGGAGCTCTTTCTTCGGCTGCGAGTGTTTCTCGCATGAGGACTAAGAATCCTATCGCGATGCTTCCTGGTATCTCTATGGAAACCTCTCTCCATTCTTTCCAGTCACCTTTGTAGGCATGAATTCTCTTCCACTTAGAGGCATGTGGCCTCCTCTTATTCTTGAAGACTTACTTCATAATCATCGACCAACCAAGAGATCTGTGTATACTTAGAAGGTCCATCACTTTCTTCAGAAGGCTTCCTTTCGTGGAGAAAACTGGGATTTGGTTACTGGAAAATTTCTGACCTGACCCTAGGTAGGACTGGGTCATCTTGCACATCGCCAACCTGAGGAATGTTGCTGTTTTGGTGAGACATTACGGACTTTCTTGTTAATGAATGTGTTCGTAGGAATATAAATTATTTTCCATAGACGACACCAATTACGAGTGCAAAAAATATCATAGTAATGATATACAAAAATAATTATAAATGCAGAAAGTAAAGATCACACACACAACAACGATATATGTCGTTAGACAACTTGCTTACATCTACAGAGAGGTTACTATGTTCTTATTAGTGCCTCTCAATGCTCGAGGTTACATCCCATTGCCTAGAGCCGAAGTTTACAATTTATAGATGTGTAAAGTAAGAGATTTAGTTGTACAAGTAACTCAATATGATCGTGGATAACTAGTGGCATCCCTGAATATCTCCTCCAAGATTTTTGATAACCAATTTGAGTATATCCATAAATATTTCAATGTATGTAAAATACATGAGTCTTTATGAATAGCTGATTTGTGTCGGGCAGTCCACCTTTCATGCTGGGTTGGTCAACTACTCTCTTGGACCAAGACAAATTGGTCCCCACAGTATCCATTTTGGACCGCAAGGACAGAGTCTTGCACAATAAGGTCATCCCTTTAGTTAAGGTTCTTAGGGAGTTTTAGGGCGTCAAAGGTGCGACTTAGGAACGGGAGTCGGAGATGCAGGAGAAAAACCCCAAACTCTTTTTCTAGTTGGTTGTTCGAATTTCGGGGACAAAATATCCCAAAGTGGGGATAATGTAATACATGTTCCCAAGATTCTATCTCTTTCCATGTAAATTTGCATTTATGAATGAATACTGAGATTTAACTATCTTTATAGACTTTGCGCTTATCGAATTGGAGTTTTTATGGCTTAAGTTTTCATAGTGGAAATCTGGAGTCGTTCGAACGAGGTGTCCATATTGTTTGAATGAGTAGTTCAAATGAATTTTGTATGAACTTCTAACAACTGCAGTAATGGTCGATTTCCCTCGCTCTATGGAATCTCATTGGATGCCTATGTTCGAACGAAGCCCCTTGTCGTTCGAACGAATGGGCCTTTCCTATTTGAACGAGGTACTTCTCACGACCTAGTTAACTCTAGTTTTCAGCCTCATTAGTACATCATTAGATGCTCGTTCGAACGAAGCGGGATGTCGTTCGAATGAGACTAAATGCCATTTGGACGACCGGAGTTGAACTCTAAATTTTTTGCATATTTATAATGTGCTGTCAACATCATAGCCAACGAATCTATGAGGTGACAACCTCTGGTGCTCCAAATCAAATAAAAATTGTTTGAATGCTTGAACTTAGTTTTAAATCATTTCATTTAGGGTTTGTGGGTTATTTAAGGGAGAGATGGAGGTGAGTTCTTACACCTATTTTGTTATCAACCATAATTTCTCTCTCTAGTTACAAGAACACATCCTCTCCCCAAGCTATTTCCACCATAGCTACACCAAACCTCCACCTTAATACACCATTTACACCCTATTTACAAGTTTTATTATCCCTCTTCAAGCTTTGCCAATGGTGGAAGTGGGTTGAGTCAAGCAAGTAGGAGAATCCTAGGTAGATTTAGAGTGTTTTAAAGAGCTTTAGGAGTATTTGCAGTTAGGATCTTCCACCTTCATCTTCTTCTTTGTCTCATCTTCAACCCTTTAGGTATGGTTTTTCTCTCTGTAAGATTTCAAGGTTTCTAGTTATGTAAAATGTGTAGGATGTATTCTAGATAAGATTTAATGCCAAAATGAAGATATTTTCTCATACATTCAAGTCTTGCAAAAATGGAGTTTTCAAAATGACAAAACCTAAATGGGTTTATGAATAAATGGCATTTTTATCTTGAAATATAGAAAGAAAAGCATTAAAAATGTAAATGCATGATTTATATCTTGTTTAGTTCATATTTCAAGATTTGTAGGCTTGAAATAATTCTTAATATGTGTAGAAACATGTAATATGCTAGTAAAAGACATTTTAAACTTGATAAATGACGTTGAAATAGGTTTCATGAGATAATACTCAAGTGTAGAAAAATAACCCTAAATTAGTGTTAAAAATATTGTTAAGAATGGAGAAAAATGATATTTGAGGTTACATGTAATAATAAGGCAAGATAGTAGACATTTTGACACAATGGTCTTCAAATGATTAAATGTATTTTATGTAGTGAAACATAAAATAATAAAGTACGATTTTTGAACATAAAATCATAAAAGGATGGTTTTAAAAGGAAATGTTGATTTTTAGTGCCATAATGATTTAAATATGTGTTTCACAAAGTTTTGATGAAGAGAGAGTAAAATGGTAATTTTACTAAAAATTGAGGGTCCTAGTGGTTGGACTTCCTAGTTAGATCTTATCGATCAGTTTTCATGAAAACCGAATAAAGTATACAAAATGGCATATTAGCAAGATGAAATGGTGATCTAAACCGTATAAATGATGATAATGGTAATATGACGGAATATTGTGGACATTAGCAAAAATGTTAAAACACATTGTAAGGACATATTTTATAAGTCTTATTTACATTAGAGTATATCGTATACCGCTACAACCGTCGAAGAATTATTTAAGATCATTCAAGCATTAAGACGAATGAGAATATCAAAGTTCTTCATCAAAGAAGTCTTCGCGAGATTAATTTTGGTAAGGTTGTGTTTGAGTACCTTAGCATTTCACTTAGAGTATTGGGATTATTTTTCATAAAAAAATTTCTAAGTGATGGAGCGAAATTTTTAGTGTTTTTCGTCAAAAAATAATTTTTCGAAGTTTTTGAGACGATGCATTTACCGAGAAAAAGAAAAAATATTGAATTTTAGCGTCTTTTAAACGACATGGCTTGTCGCACGATGTATCAAACGACATTGGATCTCGTTCGAACGACATCCAATCTCGTTTGAACGAGCCACCGCCTTAAGTCTCTTATAAATAGGGATCTCCAACTCCGTTTTTAATAAGAAGACCTGTTCAAAAATTGTCTACGTTTTCTGCAAGCAGCAGTACAAATTTGTCTTCTTACTTTAGAGGTTTAATCCTTTGTTTTTACAGTCCACAAAACTTCCCATTCCTTTAGTGAATTATTTTGGAACCCAAAATACGATCTTGATGATATTGCTCTTATAGAGAGGGTAAATCTACATCATATGGCTGGGTGTCATTGAAAATCTTACTATGTGAAGATTCTTTGCTGATTTGGACTAAGGTTCATAGGGAGTGCTGCGGTATTCCCGGGCTGAAGATAGGACTGCAGTTCTTGTGAATTGTTGTGTGTAATTCAGTGCTGACGACACCGACCGACGCCTACGAGTATTCCCGTGTCAAAATCTATTTCATTGTAATCCGTGTAAGTTGCGATTTACAATTATAGTGAAATAAAAGGTTTTGACCTTTGGGGATTTTTCCTGAAATTGGTTTCCTTTGCATAATTATTGATTTTATGTTATCAAATCACCTAGATGCATGTGTTAGGGTTTAACTAAAATTTGGGTTAATTAAAATTGGATTTATTTGAAAAAGTGGCATTATTCCGCTGTAGCACACTCTCAAATTGGTATCAGAGCATGTTATGCTAATTTATCATGTGATCCTGATTTTTCACATATTTTTGCTAATACAATTTGACTACTCATGTCATCAAATTGGTGTCAGAGCCTGTTGCACTAAGTTATTGTGTGATCCTGATTTACTTCAAATGGCTTTTGGTGGTATTGATGATTTTCGATGTCAACTTTTTGAAAAGTCTAATTGGAAAATTCACACGAACTCTCATTTTAAATCTTTCATTGAACACGATTCTGAGAGGTGTTCGAGTTGTTAGGGTGTTGGTCACACGATAGATGAGTGTCCCAAAAATTTATGGAAGAAATTGAATAAATTAACATCTCATGTTTCTACCCTTAGTGATTTGTAATAATAAGTTTTTAATGCTTCTAGACGAGGGCTTCCCACCCGTGTATTTAGTGATGATAGTGAGGGTGATGGGAGTGAGGATGGAAGTGTAGATGAGCGCGACTTGCAAATGGCTTTCAATGAACTTTATGCTGAAGCTTTGAAAATAAAGAAAGAAAATTTGAAATTAAAAGTTCAATTGAAAGAGCGTGGCTTAAAAAATAATGATGTTTTAGTTGAAGATCTTAGTGCACATGAGAAAATTTTGAGAAAGAAGCTTGAGTACGTCGAGGGAGAGAGAGACATTCATAGAGGGTTGATGGAGATTATGAAAAAGGAGCTTTTAGAGTTTGGGGATTCTGGACGAATACTTGAGTCTAGGATAGGTGAGCTTGAGAAGAGTTTGAGAGAATTAAGCAATATAAAATTTGATTTGGAGTCTCGGTCTGAAAAACTAGAGAAGATTTTAGGGACTGTCCAAATTAAGGAGGATAGGGGTGGTATAGGATTCGATGAGAGTGTTGCACCTATTCCCAAAGCCAACCCCACATGTGTGAAAGAGATTCCTAGGTATGTTAAGAGAAAGGCACCTAGGTTCATTAGGAGAGATCCACCTAGGAACATTGTGAGAGATCCACCTAGAAATTTTAGGAGAGTGCCACTTAGAAACTTTAGGAGGGGCCGTCTTTAGGAAACATTCACTGCCCGATTTACACGGGCACTCACTGCGGTAGGAAAGGTCATCTTAGGTGTTTCTGTTACAAACTTTTAAATGGACATAGGAAGTTTAATAGAAAAGTAAATTTGATTCCTCAAACCCCCACTTGTAGTTACAAATCTGTTTGTGTTAGGAAATCGGATTTAGAGGTTTATGGTATTGTTCGCGACTCTCGTTTGCTTGCATGTGATTCACCCCATAGATCTTTTAGTTGATTGTGTTTAATATTTATCATGAGCTAGTTGTGCTCCCTGATATACTCTTCTGGAGTTATAACTCATTTTGTTGTAGTTTACATTGTTTTATTAGTTTAGCTATTGTTTTAGCACTATTTTGGATCTGTCAGCACCTTTTAGGTATTTTTTTCTGAAATTTTTTTCACTGGGCCACACTGTTTAATATTCTGGACTAGGGCAGGGATTTCTATTTTCTCGTTCGAGTGAGATCTCATGTCATGCGAAGCTGTCGTTTTAATGACAAGCGTTTTCGTTCAACCGACATTGAGTCTCGTTTAAACGATCGGTTTAGTTTTCTGCATTCATCTGTTTTAGTACCCTGGGTTCATATACTTATGTTTTTGGTACTGATGGGTTGTCTCTGTTAGTTTATATGCAGTTACTTTTGGTATTTATGTTTAATTGCTAATACTACATTGTTCGTTTAATCACAGCTGCTTAGATTTATGATTATTTGTGTGATTTACTGTTTGCTAGCATAGGATGATGCTCATGCCGATATTATGCCTATTTCTAGTGCATAACATGTTTGAATTTGTGGTTTTTGTTTTTGAAATTTTTTGGAAAAATACAAAAAGATTTTCATTTTTTTTAAGAAAAATTAAAAAAGACAAAAAGATTTTTGTATTATGTTTACACCTTATATGAATGCACATTTGTGATGGCCAAGTCACAACTTCATTCCATATCCATGTGACTGTTTGATAGTGTTTTGATATGCGTCATCATCTCATTTTTGTGCTTTATAATGCGTGGAGTCATTAAGATGTAATTTGTGATTACTACCTACATGTTTGACTCGTATTTGCCTTTAATGCACACTTGCATGAATTTCTTTGACTATCATACTTGTTTATCACATATTAGTTGGAGTGTTGTCATCTCAATCCTGTCTTTAAAATGAACCAAATGCTATAAAACTTGACAATGGAAGTAGTGCATGTAATACCGTTTATTGTGAGGATTTAAATGCAACAAGATATGATGAGTAATTCATGTGAAAAGGACTGTGAGAGTTCAAAATTGACTCTGCGTGAAAGACACCGTTTAAAAGAGCTCGAAAAAATTTAAAGGCAATAAAAAGATAAATATGGAAAAAAGGTTCCACCTCAAAAGAAAATATAATGATTATTATTTATGAGGGATTTTGGATGGAAAGAAATAAAAAATGGGTTTTCACATCTTGACAGGGTCTTGTAAAAGCTTTCATAGTTTTAGACATTATTAGTGTGGGAATCATTCCTGACTTTGAGGTGTTGATGGATTGAGTCGATGTCATTTAAATTCAACACTATTTGACACCTAAGGATAGTGTTGATATTCATTCGATAGGAGTACACGTATACATCATGCACATTTGTTATATTTGATTGCATTGATATTCCTATTGAATTTGTTCACACTCATTCATTCCATTTCCACGCTTTGGTTATCTAAGCGAAAATTCACGGTGTGTGATTTTTGTAAAAAAATTTTGCAATTTGTGTAAAAAATTGAAAAATTCAAAAATAGTTTGTGGATCTTTTGAGTATTTCCTCTGTATGCACGTAGTTTGATCCATATTTATTTTGCTTATCATGACAAATTCGTGCATATTTTGTTTATTCGTTTCCATTTCGGTCAAATAAAAAAGGGAGAACGAATTATGGGGGAGATTTGATTATATTGATTGATTTATTTTTATATCATTTTAAACTCGATGTGTCACGAAGGTATTTGTTTCCTGTTTCATGTGTGTAGGAACAATTGAAGATCATGTTGCACACCCTGATGATGACAAGGAAGATTGATGAAGATTTTTGAAGAAAAGATTGAAGACTTACATTTCGAGTACCTTTTCACTTTTGGGTTCATGAGAGGGTATTAGATTTGTATAGGCATTGAGTTGATAATTCAGATTGTTTTTATTTTGTACTGGTATAGACATAGGGTGATATTTGTAAGGACATATTTTATAAGTCTTGTTTACATTAGAGTATGTAGTATACCACTACAACCATCGAAGAATTATTCAAGATCATTCAAGCATCAAGACGGATCCGAATATCAAAGTTCTTCATCGAATAAGTCTCCACAAGATTAATTTTGGTAAGGTTGTGTTTAAGTACCTTAGCATTTCACTTAGAGTATTGGGATTATTTTATATAAAATATTTTCTAAGTGTTGGAGGGAGTTTTTAATGTTTTTGGTCAAAAAATAAAATTTCGGAGGTTTTGAGACAGTGCATTTACCGAGAAAAAGAAAAAGAAAAAGAAAAAATATTGAATTTTAGCGTCGTTCGAATAACATGGCTTGTCACGCGATGTATCAAACGACATTGGATCTCGTTCGAACGACATCCAATCTTATTTGAACGAGCTGCCGCCTTAAGTCTCTTATAAATAAGGCTCTCCAACTCCGTTTTTCATAACAAGACCTGTGCAAAAATTGCTACGTTTTCTGCAAACAGCAGTACGAATTTGTCTTCTCACTTTAAAGGTTTAATCCTTTATTTTTACAATTCACAAAATGTCCCAATCCTTTAGTGAATTGTTTTGGAACCCAAAATACGATCTTGCAATATTTCTCTTGTAGAGAGGGTAAATACATCATATGACTGCGTGAAGATTCTTTGCTGATTTGGACTGAGGTTCATAGGGAGTGCTGCGGTGCTCCTGGGCTGAAGATAGGACTACGATTCTTGTGGATTGTTGTGCGTAATTCATTGCTGACGACACCGACCGACGCCTAAGGGTATTCGTGTGTCAAAATCTATTTCATTATAATCCGTGTAAGTTGCGATTTACAATTATAGTAAAATACCTTCGGAGATTTTTCCTGAAATTAGTTTCGTTTGCATGCTTATTGATTTTATGTTATCAAATCACCTAGATGCATGTGTTAGGGTTTGACTAAAATTTGGGTTAATTAAAATTGGATTTATTTGAGAAAGTGGCATTATTCCGATGTAGCACACTCTCACACATTAATATGAACTCGGATGACATCGAAAATAATTAAGAAGGGCCCGGAGCCTTGGGGTAAAAGACCCAAAATCACTTTCCAGAGCGTATGGTAACATATCTAGAGGTGTGGAGCCCGTTAAATCATGCTGATATTGGAAAATTTCGAGAATAGATAATGGAAAATGAAATGATATTTGTAGTGCTTGAATATGAGCAAGTAAGACAACATAATGAAATATGATAAAAATGAGACTAATGAATAAAATGTGATTAATAGTCTCCAAACCTGATACAGGTTGGTATAAAATGGTTAAGTATGAGTATGAGCCCATCACTAGAGTGCGTTGCATGGTAGTTGTATTAATAATAACTAAATGATTACACATTTTTGGAATTACTAAAATACACGTTATATGTATAGTATTTTTGTAGAAACTGTATAGCTTAGTATTACCCACCCAGCTGAGCATTCACTCACCCCTGCTTTTTATGTACCCCCACCCCCACCCAGGTACATCGAGTAGGGATGTCGAGAAGGAAGCGGGTAAGCCCCAGAGGGCAGTCAACGTCGTTCGTGGCTCTATAATCTTAGTTAAATTATCTTTTGTAACATTGGAAATTTGGAACGTTAAACATTTTATTCGGGCCTTTGGCAATGGTTTGTAATAATGCAGGGATGATTATAGTTTATTTATTATATAATTAGTATCGTGCACTAAATCAAATTTTCTTAAATAAACCTAATACATCAACTTAACTACTTAAAGTGGTCACCTCTTTTCCCAACTTAAAATCGGTAAATTTAGTCTTTAATAAATGATGCAATTAAAAGGTTTCTTAAATAATAAAAAATGAACTTTCCCCCTCCCCTTTTTAACTCCTTGATCCGGTGATGGTTGACCCAAACCCGGGTCGGGGAATTATAGTACTGGACAATGAGGCAGGACATGATTTTGATATGATACATGGGGAATCCGATCTAAAACAGATTTTGGGAAATGCAGTTCAGATAGAACTCAAGAAGGCCACGATCGTGATGGAGGCCTTCCTGATAAATCACGCCAAGAGCGAGGCTAGCAAGCATAGGTGACGTGGATTAAACTAAACACATAGTGTTTATGGAGGAAAATTTGGTAGAAATTATAACGCCTCACCAGTGGTTCACCACGACGCACTAGTAATCACTCTCAGGATCGCAAACTAGGATGTGGACAAGTCACTGGTGGATTAGGGGAGTTCCTCGGAGGTAATGTACCTAGAGCTCTTCCATAAGCTCAAGCTGAATATGTCTGTCTTGAAGGAAGTAGCTATCCCTTTAGTTAGCTTCACAGTAAAGATGACCATGCCCTTAGGGAAGGTGATCCTGCCGGTAAGGACATGGAATATTTTGAAGCTCAACTAATTTATTGTGGTTGATATTGATTCGCCTTATCATGCCATTATCGAAAGAGAGTGGATTCATGCCATGAGAGTTGTCCCTTCAACTTACCACCCAAAACTTAAGTGTATCACTGATCGGGCCATAATGGAGATAAGAGGCGACCAAGCCATTGCTCGAAAATCCTATGTCATCGCCATTGGACCAAAGCAAGAGAAAAAAAAGACAAAGAGGTCCTTTCGAAGACTTCCCAAGATGGGGTTACTCCTTTAAAATGGGAACTACATCATGATTGACCAGGGGTAGATGCGACCAGGATCCACCCTGCTGATCGGGTCATAAAAAAATTATAAAAGGATTTTATTATGAAAAATGACCAGGGAAGAAGTTTCTGATCTGTATAATATTGATCAACCACAAAATAAGGGAGTTGATCACCTTTTTGAACCATAATGTAGATATATTTGTATGGGAGACATACGATATGCCGGGGATTAATCTCGCAGTCACTTTTCACTATCTCCACATAGATTTGGCATACACGAAAAATCGTATAAAAAGCTCGCCGCACAGCTCCAGAGAAGGCAAATGCGGTGGAAAAGAGGAAGAGAAACTTCTGGAGGCAAGGGTCATTCAAGAAGTTCCATTCCTAAAATGACTCTCAAATCCATAAGTGGTTCGCAAAGGCAATGATAGTTGGAGCGTTTGCATAGACTTTACAGATCTCAACAGGGATTACCTGAAAGATAGTTTTCCCCTGCAAAAGAGACCAACTGGTCAGTGCCACCGCAACCCACGAACAAATGAGCTTTCTAGATGCTAACTCATGGAATCACCAGATTCCACTATTCCGCCCCGACCAAGATAAGACTTCGTTTATAACACTATTGAGTTTGTACTATTACAAGGTCATGCCTTTCGGCCTTAAGAACGCTGGAGCCATGTATCAGAGACTGGTCATAAATATTTTCAAGTAAAAAATGGGGGAAATAATGGAAGTGTACATAAACAATATGCTTGTCAAAAGCAAGAATAAAGTGAACATATCAAAGATTTGGTCAACACCTTCAAAATCCTTAGGCACTAACGGATAAAGCTCAATGCGAGAAAATGCTCATTCGAGGTCCAACTAGGGAAGTTTCTAGGCTATCTGGTCAGCAAAAGGGGATCAAGGAACATCCTGATCATAGAGAGGATATCAATAACATCCAGTCACTGAGGAAACTGCACGAGATCCAAAAGCTCAATGGGATGCTCGAGGCACTTAACGAATTTATTTAGAAGTCATCCGAGCATTATCGATCGTTCTTGCAATTGCTCATGAAGGAAAAAGACCCTCACCTGGAATGATGAGTATTTAAGGGCTCTCAATTAAGGGTACCCCCTCTACAACTATGTTGTAGTCTCAGGCCACGTGGTTAGATCGACCTTGGTCTACAAGAAAGAGGCAAAATGGTTACCCATTTACTAGGCTAGCAAAATGCTATTGGATGACAGGTAACGTTACTTATCGCTAGAGAAATTGGCTTATGCACTGGTGATAGCTTTTCAGAAGTTGAAGTACTACTTTGAAGCCTAATCCATCACTGTCATCACTTTTTTTGCCTAATAAAGACGACCTTTCTCGATGGTAGAACTTGGAAGATTTGACATTCATTTTCAGCTAAGGATAATAGTTAAGAGGCAAATATTAGCCTACTTTGTAGCGAAATTTACAGGGGATGTCTTTATCGATCGAAAGGTAACCGAGAAATCAAGAGATTTTTAAAAGGATTTCTCCGAGATCTAAACCCTATATGTGGATGGTGCCTCTAATTCTAAGGGGGCAGGAGTAGGAACTATCCTTATGACACTAGACGGTACAATGATCAAGCAAGGAACCAGGTTATACTTTGAAGCCTCGAACAATGAAAATGAGCATGAAGCACTTATAGCCGGACTGTGTAATGATCATTTATTAGGGGTAAGACAACTCTAGTTGTATTATGATTCAAAACATGTGTCCAACCAAGTTAGTTGAGATTTCAACACCAAGGATGAGAGTATGTCCGTATACCTCGTGGTGGTATGCGAGGTAATATAAAATTTTGAGGAAGTCCACGTTCAGTAGTTCCCCTGGGAGCACAACAATCATGAAAATTCTTTAGCATCCCTAAGCTCAGCAGTAAACTCCAATCTTAGGAGAACAATCAAAGTGGAGTTTCTCACCGAACCTAACATTGACAAAGCAATGGCCTTCAAGCCCATTCTTTCCACTGAAAAGGGTCTAAGATGGATGGATCCAAACATTGCATACTTGTAGAACGACGCACTGCCAACTAATAAAAAGAAGGCTCATCAAGTCAGGGTTAAATCTGCTTGCTCTACTTAGGACCTGAGGGAAAGCTTTACAAGAGATCTTTTACGGTCCCCTATCTCCAATGCATACACCCAAAATAAGTTGAACAAGTTATCTATGTACTTCACGATGGGATTTATGGAATTCACAAAGGAGTAAGGTCTCGAGCATTGTAAGCAATCAAAGAAGGCTACTGGTGGACATATATGAAAAAAAGTAAGTATTTATGCTCAAAAGTGCGAGAAGTGCCAAAAATTCTCCCTCATGCCCCATCAATCGGCCAACGACCACCCATATGCGCTTGCGCAATGGGGGATAGATATAATAGGGCCACTACCTACTGTGCCAAGTAATGGTCGACATAAATGATTTCACCAAGTAGATTGAGGTGAAACTACTTACAAACATTGGAGATGCCGATATAATTAGGTTCATCTGGAGGAATATTATAAATCTCTTTGGGGTACCCAAGACCATTATAACGGATAATGGTTCACAATTTGAGAGTGAACTTTTCAATGCTTCTGCGAAGAGTATATAATCAAGCACCACTTCAGTTCTGTGGCATACCCCCAAAGTAATGGACAGACAAAGGTCTCCAATGAACGCTTGAATTAAAATTATAAATAAAAAAAACTTCCTCCAACTTCCTTGGATCTCTCCTATTGGCGATTCTAAGGATCTATAATCCCTAGGGTTTGTATAGTTGCCACCCTTGTTCCTGCCATTCTTCCTCCATCTCATAAGCCTCCTGATCCCTCTAACCCATGGAAAAATCCTTTGTAAATGACCTTACCTCTTCAAATCCATCTGAGCTCTAATTAAAACCTCCTTCTACCTTTAAAGGTGCACCAACTATTATTTTTCCCATAAAGATATCAACACCCCCGCTGAACCATTCAAATATGCAATAGTAGGCAATTTTTCTCACGGTAGGTTATCAGTGGAGTTCGTTCGAAAAGATTTCCTATCGTTGTCTTTAAAAACTGCATACAATATAGGATTGTTTGATCCTAAACATGTCTTTACATGCTTAAAATATAAAGAGGACTTTGTCCGATTATGGTCTAAGGAGTAATGGTTTATAGGCAAATTCTCTATAAGAACTTTTAAGTGGACTCCTTCATTTAGACCTGATGTTGAAAACCCCATCACTCTAGTTTGGATTAATTTCCCTAACCTTCCCATACACTTCTTTGCCAAGTATCCCTTATATTTCATCTCCCATTTGATTAGAAAGCCTCTAAAGCTAGATGCCTCAACAATTTTAATGACAAGACCTAGACTTGTTTGTGTTTGTGTGGAAATAGACTTTACAAAAGACATGGTTGATATAATATGGATTGGTACTTATAATAATGGATTTTGGCAGGAGGTATCTTATGAAGATTGTGCAAGAAGTTGCTCATTTTGTTCGAAAAAGGTCATTACATTGAAGAATGCATATTCAAGAACCCATCTAAGAAGAAGAAGGCCAAAGAAATTCCCATAAAAACTTACTAAAATATGGAAAATCCTGGATCATTAACAAGAAATGCATAGAAAGACCACTAATACTTCACCTCTAAAGTAATTTAAGAATCCCAAGAAGCCCCTCCTACTATTGATGAAGAATCCCTTCAAGACCTATCTCAATCAAAAGGTGTTCTACCAGAGAAAAGTCCAGCATCATTTTTGGAGCTATACAACAAAGAAATTACTGAACATATGGAAAAAGTTAAGAACTGTGAAGTCTCTTGTGAAGAAGTTATTATTGTGGATAAATATAACTGATCAACTAGAGGAATAGATATGGCTGATTATGATATTCTTCCGGCCCATGGTACAAACTACCCCTATAATTCTGAGCCAAATCACAAGGTTATAGTCCCATTATAGGAAGAGCTCATTATGTTTGCTTAACATTTTGATCGAAAATGGAAGTCCTAAATAGAAGCAAAACAGAAAAGGAATAAGATGATAGTTCCTATGAATGTGTAGCTTATTCCATCATCAACAAAATCTTCAGGTATTCTCATCACAACAAAGATAGAGGCCATCCAAAATCCAATGTTCAAGAGAATCACCAGGTCTGGTAATAAGAAAACTCATCATGTTTGAATCCTATCACCAAATGATTAATTTTATATGCGGGAACATTATAGGTGTTTCAAATAATACCTCTATTATAAGAATAAAGAAGCTTATCAAGTTGCACAATTTACTCGCCTTTGCTTTACTTAAGCCTAAGCAAGACTCATTCAGTATTGATAAATTTAAGTTCAAGTGTAACTTTGATGGGTGTATCTCAAATATTTCCTCTAAATTTGATTTTTTAGAAATTTGGGCTTATAGTAGATATTATTTCCAATGAAGATCAGTATTTCACTCTGAAAATTGAAGATCAATCCATATATTCTCCCATAGTCATAACTCTTGTATAAGTTAAATGTACTAGTGCTGAAAGACTTGAATTATGGTATAATTTAAATGCTATTTATTCCCAAGTGTGTAATCATCCTCATGTGATTATAAGAGACTTTAATGTGGTGATTAATCAAGGGGAGAAATTTGAGGGGAATTTAATAGTCTTTCAATCAACTCAAGATTTTAATGATATTATATCTTCATGTGGTATGCATGATCTTGGCTTCAGTGGCTCTAAATTTACTTAGTGTAACAATACAGATGAGGATGGTACCATCTTAACTAGGTTGGCTGAGCTTTAGCTAATAAAAAATGGCAGGAGGTTTTTCAATCCACTAATGTGGATCATCTCAACATAAACTGCTCTGATTATGCCCCTATATTACTCTCTATCAAATATGAATTGGATTATTTCTCAAAGCCTTTCAAATTAAAAAAGATGTGGTTTACTCATAAAGTTCTGAAAGGTATGGTGTTTGGTTCCTAGAACTCCCCTATGCGAGCTGCTCATATGAGGCTCTTTGCTCTGAAGTTAAAGAGGCTTAAAAGTGTTTTAATGTTTTGGAACAAAGAAAGTTTCAAAGACATTTTTCAAAATGTAAATAATCTTGAAGATGCTCAGATTGCTGATGAAATCTTATTTAATGAACCATTTTCCTCTGTAAATATAATGGCCATGAATGCCACCAAAGCCAAGCTTAATAAAGCTCTCAAAGTTAAAGAACTATACTGGCAGCAGAAATCTAAAATCATATGTAATTTTCACTCTACAATTAAGGCTAAGAGGAAAAGATTATGTATTCAAAAGACCAACAATGCATTTATTCTCAGTAACATATTGAGCAGGAATTCATCTCCCACTTTAAAAATCTTCTCTCCTATGAGCCTACTTCTACCAAATCTGAGCTTCTAGATGTAATCTCTAATCTTATGTTTGAAGAATTTAATGAATTTATCACTGCCTACCTGGAAAGCGATTAATCTTTCAAAGGGGATATTGGCTAGCCTATCTATATTCTCCTTATCTTATCTCTTTTTGTTAGGTGTGAGGAAGGGGTGGATGTGGAGGACTTGGCCGGGGTTTTGGGATGCAAGGAGGGGAGGTTATTAGGCTGGAAATGGGCTTAAATATCGCAATTTAATAAAGCCTTTTTTGGTAAATGGTAATGGAAATTACCGCTTGAGGAGGAGAAGTCGTGGCGTAGGGTGGTGGTGGATAGATTTAGGGAAGTGGAGTTAAAACGGTGTTCGGGTCATGGCACGGGGTTGGATTGTGAAAGCATTTCAGGGGAGCGTGGAATGATTTTAGTAGGTACATTTTGATCATGGTGGGTGAGGAGAGGAGGGTGAGGTTCTGGCAGGACTGTTAGTGTGGGGACGAATTACCGATGGTCAAATTACATAGTTTGGATGATCAGATTACATTCTCATATTTAGGTTAGACGGGATAGGGGTTCGTCATTGTGGATTACATAGTTTGGAGTGGTGGGAGGCATATATGGATCCCTAGTTTTGGCGCGAATTTTATGCTTAGGACTAGGAGGAGAGGGAGAAGTTTATGGGTACGCTAGAGAGAGAGGGCCTTTCCAGGGGCGGGAGGGACGAGTTATGGCGGAGTGGGAGTGAGGGAAGGTTTCCTTTTAAATCGTTTTATGGAGTTTTGAGTGGCGAGGAGACGAGTGCGTTATGTTTCCATAGAGGGCGGTGTGGCCCACTTAGGGCACCGATGAAAGTGACTTTCTTCACGTGGATGTCTGCTAAAGGGTAATTCTCACCATAGTTATCAGAGGCGAAAGGCGTACTAAGGCGCAAAGGTCCCCGTGGAGCCTAAGCGCAAGGTGCAAGGCGAGGCACGCGCCTGATCGAAATAAGGAGAAAGTTGTATATTTAAAAATAATAAGATAATTCATGATCTAAAATTAGAAATATATAGCATAAATTATTATTATACACAGTTATGAAGAGACAAGTCAGAAGGAGATAGAGCTTATACCATCATATGAATATATTTATATATTTAAATATCAAATTTATGTAACAATTTGACTATACAATAATCAACAAAAGTATTTTTTTCCATATATTCTTACATCTATTTGGAATTTGAATGCTAAATATCGAAGGATATTTTATTTCAAGAGTTCAATAACAAACCAAACTCAAATAGTAATTTTTTACATATAAACCATATATAGTTAACTATTCTAAAAACAAAAAAAAAAACATTATAAAAAACTATTGAAGGAGATGAATGGGAGTTATCAAAATCGAACATGAAGAAAAAATGGGTTTACTTCAAGTGGGTTTACGACTCATTCATTTGAATAAAATATATAACAGGAATAATATATGCATTATATATATATAAATATGTGTGTGTGTGTGTGTGTGTGTGGTGTGTGTGTGTGTGTGTGTGTGTGTGTGTGTTATATAAGATCTGAATCGAGAACATTACACATTACACAAAACATGCTCATATTCTCTCTCTCTCTCTCTCTCTCTCTCTCTCTCTCTCTCACTCATAAATCCTGCTACCGCCATTATATGAATATATGAAATGAATACATAGAAAAAAAGTTGGAGAGAGATAGGTTAGTAAGAGTAACATACCTAGACCAAAAGTTTTTTGGATAGATAGATGGGTTAAAGAGAAAATGTGAAAGGGGTTTAAAATGAAGGTGATGGAAAGAGTGGAGTGGTTTGAATTTGCAACAGGAGTGAGAATATGGTGGCAACGGGTGTTTACATGGGGTAGTTTCAAAAATCATTAAAACTGGTTTGTTAAAGGAAGTTACTCATTGTGACACCCCGACTAATTAAATACCGGGTAGCTACTCCTTTATTAAATTAATTCAAAATGCCAAGTTGGCTCAGTTGATAGCATCACTGTCGAAAACATTTTATTATTACTAACCACCTAGTATTTAAAAAGTAAGTTGCCAAATTTTGATTTAAGTCTGATTAACATGCAACAAGTGTAATGAAGAAATAAATAACACCATTCACCATACTGAAGTAAAACGAATAACCATCACAATAGAGTAAATAAAGGCTGGAGGAAAACTCCTCACTACAATCCTACAACGGATAAGTAAAACGAACACTGAAACCATACATGCTAAAGTCTGAAAACTGAAATGTAAAAGATGTCTCTAAATAGAAATGGGCAACATGCCCTACAACTGATAGATAGTGACTCTGGAATCCAAAAGATAGAAGCTTCTACAAGCAAAGTCCCTGTAGCTTCCACAAACAGCTACAGCTCGTCACCTGAATGAGTATACTATGCTTGGTGTCCTTGTGGCTGGGCACCTAAAATGGTTTTACAAAAAAAAAGATTTGAAAAGCAAACGGGTCAGAGCCCGAATGTGGAGTTATATTTTAAAAACCTGCAAGTGCTTTAAAAACATTTAAAACATTAAATGCAAAGTACATGTTAGGACGTACACTCACATGATATTCTCACCTCTCGTCTAACTGTGCACTCCTAACGTAAGTACCCATCTACAACGATATAAACCACTAGCTAAGTGACATCATAACTAGCTAGACTGTAATAGTTCCTACCCTTATTACCCGGTTCTATTAACATACAACGCTCGTAATTAGATAGGGATTTAATGTAAATTCGGATGCTCAATATGCAATAAATATCACTATCAGTTAACTCGTTATATTATTTTCGGAACAATACCGTAATTATATTCACAACATTAACATGAAGATTCCCGTTAATTAAGTGTATATTATTCACATCATAATTATACAATACAAGCACCCCGAGAACTAAGCTGCGGTGCACACATACTCTGCTATCCATCCCGGTACATCACGTACATAAGGATCACATATTCCGAATCTCTCAGGAATAGTTCAGATAACACAAATCACAAATAGTGGAGGCGAACACAGTCACGTCACATGGGTCACGCACATACCTACGCTCCCACGATCAGCGGACTTATTAACATCCCAATAAGTCTTTCTCTGACCTATGTTCATCGAGATACCAGTCTATATCCCCCCCGTAGGCACACAAGGATTAGAGGGTCCTAAGCGAACGCAACCTCCCGTGATAGCAAGTATGGTAGGTATGCCATACACACAATTCATATACCAATACTAAGTAAACACACGTCTTAGTAATACCGTATTTTAATCGTAGTACATATCGCATTCTCGTACTAACTTATACTTATCACAATTTATACTACTCCGGTTTATAATCATACGCGCCATACTTTTCTCACGTCGTAATAGACACTCACGTCTCAACCCAAACGGTTCATTCTAATTTAACTCACTTATATATAATTTCCTTCTCATAAATACCCAAATGTCCCAAACCTATCACTACATCATCATTGGAAGGTTAACTATATCCTCGAACAAGTTTACGGGACTCCAAAAATAAAAACAGCTCAAAATAGCCCAAACTGTCAGCTCGTTAGAAGTCTCGTTCGAACGAGACTGTTCGAACGAGATTCCTCTGCTAACTCGTTAGAAGTCTCGTTCGAACGAGGTTGTTCGAACGAGGTTCAAGTTCGTTCGAACGAACTGTACCTTCTAACGATATCTCGTTCGAACGAGATATCGAACGAAATCCATTCTCGTTAGCAGCGACTGGTCAACTCGTTAGAAGCTCGTTCGAACGAGTTCGTTCGAACGACCTGGGTAGGGGCTTCTAACGAGATGCCAGATTCGTCCCAGATTTTTCCCTTTCTCGTTTTTAACCATTTTAACACCTCTAATCTCCTCCAAAGTTCATCCCAACAACGTTTTATGGTCTCTAATTGATCCTAAACATATTCAAGTCAACTCCTAACATGTTTTCAAGGATTAAATCTCTTTAACATCAATCAAAATATGAATTTCTACACTTTTCCCCAATTATATCAAGAACATGAACCCTAACAGTTTGAATCATGAATTAACCCAGCAAAATCCGTTTTAATTTCTTTCCAATCATGTATATCATCAGTAAGAACATCTACCTATCATTCTACATGCAATCCTTCTCAAATTTCTCAAGTTCTATGATCTAAACTACATGGGTTTTCATTATTTTTCAAGAACAATTGATATTCTCTAATTTCTAACATGGAAAAGACATTCTCTGAAATTAAATGGAATAAAGTCACTTGCCTTGGTTCGATTTATGACTTTGGTGTAGGTTTGATGATGTTTTTCTGCAGAATTTCCTCTTTCCAAGCTCCTTCTCCAATGGTGGCTTAAGGTGGCTAGGGTTTGTTTTGGGGAAAGTTGTAAACCTAAAGATAACCTTCGTAGCTTAATGGTTTAATATGGGATGGTTAGTGGGCTTAGTGCGTCAAATCCACATCAGATTTAATTAACCAATTTTCGTCACTTTTAATTCTTCAAAATGTAAAATTACCAAAATACCCTTTAAGTTGCCGGTATGGCCTAAAAATACCCCGGGACCCAAACTACACCCCCGGCTAGTGTTTTCTGACTATCTCGACCCTTCCGGACGCGTTGGCGCACTCAAAACGACCATACGGGTTATAGATTTTAAATTCACTTTTATTATCAAAATATTATACCGTGACGCGGCGGTCCCACGCGTCTCAACAAAATTTCTAAAATGCCGTATATAAATCTCACGACAAATTTTATAATACCAAGTTCATATATAATCATATATGCACATAATCAAATACTAACTCGCATCACATTAGTATTTATAACCCGGATTAATTTCCAATAATACGCATTTAATTAATTAATCCCAAAAATAAATATAGTCAAAAGTACGGGGTGTTACATACTTCCCCCCTAATAACTGAATTTCGTCCCGAAATTCGAAACTAGAAAGTACCTGCTAAAAACAACTCTGGATAACGTTCGTGCATCTCATCCTCGCACTCCCATGTGGACTCCTCGACATTGTGATGTCGCCACTGAACGCGCACTAACGGAACTATCTTTGACCGCAGTTTCCTCTCGCTTCGGTCCAAAATAGCAATCGGCCCCTCTTCGTAAGAGCTATCCGGCTGGAGATCGATGTCCTCCACAGCAATGTGAGAATGAGCCAAATTATCTCTAAGGTATTTCCTCAGCGAGGAAATATGGAACACATCGTGAATCCGATGCAAATGCTCTGGTAGCCCGAGTCTATACGCAATCGGTCCGATCCGCTCAATAATAGGAAACGACCCTACATACCTCGGTGCCAACTTCCCCTTCTTCCCGAAATGCATAATCCCCTTCATCGGAGATACCCTAAGCAAAACCTGGTCCCTCACTTGGAACTCCCTGAAAAATCTCTTCGCATCAGCATAACTCTTCTTCCTGTCTTGAGCTACCCGAATGCGACTCCAAATCAACTCAATCCTTGCCGAAGTATCCTGAATCACTTCCGGCCCAAGTAGTTTGTTGTCCCCCACTTCTAACCAACATGCTGGGGAACGACAAGGCCTACCGTACAATGCCTCAAACGGAGCCATGCCAATAGTGAACTGATAGGAGTTGTTATAAGCAAACTCCACCAGTGGAAGGTACTGCTCCCATCCACCCCCGAAGTCAATAATGCACATGCGTAGCATGTCCTCCAATATTTGATTCGTGCGCTCAGTCTGCCCATTAGTCTGCGGATGATAAGCCGTACTCAACCGCAATTCCGTGCCCATGGCCTCCTGGAAACTCTCCCAAAACCGCGAAACAAATATCTTGTCTCTGTCAGACACGATATTTAGGGGCACACCGTGAAGTCTCACAACCTCTGAAATGAAGATCTGGGCATACTGTCCCGTAGTGTAGTCAGTCCTTACGGGTAAGAAGTGAGCGACCTTGGACAACCTGTCCATAATTACCCAAACGGAGTCGTGACCCCTCTGTGACGTCGGCAACCCCGTAATAAAGTCCATGGATATGCTCTCCCACATCCACACCGGGACCTCCAATGGCTGTAGCAATCCTGCCGGTCTCTGATGATCCACTTTTACAAGCTGACAAGTGGCGCATTTCGAAATAAATTCAGCGATATCTCTCTTCATACCGCTCCACCAATACTGGCGTCTCATGTCTTGGTACATTTTGTCCCCTCTGGGATGTACCGCGAACCGTGAGCCGTGCGACTCTGCCATCACCTCATGTCGCAATTCCTCCCCTTCTGGAACTACCAATCTCCCATTGAAGCGGAATCCCCCGTCTGAGCTAACGGTATAGGATTCGGCTCCCTCTGCTAGTAATCGAACTATCTGCTCCTGGCAGAATGAGTCATTAGCCTGTGCCCGTACTACCTTCGTGACAATCTGCGGTGTAACGGTCATCACAGACATGAAAGATCGGGCCACTGCATCCTGGTGTCCCAATTCCTTCCACTTAGCCTTCCACACCTCT
Organism: Sambucus nigra; assembly: GCA_949130495.1. Lineage (NCBI taxonomy): Eukaryota > Viridiplantae > Streptophyta > Magnoliopsida > Dipsacales > Adoxaceae > Sambucus > Sambucus nigra. Next base: position 531,044,183 of record OX422221.1, on the reverse strand, counting down.
GCCACCTCATCTGCTGGCCTACGGCTCAACGCATCTGCTACCACGTTAGCCTTTCCCGGGTGGTACTGGATGTCGAACTGGTAGTCCTTCACAAACTCAAGCCACCTACGCTGCCGCATATTCAACTCCTTCTGTGTGAACAGGTACTGTAGGGACTTGTGGTCCGTGAACAGTTGGAACTTTTCCCCTAAAAGATAGTGCCTCCAAATCCGTAGGGCAAATACCACTGCTGCCAACTCCAAATCATGCGTGGGGTAATTCTTCTCATGAGGCTTAAGCTTACGGGAAGCATAAGCTATGGCCTGTCTCTCCCGCTGTAATACACCTCCCAGTCCTTGCAAAGACGCATCGGTGTAAACCAAATACTCAACTCCCGATCTCGGCAATGCTAACACAGGTGCTGAGGTCAATTTGTCCTTCAATTCATCAAATGCCAACTGACAGGCATCACTCCAAATAAATGGCACACCTTTACGAGTAAGATGTGTCAAAGGACCTGTTATCTTCGAGAAACCCCGAATAAACCTCCTGTAGTATCCTGCTAGGCCCAAGAAACTACGAATCTCAGTTGGTGTCGTGGGCTGTCCCCACTCCCTCACCGAGGACACCTTCCCCGGATCAACAGATACTCCCCGGTCGGAAATGATATGTCCCAAAAACTGGACTTCCTTCAGCCAAAACCCGCACTTCTCATATTTTGCATACAACTCGTTCTGACGAAGTGTCTGCAAAACCAGCCTCAAATGCTCGGCGTGCTCCTCCTCTGTCTGAGAGTAAACCAGAATGTCATCAATGAAGACAATGACAAACTGATCTAGGAAATCCCTGAACACTCTGTTCATCAAGTCCATAAACACTGCTAGAGCGTTGGTCAAGCCGAAAGGCATAACCCGAAACTCGTAAGAACCATATCTCGATAAGAACGCAGTCTTCGAGACATCCTCCTAGCGGATACGTAACTGATGGTATCCCGGCCTCAAATCAATCTTCGAGAAGAAAGAAGCTCCTCTCAACTGGTCGAATAAGTCATCGATTCGAGGCAACGGATACTTATTCCGTATCGTGACCTTATTCAACTCTCGGTAGTCCACACACAATCTCAGTGAACCATCCCTCTTCTTCACAAACAAAACTGGAGCGCCCCAAGGTGAAGTACTCCTGCGAATAAAGCCCTGGCCTAACAGCTGCTCTATCTGATCCCGTATCTCTCTCATCTCGGCTGGAGCCATACGGTACGGTGCACGTGCTATAGGTCTCGTACCCGGTAGCAAATCTATGACGAAGTCTATCTCTCGACTGGGTGGTAAGCCTGGTATCTCCTGAAACACATCCGAATACTCCCTGACAACCAGGATCGAATCTAAAGGAATCACAACCTCCTTAGAGGTATCCTCCTCTATGTAATACAGATGAGCGGTCGATCCTCCCTCTGGGCGAGGCATCGCCACTATAAACATCTCTTGCCCCGGAATGGTAAAAACAATGCTCCCGCTGAAGCAATCAATCATGGCCCTATATGCTACGAGCCAATCCATACCGATGATCACATCGTGAACATGCATGTCTAACACTAACATGTCTGCAGGCAATACCAAACCACCAATCTCTACCCCCACTCCCCGGCATATAAAGAAAATAAGTGACCCACTCCCCAATGGTGAGTCGACACACGTCACTGTGCTCTCTGCCGTAGCTAACAATCCTAAAGCTTTCGCGAAGTGTGTAGCTATAAAACAGTGTGTAGCACCCGTATCAAATAACACCCGACCCATAGTGCCATGGATAGGAAACGTACCCTCGATCGCGGGCGGTGCCTGTGGAACTGCAGCCTGGTGGACGTTGTAGACACGTCCATACTGTAGCTGCCCCTGCTGAGCTGGGACTGCTGGAATGGGTGGCAATGCTGCCATCTGTGGCGGTGCGGGAAGAGCGGCGGGAAACATAGGTCTCTGTGGCTCCTGGCGAGCACCCTGCTGCTGCTGCTGTGGGGCCCTGCACCTATCAGGACAATCCTACTTCTTATGGCCAGTCTTGCCACAAAAAAAGCACTTCCCTGGGAAGTTCCCTCCCCTCTGCCCCTGTTGTCCCCGGCCCTGGTAGACGTTACCGTTCCTCCCTTGGCCCTGCTGGCCCTGATGAAACTGCTGCCCATTCTGCCCCTGCTGGCCCTGATGGCCGTTTGGACCCTGATGGCCCTGACGAAAACCTCCCTGTCCCTGTCTGTAGTTCCCTGACCGTAACCTCTTATTATCCCCCTGCTGGGAGCCCTGCTCATTCTCTCTCTGCCCCTGACCAGATTGTGCCCCGCTGGCACCATGTCCTCCAGTCCTGCCTTGATGGCTAGACTCCCCCGACCTCTTACCCTCGGCCATATGAAAACGCCGGTGGTCCTGGCAGTGCAACAATGCAGCGTTAACCACATCAGAATAAGTGGCCAACGATAGGTTCTCTAGCAGATGTTGACGGATCCTCCAATTCAACCCGTCGGTAAACTTCTCAATCTTCTTCTTCTCTGTTGGTATCTCGTCTGGAACGATGTTCAACAGATTAGTGAACTCGGCCTCATACTCGGCCACTGTCTTGCCTTCCTGCCTCAGACTCATCAGCTTCCTCCTCATTTCCGTATGAACGGCCTACGGAAAGTACTTGCGGTCGAACCGCACCCAGAACTCCTGAATCGTGAGGGTATCCCTCTCCTCCGCGGTGGTAATGGACTCCCACCACTGTAGCGCAGATCCAACTAGCTTGAAAGTAGCTAGCACCTGCTTCTGAACATCAGTGCACTCATGCATCCTCAAGTGCCTCTGCATGTCTTTCCTCCATTAGCTCGAGACTACCACATCTGAGCTACCTGCAAACTCTGGCGGATGCGCTTTCTGAAAAGCGTCACGTACACGCTCCCAAGCAGACGGGAATGCATTAACCTGTACTGGCGCGACAACCGGCGCCTGAGGTGGTGCCTGCTGAATAACGGCAATTGCGGAATTTACCGCTTGGGCTACTATAGCTGCAACCTCAACGGCGTTCATCATGCCCTGAACTGGAGCGGGCAGGGGTTCGGGCGTTGCATCCCTGGGAACACGTCGTGCACGTCGTGGAGGCATCTGAAATAAGAACAAAGTTTATAAGTTCGCTGTTATAACCTTAATATAGCTGAAGAACGAAGCATACACAAAAAGAGTACAACAATCCTAAAATATAGGGCTCTATATCAAAGAAACGTAGCGGAAACATAATAGCCGTACAGATCCTAAAGGACACTAGAACCTGATGCTCTGATACCACCTGTGACACCCCGACTAATTAAATACCGGGTAGCTACTCCTTTATTAAATTAATTCAAAATGCCAAGTTGGCTCAGTTGATAGCATCACTGTCGAAAACATTTTATTATTACTAACCACCTAGTATTTAAAAAGTAAGTTGCCAAATTTTGATTTAAGTCTGATTAACATGCAACAAGTGTAATGAAGAAATAAATAACACCATTCACCATACTGAAGTAAAACGAATAACCATCACAATAGAGTAAATAAAGGCTGGAGGAAAACTCCTCACTACAATCCTACAACGGATAAGTAAAACGAACACTGAAACCATACATGCTAAAGTCTGAAAACTGAAATGTAAAAGATGTCTCTAAATAGAAATGGGCAACATGCCCTACAACTGATAGATAGTGACTCTGGAATCCAAAAGATAGAAGCTTCTACAAGCAAAGTCCCTGTAGCTTCCACAAACAGCTACAGCTCGTCACCTGAATGAGTATACTATGCTTGGTGTCCTTGTGGCTGGGCACCTAAAATGGTTTTACAAAAAAAAAGATTTGAAAAGCAAACGGGTCAGAGCCCGAATGTGGAGTTATATTTTAAAAACCTGCAAGTGCTTTAAAAACATTTAAAACATTAAATGCAAAGTACATGTTAGGACGTACACTCACATGATATTCTCACCTCTCGTCTAACTGTGCACTCCTAACGTAAGTACCCATCTACAACGATATAAACCACTAGCTAAGTGACATCATAACTAGCTAGACTGTAATAGTTCCTACCCTTATTACCCGGTTCTATTAACATACAACGCTCGTAATTAGATAGGGATTTAATGTAAATTCGGATGCTCAATATGCAATAAATATCACTATCAGTTAACTCGTTATATTATTCTCGGAACAATACCGTAATTATATTCACAACATTAACATGAAGATTCCCGTTAATTAAGTGTATATTATTCACATCATAATTATACAATACAAGCACCCCGAGAACTAAGCTGCGGTGCACACATACTCTGCTATCCATCCCGGTACATCACGTACATAAGGATCACATATTCCGAATCTCTCAGGAATAGTTCAGATAACACAAATCACAAATAGTGGAGGCGAACACAGTCACATCACATGGGTCACGCACATACCTACGCTCCCACGATCAGCGGACTTATTAACATCCCAATAAGTCTTTCTCTGACCTATGTTCATCGAGGTACCAGTCTATATCCCCCCCGTAGGCACACAAGGATTAGAGGGTCCTAAGCGAACGCAACCTCCCGTGATAGCAAGTATGGTAGGTATGTCATACACACAATTCATATACCAATACTAAGTAAACACACGTCTTAGTAATACCGTATTTTAATCGTAGTACATATCGCATTCTCGTACTAACTTATACTTATCACAATTTATACTACTCCGGTTTATAATCATACGCGCCATACTTTTCTCACGTCGTAATAGACACTCACGTCTCAACCCAAACGGTTCATTCTAATTTAACTCACTTATATATAATTTCCTTCTCATAAATACCCAAATGTCCCAAACCTATCACTACATCATCATTGGAAGGTTAACTATATCCTCGAACAAGTTTACGGGACTCCAAAAATCAAAACAGCTCAAAATAGCCCAAACTGTCAGCTCGTTAGAAGTCTCGTTCGAACGAGACTGTTCGAACGAGATTCCTCTGCCAACTCGTTAGAAGTCTCGTTCGAACGAGGTTGTTCGAACGAGGTTCAAGTTCGTTCGAACGAACTGTACCTTCTAACGATATCTCGTTCGAACGAGATATCGAACGAAATCCATTCTCGTTAGCAGCGACTGGTCAACTCGTTAGAAGCTCGTTCGAACGAGTTCGTTCGAACGACCTGGGTAGGGGCTTCTAACGAGATGCTAGATTCGTCCCAAATTTTTCCCTTTCTCGTTTTTAACCATTTTAACACCTCGAATCTCCTCCAAAGTTCATCCCAACAACGTTTTATGGTCTCTAATTGATCCTAAACATATTCAAGTCAACTCCTAACATGTTTTCAAGGATTAAATCTCTTTAACATCAATCAAAATATGAATTTCTACACTTTTCCCCAATTATATCAAGAACATGAACCCTAACAATTTGAATCATGAATTAACCCAACAAAATCCGTTTTAATTTCTTTTCAATCATGTATATCATCAGTAAGAACATCTACCTATCATTCTACATGCAATCCTTCTCAAATTTCTCAAGTTCTATGATCTAAACTACATGGGTTTTCATTATTTTTCAAGAACAATTGATATTCTCTAATTTCTAACATGGAAAAGACATTCTCTGAAATTAAATGGAATAAAGTCACTTTCCTTGGTTCGATTTATGACTTTGGTGTAGGTTTGATGATGTTTTTCTGCAGAATTTCCTCTTTCCAAGCTCCTTCTCCAATGGTGGCTTAAGGTGGCTAGGGTTTGTTTTGGGAAAAGTTGTAAACCTAAAGATAACCTCCGTAGCTTAATGGTTTAATATGGGATGGTTAGTGGGCTTAGTGCGTCAAATCCACATCAGATTTAATTAATCAATTTTCGTCACTTTTAATTCTTCAAAATGTAAAATTACCAAAATACCCTTTAAGTTGCCGGTATGGCCTAAAAATACCCCGGGATCCAAACTACACCCCCGGCTAGTGTTTTCTGACTATCTCGACCCTTCCGGATGCGTTGGCGCACTCAAAACGACCATACGGGTTATAGATTTTAAATTCACTTTTATTATCAAAATATTATACCGTGACGCGACGGTCCCACGCGTCTCAACAAAATTTCTAAAATGCCGTATATAAATCTCACGACAAATTTTATAATACCAAGTTATTATATAATCATATATGCACATAATCAAATACTAACTCGCATCACATTAGTATTTATAACCCGGATTAATTTCCAATAATACACATTTAATTAATTAATCCCAAAAATAAATATAGTCAAAAGTACGGGGTATTACACTCATTTTATGGGTTATGAGAAACCGTTATTTATTCCTCATTATATTAGGGCGCGTGGATATGTGTTTTTAAAAGAATTTCAAAATTCTAGAAAATTTGGATTGGGAGATTGGAAACTTTCGAGAGTTTCACCTACATGCATATATATGATAAGATAACAAATACTAATAGATAAATATTATTAATAAAGCAATATCAAATATTTAGAAGGAATTTTTCGAGTCGATAATAATATATAAAGTGAATGTGTATTTGAGTTTACATTTGTGAAAGTAATATTTTTAATTTTCATTTATAACAAACTTATAGAAGAGTATAATGTATTTTTAATTTAACCATAAAAATTATCTAATATACAAACAAGTGTTAATTTTTAAATAATTTGAGAGTTTTTTAATTATTAATTACATATTTTTTTACAGCTGTAAATATGATATATCCAAAATATCCACTCAATTCAATTAATACTATTTTTTATAACCTTTATAAAAAAAAAGACAAATGAAACTGGGATGTTTAATTATTAAATCTGTAGCAGGGCAATTCCATGCAACTACCAAGGCTTATAACATGTAAGAAATGTTTAGGCTAAACATGAAATCCCACATCGGAAGATGGGAAGTAAAGGCTCATGACTTGAGTATATAAATAAGGGTTAAGTCTTCCTTGGCAAATGCAGTAACCTAGATAAACTTTTGGACTCTCTAGCTTTTTTGCCTGCTTTTTTAAAAGGGGTGAAAAAGTAAAATTAGTTCAATTTTTGTTCAGTTCGTGTTTGACCATATCAAATCGCGCTTTTGACTTTATGAAGTCGCGCATTCACGTAGAATTGGCCACATATTTACCAATCCGCGGTTTGAGGGCGAGTAGGTTAGCCTTATAGGACGACTTAGGGCACTAAGTTCCATACCCTGTTTTCTTTGTCTGGGTTTTAACATGGGTGGGGCTAGGGTTTCGCAGTGGTGGAGGTGGAGGTGCTGTTCTGTGCTTGGTAAGTGGTGGGGTTGAGTTGGCTCAGTGGAGGTGGTGGTTGGCGTTAAAGATGGAGGGAGTTCTGCTAACAGTGGGTGTAGTGCAATGGTGATTCCGCGACTCTCTCCCAATACATGATAAAAGGTATCGTCCATGGTGGTAATCCTCCTCACTAGATCAAGCTAACTTAATGAAGTGTTGTTTTGTTCCTACATAACAACTATTGGGTGAGCGAATCTCGCTCCGATACCAACTGACGTATACACTGTCAAAGCATCCGAAAAAGTATCACCAAGCCAAATCTCTCTAATATAAAAAAATGTAAAGCGAATACAATTGTAGGCCAATGACCTTATTTATAGGCTAAGTTATCTTCCTAGGGAAAAATGAAATTGCCCTTCTTAATTGTCTCAATTTTGAGACTGTATTTATTTCTTTTTACAACATTTTTTATGCCCTTAAGGTATATTTTTTTAAAAAATATTTTGTTTTAGAAGCTTTAAATTTATTGTTTAATTTTTTCTTTCGATCTGTTAAAAATTCATTGTATATTAAGTTATGTTTTTTTTGTGTTTCATACTTCAAATCGTTTTTGGTTTGTTTTTATGGGATATAAAAACATTGAGATAAATATTAATGTTGTTTATTTTAAGTATTTAAAATCCCTAAATCAAACAGTAACAACTCTTTTTTTTGTCGTTTTGGTGGATGCGTTTTGTTACCGTTTGTTGGCTAGCTTTGGTGATTTTTGAGGTCTGAGTTGTGTCCTCTAAGGCCTACGTGCTTACCCCTCTCTGGTGGGTTTACGGTTTTGCCTAGGTGTGTGTATAAAAATCGACCGGCCCGAGCCAAACCTAAACCGACATTTTTTTAGCCCGATTCGGTCTATGGTTTACAGATTTAAAAAACCGACCATGTCGTCTTGTTTGACAGTTTGGACAAGGAAAAATTTGATTCAAACCGAACCGACCCGACCCGAAACCAATATTTATATTAAAAAAACCATAAATAACTCATATTTTTATATCCAGAAACCATTAACCTCCCTAAAGAACCTACCTTAAAAAAATTGACCAAAACCGAAAATGACCAAAATCGACCCGAGCCGAAACCGATGTGAATCGAAACCGACGGTTTTTTCATCGTTGGTTCGGTTTCAGTCTGACTTTTTTTAAAATCGAATCAATCGATTCGGTTTGAATTACGATCGAATACCGAACCGACCCGACCCGTGAACACCCCTAGTTTTGCCATCATCCGCCTATATTGTTTTACCTTTGTATGCTTTTGGGTGTTGGTTATTACGATTCTTACCAGGTCCTTTTCATTAGAGTCTATATATTGTTGTATTGGGTGTGAGAAAATTTGACACCTTTAATTTCAAAACACATTGAGTTGCTGCCAACATTTTCTCTCATTTCTCTCTCTACTTTTTCATGAATCCCAGTAATATATATTTGAGAGTTTGAGATTGAAACCTTTTCCATTTTTCACTCCCAAATTTGTAATATTTGAGGTTGGTTTTAAACTTCCTCTTACGATCACTGGTGTGGGCTCATTTCTACACTGTTGAAACACAAAGAAAGTTTTTTTGTGTTTTGGGTTTTTGGGGTTGATATTTATGACTTGAATAGTCCTGAGTTGCTAGTTTAATTGGTTGCTGTGGGGCGTGTGGTTTGGTTTTTCTTTCCTGGTTCCTCGTTTTTGTTATGATCGTTCCTTCCATAGCTCATTTTTTGAGCTTTCTCTGTGAGTTCCTTTTCTCTCTATAATATATATACACACACTGATATATATATATATATATATATATATGTAAGGACATTTTTGTCCATTATCAATTTGGATGTCGTACGCCGTTACACCGTTGAAGAAACTCAAGATCGCATCTACATCAACGGATCCGAATATCAAAGTGTCTTCAACATCATAGCCTCTGCGAGAATGAACTTGGTAAAATTTTGTTTTTACGTTCCTTAAAGTTCATATTTTGTATTGGGAAATTTTTATAAAATGTTTTTTATAAAAATAAGAAGTAAGTTTTTTCTAGCAAAATGAGGCTTTTAATAGTGTTTCTGGGAAGCCGGTCCGGTCCGCCTCTATACCGGACCGATCCGCCTCCGGATCGGTCCGCCCTCTACCCGGACCGATCCGCCTTGTTTTGTCCAGTATACCCCGGACCGATTGCGAACCGAAGAAGCCAAAATTTAAAAGAACCGATCCGAGGTCAGACTGATCCGCCTCCAAGCCGGACCGGTCCGCCTGGGATAAATTCGGCCAGATTCGCTGCAGATTTTTTAGGCTCAAAGTTTTCCTATTTAAATCCAACTTCGGGGAGTTATTTTTCAAGACTTTTCAAGACGATTTTTAGAGTCCTAAATACTCTAAGTCTTCACCTTTTTGAGTCCCAAGACTCTTTTTGATTCACACCAAAAATCCCAATTACTTTTGTGAATCTTTTGGAACCCTAGAACACAAACTTTGTTATTGTTCATCTTTGTGGAGAGATCTTTGCAACCGAGGGCTGCGTGTCATTGCTGAGGGAGTCTCTACAAAGTTTTATGGCTGCGTGTCATTGAGGAGAGCTGCGGTTCTACCTTCGTTGTTTGGGCTGCGAGTCCTTGGAGGGTACTGCGTGTATTCTCTTGTTGAGTTGAAGACTGCGTGTCTTTGTGGGTTGGCTGCGCGTTGATCCATTGCAGATTTCTCTATGTAATTGTAAGTTGCGGCTTGTATATTCATAGTGAAATAAAGGTTTTACCCGAAAGGGGTTTTTTCCTGAAATCTGTGTCTCAGCATATTTTTTGGGTCACATGCTTTATTTATGGTTTGACACACACACGCACTTTAGATGCATGATTAGGGGCTGAAATTAAATAAGTGTGCTATATTAGAAAGTTTTGAAGTTAATCAATTATCACACGTTCTCAATATATATATATATATATATATATATATATATATATATATATATATATATATATATATATATATATATATATATATATATATATAGAGAGAGAGAGAGAGAGAGAGAGATTTATTCAGTTTTTTGTGTGCTTCATTTTGGTTCAAATCTGCTACGTGCGTGCATGTATCTTGGACCTGCTGTGTGTGTGTGGTTTGGTTTAGATCCGGTGTGTGTGTATTGATTTAATCAGTGTATAACTCGTAGTTAACTCACTGTTTTAACTCAGTATTTAACTCGTTTTAAATTAGTGATTTAACTCGGTATTTAAACTCATTTAACTCACCTATTTAACTTAACTAGTTAATTTATCTCAAGGTGTGTTTAAATCAGTGTGTGTTTATTACATGTAGTTAATTCGGTTTGTAAGGTAATTCGTGTGGGTAATCTGATTTTTTTCAGAATAGTTTAAAACATATTTGTATTTTAAAATCAAATTAATTCTCTTGTACTTTTGGCTTGTGCAAAAACCTGTTTAGGAGTGTGTGTTTGGATCTGTACCTACTTTTCATTTAGTCACTGACTGGTATTTTTCTTGTTAATTAACATTAAGACATAACCTAGTGTGTGTTTAGTTTCATTTTATAAACAAGATATTTTTTTATTAAAACAAACTTTTTTAATTAAATTTTATTTTGCACAGCTTCACGGGTTTTCGGGTATTGGGTGTGTGGTTGTGCGTGTGTAGTCACTATTACCTGGGTGTTATTGGGTTGACTGATTGTCAGTCAACTTGGGTTGTATTTAGATTAGGCTGGGTGTACGGGCTTGTATTTGCTTACTTTAAATCATTGTCAACTGTTGGACTGTAATGTGTAACTTATAATTGGTGATAGTGGACTTGGGTGTGTGAGTTGTCCTGGGACTAGGGACACGGAGTTTTCCATCACGATGATTTTTTTGAGAACAAATATTGTGTCACTATCTACTTTTCCTCATCACATTCTAATTATCTTTATTTGGGTGGCATTATCACAAATATATTTTAATTTGTGTGTGCGTACAACATTTCAATTAACTTTTAAAACTGGTTTAAAAAGAGTTGGTGTTTATTTAATAACTAATACACGTTAGGGTGGTTAGGTTTTTACAAAAACAAACCTAAAAAGAAACAGACAAAAGAGGGCACTTCAAGAATATTCCAACATAACATTACCCCCACTAACTACTGACTAAAATATGAAATAAAATAAAATAAAAGCAACATAAAAGAGTTCGAATTAGAATATTATAATTAAACCCTTGAACCCTTAATTCATATATACCTAACTCAAAATAAAACTTTTCCTTAAAGAGGTGGATGAGTTAGCTAGTATTCTAGGGAATTCTGACATTATTGTATAGCATAAAAAACATATGAAACTACGACTTTTAACTTTCTTTCCACTCATCAGACTATTTGTTTGGAACATATGGATATTTATCTTTTGTTCATCATATGATAATTGTAATTTTAGACATATTTGGATTATGTATTTTTTCTAAAGGTGTGCCTTGGTGTGCCATTCTGAGCCCGGAGCCTAGGTGCACACCTATGCTTGCCTTTGATAACAATGATTCTAGTGTAAGGTATCTCTTTTATTTTTTATTAGATTTAACCCATTTCTATGATAGCTAACATTGCGAAAAGTTTGGTAGTGATATATTTCCAATGAGTCGAGGATAAAAACTTATGTTGTTGAATGACACATTTAGTCTCCATTGGATGTCACTGTTTACTTTGAGAGATATAAATATGTTGATTAGAGAGGTACCCAATTCAAAATCACCCTTTTATTATAGAGATGAATCATCTATTATTTTAGATATTTCTTACATAATTATTTAAATGGGAAACATGTGAACTATGACTTTTAATTTTCTTTTCACTTGTCAGATTATGCTTGGTTGGAATATATGGATATTTTTCTTTTGGTGACCATTTGATAATTGCGATGTTAAATGAATTCTGACATATGAACTATTATACCATATTTGTATAAGGCATTTTGGCTACTTAAAGGAGCTGGACCCCGATCGAACTGGTGACAGTACATGAGCTCGGCCATCTAAATTTTATCCACCTCACTTGCTTAGTTGGATGACAACAAGGTAAAACAGTTACCTGGGACCCTGATGACTAGTCAAGAAATATTCCATCCGGATTTACATTTGGTTAGCATGTGCTGACCTCCCCCACTTGATGTATAAGCCCCTTAAATTACTCAAGGAGTGCTACACTAATCTAGGAGGTCCCCACTTGGCCCATGCTGGCCAGCACATTTATTCCATTTACTAAGGTTACCATAAATAGAGGGATCCCTCCAAAGGTAAGGGGGTAACCAACTAATCTCATATAGAGACATAGTTGATTCTACAGCAAAACTTGTAACCTATATACATAAACACCTGAGTAAATTCAAACCCTAGATACGATTGTATTCCTTAAGATAATTCCAAGCACAACAAGTCACTAAGTGGATGGAAGTCATTCTTAAGGCTGAACCACTTATATCTTATTGTTGATTTTCTTCTCCTCATCCCCTACTCATATTCATAATCATATTACTGTTTGTTATCTCTGATTTGGAATTCCATTAGTTGAGACACAAGTCGAATTCCATTTTTGGACAATAACATGAACCTACTTAGATTTTTTTATATAAGTGATTAATTTGTCTGTTGGCCTTCAGAAGTTATAATTGTGATATATACTATATATTTTTGATTTAGATCATAAAATATCTAATAAATTAAAATATATGCATGTTTTGTATAATGCGAGCGTTGTTCAATGCCCAAGTCAAATTTACAATAAGTAAAGAAGTCATAAGAATGGTAAGGAGAAAGGGAAATAATAGGTTACTATTAACCCAAAATATGTCATTATAAGCACTTGAGCATATGTTTCATAGATTTGTAGGAAGATTTTTTGGTTTTATGCCCCATCTCACATATAGTGTGGCATCTCTGGTGGGTAATTATGTTTTTCCCTAGTCATTTGAGAAAAGGATTTACATTTTTTTTCAAGTAATGTTTTCATCTAGTCTTTACTCATTTTGTCTTTTGAATTCTATTTTAATTGAATGTTTATTAGAATTTCTAATTTTGTCTCTTATCTCTACTAATCCAATTCACGTATAGATCATCGTATATTTTATATTATTCTATCTTCCTACTTTACTCCAATCATTTGACTGTACTATACTGTTTCAATTTTTTGCGATATCTTATCTTAAAAATTTTCTTTTTTAATTACACTTGTACTGATTATTTATTTGTATTTCCTCTCCTTGCTGATCTGTAGTTTAATTCATATATGTGAATGTTTCTTGTATATTATATGTCAATAATCTCGTTATTTTTTCCCAATTAATGTAGATATACGGGGATTTGCCTATGTCTGTTAAAATCTTCTTGATGTGGGATTCCAAAATGCTTTTAAATGGCGATGAAATTTTTGCCACATCTTTGCTTGAGGCTAGCAATTTAGTGGTTCTCAGGGTAACTCATTCTCCTATTTATCACCATCTTTGAACTTGGGCTAATGTTAATACAATGTATGACATGACTTGTTTGTTTGTTAGGAATCACATGTGATACGTTTAGACAAAAATCTTGGAGTTCATGGACAAGGCTCTCTCAACTTGTCTAGACGAGGCGATCTTATTGAAGCTCAACTTTTGATTTTATCATTGTTTTGCAGTATCAATGTAAGGACACCGCCATATAATCTTTCTTTTCTTTGAAGGCCAACCATTCTATTTTAATGTGTATAGGGTATTGACTCTCTTTTTAATAAGGATACTAATAATTCAACTTATTATAGAAAACTGAATTTTTTCATTATTTAAGGGGTTAGAATATATGTTTAGGGTGAGTTATGATGTTTCTTGAATGACGCAATACAAAGACGAGATAAAGAGAGAAGTTTATGAAGATGTTTCATTGTGAGGTACCTTTTACCTAATAAGAGTTGGGAAGACATTTAAGACATGACATGGATATGCAGAAATGAGAAGGAGAAAGTTCTCACCAGGACCGTGACAGTGAACAAAAAGAACAAAAAACATGAAGAGTTAAAAGGCAATGGTGAATAATGTAAGCACACACATAATGGAAGACTTGAATATCAATTACAATATCGCAATTCATATTCATCATCAATTTCTTATATATATATATATATATATATATATATATTTTTTTTTTTATATATATATATATAAGATATAGGCCCAAAGGAATTCGACACTGATTTATCCTAAATTAGACTAAATATTAAATTACTTGTAAACTAGTTGTGGAATATTTCAAAGGAACATTACTTACTCCACTACTAAAAATTAAATTAGAGATAAACCCTCCAATTTTGGGCCTCATTACATCTTTCCACTCTTTATCCTATGCATCATTCTTCCATCCTTAATGACAACTTGAACACAAGCTTGAGGGGACAGTTGTATGCATCCATACTAGGACAAAAACTTAGAATATTTTTGGCTCCTTAGTTTTTGTTCAAATTGAAATTATTAAATCTTCTTGTCCCAAAAATAAATTTCAAATCATTTGTAGATTTAGTATAATACGCAATATTTGGCTTAAAAAATTCTACCTAATTTCCCCAAGTGATCTTTTCCCATGGTCTTTGGAATTATGGGGTAAAGTATACGAAGGTATAAGCCTTAATGGGTTCAAACATTTTGTTATCACTTTCGTCCTGATAAGGCCCATTATTTCTTCACCACCCAATAAAGAAAAGGCCATTCACTTTCATTTGGATCATTCTTAGTATAATGGGGCTTCAATATCTCTTATATGACGCGAGACAAAAAACCACTCCCCAATGGATCTCCAACTATCTCAACACTGTCTAATTCATAGGAAGACCCAAAAATCTTCGGTGAGGCCCGATTTCATAATTGATTACCTTCTTCATGACCAAATTCTCGATCTCGTTGGAGATGCCATCAGAGTCGGAGTTTGTGGGTTCAAATAAATTCGTAGATGTAGTTTAGGTTTCACTACCAAATCTGGTCAAATTTGTGAGGGTGAACCACAAATGGTGGTCATGGCAATATACATCTCAAGGTCACCAAACCCTCCGGGTAAGGCCGTCACATCCCTTTATTTAAGTCATGAGAAATTCGAACCCAATAGTAAATAGTGATGCATGAAAAGATGATCTGATGCCAAATTGATGTGAACACACCACGTAAGACTTGAAAAACACTCACAATTACAAATGAGGGATTACGAGAATATGGCCTAATAGGCCTGGAAACCAAATTGTGCAAATTAGACTAAATATCAAATTACCCCTAAACTAATTGTGGAATATTCCCTATTATTCCAAAAAAATCAAAATAATAATAAACCCTTTAGTATTGGACTCTATTGCACGTGTTAACGCTCCATCTTTTTCATAAGTGAAACATAAGTGTAATACATAAGGGTAACATAATTTTTTGGAATAAAGTGGGAAGTGACATTATGGTTCGTAAGATAGGCAACAATAAGAATAACATTAGCTGATAAGACCTTGGTACATTAATATTTAACAGGAGAGTTTGGGATTATCTAGTACATGACGTTGTTTACGTTTGAAAATGTAATTATGTTGATATTAAGCTTGTGTTTTGTCTTGGATAAAAAAATGGGTGTCCGTAATATTTTTAGAACTTAAATATCTTTTCCAATTCCAAGATGTTGGAAACCCTATTTTTTAGAAATATCAGAAATTTAGGAAATTTCTAATTTATATATTAGTTAAATTATAGCATTATTATGGATTTCTTTTGGAATATGTTCCTTATATAGATTTTGGCACCTAGTTCACAATACACACTGATGCATTAAGTTTTCAAGGGGTGGATTTTCTGTAAGGTACTTCACTTTATTCTTAGCATGTAAAAAAAAAATAAACGAATTGGCCAAGCATAATAATTATGTCCACTTAATGGCTGGTGGATCTGAGAATTCGCTAGGATAGAAGCTGACACATAGGATGCCATGATGTCTAGTAGATGTAAGTGAAAGCACGATATTAAGGATATAAGGCATTATAGGATATAAACTGAGATATATGATGTTTCGTACACTCATGACAATCTTTAAGAAGAGAAATTGGGACATCAAGATCAAGTGGAACTTCTTGGTTTTGAGGTGAGACAATGGAGTGAACTTCATTGTCGGATCAAAGGATCTTCTGGGAACACCCAAACTGAGTACAAACATTATATGAAAGACTTGAAGAATGAAATGAACTTCACTTTTAGTTTTCATAAGATAAAACTATGTCTAAAAATTGAAGTCATCAATAATCCCAACAAAGTATCGATAACCAAGTACTGAAGTAGTTGGTTCAGGACACATACATCAAAATGAACAATGGGTATAAAGGGAGCATACCCATTTGGGGATGATTTTGCACTACAGTTCGGTTGAGGAATTGTAGAAAATAGAAATTTTGTGTATACTTCTCCAATTGGAGGCCTTTATATATAACTCTTACAATGGATATAAAGGGAACATACAAGTATGATTTAAGCCTAAGATAGTTAAATATTTACACTAATTATTCCCATAAAATATAACATGTTTTAAGGAGCTTTAACACCCCCCACGGCGAACTCGGCTGTCTCGGAGAGATATGGTTGGACCATACTTGAGTGAAGCGATGTTTGTGGATTCATTTGGTGAGAATATGATGTGAATCAAGAATTTTGAGGATATTTTTAACATTATAGGATTTTGAGCATTTTTGTTATTTTATTCTATTTTCTTTATTTAATTGTATTTCTTTTAGTAATTGTTTGCTTGGTATTTAGGGAAGGAAGTGGCAAAGGCTATTAAGGGTATATTTATAATTAGAATCAAAGTTTAAAGCCTAAGCTACTTCACCCCTATAAATACTCCTATTGCAGCCTCATTTGAGGTATTCAACCATTTTGAGACTTAATAGAGAGTTGAGACGAGAGTGATCTTCATCTTATTTCCCATTTGACGCTCTACGTCAGAATATCTGCAAGCTGATCTGAAGAAGGGACAAACTGAAGCCCATGAGTGCCTGAGAGAAGATGGTCTCGAATGAAATAGTAGTCAAGTGCAATATGCTTAGTGCGAGCATAGAAAATGGGGTTTGAGGTCATGTAGGTAGTGTTTAGGTTTTTCCAAAAAGTTAATGGGTTTGGGTGGAGGGAATTTGAGTTCGTTAAGAAGATGGGAGATTCCTGTGGTCTCGACACAAACATGGATAAGAGAACGATACTCAACTTCAACATTGGAATGGGATACCATGGGTTATTTCTTAGCGGTCAAGATATCAGATTGGACCCCAAGAGGACACAAAGACCTGTAGTAGAGCGATGAGAGTCGGGGTAGCCTGCTAAATCAACATCAAAGTAAGTTGTGATAGTATCGGGTGTGGGTGAGCGACGGAAGGTAAGGCCAATGTTAGGAAATCCTTTGAGATAGTGAATGATCCGTTTAACAACAATGAGGTGAGGTGATCTAGGTGCACTCATGAATTGATAAACATAATGGACATTACAGGCTATGTTAGGGCGGATGAAAGTAAGGTACTGGAGGGAACCAAATATATGTTGATACCCAGTGGCATCAGATAGGAACTCACCGGTGTGTGCTGATAGTTGGATTTTGGCACAGACTGGAGTGGAGTAGGGCTTACAGTCTGTCATACTGAACCACTGTAGAAGGTTAATAGTTTAATTAGAATGGGAAATATGAAGATGGTAGGGGATACGTTAGCTTCTAGATACAAGAAGTATGATAAGGGACCAAGATCGTTGATCTGAGCTCAAACTCTTTGCCAAGAGTGGTGATAAAGGAGCTGACTAGAAAATATGTGTTACCTGCCAAAATAATGTCATCAATATAGAGAAGGAGAAACATAACTGTGGAGTCTGATCGGTAAATAAATAAGGAGTGATCTTCCTGGCTTTGAGTGGAACCAAACTATAAGAGAAAGCACGCTAAAATTATGCACGAGGAGCTTGTTTAAGTCCATATATGGCTTTGTTGAAGAGGTAAACATGATGAGGGTGATTGGGGTCTGCAAAACTTGGAGGTTAGTTCATGTAATTAATCTCATCTAATACACAATGAAGGGATGCATTTTTTATTGAGTACAGTACGAACTGTGGTTGGTTTAATGACGGGACTAAAAGTTTTGTCAAAGTCATCCCCAACTTGTTGATGAAAGCCTTTAGTAACAAGTCAGGCTTTGTGATGGTCAGTGGACCCATCTGCTCTTCATTTAATCGTACAGTACGAACTGTACGAACTGTGGTTGGTTTAAACCAACCCATGGAGATAAAAATATTGAGTACAGTACGAACTGTGGTTGGTTTAATGACGGAACTGTACGAACTGTGGTTGGTTTAAACCAACCCATGGAGATAAAAATATTGAGTACAGTACGAACTGTGGTTGGTTTAATGACGGGACTAAAAGTTTTGTCAAAGTCATCCCCAACTTGTTGATGAAAGCCTTTAGTAACAAGTCAGGCTTTGTGATGGTCAGTGGACCCATCTGCTCTTCATTTAATCATACAAACCTATTTATAACCAATCAAATGTTGTTGAGAAGTAGAAGGAATAATAATTCATATAACATTCTTCAGTAGTGGAAGAAGTAATTGGGTGATGGGATGGTCGATGCTGATAATGGTAGGGGAAATATGCCATATGGTTATGGGATAGTGTAGGTTTAGGAACAGGAGGACTGGGGATGTTGGTTGGAGGAGTCAAGGGTGGTGATAATGATGGAGATGGAAGGATAATAGGAACAAATATCTAGGAGGAAGGTGTTGAAAATGGTGTATTTTGGAAAATGAAAAAGTTTGTTCGTTAAATCTAACATGTCGAGAGATGTAAACACGACCAGTTTTGCGATCCATATATATATACTCTTTGTGTTGTAAGCTGAAGCCTACAGTTTCGGGCAAAAGTTTATTAGTGACATAAGAACCTAAATGGGGATAATAAACAGATGTAAACACACGCAGGGTAGAGTATGAGGTAGAATGATCATATAGACGATAGAAAGGAGAAAACTATTGGACGAGAGAAAATGGGAGACAATTGATGAGATGGACAACGGTATAAATGACTTTAGTCCAGTGACAGAGAGGAACATAATTATTAAAAAGAAGAGTACGATCCATGTCAACAATGTGACGATGTTTGCATTTTGCAAGACCATTTTGTTCAAGATTACGAGGGCAAGAGATGCAGTGGTAAATACTAAGGTAAGAATATAGATCCTTGATGGGACCACTTTCATATTCTCAACCACCTTCACTTTGAAGTGGTTTAAGAGTGGCAGAGAATTATGTGCGAATATAGGTCATAAAATTCTGAAAATGGATGAGGACCTCAGATTTTCTTTTCATAAAGAGGGGTCATGAATAACGAGTCTAATTATTAGTGAAGATAACATAATATTTGTAACCCGAAACAGAGAACATGATATTTCCATGCATCATAATGAACTAAGTCAAAAGGAGGGTGACTTTTTACTTCATTAAATGATTGAAAAGGGAGATGGGTGGATTTACCCACGGCACACCCTTGGCAAAAGGAAGAGTTATATTTAAAGTAGAGGATAAGTGTTTTATTTGTGCTTAAGTTATAGAACCTTGGCAGAGGGATGACCAAGTCATTGATGCCAGAGAGAGGAGGAACTATGAGAGGTAGTGAGAGCCTAAAGACAAGATGTAAGGGCAAATTTTTTGTAAAGATCGTCCTTGTAAAGGCCTTTGTAAGGACAAATTTTTGAATTGAGTCAATTTGTTTATATTGGCTTTATTCCGTGTTTGGAAAAAACTTGTTGGAGTCATAGGTTAGGACTTAAGTTGATTGTCCTTCAGGCCCGTGACGTGTTTATTGAAGATCATAGCAGCCAAAGATAAAGTATACATCATGTTTCGATCCGAGTTTCATCTTCATCATCCAAGGGATCTCAATAAGGTATGAATACATGCTTATATTTGATCCCTAGATTTCGTTTTGGCGTTAGGATTTTTATAAAATTATTTTTAATTGTTTAAAAATGATTTTACCCTTATAATATTTTTCTGAAGAAAACATATTTTTCACATGGTCGTTCGAACGAGAAATAGTACCGTGTTAGAACAACTTCAAACGAGATCACTTTTGGCAAATGTTGGCCTCTTTGGAATCTCTTTGGAAATATCATTGAAGAGGTGTTCGAACGTGATGCTATACTTCGTTCGAATGAGCACACAAAATTTTATTTTATCCCAGATTTATCAAATAGTTTTTTATCCTTATATCGTTTTCAACAAATCTCCTATAAACCAGAATGCGGACCAGTAGATTTTAGATAGACTTTTCCAAGCTTTTTAAGTTCCCGAACTTATTTGAAAAGCTCTTCAAGTTTATGTCTTTATTTGAGTCTTTAAAACCAAAACCCTAGTTTACTCCCATGCTTGAGATCTAATAATTATATATATATATATATATATATATATATATATATATGTCATTTTGAGATCTTTGATTTTTCATCAAAGTGGTCTGCTCTTCATTCTGTGAGCATTTCCCGCGGTGGACATCGTGTTTGTTTTGTGCGGCGACTGGACTAGTCATGAGACAAGTAACATCAGTGGGATATCGAAGTGTGGAAAATCACCTGCGTTGTGTGGATGTTGGAAGGCATAAAATAGTGACTACGTAGAAGGCTACAAGGATTAAGTAAGCATGTTAAGGATTGAAGGCGTCGAGTCTGTGAGGAATTATAAATTGGTCTTGTAAAACTGCCTATATCATAGTGGAGTTGTGTGGCGGGGCCGTTCGAGATTTTTTTCGTTTTGGGTTTTTCTAGTACATCATCGTGTTGTGATTATTTATTTTATTCTTTCTTCTCACCTAGATGCATGCTAGGGTTAATACTAAAATTGGTAAATAGTTTCACACAACATTTGTGGTTTAAAATTGACAGATAGTTTATCATTGAAATTGTGAAAATAAAATTTGGTGGTGTTTTCTTCTTTACAAACCCTATGAGCACTTAGCTTTATCAATCTTGAGAGAGAAAGGATCCACTAGTGAGATCAAAGATATAAAAGTGATGGGCATTAAAGGCATAAATAACTTTATTATCATGACATAGTTGCATAATGGAGAGTAAGTTTTTTCGCATGGAAGGAATAACATATATATTATCGAGATGAAAAGAGGGTGTACCAAGAAGAAGTGCCATGTTGCCCATATAGGTAATCGACAGTTGATCAACATTGTCTAGTTGAACTACGTCAGGGCCAATAGGGTGTGCATTGGTGGAGAAGAGAAAGATTTTCAATTATATGAGTAGAGGCACCAGTGTCAGGATACCTGCTAGAGTCAGAAGATGGCAATGCTGGATGGGCTGACAAGAGTCTAGAGTGATATGCCCATGGAGAGGGAGAAATTAAGATGACATTAGATGCAGAATGCAGTGATTGAGCTAACGAGAGTTGAGTAAATAAGAGAAATTGAGAGCAGTAATGAGCATAGTGCCTAAAGGCAAGGCATATTTGGCATTTGGTTATGATGCTAGATGTTGGGTTGTGATAGTGAGGAAACGTTGTAGCTGGAGTGGTGTTCAGGTTAGGGTAGCAGAGAGGGTGGGAGAGGACTATTGCCGATAGAGTTTCATCGAAAAAGTGATTTTCGACTAAGGGTATTAAAGGTTCGGAAGGACAAAAGTGATGCGGGGATTTTTTTTAAACATTAAATTCGACGGTGAACTGTACTACCGTCGATGAACAGTGATGCCAGTGATGAACAATGCTCTTTGTAGAGGTAGATGTATAGTAGAAGAGAGAGGGGTTTGTAAGGTGAGAGGAGGTGTTTTGCCTCTGACAGAGAGACACCGGAAAGACGACAAATTCACCAGAAAAGAAAAGGGAAGAAGGTAAGGATCGATATTTAAGCTGATACCATGTAGAAAATAGAAATTTTGTATATATAATTCTCCAATTGGAGTTTTTTTTATATATAGCTCTTATAGTGTATAAAGGGAATATACATGTATGATTTATGCCTCAGATTAAGTCTAAGGTAGTCAGATCTTTACACTAGTGATTCCCATAAAATATGGCATGTTTTAAGGAACATCTGTTAAGGAGCCATGTTTTAAGGAGCTTTAACAGGAACTTTAAGACACCTTTGGGGAAATCCACTCGGTGCTATAGCTAATATATTAGCTTTAAAAGCGTGTGTACAAGCTAGTAACGAGGGACGTGATCTTACTCGCGAGGGTAATGAAATTATCCGCGAGGCAGTCTACTATTCCATTTCACCAACAAATCTTTATTTCTACTACTATTACTAACACTAAATTGATTTTCAATGTAACAAGAAGTGGGCCTTGTGTCCAACAAGTACCAGACATTGCCTTTATGTCCACTCCTAATCATCTTCCTCTTGTCTAAGTCCCTAAAGATATAATGAGATGGAAAACGTATTGAATGACAGTTCAAGCTTCTGGTAAGGTAACTTATAGATAGAAGTTTATCAACAAGCTTTGGAGCATGAATAACATATGATAGGGTAATATTGTGACACCCCGCCTAATAAAATACAGGGTGATCAGTCCTATTTAAAATTGAACAGGAATCTCTTCTGGTTCATCCTTAGCATCACCGTCAAAAAATTAATAATTACTAACCACATAGTCTTTAATTAAGCTGGTGCCAAATTTTATCTTATGAATTAAATCGAAACCAACCAATACAATAGAAATCCAAGATAACTAACACAAGAGGAAATCTAAACATGCCACATAACTAATAAAAGTATTAGCCAAATAACATCGACTATACAAATAATCCACCAAGAGTAAAGTAAAAAAGAGAGTACTGATACATGTCAAACATAATATATGTGTACAAGTCCAAACGGTACAACTGAAATGTCCCTATCTAAAGAGAACGAGATAGGCTTCTAAGCGAATAACCCGCAACATCCACATATACTGCATCGACGAATCCTGTAAGAAGATCAGGCCTGGAGCCCCTGAGGTAGGACACCTAAAAGGTTGTGAAAAGGTTTTTACTAGCAAGTGAATTTAAATGTAGGAATTAAAATGCAAGTATGCATTTCATATTTCAGTTAGTGTCGTACACCCTCTTGAGGGCACCTCACCCCTCCACTATTGTGCACGCCTAACGTATTATGCATGACCCACCTAGCTAACCACCCCGTAACTGGTCTTGCCACATATAATCCACAAATTCCCCACGACACTAACCCGAGTGAGTTCAGTATACAATTTAAAAGTTATTAATCACCCTAACTTATTTAATTCAATTTTCATTTGATACCATATAACTATTTCACAACTTATAAATTAATACAATTCTCATCCTGTATTATCCCGTATATAATTGTACCACATATACTTACTTATCCTACAACATTCACACATACAAGTCGTAGATATATACCGTCCCCCGATTAGGCACTCATCGGGTGTTCTCCAGATGATATCATAAATGGGCATTCTCATCCACCCGAAACCCTGATACGGTTAGCTCCCCGTTTTAGAAAAATAAACAAACGTTGTGGAGGCAGCCATAGTTTCCCATGGTAGTGAGATCTAATCAGACTCCATTCGTCGTACTCCTGAACCGAACGCTATGACGTGGGGACTGTACTCGCCCTGCATTTGCTAGCCAGGGGATTCACCCACATCGTGCAACCTCCCCTGATAGCACTAGAATAGGTATGCTTTACTATAAATATTATTCACACAAATATTTATAAATCATATATATATACTACACATCACCATATATATATATATAGAAATCCCGACTACCGGTGTACTATGCCCATACACAAGCTTAAAACATGCACGTCTATGGTCCGACTTTATTTCAATTAATTATACGCTAATTAATTTTCATTACCTTGGTGTCACCCTACCAATTATACCCGGACTCTCTCTCTTGGCCCAAAATTCAATATTTCCAACCCATCGTTCAATTTAATTCAATTAAGTCTACCCACTTAATTAACAAGGTTGCAATTCACTAAATCATGAATGTTAAATCTTCAAATTCATTAATCATTCAATTAATTCAAGGGCAAGCATTCACCAGTTAAAACCCTAAATTATAACCAAAAGTTGCAAAATTAACTAAAGAAAAAATTCAGTATCTCAAATACATAACAGATCTAAATCAGGGGAAGCAAGAAATCTGACAGGATTAACAGGTCGTTTAAATGACAATCCCTATCGTTAGAATGATAGTGACTCTCGTTTGAACCAGATACCAGGTCGTTCGAACGACCTTGTTATCATCTCTTTCTTTAATCTGCCCAGAAAACCTAGTCCATGGTTAAAACGTTTAAAACCTTTATTATGTACAAATTTCTTCATCAAAACTTCCCCAGATTCATCCTCAATCCATAATTTTGTCATATTCTATCTAACCCCAACAATTTCATCAATTAGGGCATCAAATTAATCAAATCTTAACACCTCCACAAATTTATAATTCCCAATAAAAGAAATCCCCAATTTATCATGAACACAAACCCTAACATATTAATTGCTTCCCACCTCCTTTAATATGAATAGGTAAATGCACATGAACAATTGCAAATTAAACTACTTGCCTCAATTTATAGATCAAAGCCTTGAATGAAGATGTTGGATTGAATTCAAGAATCTTCTCTTGTTCTTGAAGCAAATCTCCCTAAATCCCCAAATTCTCTTCTAATGGATCTCCTCTTAAGCTCTCCCCAATTTTAGTCTTCTCAAATGACTTTAAGTTGTCTTACCCTTTTACAACTAGGGTTAAAAACTCAAATCCTGTTTTTGGGCCTCCTAAAAAGGTCCTAAACTTTTTATTTGGAGCTCAATTATGTCTAATTAAGTCCCGAAATCCAATATATACATATGGCCACTCATTTCGGACTATTTTGACGTGCACTCCAAATTGTCATCCGAATTAATTTATAACGTCTTCCAAATTTAAGACCTCAAAAGGCGACATAAAATAGTCCAAAATATTTAATCCTCAATTCGCCAAATTAATAAATTCCTCAAATTTAAAAATTCTCAAATCATGAATTTAATTCTCCAAATAAAATAAAATATTTTCCTCCCAAAATATTATTTAATTAAATGTCCCTGAATTTTTGGGGTGTGACATACTTCTCCCCTTACAATGGAATTTCGTCCTCGAAATTCGGATAAGCCCAGTTCTCCCCGTCTCCACTAGCTCCCAAATCACCTACCTTTGAGATGTTACACCCATCTATACCTTTGAGATGCTACACCCATATCTCCCACTTCTAAGCGTGAATTATTTGTAACAATCAGATTAATTAACCAGGGCACCCATACACCATATACCCGTGCTCAACCACACAAATAATACCCGGCTTTTTCCAGCCTGAAATTGTAATATAACTTCCATCTCATAGTTATAATGACACGCATGAACAATAACCGAGGTACCCAACTCATGTAATAATGACCAAACATATCCCCGCTTCTAACATTGCACTAAGTTTCATGCGTGGAACGTCTTGCAAAGCGAAATCCAAACAAGATACACTACTATCTAACATTATTGGTTGTTGAGACCTATTAGGCTCTTAGTCCATAACGCATACCCCCAAATACCCGTCTCTCAACTTAAAAGTATACACATCCACATTTTGTGCTACAAAAGATAGCATACACTACCGCGCCCTTATTATCACTAGTTTTCTAGTGCGAAAATAAAACCCGAGCTATATCTCCCCGCTCGACAATAAGTCCAACCACTCTGAATTACCTCAGAACTGTCCCTACTCCCCGATGTTTCAATTAACAATATTAATACATTTATATGCAATATATTTCATACATTATCGTATATATATGCTGGACCCTATCTCAAGTGAAACCTAGCAACGATATATCATACCCCGGTATTGCGAACACCCACTCTTACTATAACTATCCACTATAGCTCCAAACTATAGCTACACAATTGAAACTTGGAAAAACATCCACGATACTCCCCTAATTCTTGAAAGTAGAAATATCTGTTATAATGCAACCTTCCTCTTAGTGTACCGTCCATTCTCTTGTGGTTTACACCAAATAACCCTGCTATCCCACGATACTTACATATATACTCTATGGCTATTTCAGCCAACCCATCCCCTAATATCTGTCTCACTCATGAATCCTAGTGATAGTAAATCTTAGGTTATGACGCACTCAATGTCACTTCCAAACACACCCATGCTCAAACATTTCATAATTCGGGGGACTACTTATTCCCATTTCTTTGGAAAATACCCAAAATCATTGTCTTTACGTCTTCTCCCCGAATATGCTAAGTATCTGCACAATAGAGACTTTGGCTCCTCCCAGGGTGCCCATACACCCTATATCTCGTGCATAATTGCACAAACCTCTGATCATCACTTACGTAACCATATTTGTCCCAATTCTTCCCCCCATATTCTCGATGTGGCTATATCCTCCAAATATTTTCGATGACCTTACTTATCACTATAAAATTCTTCCCGATATTACCTCACCTATCAGCTTGCGGTGCAAAGCTATGCAGTGTTTCTTTCGCAACACTTTTCAGCTCCACTAGCCCTATCTCTTAGTGGCTCTTTACTCAACGTATTTTCTCCGCACGTTCACTAATTATCATTAAATACGATGACCTAACATCCAATAACGTCTTCACACTTTCAACATTTTATTAAGGCTTATGTATATAACACTTCCCATCAAAACCCAAAAGAACTTTTCCTAATTCACTATTCCTTAGCATTGTCGATCCTTGATTTCCACATAACCCAAAGCATATCCCCAGGACTCTCAAACCTTTCCCCTATACTCCCAAGTCTATCATGGAATCCCGCATCTCTATAGGAGCCATATACCACTGTGCTCGTACTATCACTATGCCCTCAATGCTAAATATTAATAATGAGATAAATATTTTCGCTCCACGAAAACCATACATACCCTAAATCCCATCAGTAAGAGTCCCTAAGCACCGGGCTCCAATGTAACTAGACAATTATACTCTCTGAAGTCTACTTCATAAAATATTACCGTGAGATCATTCCTCTTTCAGGCTGGACATCATACAAACATACCTCCTGTCCTGGAACAACGAATACAATAGCCTTGCTATAATCACCCACCATTGCGAACCCGTCCGTACCCAAGATAAAACCATACCTCAAATATCACCACTCAGAGGAGCTAGTACTCAAGAAATACATCATCTCAATGTACCCACCCACTCTTTCAGGTGGAACCGAAGAGTACCCCGCTACTCCATGTAAAAATACACATACTAATGATATTAACGATACCTCCATTAAATCCATTTCTCATGAAAATCTAGTACTAATACATTACTGTGACCCACTCACATTCCACAAATAAATCACAGTCATCTCGGAATAAAACTCGTCGTTTCAGTTTCCCCTCATACTGCCGGCTCAATGGTTATTAAACATAACACCCGCGTCCTAACCAAACCAAAAACTTGTCCAACAGATGCCCCTACTAGGCATCTAGCTCCTATCCCCTAACTTGCTACGGATAAGATCCATCCATGATTTTCTACTCTTTTATACATAAGATACCTCTATGTGTCCTTCCCCTTTCTCTGGCCCCACCGATCTTATCGGGGTTGTCCTTTTCGCAGACCTGCTAGTCCTGACCCCGATGCTACCCTAATTGTCCCTTTGGATCCGCTGATCCAATAGTCTGGTTTCTGGCCTTGATGGCCCTAACTAAACCCACCGTCACTCAGTAGAGATTTCACTAATCTAGATCATTAATCTGGGTCCTCTACTGGATATCCCTTCCCTTGTGCCTTACGAGCACACAAAAAATCTAGTGTCACTCTTGTGATAGATTATCTAACTCCCTTAGCTCCCCCTCTCGAGAGCATTGATACAAATGTAAATGCACAACCTTGACGACAACGACACAAGTTATCCTAGCCATATCTCCTATCCATGCTTGTATATTCTACACACGGGTCTATTATTAACTTGCAACCTAACTTGATTCTTCGTATCCCTCTTATCGGTTACTAAGTTTGCAAATTTCATCAACTTTCCTTCCCATCTAGACAATGTCTTACCCTTTTGGAAAATTACTAAAATCGCCCTTGCCTCTCCATTTAACCGCTAGTGAGAGGATTTATAATAATTCGCACCCTAAATTCCTCATTATTCAGGGTATCTCTCCATGAATGTGGTGATGACTCCCATCACTCCATACTGCTTGTAAGAGCAAACTTCTTCCCCAATTTTTTTGACTTGAGTGTACTACACTACCCTATATGTGATCCTAATTAGATGGTCTTTATCCATTGGTAAATCACTCTTTCGCAGCTCTTTTTAATCCTAGAGGATTGTTCTTCAAAAATAAAATCTTCTTCGACCCTTACCCCTTGTCGTCTACACTTGGGGTTTTAACTTTGCAACATCGTCCTTCTGGACGGTTCTTGAGCAAAATACTTCTCCCCAGGGGTTATTCCAACTTCAATTGTTCAAACAATATGGTGACATTGATCGCGTCACTATTTCCAGATTACTCCATGACTTCTGTCGAGCCCTCCTTCGTTCACTCCTTCTAACATCCCACATTTGTGGTTCTATATTGTTCGATCTACCACGCTCGACCTAAAATAGTATATGAATCACATGAACTATAACCTATAGAAGGAGAATAAAAATTGCATACATGAATGAATACAACAACTCTATAATAAGGCTTTATATCAAAGAACGCTATGCTGAAACGTGAAAAGCCACACAGATCCTAAGGACACTAGAACCTGATGCTCTGATACCATCTGTGACACCCCGCCTAATAAAATACCGGGTGATCAGTCTTATATCAAATTAAAGAGGAATCTCATATATTTCATCCTTAACATCATTGTCGAAAAATTAATAATTACAAACCACCCAGTCTTTAATTAAGCTGGTGCCAAATTTTATCTTATGAATTAAATCGAAACCAACCAATACAAAAAATCCAAGATAACTAACACAAGAGGAAATATAAACATAACACACAATTGATAAAAGTATTAGCCGAATAACATCGACTATAAAAACAACCCACCAAGAGTAAAGTACAAAAGAGAGTACTGATACATGCCAAACTGAATATATGTGTACAAGTCCAAATGGTACAACTGAAATGTTACTATCTAAAGAGAACGAGATGGGCGTCTAAGCGAATAACCCGCAACATCCACATATATTGTAGCTATGCATCCTGTTAGAAGATCAGGCATGGCGCTCCTGTGGTAAGACACCTAAAAGGTTTTGAAAAAGGTTATTATAGCAAGGGTTAGAACCCAAAACATTTTGAAAATATTTATCACGTGAATTTAAATATAGGAATTAAAATGCAAGTACGCTCTTCGTATTTCAGTTAGTGTTGTACACCCTTTTGAGGATACCTCACCCCTCCACTAGTGTGCACGCCTAACGTACTATACATGACCCACCTAGCTAACCACCCCGTAACTAGTCTTGCCACATATAATCCACAACTTCCCCACCACACTAACCCGAGTGAGTTTAGTATACATTTTACAAGTTATTAATCACACTAACTTATTTAATTCAATTCTCATTTGATACCATATAACTGTTTCACAAGTTATAAATTAATAAAATTCTCATCCTATATTATCCCGTATATAATTATACCATATATACGTACTCATCCTACAACATTCACATATACAAGTCGTAGATATATACAATATCCCGAGTAGGAACTCATCAGGTGTTCTATAGATGCTATCATAAATGGGTATTCTCATCCACCCGAAACCCTGATACGGTTAGCTCCCCGTTTCAAAAAAATAAACAAACGCTGTGGAGGCATTCACAATTTCCCACGGTAGTGAAATCGAATCAGACATCATTCGTCGCACTCCTGAACCGAACGCTATGACCTGGGGACTATACTCGCCCGGCATTCGCTAGCCAGGGGATTCACCCACATCGCGTAAATTCCCATGATAGCACTAGAATAGGTATGTTTTACTATAAATATTTTTATCATATATATGTGTATATATATATACATATATATATATATATATATACATATATATATATATATATACATATATATATATATACATATATATATATATATACATATAGAATATGTATGTTTTACTATAAATATTTTTATCATATATATGTGTATATATATATACATACATATATATATATATATACATATATATATATATATATACATATATATATATATATATATACATATATATATATATATACATATATATATATATATATATATATATCCAGGTTACCGATGTACTATGCCTCTACACAAGCCTAAAACATGCACGTCTATGCTCCAAGTTTATTTCAATTAGTTATACGCTAATTAATTTTCATTACCTTGGTGTCACCCTACCAATTATACCCGGACTCTCTCTCTCGGCCCAAAATTCAATATTTCCATCCCATCGTTCAATTTCATTCAATTAAGTCTACCCACTTAATTAACAAGGTTGCAATTCACTAAATCATAAACCTTAAATCTTCAAATTCAATATTAATCCTCCAATTAATTCAAGGGTAAACATTCACCAATTAAAACCCTAAATCATAACCAAAGTTACAGAATTAACTAAAGCAAAAACTCAATATCTCAAATACATAACAAATCTGAATCAGGGGAAGTAAGAAATCTGATAGGCTTAACAGGTCGTTCAAACGACAAGCCCAATCTGCCCAAAAAACCCAGTCCGCCATTAAAACGTTTAAAACTTCCATTATGTACAGATTTCCTCATCAAAACTTCCTCAAATTCATCCTAAATCCATACTTTTGTCATATTCAATCCAACCCCAACGTTTTCATCAATTAGGGCATCAAATTAATCAAATCTTAACACCTCTACAGATTTATAATTCCCAATCAAAGAAATCCCCGATTTCTCATGAACACAAACCCTAACATATTAATTGATTCCAACCTCTTTTAATATGAATAGGAAAATGCACATTAACAATTGAAAATTAAACCACTTGCCTCAATTTGTAAATCAAAGCCTTGGACGAATATGTTGGATTAAATTCAAGGATCTTCTCTTGTTCTTGAAGAAAATCTCCCAAAATCCCTAAATTCTCTTCTAATGTCTCTCCTCTTAAGCTCTCACCAATTTTAGTCTTGTCAAAGGACTTTAAGTTGCCTTACCCTTTTACAACTGGGGCTAAAAACTCAAATCCCGTTTTTACGACTATGGGCCTCCTAAAAGGGCCTAAACTCTTTATTTGGAGCTCAATTATGTCTAATTAAGTATTGAAACCCAGTATATACATATGGCCACTCATTTCGAACTATTTTGACCCATTTGAACTCAACCGTGCATTCCAAATTGCCATCCGAATTAATTTATAACATCTTCCAAATTTAAGACCTCAAAATGCTTAATTCGCCAAATTAATAAATTCCTCAAATTTAAAAATTCTCAAATCATGAATTTAATTGTCCAAATAAAATAAATTATTTTCCTCCCAAAATATTATTTAATTAAATGTCCTTGAATTTATGGGGTTTGAAAAATATTAGTAGAGATAGATGTGTCAATTCCCCATAATAGAGGAAAGGGATCCAACCCTAATAATTTTATCCCTACCAGAACATTTGCATGAAGAGAATTCGGAGATCATACATGTCATGTGATATGTGGTCCTAAATGATCCAAGGTAGCACATCAGATGATGCGAAAATATGATTTGACGGATGAGAATTACATGTATGAGCAAAATTAAATGTGTATGTAGAGAGAAAACTATGATAGGTATCGAGTTAAGCTAACATATGTTGAAGATGGGCAACATATCTCGATAAAGTTTTGGGGCTCACAAAGGACACGATAAATATGTGCTGGCAGCTTAATAGCTGTTAGATGTGCTATAGATGGATCCCTAAATGGAGCATAACGTGGCCTGTCATTTAACTTAGTTGCAGGGGGTCGGGCATGTAAATCCCAACATGTTTATAGAGTATAACGAGTATGCTCATAATGGTCCCACTTCAATTTGATCTTATAATCTCGCTTCTTCACTCTTTGGGGTATGAGTCCCTTTCATTGTTATGTAGTGAAAGAAGATCTTTTAAATGAAAGGCTCTTCTAGCTTAGGCGTAGCATTCATTAGTTTTTTCCTGTTTTCCTTAGCTTGAATATATGGAAAACCTCTGTAATACCCCGTAGTTTCAATGCATTATTAATTACTTGTGTGTGCACATAATTAAAATGATTTAATATAGAAATTAAATTAATGCATAATTAATTACCTATGTGTGAGAAATTAAATAATTTAATGGGGAAATTAAATTGACTTATGATAAATATTAATTAGAGTGATAATGTTTATATACATATATGTTTACTAGCGTAAAGACTAAATATGAACATATGATTTTAAGTTATGTCGTTAGTGAGTGATAGCGACAACTTTACGAATTTTGAGCACGGGACTTAAGAGTTAGGGGCGAAAAGTATATTTTCGATAAATAACTCGAATGGCTATTTCGAGTGAACCAATGATTCCAAATGTGTTGAAATAGTTGAAATTAAGTACCCGGAAGT
This sequence comes from Sambucus nigra, assembly GCA_949130495.1. Taxonomy (NCBI): domain Eukaryota; kingdom Viridiplantae; phylum Streptophyta; class Magnoliopsida; order Dipsacales; family Adoxaceae; genus Sambucus; species Sambucus nigra. The sequence continues at coordinate 531,011,317 of OX422221.1, read as the reverse complement.
TATATTTGTATTCTAGGAGTTTTTAGACCCTTAGTGACTCGGAAAAGGGTATCATGGTCATGTTACACCCTAGGTTTTAAATAAATCCGAAAATTACCATCAAATTATAAATAGAAAGACTTAGGGCTTAGTTTTATCTTTTGTGTGTATAAGAGAGGTAGATAGAGAAAGAATAAGAAGAAGAAGAAGAAGAAGAAGAAAGGAAGAAGAAGAAGAAGAAGGTTGCCATTTTCTTCATCAACACCTCCCTACACAAACCAAAGGCAAGTTAATATAGATTGTTAAATCTTGAATGTTTGATGAAAAAGTGTATGAACATGAGTTGAATCCCTAAATATTGAAATTGATGATATGTGATTAATATGTAAATGATTTAGGATGCATCAAAATAAAAACAAATTGAACTCATACAAATCCGAAATTAAAAAGGGGCGGTCATTGCAAGTTGATTTTAGGTATGTTTTAAGCCGTAAATGGCTGTATGACAACGAGTTCTTGTAGAAAATCATGTTCTAAACAACTTTGTAGATTTAAGGTTTTCCAAAAATGGATCGAAAAATCCTTAAATCGACGTTTTACATTTCTAGACAGAAAGTTGTTGAAAACAGGGGTGAATATTATAGGTTAGTTTTAGGTTTGTTTTAAGCAGGAAATGGAAGTCTGCCCACAATTTGTTGTAGAAAATCATGTTCTGAACAAATTTGTAGTTTTAAGTTTCTTAAAAAACGGATCGAAAAAGCCTCAAAATTTATGGGGAGAAAGTTGTTGAAATAAGAGTGCTAATGTTTTTCATGTTGTTAGTAAGATAATTGTGGTGTTGTTCCTAATATTATAACTTGATCAAATACTTACGGTTATTAGGGATATATAACCTCGAGATGATTTGATGTTGAATTAGTAAATTAATGATGTAAATTATGTTATATCGTAAATAATGACTATTGTATAACTCGAGTAAGAGACTTGATACGATGATATATATACATAAGCATGAAATCGGACACATGGTCCTCCGGTTGACGTAGGCACATGTTGAATGCGATTTGTTGTGATTGATTCGGTTAGGTTCCACTCGAGTGCCGTGTCGGAGATAAACCGCGGTAACTGGACACATGGTTATAATGCGGGTCGGATAGGAAGACCTTGGAACGCCATGTGATTTAGGACTTAGTATGAATGCCCTTGCCACGTAATATTGGGGAATATTTGTGTATAGGCCTAGAGTTATGACTTATTCCCCCGGGTAATGACAGTGAGCCGACATGATTTGTTGTGTGAGTTATTATGCTTGTATTTTAAAGTAATATCCCGAATCGATGCAATTGATATTATACTTGAAGAAAATATTTCGATATGTTAAATACTGAAATGAGATTAATAATGATTAATCATGATACGATATGAGATTACACGTTACTCGAGTTTGGGATGTGCAGTCACGACATAGGATCACTGGTTGGGTAATTGAACGAATTGATTACTGGAGAGAAGTTGTCTTGAGTATGCGTTCATTATAGGTACATCTTATAACTGTATACACTTTCTTGCTATTGACACCCGTTTCTATGTCTCCTCTATCCTCTCCCATATATATATGTATATATGCATTATACAGGTCCTCGCCCCGTTGGACAGTAGACCGTGGAGCTGGATGACCTCGCATCTATTCTTAAGATCCTGTAGTGGTGGATGCTGATCCTTATCATATTTTGTCACTCTTACTTAGAGTGTGGTATCAGAGATTTACCATTGTTAGGAATTTGATAGTGTTGAGAGGTTTACATTACACACTTTATCTAGTTTATTTTTGGGCCCATATGTTTGGGCATTTTATACTCAGTACTAATGTTACTTATGGATCATATAGTTGCTATGATGTGATTTGGTTACACGTATGGGAGTGTACATGTTTACTTTACTGTATTTATTTAAGTTCTGTTTCTAATGCCAACATATTGACGCTCCACTTTAATATAATTGGGCGTAGCTAACCGAATTAGATATAAAAAGTAGGGTTATCATAACCTCTTTAACAGAAATATGAGTAGGACATGTCCCTGTCCCTCCACCAGCACCTTGGAATGTTCCTACTATGGGTACCAAGAGCTCATAAATGCGATTTTGTTTTACTATAGCTCAATCTCGTCTCACTTTCCACCCAGAGTATGGTAATAAGTAGCAAGATACGAATTACTTCTCGAGTTTTTGCAATTCCTTATTGAAGGTGAGCTTAGAGAAATTACTAACAAATGAATGTCTCTTTAACCACATCTACGAACTTGAAACCCTTGTTAGTTTGTAACTGGACTGAAACAACCATGTTATAATCAACGCATTTTGAATACTCAATTCTTTGAACTTAAGATCATTCTTGATTGGGATGACAGGTCCTCCAATATGATCAATCACGACACTTGATATGCATACGCGTTGATTGAGTACATTGAATATAATTTGTATATGCACTGATTGGGCCCACTTCCAATTACTCGAGTCTGACTTGATAGAGACCTCTCACCTCTGAAAAGACATGATCTTAAAACGTTTTTTAGTACATCTTAAAAACAAAACAATTAATGGAAGAGAACTTGTTGTAAACACAAATAGTTGTGTTTAAAGAAGACATAAAAGTATACCAAACACATTATAAAATTTTATTAACAAACCGTAACACTCCTTATTTTCCACGCATAGAGTGTCGCAACCTCAGTGTTGAAGATAGGGGGCGAAAATAATTTTTTGTCATTCTAAGCATTAAATAATAACTGAAGGAAATAAAACAATCCATGATGGTATAAAAAAATACAAGAAAAACAACATATATGAGTCTCAAATAATTGAAGGAGTAAAACTGAATGAGTCCACAATACAATTGTCTCAACTGCTCCAAAACTAAAATGGATTGTAAACCGGTAACCTACAATGATCCACACTATAAGTCTCTAAAAAATAAGCTGAAAAGTATAAGGTCCAACTATAGAATAAATATGGTGAAAAAATAACTCCACTGCTTTACTTAAATAACATAATAACGTTGACCCTGCAATTGATCTGCAAATGCTAACTACTTGGAAAGATTTTTAGGAAAATAATGCTGCTTAGACCCCATAAATGAGCAATAAATAACTTACCTTTCGTTATAGTATTAAATGCCCCTCATTTATGTCTCATGTTGTCCTATTGATGCTCACATCCAAAATACCTCACCCACCAGTTCTAAGGTAGTCCTAGACATTCTTGCATATCTTGCTCAAGGCGTAACTAACGACGTAAGGATTATAGTCCTAAACTAATCGTGTAACTTTCATACCACATAATTCACAATACAGTATAATATCGTCACTGATATTAATACACTAATACTACTAACCACTCATAGTATCCCTTAATTTTGACAAAATGAGAGGCTGTTGAGCCACCATTTGATCCCTAATTTATGTTAGTATGACATAAGATTTTAAAAATTGGAATTATGCTATATCTTCTTGGGAGACATTATTGAAATTGAAATGGGATAACACACCAACTTCCACACACACCAAGGAGCTCATCTATTTTATGCGAACACCACCAATTGGTTCCAAAGAAGAGAGGAAAGTACACCAAACACAATCTGAATTTTTTTCCCGTAAACCAAAGAATGACTATCTCTTTACATCATCTCATATTTATACTAAAAGTAATCCTACTCCTACTAGGATAGTATTAAAGCTCCAAAATGCTAAATAATTACTCTAATATTACCTAAAGAGTACTAATCATCTTTTAATACATCTAATATTATAACAAAACTAGGCAATAAACCCATATTGTACATCACTAGCACATAACTAATCTAATAGAGTGAAACAACATACAAAATTCTATAAAGAGTAGAGCAATGCATACTTGAGTCATAAACAATGAAGAAAAAAAAGGGTCGAAACACTACAAACCTGAATCGTGAACAAGGAGGTCAAAACGGATTAACAAAAATGGGTCAATACTTAATTGTTAAAGTTGTGGACATGAATAACCCTACATCCTTGTACACAAATCTATTTTGGAATCTCGTTAAATCCTTCACATAAACTAGGGTTTACATTACTTGCCCCAAGGGTTTAGCTACATACCTAGAACTTATATACTACACTTTGATACTATGTTAGATTTAATAAAACCGACGTAATAAGACAAGAAAAATAGAGGAAGAAGAGAGGATTATATATATATATATATATATATATATATATATATATATATATATATATATATATATATATATATATATATATATATAGAGAGAGAGAGAGAGAGAGAGAGAGGATTTCAAAGAGGGATGAATGAATGAATTGACTTCATACACCCATCAAATTCGATTTATATTAAGAAGTTTCAAAGATTATATAAGTATCTTAAACAAGTTACCTATAACATAGCTAAAAGATAATTCGTACATATCAGTCGCTAACAAAACTAAGAACATGAAAGGAAGGGACCAAGGTTCAATTAAGCTCCATTGAATGTCATGGGGTTATTTGAGTACATGACGCCCTGATTTTGTGACGTAAATAATGTCAATAGCACACAAAGAAATCACACTCAAAACAAGAGAGGTAATACTCAAAATATCTATCAAAAGCATTATCACCCCATGAGATATATACAATATTTATAGGCTAAAGTGAAGGGTCTTGAAGGGCCTATTACCCACTCCTGAAGGTAGGGGTGGCAACGGGTCGTGTCGAGCCGAGTTCGTGTCAGGTGATAAACGAATCGTGTAAAAAATTCATCCACCGAAACACGATTCGTTTACTAAACGGGTGGAAAAATAAAATTCATACATGATTCGTTTACTTAACTAATGATACGACATGACTCGTTTACACCCGTTAAAATAAATGAATGGTTTTGATTCGGTTCACCCGTTTAACCCGATTCATTCAATTAACTCGGTTCACCCGTTTAACCCGATTAACTCGTTTAACACGATTCACCCATTTAACCCGATAACCCGATTACTTAAAAAATCTAGAGAGGAAACAACTTACTTATACTTCATTAAGAATGGAGAATTTTTATAACAAATCGATGTGGGATGTTTGGATTATGGATTGTGAACGGGTTAACGGGTTGTAAACGAGTTAACAGGTTGTAAACGTGTTAACGGGTTGCAAACGGGTCGCGAGTTCTAAACGGGTGACGGGTTCTAAACGGGTGAAGGGTTATAAATGGGTGACGGGTTGTAAATGAGTAGCGGGCCACACGGGTTATAAACGGGTGATGAGTCACTAACGGGTTTCGCGAATATACATAAACCCGATTAGTTTTCTTAAGGGGTCTGGCGGGTCCACCCATTTATGACCCGAACCCGTTAAGTCTATACCTAAACCCGCTTAAAGTTTGTCGATTTTGTGTCGGGTTAACAGGTCGTGTCGTAAATTTCCACCCCTACCTGAAGGAATAATCTAGCATCCATGTGATGCCAAGGGTGTCATCACTAAGGATAGTCCACCAATGCATGGTTGAGCACATTCTTATTACATAATACCTAAATGACCCTTAATAATCCTAATAATTACAACTAAAATGGAATATAATGTGAAGAAAAGTTACAATAACAAAAATAAGAAAATGCCTTGCAATAAAATTCACACCAGACCCCCTCACGTAAAACCAAGCTCGTCTTAAAATTTAGGGACATATGTTGAATTGTTGAAAATGGGCAAGCCCTCTGGTTGTTACAACCCATTTTCCATTTAAATTGAAACCTAAAAGTGGGCCTTGTTTATTGTGAGTATATGGGATAGGATAAACCATATGCCTAGTGGTACTCCAAACTTGAAGCCCATTGTTAAAACCTCTAAGGCAAAACCTCCATTGCACAAGCTTGATTTCTTTTGACCATTGCAGGCTTTTGATGACTTATTCCTTTCTCTTCGTCGGCTTATTCTCTCTTATTTTTTGGAGATAAAAACCTCCCGAGTTAAAACACGCTTACTTTAAGCAACGGGCTTTTAGGCCATTGCGACCCCATAGGGTGAAGGTATCCAATTGCAGAGCATATCACTTGGATATTAAAAATCGACCAACACCACTCTAACGAACATATTTCGTCAATATAATTCACACTGGGTCGCCCGAGGGGGCCCCGTCTGGTATCCAATTACAGAGCATATCACTTGGATATTAACAATCGACCAACACCACTCTAATGAACATATTTCGTCAATATAATTCACACTGGGTCACCCGAGGGGGCCCCGTCTCCCGTGAGCCTTCCACTCTCTCTTCAACTCAGTTCTCGGGGATTCATTTTGACTCATTTTTCAGCTTCTTATTTTGTTGTCGTTTTGGGTTAAGGTTTCGAGGGATAGTATGGAAAATGGTTGAGGGTGTTGGTGAAATGGTGAACAGAGGCTCTTAAAAAGCGGGGGTGGTTGCAGAAGCGTGGATGGTGGTGAGTTTCGGGGTAGTAGTTGTCCGAAAAGATAATCAACATTTTCCATGAGGTAGGCAACGGTCTCCTCCATTCGGGTGATACGATGCCCGGCTTGAGTATTTTTCTTTAGGGATATTGTTACTTTATTTATGAGTTTTACAACAACAAAAATCAGGGATGGAGCAACGAGGCCCAAATACCAATTGACGTAAACGGTGTCAATGGTACTCAAAGAAATTACACTCAAAACAAAGAAAGGTAATACTAAAAATATCTATTAGGGGAATGATTTGCCCCATAAGGGGTATATAATATTAATATTTATAGGCTAAAGGGAAGGATTTATAAGGGTCTATTACTTTCTCTTAGAGGAATGAGATACATCATGTGATGTCGTGGATGACATTACTATGGACAACCCACAATGACATCACTTGATCTAGCACATTCTAATTACATAATACCTAAAATGGTTCTTACTAAAAAAAGAAAAAAAATTCTGAAAATTCCCGAAATACAATTCACATCAGTTTGTATATGACTACCATAGTCTCCTAATAAAATTTGATCATGCTCTTCTCAATTTTTAGCCTGTCCTTGTAAATTATATATATACACACACACACACACACACACAGAGTCAGGCTCCTAAAAGGACCTTATAAATGGACCTTAGAAACAGACTAATTTTTTAGAAACAGCTAGTCGTAGCTTGGAGAGATGAAAAGTTCCCTCGCCCAAGATATGGTTGGTCTCGGATTCGAGACTTGAGCATATTATAAAATAATATGGGGGTAAGACCAGCCACCATCTACCTCTCCTAGACCCTGCAGTGAAGCGTGAGCCTTGTGCACTGGGTATGACCTTTTTAGTAAATAAAATAATTTTGAATTGATTTTTATTCTTGGGTATTAAAACATTTCAAGGAACCTCCAAAAAAATTAATTAAAACGATTTTTTTGCTAATTTAAAAAAAATGGTCAAATATCTGTCAGTTTTTAACAACTTAAAAAACTGCTTAAAAAACTGACAAATATTCGACAGGTTTTTAAAATGGCAAAACACTCATTTTGAGTTGATTTTTTTAGGTTCTTTGAAATGTTTAAATACCCGAGCAAAAAAAAAATCAGGTCAAAATTGTTTTTTTACTATTTTAAAAAAATTAGCACGTTTCTAAGTTTGTTACTAAGGTATAGTGGAGAGCCTGATTCTCTCTCTCTCTCTCTCTCTCTCTCTCTCTCTATATATATATATATATATATAAAATAAGTTACAAAACTTATGTATGTCATAAGATCAAAAGATAATGTCATAAGATAGTTTTTTCCTGCAATGCCTCTTTTGCCCCTCACATATTTGGTTTCCTTCTCTTTTTCTACTTACCAAAATTACTCTTTAATTCAAAATTTGGGGTATTTTGTTCACAACCACTTCATTCTCTACTTCTCTCTCACTCACACCCTCTCTCATTTATCGCAGAAACAAAACATTTCTCCATTTCTCTGCTTTACTCCCATTCTCTATTCAGCAACCCCAAAAAACCCTACCTTAAACGTCCCCATTGCTTCAGCCGCTACCTTTCCTCTTCACACCGCTTCTCCTCTTACGTAAGTTTCATGTGATATCAATGTTAGGTTTTGATATGTTTCGATGTTATCTTTCGTTTATGATTTTAACTTCTGTTTCTAATTTTTGCTTTGGTTGCATTATTGGTGCATTTGTTTTCTTGTTGTAAGAAATTGGGCATATTGCTTTCGATTTTAGGTGCATTATTTTCGTTTCATTTTAGCTTAGGTTTACTCGGTTGAGTTTTAGTTGATTCTATTTGGAATTTCTTTGATTTTAGGTTTTGATTAGTTTCTATTTTAGCTTCCATTTTTTTATTTTAGCTTTCGATTCATTATTGATGCGTTTCATTATTGTATAGATTTTTAATTAGTTTATTGTACATATTTAAGTTTCAAATTAGTGCATTGTGCACTTGTCAGGCACACAGATAATGTTCATATGGGGAAAGCATCAATTATATCTAATAAGAAAAGTACCCATCAAACTCAATCATTTATATTTATTCTGAAGGTTGAATTCCATGAATAATTTTTGGAAGAGGCTCATTATGCAAAAGATGCATTAGAGGAACTTTCATTAAGGGACAAACGATAAAGGATTAAGAACCTATATGATAAAGGTGAGTTCCGTACCCACTCCTCTTCCCAAATTCTAATTCTGTTTACCCCTCCTTCTGCCCCTTTAAACAAAAATATTTTAAAATAGAACCTACTGGTGAGAAAAAATATATGGACATTAAAGATCCTTTCTTTACCACCGACTATGAAGCACGAATACTCTCTGGGGTCACGTATTTTTTTAGAATCAAATTGGATTCGGATGTGCCTGGATACACTCAGATTCGCTTGGATACGTGAGTGTGAGAGTATTGTATTTTTTATTTATTTTTTAAATACATTGGATACGTTTGGATATACTGGGATGCGTCCAACTACATTTTTGGACTCGTTTTGGGATACTCAGAGGTATGCGTGATACTTTAAAACATAAAAATTATGGTCAAACGTCTAATAATGAAAAGTTATTAAGTTTTAAAACAAAAAACAACTAAAATACAATTGACTAACACTTCCATCCAGGGTTTTCTTTCATCTCCCTTGTGGCTCACATTTCGGCTACCGACCATCCCACTTCCAGCTACCGACCTCATTCAAACTAACTTTAGGTTGTGCCGACCCACTTCAAGCTATTCTAACTTTATGAAGTTCGTAGTAGAAAAGAGGAGAAGAAGAAGAAGAAGAAGAAGAAGAAGAAGAAGGAAGGATCACGGAAGAGAGAAAATGAGGTTTCAATCGGAGTAAGGCTAGAAAGGTTCCTCCAATCTCTTCGCAGACAGAGTTTCGACACTATAGGAGGTTCATTTCTTTTGTTATTGGCTGTGTTTTTTGTTGCGAGTCAAGAAGAGGGTTCAAAGAGGAGTAGAAATCTATTGGAAAGAGTTTTTAGATGTTTTTGAAGTGCATGAGTGTTTGGTTTGTTTAGTTCCAAACCTTATATATGTCAGCTGGTAGGGTAGGATGTTTTGCGCCTTCTCTAATTTTGCCCTTAGTGTTAGCTGCCAAGATAGGGCTGGTAGGGTTAGATGTTGTGTCTTTTGTTTGTAGTCATGGGTTGGTCTTTGTAATTGGGCCGGTCATCAGATTATAGGGTTGTGGCCTTTTGGGTCTTTTTTGTTTTTAATTAATAACACTTATAGTTTTTGAAAAAAAAGTATTTTTGATTTAGTTACTTTTTATTATCAAAAACCCTAGCTTTCTAGTTCTGATTTAGAACTTTGATTTGGATCCTAGCTTTAAAAATGTTATCTAGTTTCATTTTATTGAATTTTTAAATTAAAATATATAAAAAAAATATTTTTTTATGCATCCCAGCGTATACGTATCCTATATTTTGGAAAAAATGTGTATCCCGTGTCCCGAGCCGTATCATATTGCGTATTACGTGTCGAGTCCGTGCTTCCTATACCACCCAATTACTTGAGTATTGTACTTCAAATAGTTGATCACCAAAGTAAGTCTTGTTATGGAGAAATTTCCAACACTTATTTAAAAAGGGTTCAGTTCCAATTAGTTATGCACCCCTAATTTGATCTTGAGATATCCTTCCAACTAACTAAATAATCTTTTGTCTCCTCCTTTTTTCTAATTCCTTCCCATAAAAAGTACGAATATGCTCCAAAATTGTTTGAACCAAAGTCTTAACAATCCTACAAGACAAACACCCCCATCTCCACCCATCCAACCTTCTCTACACCTTTTCTACCATAGGCTGTATACTAACTAAGTTTCCCCCTAGTAGCATATCTAAGTAAGTTAAAGGCCTTCTAGCAATTTTATTTCCCACTTTTATAGTTATACGTATCGGTATATGTTCCAAAATTATTTGAACCAAAGTGAGGTAAATAAACGTCAAATGGAAAGTAAGGAGAAGATTTAACTCTCGTCTCAACTCTCTCTTAAAATATCAAAATGATAGGAATGCCTCAAATAAGGCTACAAGAGAAGTATTTATAGGGGGAAGTAGAAGGTTCTTACTTGGGCTACAAGAAAATGATGTAATTATAACTATGTCCTTACTAACCTTTAATACTTACACCTATAATGCTAATCAAAACAACTAATAAAAGAAAGTAAATCAAAATAGAAAAATAACCAAAACGCCACTATATACTAAAAATACTAAACATAGCCTATAAGCCTCCTTTTTCACATCATTCTTCCCTCTATAAAAAGAATTCGTCCTCGAACTCATAGGAGAATGCCATCGGTGTCACCCTCCAGAATGGTGATAAGAGCATGCTATGGCACATGATCATCGGTCTCCTCAAGATACTTTGGGCCTCCAGAAGCTAGCAAGGCACAACAACATGGCAAGGAACAATCCAAAGCCCTGTGGCCTACTACCCTATAATTATAGCATTTAAATGCTACAGGATGAGAAGAGGATGAATGAGTAGTAGTAGTAGTAGTAGTAGTTGGTATCGTCATCGTAGTGGTAGAGGGTGGAACACTAGAAGTAGGAGGTGTAAGAGGTGCAGAGGTAATAGCGCATGTACGAGTAGAGAAATACCTTCGTGGGATACTCCACCGCCTTCGCAAAGGTGGAAATGTCACGTAATGCAAGATCTCACTGAATATAACCTTGAAGCCCATGAATGTAACGGTTGATCCTCTGCTTCTCAGTCTCTCCTAGACGAGCTTGTGTGCCCAAGATCTGAAACCTCTTAGTGTAGTCCAATATGGACGTATCATGTCGGAGGGCCTGGACTCGAAAAAATAGATTGCGCTCCTATGTGGCAGGGACGAAGGAAGCCATTATCGTTGCTCGCAATTCTTTCCAAGACTGAATAGGAGCATGCCCTCAATCACCTGACGCTGCTCCAAATCATGCCACTAAACACTCGCATAGCCCTGGAATTTAGTCATCGCGAGAAGGACACATTATCGTCCACTCAACCTCTTATACTAAAAAATACGCTCCATGGTAGCAAACCAATCAATCACTTCATCGAGTTGGAGATGACCATTAAACATCGACACATCAACCCAAATATCCCCCTACATGCTCCGAGAAAGAATCTATAGAGCCATACGAGCAACGGGGTCGCCTCCTTGGAAATCTAGATCATCCGCATCAAACTCTTCCTTACCTAGTGGAGGATCCTCAACTGGGTCTCAGTGTTGTTGCCTCTGAGGCAATGGATGAGCAAGAACTAGGTCTGGAGGAGGTTTCTCGACTGGGGCTGGAGGTGGAAAGTATGGGGGAGTTGCAATCATCGTAGGCACTGGAGGTGAAACTGCTACAACTGGCTAACGCTGTTAGCACTGATCCACCAAATGACCTCTCTACTAGCACAAAAAAAGCCTATAAATAATTAGAACAAATGTAGTGACCTTCAGACTCAAAGAGTCAAACGGTGACATATCTATGCTCCACTCTATAGGCGGAGGTGGCTCATAATCCAGTAATGACTGTGGCTTAGGGGAAGGGAGGCCATCCTGCTAGGGTGACATAACCAACTCTGAACATGCTCAAAAGTAACATGAGAGGCGGAGGCTAAACGGACATCCTATACAGATTGTGGGTGGTGAATATGACCCCTGTGGCGGGGTAGAGGCAAGGTGGTATGAAGTAAAAGTGGGGGCGAAAGCGTGGCTAAAGTAGTATGTGGGTGGGGGTGTGGATCAATGAAAGTAGGTAACGCCGAGGTTATGGATGGAAGAAAATGTGGATGACATGACTCGTGATGTTTCTGGGGATGGTGGTGGGGGTATGTGGAGACATGTAGAAGGTGTGAAGAGGGGTGGGAGTGAAGAGGGGTGGGATTTAGGGTTTGATGTGGCAAAGTGGTGGGTTGGAGGATACGTGGTGGTTCAAGGTGTGGTGATGGTGGTTGGTGATCGCACAGTTTGGATCGGGTGGTGGTGGTAAATGATAAGAACCCAAAAGTGTATAATTTATGCCCCAAATATGTGCATTTTAGTCACTCGTTTTAATTAAAATTGGCCTTATGTTCGTATTTTATCATTTTGCAGGTCAATCAACAGTCGCAATATCAAATAATGCTAAATCAAGTCAATTGCGACACAGAAGTGGTTAAAAACTTGCATCGAAGAAATCAAAGGAGACCGCGAAGTCTGGAGTCCTATTTGAGCGTGCCGAGATGTGTTCTGATGACCCGAACCAGTCCTGTAACCTTAACTTAGCCCAGACCGAGCCCAGTCCATACCCCGAGCTGGTATGTGTTGAGTTTTTGCCTTTCTAGATTTTCTTAGATTTTTATTTTGAGTCGTTTTATTTTCAGGATTTATTTTAGATTAATTTAGGATTTTTAGAATTTATTTTCATATTTTTATATTTTATTTTTATTAGTGTATTTTTATTAGTTTTTACTTATTTTTTTTATATAGGATTAGTTTTTTTAGGAATTCATTTATTTTTATTTTTATTAGATTTTTTATTTTTTAGGACTTTATTTTTTTTTTATATATTTTTAATAGTTTTTACTTATTTTATTTTTTTATTTTGTTAGGAATTCATTTATTTTTATTTTTATTAGATTTTATACTTTTTAGGACTTTATTTATTTTTTTTAGGATTTAAAATTTTAGTTCTATTAATTTTATTTTTAGTTAATCTTTTTATTATTATTTTATTTTAGGGGTACAAATGACACACACAAATTAAACGCACACAACCCACCCACACCCTAAACACATACACCTAAACACACACAAACCCCACATATTCATCTTCTTCCCCCAACAACCAACACACTCTCTCTCCACCATTTTCAACACACAAAACCACCATTTCCAAGAAAATCTCCACCTTATGCCACCCAAATCCCACTTAGCTACCCTAACCTTCTAAACCCATTACCCCCATCTCCACATTCCATGTCCGCTGCCACCTGAGTCCAACTCGAACCCGGGTAGTCCCAACCCAACCTAACCCGGCGTAACCAACCCCTACCTGCGGTCAGCGTCGACCACCTCACCCAAATTCAGCGTGACCCTGGCCCGGTTTCAACCAAACCCGCCGAGCTCCTTCCGCCCACGTCCGACCTCTCCACTTGACATAACCGCCCTCATTTCCGGCGGCACCCCTGGTGCCTGAACCCGCGACCCGTCCGCTCCGAGAACAACAAATCGAGCACCAGCCTTCGCAACCCGAGCGCCCATCATCCGGCTCGTCTAAATCTGAACAGCAATCTCGACCCACCTGCCATTATTTCCTTCAAAATCAGATAAAAAAAATAACCCTTCAACCTTATCTTTCAAAACCCACGTGCTTACCTCCCAACCTTCTTTGACTTGGCTTTTCAAATCCCACAAAAATCTCTCCCAAAGAAAACCAATCATGGCTTATAAAAAAGGGAGGAGCAACACATATAAAAGGGGACTCTCTTCAACACAAAAAATAAGAAGAAACAGAGAGAGAACGTGAGAGACAGAAAAAGAAAAAAAGAGAGTAGAAAAATAGTTAGAAAAAAAAAGAAAAAAAAATAGTTCTAGGTTTAGATAAATTTGTAGGTTCACTTTTTATTTCGAGTTTTTTAATCCAGTCAGATTTTGTGACGAGTTTGGGACGCGTGTTCATGCACACAGTTGACACAAGAAATTATTGCGTATGGTATTTCTTTCTTTTTCTCTTTAGTTTCTTGTTTATTAATTGTGTTTGTGTTGAAATTTTAATCATGTCTGGCTAAACACCTCATTCAAGGGGTGGGATGAAACGCGTATGTTGAGTTATTTTATTTGAATAATTATTCGTTGATGCGTTCTAGGCTAATTAAATTGGGAAAAAATCACACATTAATTTATGTAACGAGAGTTAATAAATTAATGGTAAAAATTAATATTTGATTTTTGGATTTCACTTAGAGATAAGTATTATTCTTAAAGTTAAATATTAATTCTGTGTATGCAATTCAAAGATTCGTACAAATTTTAATAAATTAATCTTAGCGGATATTTTGTTGAAATGAGTGTGAATCTTATTTTTTTATATTGTGATTATTCCAGATTTAAATGCTGAAAAAGATAAATTTAATTTAGGATTGTGACGAGAGTTAAATTTTAAATTCAATATTACTTTGAACTATTCGATTGAATTGTTAGGACATTAAATTGATATGACTACGGGGTGTAATCCCATCTCTTGTTTCTTCTCATAAATTCTAAATTAGATTACTCTCTAAATTTTCATAGTCATTTTAGTTGCATAAATTTTCGTTTTTTCCCTTGAAAATTGTTTTTAAAATATAAAAATAAAAAAAATATTATTTTTTTTAAAAAACACAAAAAGATTTTTAATAAAAATTGGAATTGCAAGTTTTCACGATTACAGTTTCAACGCTAGAAATATGATTGATACTCGAATTTGCCATGATACTAAATTTTTAACAAGTTTTGCAGGTTTGACCGCAGCGACATTCCAAATCCATATCACAAGGAATACAAATAATGAGTTATCAAATGGCGCCGTTGTCGATTTCTTGAAGATTGAAGCCCGTGAAGATTGCTAATTTTCATTTTTCATTTTTTATTATTTTTATTTTTTATTTTTTGGAGTTATTCCTTCCTCTCCCTCCTTAGATTGGTTGTTTAGGATTATTGAGGCCTTGTAATTAATTTGGGTGCATTTTGACACCGATTTATTTTTGTAATATTTATTTAAAAAAAAAGAAAGCGAAAAAGGAAACCGGACAAGGTGGAGAGAGGGCGTCAAAGGAGAGGATTTAAAAGCCTCTCTACTTTGGGTCGGTAGGACTTTCGGGGACGACTGAAGTAGGCGTACTTCCCCCCGGTCGACTCAACTCGGTCTTCACCCTATGCGTGTAACAACCGTGGGAGGTAGACTATTTATCACTCGCGAATCTCCTGCAAGCGAGTCAATTTTTGTCTGCTACTTGCTCCTATATGCTCTTTATTTCTGTATCGCACTTAAATTGGTTGGTTTGATGAATAAATTTACCTAAGACCTATACCCGGTCATTGCAACGAGTTGGGATTTCATCACCCACTCAATCACATCTCCCTTTGCTTGTTACCCGTGCTCTCACTTAACTTAAAATCAATCAACTAGCAAGCCAAGTAGGAACGGTGTTCATTAGGACCCTTTCGGACCCTCGTCGGATACTGTAGTGAGTCCTTCCCACCCCTGCAAATCTTCATTCACCTATCTTAAGACTTTTATCGAGGGAAACTGGGTTTTAAGTGAGACCGATCAGTAAAACGGGTTTGTGCTTTCCCCAGCGTGGTACCAGATAGTTTTGTGTTGTAGTAGCTAGTGTGGTGAGCCTTAACTAGTAAGCCTCTTGTCTCTCAGGACGAAAGTAGGAGCACACTTTTACCGATGAGGCCTAAGATTATGTGATTTTCTCGCCCGCGGACTAATTAAAATTGACTACCCAATCACTTAACTTGAAGATAATAATTTGGCTATGTGCTCTTTCGAACTTGTTCCATTTATGTACGTGTCTAAATTGTTCCTTTAGGTAGTCTAATTTTTGCTCCAACTGTCTGTTTTTCCACCGTTAGTCCATCGCCCTTTTCCCATTTTTTTTGCATTTTTTTAATAAAAACCAAAACTATAAAAATATTTTCCTTTTTTCAGCCTCATTTTTTCTCACAAAAACTCCAAAAATATTTGTCATTTTCCTTCCTTATTTTCTAAAAAAGAAAAAAAAAATCCAAAAAGATTTTATTCTTTTACAAATAACTAAAAATCCCAAAAATATTTTTTTCCTTGATTTTATGCCAAATTGGCAATGCATTGATCATCGATTAACACGTTCCCCTAGTGCTCCATCTCTAAATTCCCTCTTAGGTGATCATGTCCCTATCGTTGCCTTTCCTCCTCATTTTCCTGATCCGTGTTCTTCTTCATCGGAGACGCCAAGTTCTACCACTTCCCCTGGTCCTGTTACCCCGCCCATCATGGCTGACGAACGCGCTTTAAGGGACTATTTTTCCCCGATTACGGCCACTCCGCCTTCATGTATCGTCCTTCCGCTCACTCCGGTTGTGCAATTTGAAATTTGCCCCGCGACTATTTCTATGTTTCCCAATTTTCATGGTCTTGAATGCGAGTCTCCTTATACTCACTTGCGAAAATTTCTCACTGTGTGCGCTACTTTTAAAAATCAAAACTTAGAAGAAGAGAATGTTCGTCTTCGATTGTTTCCCTTTTCTCTTCACGATAATGCATCCATGTGGCTCCATTCCTTGCCCCCGGATTCTATCCAAACTTGGGAACAACTTGTCAAGAAGTTCATGCCTAAATTCTATCCCATGAGAAAAACAAATGAAATGCGCCAAGCAATTCAGGATTTTAGACAAAAGCCTACCGAACAGTTTTGTGAAGCATGGGGCCGTTTTCAAGAATATATTAATTGTTGCCCACATCACAGTCTCGAGAAAAGTTGCTTTGTCCATAGTTTTTACAATGGTCTTATCCCTTCTTCTCTCACCATGATTGAATCCATGCATAAAGGGAAGTTCATGCATTTGACTCCCACTGTCGCCTATAATTTTGTTTGTAGTCATGGGTTGGTCTTTGTAATTGGGCCGGTCATGAGATTGTTGTGTTATGGCCTTTTGGGTCTTTTTTGTTTTTAATTAATAACACTTATATTTAAAAAAAAAGTATTTTTGATTTAGTTACTTTTTATTATTAAAAACCCTAGCTTTATAGTTCTGATTTAGAACTTTGATTTGGATCCTAGCTTTACAAAAGTTATCTAGTTTCATTTTATGGAATTTTTTAATTAAATTTAAAAAAAATATTTTTTTATGTATCCCAGCGTATCCGTATCCTATATTTTGGAAAAATTGTGTATCCCGTGTCCCGAGCTATATCGTATTACGTATTGCGTGTCGTGTCCGTGCTTCCTAAACCACCCAATTACTTGAGTATTGTACTTCAAATAGTTGATCACCAAAGTAAGTCTTGTTATGGAGAAATTTTCACCACTTATTTAAAAAGGTTTCAGTTCCAATTAGTTATGCACCCCTAATTTGATCTTGAGATCTCTTTCCAACTAACTAAATAATCTTTTGTCTCCTCCTTTTTTCTAATTCCTTCCCACAAAAAGTATGAATATGTACCAAAATTGTTTGAACCAAAGTCTTAACAATCTTACAAGACAAACACCCCCATCTCCACCCATCCAACCTTCTCTACACCTTTTCTACCATAGGCTGTATACTACCTGGGTTTCCCCCTAGTAGCATATCTAAGTAAGTTAAAGGCCTTTTAGGAATTTTATTTCCCACTTTTATAGTTATACTTATCGGTATATGTTCCAAAATTATTTGAACCAAAGTGACGTAAATAAACGTCAAATGGAAAGTAAGGAGAAGATTTTAACTTTTGTCTCAACTCTTTCTTAAAATATCAAAATGATAGGAATGCCTCAAATGAGGCTACAAGAGAAGTATTTATAGGGGGAAGTAGAAGGTTCTTACTTGGGCTACAAGAAAATGATGTAATTATAACTATGTCCTTACTAACCTTTAATACTTCCACCTATAATGCTAATCAAAACAATTAATAAAAGAAAGTACATCAAAATAGAGAAAATAACAAAAATGCCACTATATACTAAAAATACTAAACATAGCCTATAAGACTCCTTCTTCACATCATTCTTCCCTATATAAAAAGACTTTGTCCTCGAACTCATAGGAGAATGCCATCGGTGTCACCCTCCAGAATGGTGATAAGAGCATGCTATAGCGCAAGATCATCGATCTCCTCAAGATACTTTGGGCCTCCAGAAGCCAGCAAGGCACAACGTTGCAAGGAACAATCCTAAGCCCTATGGCCTACTACCCTACAATTGTAGCATTTAAATGCTACATGATGAGAAGAGGATGAAGGATTAGTAGTAGTAGTAGTAGTAGTAGTAGTAGTAGTAGTAGTAGTAGTAGTAGTAGTAGCTGGTAAGTAGGAGGTGTAAAAGGTTCATAGGTAATAGCGCATGTATGAGTAGAGGAAGCGGTCTGATGATACGTCTCGACCTTCGTGGCATACTCCACCGCCTTCGCAAAGGTGGAAATGTCACGTAATGCAAGATCTCACTGAATATAACCTTGAAGCCCATGACTGTAACGGTTGATCCTCTGCTTCTCAGTCTCTCCTAGGCGAGCTTGTGTGCCCAAGATCTGAAACCTCTTAGTGTAGTCCAATATGGATGTATCGTGTCGGAGGGCCTGAACTCGAAAAGATAGATCACGCTCTTATGTGGAGGGGAGGAAGGAAGCCATTATCGCTGCTCGAAACTCCCTCCAAAACTGAATAAGAGGATGCTCTCAATCACCCGACGCTGCTCTAAATCATGCCACTAAACACTCGCATAGCCCTGGAATTTGGTCATCGCGAGAAGGACACAATGTCGTCCACTCAACCGCTTATACTAAAAAATACGCTCCATGGTAGAAAACCAATAAATCACTTCATTGAGCTGGAGATGACCATTAAACATCGACACATCAACCTGAATATCCCCCTACATGCTCCTAGAAAGAATCTGTAGAGCCATGCGAGCAACGGGGTCGCCTCCTTGGAAATCTAGATCATCCGCATCAAACTCGGCCTTACCTAGTGGAGGATCCTCAAGTGGGTCTCAGTGTTGTTGCCTCTGAGGCGATGGATGAGCAGGAACTAGTGCGGGAGGAGGTTTCTCGACTGGGGATGGAGGTGGAAAGTATGGGGGAATTGCAATCATCGTAGGCACTGGAGGTGAAACTGCTACAACTGGCTGACGCTGTTATCACTGATCCGCTAAATGACCTCTTTAGTAGCACAAAAAATGACTATCAATAATTAGAACAAATGGAGTGACCTTCGGACTCAAAGAGTCAAAAGGTGACATATCTATGCACCACTCTGTAGGCGGAGGTGGCTCATAATCCGGTAATGACTGTGGCTTAGGGGAAGGGGGCCATCTTACTAGGGGGACATAACCAACTCTGAACACGCTCAAAAGTAACAGGAGAGGAGGAGGCTGAACGGGCATCCTATACAGATTGTGGGTGGTGAACATGACCCTTGTGGCGGGGTGGAGGCAAGGTGGTATGAAGTAAAAGTGGGGGTGAAAGCGTGGCTAAAGTAGTATGTGGGTGGGGGTGTGGATCAATGAAAGTAGGTAGAGCCGGGGGTATGGATGGAAGAAAACGTGGATGGCATGACTCGTGATGTGTATGGGGATAATGGTGGGGGTATGTGGAGACATGAAGAAGGTGTGAATTGTGGTGGGAGTGAAGAGGGGTGGGATTTATGGTTTGATGTGGCAAAGTGGTGGGTTGGAGGATACGTGGTGGTGCAAGGTGTGGTGATGGTGGTTGGTGATCGCATAAGTTTGTATCGGGTGGTGGTGGTAAACTTTGTAGGGTTAGAGGCTAGGGTTTACAAATTGTGTATTTGATTTGAAATTGGATGGTGAAACCCTATAATTGGGTTGGTTTGGATCTTGGATGGAAGAAGTATGAAAATGGATTGGGTTTTGGGGAAAAGGAAGCGAATTAGGGTGGATAATGAGGGGCGAGTTAATCGAAAAAGGAAATGGGGGAGCCTCACCCGCACTCAACGGAGGAGCAGCATTGCTGCCAGCGGTCAATGTTGGTGGCACGCAGGGGTTCCGAAGGTCGAGAGGGTTGTTTTGGTGTTGTCCGGTGGGGCCTAGAGATTTTTCGCCGGGATCTCCTCCTCCAATCGTCTTTTCATTCGCTGCGCTTGGGGTGGATATGGTGATAAGATTTGGTGGGGTACTTTTTTTTTGTTAGTAAAAAGGCGGAATGAGTGAAGTTTGTGGTATTGAGATTAGGGTTTTATGCGAGGGGTGGGGGAAAAATTAGGGCGGCTCGTGGATGCGTCCAGTGGAGGATGGCGCGCATCGAGAGGGTCAAATTGTTCCACGAGGAGGTTTAAAACCTTCTCAAGTCGATCGGTGCGTGAATCATAAGGGAAAATCTCTTCTTAGGTCCCATTTGCCGTCGTCTATGATTTTTTTATTATACAGCAACGAAAACAATGGGTGGAGCCAACGAAGATCTGATAGCAATTGACGTAAATGAGCGTCAATTAGAAAGTAAGAAGAAGATTTAACTTTCGTCTCAACTCTCTCTTAAAATCTCAAAATGATAGGAATGCTTTAATCGAGGCTACAAAAGAAGTATTTATGGGGGGAAGTATAAGGTTCTTAGACCTAATTACAACTATGCCCTTACTAACCTTTAATACTTCCACCTATAATACTAATAAAAACAAACTAATAAAATAAAGTACATCAAAGTAGAGAAAATAATCAAAATGCCGCTATGTACTAAAAATACTAAAAATAAGCCTCCTTCTTCACATCGCAAAGTCATCACAATCCTACAAGACAAACAGCCCCATCTCCACCCATCCGACCTTCTCTACACCTTTTCCACCATAGGCTCCCAAAACTGTATACTACGTGGGTTTCCTCTTGGAGCATATCCAAGTAAGTCAAAAGCCTTCTGCAATTGGCTTTCCTACTTTTATAGTTGTATTTATCGGTTTATCCCCTCTCACTTAACTCTTACCATCTCGAGAACTTTTAACAAGTTTCCCTTCAAACCCAATATTTTTCAAAATAAGTTCACTACTTCTACCAATTTAAGGCACCTCATCTTTCTTAACAAAGACATTTGTGTCATACGCAAACCGTTGTAGGAGCAACCTCACCATTTTATGCCTCTCAAAGTCTTCAGCAAACCCATTATCATAAGCTCTCTTGATCACTCCCCTCGACATTCAAAACAAGAATATAAAGGAATGGGATAGAGGATACTTGTCTAAAATATTTGAATGTCCCAACGTTACCCCTAGTCTTTCTATCAACTATAGCTGAAAAAAACTAAACTTAAATAACCCAACTCCATATCCAGGGGTGGAGCCATGAGAGTGAGGGGGGGGGGGGGGGGGGGGGGGGGGGAGAGCACGTCTCGAAAAGAAGGAAAAGAAAAAAAAACAGTGGGGATTTTGGAATATTTACAGTTCAGCCCTCCCCTGTTTTTAAAATGTTAGGTAATATTTTACTAAAATTTTAAATTAAGGGGAAAAAATGTAAATACCCTAAACATTAAAACAAAATATGAGCAGCAAACACAACACCCGGTAATACAACACCCGCTAATCCTTTCGTCCAAAAAACTCCTCGCCTGATTACGAGACCCCCTCCCCTGCTCACTGCCTGCCTACTGCTCACCGCCACTGCGCCGCCCATACCCACATCTTCTCTCATCTGTTGCTTGTTGCCCTGCTCACTTGGTAATTTTTTATACTTGAAACTTCTGATCTTATCTCCAAATGTTTCATTATCTCACAACACACTTAGTATATAAATAATATATCGTTAGATGTTATCACAACACACTTAGGTAATTCGGGTTTTTATTGTTGCATATTTATTTTCATTTATTATTGAAATTAGGGCTTTTATTGATTTTAGGGCTCTAATTAGGGCTTTTATTATTGTAATTAGCATTTTTATTGGTACACAATAAGTTTATAATATTAATTGTTAGGTATTTATATAATCATTAATTAATGTAATATTTAATTATTTTTAAGTAATTATTTGGTGAATATTAAAAAATAATATCGAAAAAATTCGGATCGGGGGGCTCCCACCCCCGAAAATCACCCTTAAGGTAGCCCATCCCAACGTGAAATTCTGGCTCCACCCCTGCACTCAACATGATTGCAGACCTTCTCATAATCAATTGTAAAACCCATTTCTTGTTTTACATTCATCACTTTGTCTACCACCTCATTTGACATCAACACCAAGTCCAAATTTTATCTTTTACCCTTGTTATGAAGCAACTGTTGTTTGCTGAAACCTTGAATGAACACATAACGAGGCTAGCAGGATGTCTTCATGGAATCATTACACGGATGTTTATAGAAAATTAAATTAAATTTAATCCTTGTTTTACAGTCAAGAGATTAAGCATTTGGATCATTATGTTTTCATTTTCCTATATTTTTTAATATGAAATTATAATAAATCTATTAAGGTATCTTCGCAAGAAAAATCTTATTTTTTGGATCATAATTACTAGAAGATGGTAATACCATCACGATTTGTGTTATTTTTACACTTTCACTCTAAAAGATTAAAATTGATAGGCCAAAATATATTTTCTTATTTTTCGTATACTTTTTCCATTTTCAGTTTGATTTTATTTATATCATAAGCTACATAATTGATTCCCTATTGAATAATAATAGTGATTAAATATATTAGATATGGTTGTTGGTAAAAGACCTCTAATTTTAATTTAACACCATTTTATAGTCACCACTAGTATTTTATCAGTTTATAAGACCACAGCCAGCTACGAAGCCCACCATTTCATCTTCTCGCTTAATTTCTTGTATGAGTGCTTGATAAGATTCCCAACCATTGTTTGTTGTTTATAATGAAGTTTAGTGAATATTGATGTATAGTTGAATTGTTTTTTTGGAAGCAACCGCCATGTCAGTTTGCAAAGCTTTGTTTATAAAATGTGCATTGGAGAAGGGTAGTACATAAAATTATTCCAGCATGAATTCCAAAAGAAAATACGAAAGTTGGTAACGTCAATATATAGAAAGTTGGTAACGTCAATATATAAAATCATTCTTAAGAACACCCTAATATTAATCACGAACACATTAATATGATTAAACTTTAGCATACAATTGTTCTTAATAAAAATATCTTGGATCTTCATGTTTTCACAAAATACGTCTAAAAGATAAAAAAATAAGACTTACCTTGATCAAGGATCAATCTTGATTAATTGCTCCATCAATCTACCATCTCGAAAAAACTACACTCTAATGGAATCTCGGAGTTTTTCTCCTACCTCAGAAATAGTGTGTTATGAGATAACCCCAGGTGGTGTAGGGCTCCTCTATTTATAAGAGGAAGAGGGCCGGAATCCTTGTCAAGGTGGGACTCTTTTTCAAGTCTCCCACTAATGCCACTAGCCATCATGTGACTAACGGATAAGATTAACCCAATCTTCTAATATTCATATTTATCACGTTCCTAATTAATTATCTGATATTTATCAAGACCACATAATTGGGAAATTCATAAATTCGGAATTTAATATAATTGAAATTAAATAATTAATTTCGACACTGAATATTAATTTCCAACACAATACCCAAATTTGAAATATCTTTAGTCTAGACGCATAACCCTTATATATTTGAGTATAGTCCTATAATACCTCAACAAGAGTTACGTATTAAAAGTTAAACAAAAAAAATTACAAAACCCTAGTTTCTTTCTCCCGACGGCCTCTTTCTCTCCTTTCTTTCTCCCGACCATAGTAAGGCTCAAATTTCATTACGTTTTTGTGTTTTTGTTTACGTTGGCAGCTTTATTTTGGTTTTTAGTTGTTTTTTATCACTCGTTTTTGTTTTTTTAGTGAGTCACGACCTCTCGATTTTGTTTTTTATTAGTATTTCGTAATTTTTTTTAAGTTTTTAGTTATATTTACCACTATTTTTTTTTTTTTAGAAAGAAATTTCAATTTTTTCCCTATGTTTTTAGTAGTATTCACCACTCGTTTTCCTATGTTTTTTTTGTCATATTATAAAACTAAAAAAATTATTTTTCCACTTTGATTTTGCATTGATTATTTTATTGTCATATTATAATATAACTAATATGTGAATGAAACTAAAAAAAAATGATTTTGTCAATTTGATTTTGTATTGAATGATTTATTGTCATAATATAAAATTAGCAATATGTACATGAAAAAATAAATGATCTTGCATTGATTAATTTATTGTCATATTGACCAATATGTTAAATAAAATTGATTTTATCAAATTATTTAAAAAAAAAGTTATCTCGGAGGAACAAAAATAAGTTGAACTATGTGAGAGCGTCCTTTGATGATTTTTTAGCATTTATTTATTTATTTATTTATTTTTTGTAGTTCTTTGTTACTTTTTTTTTTCTGGTTTTATTAGTATTTTTTTAAATATTATTTTGCTCTTTTTTTTGGGTGAGGCTTATGCCTCAATACGCCACGACGCTTATGCCTCACCTCGCGCCTTTTTAAACATCGTTTCTCAGTTTGAAGTTTGTGGAAGCACTTTCCTGTTTGGTGAATATGTTCCGGTACAATACACATCTAGTAGTAATGCATAAAATTTCAGATTTTATAGATGTGGTTGCAAATGTTAATTCCCAGATGCAAACTTGCAATTTTTCTGTAATGGTTCATTGTTTAATATTTATGTACTAGGGTGTAATTTAACTATGTTGATGCTGAAAAATTAAGAGCATGTGTTTTATAATCCATGAACTATAGGTCCCAGAGGCGGATACAAGGGGGGGCAAGAGGGGGCCTTGGCCCCTCCAAGTTTCAAAGAATTTCATATTTTAACCCTGTAGTTTTAAAATTTTATGGAAACAAATTATACTTTTATAATTTTGGCCCCTACAAAAATAGATATTTATTGTTTGGCCCCTTCTTACTCACATTTCTGAATCCGCCACTGGGTCACCTTGTAGGTCCGTCTATGTAGTTGTGTCCCGGATGCCAGGATTGGATGGTCTACGTACTTGGCTCGATTCACATTGAGTAAGTTAACATTCACTTAAGAAATCAAGAAGAAAGAAAATAAGGAGAGCAATTCATGAAGCAAGTGCTAGAAATTCTTCCCTCTGTTATTTTTCATTTTTATTCTTTAGTTTATAAATTTTAGATGAAGGGAAATAAGGTAGCTGTTTAAAATTATAAATGGCCTTGTGGGTACCCAAAATTAAAACCATGGGCCTGGACGAGTAGGTCAATTCTGGAGGCCCAAAGTCCAGGCACCCCGCCTCTTATTTTGATTGTGATTCGGTCTCTTCCCACGCTCCCATTAAGGGAGGTTATAGGGAGAGATGGAAGACGTGGGGGAATCCAACACCCCTACTTACCTAAACGCACATGTATATATTGAACCCTAGGTCCGGGGCAAAAGGACAAGTTGTATTCTCTGTAACCACTCTCCGGAGTATATAGAAATAATACCGACTGCACCACCATGGACGTAGGCACATCTTTGTTGAACCACGTACATCCTTTGTTGTGTGACTGTCATTTTATATTCCTTGATCTCACTTGGTGATTGCTTTTTCTTATCTATTTGTGTTGCATAATAATTGTCACCACAATTGGCGCCGTCTGTGGGAAATGTTCATCTTTCCCTGAGAAGAGCCCACACCAAGAAAGGAGTTTAAAATGTCTGGTCACAACAGCAATGCCCCCCAGGCAGGGGATATTCAAGAACCACCTGCTCCTCGCAGGATTAGGTCTGAAGTTCAGCGTTCAGATCAGAGGGCTCGCTTGGAAAGGCCAGCCTCAGAAGAAAGCCAGGGACCAGTGAAGTTCACACAGATATCCAGATTGATTGATGCATACGAGGCAAGGCTTCACGAGCAGAGGGAGTCTTCTCGCATATATGAGGCTAAGAATGCTCGCTTGAAAAGAATACTGGAAAGACTGGAGAGGGAGCTTCATCCTGATAACAGGAGATGTCCATACCGCACTCCTAGCCCTGAGGCGAGCAAGTCTCACATCCGAGGAAGGAGTCCTAGGCGGGGATCTCAAAAGGTCGAAGGAGGTGAATCAGATAACAACCTCCGCGAGCAGCTGCGAAGAGCTCGCCGTTATCAGAGCCCTGCTCGCAGCGACGAGAACATATGAAATCTAGTCCGCAGGGAGATAGACCAACATCCTGCCCACCACGGTACCAGATCAACCTGAGAACTCGCTAGGCGAGCTCTCAAAACCCATATGAAGTCACCTTTCACGAGGGAAATTGAGGAAGAAGAATCCCCCAAGAAATTTTCCATTCCAAGGTTTAAGATTTATGACGGTAAGACTGATCCCATTGATCACGTCAGGCAGTACAGACAGGCCATGACCCTCTGGAACCATCGGGACGCGCTAATGTGCCGAATTTTTCCTTCAAGCCTGCATGATATAGCGCAGAAGTGGTTCGAAAGGCTCATCAACGAGTCAATCAGGAGTTTCAAATCCTTGGCCGAACTTTTTACGACCCGATTCATTACCAGTAGTTCCCATCCTAATAGGATGGATGCTTTGCTTACAATGAAGAAAACGGACCAAGAGACCCTCCGAGACTATGCAAAGAGGTACTGTGAGTTATTCAATGAGATCGAGGATTGCGCAGAGGAAGTGGCAGTGGCCTCTTTCAAAATTAGGTTCCCTAGTTCTTCCCTTCTATACCAGTCCCTGATGAAGAAGGAGGCTATGACTATTGACGACCTAATGGCTCGCATCGAGAAGTACGCTAAGGTGGAGGATGTCACCCGCGTCACTACAGGAGAAAACGGTCGAGCTAAACTCACTACCAAGGGCAGTGACAAATCTGAGAACCAGAAGAAAGGAGGTAAGAACGGGGGCAAAAATGGCTCCAAGAACGGAGGGAACAATGATGCGTCAAAAGCATTCCAGGCAGTCAACACCGTCTTCAAAGAGCCAATTTACAAAATTCTCGTGAAGATCAAAGATGATCCATTCATCAAGTGGCCCAGGAAGATGGGAGGAGATCCCTCGAAGAGGAACAATGCACTGAGATGCACTTTTCACAAAGAAGGAGGACATAAGACTGAGCATTATAAAGCTCTTAAGTCTCACCTCGAGGAGCTGGCCCAGTCTGGGCATTTGAATGAGTTTATGGAGAAAAGGGCAGAGAAAGTGGCTACCAATAGAGAGGCGAGACCTGACAACATGCTCGAAGATGATGCTGGACATGAGTTCGCGGTAATTCATGGGGCATCTAATGCCAAGCAGATATAAGGAAATTCAGCTCGAATGGAGATGAAGAAACTTACAGCGGTGATACAGGCTTTTCAGATTAATCCAGCAAAGTCACAGTCATGAAAGCGTCGACGAGAAGATGACGTCAATTATAACAAGCATATTGTCTTCACAGATGAAGATCTGGTGGGAGTGAGAAACCCACATCATGATGCTCTGATCATTACACTCAGGATAGCCAACTTTGACGTCGACAAGTTACTCGTCGATCAAGGAAGCTCGTCCGAAGTAATGTATCTTGACCTATTCAGAAAGTTGAAGGTAGTTAAGAATTATCGACTTAAAGGAAGCTGTTGTCCCTTTAGTTGGCTTTGCTGGCAAAATAACTATGCCCCTGGGAAAGATTGTACTACCAGTGCGCGCTGGAAACGTCTCCAAGATGATCGAGTTTTTGGTAGTCGACATCGACTCGCCATACCAGGCCATCCTCGGCAGGGGATGGCTTCATGCGATGAAGGCAGTCTCCTCGACCTACCATAAAAAACTCAAGTATGTAACCGAGCGAGGAGTAATGGAGATCCACGGCGACCAAGCGATGGCAAGGAGGTGCTTCATAACAGCCATCCGACCAAAGCCAGAGAAGAAGGCCGAACAGCCTAGCGA
This sequence comes from Sambucus nigra, assembly GCA_949130495.1. NCBI lineage: Eukaryota > Viridiplantae > Streptophyta > Magnoliopsida > Dipsacales > Adoxaceae > Sambucus > Sambucus nigra. The sequence goes on along the minus strand of OX422221.1, from coordinate 530,983,342 downwards.
GAAAGTTGAAGAGGGTCTGATACCTTCTAAATAGCAATTAAAATACGGAAGACCTGGAGTAGGAGACCAGGCTCCTCCCCTCCGAGCGTGTCGTCGAAGAACTAGTAGAAGTTACGGTTGGAGATGGCGACAGTAATAGAGTCTTCTTGATTGGAGCATCTCTCACCAACCAGGAACAAAAGGAATTGACAACTCTGCTGAGACGCAACGTAGATGTTTTTGCATGGGAACCATACGAGCTGCCTGGAATTAATCCTGGTATGGTCTGTCATCAGCTGCACGTCGATCCCACCTTCAAATCGATCGCGCAGAAGGCACGACGAACCGCACCCGAGAAGGCTAAAGCGGTCGAAAAAGAAGTTGAAAAACTGTTGGATGCAGGATCCATATGGGAGGTACAATTCCCTAAGTGGTTATCCAATCTAGTAGTAGTTCCAAAGAACAACGGGAAGTGGAGAGTTTGCATCGACTTCACTGACCTCAACAAAGCATGCCCTAAAGATAGTTTCCCCCTCCCAAAAATAGACCAACTAGTAGACACCACTGCAGCTCACGAGCGAATGAGTTTCCTGGACGCATACTCAGGGTATCACCAGATCCCCTTATATGCCCCAGACCAGGATAAAACGGCGTTCATCACAACAGTTGGGTTATATTTCTACAAGGTCATGCCCTTTGGGCTCAAGAATGCAGGGGCAACCTATCAGCGGCTGGTCACCAAAATGTTCAAGGGTCAGATGGGAGACACCATGGAGGTCTACATCGATGACATGCTCGTTAAAAGTAAGAAGAATGAAAATCACCTCTCAGACCTGTCAAACACCTTCGAAATCCTCAGGAAGTACCGAATGAAACTTAACGTGAACAAGTGTTCCTTCGGTGTCCACTCAGGAAAATTTCTTGGGTACTTGGTCAGTAAGAGAGGCATAGAGGCTAACCCAGACCAGATCGATGCAATCAACAGGGTGCAACCCCCTCGCACAATCCGGGACGTACAGAAACTCACTGGTATGCTTGCTGCCTTAAATCGCTTCATCTCTAAATCCTCCGAGAAGTACAAGCCTTTTTTCCAACTTTTAAAGGGGAGCAAAACGGTAGAATGGAGCCCAGATTTCTCGCGAGCATTGGTCGAGCTCAAGTCTTACTTAATCTCTCCACCACTACTCGTCATACCACAACAGACAGATTCTCTGTACCTGTACCTCTCCGTTTCCAACCACACTGTCAGCTCTGCGTTAATATGCGAGGTTGCAAGAGTCTAGCACCCCGTTTATTACGCGAGCAAGACCCTACTGGACGCCGAGAAGAGGCACCTACCACTGGAGAAGCTCGCCTTTGCACTAGTAGTGGCTTCGAGGAAGCTGAAGCACTATTTCGAAGCCCACACTATTATCGTCCTTACATCGTATCCCCTTAAGGTAATCCTGAGGAAAGCGGATTTGTCGGGCAGACTGTCTAAATGGTCAGTCGAGCTCGAGCGATTTGACATCTAATTTCAACTAAGGACAGCTATCAAGGGTCAGATCCTTGCTGATTTCATAGCCGAATTCACGGGCGAGGAACCCTCCGATCAACCTTGACCAACAAGGCAGGAGGAGAACCAAGAAACAGAGGAAACCTGGAAACTGTTTGTTGATGGAGCCTCCAACTCAAAGGGGGCAGGGGTAGTCATTTTCCTCATTACTCCAGAGAATACCATCCTTGAACAAGGAATCAGGCTTGGATTTACAGCCTCCAACAACGAAGCAGAATACGAAGCCTTAATAGCCGGCCTCCAAAAAGCGTACACTTTGGGAGCAAAACATTTACAGGTGTTCGGCGATTCCCAACTAGTCTCCAATCAAATAAGTGGAGATTACAATGCAAAAGATGAAAGAAAGCCAGCTTACCTCACCTTAGTAAAAAAACTAATGTTGGGCTTTGAAGAAATCAACGTCCAGCAATTTCCCAGGGGGCAAAACAATCATGCTGACGCCCTAGCAGCCCTGAGTTCGGCAGTTGACTCCGACCTAAAAAGAACCATCCCCATCGATTTCCTCACTCGTCCGAGCATTAACTGCGACATTAAGCCACCCAACGTGGAACAGGTACTCCAGGTGGGATCAGCCCCCAGCTGGATGGACCCCTTAAGGGACTATTTAAAGGATGGCGCTCTCCCAGATGACAAGAAGACTGCCCACCAGATAAAAGTCAAAGTTGCTCGCTTTCACTTATCCCCAGAAGGAAACTTGTATAAGAGATCCTTCTCTGGTCCCTACCTCCAATGCGTTCACCCAGGGGATGTCGAGCAAGTGCTACACGAGCTTCACGAAGGAGTCTGTGGAAGCCATATCGGAGGAAGATATCTAGCTTTTCGAGCAATGAAGGAAGGCTATTGGTGGCCATATATGCAAAGGGACTCCGCGGTGTATGTCTGCAAATGCCTGAAATGCCAACTTCACGCTCCTATGGTCCACCAACCCGCCAGCGATCTAAAATCCCTGTCCAGCCCATGACCATTCGCCCAATGGGGAATGAACATCATGGGACTACTGCCTACCGCCACCGGCAATCGCAAATATCTGTTGGTTGCAACTGACCACTTCACCAAATGGATCGAGGCAGAATCCCTGAAGAACATCCGAGACGCTGATATGATAAGGTTCATATGGAGGAATATAATCACTCATTTTGGCATCCCCAAAACCATCATCATCGATAATGGAACACAGTTCGAAAGCGGCTCCTTTCAGAACTTCTATAACGAACACGGTATCAGACACCACTTCAGTTCGGTGGCCTACCCTCAGAGCAATGGACAAGCTGAGGCTTCCCACAAAACTGTTATCGATGGATTAAAGAAGCGATTGGAGCAAGCCAAAGGCGCATGGATAAATGAACTACCCCATATCTTATGGGCATATCGAACCACTCCTCAGCGAGCAACAGGAGAAACCCCATTTTCGCTGATGTATGGAATGGAAGCGGTCATCCCATTAGAAGCAGGTTTGCCAACAATGAGGTCCAGCCTTATCGACCAGGACCATAATGATGCAGCATTTCTCGCTGAGCTCGACCTAGACGATGAGCGCCGGGAGCTAGCCCTAGTGAAACTAGCGAGCTATCAGCAACAGCTCGCGAGGCATTACAATAAAAAGGTTAACCCGATGACATTTCAAGTTGGGGACTACGTTCTATGGAAAGTCCTGGGCAACGCAGTGAAATCATCAGACGGCAAGCTAGGCCCAAACTGGGAAGGACCCTTTAAGATAACAAGAGACGATCTGCAGGGCGCCTATCACTTGGAAACGATGGAAGGAAGATAAATACCACGAGCATGGAATGCAGCCAATTTCAAGAGATTCTATTTTTAGATCTTTCTTTTATTCTTTTGTTATAGAAGTTCATTTCCTTTATCATTAATGAAAGTTATTTAATTGGTTACATTCTGATAAGTAACAACTGCACGAGATTTATCGCACATCTTTTCTAAATAACAGGCGCATTGATCACTACACTATAGCAGGGGAATATCCCTCCTTAGGTCATCGTTACGAAACACGAAGGACCTCTTGGCATTGCCCCTGGAAATGTATGAAGCCATACAGGGGATCCTTAGGCAGCATGACCAAATTTTATACTGGTCATCAAACCTTCTTTGGTTGAATAAAATCCTGATCGGATAAAGCATCTAACACCAGGTGTGTCCTCGCCAATTGCCCACTTAGGACTAAGGGAGTGTGACGACACAACCTAAAAGGTAAAGTGGTGCACAATGCTATCTCGGTATTATACTGGACTGGGAGGACACTTGCATGACAAGACAAACTTAGAAGATCATAAAGCAGCAAGAATATGATGCACTTGTTTAGTCAACAAAATTTCCGAAAACACAAACTTTTCATTAATTCATCATATTTATAAACAATGGTGATACATATTTAGTCGACGAGCTCGCCCAAAGCATTTACATCATCAAAAATACAAAAAACAACAACTGGCAAAATCTCAATGGGGGTGAGGCATTTAAGCGAGATAATCAGCCACTCGAGCTCTTCGTCCGTCATCAGGAGAAGGAGCTAACTCTTCCTCAATCTCATTCGCATACGACTCCAATAATTGCCGAGGGATGGCATCGATGGGGATCCATCGATCATCCCTCCGAAAGGGGTTAGGCATCAGGGTAGAGGGAGAAATATCATGGCGATACCAGAGCATTGAGTTCTTCGGAACTTGCAGCTCCTTCAAAGCCCTCAGCCCTGACAAAGGAAATCTCTTCGAACTCCGACAACCTTGTTAGAGCATCTGACCAACCCTGGTCGTAGCCATTAGCCCACACTTATCGAGGACCTTTTTTGAACAGGTGCCGCAGACGAGTAACATACCTTTGAAGCCCAACATCAATCACATATGCTCGCTGGACATCACCACAAAGCTCTTCTATTTCCCTCTCTCGAAGTTCTTCTACCTCCCTGTTTCGGCTCCTGGTGCTCCTACCAGCTCGCGGAACAGATGGACCAGTGGAACCCCGCAGCACAGGAGGAATATCACTCTGACCAGCTATAGCTCGCGATGATGAGGAACCCTGTAATACTACTGGAGCAGTGCTCGGCGCATGCTCCCTAAGTCGTGAGACCTCTCTCCTCAGAACCTCATTCTCTTGCTGAAGCATCTCACCAACCTGGTTGATCTCAGAAGCATCGAGAAGCTTTGCCCTCAGCGCATTCACTTTTTCTTGCACTGAAGCACCAACCTCTTCCATCTCCTGGAGCCTGTCCTTCAGCTTGGCCACAAGTTCAGATTGTTCCTTATACTTCTGATTCCTAGATCTAAAGGATTTGTAAAGCTTAACGAAGTCCTAGCGAACTTCAGGACTCGTATTAGGACCAAGGGTCCTGCCCAATTGAGAAGTAGCAGAAATGTAATCATCAACATCAATCGACTAAAAGCAATATAAAGACAAGAAGTGAAGAAGATAAATCAATGCGAGGAGAAAAGGAGCCTTTTCATTAATAATGGTTGAAGTTACATTGAACAGTAAAAAGAAAGTTTACAGACAGAAAAAAGTAAAAATACAAAGCAATCCTAGCAGATAACTAGTTAGCAACCTCGGGTTTCCCAGAGGTCGATGGCCCTTTCCCCTTGTCGGCATCAGCAGGAGCACCGCCCTCGACAGGAGCAATCTCTGTCGCCACAACGAGGGAAGCATCAATAGGAGTCATCTGGGGGACAGAGTCAACACCTTCAACATCTGGGGTAGGGACTTCATCCACGGTTAGCTTCGGACCTGGGTCATGCTCGTCAAACAGGGGAGAGTCGATATCGATGCCAGCAGCCAAAAGGGCCTTGTTCCAGCCCTTCTTGAAGTTCAGACGAATAATATAGCCTATCCGAACTTCAGTATCCTCGTATAATGCAGCCCAACCAGAATTGTATGAGTCCTCCTTGGCAGTGACAGCCTCAGACTCCTTCTTCTTCAACTCTTCAGAGAGCACCCTGTTCTCCTCAACAACAACTAGTTTGCTCGAGCAAACCAGGTCGTAGGCCTGTCGCAGCTCTTTTAAATCCTTGACTGCCGTGTCCTTCTCCTTGTTAGCTGCAGCAAGATCCAGGTCGAATGAAATTCGAGCAGAGTCAACGGCTTTAAAACTAGCCTCGAGCTCTTTACCCTTCAGCTTCAGGGCAGCGTTTTCCTTCTCCAGCTCGCTGTTTTTCTTCACCAGCTCATCGCGTGAACGATACAGCACAGCGAAGTCAGTAACAAACTACAGAAAAAAGAAGACATTAGAAGAGGGAAATGAGGGAATTCATAAAAAACATGGGAGAGAAGGGAAAAACCTTAGTAGAGGTAGCCTTTGACTAGCCTGAAGGGCCAATTGCTCGGACCCTACCGCCCTTTGACGATCAACTGGGAGGACAACTCTCTCAAGCAGAGTGGGGGCCAACTGGGGGGAAATTACAACAGAAGCCCTCTCGGGAAGTGCGAACACCGGGACTAAGGCATGCCCAGCCTTTGTCCTCGCTTCCACCCTACTCTTCTCCTCCTCTCTCTCATTCTCTTTCTTCTTCCCCTCCTCTACCCTCCTCTTCTCCTCCATCTTCTTCTTCTCTTCTTTTTTTTTTCTCTCTCTCCCTTACCAGCTCTTCTTCCTTCCTCCTTTTCTCCTGCTCCTGAGCAGAGGACCGGGAACCAGTAGCCACAGCCCCAGAGCTAGATTTTTGCTTCTTTGACCTCTGTGCGAGAAGCATATGGTCTTCATCATCATCATCCCGGATTAGGCTCTTCCTTGGAGGAGCCATTTCCTCGCTTGAACTGCTAGATGTGCTCGACGACTCTCGAGCTTCAGAGACCTCCTCACGATCAGAGGAACTGCTACTATCAGAGCTCCCTCCACCCAAATTACTTACAGCTCCTACAATGTCACTTTCAAAGTTGCTCTCCTCCTCGTCCAACTGGATAGGATCTGCAACAGTCTCTTCGAAGGAGTCAAACTCTGGGATAATGTCCACAGGCCTTGCTATGAAGCTGGAGCCAACGTTCTTGTACTCAAGCAGAAAAGCAGCAGACCTGGGATGCTCGCCGTCACCCAAAGGCTCCCTGATATTCCAAGCCTTGACCAATTCCGAGAGATGAACCTCGCTGGAAGCAGGTTCCAAGTTCTTTGACCTCGCTGTGGAAGAAAAAGCAAGGAAGAGTCAGAAAGATCACAAATCAACAAAAGTCGAAACAACAGTGCAATGTCTACCTATGTATTCTTCCCCATAAAAGGGAACGGAGAACCTCTCAGACCTCAACCTTTCAAATTGGGGAGAAAACTTCCAATTTCTAACAAGAAAACCTTCTTGCCAGTAGTCCTTATGGGAATCAGGTAGATTTACTACCAATACCCTGTCAGGGCTCCTAGCTTTGAGGTAGAGGACACCAGAGCTAGTTCGAGAAAAAGGAATAGCAAAAACAGACCTCGGCGAGCCCTAACCTAGTACCATACAACTGATTTATCCTATGTACGCCATTGACTATTTTCCACACATTGGGCGAGCATTGTGCAGGAACAATAAATAGCCAAAGAAATACAAAAACAAGTTATTGGGAGGAAAAATGAGTCCCCCCTGGGAAAGCAACAAAACGTGGATCCAGTGGGCATCATCTATCTCTCTAACGTTTCTAGGAAGGGAGGCACAACACTCAATATCTACCCACTCAGGGATGTTGTAAAACTTTCTAAACTCAGAGACCGACCTATTCCCAATCTTCGCTATTGGAAAACCCTAGAAAACTACAAACTCAAAGAGAAAGTACAAAGAAAAGGTACAGGAAACTTACAAGATAGAAGATCGATTCGAACGATGAAGAAGCATAGGCCCAAACGACAAGGAAGCAACGAGAATGGAGATTGAGAGAAGAAAGTACGAAGTGCTAGAACTCACAGAGAATGGAAAAGTGCTGGAAAGATTGAAGCGACGGTAGAAAAGTGGCTATTCCAGAAAACCTTTAAATTTTGCTAATCATAGTGCACAAGATGCGAAGCGGGTGCCACCAAAATCAGCTTCACAGCTTTCGAAGAATTGCAAAAAATCCATTATGGCTAATCATTTAAATTTATTGAGACCAAAACATGGCCCAAAAAACTTAGGGGCAATTGTGGGTACCCAAAATTAAAACCATGGGCCTGGACGAGTAGCCCAATTCTGGCGGCCCAAAGTCCAGGCCCCCACCTCTTATTTTGATTGTGATTCAGTATCTTCCCACGCTCCCATTAAGGGAGGTTATAGGGAGAGATGGAAGACGTGGGGGAATCCAACACCCCCACTTACCTAAACGCACATGTATATATTGAACCTAGGTCTGGGGCAAAAGGACAAGTTGTGTTCTCTGTAACCACTCTCCGGAGTATATAGAAATAATACCGACTGCACCACCGTGGACGTAGGCACATCTTTGCTGAACCACGTACATCCTTTGTTGTGTGACTGTCATTTTATATTCCTTGCTCTTACTTTGTTGTGTGCTTTTTCACCACATGCCTCATATAAGGACATTGATTCAACTTTACTAACTCTCCATGTTAATCAAGGTTGTTTTGTTTATCACAAATTTGGATATACACTTTAATGTTATATCATATTTAAAAAACAATTTTATCACGAATTCAAGATATTTTTATCTTCATGCAATCAAGCAATCACAGAATTAAATGTTCTTTATAACTATGATCAAAATTAACCTTTGTCCATTGCAGTTGATTGGAATAAAGTGACTTGAATGCTCATGTTAATTCCTTCCTTAAATCCCTTGAAGAACCACTCAGAATTGCCTTCTTATATTCCCATAATTTTTATGAGAAAATAAGAATGAATTTCGGATTTTCTCTCCCACCTCAGAAATAGCGTGTTACGAGATAATCCTAATCAAGTTGGGACTCTATTTCAAGTCTTCTACTAATCCCACTAACCATCAAGTGACTAACAGATATGAACAATGCAATACTTTAATATTTGTATTTATCACGTGCCTAATTAATTATTCGAATAAATGAAAAATTCATAATTTTGAAATTTAATATATATGAAATTAATAAATTATTTTTGGACTTTCATAAAAGACAGTAACCACAATTTTCTTGATTCCTATTGCCGTGCTTTCCAAGTTTTTTTTTTCCTTTTTTCCTTTTTTCCTTTTTTCCTTTTAAGTTTTAACACACTGACTTCGATGGTATGCCTACGGAGATACACTTCTTATCGCATTTTTGATATTTCCTGAAAACCACCTTGTGAATTAAATATAAAAATTTGAAGCCCAAAGCATGCCGCATGCACTTCATTTTCCTCATTAATAAGTTCTTATGAAACACCATAGGACATTAACAAGAAATTGGAAGCTTTGAAATTTCTCATGAGTCAGATTTGGAAAAGGGGAATTATTTTGAAGTCTCATTCACTTGGTCAATGATGCAAGAGATCCTTTGACTGGGTCAATAGTGTCAAAGGTCCTATTTTGCCAACTCGGCACATTAAAATGACAAATACACTCTCAAAATCACCCTCACAACTCTTTACGTCGCTTTAAAAAAAACCACAAAATATTTAAAAGTCCATAGCTTCAATTTTACAAATCCAAAATTCATAAAATTTATATATTTTGAATCTAGTCGTCGAGATCTATCAAACAACATCCATATTCGATATTTTTTGACGAAAAAATCGAAACAGATAGATTTATCTGTTTCTATAAAACCTCAATTTTTTCCGGCGAAACCTCTTTTTCTCCAGCGCGGGTGATGGTGCCGCTGGCGCAGACCAAAAAAATAAAAAAATAGACGAAGAGAGAGAGAGAGAGAGAGAGAGAGAGAAACACTCCGACGGGAATTCCGGCGGCCTCCGACGAGATTTTCCTGTGGGCTGTTTTCGATGAGTCTCCGGTGGGGTGGGTGGGGTGGGGGTGGAGGTCAAAGTCGCGCTATTAGAGAGAGAGTGTATGATTATGTGTTTATTTTTAGAGAGAGAATAAGTGGGTTTAAAATGGGTACATGTGAGGATATAATTGTCTAAATATATGTAGTATATAATGAAAAAGGACTTGGTGCATTAAAAAAAAAATCAATGAAATTTGGTGCATCTTTGACCCAATAAATGGGACTAGCTTTCAATTATCCCTTTGAAAAATTACATGTTTGTAGTTAGGGTTACTGGGTAGATAATTGTTGCAATGTTTGACTCGTATATACATTATTTTATTCTGAATGTGTAGGGTTAGCCTACGAGTTAGAAGATTATTTTTATGAGGGTGAATCAAGGCATTCATTCTTGGTATGTATATAAATTATGAATGGATGCCATGCAATTGTTATTGCAAGATTATTTTCCTCATAATGTATATAAATTCTTGTCAAAGAAAATTGTGGAATGTTGTTTATTAATAAATACTGCACAATCACCAGAAAGCGTTAATACCTGAGTCATTTATGTCTTGGTATGCTTCCATAATATGGTACACTTTCAATCCCGTAGCATATAATTATTGATTTGAGAAGTATTTTCCTATTCATTTCCTTTTTTTGTTCCTTCTTTAGTTTCTCTTATGAGAAAAATGTATAAAAAGATGAAGAATTTCCAATGCGCGAAAGTCAAATCACAAATATATTAGCGTTTGGTTGCCGCTTTTTGTCAAGACAAAATGCCAAAAAATTGACAAATATGAAAATTTGTCCACATTTTGACTGTTTGGTTGCATAATTTGCCGTGAGATTATTTGCCAATGTACGACATCTCATATGCACAATCTGTGGGCAAATTTTGCTTACCTATTTGAGTGAGAAATATTTACCAACAAATTTGCCAACTTCTTGAACGCTTTTAATGTTTTAAAAAATAATTTAAAAATTGTTTTAAGTAATTAAAAAACTGTTCTGAATATTTAAAAACTGTTTTGCAATGTTTTAAAAACAGTTTTTTAATATTATAAAAAATTGTTAAGAAAATGTTTTACAATTTTTTTTAAAAACCGTATTAACAAAATATTTTAAAAACTGTTTTTAACATTTTTAAAAACTGTTGTGAATATATTATAAAAACAGTTTTAAAATTTTAAAAAATAATTTCAAAAACTGTTTTAAATAGTTAAAAAAACTGTTATAAATATTTAAAAACTGTTTTGTAATGTTTTGAAAACTGTTTTTAATATTAGAAAAAATTGTTAAGAAAATGTTTTAGAATTTTTTTTAAAAACCGTATTATAAAAATATTGTAAAAACTGTTTTTAACATTTTTAAAAGTTGTTTTGAATATATTATAAAAAACAGTTTTAAAGTTTTAAGAAACATTTTTTAAAACTGTTTTAAATAGTTTAAAAAAACTGTTGTTAATGTTTAAAAATTGTATTGTAATATTTTTAAAAACTGTTTTTAATATTAAAAAAAATTGTTAAGGGAATGCTTTACAAATTTTTTGAAAAACCGTAATATAAAAATATTGTAAAAATAGTTTTTAACATTTTTAAAAACTGTTTTGAATATAATATAAAAACAGTTTTAAGTTTAAAGACAAAATTAAAAAATATTTTAAATTGTTAAAAAAAACTGTTGTGAATATTTAAAAATTGTTTTGTAATATTTAAAAAACCGTTTTTAATATTATAAAAAATTGTTAAGAAAATGTTTTACAATGTTTTTTAAAAATCGTAATATAAAAATATTGTAAAAACTATTTTTAACATTTTTTGAATATAATATAAAAACTGTTTTTAAATAAATTAACTGAATTGATTTTAATTTCTCCTAATGCTTGTTTGATAGCCTCATGTGAAAAAAATTAGGTAAAATAATCAAACGGACCCTTAGGGTTTCTAAAGGGAATATTCATCTAAAATCAAAATTTTATAACAAACAGAACTTAAGATATGTTTACCTGAATAATTCAAGTATACAAATTGTACTATACAATGTTAATTATTTAATGTTAATTATTCCAACTTTTAAGCACTCTTTTATTTAGAGTTGCTCAATCCAATAATATGATCTTGGTAGGCCTATCCCTACCATACAAGACTTTAGAGTGCGGCCTATTAGCCCCGAATTTTTTACTTAAACCCAATAGACCGAATGATGTCTCAAATTAGTGGATAAAAAAACAAGACATGGCAAAGTGAAACAAAAATGTTATTTGGAATGAATTTTTGACATAAAATTTTTATACATATTAAGATGTCAAGTTATTATTGGTTAGTTTTGTGAATCCACGTCAGTGAGACCCAAAAACCAACTAATATGAGACTGTCACATCATTTTATCCTAAAAAAATCGGTAGAAGTGCTCAAAGTGAAATGGAAAGAAAATGAAATTTTCTTTTAGACTTTTTCGCCATTCTCTAACCATATACAAACACTCATCTTATTTGGAATAAAAAAATTATTTTCTTCAACACTCTTGTCTTAAAATAAAAAATAAATACATTTGAACTGTTTAACAAAAAACTGTTTTTAATAGTAATTTTTTAAAAAATATTTTTTACTTTTTGTAATTATTTTAAAAAAAGTTTTTAAATTAAATAAAACCTTCGGAATGTTCTATAAAAACAAAAATTTAAAAAGAGATAAGGAATAGTGTTTAAAATAAATTTTTTTGACATGATATCGCGTGTTATATGCTTATTGACATGATATCGCGATTGATTAGTGTCGTTGGGGCGGACCCATATTCCCGGACCCACATCATTTGTTGAATGTGCGTTTGCGCCAGTGGCACTAACCAATCGCGAATTTAAGACATCAAATTAAACAGTTTCTTTTATTAAAATTAAATTGTTTTTATTAAAATTAAAATTTAAAAAATATTTTTTCATAAATAAAAAAATGTTTATTGACATGATATCGCGATTGATTAGTGCCGATGGCGGGGACCCACATCATTTGTTGAATGTGGGTCCGCGCCAGCGACACTAATCAATCGCGATATCATGTCAATAAGGATTGTCTTTTTTATTTATGATTTATTTTTCAATTTTAATTTTAATAAAAAACTGTTCAATTTTAATTTAAAAAAACTGTTTAATTTGATGTCTTAGATTCACGATTGATTAGTACCGCTAGCGCGGACCCACATTCCCGGATCCACATAATTTGTTGAATGTGGATCCGCGCCAGTGGCACTAATCAATCACGAATCTAGGATATCAAATTAAACTAATACGACTCAAACAGATAACACGACACATAATTTTTTTTCTTTACCAAACACGAACACGACCCTGTTAAACGACATAAAATCATTTTTTTTTGCCTAGCACTAAAATGCGACATAACACGATACAATAAGAAATATCTTTTATACCTAACAGGAAAACGATTTTTTTTAATACTTGTGTCGTTGCATGTTTAATTAAGTTGAGTTTATATTTGGTAAAAAAATTACAACTTCATATCATATTACATTTCATTTAAGTCGTGTTGGTACTAATTAAACAAAAAGATTACGTATATAATTTTTTTTTAGATAAATGTCTTTTTTTCATAAATATAAAAAGTGACTTCTTAATAAAACATATTCTTTATAACTTATAACTTTTATTATAAAACAGGGTTTTTATAACTTTTTTAAACTAAGTTTTATTATAAAGTATCTTTTTACAAATATAAACTATTTTTTTATTTATTATTTTTTTTAATTTTAATAAAAAGCTGTTTAATTTTAATAAAAAAAAAGTTATTTAATTTTAATAAAAAAAAACTGTTTTTTATATTAATAGGAAAACAATTTGTTTTATATGTTATATTAATTGTTAAAACCTAAAGATTAAGAAAAGAAAAAAAAATGGGAAATGTGGTTTACACATCATTCAGTCGAAGCATATTTAGTCGATTATTCGGTTACTATAGAAACGCTCCCGAAACTATCCATGTAGCAGGTAACATTAGTATCATTTAATGCTTATTCCTTTAAAAAAAAAAATTTGGTATCATACCCCGTGGTGTCCAAACCAGTTATAACTGCATCTCGACTAATTCACGTTCGCAGTTCGTTGCTTCCGCTGGTCAAACATTATTTTGACAGTACCGAAAATCGAATTTAGGACAAAACCCAATTCACCCCAACACTGTTCCAGAAATCGCTTATGCCATTCATGACTGCTGTGGTGTTAAAAAAAGAAAATACAACAACTACGTGAATATGTTCGATCAGAATATGATCATGCTTGCTTGCGGTCATGTTGTTCATGTGCTCTATATGAGGGGCTTAAGGTTCATATCTTTGTGAAGTCTTTTCAAAATAAATTGGGGCTTTGTAAATTTTGGATCTATTGTAATATGTATTTTGGAAATAGGACAACAAATATTTTATTTATGATTTTAGTCCTTATTGTTGAATAAAGTCGCTGACGCGGATCCATATTCATAAAACGTCAACCAATCACATCATGCCACGTGTCCCTTTAATTTGAAAATAGGATCTAAAAATAAAAACGAAATGTTTGTTGTCCTATACTCATAATCAATATTATTTTAAGTCCTAAAATTACATAATCTAAAATAAATTTCTTAAAAGTCCATGAATGGATTTGTTTTTACTGTTTGAATCCTAAAATTTTACTTCGCCGTTGTGCAACTTTTTTCACAACCAAGGGTGGGTACCCTTCTAAAATCTTGGATTTTTTTAATGCTTAAATTAAGTTTTAGGGGTAATAGTGTAAATTGGCACATAGAAGACCAATATTTTTTCAGGAAAAAAGGTAAAAATGTCATTATACAGTTCTAATAATTTTGACTTTTATTATTCTGTCTTCCATAGTTCTAATGATTTTTACTTTTTTTTTATTACTAGAAACATGTTCTCAACTCCTCTATAACTTCTCTTCGAAGTAAATAAAAGCACTAAGTAACTTCCACACATACGAATAAACGTATAGTATAGCTCCTTTGCTTCTTGGTTCAGTGACGACTCCGTTGCTTCTTCGTTTAGATTCTTTTTTGTTTCTTTCTTTATTTGAATTCGAAAAATGTTGTATATATTGAAAATGTATTTAATTAAGTGAAATATTGACTATTTATTTGATTTGCTGATTTTTATTCAGGGCTTAGTTTAGAATTTAATGAGTATTCAGTTACGAATTGGAACTGAAACAATGACTCCAAAAAAATTTACCTTCATCACTCGCCCCCAGAATGCCCGACGTTAGTCATAAATGCCGTCCATTTGGTTATAAAATATCCTGCATGTGTCACTCACAATAGTCAATAAAATGTCAATGTCTCATGCCCCTTGCTTAGTTTACTGATGCGGGGTAAAAAGTAATTTAGGGTTGAATTGGGACGTGCAGTTCAGGATTTTGAGAATTAATTAAGTTAAATCCTATTATTATGGTGATTTTGGTATTTCTTTTAGAATTAGGGTTTTTATTATGCTTACAAATAGCATATAGTCCTCACAATTAGGCATCCTTAAATAATTTGAATATTAAGTATTAAAATTCTTGTTTAATTTTTCTTTTCTTTTCTATTTCCTATGATTTCTTTGATTTTATTAATTTTTGTTCTTTTTCTTGCCATTTGGTATCAAGGCAAAAGTTGGACCCTAATCTTTACCCTTCATGGTTTCATCGAAAGAACATAAACTTCAACCTGCCTGTAGGATCGAGTGTGACATTGTTTATGGTTCCCAAGAACGTGGAACCCGTTGATCAAGTGCTAGGGGCTCATTTAAAATAGTGCAAGTTATAGTGTATATATCACATGTAGTATGTTTCCAATAATAATGAAGAACATCGATCAAGTAGTTAAGCGCTTACGGAGACTGATAATGGGTGGGTATTTTATTTTACCCTGATAGAAACTAACATTTTGAATTTTAAGTTAACAAAGATATTACTTCCAATAAACTTAATGATTGAAGTGATAACATATCGAAGATCTAATCAAATGGAAAAGAGAAAAGAGGGCCTAGGGTTTCATATTGACATAAACTAGAATACAATATAATGAAAAGAAGAAAAAAAAATATATGTCCTACTACAATCACCTAATAATAAAATAAGAGGAAAAATACTAAAGTACCCTTAGTGCTAAATAAAACTCTAATACCCCCCCTCAAACTCATGATGCTGCAGCGAGAAGCATTGAGAGTTTGCCAACCAAAAAATAAAAATGCTGAACTGGATGAGACTTCGTAAACAAATCAGCTATCTGTACGGAAGAAGAAACAAAAAGCAAAGTGATGATGCCATGCGTAAGATGATAACGAGTGATATGACAATCAATCTCGATGTGCTTAGTCCTCTCATGAAAAACTGAATTGTGAGCAATCTTAATAGCACTCTTATTATCACAGTATATAGGAGTGGGCTGAGAGAGAGACATCTATATCTGCAAGTAACCGACGTAACCAAACAACCTCACGAGTAGTAGAAGCCATAACACGATACTCGGCTTTCGTTGAAGACACAAAAATAACAGCTTGCTTTTTTCTCTTCCAAGAAACAAGAGAATCGCCCTGAAATACATAAAATTCAGTAACTGACTTGCGATTTGTAGGATCACCGGCCCAATTAGCATCAGAGTATGCACTCAGCTCCAAAGAAGAAGATGAAGGAAGTAAAAGACTCTGAAATCGAGTGCCTCTCAAGTATCGCAATATACGATGAACGGTTGCCCAATGAACCGTAGTAGGGGCAGTAACAAACTGACTAGCAACATGGATCGCATGAGCTATATCTGGATGTGTAATAGTAAGATAAACCAAGCTGCCCATAATAGTAATATAAGAGGTAGGACCAGGCAAAAGAACACCATCATATGAGGAAAGATGAACATTAAGCTCCAGAGGGGTATTAACAATCTTTGTATCCGTGAGGCGAGCACGCTCAAGAATGTTCCCGATGTACTTAGATTGTGAGGGAAGATAACCCTTTGAAGAATGAGCTACCTAACATCATCCCCAATAATAATCATATCATCAACATACAAAGAGACCAAAATACGACCACCCGAGGTGCACCTGATAAAAATAGCTGAATCATGCTCACTTGGAAGGGACCCAAAAGAGGTCATCACGATACAAAACTTCTCAAACCAAGACCGTGGTGCCTGTTTGAGACCATATAAGACTTTTTAAGCCTACAAACTTCACCAGGACCACGTAGAACACTTGGAGGAGGAGTCATATAAACCTCATCACGAAGATCGCCATTTAATAATGCATTTTTAACATCCATTTGCGATATATGCCACTGACGGACAAATGCAACATCTATAAGAGTACGAATAGTAATTAATTTGGCAAGAGGAGCAAAGGTCTCGTCAAAATCCATACCATATTGCTGAGAAAAACCCCGAGCAACCAATCTTGCTTTGTACAACTCAACTGACCCATATGACTTAGTTTTGATTGTATATACCCAACGAGATCCAATTGCCCGCTTACCAGCAGGTAAGGGGACCAAACTCCAAGTATCCGTCTGATGCAAAGTAGAGAGTTCCTCAGCCATAGCCTGCTGCCAAAGAGGATAAAAAGCCGCCTCTTTATAAGACAAAGGCTCAGAGAGGTAGTGAACAAAGGATAAAAATGAAGAAAAATAATTCGAATAAACAAAATCTCATGACTGAGTGGACTTACGTGGACGTTTTGGATAGCGAGAATGAGGTTCCACCGTTTCAGCGGGTGCTTAGGTTGCCACACGAAAAGGGGGAGCATCAGGATGGCAAAGTACCTGTATCAGTAGAAATAATAGGAGCATGAGGAACATGGGGTGGAACACTTTCGATGGTTAAAGGTGATTGAGATAGCACACTCTCATCATTACCAGAGAATGGATCAATATTAAAAAGATCAGCTTTAGTGAGTTCATGAGGATTATCAGGAATAAAAAAGAAAGGGATGTGCTCAAGAAACACAACATGGCGAGAGACATATAATTTTTTTAGTAACTGGATCATAACAACGATATCCCTTTTGACCCTCACCATAACCAAGAAAGATACAAATAGCTGACTTTGGAGATAATTTGGTACGTTCCACATGAGGTCGAAGAACAAAACAAGCACAACCAAACACCTTTAAGGAAGAATAATCAGGGGTAGACCATATAAATTTTCAAAAGGTGACAAACCTGAGCAATGAGAGGTCGGAATTTTATTAATCAAATTGACAAAAGTAAGGACAGCCTCTTCCCAAAACTCACTAGGGACATATGAGGATAATAAAAGAGAGTGAGCATTTTCAATAATGTGCCTATGTTTCCTTGTAGGAACACCATTTTGCTCAGGAGTGTCAGTCTAAGATGTTTGGTGAATAGTTCCATCTGAATCAAGCAACTCACCGATTTTTTGAGAAGTATATTCCCCACCTAAATTTCTTCTAAAACATTTGATAATAGTAGAATATTGAGTTTTGACAAAGACACGAAATTTATTATAAATATAAAAAAATCTGAACGTCGTTTCATGAGAAAAACCCAACAGTAACATGAATAATCATCAATAAAGGAGACATAATATTGAGACCCTCCTTTTATAATAATAGGATAGGGTCTCCACACATCTGAATGAATGAGATCAAAGGGTGCAAAAGTATATGAAATACTTCTATTAAACAGTAAAGTTAAAATTTTTGCAAGTTTACAACCGCTACAATCAGAGATATCATGATAGTGCAAATATCCTAATATACCTGTAGAAGCTAAATATTTTAATCATGACCCTAAGACATGACCAAGACGAGAGCGCCATAAATAAAATCTAGATGAATCTGAACTCAAACGAAAGGATGACAAGTCAACACTGGAAGCTGCAACTATTGGTACTTTGAGTTTCTCCACGATGTACAAAACCCCCCTGCCTACGGCCTGTCCTAATCACCTTCTCAAATCATGGATCCTGCACATGACAAAAGGTAGAAGAAAAGGAAACTGATTAACCAATATCACATAGTTGACCAATAGAAACAAGATTCATTATAAGCTTAGGAATGTGGTAAACATTAGAGAGAGATAAGTTGGGTAAGTCAATAGTCCCAACACCCATTGAGGGAATTGGAGTACCATCAGCAGTCATAACGGGCAACGAATAAGTGGGATAAAAAGAACTAAAAGAGGACAAATTTTGTGACATTTGATTAGAAGCATCGGAGTCTAGAATCCAAATACCTGAGAACTTCCCTGGTGAAGAGATGGATATAACTTGTGGCAAGAAAATTTTAAAATTGCTCAGCAAGAGAATACACTGATGGAGTTGATGATGAAGAACCTGATGCAAATGAGTCGGATGGCGATACAACTGCTGCAGTATTAGGCTGTGAAGGCCAATACGAACGCTGATGAGATTGGTTGTTGGATTTCCAAGTAGAAAACTATTATTGAGGTGGTTGACTATTTGATTGTTGTTATTGCAGTGCTCGTAATTTAGGGCACTGAGACTTCTAATGATCCTTATCCTTACAGTAGCTACATTTATCACTGGAAACTCTTGAATAAGGCTTGTTCTGATTACTAAAAATTGATCGAGAGGAGGTTGCGAAGACAGATGGATTAGGGTCCGAAAGAAATTACCTTCCCTGACTGAGTCTTAAGACGAATCTCCTCGGCTAACAACTCATGAACAACAGAATCAACAGTTGGAAGTGGGCTACGATGAAGAATTGACCCACGAAGACCCTCAAAATCATCACGCAATGCCATTAGAAACTGAACCAGACATTGTTCCTCCCTATTGGTAATATATGGTGCAAAGGCCCTCAATTCAGGTGACTCTATGAGAACCAACTGATCCCAAAGATTCATTATAGCAGAATAGAACTCCTGGATACTCAATTTTTTTTTCTCAAGAGCCGGAATATCGCACTCCGACCGTTACTTTTTTACTATACAATCTGCCCAAATGATCCCAAATCTCCTTTGCATAATCATACTTAGCCAACTGTATACCTATAGAAGGTGCAACAGAGTTGTTGATCCAAGTGATGAATTTTAAGTTGTTTACTTCCCAAACATCCAATAACTCTGCATATTTTTTAACGTTCGTCTTATCATTAGGCTTACTCAAATTGCCATTAATGTAACCCCAAAGCTTCTTCCCGTTCAAAAAATTCTTCATAATATAAATTTAATACGTATAATTTTTCCCATCTAATCTGACACTAATTGATTACAGCGAATCATCTCTTTCATCAGCCATTTTGAAAATAAATAATCAAACAGTACGCAAACGGAACCAAATTGAACGAACTAAATAATTAATCGAACAAATAATAAGAAAATGATCATCAATACCTTCAAAACAGTCGAGCAAATAAATAGTTGGATCCGCGGACTATGTTGATGAGATTAAGCTTTGATCCCTCTCTGATACCATGATAACATTTAGAAGATCTACAATAAAATATGGAAAAAAGAAAAGAGGGACTAGGGTTTCATATTGACATAAACTAGAATACAATACAATGAAAAGAAGGAAAGAGAATATATGTCCTACTACAATCACCTAACAATAAAATAAAAGGGAAAAATACTAAAGTACCCTTAATGTTAAATAAAACTCTAATATGAAGCAAGTACCTTTTTGACAGTTCCCAAATAGTTGTAACAGAATTAGTTAGTCAGTGCTAATATTGCCTCTCTTACCTACGTTAGAGCAACATAATGCCATTCCTTTATCTGATCGTAATTGTAGACAATAATGATTCCTTTTTTACTTTAGGTACAATCAACATCTAATTTAAGGTTGGCATATGTGGATTTTTTCCTTGATGGAGATGAAAAGAGAGATGACCTTACTCCCGGCCTTCAACAAAGATTCCCTTTGTCTTTAGTGTTTGGAGGAGATGGAATTTACATGGCTACTTTTTCTCTTCAAAGTGATAATATCCTAACAACCTTGATGAGTCAGGTTTTATAGTGAATAATGATTTAAAGATATAGTTGTTTATGATGATCTATCATATATGTAATTATAACACTTCTGTTGCGTCTTTAGTTTAGAGTTTCTCACTAAAGTTGTGTTATTATTCTTTTCCTTTTGTTGCAGTCTGTTCCACCTACCATTTGGTACAAATTAATTGCTGGTCTAAATTCACAACTACATTTAGTTCATTTTGGGCATTTAAAGGCATCTTTTAATCCAGTTATGA
This sequence comes from Sambucus nigra, assembly GCA_949130495.1. Classification (NCBI taxonomy): domain Eukaryota; kingdom Viridiplantae; phylum Streptophyta; class Magnoliopsida; order Dipsacales; family Adoxaceae; genus Sambucus; species Sambucus nigra. The sequence goes on along the minus strand of OX422221.1, from coordinate 530,962,757 downwards.
GCTGGCTTCATTCACATGCAAATCCAACTTTAAGTACCCACGATAAATGAGTTGATTTGGCTTGCTTTCAGCCTACAACTTGGGGTTATTATCAGTTTGGACTAGTCATATGTGCTATTGAATATGGGCATTTTCAACCTTCAGTTAAAGTTCCAGATGTATCTTTATTGCCTGAGAATTAATAATGGTAAAATTTGCACTTCATTTTTTTGGAGGATGACTTGCTAAAAGCCTCACTGATATATGCAGTGTTTGTATGACATTCCCCTAAACTGATTTTAATGTCACCCCTACCAACTATTAATTTTTTTTCAATGACCCTCCTAATTTGTCTCTAAAAATGGTTGCTGTAAAAACCTTAGTAGGGTGTCTTTGGAAATAAATGCATAGTTATTGCCCCCCCTTTTTTCCTTAGCTGCCGTTTTGGTAGAGATATAGTGGGCTGATTTTCTTTCTTATGTAATATGCATTTTTATTGGTACTCATCAGAGGAATGTACTAGATCATACAAGAGTCAGGTAACTTTTCTTGATACATAAAAGGATATTTTGTGAGATTTTCCAAATGAAATCTTTACAAACACTGGTGGACAAGAAAACTATATGTTATCCTTTCTCTTTTGTACTTTGTAATACTAAACCTCTCTGTCATCAGGTAATTCTATTAAATATAAATCATTGATTGGATATACTAATTACTTTCCATTGATAATGCTTCTTTCTAATATATTATTGGAATCATTGCAGGATCTTGTTGGTTTGGTCATCTCTATATTTCTTTTAGCAGATCTTAGCTTAGTCCTTCTTATGTTGCTTCAGCTATACTCTTTTTCATTGTTGGACTTTTTTTTGGTTTTGTCTATTCCTCCTCTCAGTATTCTACTTCCATTCCTAGCTGGAATCAATGCTTTACTTAGTCATGGACCTAAGCGATCAACAGTCCTTGCTCGCGTATATGCTCTTTGGAATATTACATCTTTGATAAATGTTGTAAGCTATAATTTACGCACTCCCTATGCACTTTTTGTACAATGTAAGTGACACAGGTGCAGGGTTTGGCCCACTCGACCGTGCAGTCCTTTGCTTTAATTTCATTAATGTTGTTTATGTTATGTTTATTTTATTATTTTTGGGGGGTATTTTTATCTTTGTGCAGCCTTTAGTAGTATAAATGGATTGTCTTATTCATTGTTGTTAAAGGCGTGCCTATACCTTAAGCTCACCAAGGCCCAGCATTGGCGCCTCGCCTCTCATGAGGCAAGACCCCTTAAGTAAGGGGAACATTGAAGGCGCAACTTAGGTGTGCCTGGTTAATTGTTTTCTAGAAAATGCCCCCAATACAAGGATATACAATTGATATGTTGACTTTAGGCGTTTTCCAATGAAATGTGGAGAATAGGACCCTTTCCCACTTAACAACTAAACAAAGTCAAGCATAACAAGTCTCTTTAAGTCATTTGATAGTTTTTCTATCTCACTACTCAATACTTGGGCAAAAGAAACAAAAAACAAATTCAACAATGTTGCATGTCACACTATTTATATTTATATTTCAATTTTGATTTTATTTTCACAAATTAGAGTACATTGGTTATAAATATGTGAATTTCTTTGTTTTTGTTGGTCATTTTATATTTATAATGTTACATAAAATTTGATATCTGAAGATATAATTTTTTTGCATATAGTGTATTAGATATATCTTCTTATGTATCTTTTCATAATCGTGTATAATAGTAATTTATGTTATACATTTCAAATATTAGATCGTAAAATAATCTTATTATCACAGATATATAACTATTGCATGTTTTATACAATCCGCACCTCACTTTATTCAGGCGCACCTTGGTTTGCGCTTAGGGTGTGGGAGACATTGGTGCCTTCGTGCGCCTTGCTCGTATATAACTATGGGTATATCATGGTATTGGAACTTTTGACATAATATTAATACTATTATATATAGATATCGCAGGAAATGTTATTGTGCCAATTAATGCCCATAGTTGTGTATGGTATGGTTGTCTATTTCGCATAGTTTCATCTAATTACTTTCGCTAATTCACGTCAAATTGGTATAAGAGTGCATTTCACTCTTGGTGTAGTAGTACTTGTATGTATGGAAATCGTATATGTGAATCAACACAATGAAATCAATGCCAACATTTAATTGGATGAATGGTTGAACTCCAAAATCTTAGTCGAGATGATGGCTCAACTGTGACAAAATAACTACACTATAGACAAAATCGAAGAATGAATGTGGTTTTCATCATCTTCATCAAAACCTATCGACCCTAATGATTGATACATCCTCAATAGCATACCCATGGTCCTAACCTTCCAGCGAGACTACCTTGTTCATAAAAGGGTGAAAGAATTTACTCGTGAAAAATTCGGGGAAGTTACTCGATGTAACTTCCCCTAATGCCGTCCCTAAACAATTGCCTGGGACTAAAATCATACAAAGAGTGCTCATTAACAACCATCTCAACTTGAAAGCAGTGGAGATATCACTGGCAATACCCCACTGCGAACGATAACAATCCACAAATAACCCTTAAAAAGGGCAAAATGACAACAGAGGAGTTCACACGCTTCTGGTGTGCGCTAACGGGGGCATAAAGTCAGCGTACACGACGAGAAGGAGAAAAAGGTCTCGTTCCATGTTGTTAGCCTCGTTAACGTTGTTTGGGACTAAGAAATCCAGTTATTCAAAGTTTGCGACCTTTTCGATGGTTCAAACCCCATGTGCGAACTCAAAGGTGACCGTTAGGTTGCCTTTTAAGACCTTAGTTATTATGTATATGGGCCCTTACAGGGTGTTAACATTAAAAGGAATGTGGGTCACAAAAATAATCCATCCCACTCTGAGACGTTAAATTATGAGGAAATTGATATTTACTGGCTTGGTAATAAATTACAGGTTCATCCATAACTTTCAAATGGAAACAATTTATTTGTGGAACCAAAAGTTTTGAACATAATATGTTGGACTAATTATAGGTATTAAAGAAAAATAGGCCAGCATTTTACTTTTAATTCCTTTGGACCATTACAACAACTGCGCATGAATTTTATTGGGCTAGAAGAGTTTAGGTCATTCTCACATTTTATATTGATGCATAATTTTATTTGTGGGTACTATATGTTTTGGAAAAAATGTTTTGGGACGTGATTGGAGATGGAATTTCTTTCTTAAATATCTGTCAATTTGGCACGGGCTTCTGTAATTTAGCCTTTTAAGCTCGAGGCTAAGCTTTCTTAATAGAGGAAGAATAATGTAAAGAAAAAGTGGGAAAGGAGGAGGAATATATTAGATTCATTTGCAGATATTTATTCCGAGTTGAAAAAGCTTCCTTCCGTTTGAGACATTCAACATACCATTGACTTGATATCAGTACTTTCCCTCCGGACCCTCCGACATCGAATGTTCTGGCTTAGCATGATGATATACCCAAAGTGCACCTTCCTACTCAGAGACACTAACCTCGGCCTGTCTCATATCCGAGGTGGCAGAAGCTCAGGATAACCATCAGTAATAGTTTCTCATAAGGTTGGCCCTGGCAGACGTAGCAGCAACCCTAATACATCAACCTCCGCTGGGCGTCAGTCGAGGTGAGTAATGGCATGGGTTCAACCATCCATCAACATCAACATCGACCACACCTGAAGTTATATTTTATCACCCGGTCTGCAAAGCCTCAGGGGCTTAATCATTAAGCAGTATGTCATCATAAACCAAGGCCGACGTTACCTCATACCCAACCTCGGCCAGCCATCCTGGCTGAGGTCTTCATGGATGTTGATCTCGGATAAGGCAAGGGTCGGACCTCACTAACCTCGTACTCGTCGAGGCCGAGGTTGGCACTAATCAAAGACAACAGAGCATTTATATACATATGTATGGCTTGGAACACGTGGACAAATCTGTTATAACTGAATCATTCCCACCACGTGAGGGAATATTGAGGTCATTATTGTTTAGTTAAGATTAGCCAGGTATCATCCTGACACTGGTTGGATATTCATGCACATGCTCATTGCATGCTTGGGGGGTACATTACACCCCCTAAGCACTATATATAGAGGTCATCATCTACCTTGTAAAAGGATAGATATATTGTAACTCTAGCTGAAACTCTGTTAATTCACACAGTAGAGAGAGAAAGCTTGAGAGATTGTATCAATGGCCATTAGTGCCTTCATCTAGTGATATTACTCACACACTTATAGTGAACGTAGGACAGATTGGCTGAACCACTTACATTCAAGTGTTCATCCTCTTCTCCTCATCTCCTTCTACATATATATATACATATATTCTCCTGTGGTGCCATTGTTATCACTTGCTTGAGGTTGTCAACACCTTATCTGGTGGTGCGGTTTCCAAATTCATCATTTTGGCACCGTCTGTGGGAACGAGAAGCTATCTCTTCCTTTTTTGCTGCTTAATCTCACTGGAGACTCTGGTTGTGAACCAAGCCTCACCCCTTGTGCGGAGATGTTTCACCATTGAAAGAGGTCCTTTAAGGTATTAAGTTCATCTTCTTCGCAAGCTCTTTAGTTTTAACATATGGCATCGGAGTTACCACCACCTCTTCCGCCATCTGATATTGGAGGACCTAGTTCTAGCCAGGCACCACCCCAGTCCGAAATGGCTGAGGCGGCAGAAGCCTTGAGGTCTTTGGCTGCAACACAACAAGTGACGAAAGAGCAATTTGCTCGACTCAGCCAGAATATTTTAAGACCACACCGGAGATGATTACTCCAGCGGCTGCTCAACCCCATCCTGAAGCCAAGGGACCACTCCAGGTACATCAAAAAGACCAATCTACTCCTCAATGGAGGAGGGACGTTACTGACCTTAGGCGTTTACGTCTAGGGAGGCAAGGAAATCCTTGCCCTGAGGATAGGTATGATGATATGGAGGCAGAAGATTATTGGGAGCCGTATGAGGTTTCAAATAACATTGTACGTCCTATCCAGCATGAAGCACCTTATACTCTTAACTTACTTGAGTCTACATTGTATAAGTGCTCATATAGTTTGGAAATTGTGATAAAATATTGAGTCCCATCCCATAGATTCCAAAGAACTTCAGATACTACACTTGATGCCTCAATTGATTCATTTAAAGGTAAAATTCTCAACTCCACACACACACTAGGATTGCATACATTCATATATAATGCATTAATTTCTTGTGTGAGTTAATTCCCTTTTAAAATAAGGTTTTAATATTTTTGGAAATTTTTAAACAATTTTTAAAATGATTTTTAACATAATAAAAGTTGGTTCTATAAACATTTGGGGTCATTGTGTAATTTCTATTTTATCTAAACTTGTTGAATGTTTAGTTGGGTAGAATTCGAAAGCGCTTGAGTTTTGAGGGTGCATGTGTAATTATTTTAAAACAAGCGTTTGGGTTTAATCTTGGCCTTATACCTGTCTTCTTTATAACGACCTGATTTGTGTTTGTTGTTAGACTCAAAACTCTTTATGCAATCTCAGCCCTTGGATCTTGTTTATCAACGATCTGCATGCATTTTATCTCAATCCCTATGAAACCTCTCTAGACCAATCAACAAATGTCTTTTCCACCGCTGATGTTGAACCGTTGGATGTTGGTCAAATGGCTAAGACAGAATCTCACCCATTAGATTTAAGCTCTTACTCTTGAAAATTCCTTGCTGAGTATAAAAGGAGGTTAAGCCTCAGCATTTGAAGACTTTTGCCAGTTCGTCCAAACTGAGAGAAAAAGAGAAGAGAGAGAGAGAAGAGAGAGAAATCAGAGAGTAAACCCTAAATCGTTCAAACCCTAATCTCATTTTCAAAACCTAAATTCCTTTTTTCAAAATTAGTTTACATCAAAACCAAACCTGAGTGTTTGAGAGTTATTTTGGTAGTGGTTTGAAGGCAGTTCGTGGTTTAAATCCTCTGAGTTTGAGATCTTATAATCAACTTAAGCATTTCAGTTTGATTTCTATTTCTTTGTTATAGAAACTGGAGATCTTGCTATTTTATGTTATATTACACTTAGATTTGCATTTTTACGTTTCTCATCTTGAAAAATCAGATTTGTTGATTATTTTCTGTAAATGTTTTTCACAACTCTAGAATCAACAAATTCTTTTCTGTTTCTAGTTCTTATGAAACAAGACTTCTAATCTAGTTGTAATCGCAATCGGTGGTTTTCAATTTCAAAAATATTTTCAAAACCCTCTGAAATTGATTAAGACCTTGAATCGTATTTCGAGAAAGGTAACCTTGGATTCTGGGTTAGTTTAAAGATCAAGAAAGTTCTTTTCTTCTAAAGAAGAGAGAAACTGAAAAACTTAATTCATTTAGATCTTTCTGTAATTTGATAGGACTTGTTTGTATAAATAAGTGTGCTTGTGTGCATGCATGTGTTAGAACGCTGTCACAAACACTTGTCACACTACAACACAGAAGTTTTGGCTATAAGATCTTAAAACTTTAAGAGTCGACATAAAGCTGGAACAAAGTATTGAGAAGTTAGCAAGCTGAGAAATCCACATCAACATCAGAACTGCAAAAAAGTTTGAATTAAACCAGTGGGTACATATTCTAAACTTGTATAGGCCTGTTTTATTTGCATGTGTGTTAAATAGCCTATAACTTGTATATTTTATTTTAGTGGATTTTTGGTTTGTGACTTAGAAGTCATCGTGGATGTTTCCTCAGTTGGGTGTGGTTTTACCATGTTAAAAACCGTGTGTACTTAATCTTCCTATATCTCCTCATCTCATTCTTGTTGGTGTGCTGATTTTAACTATTTTTCAAAACTGTTACATAATCTTGAACTTATCTCGTACATATTTTTATTAAACACATCTTGTGATTAATCTGTTTGATTTAAAGAAAAGAGTTTCCCCAAAAAACAGTTCGGAGTTACTTAGACAATTTAATCTTGAATTAAACGACTTAAGTGATAGCTTTTCAATTGGTATTAGAGCTTGGAATTTTTTTAAAAGGATCTTGTGTTTCTAAAATTGTTTTCTTAAAATCAAACAATGGACGAGAAAAATGAAAGATTTGGTAACCTAACCAGACCCCCTCTCTTAGATGGAAACAACTTTCCTTACTGGAAAGTAAGGATGGTTACTTTTATACAAGGAACCTTGGGAGATGATGTCTGGGATATTGTTGAAAATGGATATACTTATCCTACAAAACCAGCCACTGAAGGTAGTGATGAGAGGATTTAGAAAGTGTTAAGTGAATTCACTCAATAAGATAAGTAAGCCTCTCGAAATAATAACAAAGGCAAGGTTGCCATTTTTATGTCTATAAATGAACATGAGTTCAAAAGGATCTCATCTTGTACCACTTCTAAGGAAGCTTGGGATACACTAGTTACTGCAAATGAAGGTGACACTAGAGTTAAGGCTGCTACAACACAGATGCTTATCCAGCAGTATAACTCTTTAATCATGTCAGACTCTGAATCATTTGATGATTTTTACATGAAATTAACTGACATTGTGACCAAATTACATTCTAATGGGATAACCTATAACAAAAATGAAATTGTCTAAAAAATTCTAAGGTCATTGCCACAGAAATTTGGTAACAAAAGATATGCTATTGAGGAAATGAGTGATCAAAATCTCACTCCTAAATTACCCAGTAGTAAACTGAGAACTGTGGAAATGGAACTAGAATTCAAGAAATAATTAACCCAGTCCCATAGGAAATAGATTAGTTCCAATTTGAGTTTTTCCTCTAAACTGATAAGACCTGAGCTTATCATTCCCAATAATGACTCTTATTCAGATGAGGAATGTGATATAGATAGTTTGGATAATCAAATTGCCTTGATGTAAAAGCAATTTAAGAAGATTGTGAAATTTAGAAATAAAACGGCAACCAGACCTGGCAAGCCAAATTATTCAACTCTGTCTAATCACAAACCTCATGAGAAAGGTCAAGACAAACATCACAAGGACATTCATACGAGACCTAATAAAGACTTTAAGAATGATGATATGCCTATGCCTCAGTATGATAATGATGCTAATAGCTCTACTTTTGTTGTTATGAATCATGCTGCTAATGGTTTATATGCTTTAATTTCTGAGAAGATTACCAGTTTTACAATGGGGTGTGTGAGTCAAAGGGAAAGCGATAATGACGATGTCAATGTGTGTGTGAGTTCAAGAATTGAATCTTTAGGGGTCACTTCACACACTACACTTAGTGATTCGGACACTGAAGACCTCCCTGATGTTCACACACTTTATGACAAACTCTCAAGAAAAGCTCTAGACTAGAGAAGATAGTGAAAGACCTCACTAAGAAACTAGAAGACCTAAGTCTAATGGTTAAACTTAATGCTGAAGAGTACACTACCCAATGTCTAACTCATCAAAATGAAGTCAAAATTTTTGATCAAAAATTAAAAGATTTGATTGAAATAAATGAAACTCTGGAGAAAAAATATAAAGGGACATTATTAGAATTGGAACAAGCTAAAGAAAAGACAACAACTATTTTCAAAAAATTTGCTAAGTTTGAAAATAATTCCAATTCTTTTGATGATTTTGTTGCTGATTCAAAAATCAATTTTGAAGATCGAACTGGGATAGGATTTTGCCTAAATTTAAAGACACAAATTAAAAACTTTGAATCAATCAAGTTTGTGCCAGGTGGCAAAAAACCTATGGAAACATGTCCAGATTTTCAATCTCTAAAAGATGAGTTTGAACTGAAACATCAAAAGTTGGATATTGGGGAATCAAGTCACTCTAAGTGTGATAGTCCACCTAAAGCTAAATACGTGTGCCCTCCGATTAGGAAAAATGAATCTGCATTCCAAACTGTACCCCCTAGGAATAAGGTTCAACATCAAAATCCCATGAAACCTATGTTTAAAGACTTTCCTAAGGAGATACCCTCTTCAAGCAATCTGTATTGCTCTTACTGTGATATATACGGACATTCTTTCGAAGGTTGCTACTCTAAACGTTTAGTTAACCCTGTCTGTAATACTAATTTATACCAAAACTTTAACTACTCTAGGAGAAGCCGTAACAACTATGTTCTGCCTAGACAATCAAACAAAAACTCTAACTATATAAAGAGAAAGACCAGACCTAAAAGATCATTTACAAGAAGAATTCACAGGCCCTTTTCTAAACCAAATGCTCATGTTCTTCATAAAACATAAATGCATGCGCAAAACATTTTTCAACAAAATCTAATGCTCGTAAATTTTATCAAATGAGAGAAAATATGCTCAAAATAAAAACAAGAACTATTTGGGTTAGAAAAGATGAGCTATTGGCCCATATGAAGTGTAACATTATGATTACTGCTTTAAAAGTTGAACACACCTCTTCTGGTTGGTATTTAGACTCTGGGTGTTCAAAACCTATGGATGGTGATGATACAAAACTTTTAAACAAAACCAACTTTGCTGGAGGAAAAATTATTTTTGGTGATGGTGTATTATCTCAAATCATTGGCAAAGGAACTCTCCAAGAAGAAGGATTGCCTGTGCTTGAAAATGTTCTTCTAGTAAAAGTTCTTAAGGCTAATCTACTTAGTATCTCATAATTTTGTGACTAAAATCATACTGTCACATTTTTAAAGAATAATTGCAAGATTTTAAATGAAAAACGTGAGTGCATAATTACAAGATTCAAGACTCTTGACAATTATTCTACTGTCATGAACAGTACTAAAATCTGTAACGTTGCCAAAATGGATGACAATGAAATATGGCATAACATGATGGGTCACATAAATTACGATAGCCTTAGTAGATTGTTTTCACAAGAAATAGTTAGAGGAATTCCAAAAATCTAACCTATCTCTAACATTGTCTGTGGATCATGTTAGGAAGGAAAAATTGTTAAGGCACCTCATAAGAAAGTTAAAGATATCCTTACCTCCAAACCCTTGGAGCTCATCCATATGGAGCTAATGGGTCTTTCTCGTACTCTTACTCTATGTGAACATGGATACATTCTAGTTATGGTAGATAACTTCACCAGGTTTACTTGAGTAGCCTTCTTAAAACAAAAGTCAGACACTTTCAGAACTTTTTTGAAAATCTTACTTCGTATAGAAAATGAGAAGGACACTCAAGTAAATAGAATTAGTAGTGATAGGGGAGGAGAATTCGTAGATACATGTGACACCACTCCTAATTAAATACCGGACGATCATTCCTTTATTAAATTAAAATCAAGGTGAACAGTTGGATCATTCTTAGCATCACTATCATAAAAATAATTTTTCAAATTTAAACACCCTAAATAATTAAGCTAAGTGTCAAAACCATTTTAGACATAACTTTCCAAATTTTTATTTAATAAACTAACATTTAAAACTTTGCATAATTTACAACTTAATAGTCACACCACAACTATCCTGGAACATACAATCCGAATAATCAAACATTCAAGCAGTTGAATCCAACATTTAATACTTTAAATGAAAACATCCTGGCAATAATAAATCCCAAAGTGCAAGTACTGGAAAAATATGGTTTACAATTACCAATAAAACAACTGAATAATGGAAAGGGCGACACAAGCCCAAATGAAATAAATAGAGCTAAGAGTGGAATCAAATGAATGAGGTCGTCTAAGAAAGAGGCCTGCAACTCCCACCTAAGCTGCAACACGTTCCTTCCAAAGGATCCTATGCAAGACGCCCCTGTGGCTGGGCACCTGTAATAGATACATATATATACAAGAGAGAGGAGAATAGAAACGGGTCAGAGCCCAATAGTGTAAATGATTTAAAATTTGTTTAGCAAGTATTTAAATTGTTTACAGGCCAATGCAACAACATATTAGTGTGACACTTTCTTAAGAAATTTTCACATCTCTTCTAATGTGCACGCCCATCGCACTAATCTTTCCAATGGTTTAGCTTATCTTAGGTTACTCGTAAGATTTAAAACTGAACAATTGTTTAAGAGGACAATTTCATTTGATCACAACGTTCTCATTTAAACCTTATTTGCTAATAAAGTTTCCCAGTGTCCCATTATACTTTTCAAAACAAGTATTTCCAAATTGAAGTCATGATTCATTTCTTACTTACCATAAACACAGTAGGAAATTCCAAATTTCAGAATTTAATATATATATATATATATTAAATACTCGTATAATATATATATTCTAACAGCCCCCCACATAAAAATTATGGTGCGGGCATACTCCGCTATCCAATCCCCGTATCACTCGTACTAAGGAAAATACAAGTTCGGAATCACTCCCGAACTGTATTAACACATACACAAATAATATTGAGGCGAAGCATAGATTCCAAGTCTCTAAGAGGTCAGTACATACCCTCACGTCTCTTAGGACCGCCTGACCATCGATCAGATAGCATGTACCAAGGATATCTATCTTCTAGGGTACGAGTCAATATCCCCCATAAAGTTCCCATCGAGATAAGACTGTCCCAGCGCGATAACCTCAGGGATAGCAAGTAGCGCAGGCATGATTTTATCATGTATATAATATATGCATAAACACAGTCATATAAATGTACTACTTTTACCATATCAAATTTAGGTTCATCTCATAACCCATAAGTATAACATTTATCCTTATTTCTCATTATTTAGTTATCGCTTATAATGGTTCGTCTCTTACTTTAATTGAGGGATTAATCCAACTTACTACGTAATACTCATGGACTCTATCCTCCCAAGTGTAGAATTCAGTAGGTACTCATCTATTTTTTCAACGTAACTATTTTACGCATCTCTCCCTTTAATGCATAATTCCATCGTCCCTTATATGTAAATATCCACAAAATGTACATCTCGTCTTACATTAAAGGTCTCATAATTATCAATAAGTCCTACTGGTCTCCTTTACCTTCCAAATTATTTTAATATGGATGCCCAAATATTTTTACTCATTTAATTTGATTTTAACTACTTACAAAGGGAAAAAGTGAGTCTGCTAGAAGGGGTCGATCGATCGATGGTAGGAGCTCGATCGACACCCCTGGTTCGATCGATCGATCAAATAGGTACACGAATTCTGCAGATTAACAGTTACGGGTTTCATAATCTAACCTTAATCAAATCCAGATTTTTCACACCCAAACTCCCTAAAATTTGTACTACAAATAGTATAAACCCATATTATACATCTTCAACGTAAAGCATGCAATTTTTCATCAATAACCATAGATTAATAGGCCAAAACTCATATAAATCTCAAGAACCCTAGAATTTCTTCAACATGGTTCTAATCAGTCTTTTTCCAGAAATTTATACTCCTAATTCATCATAAATTCGTGGTTAAGCCTCTACATGTGAAGGGGTTTCCAGATTATCATTCAAATCATTACTACATGCAATTTTCCTATCTCCAACATGGATTTTCTTCTACCAAACTCATCCTAATCACCCTAGACTAACATGAGTGATGCATTAACGAAAATAAGAAAGATAAACACTTGCCTGGAAATTTCAAAGTTCTGATTTGTGGACGAATTTGGTGTTGTCACGTTCCCCATCGCGCGATCTACGCGTTGGTGGTGGTAGCGGTGTAACCAGATGGATTTTGGGCCTTGGATTGCTTGAAAAACTTTCTCCTTCCCTCTCCTATGGCCGTTCTAATGTTTTGAGTCTGCTAACCCTAAAGGACTATTCCAAATGGATGATATAGCCTAATAATTTTCGTGGGTTTAATTACCAAAAAATGCAAAATGTCCAAAATGCCCTCCCGGGGTGTTAAATAGGCCTAAAAATATCCCGAGACCCAAACTAAACCCCCGGGTATACTTTTCTGACTATCTCGACCCTTCCGGACACTTTGGCACACTCAAAATGACCATACGAGCAACTTATAATTTATTCACTTTTATTAATCAATATTTAGTCCCGACGTGACACGGGCGCGTCCCGACTCAAATTTCCAAAATTGTCATTTTATTCACTCTTGACATTTAATGAACCAATATTATATTACTTTACTCATTAGTAATATTCAACAACAAGTTTCCCATAATTACTAACTCACATCACGTTAATAATTATAAAGTGATTAATTTCCGAATTTATATTTAATTAATAACTCACATTAAATTTAATAAATCCCCAAATTAATATGGCATAAAAATACGGGGTATTACATACTTCCCCCCTAATAACGGAATTTCGTCCCGAAATTCGAAAAATAAGGCATACCTGGTAAGAATAAATCTGGGTATCTCTCGCGCATATCTGCCTCACGCTCCCAGGTGGATTCCTCCACATTATGATGCTCCCACTGGACCCGTACAAGTGGAACTACCTTCGACCTCAATCTCCTCTCGCTATGGTCTAGGATAGCCACCGGTCTCTCCTCGTAAGAGCTGTCAGGCTGTAAGTCTATCTCATATATCGCGATGTGAGTATGGGCCATATCATCCCGAAGATATCGTCTCAACGACGAGATGTGGAATACATCGTGAATGCGATGTAAATGCTCTGGTAGTCCCAATCTGTATGCTACCGACCCAATCCTCTTGATAATGGGAAATGTTCTCACGTACCTCGGGGCCAATTTCCCTTTCTTCCCGAACCTCATCACTCCTTTCATAGGAGATACTCGCAGTAACACTTGGTCCCCCACATTAAACTCCCGGAAGAATCGTTTCGCATCGGCGTAGCTTTTCTGCCTGTCCTGGGCTACTCGAATGCGACTCCTGATCATCTCAATCCTCGCAGAGGTTTCCTGAATTACCTCTGGCCCTAGCAACTTGTTATCCCCCACCTTGAGCCAATAAGTTGGGGAACGACAAGGCCTGCCATACAAAGCCTCGAATGGAGCCATGCCAATCGTGAACTGATAAGAGTTATTATAAGCGAACTCTAACAGTGGAAGATGTGGCTCCCACCCTCCTCCAAAATCGAGGACACACATGCGTAGCATATCCTCCAGCATATGATTAGTACGCTATGTTTTCCCGTCTGTCTGTGGGTGATAAGCTGAACTCAACCTCAACTCTGTACCCATAGCCTCCTGAAAGCTTTCTCAGAAATGTGACACGAAAATCTTGTCTCTATCTGACACAATATTCAGGGGCACCCCATGTAATATGAAAATCTCAGTAATGAGCATACTGACTCGTGGTATAGTCTGTCCGCATCGGTAGAAAATGAGCCACCTTGGTCAAACGGTCTACAATCACCCAGATAGAGTCGTGGCCCCGCTGTGATGTAGGCAAACCTATAATAAAGTCCATGAAAATACTCTCCCACTTCCACGCGGGTATTTCCAATGGCTGAAGCAACCCTGACGGTTTATGATGGTCCACCTTTACCAGCTGGTAGGTCGAACACTTGGACACGAACTCAGCAATGTCCTTTTTCATCCCACTCCACCAGTACTGCCGTCTCATATCCTGGTACATCTTATCTCCCCCAGGATGTACTGCAAATCGGGACCCGTGAGACTGGGTCATCACTGCATGACGTAATTCTGCTCCTTTTGGAACCACTAATCTCCCATTAAACCTCAAACCCCCATCAGAACTAACAGAATAGGACTCTGCACCCTCAGCTAAAAGTCGTACAACCTGTTCCTGGCAAAATGGGTATGCGGTCTGTGCCTATATCACCCTCATAATAATCTCGGGTGTCACTGTCATAACAGATATGAAGGAATGGGCTACTGCGTCCTGGTGACCGAACTCCTTCCACTTTGCTTTCTAGACGTTCTCTACATCGTCTATTGGTCTACGGCTCAACGCATCAGCAACTATGTTAGCCTTTCCCGAATGGTACTGTATGTCGAACTGATAGTCCTTCACAAACTCTAACGACGCATATTCAGCTCTTATTGAGTGAACAGGTACTGCAGTAACTTGTGGTCTGTGAATAAGCGAAATTTCTCCCCTAATAAATAGTGCCTCCATATCCTCAATGCAAAGACGACCGCTGCTAACTCCAGGTCGTGGGTGGGGTAATTCTTCTTATGCGGCTTAAGCTTACGGGAGGCAAAAACTATAGCCTTCTCCTCCCGCTGAAGTACTCCCCCAAGTCCTCGTAAAGAGGCATCGGTGTAAACCAGGTACTCCACACCCGGCTTCGGTAAATCAAGGACTGAGGCTCAAGTAAGATTGTCTTTCAGCTCGTCGAAAGCCAATTGACAAGCATCATCCCAAACATATGGAACCCCTTTATGAGTCAGGTTCGTCAAGGGACCCACTATTTTGGAGAATCCCCGAATGAATCTCCTGTAGTATCCAACTAATCCCAAGAAACTACGCACTTCCGTTGGTGTCATGGGCTGTCCCCACTCCCTCACCGCTGACACTTTACTCGGGTCAACTGCTATCCCCTGTTCAGAAATAACATGCCCCAAGAACTGTACTTCTCACAACCAGAATCCGCACTTCTCGTACTTAGCATACAACTGATGCTCTCGTAGAGTCTGAAGAACCTACCTCAAGTGCTCGGCATGCTCCTCCTCGGAGTGTGAATATATCAAAATGTCATCTATGAAGACAATGATGAACTGATTCAAGAACTCTCTGAACACCCGATTCATCAAGTCCATAAACACGGCTGGAGCATTTGTGAGGCCAAATGGCATCACTCTGAACTCATAGGACCCATATCTTATTAAGAAAGCAGTCTTTGAAACATCATGCTCCCTAATACGTAGCTGGTGGTACCCCAACCTCAGATCAATCTTCGAAAAGAAAGTGGCTCCCCTCAGCTGGTCGAACAGATCATCGATTCGAGGCAACGGATACTTATTCCGTATCGTGACCTTGTTCAACTCTCGGTAGTCCACACATAGCCTCAGTGAACCATCTTTCTTCTTCACAAACAAGACTAGAGCGCCCCAAGGTGAGGTACTCCTGAGAATGAAGCCCTGACCTAATAGCTTCTCTATCTGATCTCGTAACTCTCGCATCTCCGTCGGAGCCATACGGTATGGAGCGCGTGCTATAGGTCTAGTATCTGGTAATAAATCTATGACAAAGTCTATCTCACGACTGGGGGGTAGACCTGGTATCTCCTAAAATACATCGGAATACTCACGAACAACTGGGATCGAGTCTAAGGGAATCACAACCTCCTTAGAGGTATCCTCTTCTATGTAACACAAATGAGCTGTCGAGGCTCCCTCTGGGCGAGGCATCGCCACTACAAACATCTCTTGCCCCGGAATGGCAAAGACAATACTCCCACCAAAACAATCTATCATGGCCCTGTAAGCAGCGAGCCAATCCATATCGATAATAACGTCATGCTCATGCATATCTAAGACTAACATATCTGCAGGTAATACCAAGCTACCAATCTCTACCCCCACACCCCGGCATATAAAGAACATAAACGAACCATTTCACAGTGGTGAGTCTACACACGTCATAGTGCTCTCTGTTGTGGCTAATAATCCTAAGGCCTTCGCAAAATGAGTAGCTATAAAATAATGCGTCTCCCCAGTATCAAATAAAACTCGACCCATAGTACCATGGATAGGAAACGTACCCTCAATCGCGGGTGGTGCCTGTGAAGCTGCTGCCTGGTGGACATTATAGACACGTCCATATTGTAACTATCCCTGCTACACTGGAGCTGCTGGAATGGCTGGTAGGGCTGGTACCTGGGCTG
Source organism: Sambucus nigra (assembly GCA_949130495.1). Lineage (NCBI taxonomy): Eukaryota > Viridiplantae > Streptophyta > Magnoliopsida > Dipsacales > Adoxaceae > Sambucus > Sambucus nigra. The sequence goes on along the minus strand of OX422221.1, from coordinate 530,946,140 downwards.
GTGCTGGGAGGGCGACTGGAAAAAGTGGCCTCTATGACTCATTACGGGCACCCTGCTAATGTGGGGCCCTATCACCCTCTGGGCAATCCTGGCGCTTATGGACATGCTTGCCGCACATAAAACATCGGCCTTTGAAGTTACCTCCCCTTTGACCCTGCTGACCATGGCCCTGCAGGCCGTTACCACCCCGCCACTGGCCCTGATGAAAATGCTGTTGGCCCTGCTACTGACCCTGCTGCTGTCGGTGTTAGCCTTGCTGGCCCTGTTGATTAGGCTGGCCCTGTTGACCCTGCCTATAACCCCCAAATCCCTGCCTAGAATCACCTAACCGGAAGCGCTTGGCAGGGTCCCCCTAATGAGAACTCTGCTCATGCTGACGAGTCTGTCCCTGGGATGTCGGTGCTCCACCAGCGCCACTACCCCCTGTCTTGCCCTGCTGGCCGGACTCTCCTGCTCGTTTGCTTCCCTGCAGATGGAAACGGTGATCCTGGCAATGTAGTAAGGCAGCATTGAGTACATCTGTAAAGGTACTCAGAGACAAATTCCCTATAAGATGCTGACGGATCCTCCATGCTAACCCGTCCACAAACAACATTATCTTCTTACCCTCAGTAGGTGCCTTATCTGGAACTATGGTGAGAATTCTCGTGAACTCCTCCTCATACTCAGCAATGGTAGAATTTTCCTGCTTCAAGTTTGGTAACTTCCGCCTCATCTCAGTTTGCACGATGGGTGGAAAATACTTGCGGTCAAACCGCTCCCAGAATGACTGAATCGGGATCGTATCCCTCTCCTCCAAGGTGGTGGTGGATTCCCACCACTGCAAAGCGACCCCCACTAATCTGAAGGAAGCCAATAACTATTTTTTCACGTCTGTGCACTCATACATACGCAGATGCCGTTGGATATCTTTCTTCCATTGGCTGACGATGATGATATCTGAACTACCCGAGAACTCAAGGGGATGCGCCTTCTGAAAGGCATCCCTAACCCGCTCCCATGCAGATGGAAGCTGTGCAGGTACTGGCGTCACTGCCTGAATCTGGGGTGGAGCCTGCTGTACCACCGCTAGCACTGCATTCACCGCCTGAGCAATAATAGTGGCTACCTCATTAGCATTCATCGTACCCTGAGCCGGAGCTACTGGCTGCTCGGCTTGGGCACGCCTATCCTTTGGTGCACATCTCGGAGGAATCTGAAACGTGAAGAAATTTATTAGTCTACAGTTATTATCAAATCTTAAATAGCTGGAGACGTAAATGTAAAAGCAAGAATACAACAATCCTAACATAGGGCTCTATAGCAAAAATGTTAAGCTGAAAGCGAAATAAGCCGTACAGATCCTAAGGACACTAGAACCTGATGCTCTGATACCACCTGTGACACCCCTCCTAATTAAATACCGGGCGATCACTCCTTTATTAAATTAAAATCAAGGTGAACAGTTGGATCATTCTTAGCATCACTATCGTAAAAATAATTTTTCCAATTTAAACACCCTAAATAATTAAGCTAAGTGTCAAAACCATTTTAGACATTACTTTCCAAATTTTTATTTAATAAACTAACATTTATAACTTTGCATAATTTACAATTTAATAGCCACACCACAACTATCCTGGAACATACAATCCGAATAATCAAACATTCAACTAGTTGAATCCAACATTTAATACTTTAAATGAAAACATCCTGGCAATAATAAATCCCAAAGTGCAAGTACTGGAAATAAATGGTTTACAATAACCAATAAAATAGCTGAATAATGGAAAAGGGCGACACAAGCCCAACTGAAATAAATAGAGCTAATAGTAGAATCAAATGAATGAGGTCGTCTAAGCAAGAGGCCTACAACTCCCACCTAAGCTGCAGCACGTTCCTTCCAAAGGATCATACGCAAGACGCTCCCGTGGCTGGGCACCTGTAATAGATACATATATATACAAGAGAGAGAGGAAAATAAAAACGGGTCAGAGCCCGATAGTGTAAATGATTTAAAATTTGTTTAGCAAGTATTTAAATTGTTTACAGGCCAATGCAACAACATATTAGTGCGACACTCTCTTGATAAATTCTCACCTCTCTTCTAATGTGCACGCCTATCGCACTAATCTTCCCAACGGTTTAACTTATCTTAGGTTGCTCATAAGATTTAAAACTGAATAATTTAATTATTTAAGAGGATAATTTCATTTGATCGCAAAGTTCTCATTTAAACCTTATTTGCTAATAAAGTTTCCCAGTGTCCCATTATACTTTTCAAAACAAGTATTTCCAAATTAAAGTCATGATTCATTTCTTACTTACCATAAACACAGTAGGAAATTCCAAATTTCAGAATTTAATATATATATTAAATACTCGTATAATATATATATATATTCTAACAGCACCCCACATAAAAATTATGGTGCAGGCATACTCTTCTATCCAATCCCCGTATCACTCGTACTAAGGGAAATACAAGTTCAGAATCACTCTCGAACTGTATTAACACATACACAAACAATATTGAGGCGAAGCATATATTCCAAGTCTCTAAGAGGTCAGTACATACCCTCACGTCTCTTAGGACCGTCTGACCATCGATCAGATAGCATGTACCAAGGATATCTATCTTCTAGGGTACGAGTCAATATCCCCCATAAAGGTCCCATCGAGATAAGACTGTCCCAGCGCGATAACCTCAGGGATAGCAAGTAGCGCGGGCATAATTTTCACATGTATATAATATATGCATAAACACTGTCATATAAATATACTACTTTTACCATATCAAATTTAGGTTCATCTCATAACCCATAAGTATAACATTTATCATTATTTCTCATTATTTAGTTATCGCTTATAATGGTTCGTCTCTTACTTTAATTGAGGGATTAATCCAACTTACTACGTAACACTCATGGACTCTATCCTCCCAAGTGTAGAATTCAGTAGGTACTCATCTATTTTTCCAACGTAACTATTTTACGCATCTCTCCCTTTAATGCATAATTTCATTGTCCCTTATATGTAAATATCCAAAAAATGTACATCTCGTCTTACATTAAAGGTCTCATAATTATCAATAAGTCCTACTGGTCTCCTTTACCTTCCAAATTATTTTAATAAGGATGCCCAAATATTTTTACTCATTTAATTTGAGTTTAACTATTTACATAGGGAAAAAGTGAGTCTGCCAGAAGGGGTCGATCGATCGATGGTAGGAGCTCGATCGATACCCTTGGTTCGATCGATCGATCAAATAGGTATACGAATTCTGCAGATTAACAGTTACGGGTTTCATAATCTAACCTCAATCAAATCCAGATTTTTCACACCCAAACTCCCTAAAATTTGTACTACAAATAGTATAAATCCATATTATACATCTTCAACGTAAAGCATGAAATTTTTCATCAATAACCATAGATTAATAGGCCAAAACTCATATAAATCTCAAGAACCCTATAATTTCTTTAAAATGGTTCTAATCAGTCTTTTTTCAGAAATTTATACTCCTAATTCATCATAAATTCGTGGTTAAGCCTCTACATGTGAAGGGGTTTCCAGATTATCATTCAAATCATTACTACATGCGATTTTCCTATCTCCAACATGGATTTTCTTCTACCAAACTCATCCTAATCACCCTAGACTAACATGAGTGATGCATTAACGAAAATAAGCAAGATAAACACTTGACTGGAAATTTCAAAGTTCTGATTTGTGGACGAATTTTGTGTTGTCGCGTTCCCCGTCGCGCGATCTACGCGTTGGTGGTGGTGGCGGTGCAACCGAATGGATTTTGGGCCTTGGATTGCTTGGAAAGCTTTCTCATTCCCTCTCCTATGGCCGTTCTAATGTTTTGAGTCTGCTAACCCTAAAGGACTATTCCAAATGGCTGATATAGCCTAATAATTTTCGTGGGTTTAATTTCCCAAAAATTCCCCGAGACCCAAACTAAACCCCCAGGTATACTTTTCTGACTATCTCGACCCTTCCAGACACTTTGGCGCATTCAAAACGACCATACGAGCAACTTATAATTTATTCACTTTTATTAATCAATATTTAGTCCCGACGCGACACGGGCGCATACCAACTCAAATTTCCAAAATTGTCATTTTATTCACTCTTGACATTTAATAGAACCAATATTATATTACTTTACTCATTAGTAATATTCAATAACAAGTTTCCCATAATTACTAACTCACATCATGTTAATAATTATAAAGTGATTAATTTCCGGATTTATATCAAATTAATAACTCACATTAAATTTAATAAATCCGCAAATTAATATAGCATAAAAATATGGGGTATTACAATAAAGGTATTATAGAGTATTGTGACTATAATGGTTACAAACATGAATTTAGTGCTCCTAAGACACCTCAACAAAATGGAATTGCTGAGCGAAAGAATCGTACCCATCAAGAGATAGCACGTGTTATGATTCAAGCCAAGTGTTTACCTAAATATTTTTGGGTAGAATCAATTCGTACTGCGTGTCACATTCTTAATAGGGTCTATCTTAGGAAGAATTCTAAGCAAACTCCTTACGAACTATGGTATGGGAAGAAGCCCAATATTAAATACCTTAGAACTTTTGGTAGTACTTGTTACGTCTATAAAGATAGATAACAGTTATCCAAATTTGAGACTCGTGGAGATAAAGCTATCTTCCTAGGATATTCTCCTGACAGTAGAGCATACCGTGTCTATAATCTTCACACAAAGACCTTAATGGAATCCATAAATGTTATTGTAAGTGATACTACTATCGAGAGTAAGACTGGAGAACCAACTATTGTGGAAGAGTCTGAAATTGTTTTAGAAAATGACTCTCCAGAAATAGATAATTCTTTACCAATTGAGACACCTGAAGTACCTAATTGGGTTTCTAAAGATCATCCTATAGATAACGTTGTTGGTAATCCTTGTAATCCTGTACGTAAAGATCTCAATTAAGAAACTATGCTCATTATGCATGTTTTGTTTCCCTTGTGGAACCAAATAATGTAAATGAGGCATTGAATGACCCACAATGGATTTCTTCCATGCAGGAAGAACTTCTTCAATTTGTCATTCATGATGTTTGGTATCTTGTACCTAGGCCTGATCATAAAAGGGTTATTGGCACACATTGGATATTTAGAAATAAAATCTGATGAAAGTGGGATAATCATTAGAAACAAAGCTAGATTAGTGGCTCTAGGATATTCTCAAATTGAAGGAATAGATTTTAACGAGATATTTGCTCCAGTTACTTGTCTAGAATCTGCTCGTCTTCTCTTTACAATAGCCTGTTACTTGCACTTTACGCTTTACCAAATGGATGTCAAATCAACCTTTCTTAATGGAATCTTGACTGAAGAGACCTATGTTGAACAACCCAAAGGGTTTATTAACCCTAAGTATCCAAATCATGTTTATCGTCTTAAAAAGGTGTTGTATGGTATGAAACAAGCGCCAACAACCTAGTACGAGCGTATCTCCAAATTTCTCTTAGATAAATGTTTTAAGATAGGAAGAAATGATTAAACTCTTTTTGTCAAACATTTTAACAAAGATATCATTATAGCTCAAGTCTATGTCGATGATATCATTTTTGGATCCACTTCCCCTTCAGAAGTTAAATCATTTTTTGAAATTATGCATAAAGAATTTCAAATGTCTGTTATGGGGGAGTTGCAATTTTTCCTGGGTCTTCAAGTCAAACAGAATTCAGAAGGTTTAGTTGTTTCACAATCAAAATATGCTTTAGAGATTGTTAAAAATTCGGTCTTGAAAGTGCCAAAGAAGCTATAACTCCCAATAGTACTACGGTCAAATTATCTAAAGTTGAGAGGGGAAAATCCATAGATCCTACTTTATATCGTAGTATGATAGTAAGTTTACTATACCTTAATGCCTCGCATCCTGATATTATGTACGCAGTTTGTGTGTGTGCCCGTTACCAAAATAATCCTAAAGAGAGCCACTTGGTATGTGTAAAAAGAATCATTAAATACCTAAAAGACACTCTAAATTTGGGACATTAGTACACCAATGATACTCCTAGTACTATAATAAGATACACTGATGCCAATTGGGCAGGGTGTACTGATGATAGTAAGATCACTTCAGGAGCGTGTTACTATATCGGTAACAATTTAGTAGGATGGAGTAGTAAGAAACAAAACTGTACTTCTTTATTTACAACTGAATCTGAATACATAGCTGCTGGTAGTTGTTGTGCCCAATTACTTTGGCTTAAACAAATGCTAAATGATTATGGCATTCAAGAAGATCAACTACATCTCTATTGTGATAATCAAAGCGCGATCAATATCTCTAAAAATCCTGTTCAACACTCGCGAATAAAATATATAAAAACTAAACATCATTTTATACACGAATTAGTTGAAACTAAGGAATTAGAAATCAATTATTTTCCTACTGATTTGCAGCTCGCAGATATGTTTACAAAACCTTTGGATTACAATAGATTTCGTTCTTTACGAAAATCGATAGGAATGGTTTGCACTGAATAAACTCGTGTGGCTTAAGTATTTTTTTTCCCTTTGTCCATTTGAGACAAAATGGGGGAGAAATTTGAGTCTTATGAGTTCATTTTTTCTTACATATTTCTAAAATAATTGATATTAGTATTATTTGCAGGAATCTGTACCGTTGTCTACAATAAATGTTATTAGGGTATTAGTTTGTAATTAGTTGAGTTATATAATTTTCTTTTTCTAGGATATGGGTAGATAGAATTTTTATAGGAATAAGGTTTTGCATTTTTTTTGGTATCCTTGCAAGTCCTAGGTGACTCAAAGGAGATTTTGTCTCATATTTCCAAAGGAGGAAATTGAAGCGCCTTATACTCTTAACTTACTTGAGTCTACATTGTATAAGTGCTCATCTAGTTTGTAAATTGTGACAAAATATTGAGTCCCATCCCCTAGTTACCAAAGACCCTCAGATACTACACTTAATGCCTCAATTGATTCATTTAAAGGTAAAATTCTCAACTCCACACACACATTAGGATTGCATACATTCATATATAATGCATTAATTACTTGTGTGAGTTAATTACCTTTTAAAATAAGGTTTTAATATTTTTAGGAATTTTAAAATGATTTTTAACATAATAAAAGTTGGTTCTATAAACATTTGGGGTCATCGTGTAATTTTTGATTTTATCTAAACTTCCTGAATGTTTGGTTGGGTAGAATCCGAAAGCGTTTGAGACTTGAGGGTGCGTGTGTAATTATTTTAAAACACGCATTTGGGTTTAATCTTGGCCTTACACATGTCTTCTTTATAACGGCCTAATTTGTGTTTGTTGTTAGACTCAAAACCCTTTATGTAATCTCAGCCCTTGGAACTTGTTTATCAATGATCTGCATGCATTTTATCTCAATCCCTATGAAACCTCTCTACACCAATTAGCGAATTCTTTTCCACCGCTGATGTTAAACCGTTGGATGTTGGTCAAATGGCAAAGACCAAATCTCATCCATTAGATTTAAGCTCTTATTCTCGAACCTTCCTTGCTGAGTATAAAAGGAGGTTAAGACTTAGCATTTGAAGACTTTTGCCAGTTCGTCCAAACTGAGAGAAAAAGAGAAGAGAGAGAAATCAGAGAGCAAACCCTAAATCGTTCAAACCCTAATCTCATTTTCAAACCCTAGATTCCTTTTTCCAAAATTAGTTTACATCAAAGCCAAACCAGAGTGTTTGAGAGTTATTTTGGTAGTGGTTTGAAGGCAGTTCGTGGTTTGAATCCTTTGAGTTTGAGATCTTGTAATCAACTTAAGCATTTCAGTTTAATCTCTATTTCTTTGTTATAGAAACTTTAGATCTTGCTATTTTATGTTATATTGCACTTAGATCTGCATTTTTACGTTTCTCATCTTGAGAAATCAGATTTGTTGATTATTTTTCTGCAAATGTTTTTTATAACTCTAGAATCAACAATTTTTTTTGTTGTTTCTAGTTCTTATGAAACAAGACTTCTGATCTAGTTGGAATCGAAATCGGTGATTTTTAATTTCAAAATACCCTCTGAAATTGATTAAGACCTTGAACCATCTTTCGAGCAACCTTGGATTCTGGGTTAGTTTAAAGATCAAGAAAGTTCTTTGCTTCTAAAGAAGAGAGAAACTGAAAAACTTAATTCATTTAGATCTTTCTATAATTTGATAGGATTTGTTTGTATAAATAAGTGTGCATTTGTGCATGCATGTGTTAGAACACTATCATAAACAGTTGTCACACTACAACACAAAAGTGTTGGCTATAAGATCTTGAAATGTCAAGAGTCGACGTAAAGATGGATCAAAGTGTTGAGAAGTTAGCAAGCTGAGAAAGCCACATCAACTTCAGAACTGCAGAAAGTTTGAATTAAACCAGTGGGTACATATTCTAAACTTTTATGGGTCTGTTTTATTTGCATGTGTGTTAAATAGCCTGTAACTTGTATATTTTGTTTTAGTGTATTTTTAGTTTGTGACTTAGAAGTCACCGTGGATGTTTCCTCAGTTGGGTGAGGTTTTACCACGTTAAAAACCGTGTGTACTTAATCTTCCTACATCTCATTCTTATTGGTGTGATGATTTTAACTGTTTTTCAAAATTGTTACATAATCTTGAACTTATCTCGTACATATTTTTATTAAACACATCTTGTGATTAATATGTATAATTTAAAGAAAAGAGTTTCCCCAAAAAATAGTTCGGAGTTACTTAGACAGTTTAATCTTGAATTAAACGACTTAAGTGACAACTTTTCACAACAGAGCATAGGTTGTGGGGGCAGAAGAGATGGGGGTGCCCAATAAAGAGGATCAGGTTTTGATCGCTTGAGTAGAGGGTCGGCCTTTAAAAGGCTCGGCCCAGTTAATGACCTAAGGTAGGTTATCCAGGTGAAGAAGCATAGCTGGCTCACAAAGGGAAGATGGTGAACATAGGCCCCATCATGGCCGACCCCATCATAGCCGACCCCAACATGGCCGAGATAGGGATCAAGAGGAGGTAAATAGCCGACGTTGTGCAGCGGTTGGGGAACCCTCAGTTCACCCCTTGGAGGTAGCTGGGGACAACCTTGGCCAGGCCGACATTGCAAAGCCATGGAATGACTCCATTCAACGTCTTGAAGAGAAGATAGGGAACCTCATCAAAAGTCGAGACCCACAATAAATAGGGTTCTCAGAGGGCTCCCCATTTGTGGCAAGAATTGTGAACTTCCCAACCCCTGCCAAATTCAAACCACCAATGGTGTCTCCCAAGTATGATGGAAGTATTAACCTTATACATCACATTGAGATGTATCAGTCTGCAGAAGACATTTATTTAATTCCAGATGAGATGAGGTACAGATCTTTTTCAAGCACTTTGACGGGAGCTGCACATATTTGGTTCAATTCTCTTCTGAAGAACTGTGTTGAGAACTTTAAAGTCTTGGCTGAACGGTTTATTCACAACTTCTGTTTTGGGGTAAGACCTCAAAAGAAGACCACTCATCTGATGTATGTCAAACAGGGAAAGAATGAGAGCCTAAGAGACTACATCGTAAGATTTAACAAGGAGAAACTGGAAGTGGAAGATTACGAAGAGAATATAGCTATGACAGCTCTTATAGAAGGATTATAGAAAGGGAAGTTACAGTTAAAGCTTGAAAAAGACCCTCTAAAATCCATGGACGAGCTGTTAGCAATAGCTGGTAGGGTTATGAACGCTGAAGAGGCAATGGCCGCAAAGTATGATCATGAGAACGGAAGTAGCAGTGGAAAATTCCAAAGGAAGAAAGACGAAAAAAGAGGTCTGTAGACGAAAAATTTGCACACTACACTCCTTTAACTGTGAGCTGCGAACATATCCTTAATGAAATAGAAAATGAACGATCCCTGAGATGGACGAAGAAGATGGAGGATCCTCTGCATAAGAGAAAGAAAAACCTATGGCGTGAGTTCCACCAAGATCACGACCATGTAACAGAAAAGTGTTTTGCCTTAAAGGATGAAATAGAAAGGATGTTGAAGTCTGGGAAGCTCAGAAGGTATGTTGATGGCAGAGCTTCTAAGGGGGGATGAGATAACCCTAAGAAGAAGCGAAATGACAGATTTCGGGAAGATGCACCTACTAGAAGAGCGGAGGACTCAGATGATGATGACGATGGACTTGAACTCCCACCAAAAGATGATAATGTCCCGATGAAGAGAGTTAGTATGATCTCTGTTGGGATAAATACCATCTGTGGAGGTTTAGCAGGAGGAGGTTCAGAGGTCGCTGATCGTAAAGCTCATGTGGCAATGGCCAAGTCAGTGATAAAAGTCGAGGTTGTGAACTTAGCATCTACAGAGCTAAAACACGTGAAGAGGAAGAAGGTAGATATGGATACCTTCATAGTCGGCTTCTCAAGACTCGATTTCAAAGGTATCGTAGCTCCGCATGATGACCCTCTAGTAATTATAACAAGAGTGCATGGATGTGAGGTGCAGAGAATCCTCGTAGATGGAGGAAGTTTAGAAGATGTAATGTTTTGGCCCTGTTTTACAAGCCCAGGCCTCAGTAGAGCTAGGCTTGTACCCTATCGCCATCCGTTGATTGGCTTCAGCGGTGAAAAGCTCCATCCGTTGGGTATGTATATGATGGATGTACAAATGGGAGACGAGTGGCCTAAGAGGTTGACCAGAAAGATCAATTTTTTCGTGATGGATAAAAATGTCTTCTCGGCCTACAACCTCATCATAGGATGAGTGTCCCTCGAGGAATTTGAGGTCGTGCCGTCGATGGTCCACCAAATGCTAAAATTCCCAACCCCCTATGGGATAGGGGAAGTGTAGGGTAACCAAAGATCGGCTCGTGAATTCTACTTCAACTCTGTGGAAGAAAGATAGGCTCATTAGAGGGAAACAACCACGTACAACATCGACACACTTGATCTTAGGGATGAGACAAAGCTCAAGAAGGGAGAAACCACGGAAGAGGTAGAATCCATCATCCTCAATGGGGACGAGCCGAAAAAAACCATCCAAATCGGCAAAATCCTAAGACCTTAGATCAAAGAAGAGCTAGTGAAGCTACTGAGGAACAGGCAGAGTGTCTTTGCCTGGAGCCACGCGGACATGCCGGGTATTGACCTTGAAGTTATGTGCCACAAACTCAATGTTTTAGAAGACGCTAAGACCATCAAACAAAGAAGAAGGGTTTACTCAAGGGAAAAGTATGATGTCATCAGGAAAGAGGTCAAAAAGCTTAAAGAGGCCAAGTTCATCAGAAAAGTCATATACCCTGAGTGGTTATCTAACTCCGTCATCGTGACGAAAGCTAACGAGAAATGGAGGATGTGCGTAGATTTCACTGATTTGAACAAGTCTTATCCAAAAGACAACTTTCCCCTACCGCGAATTGATCAGATGGTGCATGCCACAGCAGGGCATGAGCTCTTGAGATTTATGGATGCCTATTCCGGGTATAACCCGATTTTTATGGACTCGAAAGACTCAAAGAAAATAACATTCATAACTGACAAGGGAACCTATTGCTATAAGGTCATGCCCTTCGGCTTGAAGAATGCAGGGTCCACTTATCAACGTCTTGTAAATAGAATGTTCGAGAATCAAATTGTTAAGACCATGGACGTATATGTGGATGACATGTTGACGAAGATCGTGAAGGTCGACACTCACGTGGATGACCTGGAAAGGACCTTTAACACCATGGATTTATATAGGATGAAGCTCAACCCTGCCAAGTGCGTTTTAGGAGTAGGAGGAGGAAAGTTCCTTGGGTTCATCGTCAATTAAAGGGGAATAGAGGCTAACCCCGAGAACATCAAAGCTCTGCTTGAAATGAAAACACCTAGAACTATCAAAGAGGTTCAGAGGCTAACCAGAAGAGTTGCTACACTTAACAAGTTTGTCTCAAGAGCAACATGCAAGTGTTTCCCCTTTTTCAAGGTGCTTGGAAAGGCCTTCGAATTGGACAAGGAATGCGATAAATCTTTCAAAGATCTCAAGTCCTACCTCGGATCCCCTCTGCTCCTATCTCGGCCCATTATAGGGAAGAAATTATATGTTTATCTAGCTGTCTCAGAGTCGGTCATTAATGCTACCATAGTAAGAGAAGATGATGGAGTACAAAGGTCGGTATACTTCAATAGTAAACCCCTTCAAGGGTCTAGACAGAACTACCCTTGAATGGAAAAGTTATCCTATGCCCCGATACACGCTTCCAGGAAGATTAAGCTATACTTCCAAGCCCACTTTATGGTTGCCTCACTGACTCTCCACTAAAACAGGTCCTCCACAAGCCTGAGAAGTCGAGCAGGTTGATATCCTGGGCCATAGAATTAGGAGAATACGACATTGTTTATCAACCTAGGGTTGCCATCAAAGGGCAGGCTCTTGCAGACTTTATAGCAGAGTTCACATGGGAAGAAGTTGAGATTGAGAATAATCAAGATATTACAGATGATCCAGACAACAACGTCTTTCGTGGTTTGAACGAGGTTAGGTTAAGCAAGTTCGAAAAAAGTATAGCTGAGAATGAGGAAGACAGGTACCTCTTAAAGCAAAGGACCTTGTCAGAGGGGAACTTCTCTTCAAATGAATATGTTTGGAACCTCTTTGTTGATGGGTCTTCTTGTGAAAGTGGAAGTAGTGCAGGGCTGATAGTGTCAGTACTAGATGGTACCGACATTGAATATGTGCTGAGGTTCAACTTAAAGGCTTAAAATAATGCATCTGAGTATGAGGCATTGATAGCATGTCTCTCCTTAGCAAAAGCTCTTAGTGTCAATCAACTCCTGGTCCACAGTGACTCAAGGTGGTCATCAACCAAATCTTAGGAGTATATAAGGCCAAGGATGAAAGGATGGCAAGATACTTGAAGAGAGTGAAAACGATATTGGAAAGATTCAGAGAAGTGAAAATAAAGAGGATACCCCGACTTGATATCAATCGGGCGGATGCACTAGCAAGGTTAGCCTCAGCGACCAGGACAAGCATGAGAAGAATAGTACCAGTCGAAATCCTGCTCAAACCGACCATTGAAGAAGAAGAGGTTACCAGACCTTACCTTAATTTGAATCTTGGAACCTTATGGATGGACCCTCTTATCAGATATATCAGGCAGGGAGAGCTTCCAGAATCAAAACTGGAAAGGAGAAAGCTGAGGTTCAGGGCTGCCAAGTTCTCAATTGTAGGAGACGTTCTGTATAAAAAAGGTTTCTTACTCCATCTTCTCAGATGCATCCACCCCTCAGAGGTCCCACACATTTTCCAAGATGTACATGAGGGATCTTTCTCCAGTCACATAGGAGGAATACCCTTAGCTAAGAGGATAATTACTTAAGGATACTGGTGGCCCACCTTGGCCAAAGATGTTACTACTTACGTGAAGAAATGCGATAAGTGCCAGAGATTTTTCACTATCCCTCACTAACCTCATCAACCTATGACGTCAATCAGTTCTCCTTGTCCATTTGTAATATGGGGGATTGATTTGGTAGGACTGTTGCCAAGAGCTGCGAACTACTATTAATTTTTTATAGTAGCAATTGATTACCTCTCCAAATGGGTAGAGGCTGAGCCAATGATCACCATCACCGAGCAGAAGGCCTTTCAGTTCATCTGGAAGAACATCATATGCAGGTACATTTTTCCAAACACACTCATCTCAGATGATGGAACGCAGTTTAAGAATGCTTCCTTAGAAAAATATTGCGAAAAAGTTAGGATCATGCAGTTCTACTCTTCTCCTGGCCGACCTCAAGCAAATAGGAATACTGAAGTCATGAACCGAATGATCCTTGATGGGATTAAGAAGAGGTTGGAAGAAGCCAAAGGGAGATGGAAAAAAGAGGAATACGTAATGTTATGGGCAAACAGGACGACAGTGAGGATGCCAACGAGAGAGACCCCGTTTATATTGGCCCATGGCTCAGAAGTTATCATCCCTAAAGAAGTAGGACTTCCCACTCATAGATTTCAGACTTTTGACCTTGAGAGGAATATGGAAGAGAGAAGACTTGATCTGGATCTGATCGAGGAAATAAGAGAAGATGCGGAGATTAGACAGGTAGCCTACCAGCAGAGAACTGCGAAGTTCTACAATCAAAGGGTGAAAACAAAACCTATAGCTGTGGGAGACCTAGTTCTAAAGAAGACATTACAAAAGTCCTTACAAAGTAGTTGATGAGGTTGTTCCCGATACTTACCGGCTAGAAAATCTTGAAGGGGAACCTTTCTCCAAACCTTGGAACGTTGACCACTTGAAGAAATATTAGATACAATGTTGCAGTTATTTCTTTGTAATACATACATCATTTTATGAAGAGGATATTAATGAAAAGAGGAATTCCTGTGTCAATAATTTATTTCATTATGCTTCAACATCATTAGTTTGGTGGCAATTTATGAGGGTAAACATCATTATATGGTGACCTCAGATCTTAAACATCATTAATTTGGTGGCAATTTATGAGGGTAAACATCATTATATGGTGACCTCAGACCTTAAACATCATTAACTTGGCGGTAATTTATGAGGGTAAACATCATAATTGGATGGCCTCAAACCTTAAACATCATTAATTTGGTGAAATTATGAGGGTAAACATCATTATATGGTGACTTCAGACCTTAAACATCATTAATTTTGTGGCAATTTATGAGGGTAAACATCATAATTTGATGACCTCAGTCCTTAGGCATCATTAATTTGGTGGCAGTTTATGAGGGTAAGCATCATTAAATGGTGACCTCAAACCTTAAACATCATTAGTTTGGTGAAATTATGAGGGTAAACATCATAATTTGATGACCTCTGTCCTTGAACATCATTAATTTAGTGGCAATTTATGAGGGTAAACATCATTATATGGTGACCTCAGACCTTAAATATCATTAATTTGGTGGCAATTTATGAGGGTAAACGTCATTATATGGTGACCTCAGACCTTAAACACCATTAGTTTGGTGAAATTATGAGAAACATCATTATATGGTGACCTCGGACCTTAAACATCATAAATTTGGTAAAAATTATGAGGTGAAACATCATAATTTGATGATCTCAGACCTTAAACATCATTAATTTGGTGAAAATTATGAGGTGTAACATCATATTATGGTGACCCCAGACCTTAAACATCATTAATTTGGTAAAAATTATGAGGTGAAACATCATATTATAGTCACCTCAGACCTTAAACATCATTAATTTGGTGGTAAATTATGAGGTGAAACTTAATAATTTAATGACCTCAGACCTTAAACATAACTAAATTGGTGAAATAAGGAGGTGAAACATCATTATATGGTGACCTTAGACCTCCAGGTAAACATCATTTTATGGTGACCTCAGATCTTAAACGTCATTAATTTGGTGGCAAGTATGAGGTGAAATATCATAATTTAGTGACCTCAGACCTTAAACATCATTAGTTTGGTAAAATTATGAGAAATATCATTATATGGTGACTTTAGACCTTAAGGTAAACATCGTTATGTGGTACCCTCAGATTTTAAAACAACATACAAGAGAAGACACAAAGAAGAAATATAGTCTGAGGAATATGGTATTAATATTTACCACTGAATAGTCAGAGTTACAAATCAAATATACCAAAATATGCTACTAGAGTTCATAAAAATTACAAACGAATTGAAACAAAAATTACAACTTAAAGCTTCATAGGACTAAGCCTAAGTATCTGCAGTAACAGTCGTCCCTTCTTGGCCGACGTTAGTCACCTTTGCCGTATCATCCTAAGGATTATTAGCCTCTTCAGTTTTAGTGACATCCAAAGGAGAAGTCTCATCAGGAGCAGCACCGGCCTCCTCAACCTCTTGTAAGGCCTGACCAAACCGGGGGTCAGCAAAGCCCAGGCCCTCAAAGTCCGAGGCAGTCAGGCTCCCTGACTATTTTTCCTTGGAGGCTTTCCATTTACCAGTGGCTTTAATACCTCTTTTAAGGTATTCAAAGCCAAAGCTGATGAACTCATCAGAGACCTTCTAGTCTATAAGGATCTTCTCTGAGGCATGCTCCAACGAAGCTCTGACTGCAGCATCCACTTTGGTTTGAAGGGCATCATCTTTAGCCTTCAAGGCTACCTCGTGATCCTTCTTGAACTTACCCATGTCTTTATCCCTTTGCTTAACTAGCTTGTCAGCCTCCTTTAACTCTATTTGCAGATGCTCAATCTCTGCATTCAAGGAGGCTTGCACTTTTTGAGCCTCCTGACCCTTCTCTATGATAGGCAGCTTCATCAGGGTCCAGCTAACTAAAGGATGCATGGACAAGATACCATGTAGTGGAAAATCAGACGTATGAGCATGGTCTAACTTACAAAAGACCGGGGTTACACTTAATAGCAGAATGTAGTACCTGAATTAATCTATGGAGGGTAAAATCGGCCAGCAAAGGGATATCCAGAGAGCGTAGAAAATGCTTATCCTTTTTGGTCATTACAGAACCGATGGCATCAATAGCCTTCAGACTATGGCCTATCAGATTATCATTAATCTTTAACTGTGAAAGACGATCTGTTAGGGCTTCATCTGAAGAGATCGGAATGGCATGATCCCCCTTTTGATTTTTACTCGACCTCTGAGGCTTCGAGTCCGTTGTGGTCTTCCTCTTCTTCGTAACATCAGCCTTGGATGTGTCGATGTTCCGATTGGGAGGAGGAGGGGCTACATTATGCCCGGCCTTCTTCATTAGCTTTACGAGACTTTAGGTAAATAGTTCCCAATGGTTGTCAGAAATACCTTCAGGGCGCTCTGCAAAAAGAAGTATCTGAGTCAGTAAATCAGATGCATGAAAAGTAAGAGACACAACTTATGAAAAATGATACTTACGAAGCTCTGTCAAAGAACTACCACCTTACCCTGTCTGAGAGAGGTAGTAGGGGGTCATCAGATGTTCGTATTTAACCAGACGACCCTGCTCCCCCTGATCTTGAAGATTCTTAACCTTTTGAATATTCTCCTAGCTAAGTCCAGGGTCGGATTTTATAGCAAGCGAGACCTTCCCCTATTTCAAAGGAGTTCTTAGAATTGACGTACCGAATGCCTCATAGGGACTATACTCCCATGCCCTGGATGTAAAAAAAATTGAGGTTTCCAGTTGTGATTGGAGGTCTGGGTAACCAATAACATCTTCTTATCTGACTTACTACCTAGTAAGTGGTAATATCTAGGGTGATTTTTAGTAGAGGAAGGGACGTAAAAGCCTATGAATACCCTAATATGAAGTTCTGAGTGGTGGACGGTCCTTCACAGAATGATAGCCCATATCATCACCCTACAAGCATTGGGGGATAGTTGTGAAGGGGCCAAATTTATATGGGACAATATATCCCTGATCGAAGGATGGATAGGGAGACATAAACCAAACTTGAACATCTTCTCATAGACGTAGATCTCCCCATCTCGACCACCAAATGCTCTCTCACCCCTCAGAGGTGTCAATATTACTCTCATGCCCATCATATTCATCCCTAGTGATATCGACTTGGGCAGATACTGGGGTACCATCAGGAAACCTCTGAGCGAACTCAGACCCGGTGGCGGTCGACAGGGGAATAGCATCAAAAATGGGGGGAATGGCCACACTTGGATTTATAATTATGATATCGTAAGAAGACTGAGTGGTGTTAACCCCCTGGTGTGATGAGACACGACTCAAAACCTCGGCTTGATCAGGGACCTGATCTTGCCTAATTGAGTAATCCATAGCCTCTTAGAAATAGTCTACAGACATGGGGTCAGAGGTAGATGACTCAGACTCGAATATGGGTGTTGGGTCCACTACTGGATCAACAGGCTCGGCTGGCTGAGGGCATATTACTTTCAGAGGTGGAGGAAAGATAGGTATGAGGGGTAATGCCTCAGCCCTACGAGTTTCCTCTTGGGCTAGCTCTATTTTCCTTTTTCAAATATCTTCTCGCGAAGGGAAGAGAACTCTTCTATGAGTTGATACAGAGGTCTGAGCATAAGGCAGATGACACAACGCTTGGGACTCAAAAACCACAAATAGATAAATAACTTGGCTCAACCTAAACTAAGGATCAAATAGGGAAGGTGAAAGGTTTTCAAACCAAGAACACCTAAGAACAAGGTCACCGAAAAACTCAAAAACTCACCGTAAAACACAAACCTTCACTGGGAAATGTAGAAATGAGAAATGAAGGTTGAAAATGGTAAAGTAAGGAGGAAGATGGTACCTGACTGAGTACGAAATGAAGGAGGAGAAGATTAGAAGCAAAAAAATCCCCAAACACAGCAACAATAGAGCTCTTGGAAAAAGAGAATCGCAGAGAGAGAGCACAGGTGAGAAAATAGAAAGAAATGAAGAAGAAAGTGAAAGGAGGGTTTTAAACCTATAATCATTTTGGCGCGCATCCCAAGGCCTATCATTGCCTTAGGAACCCAATGGGTAAATAAAAAATATCACACCTTAACAGACGTGCCACCCACCTCAGCAAGTGACATGTGTCAAAGAAATATTGGCACAAAAGAAAACTCAGCCTCGGCCTTGCTTACGCCTTAATCACCTATTCACATAGGTAACTAAGGGCTAGGGGGTGATTGATATACCCAAAGTTCACCTTCCTACTCAGAGCCACTAACCTCGGCCTGTCTCATAGCCGAGGTGGCAGAAGCTCGGGATAACCGGCAGTAATAGTCAGCCTTGGCAGACGTAGCAGCAACCCCAATACATCAACCTTGGCTAGGCGTCAGCCAAGGTCAGAAATGACATGGGCTCAACCATCCATCAACATTAACATCGGCCACAATCGACGTTACATTTTATCACCCAGTCAGCAAAGCCTCATGGGCTCAATCATCAAGCGATATGTCATCATCGACCCAGGCCGACGTTACACCTTATACCCAACCTCGGCTAGCCATCCTAAACGAGGACTTCATGGATTTTTATCTCGGACAAGGCAAGGGTCGGACCTCACCAACCTCGTACTCGTCTAGGCCGAGGTTGGCACTAATCAAATACAGCCGAGCATTTATATATATATGTATGGCTTAGAATACGTGGGCAAATCTATTATAACTGAATCATTCCCACCACGTGAGGGAATATTGAGGTCATCATTGTTTAGTTAAGATCAGCCAGGTGTCATCCTGACACTGGTTGGATCTTCATTGCATGCTTGGGGGTACATTACACCCACTAAGCATTATATATAGAGGTCATCCTCTACCTTGTAAAAGGATCGATATATTGCAACCCTAGCTGAAACTCTGTTAATTCACACAGTAGAGAGAGAAAGCTTGAGAGATTATATCAATGGCTGCTAGTGACTTCATCTAGTGATATTACTCACACACTCATAGTGTACATAGTCCATATTGGCTGAACCACTTACATTCAAGTGTTCACCCTCTTATCCTCACCTCCTTCTGCATATATATATACATATATTCTCATGTCCTGCCATTGTTATCACTTGCTTGAGCTTGTCAACACCTTATATGGTGGTTTTGTTTCCATCATCATCACACGATAAGATGCAAACTTGTCAACGAATCGTCAACGAGTCCTGTCGAGTTATATTCATATCGGATAAATATCATGTTTGGGTTTTATCAGGTAAATTTTATCAAGTGAAAAAGCCATATTCTGACACAACCCATCTTATTAACGTGTCGTTTCATCTTGTGTTCATCGGCTATCACACATCAAGGTAAATGAATCATTTTAATCCTATAAGGGTCGATATATTAACCCGTTAACAAACCTAATTAGTGATACAAGAGCATAGGGACATGAGCGTCCTTTTTATCTTTCTTTTTATTTGTCCTTTTTAGACCTTTTGTATCTTTAGTATAAATAGACCAAGGGCCCCCTTTTGCCACTTGAAAATGAGAATCTAGAGAGAGAAAGTGAGAGCCATTCATGAATTCTTCTACTTGTTGTTGTTGTTGTTGTTGTTGTGTAGATTAAACTTTTACGCTTTCGCACTTTATTTTACATCAAATTGGTATTAGAGCGTCATTTTCTCTTGGATAAAAAATGTTCATTGACGATTGGGATTCGTATTGGTCTCACCTGGATGAATTGCAACTCACCCTCAAATATATGCATGAAACCCTAACCCTAGAATCCTAAGAACCTATAAACCCTAATCTTTCTAATTACCCTACAACCTCACCACCGCCCATGCCTAACACCCCACCACCCGATGTCGCCCGAGCCTGCCTGCCTTATTCCAGTCGGAAACTATCCAAAAGGGTTGGCCAGCCTCCCTTATCCACCATCGATTAACATCACCGCTTAGCCCATTCGTTCCCTTCCAATTTTCAAACCCACTCTTCTAGCTAAAAATCCTAAACCAAACACAAATTATAATCCCTCTACTCTTATTCCCTAAGAAACCCTAGTTTCCAACTCTATCCCAAACTCAATTTCAAACCCTAACCCTTCTACACCTAATGTAGCAAGGGATTCCCAATCCTCCTTTATTATTCGAATTTCTTTCCAATCCATAAACCCTAAACCAATAACCATGGAGCCAAACCCTAATTCCAACCATATTTATAAAGGGTGTTCCTCGTTGTGCATCCTTCCAATTCCTACCCATGTCCCATTATCCATCGTTCAATCTATTTGTCGGAGATGAGACTCATTTTTCCATACCCAAGTGGAACTTGCGGGAGTTTTTACCGCCTATACACACACCATCATGATAACGACATCGATGGATCCCCAATCACCCCCACCTAGTGATGATACGTGGATCCGCAAGAGTATTTTCTTTACTCGTTGTACCGCAAAGGGGAGGCTATGTATAATGATTATTGACGACAGAGCTAGTGATAAATTAGTTACAGAAGAGATAATAGATAAATTGAATCTTCCCATGGAGTCATTGACCACCCTATATCGTATTGGGTGGTTGGGTAGTGGAGCCACACTTGGCCATAATCGATAGTGTCGAGTACCCTTTTCCATTGGGGACTACCTTGATGAGATTTTATGCTCCGTGAAGGATATGCAAGTGTGCCACCTTTTGGGTAGACCATGGCATTTTGGTCATCGTACCATGCATGATGGTCGAGCTAACACGTATTCCTTTATGCACGAGGGAAGAGACTCTCTCTTTCGTTTCGTGCAACCGTTATCGATGTCACGACCCTCCGCTCTAGTAGTCTTACATGAAGATTAGCCATAAACACTGCGGATACGGAGTCGTGCTATGCTCTTATCAGTTCCATTATCACCTCAGAGGCGTCTAATTCGTATCGAATATTGCATTTTATTATCCTCGAACTTATGCATTTTAGCACCCTCGGGTACCTTAATTCCTATATATATGATCATTAACCATAAAACCTCATTTTTATATGTTAACCTATTATATGAGGTTCTAATTGGGTTTTTGAAGGTACTTAGGTGCTTGGCGTGAAGTTCGGTCGCTTTTCGAAAAAGTTCTGCTGATTATTACAACTTCAGGGGCATTTTAGTAATTTCAGCATTTAGGTTTTAATCCCAAACCCTTCTCGAAAATTTAAGCCCTTTGATTTCTCTTCGCGTGGCCATCGATGGTATATGATTACGATGTATAATGAAGGAGTTATGGCATTTTTAGGATGGTTTTACTTCAAATTCACACTCAAGGGCACATTCAAGGGCATTTTAGTCATTTCATATTTTTTGGCCTAATGTCTTCTTGGTAGACCTCTGAGTATCTTCACGTAACCTCCAATCGTTCCTAATTCAGAGTTATAACAAAGGAGTTACGGCATTTTTTGTAAAGTTGGACAAAGCTGCAGAATTGCAGACCTGTAGGGGAGAATCGATTCGGTTAGGGACAAATTGATTTGCCTTGCATAGAAAGTCCACAAATTTTTAATTTTAAGTTGGTTTTTGGTGGGGTATTTATTTGAAAACATTCTTTTAAGTTAGGAGATTTTTTTAAGACTAAGGGCGATTTATTTTAGGTTAGATTTTGGGGATTTTTATTGGGAGCTTTCCCTATCCTCTCTTTGGGTTCATACCCACTTTGTAAGTATACTTTACAATTCATTGTCTCTTTCAACTTATTTAAGCTTTGTGACATAGTTTTCCATACTTTTCAGTAATTTCCATGTGTAGTTAATTATTTGTGTTAATTTAATTCCTTGTTTGCTTTAATTAATTAGTTGCTTTAATTTAGGTTTTCATAATGTTGAGCGGCTAAAGTAAATTAGGTTGTGTCGATTGAACTCACCGAGGGTTAACGAGTTGCTTTGGTGATGGATTTTATCCTTTTAATTCGATTGTGTTATCCTTGTTATTACGTCTAGTAGATTTAACGGGGTATATGACGTATGCCCTGTATTTACGACCTTGCATATATAATTTTTGGTATATTTATTGACACCAAAATCATTTTAGTCTCTTATACGAAATTAAGGGTGTGACAACTATTAATTTAATTAATCGACGAAACGAGACGCGAGATGTGATTTAATTGGGACAAGTAGCTTTTTATATATAAGAACGATTTCATGCATTAATGTGTGTGTGTGTGTGTGTGTGTGTGTGTGTGTGTGTGTGTGTATTATTACATGTGCACATAGGCATAATGTGTTAGAGTCTTTTTTCTACCGTTCGATTCTATATTGCATTGTTGTATTTACCACTAGGCATTCGGCTCATTCCCTCTTATTTGTTATGAAAGGTTGTGTGCGGTTCCATATTTTGAAAGGGTTGTACAAGAAAGTAACCTTTTATTCTACGTTAGTAGCTCTGAATGCCTGGACTTCGAGGACACTTTCCACCGGTCCCACACGTAGCTTGATATGAATTAAAATTTCATGCTAAACAAGTGAAAAGTTAATGAAATAAATTCGGTCCAGACAGGGTTGACCCACGAATAACCCATAAATTCGGGTTGGAGCTTTACAAATGGTATCGGAGCTCTAGGTTCAAGGTTATTTTCGGTAGAGCAAGTGTCCAAGTTAGTTTCCATTAAAAGTTCTCGACGCTTCAGATTTAGATGTGCTAGTAATTTTAATTTACGAGTGTCTGTGAAAACCATTAATGGTGACACCGCGGTTTTTAGTGTGAGGTACACTTATGTCAACTTTTGATGATGTGAGAAGCCTTTTGAGGTGTTAATAAAGACAAATGTCATCGATTTCTTAGATATGGATATTGTTTAAGGTCAACTGTGGAGATTAGGTGACTATAGTGGCATATCTAAGAAGTATTAACTCCATAAGGACGCATTAGGTTCCTTAGTTAGGAACTCGTGGTTAGTTAACAGTGATGATGCAATTAGGAAAACTTAATTCTTGGGGTAGTGTCATGCTGTAAGTATTTAACAAGTCAATAGGCATATAGACCCGTGTCGGTCATTACTTGAGGATGTGTACTTAGGACTTAGTCGATAGGATACTACCATTGTAGATGAGTGCCTTGGTAATTGTCAATATATATATGTCATGATGTGATTTACGAGCCATTGATGGTAAGTGCGTTACGTGTGTAAAATGATGAATTGAAGTGGCGTAGGAGTGAAACTTAGGTAGTCTTCCATGATGTGGTTTGGAGAATATGGTGCGACATTTAAGGAATAACATCCCTTTTTGACGTCGATAGTGGGGACTTAAATGCTTATAGGTTGTACACGACGTCCTATATCCTGCCAGAATCCTTAGTAGTGTCAACTTGTGGTTTAATATGTTATACATGGCATCAACCATTTGAAGGAAGTTTTCAGACCTTTCATTAGGTCTCTAGGAGAAGGTCGTAGGTTAGACCTATGCTAATGTTTTAAACAAAAGGGAAGTAAGGTTTTTATCTAAATAATGTAACCCGTTTTCAACTGCTTAAGTAATGACTAAACGTGAAGAGGCTTCTATATGAGAGGCTAACTTTAGCAGAACTCCTGCTTTGTCAGTGTTCTGTGAAAAATAGACTTTTTTAGTCCTTGTTCAATATCCATTTTGAGTGAGGATTCCTTGAAAAGGGTTTTTTTCTTATTTAATAAGGAAATTATCTACTCCACCCGACCCATAAGATCAATTGCATCTGGCGTATTTGGGAAAAGAAGTCGACTTGCTGTGACGCTTTGAGGTGTTTAAAGATTAAATTTTTCCATATGTGGAAACTTGTAGTCTAGTATCCTTTTGAGTACTTAATAGTCACGATATGGATATTAGGAAATTGGTAGAGCGTATCTGCTATGAGGAAATAATGAGTGATGAAATCTTATCCAGATTTTGGTAACTTTTACATTGAGGTATGATGGTGTCCTTAGGGAGCCATTAATTTCGGTGTCATGGAGTGCAAGTGTTTTAATGATGATCATATTGAGGGTCATGCGATCTCAAGTTATTATTCAATTTCAAAGGAGTCGAGCTGTGTTGACCTTGGTGATGTCATCCATTTTAGTATAAATAGGTGATGAAACCTTCTAAGAGAAATTTGAGATTAGTGTCATGATTGGGCATAATACTCATTTGTCATAAGATGACTAGTGAAGAAAGTGTCATACTTAATTTTAATGAGTAAAAATGCATTGGAGACTTAGATTGATGATGTCATGTTAAGGACTTGAGAATAACAACCCAAATGGGATATCGAAGTACAATTAGGGTATCAACAACATAAGTTAGAATAACCCTAGAAGGGAAATGACTAGTTCTTGGCACGTCTTTCCAAACCAATATGGATTAGGAGGTATAGACATGTGTAGTACTTTCTATCCTTGTAGTGATAAATGAAGACCGGTGTGGCTTCCATGTAGATTCAGTTTGGGGAGAAATTTTATATAGGCATAGTGACGACCTTGTGTCGTTGGAGGTTATAATAAGGTTAGTGTTCAGCCTAGTTAGGCATTGCCTAAGGAGATGTTTGGGATACGATCACCATATGATAAGGTGAACAATGGCTTAGTCATGTTAAATTGGTCACGATATCTCGTTGACTAGTGATTCGTATCGAACATTGCATTTATTTACCTATTTTTCTTATAAATTTTAGCTCCATTAGGTACCTTAATTCATATATATATGATCATTAACCAGACAACCTATTTTATGTATGTTTATATGCTTTATAAGGTATAATTGAGCTTTTGTAGGTATTAAAATGCTTAGCGTGAAGTTTGGTCGCATTTCGAAAAAGGTCTGACATCAAGGGAACATTCAAGGGAATTTTAGTCATTTCATCATTTGGTTTTTTTCCTAATATCTCCTGTATGTGTTATCCCTCTGATTTATCTTCACGTAGCCTCCAACCGTGCCTAATTTCGATTTATAACGAAGAAGTTACGGCGTTTTTCCTATGTTGATCCAAGATGAAGAATCAGACATGTCTTAGGCGAATCGATCCGCCCATTTGGGGGGAATCAATTCAGATTGGACTAGTATTGGATATTCCTTATAGACAAATTGATACGGATCCTACAACAGAATCAATTTGGGCCTGTAGATTTTAGCTTTATGATTTGCATGTTTTCCCTTAGGGTTTTGTTTAAATAGATTTTTGTTCTCATTTGTTTAGGACATTAATTTTTTAGTAGTTTAGAGAGTTTGGGGGTTGGTATCTCTTTTTATCTTCTCTCTCGCTTTTCTAGGGTTTCTTTCAGTTTCTATGTAAGTTCCACATTTAAACTTCTTCCCTATTTAATCTAGTTTCATTTCTTTAATTTTTTTCCCTTTGTTATCTAGATTATTGCTTTATCAATTAGTTGTTGTTTGTTAATTAGTTGTATTCATTTTTTAATTTGTTGTATTTGTTGTTTTAATCGTGCTTATTATCTAGTTAAAAGTTTGGGATCATATTTCCTCCATTAATGGGTATCGAGCTTTGAAATCTAGGTTCTGGATTGAAACGTTTTTAATTGAAACCTCATGTATTAAAATAATAATATTAGGCATTTAACTTCCTTCTTCATGCAACGATAGAATTGATAGAGATATTGAAACTTTAATCCATGCGTGACCATTTTCGATCGAAAGTTTAATCTCGCATTTTTAGGTTAGGTCCCTTCATGTGTGATGTTTATAATCATTTGAATATGCTTGGTTAGTTGTGTGTTCAGACCAAATTCCTTAATACGTGTTGTTGGCCCATGGAGGGGATGTGATCTTAATCTCGTTTTTTTAATCTTTATTTAGTTTTAATTGCATTGTTAACTTCTTCTTTTGTCCTCTTTGTACAATCACTGATATCATCTTTTACATTTTCCCCTTTTCCAAGTGTTAAATCAATTTAATTAAAAAAAATTAATTCCATGTGGATTCGATCCCTACTTTCCACTACACTTTCTTTTATAGTGTACCAAGTTGTGGTATCTTTTTGTATAGGACGTAAACACCCAACGACAAGTTTTGAATACGAAGTTAACACCTCATCAACTAAAAGTAAGTACAAGGTCAGCGTTGACAAAGACTTTGGCATTCATCAACCGAAATGGTTCTTGCTTATCGAGGATGAAATGAGGAGGAGTTACTCTTAAGGATGGAAGTACAGCTTTTGACTTCCCCAAAAGGATAATAGTTATTGTTTTACAATCTTCTCGCATTGATGAACGGTTCGTGATCCAATTCGTTTCGACTGATGACCCAAACTAGGGTGTATGTCTAGGCTAGGATCTAATGAGAATGTCTAGGAGGAGTCGTAGACTTTAAATCATATGGCATAGGTCTGAACTTTATGAACTGTAGTTCGTTACATGTGGTTGGGATTATCTCGGAACATTCGTTCGTTCATTCTTATTTGTTGTGTTCTTTCGGTTCTGGTCATCGAGGGTTGTGTTCTTTTAGTTTTGGTAGTTAAGGATTGTGTTCCTTCGATTTCGATGATCTGATATTATTATGTGTTCGGCCACGACACGGCATGGCTCAGTATGAGTGCAGATGGACCTAGTGTGGTCATTGCAGCACATAAATTGAGTGCGCTCTTGTTTGAAATGTCCTTTTGTTTTGCACAAGTTTCGTGTATGTGTGGTTGCACGTTTCGCCTCATAGTTTACTCGTAGTACCGCTTTCCTTAGGGATAGCGATCTTATGGATTGGTCGATATGACGGTTAGCTGCTTTAGTTGTAAAGAGTAGGATTATGACTTGAGGATCTAGTAAAGTGTTAGAACTCAAGGAAAAATAACATGTAATGTTGTTTTGCCACAATGGGTAGATTGATGTAATACTCAGGTGAGTGTTCCATACTTGGATGCCTGGAGTGGTCCTAATTTCATACAAGGATCTTATAGAAGGTATTAGTCGGACGCACGATTGGTGACTTAGTTGGAATGTCGCTCCTCAGAGTGAGAGACCAGCGACGCGAGGTTGGTGTCAAGTTTAAGTGAATTTATGTGGTCAGGATGACAGAAAATTCAAGGAGACTCGGAATATATAGTCCTAATAATGGAAATAACTTACGATAAGGGATTGGGTGTTAGTTGTATGTCTTTTTACCCTTGGATGAATGTCGATCACTAGAGAGTGGTGCCCCGGTATATGTACTGGTATGCCTTGGGTGTTAGCAAGGAGGACCTAAGATTTGGTTGTGTGTGATCATCGAGCAAGTGGAGACTCGAGGACTATTATGTGATGTAACACCCCGTATTTTTAATAATTTTTAAATGTGGGATTAATTAAAAATTAAATATGGAAAATTAATTGATAATTAATTCGAAATAAAATAAATATTAATTAGCGAGATAAGGGTTAGTATTTATTGATGTGAATTATATTCAACATTACTAAGTTAGTAAAGTAATATGTGATTACGAATTTATTAAAATATCGCGAGTGAAAAATACGACAATTAAAATAATTAAGTCGGGACGCGCGTGTCAGTCGTGTCGAAACTCAATTAATGAGATAGAAAGTAATTAATTTTTAAGTAATCCTAATGGTCATTTTGAGTGAGCCTAAGTGTCCGAAAGGATCGAGATAGTCAGAAAAGTCTACCCAGGTGTTTAGTTTGGGTCCTGGGCAATTTTAGGCTAAACCGACATCTCGGGAGGGCATTTTGGTCATTTGTATTTTTAGGGTAATGTAACCTACGAATTCCTAAGTAAAATATATGATAAGAGAAGTAAAGTTTGTTGAGATATGGGAGAAACAAAGAGAAGTTACAGAGAAACCATAAGAGGAAGAGGCGAGGAGTTATAAAGGCTGGGACCACCATTCCTACACCTTCTGCACCACTGACACCGTTGGAGCATAGATCAGAAAGATAGGAACATTAATATATTCATCTTCTTCAGAGGATCAGACCTTCATATTAGGGGTGGAAATTTTTGGAACAAAACGATAACACGGCACGAAATGAAAGGAAATTGACACGATCTTTCGTGCTCGGGCTGGGTTTTTGGACTCGCTAACGGGTCATGTCATGTTCATGTCTAATTTCTGCCACGAAATTGACCCGATAAGGACACGATAGTGACATAATTAAGCACAAATTATAAATCATATATATACCCACTATTGACCCCCCATTTAAACCCATGATCAACCCACTATTTAGACCCACTATTTTTAAATTCCTCCATAACTGGTCTAATCGTGTCCAATCGTGTCGTGTTAGGTCGGATCTAATCATTTCCAATTGAACCGCATTTACTTATCATGTTATCGTGTCATGTCGTGTTTTTAACATGTCGTGCTAGGGTTAAAGAAAAAAAAATGCTATCGTGTCGTGTCGTGTTCGGGTCCATTGGATTCTTATCGTGTCGTGTCCGGTCATGTGAAAACACGACCCGTTGACTCATTTTTCCACCCCTACTTCATGTTGAGGCAAGTGTTTAATCTTTCAAAACTATAGCATGTATGATATCCATGTTAGTGTAGGATGTATCATATAAGAAATTTGTATATTTTGGTTAAATTGGAAGACTTAAATCATAATCTTGTATTGGAATTTGATATAGAATTGAACCTTCGATATATGTAACATGAAACCCACGAAATTACATTGATTCTTGATGAAGAAATATGAGTTTTAAATTAGTTCTTAAATGAAAGTGTTGAATTAGGGGTTTTCATAATTTACTTGGGACTAAATTGATTAATGGATGATTGTTGATGAATTCATGATTCTTGTACGTTAGAAATCATTCATATATGTTGGTACAATATTTGAAGTAATTGGTTGGGAGTTTGGGAATGTTTAGTGAACGTTTTGATGATTAAAAATGGTGAAACCTGTAGGAAAAACAATGCAGAATTTGAGACTTGTAGGTGGCGAATCGAATCGGCTCGTGGCCAAATCGATTCGGCAAGAGAATCGATTCGGACCAGGCCGAATCGATTCGGTTTCTTAGTGACAATTTCCTCCTTTTATTTTGTATCTTTGGGGGAACGTTTGGTATTCAATCATGGGACTTATTTTTAAACATAATGAGAATATATTGAGATACCAGTAGGCCTAGGTGGGATTCGGGCTTAGTCCTAAAAGGGGGAATTAAGGTCAAACTTAATTAAGATTTATCAAGGAAAATACCTAATTTAGAGAATAATTCGAATCGTGGGGATTCGAGGGAAACGATGACTTAGACCAGTAGGATATAGTAACTTTACCTACTGATATTATGTGACAAATATTAAGTACACTTCGGGTGGAGAGAAATACTCTAGATCATGCGATAAAAGGAAAGTTGGAATTAAATTATATGTAGGATATTCGGGAGATAAATATACTACGTATAAGACTTGTGATACGGGATGTGTGTATACCTATATCAATGATATAATATATAGGTGGGGGAAATACCTATTATATGATTTCTTATGTGTATGACATACCTATGCTACTTGCTATCGGGGAAGAGGCTTCGCGTCGTGGACGGTCTTTTAGGCTTGTACCCTGAATATATAACCTTGGAGACGTACTATCTGAGAGTGCGATAGTTCAATGGTTGAATGGGAGTGTAGGTATGTGCGTGAGCCATTTGGTTGGGGACTATGTTCGCCTCCAATATATGTGATTTGTATTTATGGTTCGAGGGAGACACCGAACCAATAATCCTTTATAGAGTGCGATATGTACGAGGGCATGATAGCAGAGTATGATTGCACCACAACTGAGTCTAGAGGTGTCGTATTAGTATATATATGTGATAGAGTGATGATTATATATATATCAGTACTTGTGATATGTTCTACTGTGTGAACTTAGTAGATAAGATGGATAGTGAAATCTAAGTAAACACTTAACTTTAAATGAGAAAACTCTCTCACTCGAGATAAAAAAATGTGAAAATATTCATTAACATATTACGTGGGAAATACGGGTAGTTATTATGGGATAATAGATTTGAAAATTAATGACCTTGAACTAGTTAGGCGTGATAGTAATAACTATAATGGTTTAGCAGTACGTTAGGCGTGCACACCAGTTGAGAGGTGAGATTTCTCAAGAGAGAGCCCGCATAACTAATATGAATATAATATCTACTTTTAAGCATTTTTAAATACTTGCTAAACTGTTTTAAAATATTTTCACTCGGGCTCTGACCCATTTCTTGTAAATCTATTTTCTTTGTGCGATCTATTTTAGGTGTCCAGTCACAAGGATGCCAGACGTAGGCTATTGGATGATTTGACATGCTGCAACAATTATGGAAGATGTAGGTCCTTGTTATTAGATGCCTCCACTCTTATCCATTCAGTTCCTGATTTAATTATTTCAGTTAGGGCATCTTGCCTATTCTCAGTTATTATTTATTTCAGAGAGATATTGTACTCCTTTATTTCAGTTTGATGGGATTCAGTTTATTATAGATTATTGTATTTGAGACTTTTTAACTGTAATGTTTATTCCATTATTATCTATTCAGTCAGATGGTTTCTCATTTATTATTGTTTTATTCATTGGTACGGTGAATGGAGCAAATGGTTTAAATTGTTGGATAATACATAAATGATTAAATGTTTCTGGCACTAGCTTAAGTAATTAGTAGGTGATAAAAAAACAAATGTTTTTTGACAGTGATGCTAAGAATGAACCAACTGGATATTCTGATTTAATTTAACAAAGGACTGATCACCCGATATTTAATTAGGCGGGGTGTCACATGTGACTTTGATGTCTATCCAGATGGTGAGCATTAAAATATGTTACATGTCGAGTTCTTTGGTGACAATCCTTTGTAAAAGGAAGTATGATGACTTTTCAGTGATTAAGGATTTCGATGACCTAACCTTGAAAGATCTATGACTTAGAATAAGACATGATAACCTCCAGGAACTTGTGAAATTGATGGATTAAGAATTTTGAGGATGAAATTCCCTAAGGAGGGGAGAATGTAACACCCTCCCACGTGATTTGAATATACCCATGTAAAATTGGTGACATTACGTGACCTAATTTGGTCTTAGACTTTGTAAGATGAATTATGGGTCAAATTTGAGTAATATAGTGATATTGGTGCAATTAATTGGATTTGAATTGGCCTTATATTTAATTTGGAGAATTTACATTCGTCGAACTAGATTATGGGTCGTTCGAATAAGATCTATCCTTCATTCGAACAACCTTCCAACAACCATCCAATGATCCATCCATGTCTAGAAAATCCCCTCTTGTTATAACCTCGTTCTAAGTACGCTCGAGCGAGATCCAATTTAGTTCGAATGAGACTACAAAAATCATATTCTACATATACATAAAATGTTGTCAAATTCTTGACCATTGGATTAAAACACGTGTTAGGCTCCCACAACAGCAGATCAACTCAAGGCCTGCGTTCTTGGGCATTCTAGGGATTTAACCCCGAAGGGTTTGGGGGTATTTAAAGGGTCATTTTAACCCATTTTATCCAGACTCTCTCTCTCTCTCTCTCTCTCTCTCTCTCTCTCTATATATATATATATATATATATATATATATATATATATATATATATATATATATATATATATATATATATATATATATAAACATATAAACACTAAATTCTTGAATGTTTTACTCATTAACACTCATTAAACTCTCTGGAGTTAACATTCTTTTCAAGTTGAAAATCTCTTTGTTTCATTACTTTCTTTAGTAAGAGAACCATTTGACATTTTGAATACTACTTTGCAAGAAAACGTCATTTTTCCTTTTATTTTCACATGTAGTCTTGAAATACTCACTTATCACATTATCTATACTTATTCACACACTTCAAGGGCCAAAATTTCTATTTTTATGATTCATGTTAAAACCCCTTAAAATCTTCATTAAACTTGTCTATATGTTCATTACCAAATCACTATAAGTACATATATATAGGAAAAGGAATTTTAAGTCCAAAAATCCCATTAAATGGGTTTAACACATGGTTCATTTTAGAAATTTTCTAATATTTACAAAACATGCTTTGACATTTTTATTTTTTCAAAACTTGAATAAATGCATATATTCATAAAATATCTTCAACGAGATAAATATGATTTCAAACATTTTATACCATAAAATGTTTAAATACCAAGTTTTCTTCAAATATATTATTTTACTCAAAACTCTTGAAATCATTTGTAAACCATTTTACACAACCATAAGAAATAACCTTCTTATCATATATGCATTTTACTCTTACAAACTCTAACTAAAAGACCAATACTATAGAAAATAGAGTTCTTAAGCTAAAGAGTAGATTTTTCCACCTCAAAGATGCCTTAAACATGGTTGGATGGAAAAAGAAGGTAATATCAACCTTCCACCTCCTTATGTGGCCTCAAGGAGGTTGCCTAGCTCCATAAGCATGATCTATTAATGCTCCATGAAAACCCCCTTCAAACTACATAATTTCTTGTTTCTTTGCTCTCCAAAACCCCCCCAATAACTTCTTTATAAATCAATATCTTTCCCAATAGTAATGCATATGGGTTTTATAGGCTTAAATGTGGTAGAATATAATGTAAATATGGTGGTTTAGGGTGGAAGGGTGGTGGTTCTAGGGTAAGGGGTGGTGGTGGAGCTTTAAGTGTTAGAGAGAGAGAGAGAGAGAGAATATGATTGAAATGGGTTAAAATTGGCCAAAGCACCCTTAAAATACCCCCAAAATCCTTAGTGGTTAAATCCCTAAAATGCCCAATAACACATGCCTCGAGTTGATCTGTTATTGTGAGATCTTGACGCGTGTTTTAATCCAATGATCAGAAATTTGATAGCATTATCTAAATTTGGGGAATCTAATTTTTGCAGTCTTGTTCGAACGATAACTACTATCTCATTCGAATGTATTTCGAACGAGATTCTAACAAGAGTGAATTTTCTAGACAGCGATGGGTCATTGGAAGATTGTTTCAACAAAGGATGGATCTCATTCGAATGGCCCATAATTTCGTTCGAACGACCCTAAATTATCCAAATTAAATATAAGGCCATTCAAATCTAATTAATTGCACCAAGGCCACTATATTACCAAAATTTAACCCACAGTTCAACTTACAGAGTCTAAGGCCCAATTGGGTCACCTAATGTGATCAATTTTACATGGTTACGATCAAAATCATGGAGACAGATGTTACAGATACATGTTGAACCTCTACGTTTATATTCTCCATCTATTCATGTATACACATACAACTCATGATAAAATGGAGGTTTATTTATATTTGTTATATTTTTACAAAGTTAAGTATACCATTATATAGTTAAATTTGTAATTTAGTTCCTCTAATAAATAGTCTTAATATGTAGTGTTTTGTATTTATTTTAATTATTTATACTTTTTACAAAATATTATAAAATGATTGTTCATTATGTGGATTGCATGCTAGTTAGAGTAGTGTACATAACCACACTCGGATCACGCCCCAATTGTTTGAACCAATTAGAAAAAGTCTCCATAATTTGAAACTTCCCAAGCCTTATGCAAACTTTCATGATAACCGTGAAATCTTGGGGTGCTAAACTGATATCTTATTTCTACCCAAAGACCTTCCAATAAGGCGAAAATAAGCGGTTATCTATCTGGATTCTTGCGAGCTCCAATATTAGCTTAGCATAAATTGTGGGTTCGAACATTCTATTACCATCCTTAGCAGCTAAGAGAAGATTCCAAGCAAGTTTTAAGCTTCCCCCTATAATGCCTCATATACAATTTTTTTGGCCAACCTAATGAAATTGTCCTGATTAAAGGGAATTTTTAACTCGCGAGAACTAGCCAAAACTTGTACAGTGGAAGTAAGGATCCGGTCATCTAGGAAGAATTGGGATTATTTTTTAGCCTGATAGAGTACGTCAAGAGCTCTTTCAGGAAGACCCGTGTAACCCAACTCTATAATGGTTATGGAGATGGAGCCTTTTCAAATAAATGGGGCTTGTTTATTGAGAATTGCGTAGACATGTAGGTGAGGAGGAGGGATTTTAATCTTTTTATCTAGATCAATCAAGAAAGTTGGGGTTTTGTAGAGTGCAGTAGAAGAATAAAACGTAAGGAAATGGGAGTGGAAGAGGCCTTTACCTCTTCAATTTTTTAGGTTTTTGAGGAACCCTCCCTTTATACGAAGCCATTAATGTAATGAATGGTGATTTTCTTCGAAACCATAAATACAATAAAAAATTTAAGTTTTTACGGTCTAATCCATTGACTAGACATTTTGGACATTTTAACCTGGTCAAACAAATTTTAAATGATTAGGTCCATATAAATACCTCTTTCAGTCATTTCAGTCATTTTGTTATCACTGACCTAATCAGCGAGTGACATGTCCTCTAATAACCTATGATATTTTTTTTTCTTTTCACTTCTCTTCAACCAGTTTCGTTCTCTCTAAGAAAGAATTTTTTCAAAGACTATAATGCATAAATTTTAACCTATATTTACCTGTGTCATAATTCAATCATTTGTAAGTTTGTACTTGTTATCAACAATTGTTTACATGTCGATCACTTACAATATGTGTATGTATTTGGTGTTGATGCAATCGAATCATTGTAATTGTGTAATGTATGTGATGGAATAACTTCAATATTAAATGATTTGATGGTTTTTTAACCTACATTTACCTGTGTCATAATTCGATCATTTGTAAGTTTATACTTGTTATCAATAATTATTTTACATGTCGATTAATTACAATAAGGGTGTGTATTTGATTTTGATTCAATCAAATCTTTGTAATTGTGTAATGCATGTGATGGAATAACTTCAATATTAAATTGTTTGATTGTGTGTTTTGTAAATTTATATGAATATGTTTTGAATGTGTATTATATGTATTTGGTTTCAATTCAATGAAATCATTATAATTGTGTAATGCATATGTTGCATTAACTTCAATATTGATTGTATTTGGTTTTTATTCAATCAAATCATTGTAATTATGTAATGCACGTGATAGAATAACTTTAATATTGAATGAATGATTTCATTGTTTGTTTTGATAACGTCTTTTGTAAATTTATATGAATATGTTTTGACTGTGTGTTGTATGTATTTGGTTTATATTCAAAGAAATCATTGTAATTGTTTAATGTGTGTGCTGGAATAACATCATTATTGACTTAATGATTTGATTGTGTGTTTTGATAATTTATTTTATAATTTTATATGAATATGTTTTGACTATGTGTTTTGATGTTTAAACATAAATAATCAAAATATTGTGTTTTGATTTTCTAACAGGATGTGTATGTATATGTTTTGATTGTGTGTTCATGCGTGCATATACTTTGAGCTATAGTGTTGTGTCATAAAGCATAAAGTACACACATATGTATCTATCTCGTAACAAAATTGCAGTAAAGTACACGTATAAAGATATAAAGTACACATGAAATTGTACTGCTTTATTCTATATTATTTGTTTTGAATGTATTTTGGCAATTTGCTAATGTGCATTTACTTTGTTACTTAGTTTTGTGACTTAATAGACTTATCATGTTATAATTGGGCATGTATTTGTGGGTCCGCGTTAGCGACTTTAATCAATCTTGACCTTTAACAAAGTACACGCATATGTATCTAGCTCACAAGAAAATTGCAGTAAAGTACATGCATAAAGATATAAAGTACATGTGATATTGTACTACTTTATTCTTTATTTTTTTGTGTTTTGACTCTATTTTGACAATATGTTAATGTGCATTTATTTTGTTACTTAGCTTCATGATTTAATAGATTTATCATGTTTTAATTGGGAACATGTTGGTGGATCCGCACTAGCGGCATTAATTAATCTTGACCTTGGACAAAAGTACACAAATATGTATATAGCTCGCAAGAAAATTGGAGTAAAGTACACGCATAAAGGTATAAAGTACATGTGAAATTTTATTGTTTTATTCTCTGTTGTTTGTGTTCTGAATGTAATTTGGCAATATGTTAATGTGCATTTACTTTGTTACTTAGTTTCATGACAGTAGTATTAATTGGGCATGTGTTTGTGGGTACGCTAGTAGTATTAACCAATCTTAACCTTGGACAAAAGCACACAAATATGTATATATATCACAATAAAATTGCAGTAAAGTACATGCATAAAGATATAAAGTACGCATGAAATTGTATTGCTTTATTCTGTGTTGTTTGTGTTGTGAATATATTTCGGCAATATGTTAATGTGCAAGTACTTTGTTACTTAGTTTCATGACTTAATAGACTTGTCATGTTATAATTGGGCATGTGTTTGTGGGTCCTTATAAGCGGCATTAACCAATCTTGACCTTTAACAAAAGCATTTTTATTTTTTCATTTAATGCAGGTCATAATGGAAAGTTGTAGGATTGTGAGGTTTGTTATTTGGATAATATGGTTTGCATTGAAATATTTGAGTATAGCTCGTTAGATTTAATATGCAATGAGATATGTAGCAATTTTACTGATTCGAAAATTGGATCTTTTTCATTGAAGTACTCCTTTGGAGATGGAAAGTCGGTTCATGTTGGTTTATGATAAAGATGTTCGTTATATGTTGCGATCTCAAGTGATTGTCAAAACTGATTTTATTTGGATATATGTCATTAATTCACCAGCTTTTCCCACTAATACAATTCGCAAATAGGTTGAATGCACTTATAGAATTCGTGAATGGGTTGACCGCACTTATACAATTTGCGAGAGGGTTGAATGCAGTGGTAAAAGTAGAGAAATTGTATATTGTATATCATCAACCACTACAATTGATATTAGTAGTGGTGTTGAAATTGTTGTTTATATTGGAGGTGTGGAGTCGAGTATGTCAAAAGTTTATCTCTCCAATGATTAGAAGACATATATTAGTCATGGAGAGTAGTTTTTTGAAGGAGGTGTGGTTGAGTTTCAAGATAAATTACGAAAGTATGATGCTGAGGTTGCTTTCAAGTATATGTCCTTAAAGAATGATAAAACTAGGGTGACAACATAGTGCTTTAAAAGGAGTACTGAGAATTGCATGTGGTGAATTCATGCTGCATTATCGGCAATAAATGGTTACTTTTATCATAGT
Organism: Sambucus nigra; assembly: GCA_949130495.1. NCBI lineage: Eukaryota > Viridiplantae > Streptophyta > Magnoliopsida > Dipsacales > Adoxaceae > Sambucus > Sambucus nigra. The sequence goes on along the minus strand of OX422221.1, from coordinate 530,908,769 downwards.
GCTTTAAATGGTTACTTTTAAGAAGTTTGAACAATGAGCATACTTGTAGGGGTGTCTATCATAGTCCGTTAAGCAAAATGATGGAATCCAAGTTGGTTTTGACATTGTTGGTTGATGGGCTTAGGGATAAACCATTACTGATTCCAATTGATATAGTCACAGATATGAAGAAGAACTACGGTCTTGATATAGGTTATCATCATGCATGGCGTGGGAAATAGATGGTTATTGTTGAGTTGCATGGTGATGAAAAGGTTTTCAAAACATTAATAAATGACTATGTTGAAATTCTGTTGCAGTATAATCCGAGATCGCATTGCATTCTTAACGTGGAACCGGAGAGTAAATTATTCAAGGGAATTTTTTTAATGTTTACAGGATCCATTGATGGATTTCAGTACTGCAGGGTTATTTTGTTTCTTAATGCTGCCTTTTTTAAGATCCACTATAGTGTAAAGATTTTTTCGACAACTGTAAAGAATGGGAACAATGGTAAATATGAAGTATTCAAGTTTACTTTACACTACTATGCATTTACTTTGGCATTATTTGTTTGTTCTTTAGACAGAATAGAAAGTACACGCATAATATTACAAAGTATACGTGAACATGTACTTGTACTTTATAATGTTATGCTTACTTTGAGATTCTGTGTTTGTTAATTGCAAATAACCCAAAGTACACGTGAACTTCTATTTTATTACGTACTTTGTAATGTTATGCATGTACTTTGGGATTCTTTGTTTGTTATGGGTAAACAATGCAAAGTACACGCATAACATTATAAAGTACACGTGAACTTCTATTTACATTTTATGTGTACTTTATAATGTTATGTGTGTACTTTGAGATTGTTTATTTGTTATGGTCGAACAACGCAAAATATATGCATAACATTACAAAGTACACGTGAACTTTTGTTTACATTTTACTTGTACTTTGTAATATTATGCGTGTACTTTGGGATTCTTTATTTATTATGGGCAAACAAAGTAAAGTACACGCATAACATTACAAAGTACATGTATAATATGCTTTTTCTTTACATGTCTTAATCCATAAACATTCAAACAATCTTCACATACAAATGTTAAAATATATTTACTCTTTTGTATATCCTACGTGTTGAATGGTTCGCGCTAGCGGCACCATTTTTTGAGTGCATCGTATAATCTGCATTTACTAATGTTAAAATATATTTATTCTTTTGTATAACTTACATGTTGTATGGTACGCGCCAACGACACCATTATTAGAGTACATAATTTATTTGTTCCTAATATATTTCATTATGTTTTGGAGACTTTATCCTCTTGCATAAGTTATTATTGATTCGGAGACGGAGGATAACTGGATGTGGCATTTTTTCTTGATATATTTGATTATGTTTTGGGGCCTTTATCCTCTTTCATATGCTGTTATTGATTTAGAGACTGAGGATAATTGGATGTATCGTATCATTAATTTGTATGATGCACTAGATCATCAAGATCGTAATATCACATTCATATCCGATCGGAACAATGGACTTATTGAAGCTATTTATAAGGTCTTCTCGATGTTTTCACATTCCTATTGTATACATCATTTACAAGGAAATATAAAGGAGAGAATACAGGCAAATTGTGGAAACTTGTGAAAGAAGATTGTGAAAAATTTCATGCGTTGTGCATATGATGTATCGGTTGATGAATTTCACAAGAACATTGATGCCCTGAAGAAGGAAGGTGCAGCTAGTGTTGTTGATTTCCTTGATAATTTGCCTCTAAAGAATTGGTAATGTGCATATTTAACCAAAAAATATTATGGTGACATGGCGTCAAGTGTTGTAGAATCATTCAACTCTTGGATCTTAGAGGAAAGGTATTTACCGATAGTGAATATTCTATACAAAATGATGATCAAGATTATGAATTTCAATGCAAACAAACTTGTTGAATCTGAAACATGGTCAAAGGAGTTGTCTCCTATTTTTAGTAAATTACCTGACTAATAATTGGAATAAAAGTAGACATTGGAATATTGGTCGTTCAAGTCAGCATGTATTCGAAGTTCCTTCAGATGTGCGAGCAACTGTTGAATTAGAACAAGGACTTTTCTCCAGTAAGAGTTGGTAGCTATGATGATTTCCATGTTCTCATATTTTTTCCATTATATGGAGGATAGGTTAGGTGGAAATATTTATGATCATATTGAGGATTACTATAAGGTTTCTTTCTACAAAAAATCATACTCATCCCCTATAGGTCCTCTTCCTGATTTGATGTCCCTAAACATTCCATTACCTGAAAATCCAGCAGTCCTTCCTCCATTAATAAAGAGACCAACATGCAAGCCAAGAAATAAGAGAATAAATTATGTTGGTAAGGTCACAGTTAGGGAAGTTATTTGCTCAAATGTAAAAAAACGGGTCATTATTGGTCCATATGTAAAGAACCAATTTGATTACACTTATTATTATTATTCAATTCATTCATTGTAACAATAGTTTTCAATAAAATTATTGAAGAACATATTTGAATAAATGAATGTAACTTTAATATTGATTGTTCATTTCTATTGTTTTTGTTTGTGAATGGTATCTATATAAAGTACACACATATTTTATAAAGTACACTCGCAATGCATTGAACAAAATCATTTTTAATGTGCGTATACTTTATAAAACATGCGTGTACTTTATGAAAGTACACGCATGATACATAAAGTACACGCACATCGAAAATGATATTGTTCAATCCAGTGTGCGTGTACTTTTTGTATTATGCGTGTACTTTCAAAATACTAAGATTGTTTGCATATTAATTGGTTTAAATTGTATAACTTATAATTTTTATTTCAATTTTCACAATAGTGGGTATGTGAGAAGTTTGAGGTAATTGTAACACCCCATGTTTTTATTAGGTAATTTAATTAATTAATTAATTAATTAGAATATTTGAGAAAAATAAACTTTTGAATTTAATGAGTTTTGTTAAATAAATATGTTGGTTTTGATTTTAGAACAATAAAACTTCAAGCGGAATTGAAATCGGAATTAAAATGGATTTTTAATTGAGTTTTTAATTATTTTTACTTATATGTAATTTTTGTGGGGGAACTGTCAGCCGACCTGCTCGATCGATCGATCGACTCCTTTAGTCGATCAATCGGCTGTGCCCAGATCTGACGCAAGTCAGTCAATTTTTGTAGTATTAGATTGGGATTAGAACTCCTAATTGGTATTTAACCATTCTAATTCGTGGGGGGACTTTTCATAATTACCTTTTCCCAAGTTTTTCACTAGAGAGCTCTTCCAAAATATTTTCCTCTCCACAATAATCATCAACCTCCAACTTAATCACTTTATGTCAGAAGTGTTGAAGGCTTAGTTTTGGGGTTTAATAAAGTTTGTCCAAGAAGAACTCTTTGCTAATTTTTCGAGAGGAATCCAGATTTCTAATTAGATTTTCAAATCGATCTTCACTCAGGCATGAATACTCTATTCATTTCCTTTAGTATTATGCGTTTTAAGTGTTGCATAAACCCTTAATCATATATTTTTGATTAAAATCAATTAGTAACTTAATTAGGAAAAGTGGATGCTTAAATTTTGGGGTTGTTTTAATGAAAGTTTGGAATATGATTTAATCCCTGAAACCCTTGGGTGCATAAGTTAGATCATTGGGTTTTTATGGTTTTGGGAGTAGGTTCTCATGTAGAATTTTTATGGGGTTATTTATGTGGTTATTGGGATGCTCTCACAATTATAAAAATTAGATGGCTTATAAAAGAAAACTTTTATGTCATATTGAATAATATCGCATGCTAATTAATTTAACGTTATTGAATAGAATGAATTATGTTGAAAATAACAACGGTGCTATTAATCGAATTAGATTAAATGGGGAATTTTTAATTATATTGTTATGTTGTGTTTATGATTTATGATATTGTGTGGATTATTATTGTGTGTACCCTGAATTTAGCATTATAGGCCTGGACGAGTAGCCTCGCCTTAGGGGCCCAAAGCCCAGGCCCATCACCTTTTGTATTGATCCGATTACTCCACGATCCCATGAAGAGAAGTTGTGGGGAAGCGCGATCCCATGTAAGAAAGTTATAGGGGAGATGGCTAATAAGGAGGAACCCATCACCCCCACTAACCAACATATACATGTATAAATTAAACCCTAAGTCCGGGGCAAAGGACAAGTTGTATTCTCTGTACTTATTCTTCAGAACATAGAGAAATAACACTGACTGAACCACCGTGGACGTAGGCACATCTTTGCTGAACCACGTATACTCGTTGTTGTGTGATTGGCATTTTATTTATCTTTTCTTGGTTGTTACCTCTTTCATATTTATTTTTGTTGCATAATAATTGTCTCCACAAATGGCGTCGTCTGTGGGAAGCGTTCATCTTTCCCTGAGAAGAGCCCACGCCAAGAAAAAATCTAAGATGTCTGGTCACAGCAGCAACGCTCCTCAAGCAGGAGATATTCAGGAGCCACCCGCTCCTCGCAGGATTAGGTCTGAAGTCCGACGTTCAGATCAAGGGGCTCGCTTAGAAAGGCCAGCCTCAGAAGAAAGTCAAGGACCAGCAAGGTCCACACAGATATCCAGATTGATCGATGCATACGAGGCAAGGCTCCACGAGCAGAGGGAGTCTTCTCGAAGATATGAGGCTGAGAATGCTCGCTTGAAAAGAAGACTGGAAAAACTGGAGAAGGAACTACGTCCTGATACCAGGAGACGCCCCTATCGCACTCCTAGCCCTCAGGCGAGAAAATCTCGCAGCCGAGGAAGGAGCCCTAGGCGGAAATATCAAGGGTACGAAGGTGGTGACTCAGACGACGACCTCCGCGAACAACTGAGAAAAGCTCGCCGCTACCAGAGCCCTGCTCGCAGCGACGAAAACATACGGAACCTAGTCCGTAGAGAAATGGACCAACATCCAGCTCACCGCGACACCAGGTCGACCAGAGAACTCGCCAGGAGATCCCTTAAGACCCAGATGAAATCGCCCTTCACGAGGGAAATTGAAGAAGAAGAGGCTCCCAAAAAGTTTGCCATTCCAAGGTTCAAGATTTACGACGGGAAGATTGATCCCATTGATCATTTCAGGCAGTACCGGCAGGCTATGACCCTCTGGAATCACCGAGATGCACTGATGTGCCGTATTTTTCCCTCGAGCCTTCATGACGTGGCCCAGAAATGGTTCGAGAAACTCCCTCACCGATCCATCAGAAATTTCAAATCCCTGGCCGAGCTCTTTACGGCCCGGTTCATCACCAGCAGCTCCCATCCCAAAAGGATGGATGCTCTATTAATAATGAAAAAAACGCCTCAGGAGACACTCCGAGACTACGCGAAGAGGTACTGGGAGTTATTCAACGAAGTCGAGGACTGCGCGAAAGAAGTGGCAGTGGCTTCATTCAAAATTGGGCTACCTAGCTCTTCCCTCCTTTACCAGTCCTTGACAAAGAAGTAAGCTACGACCATTGATGACCTGATGGCCCGGATTGAGAAATACGCAAAGGTGGAAGATGTCACCCGCTTTAACGTAGGAGAAAACGGTCGAGCCAAGCTCGCTACCAAGGGAAGTGAGAAAGTTGATAACCAGAAAAAAGGAGGAAAGAGTGGGGGCAAGAATGGCTCCAAAAACGGAGGGAACCCTGACGTTACAAAATCGTTCCAGGCGGTCAACACTGTCTTCAAAGAACCAATTTACAAAATTCTCGCGAAGATCAAGGATGAGCCGTTCATCAAATGGCCCCGGAAAATGGGAGGAGACCCCTCGAAAAGAAACAATGCACTGAGATGCACTTTCCATAAAGAGGGAGGGAATAAGACCGAGCACTGCAAGGCTCTTAAGTCCCACCTCGAGGAGTTGGCCCAATCCGGACATTTGAATGACTTTGTGGAAAAGAAGGTAGAGAGAGTAACTGTCCACAAGGAGGCAAAACCCGACAACGTATTGGAAGACGACGCCGGACACGAATTCGCAGTAATCCACGGAGTATCCGATGTTAAGAAAATCTAGGGTAACTCAGCTCGAATGGAGGTAAAGAAGCTGACAGCGGTGATGCAAGCTTTTCAGATTGATCCAGCAAAATCACAGGCAGGAAAACGTCGGCGAGCAGAGGACATCAACTACAACAAGCATATTGTTTTCACGGATGAAGATCTTGTGGGAGTAAGGACCCCACATCACGATGCCTTAGTCATTACACTCAGGATAGCCAACTTTGATATCAACAGGCTGCTCGTCGATCAAGGGAGCTCATCCGAAGTGATGTACATCGACCTGTTTAGGAAATTGAAGTTGAACATCGGCGACCTAAAGGGAACCACTGTCCCTCTGGTCGGCTTCGCTGGGAAGATGACCATGCCTCTGGGCAAGATAGTACTGCCAGTGATCATTGGAAATGTTTCCAAAATGATCGAATTCTTGGTGGTCGACATCGATTCACCGTATCAAGCCATCCTCGGCAGGGGATGGCTTCATGCAATGAAGGCAGTCTCCTCGACCTACCACCAGAAACTCAAGTATGTCACCGAGCGGGGAGTGATGGAGATACATGGCGACCAGGCGATGGCGAGAAAGTGCTTCATAGCGGCCATCCGACCAAAGCCAGAGAAAAGAGCCGTTCAAACCAGCGAGAAAGTGGAGGAAGGTGCAATCCCTTCCAAATAGCAATTAAAATATGGAAGGCCCGGAGTGGAAGAGACCAGGCTCCTCCCCTCCGAGCGTGTTGTAGAGGACCTGGTAGAAGTGATTGCTAAATAAGGCGACAACAGCAGAGTCTTCCTGATCGGGACCTCACTCACTGACCAAGAGCAAAAGGATTTGTTAACCTTACTCAGTAGCAACATATATGTTTTCGCTTGGGAACCCTATGAGCTGCCAGGAATCGATCCCAGTGTGGTCTGCCATCAGTTGCAGGTCAATCCCACATTCAAGCCGATAGCGCAGAAGGCACGACGAACTGCTCCCGAGAAGGCCAGAGCAATAGAAAAAGAAGTCAAAAAACTGCTGGATGCAGGGTCCATACGGGAAGTGCAATTCCCCAAATGGTTATCCAACCCAGTGGTAGTTCCAAAAAGCAACGGGAAGTGGAGAGTTTGCATAGACTTCACTGACCTCAACAAAGCCTGCCCCAAGGATAGCTTCCCTCTTCCGAAAATAGACCAACTAGTAGACGCCATCGCAACTCATGAACGAATGAGTTTCCTGGACACATACTCAGGATATCACCAGATCCCCCTATATGCCCCAGATCAGGACAAAACGGCGTTTATCACGACGGTTGGTTTATACTGTTACAAGGTCATGCCTTTTGGGCTAAAAAATACAGAGGCAACCTATCAGCGGCTAGTTACCAAAATATTCAGAAATCAAATGGGAAACACAATGGAGGTCTACATCGACGACATGCTCGTCAAGAGCAAGGAGAAGGAAAATCACCTCTCGGACCTATCAAGTACCTTCGAAATCCTCAGGAAGTACCGAATGAAACTCAACACGAGCAAGTGTTCCTTCGGTGTCCAGTCAGGAAAGTTTCTTGGGTATTTGGTCAGCAAGCGAGGCATAGAGGCTAATCCGGACCAGATTGATGCAATCAAAAGAGTGCAGCCTCCTCGCACAGTCCGAGATGTACTGAAACTCACTGGAATGCTCGCTGCTCTAAATCGTTTCATTTCTAAATCCTCCGAGAGATGCAAGACCTTCTTCCAACTCTTAAGAGGCAGCAAAACAGTAGAATGGACCCCAGGTTGCACACGAGCGTTAGACGAGCTCAAGTCCTACCTAAGCTCCCCACCGCTGCTTGTCATACCACAGCAAATGGACTATTTGTACCTCTACCTCTCTGTGTCCAGCCATACTGTCAGCTCAGCGCTAATGTGTGAAGTTACAGGGATCCAACATCCAGTCTATTACGCGAGCAAAACCTTACTAGATGCCGAGAAGCGCTACCTACCATTGGAAAAGCTCGCATTCTCCCTAGTAATGTCCTCGAGGAAACTGAAGCACTACTTCGAAGCTCATACGATCATCGTCCTTACATCACACCCCCTCAAGGTTGTCCTAAGGAAGGCGGATTTATCGGGCAGACTGTCTAAATGGCCAGTCGAGCTCGGCCAATTTAACATCCAATTTCAACCAAGGACAGCTATCAAGGGTCAAATCCTTGCTGATTTCATAACTGAATTCACAGGCGAAGAACGCATCGACCAGCCTAAGCCAACAGAACAAAACAACCAGGCTACAAGGGGAAGATGGAAACTATTCATTGATGGAGCCTCCAACTCAAAGGGGGAAGGAGTAGGAATTGTTCTCATCACTCCAGAGAATACAGTCCTCGAGCAAGGAATCAGGCTGGGATTTGCAGCCTCCAACAACGAAGCAGAATACGAAGCCTTAATAGCAGGTCTCCAAAGGGCGCAAACTCTGGGAGCAAAGCATTTACAGGTATTCAGAGATTCGCAACTAGTTTCCAATCAGATAAGTGGAGACTATAACGCGAAGGATGAGAGGATGGCAACCTACCTCTCCTTGGTAAAAAACTTAATGACGAACTTTGAAGAAATCAACATCCAACAGTTTCCCAGGGGGCAAAACAGCCATGCTGACGCCTTAGCAGCCCTGAGCTCGGCAGTTGATTCCAGCCTTAAAAGGATCATCCCTATCGATTTCCTCAGCTGCCCAAGCATTTACCCCAACTGCGAGCTGACCAAAGCGAAACCAATACTCCAATTGGAATCAACCCCCAGCTAGATGGATCCCTTGAGAGACTATTTGAAGAACGGAACGCTCCCAGAGGATAAAAGAACTTCTCACCAGATAAGAGTCAAAGCTGCTCTCTTTCACTTATCCACAGGAGGCGACTTGTATAAAAGATCTTTCTCCGGCCCCTACCTTAGATGCGTCCACCCAGGCGATGTCAAGGCAGTGCTTCACGAGCTTCACGAAGGAATCTGTGGAAGTCATGTCGGAGGAAGGTCTCTAGCCTTCCGAGCAATGAAGGAAGGTTACTGGTGGCCATACATGCAAAAGGACTCCTCAGTATATGTCCGCAAATGCTTAAAATGCCAACTTCACGCTCCCATGGTCCACCAGCCCGCCAGTGAATTAAAATCCCTGACCAGTCCCTAGCCCTTCGCCCAGTGGGGAATGGACATCGTGGGACCACTGCCCACTGCTGTCGGCAATTGCAAATACCTGTTGGTGGCAACTGATTACTTTACCAAGTGGATCGAGACAGAACCACTGGCGAACATCCGAGATGCTGACATGATGAGGTTCATATGGAGAAATATAATCACCCGATTCGGGATCCCCAGAAACATCATCACTGACAATGGAACACAGTTCGAGAGTGGCCCTTTTCAGGACTTCTGCGACAAACACGGGATCAGGCACCACTTCAGCTCGGTGGCCTACCCTCAAAGCAACGGACAAGCTGAGGCTTCCAACAAGACAGTGATCGCTGGATTGAAGAAGCGGTTAAAGCGAGCAAAAGGCGTGTGGACAACCAAGCTACCGCATATCCTATGGGCGTACAGAACGACTCCTAGGCGAGCCACAGGGGAAACGCCATTCTCACTAGCATATGGTATGGAAGCGGTCATCCCACTAGAAGCAGGATTGCCTACAATGAGATCCGACCTTGTCGAGCAGGGTCAGAACGATCAGGCTTTGCTCGCTCAACTCGACTTGGCCGACGAGCGCAGGGAACTTGCCCTAGTAAAACTAGCGAGCTATCAGCAACAGCTCGCGAAGCACTACAGCAAAAGGGTCAATCCGAGGAAATTCGAAGTTGGGGACTATGTTCTAAGAAAGGTCCTGGGTAACACAGTGAAGCCATCAGACGGTAAACTGGGCCCGAACTGGGAAGGACCTTATAAGATAATTAGAGACGACCTGCAAGGTGCCTATCATTTGAAAACGATGGAGGGCAGAGAGATACCATAATCATGGAACGCAACTAATCTCAAGAAATTCTATTTTTAGGAGTTCTATTGTTAGATCTTTTATTGTATTCATTATGTGAAAGGATAGTTCATTTCTCAATTCACCAATGAAAATCTCTCAGTTGATCACTCTCTAATTAGTAACAGTTATATCTTATTACACACCCCTTCCAAATTACAAGCATAATGGTCGACATAGCAGGGGAACACCCCTCCTCAGGTCATCATCATGAAGCACGATAGACCTCTTAGCATTGCCCATGGCAATATATGAAGCCCTACAGAGTATTCTTAGGCATTAAACCTACTTTGGTTAAACAAAATCCTGACCGGATGAAGACATCCAACACCAGGTGTGTCCTCGCCAATTGCCCTACTTAGGCCTAAGGGAGTGTGACGAAACGACCTAAAAGGTAAAGGGAGGGCACAATGGTATTCTTATACTGGACTGGGAGGACACTCACATGACAAAATAAAAAGGATTGTGAAGCTGCAAAAATATAAAAGGATTGGATGAACACGTTTAGTCGGCAAAATTGCCTAAAACTCGAACTTCTCATTAATCTTTTATATTTACAAACAATGATAGTACATGTTTAGTCGGTGAAGCTCTCCCAAAGCATTTACAATAAATAAAAACAAAATTTCAAGAGGGTGGAAACCTCCGAGCAAGATAATCAGCAACTTTAGCTCTCCTTCCATCATCAGGAGCAGGGGCGAGCTCCTCCACGACCTCATTTGCGTCCAATTCCAATAATCGCCGGGGAATAGCATCAATGGGTATCCATCGATCATCCCGCCTAAATGGGTTGGGCATCAGAGTAGAGGAGGACATCGCGTGTCGATACCACAGCGTCGAGTTCCTCGGGACCTGCAGCTCTTTGAGGGCACTCAACCACCCCCTGATGAAGGATAACTCTTCAAACTCTGATAGTCTAGTCGGAGCTTCCAGCTAGCCTTGATCATATCCATCGGACCACACTCGTCGAGGGCCGTTCTTGAACAAATGCCGGAGACGGGTGACGTCCCTCTGGAGCCCAGCAGCAGTCACATAAGCTCGCCGAACATCGCCGCGCAGCTCCTCCATTTCCCTCTCACGCTGTTCCTCGACTTCCCTATTCCTACCCCTGGCACTCCTACCAACACGCGGGAGGGGAGGCCGAGCAGCTCGCGACGAAGAAGAGCCTTGTAGGACTGCCGAAACGGTGCTCGACGAATGCTCCTTAAACTTCGAGACCTCCCGCCTCAGGTCTTCATTCTCCCGCTGCAGAAACTCCCCAACTTGGTTGATCTCGGTGGCCTCCAGTAACTTTGCTCTCATCTCGCTAACTTCTTCTTGCACTGAAGCACCGATCTCTTACATTTCCTGGAGCCTGTCCTTCAACTTGGCCACTAGCTCGGACTGATCCTTATATTTCTGGTTCTTTGACTTAGCAAACCTGCAAAGCCCAGCAAAGGCCTGGAGAACTGCAGGGCTTGCATTAGGACCAAGAGCCCTACCTAGTTGGGAGGTAACAGGAATATAGTCATCCACATCAACCAACTACAAGTAAAAGAAAGAGAAAAGAAAGAGATCAGCATAAACAAAAATGAAGTATTTTCATTGATAATGAGCGAGGTTACATCAGATCAAAAAAGAAAAAATTACAAAGAAGCCCTATCAATTAGCAACCTCGGATGGCCCAGAGGTGGATGGACCCTTATCCTTATCAGCATCAGCAGGGGCATTACCCTCTGCAGGGGTGTCCACTGCCCTCTCGACCAAAGGAGCATCAGTAGAAGTCGCCTGAGAGACAGGATTGGTGCCTTCAGCAGTTGGGGCTGGGTCCTCATCCACGACTGGCTTTGGCCCTGGATCATGCTCGTCAAAGAGTGGGGATGCAACGTCCACCCCAGCAGCCACGAGAGCCTTATTCCACCCTTTCTTGAAGTTCAGACGGCTGATATAGCCTATCTGAACCTCGGCGTCCTCATACGCAGCAGCCCAGCCATAGTTGTACGAATCTTCCTTAAGAGTGGCTGCCTGGGCTTTCTCCGCCTCCAGTTGCTCGGCCAGAACCCTGTTCTTCTCTGCAAGGTCTAGCTTGCTTGAGCACACCAGGTCATACGCCTTTCTCAGCTCCCCAAGCTCCCTAACCTCATCATCTCTCTCGCGAGCAGAATTAACAAGATCCAAGTCAGATGAAGCTCGAGCTGCGTCAGCAGCCTTCAGATCGGCCTCCAGCTGAGACCCCCTGGCTACCAGGATAAATTTTTGCTGCTACAGCTCTCCATTCCTTCTAATCAGCTCATCGCGAGAGCGATAAAGCACAGCAAAGTCGGTCACAAACTGCAAAGAACAAGGAAGGGATCAAGAAGAAGAAACCATCAAAATTCGTTAAAAGAAATTGAGAATTAGAAGGGAACCTTACCAAGGCAAGCCTCTGGCTAGCTTGCAAATCCAGTTGATCAGACCCCAACGCCCTCTCACGATCTGTAGGGAGGACTGCTCTCTCGAGCAGCGCAGGGGCAAGCTGAGGAGAGGTGGCCACCGAAGCCCCCTCAGGCAAGGCAGACACTGGGACCAGGGCTTGATCAGTTTTGGTCCTCAATTCCATCTTCCTCCTCTCCTCCTATTTTTCTCTCTCCCTTCTCTTTCTCTCCTCCACCTTCTTCTTCTCTTCCACCTTCTTACTCTCCTCCTCCTTTTTCTTCTCTCTCTCTCTCGCCTGCTCCTCCTCTCTCTTCTTCTTCTCTTGCTCCTGAGAAGAAGGCCGAGAACCAGTAGCTATGGCCCCGGAGGCAGTCTTCAATTTCTTGGACCTCTATGCAAGAAGCACATCATCATCATCTCTGATCAAATTCTTCCTGGGAGGCCTCTCTTCACCAGAACTGCTGGTAGTGCTCGACGAGTCTCAAGCCTCGGAATCCCCTTCAGAAGAACTACTACTGTCAGCACTGCCTGCACCCAAATTACTCACAACACCTGCAGGCTCACTCTCCGAGCTGCTCTCTTCTTCGTCCAAATGGATGGGCTCAGCCGAAATCTCTTCGGAAGAGTCAAAGTCTGGAACACTATCCACAGGTCGGGCTATGAAGCTGGAGCCTGTGTTCTTGTATTCAAGCAGAAAAGCAGCAGACCTAGGATGCTCGCCGTCACCCAAAGGTTCCCTGATGTTCCAAGCTTTCACCAGTTCCGAGATACGAACCTCACTGAGAGCAGGCTCCAAGTTCTTTGTCCTCGCTGTGAAAGAAAAAGCAAGGAGTGGTTAGAAAAATCACAAGTCAGCAAAGGTTGAAACAATAATCTGACATCTACCTATATATTCTTCCCCATAAAAGGGAACAGTGAACCTCTCAGACCTCGACCCTTCAAATTGGGGGGAAAATTGCCAATTCCTAACAAGAAAACCTTCTTGCCAGTAGTCCTTATGGGAATCAGGTAAATTTACTACCAATACCCTATCAGGGCTCCTAGCCTTAAGGTACAGAACACCTAAACTCGTTAGAGAAAAGGAGTAACAAAAGCAGACCTCGGCAAGCCCTAACCTTGTGCCATACAATTGATTTATCCTATGCACGCCGTTCACTATTTTCCATACGTTGGGCGAACATTGTGCAGGCACAATACTAAAATAGCTAAAGAAGTGCAGAAACAGATCATTAGGGGGAAAGGTAAGTCCCCCCTGGGAGAGCAACAGGACGTGAATCCAATGTGCATCCTCTATATCCCTAACATTCCTAGGAGGCGAGGCACAACACTCAATCTCTACCCACTCAGGAATACTGTAGAATTTTCTAAACTCAGTTACTGACCTATTTCCAATCTTCGCCATTGGAAAAATATAAGAAAAACTACAAACCAAAGAGAAAATGCAAAGAGCACGAGAGACTTACAAGACAGAAGATCAGGTCAAATGGCGAAGAAGCAACGAAAGTAGAGATCGAAAACAGAAGGTACAAAGCGTAAGAGTTCTCAGAAGATAGAAGATTGCTGGAAAAGCTGAAGCGACGAAAAGAAATGTGCCTTATTCCAACAATCCTTCAACTCTAATCATAGCGCACGGATAGCGAAGCGGGTGCCGCCAAAGCAACGTCGCAGTTTTTGAAGAAATCAACCATAATAGCTGATCATTTAAATTCATTGGACCCATAGAAATGGCCCAACAAATTTAGGGGAAATTGTGGGTACCCTGAATTTAGCATTATAGGCCGGACGAGTAGCCTCGCCTTAGGGGCCCAAAGCCCAGGCCCATCACCTTTTGTATTGATCCGATTACTCCACGATCCCATAAAGAGAAGTTGTGGGGAAGCGCGATCCCATGTAAGAAAGTTACAGGGGAGATGGCTAATAAGGAGGAACCCATCACCCCCACTAACCAACATATACATGTATAAATTAAACCCTAAGTCCGGGGCAAAGGACAAGTTGTATTCTCTATACTTATTCTTCAGAAATTAGAGAAATAACACTGACTGAACCATCATGGACGTAGGCACATCTTTGCTGAACCACGTATACCCGTTGTTGTGTGATTGGCATTTTATTTATCTTTTCTTGGTTGTTACCTCTTTCATATTTATTTTTTTTGCATAATAATTGTCTCCACAATTATTATTCACTTTTGCCATCGCGGGGACTAGGGGCTTTTGGGTAGTATATTACTCACCTCTATTTTTTATGCTTACTAGGTATGGGACTAGTGGGTAGGCCTTGGTTAAAATTTGTACTTGCTAGGTATGGGACTAGTTAGAGTAAATTCGTGAGAATTTTATATTTCGGGATGGGGTAGATTTTTACGTTATATCACCTTTTCGTTAAGCCTAGGTATGTGACTAGGACATGTTTTATATTGGTGATTCATCCTATGTGTCGTGTCCCGACTTAAGTAAGTTAATATTATCATTTTATATCGAGATAAATCCCCATTAAACAATATGGTACTTAAAATCTTTCGAAAAATAACGCAATATTTTTTTTCTTTAAAGGCATGTTCAGATGAAAACATAGCTACCTTTATGCACAACTTAAAAGTACCAAACAAATTTACTTACATAAGTTCCTTTGTTTAACATTTACCCAAAAAGCTTGTTGGTATTCAACCCACGTTATTTATACTCCACCCTCCCGTTTAACATCCTAACTTGGCAGTGAACTCCAAATGATAGGCATACCTGAAACATAACATAAAAGGAGTGTAACCAACACAAGCTTAGTGAATGGCCATATTCCACACATACACCACATATATATAAATAATTTGAATAATAATTTTTATTTTCTTATGTCATAACCCAATAGGAATTGTGTAACTCTAGTAAGCCTGGACCTGCCACAGTCCAATTAACCCACCACAGTTAAAGGGGACCACCATATCCCATAATTAGTCCCGAGTACAACAAACTTTTAAGTTGGATTAACGGGACCGCCACATCCCATAGGACCCACCACAGTCCTTAACATTAGATAAAGGACCCGCCACAGTCCATAACATTATATAACATCACATAACATTCTTAATCATATGCATATGTTTCATAAATACAACATCACTCCCATAAGCATCTTAACACATGAGTTTAACCACACATTTCCATATGAACATATAAGCATCTATATTTTATAGGATAGGTCACCCACCTTGATTTTAGTACTAAGATTAATACCAAAACTATTTCCTTGATATGGTAGTGTTAGCCTCTTCCCCACCTAACAATTCAACATCATTAGTATTTGAATACACCAAATCACATTAAACTCAATAACACATCACATCAGTTGGTCAATCGGACATAACTGAAAATTAATTAAATATGATACTTCATATTTTTATAACACCTTATTCATCAGGGTTCTAAGATAATTTACGTAATTAAATTATGAATTCTCTAGACAAAGTTATGCCCGTTTTATTACAACCTTTTCCAAATCATTTCTGGAGAAAAACAACAACAAAACTTCAACTTCAACATAACCCCCAAGCCAAACCAGAAGGTATTTTATTCTCCCCTTCAAGTATATCATACTAATATATGTTCTCTAACATTTCCAATTGAAAATTCTTGACTTCAACAAGTATTCAATGATTTATGCCACTTTTAACACATCTAGGTCTGAGTAGACCATCAAAGCATAACTTAACATTTTTCAAGCATATATAATCTCCACCTAGGTTATAAATCATGGGAACATATATTAAACATATTTAATAATATAAAATTGAATTTTTATAATTTTTATCACTCATTTGCTAAGTCAAGCCAAACGTCGAACACCAGGTGTGCGCACTTACACTTTTGGGGAAGATTTTATACCTGAACTTCAAACTATCACCCATGGTTCATTTCTTGGTATTTTAACATAATTTTCGGATATGATATACACATATGAGTCGATTTTAATCTCCAACTAGAATCATTTTATTTCAATAAGTATTCCGTTATTTATTCCATTTTTAGCACAACTAGGTAAGAACAGAACATTAAAGCATAACTTAACCTTTTTAAGCATATATCACCTCTACCTCGGGTATCCATCATGAAAACATATACTAAATATGTTTTAGTATATACACACATCATATATATGAATTTACTACATTAAAATCTTCACGAGAAGGAAATTCAAAACTAGGTAACATTTACTATCCTAGCATAAGTCCTCACGTATGATTTTAATCCATCCTTAGTTTAACTCAATTGGGCAAAATGGGCATCATTTAAATCTTCATCCAAATAAGAAACAAAAATATACCAAGTGTATAACTCATCCATGGTACCAACTTTAATAAAGAAGTAATTACTTTACGAGAATTCCTCGATTTATGGAAATTTTTCGAAGGATTTCTTCCTTAACTTTATTTTTCTCTCTCCATAAGCATGTTTATTCCCAATCTTGAAATATGAAATGAAAAAGATGATTAGGTTTTATCTTATAACCATAAAACGTGGTCATGTGACCAATATAAGTATGTGGCATGTGATTGGTTGGACAAGAGGTCCAATAAGACAATTCCACTAATGACGGATTTGTCCCACCTTTGTAAAATCATCATAACTCACTATTATGGGACCCGATTTACTCCCACATTGTTATACATATAGATAACTTATATATCTACCACTTTCATATTTTGTGTTTTCCCAAAATCATAAAATTAGTACACCTAATTTGGGCTCGAACAGAAAAGTAGCAATTTATCGAAAAATCTCATAGCTTTCACATTTGACGACTAAACATCGCCAATTTTTCACTAACACCCTAGTTTAATTTTATAAACATAATGATTCATTGGAAACGTATTTTCATGATGCATTCAACCACATAACTAATCATATGATCTAAACAAGTTATCCCCGATCATAAGCTCGATTAACATTTAATGCAAACAACACATATCACATGAATATGCATCCCCCAAATATGATAATTAACATGTTTAACACCCCTCACCAAACTTATAAATCATAACTTATACTTAATCACTTAATTAACATTCCTAATCATGTTTTAGAGCCTTACACTATGTGTAGGATAGGATGCATGAGTACTTGGGGACCTTTGGATATGGGACTAAGGGATATTTTAAGGATCTCACATCGATTAAAGGGGTGGTGTAATTTGTTAATTATAAAATTGAGAAACGAAAATTAATGCCTAAGACAAAAATGACTATTAAAATTTGTGGCGACATAATGTGTCAATGACCGACAGTTTAAACGGATCAGCGGGAGATTTATGTCGTGTCGTGTGTGGAACCTTGTCATGGGGTGGGGTCGATAGTTTAAACGAATCAAAGGCCATTTGACAAGGGGAAATGTAAAACATTGGTGGATTACCACCCGGGGCGGGAGGACCGCTATAATAAAAAGTGAAAACAATAATAATTTGGGGTAATTTAATTAAATTAACAACGTGGGACTTGGAAATTTAAAATCATATTGGTGTACTTTTTGGAATGGAAATTTCTTAGGGTAGTTAGTGCTTTATATTGATTGCGTTTAATTATCTCATTTAATTAAAATATTCTATTGTGATATTTATTGCGTATAATGCTACTGTCTGGATTCAAGGATCCTATATGAGGGGAGTAGTGTGTATTCATGCTCTGGGCTCTGACCTCGTGCGTTGACTAAATTTTTAGGATAAGTATTGTAGAAGCTACATAGGATTATCAGAGTTTATCGTTTGGAGGTGCAACTGGAGTTCATTCTTTTTATTACTTTATTTAGTTAGACTTTCTTTTCAGTCATATTTCATTATGAGACTTCATTTGGATTTTATTGGGCCATTCGGTTCCAAAGTTGTTAGAGGATTTCAGTTGGATTACTTTGGTTTATTATTCAGATTTTATTTAATCCTTATTGGAGATTGGTTTTACTTGGAGTTTTAGCATGTGATGGATATTTTATCGCTCAGTTTTTATTATCATTTAGGATTGGTTCAATTATTTATCTTGTGGATTGATTTATTTATGTCTCATTTCTATCTCATGCTAAGAATGGTATTTATTTAGTCACGCCCGACACGGTTCGGCGGAAGTGGCTGGCCACCCCGTCTGTCGGATATTGCGGGGCGTGACAGATATGTAACACCCCGTGTTTTTAATAGTTAATTAAATCAATTAATAGGGAAATTTGAGAAAAAAAAATTGGATTTAATTATTCTTAGTAATTAAATATATTTTTTTATATATAAAAATAAGGTTTTAAGTGGAATTTAAATCGGGATTAAAATTTGGAAATTATAACTTTTTGTATAAAAATGGGGGGAGGATCCGAGCTGAGGAGGATAAAAATAATATTTTTAAAAATTCATCCTCCTGATCAAGCTGAATTTTCACAGCAGCTCTTTCTCGCAGTTCGCTACAACATACTAAAATTTCAATCTATTCTGACAGTCCGATCGTCCGTAATAATTTTTCGAGTGTTTATATTTGATTAAGACTCAAATTCTTTTTGGTATATAAACAAAGCGACGGGTTTAGGACTTTTAAAACAACTTTCTTCTAAACCCTAAGAGCAGCAATCTCCTATTTTACATCTTCTTCCTCCCTCAAAACCTTAACTCTATTGGAGAGCTATTTTCAATCCAAGTTTTGAAACTTTGAACCGGGTTTTCTCAAGATTGTTCAGGAACGTCTCTTTGTTAATTTTTCGAGAGGAATCCAACTGTCAACTCGGATATTCTTCATCTAAATCTCAAGCATATATACTCTATTCCCTTTCTTTAGTATTATGTGTTTTAAGTGTCGCTTGAACCCTTGATAATGTATTTTTGATTAAAATTAATTAGTAACTTAATTAGAGAAAGTGGACACTTAATTTTGGGACTGCTTTTATGAAACTTTTAAATATGAATAAATCTTTTGAAACCCTTAAGTGCATAGGTGAGATTATTGCTTTTTTTATGATTTTGGGTATAGGTTCTCATGTAGAATTTTTATAGGATTATTTATATGATATACGGGACGCGTATACACCTATAAAAAATATGTGACTTATAAAAGAGGACAATGATAACGAGTAGGATATTTTTTGCATGTTGATTAATTTAATATTTTTTATGTAAATAATTGTGTTGTAAATCAATGACAATATTATTATTGTAACTTAAATTAATCGGGGCCTTTACGTTTGAATTGCTATGTTGCTCATATAAATTATGTGTTGTGTGATTTATTATTAGTCACTTTCGCAATCGCGAGGGCGAGGGGCTTTGTGGTAGTATTTTTTCTCACCTCTATTGTAGGATGCTTACTGGGTATGGGACTAGTGGGTAGGCCTTGGTTATAATTTATGCTAACTAGTCATATCCTATATATAGGATGAATTACAAATATAAAACACGGCCGTTGTTTTGGCAAGGGGAAACGTAAAACTTTGGTGGATTACCACCCGAGGCGGGAGGAACGCCATAATAAAAAGTGAGAACAATAATAATTTGGGGTATTTTATATAAATTAGCATCATGGGACTTGGAAATTTAAAATCATATTGGTGTGCTTTTTGGAATGGGAATTTCTGAGGGTAGTTAGTGATTTATATTTATCCTGTTTAATTATCTCGTTTAATTAAAATATTCTATTGTGATATTTATTGCGTATAATGCTACTGTCTGGATTTAAGGATCCTATTTGAGGGGAGTAATGTGTATTCATGCTCGGGGCTCTGACTTCGTGCGTTGACTAACTTTTTAGGATAAGTATTGGAAAAGCTGCATAGGATTATCGAAGTTTATAGTTTGGAGGTGCAGTTGGAGTTCATTCTTTTTATTACTTTAATTAGTTAGACTTTATTATCAGTCGTATTTTATTATGAGACTTTATTTGGGTTTTATTGGGCCATTCGGTTCTAAAGTTGTTAGAGGATTTTAGTTGGATTATTTACAGTTGGTTTATTATTCGGATTTTATTTAATCCTTATTGGAGATTGGTTTTACTTGGAGTTTTAACATGTGATGGATCTTTTATCGCTCAGTTGTTATTATCATTTGGGATTGATTCAATTATTTATCTTGTGGATTGATTTATTTATGTCTCATAAATGTCTCAAGCTAAGAATGGTATTTGTTTACTCACGCCCAACACATTTCGGCGGCGATGGCTGGCCACCCTGGCAGTCGGATTTTGCGGGGTGTGACAATTATCAATACTATTGTTTATATTTACTTTATGTATTATTGCGTGTACTTTACATTTATATTTGTCATTTTTGACAGTATAAACTACTAGGATAATTCAAGAACAAATGGTGTTAAATTCTCAACTTCCGTTGCTTAATCTAAATTATTCACTTACTCTATTTCTCTCATTTACCACACACAAACTAAATTTTCTTTTGTTTTGTTGGCTTCATTTTTTTAAAGGTTTTGCTTCTTGTTAATTATCTTTTAATATTTAATGAACAGTCACTTATATTTTTTCACATCTTACATGTATTATGGTCCGTGTCAGCGGCAAGATTATAAGAGTTTTATCAGAATATAGTCCATGCCAGCGGTAATATTCTTAATTTAGAAAATACTTTTTGAGGACTGGGACTATATAAGTGCTCTCTGTATTTAATAGCTCATATATTAATGTGGCCACATTGCATTGAACAAAATAATTTTCAATGCGCTTGTACTTTATAAAGCATGTAGGTACTTTTCTAACGTACACGCATATTGAAAATGTTTAATCTTAATTGATTTCTTAGTTATGTTGATTTCATTTTTTGAGGACTGTGAATATATAAGTGCTCTCTAAATCTTCATAGCTTCTATATTATTTGTGGTCCGCAGCAATAGCATTTTAAACTTTATATTATCAGAGTATAGATGTTTATTATCAAAATAAAAAGATGCATAAAAAGAAAAGAGGAATTCATTCATTCATAACAAAAAAAAATTATAATTGATTTGAAAAAAAATGAGAAAACCATCAAACATAAAAAAGATGATCTGGAAAAACATTAAAATGGTCTACGGGGTCAAGAAGAGCACCGATAAAATTCAAGATGGCAAGAATTTTATTCTCCAGTGCAGATATAACCCCAGTTGTATCATCCCTTTCCTATATCAAACTTTCCAGATTCTTTTTTACCTCGTTGGTACAGAAATTCACGAGGCCTTCGTGGGTTTTTGGTAGTGACTCGTCCTCTTGAAACAAGTCATAAGGGATGCGTGGAAGTCTCTGAATACCTTTTTGAACGTAGAGGTTATAAGCATCAATTGCATGCATGATTGAGGAAATCTCTTCCTCAATTATGCGTAATTTTATCCTTTCATTATTTTCATCTTCAAGTGAGTTTCTCAATAATTCTATTGGTATAACCATTTTTACGTCTTTGTAGTTCAATTTGGAATGGTAAATAATAGAATAATGTTATGTTTTTTTAAGCCAGACTAAAGTTTGGGATGTTGAGCCTAATAAATATGGTAGTTTGTGGTTGTATTAGTTGATATAAATGAACTAAAGAACGTGTAAACTTCCTAGGTTTAAAAGTAGTTGGGGGATGTTGACCTAATGAATAGTGCAGGATATGGGTGTACACGTGTAATTCTTTAGACAGAATGTCGTACACGTGTAATTCTTTTAACTTTTACGTATACTTTGTAGTGCTATGAATGTACTTTTAGTTTCTATGTTTTTTAATTGCAAATAACCCAAAGTACACGCATAACATCACAAAGTACACGTGAACTTCTGTTTTATTTTACCTGCACTTTATAATGTTATGCGTGTACTTTGGGTTTCTTTGTTAGTTACGATAAAATAATGCAAAGTACACGAATAACATTCTAAAGTACACGTGAACTTATGTTTACATTTTATGTGTACTTTATAAGGTTATGCGTGTGCTTTGGGAATCTTTGTTTGTTATTGGCAAACAATTCAAAGTACACGCATAATATTACTAAGTACACGCATTATGCTTTTACTTTATGTGGCCATCCCTGATCCTCTCCGTGCGGGCGGGCGCATGGAGGAAAGGATCCTTCGGGTCCCGCGCGTCGGCGTCGTTTGAGATGTGGTGCAAAAATGTAGAGAGATTCAGAGTCGCCAGTCTATTTTACTCAAAACAGACAAAAGAAAAAGGGGAAGCCACCCCGAAGGATGGCATCCAAAGACATACTGGTGCATATAAAACCAAAATGATTTGAGAAGGGTTCGGAGGCTTAGTTATGAAATGGGAAGGTGTTAGGCACCCATTCCGCCCTTTCGGTCTCTCATGGATATTTGCTATTTTCCTTTCGTTTCCCCCCGTGATATGTGTGCATGTGTATATATATAGAATGGAGGTAGGAATCCTCGACTTGTATCATGGAAAAGATAAAACGAGTCGTCCGTAGGAAGATATAAGAATAATATTATAAAAGTAAGATTTAAGCGATTACCCATACGTTGATCGTTATAATGGAACAATAACGCATATGGAGCAATACGTTACTAAGGGAAAGTATATAGAATATAGGAAGATGGGATTCTGATAAGGTAGAAAATGAGAGAAAAGTGGGAAAAAGGACTCGAGTCTCGGGTTTTACCCCGAGACGACTACGTAGCCTATAATGGCATCAAAGTTCACGTAGTTCGCATACAAAATGAGGGTGGGTTTTATCCCATAAATCCAAATTGGGATCTCTTATTTGTGAGTGTGTGTGTGTGTGTAGAAAAAGTGTTCTAGTTGTGAGGAAAGTGTGCGAAAAGTATGAGAATCCCTATTTGGAATTTATGAGCAAACCCACTTTTTCTTATTTTTTGGGTTTTATTTATATGAAAATAGGAGATGTGAAATTATAATAGATAAAAAAAGTATATTAGGATGTGTGAGATGAGATAATAAAAACGCTAAGTAAGAAAACAAGTTATTGAGAGTTTAAGAGAATTTAAGAGAAAGAAGAGAAAGTTGGACCTTCTTGAAGATCTTGAGCTTGATCTTGAATGTTGGAGAGCAGCCCTTGCACTTGGATGATGATGGAGAGTGGTTAATTCACCAAGTTTGATGAAAAGGATGATGAAAAGTGGAAGTAAAAAGGGGATTTGGATGTTGAAATCACGCTGCCTTCGAGAGAGGTTTCTGGGATTCGTTGAGAGAGGTTTTTATCAGATCTGGGCTCCCTATGCAAATGAGGTGAAGACCACTTTTTATAGGCCCAGGTAAGTGCCGATTGGCATATGTCTGTTCCTGCCTATTGGCAGGTGCCGATAGGTAGGGTCTGGAACCTGCCATTTGGTAGTGCGCTTGTGTTTTTCAGAAAATCGGTCGTC
Organism: Sambucus nigra; assembly: GCA_949130495.1. NCBI lineage: Eukaryota > Viridiplantae > Streptophyta > Magnoliopsida > Dipsacales > Adoxaceae > Sambucus > Sambucus nigra. The sequence continues at coordinate 530,885,079 of OX422221.1, read as the reverse complement.
GAGGGAAACCCGTTGGTCAGAATTGTGCACGGGGCATACCGTTAGAAAGGTAATTTAGAGATCTTAGAAAGTCCTTTGGACCTCTCCCGGGTTTGGGAGTTGACTTTGGGTCAAATATGGCTCGGAAGCATTTATTAGTCCATTGGACGGGGAATCGCTCGGACGCAAACGGATCGTTCGTCCGCAGGGTAAGTCTGAATCGTACATGGGGCAGACCATTGGAAAGTTTAGGAGATATAATTTGATATTCTAAAGAGTTTTTCCCGGTTTGGATAGTTGACTTTGGTCAACCAAGCCCGAGAAGCGTTTGGTGACCTCCCGGAGTCAAACGGATCGTTCGTCCGCATAGAAAGTCAGAATCGTGCACAGGACGGACCGTTGGAAAGGGTATTCAGTTCCCTTTGAAGATTAATTTAGCCTTAGTCAAGATGAAGAGTTAACATCGGTCAAACAAAGCCAGGGAGCGCCCGATGGCCTCTGGGTCAAGTTTCGGACACAAACAAATCGTTCGTCCTCATGGTAAGTCAGAATCGTGCACGGGGTGGACCGTTGGAAAGGGTATTCAGTGCCCTTTAAAGATTCATTCAGTCTCGGTCGAGACGAAGAGTTTGACTTTTAGGTCAAACTGAGCTGGGGAGTGCCCGATGGCCTCCAGGTTAGTACTCGGGACATGACCTGGGTTTACAGTGATGAAGGGAGGTACTAGGGACCTAAGGAGAGTTAGGGGGTAACAGAATGGGGTGTCTACAGAGCCCCTCGATGGGTGAGTTTGGAACAAATGATGACCGTCGAATAAACACCACATGATGCTTTTGAGGGAGTATGATCGATTCAGAGGGTCGAGGCTGATTCTGCGGACCTAAGGAGTGTGCTGGGAATGAATGACGGTCGGAGGTTTAGGTCGATTCTGAGGACCTAAAGTAGTGTTGGGGAGGGTGACCAATTCTGCGGGTCAAAGCCAAATGAGCGGGCTTAAGTGATGAGGGTGACCGATTATGCGGGTCAAAGCTAATTCTGCGAGATTAGGGTGAAGATTTAATAACTGAGGTCAATTCTGACCTAAGAGTGGTGACGACCGAGGATCGAGGTCAATTCTGACCTAACTCAGGTGACGATCCAAGATCGGGGCCAATTATGACCCAAGAGTGGTGACGATCGAGGACCAAGGTCAATTTTTACCTAACTCAGGTGACGATCCAAGACCGGGGTCAATTCTGACCCAAGAGTGGTGACGACCGAGGATCGAGGTTGATTCTGACCTAACTCAGGTGACCATCCAAGACCGGGGCCAATTTTGACCCAAGAGTGGTGACGACCGAGGACCGAGGTCAATTCTGACCTAACTCGGGTGACGATCCAAGATCGGGGCCAATTCAGACCTACGAGTGGTGATGATCGAGGACCGAGGTCAATTCTAACCTAACTCAAGTGATGATCCAAGACCGGGGCCAATTCTGACCCAAGAGTGGTGACCACCGAGGTCAATTCTGACCTAACTCAGGTGACGATCCAAGACTGGGGCCAATTTTGACCCAAGAGTGGATTAAGATTAGATTTTGATTCTGCTGGGGAAAGTGCTTTGTGAGATCTGAGCTGGGGAGCTGATTGCTGGGGAAGCTTTTAAGAGACCTCGCAAGGGGGGGATAACCTATTTTGGGTGCTGTAACAGAATTCTATTGGGGAAGTGATCAGGTGATCCTTAGGGATCTTTCGGAGCTTTGTCGGGAGGAGTTTTCACTTGGTTTTTGAGGATTCCGCTGGGGAAGAGGGGTTCCGCTTGAGGGAACGCGACGTTTTCTTAGTAAAAAGGCTTTAAATCCTTCCTGGGATTTTTGGGAATTTTTCGAGGATTTTTTAAGGTTTTCTGGTATTTTCTGGGAATTTTTGTACGAAATTTAAGGGGGGTGCCGGTCGGCATAGTATGAAGGGTGCCATTCGGAAGTGGCACGGACTTTTGGGCTACCTCAAGAAGGCAAGGGGTCAGTGCCGATCGGTATGGTAGGGGGAGATGCCGATCGGCATGGCGCTTGGCATCCTATATAAAGGGGGCGAATCCCCTCATTTTTTCACAGCTTCTCTTGATTTCTCTCTCTCTGCGATTCTTCTGCAAATCGTTCTATCATTTCGATCTTCAAGAAATGGCCACTTTTGTGAGCACTGCAGTCCATCGGGAGTGGTTGACCGTTGATGATTAGGCGAATGTGGAGTGGAGGGCTAGGGCACCTCTTGCTTTGGGGAGTGAGAACTCCTTTGATGCGTTTGAGCCTATTACGGATGAGCGGATGGTTATGTAAGTAACCCGATCTTTGGCATTCTTCTCTTTCTGGTGATTTTTCTTTCTTGACTTTTGATGAGACTTTTCTTTTTACCAGTCTGATATTTCTTTGAAGAAGATGCGTGCCCGTGGGACAACGGGGCTCAAGAATGTCTTGGAGCATCTCCCACCTGTGGTGCGCTGGGTGGTCTCATCAGCGGGTTTTGGGCGGTTGGCATCGGCGCTAGATGAGACGCCTCGTTCTACAGCAGTCTTGTGCGCTTTGGGAGAGAGGTGGTGGGACACTACCCACACCTTTCATTTCGGTCTCGAGGAGATGACTGTGACTCCCATAGACGTGCAGCAGCTGCTGGGACTGGATTGTGATGGAGAGCATGTAGAGGTGGATTTCTCTTTACGGGTGAGATCGGAGGCAGTGCGTGCGGCACTTGGTGATGTAGGGAGGATAGTCTCTGGGGATTCTATCCGGCTGTCCCGTCTGAAGGATGTTATGTTGGGTAGGGAGATCGATGTTGAGGACGGGATGCAAGGGAGGAAGATGGCCTGGTTATTCATTCTGTTGGTATTAGGAGGTTTCATGGTGGCGTCGAGCGGCGACGTCCACCATTTATGATTTCTGCCGTACTTGAGGATGTTTTCGAACATCCCTTTCTATGATTGGGGGAGTCTGACCTTAGCAACCCTTTACTTTTCTCTAGATGCATTCAGTTGGTGCTGTCGGCAGACCTTTATTGGGGCCACGTACCTTCTTGAGGTATTCTTCATTTTGTGCATTACTTCCCACGCATTCGTATTTTCCTTTCATGCACTCGCATTTTCCTTATGCGTTTCTTTTTGTCTGTGAAATCAGACGTGGTTCTATGAGGTGATTGGGTGCAATACCCCGTTGATTGCTTTGAAGGATGATACTGTTGGGGACTTTTGTCGATTGTATCGATGGCGTAAGGCCAATCGACAGGTCAAAGGATCTCTTTCCCTGGAGGCGGTGCGTCAGGTCTTGAATGACCTGACGAGTGGTAGGGTAAGTCTCTTTCCATTTCAATCTTAGTTTTTGCTCCTTCTAATCTTGTATTGATTTATGCGCGCTCGGAGATTTTCAGGTGACCTTTTACCCATGAGGGACAACCATTCAGGATACGAGGGCGACCGGGGTGAACGAGCGGATGAGGCGTTTGCTGGCGCATGAGTTCGGCCATTCCTGGTACTTTGGGGAGAGGGTGGTTCGTCAGATTGGCGAGGAGGAGGTGGTGGTCCCACCTGCGCAACCTCCTGCATCTATGAGGTGGGAGCGACTGCTGTCGGAGGATGAGAGGATTGCGGCGATGATTGGTGAGTCCTACTTGCTATATACCGATACGGCTGCGCCGTATGACTATATGGATTTTGTGAGGAGCTGGTTGATGGTGCCCATCATATATGATGCACTGCCCTTCCCTCCGGTGGGTTCGAGTCGGGCGGTGGGATCTTCCCACAGCGGTGGTGGTCCGTCGGCATCTGCGGTGACGACGACCTCGCAGGTCCCTTTTGTGTGGTTGCATACCCCTTCTTACAACATTCAGCGGGCTGATGGAGGGATGGTGCCTATGTTGCACCGTCCTCATGCGATGGATCCGGAGGAGTTAGGTTTGACAGAGGAGGTCCTTCGACCTGCGGTATAACTTTTTGTTCCTTTGTTTCTATCTTTTCTATTTTGGTCATCCTTCTTTTGATACTGATTTCGCCTTTCCTTGCAGCAAGTCCGGGTGTCGACCACTTGGCTCAGGGACATTAGAAACTAGATATCTTCGACGACTGCCTATATTCGGGATGCGATTACCGTTCATTCTTGCTTGGTGCCATCTTCCTTATCCGGAGAGGACTCTGGTTCGGGTAGTGGTGGTGCGTCATCTTGTCGTAAGCAGAAGAGAGCACGTCGCAGGGTGGAAGCTCTTGAGAGAGAGAGAGAGAGAAAGAGAAAGAATGTGGGTTCGAGCTGAGTCCCGTTGTTTTTGCTTTTTCTTTCTATTTCCTGTAAAATAATGTAACACAGAACACAGATATATGCAATGCAATGCAGTTTCTTGATTATCTTTTATTTAATGATGAATGAATGCATGCACATGCACTTTTTACTTTGCTGCTGAGACCTTAAAAAGGAGTATTTTTGGGATTTTTGAAGGAAATTTTTTATTTAAAAGGGAAATTATATAAGGAGGAAAAGGGATTTTGAAATTCTGTTAAGAATATTAATTTATTTTTATTGAGTTTTCTGATTTGACAAAAAAGGAAAAAAGGGAAATTTCTAAAAATGGGGGGGGGTTCCGATCGGCAAGCACCCTGACCTGCCTATCGGCAGTTCAGTTCAGTCCCATCAATTGAAAGATTTGAATGGTACCCTCCTCAGCCTTTGGTACCTTGTGGGGTAGGATTCCTTTCGATTTATGCAGGGATGATGTTCCTTGTGAGGGTCTTCAAGTATAAAAAGGGGGAAGGGTGGAGTGTTTTATCACACCTTTGCATTCTTATCTAGTTGCCCACTATTTCTTAGCCTTGCAAGATGGCTCTCCCTGGAAGCACCGAGTTTGCCAACTACCTCGAATCCTTGGAAGCTATGTGCTCTTATAATGTCGACTACGATGCTTTCAACATTCATCGAGTATCCTTGTGGCGTAATCGGCCTATTGAGTGGAATATGCTGATGGCGGCTGTACAATTTTAGTACCCCAAAGACCATGTATTTCGCTTTGGGTTGGAAGGAGTTTTTCCTACCTACGAGGAATTTTTTGCCATACTGGATGTAAATCCCAGTGTTGCTATGGCTTTGTCCAAATTTTCCCGTTCTCCTAGGGATTTGTTGGTCGGGCTTCTTCACATTTCGCCTTCGGTAGCTAGATCATTGGTTGTTGGAGGAATGATCTCCCTCCCGGTGGTGCTGCAGTCCTTGCATTTGCGGGAAGTAGGTGATGCTGGCTATGATGGAGCCGCTGTTCTGGGTCTGGTTTCAAAATTGTTGTTGGTGACTGGGGAGGTGCAAGTTGACCCACAACTTGCAGCCATTACTTCATTGATGTCATACCGTCGCAATCTTCCGACGGTGATATTGGCGGAGACTCTGAATGGCCTGGATGCCTGGAGAGAAGGTCGTTCTAACTTTTTGAGGGGTAGCTCTGTGATACTATTCATGTGGTTGTCTGAAAGATTCCTTTTGTCGACTCCTCCAAAATATCCCTTATCGGTCGTACCCAACTTCTTTTCGCGCTACTTCATCCGCGTTGGCCTGTATGTTGAGAACTGGGAGAATTGGCTTGTGGAGCATGGGGCTTATGGTTTGTATTGGTCAATTCCTTGGTGGGGACAGTTGCAGCCTGTTCTGGATCTAGGAGAGTATTCATATATGCGGCTGGTTGGTCTCAGATAGACCTCTTTTTATTTCCCTTGGCGGCTTTTGCGCCAATTCGGCTGGGCACAGGTCGTGCCCCCTCGAACCTCAAACTTCTTTTCGGTAAAAGATTTGACTGAGCGCCTACATCTGTTGCTTGGGTCTCTGTGGGAAAATAGGCGTCCGTCGAGCCGTCCCTCTCAGTCTATCGGGACGGTTTAGCATGTCCCCAAAGATTATATGAAGTGGTCGTGGAGGAAAGTAGTCAGCAAGATGTTGGTAGTAGAGACTGGACAAAGATGGTTTGTTTTATCTAACACCATGGAAAGGGGTGTTGTGGTCTTTTTGAAGATGGTTAAGGCTCATCGATCCATGGAATGTTTACGGCACTCTATTCAAGCAGGGGAAACTTAGGGACCTCAGGATGTAGATGATGAGGGTGCAGGCTCCTCTGGTAGCTGTGGGTAGGACTCTTGGAGAGTTTATTTATGTAATAGGGAATGTATGTGGGGATTTTATTTGGCTTTTTATGGTTATAGGGGGAAGGGGGTTATCTTCTCCTTTTCTTATGTAATCCGTACTGTAATTTCTTATTAATGAAATAAATAAGTTTTTGATCATCCAACTGTGCCTTTTGATGAGTTTGTATTTTGAATTATCTATACTAATCGCTAAGGCATACATAATCCTTTTGTTCAAATATTTTTAGAATGAACCGCCGTTCTCGGAGGTAAGAAAAGAATAGTATTTTGTGAAAAAGAAAGGGGCGCGCTCATGTGAGGTGTATGAACTGCCTACGTACCTCTGGGGTTTTTTGAAAATGTTTTTATCTATTTGCAAAATTGTTTTTTTTAGAATAGAATTGAAGGGGGATGAGAAGAGTCGTAGCGTGCCGAGATTTCGGACTAGGGGTAGAATTTCCCTAGTCCCCATCTAGGTCAGTGAGCATGGCGGCACCGCCGGATAAGATTTTCTTTATAATGTAGGGGCCTCTCCAATTGGGCTTGAATTTCCCTCTGGGGTCCCAGATGGGTTCTATTATCTCCTTGAGGGCTAAATCCCCTCTCGGACACCGCGGTCCTTGACTTTCTTGTTGAATGATCACGCTATTCGGCGATGATACCGCTGTATATGGTAAAGATATTTTAATCTTCTTTCATCTAGGAGGGATATCTCATCAAGACAGCTTTGGCACCAGTCTTCTTCACTAACTTTGCTTTCGAGCATGATGCGTAGCGAGGGTATTTCCAGCTCCACAGGTAGGACTGCTTCCATGCCGTAGACCAGGGAGTAAGGGGTAGCCCCAGTAGAGGTTCAGATTGAGGTTCGATAGCCTCAGAGGGCGTACGGGATCCGGTCGGCCCAATCCCTACAACTTTCGTTCATCTTGCTGATGATGTCTTTGAGGTTCTTATTGGCGGCTTCAACTGCACCATTGGTATGAGGTCGATAGGGATAAGATTTATGTCTCTGAATCCCGTACTCGTTGACTACTTCTGTGACTTTTTCTTCGAAATGCAACCCGTTATCTGATACCAGCTCGTGCGGGACCCCATATCGGCAGATGATATTTTTCTTGAGGAATTTGGCCACTTTCTTGACATTCAATACCGCGTATGACTCAGCCTGGACCCATTTGGTGAAGTAATCGATGGCAACCAGGATGAACTCATGTTAGTTTGAAGCCTTTGGTGTAACCTTCCCTATGATGTCGATACCCTAGGTGGATAATGGCTAGGGAGAGGTCATGTTGTATAATTCTCACAGAGGCAGGTGTTGAAGGTTAGAGAATTTTTGGCATTTGAGGCACCTCCGGACATAGGCGGTGCAATCCTGGATCATGGTGGTCCAATAGTAGCCCTGTCGGATGATCTTCTTGGCGAGCATGTGACCATTTATGTGGGGTCCGCATTCCCTGCTATGGATTTTCTGCATTATTTTCTCAATCTCAGCCCCTGCGATGCAGTGTAGATGAGTTCCATCAAAATTCCTCTTGAGTCGAGCTTTATGACAAATGATGTACTGGGCGGCCAGTCTTTGGAGGGTTGTTCAATCTTTCTTGTTGGAACCCTTGGGATACCTACCATGTTTGAGGAAGCACCAGATATCATAGTACCAGCAATCGGTTAGGTCGGGATCTTCAGTGGAGACAAGCTCAATATGGTAGCAATGGTTCGGTTTGTCTTGCTTTTGAACTAGGAAGGGGGTCATTGTTATTCCTTTAGGCATGTCGACCATGGAGGCCAAGGTGGCGAGAGCATCATCTAAATTATTCTTTGCTTGGGGCAGGTAATGGAATGTGATATCTCGGAATCGGGAGGCTAACTCTTCTAATTGGGCATGAAAGGGTAGGAGCTTTTCGTCCTTGACTTTCCACTTTCTGAGCACTTGACCGATGATAAGGGCAGAATCCCCATAGACATCAAGGTATTAAATACCTTTCTCGAGAGCAACCTTGAGGCCCACTATGCATGCCTCGTATTCCGTCATGTTTTTGGTGCAACGGAAATCCAATTTAATGGCGATGGGAGTGTGGGAGTCATTTGGGGCGATCAAAAGTATCCCAATGCCATATCCCTTTTTGTTGGTAGCGCCGTTAAAGAACATTTTCCATCGAAGGCAATCTTGAGTGCTGCAGAGGATATTTTCATCTGGTAATTCGGAGATCTGTACATCTGCTTCGTCTATGGGATAATCGGTGAGGTAGTCAGAGATGGCTCTTCCTTTAATGGCTTTCTGTGTGACGTACACGATATCGAACTCGATTAGGAGCATCAACCATCGGGCCATTCGACTGGATAAGGTGGGTTTCTCAAAAAGGTATTTGATGGGATCCATTTGGGATATAAGTTTGATGGGGAAGGCGAGCATGTAGTGTCGCAACTTTTGGGTGACCCAGACAAGTGCGACACATGCCTTTTTTAAAGTAGTGTAGTTGACCTCATCCCCGGCCAATTTGCGACTGGCATAATAGATGGCTCTTTCTTTACGAGAGTCCTCAAGGTATTGGGCTAGCAAAGCCCCAACTGTAGTGTCGGTTATGGTTAGGTATAGGAGTAAAGGGAGACCAGACTGTGGTGGCATGAGAACTGGAGGTTGGGTCAGATATTGTTTGATTTGGTCAAAAGCTTCTTGACAGGCCTCATTCCAAACCTTGGTTGAATCTTTTCGAAGGAGCTTGAAGATCGGTTCACATATGGAGTTTAGCTGGCTGATGAACCGGCAAATATATTGTAATTTCCCAAGAAACCCTCGGACTTCTTTCTCTGTTCGGGGTGGTGGCATCTCAAGTATGGCCTTCAACTTTTCAGGATCTACTTCTATCCCCTTTTCGCTGACCATGAATCCCAAGAGTTTTCCCTTTGTAACGCCGAAGACACACTTCTGTGGATTAAGTCGCATATGATACCATCGCAGTCGTTCGAAGAACTTTCAGAGAGAGGGAACATGACATTCTCTAGTTTTGGACTTGATAATCATATCATCCACATAAACCTCGACCTCCTTGTGGATCAGATCGTGAAGGATGGTTATGGCAGCCCTTTGGTAGGTAGCCCCAGCATTCTTGAGACCAAATGGCATGACGGTGTAGAAAAAGGTTCCCTATGGGGTGATGAATACGGTTTTTTCTTGGTGTTATGGGTGCATCTTGATTTCATTGTATCCGGCAAACCCGTCAACAAAAGACTTGAGAGCATGACTGGTTGTGTTGTCCACGATCATGTCGATATTAGGTAGCGGATAATCATCCTTTGGAGAAGCTTTGTTTAAATCTCGGTAATCTACACACATTCAAACCTTCCCTCCTGATTTCGGCACAGGTACAATGTTGGCTAGCCATGTGGGATATTCGATCACCCGAATGAAACCCACGTTTAACTGTTTGACTACCTCTTCTTTGACCTTGAGCGACCATTCGGTGCGGAGTTTTCTCAATTTTTGTTTAACCAGCTTGTAATCTGGGAGAGTGGGGATCTCGTGCTGAGCTATTTCAGGATCAATATCGGGCATATCATCATACGACAATGTGAAGACATCTATAAACTCGTTCAGTAATTCTTCGAATTGCTCATGCTCATCAAGGGTGGCCCCTATCCTAATCTCACGCAGTTGGCTACTAGAACAGAGATTAATAACAACAGTCTCGTCTTCATTAACTTGAACGCGGTTATGTCGTTTATTATTAACCTTATTTAGATCAGTTAAGAATTGTTCATTTGCAAAATCATCATCATCAAAAGTTCGATTAGTATCTAAAAAATTAATGTAAGGCACAGTAAGATACTCAAAATCTTCATTTATTTCATTGATAGGAAAAACAGCATTGAGAACCATATCAAAAGAGGTCTCGATTACATTTGAGTAAGGATAAACAACAGAAGAAGAACTAGGGTAAACATTGGGGTTAGGGGAGATTTCAAGAGGTAGAACTGGCGAAGCATGCCAGTTAAGGAGAGGAGTATCAGCAGCTTTAATTAGACGGGATGGGTCCATTGATGTAGTGCCTGAATGAACCATGAAGAATGCCATCCCCAGTATCTGTAAGTTGAAGGAATCTTCAGAATCGCTTTCCTCAGTCTCTTCGGTATCTTTGATGAGCGATTGTACTTGGTGTGGGAAACTTTCTGCCCCTAGGTAGCTATCTTGGAAAAAGATCTCCATTCCCGGCCTCATATTCTTGTCTGTGTGGTCATACCATGGTTCTGGAAAACCGTAAAAGGGGAAGTCCTCGCCTAATTTGATGAATCGTCCATTTAAGGAGTCTCCTGAGATAGTTCGGATGCAGTTTGATCTTCTCTTTGGTTGAGATTGGCGGATCATTCTGAGCTCTTATTCTGATGGTTGATACCCCAAGCCACAAGGAGGGAAAGCTTTCTTCAGTTTGATGGGCTCGAGTATCCCTTGCTGCCTTTGCACTAGCCCCAGTCCGGGCATGAAGTGCATGTTTCTGAATATCTGAATCAAATTGACATTTCCATGAGAGTCATATTCTAGACAAACACTTTCTTTGAAACCGTCCCCTGCCGGGAGTAGGAGTGGTTTAACTCAGAATCCTGATAGGAGCATATCATTTGACCCGTGTTGTATCTCGATAATTGGACTGCTGATGTTTTCCCCCTCGGCATTTTCGTTGTCGCCCAAAATGGTGATGACTCGCCCGTTGGTGCAGAACTTCAATTTCTGATGGAGTGAGGAAGACACTCCCTTGATATTATGGAGCCAGGGTCATCCGAGCAATAGGTTGAAATAAGATGGGATATCTATGACTTGGAATTCAACGACAGGATTTATAGGTCCAACCCCTATTGCAAGTTTTATGGACCCCATCACCTCACGACGGGTATTATCGTAGGCACGCACAGCGGCGGAGGTTGGAGCGAGGTCGCTTTCTTTCAGGCCTAAACACTTGAAAGTTCTCAGAGGGCAAACGTTCAAGGCGGATCCGTTATTGACAAGGGAGAGTGGCACGGCCTTCCCATGACTTTGACGGAGATGTTGAGTGTATGATTGTGATTCGGCCCAATTCTGGGGATTTTTTCTTTAGAAAATTATAGCATTCGGGTAGAGGTCAAGGATCCGACCAGATTTACCGCTTCTTCTGGTGTGGTGGGGGAAGGAACTATGGGTCCAGTGAGTAATTTGATTAAAGCATTTCTCTGCAGCTGGGAAGGCATGAAAAGTACCCATAGAGTGATGTTAGCTTGGGTTTTCTTCAATTGATCGAGGATCTTGCTCTCCTCGATGGTCATTTCTGGCATAGGAAGGTTTTCAACGCCCTTCCCTTTGTCATTTACTGGTAGTGATCTTGGAACCTGGTAATGTCTCTTTGATCTGGTCATGTGATTTACTGAAGGAGGAAAGAACATGAATCCCTTTTCCTCATCAATCTCAGGTTGTGTTGCCACCCTATTTATTTTTTTGAGGAGTTCTTTAGATATCATCCCATATATGTCGGCTACTGGGACAGTTCTTCACTCGAATCTTTAAATTCTTCCCCCCATCCGGTGGCAACAATTCTTCCTTTCAATGTAAAGTTGATGCATTCCACAACTTTAATGGCTTCTTCATACAGGTCCTCCCATTCTGTGGGGATATGTGTGATTGAAGGAACCAAGCGCCCTTGTAGCTTCAAAGTGTCAAGTAACCCGATAATACTGCAAATGTTGTTGGTTTGCCTGAATAGTTCTGCCATAGTCTGGATAACATCATCTAGGCTGACTTCGTCAGTTGGTACCACCCATTTGTCTGAATCTCGGGCCCATTTTCTTACCTCTAAGAACAGTGTGCTGAACTTCTGTCAATCGATGACCATCTGTGAGGGCAATTCCAGCCCGAACTTTAGGAGTTGGTTTAACACCTCTGATAATTCTATACCTCCATTTTCAGAATGGATACGGACAGCGATGCATGCTCTGGTAAGGAGTGACAGTGCCAGATCAGCGAGGCTAGTAGGGTATAGGAGGAAATATGGGCAAATTTAAAGAGGTTTAGGGGAGTATATGGGTGTGATTTGAGTTGAGGGATCGAAATCTGGGTTTTCTTCTAAGAAGATGGCATTGGCATGATTCGGCAGTGGATTGTGAGTAGTGTTTGGCTTAGGATTGGCTGGTGGAGCGATGATACCCCGGTCAATGAGATCTTGGATTATGTTCCGAAAGTGAAAGCATTGGTCATTGGTATGGCCGACAGTTTGGTGAAAGGTGTAATGAGCATCGGTCTTGAAGTTTCTTGGGAGTGGATTTGGCAATGGACGTGGATCCAAGGGTTTGATGGGGTTTCGGCTTAACAGGACTTGATAAACTTTAGAGAGGGGAGCATGGAGCTCAGTGTATTCCCTTCAGATGGGGGCAAAGAGGCTTTCTGGTGACCATGATGTGGTCGGTTGAGAGATGTCGTTGATGGTCAAAATGGTAGCACTGGCAGGCTTGTCATACTTTTTAGGGGTGAATTGTCCGGACACCTTCTTTGGTTCAACCTCTATTTTAACGTGGTTTTCCTCGATTTCCACTCCAACCTCTCTGAGATCTCGGAAGTGGGGATAGTATTGTCCTCCCATCGTCACTCGGACATGGGGTAAGAATTTTTTCTTCACTATGTTGACCTGTTCTTCTTCAGACGGTCGATTGGTCATGGTAGTTGCTCGCTCCCTCCACCGGGTTATGAAGTTACTGACTGATTCTCCTGGATTCCATTTGAGCAGCTCTAAACCACGACGGGTGACCTCAAGCTGTTCATTGTATTTGTACTGCGACATGAATTCTCGGGCTACATCCTCCCAGCTATGGATTCTGGATTCCTCAAGAGATAAAAACCATCGAAGGGCACTATCCTTCAAAGTTTGCTGAAACAATTGGGCCATCACTTCTTCAGAAGGCCCTAGTAGAGTCATGGAACGATGATAACTACGAAGATGAATAATTGGGGGTCCCCTCCCTCCGAACTTCTCGATATTTGGCATCTTGAACTTCTCGGGTAACCTTGCTTTTGGATAAGGAGACATGTGGGTGTAGTCCATGTAATTCCCAGAGATCCTGACCTGGTCAAACTTCTTGGTGAGCATCTTGAGATCCTCTTTGACTTTATTCAACTCCTCCTCCTTTGGATCAGCGACCACAGGCAGGTTAGCCATAGGTTGGGCAATATTTGGCATTGAAAGCTCGACAGGCGGCGGCCCATTGGCAGGAGGGGCACGTGGAGCATGTTGATATTCTTTCGAAACCTAGATAGGCTCGGGTGGACCCATAACATGAGGGAATAAGGCCTCGGGCTCTTGAAGAATAGGAACCTATTTTCGTTGCATCTCTCGGACCTCAGTTTGGAGGTTGTCAATCTTGGACACGAGCTGAGCTAGGACTATCGTCAGATCCGGCTATATGACTGGTGCTTGATCTATATTCTCCATGGAAGATGGATGGATTCCAGACTCGTAAGAAGTAGTAGAAGAACGGATGAAACTCCGGGGTGATTTGACTAAAGACCAAAGCCAATAGGGAGCCAAGCCAAGGGCTTGCGATAGACCTAAGAAGGCGTAGGATGAGATTTATTTTCGAGAAAAAAGGAAGAACTATTTTTGGATTTTCGATAAAGAAGGGAGAAACGTTTTTGGATTTTTGATAAAGAAGGCAGAAATGTTTTTGGATTTTTGATAAAGAAGGGAGAAGTGTTTTTGGATTTTTTTGATAAAGAAGGGAGAAATGTTTTTGGAGACGGAACTCAGCATGATTATTATGATTATTATGTTTTCACTTGTATTTAATTCTCCTAAATGCAATACCAAACGGGACCCGAGCCTAGAAAAATGGGGGTCTTAATATATTCAAAGTTACGATTTGGACTTGTAACCAGGCTCACGGATAGGGTCCCATTTTAAAAATGCACAAAAATTTGGGTGGCAGATCGACCCAAAATTTCGGCAGAGTTTCGGGTTGAAACCGGCAATCTAAAGTGCGTGTCCTAGGTCTGACACCTATATGCGGGTATGCAGTTGGTTGGGTCAATCGTCATGGGTTCCCCCCTTTGGCGTGACTTCCACGATATATGTCTTTCTCTTGCGGGCAATCGGTACGTGTGGATAAGCCATTTGATATACGGGAGTATACGTGAATTACCTCACCATATACCTCGCGGGGACGGTACGTGTGAGAGAGAATTCGATATACTCGATGTACGTGAATGAATTCTCTACGATATACCTCCCGTCATGACTTCGGTCAAGCGGTACGATGCGGGGGAACCGTTCGATATACGTCGAAGGTACTTGGTCAATGGAAGGTGAGAGTCATATCGCTTAGTCTAACTTCGACCTGCCGGACCAGCGCCCATCACGAAGTGACCCTCCAGTTACTGGGTAAAATTTGGTCAATATCAATGCTCTTTGGTGATGTCGTGTGAATCATACATGATTCTCTTATTAGTGTCTTATGATGAGAATGCCTTTCTTGACTATGCCAAATAGGGAGCAAAGTATAAGTACCCCAAAAGGTACACCAAGTATGGATAGGTGATGCATGTAACATGGGGATATATGTGATCCTAGGTGCACGTGGTGTGAAGTGTACATGGAGAAATTTCTACAAGTGTGTGAACATAAGCATAAGCATGGGATACATATGAGAAAAGGGAACATGCAGATATGGGGGGAAACATAAGCAAATATAGCATTCATGTAAATAGAGTCAAGCCCACAAACAAAAACACATATCCCCAGCAGAGTCGCCACTGTGGCCGTCCCCGATCCTCACCGTGCGGGAGGGCGCATGGAGGAAAGGATCCTTCGGGCCCGCGCGTCCCTCTCGGGAATGCTTCGGCCGACGTCGTGTAAGATGTGGTGCAAAAATGTAGAGAGATTCAGAGTCGCCAGTCTATTTTACTCAAAACAGATAAAAGAAAAAGGGGAAGCCACCCCGAAGGATGGCATCCAAAGACATACTGGTGCGTGCGAAACCAAAATGAGAGTTTAAGAGAATTTAAGAGAAAGTAGAGAAAGTTGGACCTTCTTGAAGATCTTGAGCTTGATCTTGAATGTTGGAGAGCAGCCCTTGCACTTGGATGATGATGGACAGTGGTTAATTCACCAAGTTTGATGAAAAGGATGATGAAAAGTGGAAGTAAAAAGGGGATTTGGATGTTGAAATCACGCTGCCTTCGAGAGAGGTTTCTGGGATTCGTTGAGAGAGGTTTTTATCAGATCTAGGCTCCCTATGAAAATGAGGTGAAGGCCTTTTTTTATAGGCCCAGGTAAGTGCCGATTGGCATATGTCTGTTCTTGCCTATTGGCAGGTGCCGATAGGTAGGGTCTAGAACCTGCCATTTGGTAGTGCGCTTCAGGCTTTTTCGGAAAATCGGCCGCCGAGGGCAAACCATTGGTCAGAATTGTGCACGGGGCATACCATTGGAAAGGTAATTTAGAGATATTAGAAAGTCCTTTGGACCTCTCCCGGGTTTGGGAGTTGACTTTGGGTCAAATATGGCTCGGAAGCATTTATTAGTCCATTGGACGGGGAATCGCTCGGACGCAAACGGATCGTTCGTCCGCAGGGTAAGTCTGAATCGTGCATGGGGCAGACCATTGGAAAGTTTAGGAGATATAATTTGATATTCTAAAGAGTTTTTCCCGGTTTGGATAGTTGACTTTGGTCAACCGAGCCCGAGAAGCGTTTGGTGACCTCCCGGAGTCAAACGGATCGTTCGTCCGCATAGAAAGTCAGAATTGTGCACGGGATGGACCGTTGGAAAGGGTATTCAGTTCCCTTTGAAGATTAATTTATCCTTAGTCAAGATGAAGAGTTAACATCGGTCAAACATAGCCCGGGAGCGCCCGATGGCCTCTGGGTCAAGTTTCGGACACAAACAAATCGTTCGTCCTCATGGTAAGTCAGAATCGTGCACGGGGTGGACCGTTGGAAAGGGTATTCAGTGACCTTTAAAGATTCATTCAGTCTCGGTCGAGATGAAGAGTTTGACTTTTGGGTCAAACTGAGCTGGGGAGTGCCCGATGGCCTCCAGGTTAGTACTCGGGACATGACCTGGGTTTACAGTGATGAAGGGAGGTACTAGGGACCTAAGGAGAGTTAGGGGGTAACAGAATGGGGTGTCTAAAGAGCCCCTCGATGGGTGAGTTTGGAACAAATGATGACCGTCGAATAGACACCACATGATGCTTTTGAGGGAGTATGATCGATTCAGAGGGTCGAGGCTGATTCTGCGGACCTAAGGAGTGTGTTGGGAATGAATGACGGTCGGAGGTTTAGGTCGATTATGAGGACCTAAAGTAGTGTTGGGGAGGGTGACCAATTCTGCGGGTCAAAGCCAAATGAGCGGGCTTAAGTGATGAGAGTGACCGATTATGCGGGTCAATTCTGCGGGATTAGGGTGAAGATTTAATAACTGAGGTCAATTCTGACCTAAGAGTGGTGACGACCAAGGACCGAGGTCATTCTGACCTAACTCAGGTGACGATCCAAGATCGGGGCCAATTTTGACCCAAGAGTGGTGACGACCGAGGACCAAGGTCAATTTTGACCTAACTCAGGTGACGATCCAAGACTGGGGCCAATTCTGACCCAAGAGTGGTGACAACCGAGGATCGAGGTTGATTCTGACCTAACTCAGGTGACCATCCAAGACCGGGGCCAATTTTGACCCAAGAGTGGTGACGACCGAGGACCGAGTTCAATTCTGACCTAACTCGAGTGACGATCCAAGACCGGGGCCAATTCTGACCTAAGAGTGGTGATGATCGAGGACCGAGGTCAATTCTAACCTAACTCAGGTGATGATCCAAGACCGGGGCCAATTCTGACCCAAGAGTGGTGACCACCGAGGTCAATTCTGACCTAACTCAGGTGACGATCCAAGACTGGGGCCAATTTTGACCCAAGAGTGGATTAAGATTAGATTTTGATTCTGCTGGGGAAGGTGCTTTGTGATTTTGATCTGAGCTGGGGAGCTGATTGCTGGGGAAGCTTTTAGGAGACCTCGCAAGGGGGGGATAACCTATTTTGGGTGCTGTAAGAGAATTCTATTGGGGAAGTGATCAGGTGATCCATAGGGATCTTTCGGAGCTTTGTCGGGAGGAGTTTTCACTTGGTTTTTGAGGATTCCACTGGGGAAGAGGGGTTCCGCTTGAGGGAATGCGACGTTTTCTTAGTAAAAAGGCTTTAAATCCTTCCTGGGATTTTTGGTATTCAACCCACGTTATTTATACTCCACCCTCCCGTTTAACATCCTAACTTGGCAGTGAACTCCAAATGATAGGCATACCTGAAACATAACATAAAAGGAGTCTAACCAACACAAGCTTAGTGAATGGCCATATTCCACACATACACCACATATATATAAATAATTTGAATAATAATTTTTATTTTCTTATGTCATAACCCAATAGGAATTGTGTAACTCTAGTAAGCCTGGACCTGCCACAGTCCAATTAACCCACCACAGTTAAAGGGGACCACCATATCCCATAATTAGTCCCGAGTACAACAAACCTTTAAGTTGGATTAACGAGACCGCCACATCCCATAGGACCCACCACAGTCCTTAACATTAGATAAAGGACCCACCACAGTCCATAACATTATATAACATCACATAACATTCTTAATCATATGCATATGTTTCATAAATACAACATCACTCCCATAAGCATCTTAACACATGAGTTTAACCACACATTTACATATGAACATATAAGCATCTATATTTTATAGGATAGGTCACCCACCTTGATTTTAGTACTAAGATTAATACCAAAACTATTTCCTTGATATGGTAGTGTTAGCCTCTTCCCCACCTAACAATTCAACATCATTAGTATTTGAATACACCAAATCACATTAAACTCAATAACACATCACATCAGTTGGTCAATCGGACATAACTGAAAATTAATTAAATATGATACTTCACATTTCTATAACACCTTATTCATCAGGGTTCTAAGATAATTTACGTAATTAAATTATGAATTCTCTAGACAAAGTTATGCCCGTTTTATTACAACCTTTTCCAAATCATTTCTGGAGAAAAACAACAACAAAACTTCAACTTCAACATAACCCCCAAGCCAAACCAGAAGGTATTTTATTCTCCTCTTCAAGTATATCATACTAATATATGTTCTCTAACATTTCCAATTGAAAATTCTTGACTTCAACAAGTATTCAATGATTTATGCCACTTTTAACACATCTAGGTCTGAGTAGACCATCAAAGCATAACTTAACATTTTTCAAGCATATATAATCTCCACCTAGGTTATAAATCATGGGAACATATATTAAACATATTTAATAATATAAAATTGAATTTTTATAATTTTTAGCACTCATTTGCTAAGTCAAGCCAAACGTCGAACACCAGGTGTGCGCACTTACACTTTTGGGGAAGATTTTATACCTGAACTTCAAACTATCACCCATGGTTCATTTCTTGGTATTTTAACATAATTTTCGGATATGATATACACATATGAGTCGATTTTAATCTCCAACTAGAATCATTTTATTTCAATAAGTATTCCGTTATTTATTCCATTTTTAGCACAACTAGGTAAGAACAGAACATTAAAGCATAACTTAACCTTTTTAAGCATATATCACCTCTACCTCGGGTATCCATCATGAAAACATATACTAAATATGTTTTAGTATATACACACATCATATATATGAATTTACTACATTAAAATCTTCACGAGAAGGAAATTCAAAACTAGGTAACATTTACTATCCTAGCATAAGTCCTCACGTATGATTTTAATCCATCCTTAGTTTAACTCAATTGGGCAAAATGGGCATCATTTAAATCTTCATCCAAATAAGAAACAAAAATATACCAAGTGTATAACTCATCCATGGTACCAACTTTAATAAAGAAGTAATTACCTTACGAGAATTCCTCGATTTATGGAAATTTTTCGAAGGATTTCTTCCTTAACTTTATTTTTCTCTCTCCATAAGCATGTTTATTCCCAATCTTGAAATATGAAATGAAAAAGATGATTAGGTTTTATCTTATAACCATAAAACGTGGTCATTTGACCAATATAAGTATGTGGCATGTGATTGGTTCGACAAGAGGTCCAATAAGACAATTCCACTAATGACGGATTTGTCCCACCTTTGTAAAATCATCATAACTCACTATTATGGGACCCGATTTACTCCCACATTGTTATACATATAGATAACTTATATATCTACCACTTTCATATTTTGTGTTTTCCCAAAATCATAAAATTAGTACACCTAATTTGGGCTCGAACAGAAAAGTAGCAATTTATCGAAAAATCTCATAGCTTTCACATTTGACGACTAAACATCGCCAATTTTTCACTAACACCCTAGTTTAATTTTATAAACATAATGATTCAATGGAAACGTATTTTCATGATGCATTCAACCACATAACTAATCATATGATCTAAACAAGTTATCCCCGATCATAAGCTCGATTAACATTTAATGCAAACAACACATATATCACATGAATATGCATCCCCCAAATATGATAATTAACATGTTTAACACCCCTCACCAAACTTATAAATCATAACTTATACTTAATCACTTAATTAACATTCCTAATCATGTTTTAGAGCCTTACACTATGTGTAGGATAGGATGCATGAGTACTTGGGGACCTTTGGGTATGGGACTAAGGGATATTTTAAGGATCTCACATCGATTAAAGGGGTGGTGTAATTTGTTAATTATAAAATTGAGAAACGAAAATTAATGCCTAAGACAAAAATGACTATTAAAATTTGTGGCGACATAATGTGTCAGTGACCGACAGTTTAAACGGATCAGCGGGAGATTTATGTCGTGTCGTGTGTGGAACCTTGTCATGGGGTGGGGTCGATAGTTTAAACGAATCAAAGGCCATTTGACAAGGGGAAATGTAAAACATTGGTGGATGGCGGGAGGACCGCTATAATAAAAAGTGAAAACAATAATAATTTGGGGTAATTTAATTAAATTAACAACGTGGGACTTGGAAATTTAAAATCATATTGGTGTACTTTTTGGAATGGAAATTTCTTAGGGTAGTTAGTGCTTTATATTGATTGCGTTTAATTATCTCATTTAATTAAAATATTCTATTGTGATATTTATTGCGTATAATGCTACTGTCTGGGTTTAAGGATCCTATATGAGGGGAGTAGTGTGTATTCATGCTCGGGGCTCTGACCTCGTGCGTTGACTAAATTTTCAGGATAAGTATTGTAAAAGCTACATAGGATTATCAGAGTTTATCGTTTGGAGGTGCAACTGGAGTTCATTCTTTTTATTACTTTATTTAGTTAGACTTTCTTTTCAGTCATATTTCATTATGAGACTTCATTTGGATTTTATTGGGCCATTCGGTTCCAAAGTTGTTAGAGGATTTCAGTTGGATTACTTTGGTTTATTATTCAGATTTTATTTAATCCTTATTGGAGATTGGTTTTACTTGGAGTTTTAGCATGTGATGGATCTTTTATCGCTCAGTTGTTATTATCATTTAGGATTGGTTCAATTATTTATCTTGTGGATTGATTTATTTATGTCTCATTTCTATCTCATGCTAAGAATGGTATTTATTTAGTCACGCCCGACACGGTACGGCGGCAGTGGCTGGCCACCCCGTCTGTCGGATATTGCGGGGCGTGACAGATATGTAACACCCCGTGTTTTTAATAGTTAATTAAATCAATTAATAGGGAAATTTGTGAAAAAAAATTGGATTTAATTATTCTTAGTAATTAAATATATATTTTTATATATAAAAATAAGGTTTTAAGTGGAATTTAAATCGAGATTAAAATTTGGAAATTATAACTTTTTGTATAAAAATGGGGGGAGGATCCGAGCTTAGGAGGACAAAAATAATATTTTTAAAAATTCATCCTCCTGATCAAGCTGAATTTTTCACAGCAGCTCTTTCTCGACGTTCGCTACAACATACTAAAATTTCAATCTATTCTGACAGTCCGATCGTCCGTCATAATTTTTCGAGTGTTTATATTTGATTAAGACTCAAATTCTTTTTGGTATATAAACAAAGCGACGGGTTTAGGACTTTTAAAACAACTTTCTTCTAAACCCTAAGAGCAGCAATCTCCTATTTTACATCTTCTTCTTCCCTCAAAACCTTAACTCCATTGGAGAGCTATTTTCAATCCAAGTTTTGAAGCTTTGAACCGGGTTTTCTCAAGATTGTTCAAGAACGTCTCTTTGCTAATTTTTCGAGAGGAATCCAACTGTCAACTCAGATATTCTTCATCTAAATCTCAGGCATATATACTCTATTCCCTTTCTTTAGTATTATGCGTTTTATGTGTCGCTTGAACCCTTGATAATGTATTTTTGATTAAAATTAATTAGTAACTTAATTAGAGAAAGTGGACACTTAATTTTGGGACTGCTTTTATGAAACTTTTAAATATGAATAAATCTTTTGAAACCCTTAAGTGCATAGGTGAGATTATTGCTTTTTTTATGATTTTGGGTATAGGTTCTCATGTAGAATTTTTATAGGATTATTTATATGATATACGGGACGCGTATACACCTATAAAAAATATGTGACTTATAAAAGAGGACAATGATAACGAGTAGAATATTTTTTGCATGTTGATTAATTTAATATTTTTTATGAAAATAATTGTGTTGTAAATCAATGACAATATTATTATTGGAACTTAAATTAATCGGGGCCTTTACGTTTGAATTGCTATGTTGCTCATATAAATTATGTGTTGTGTGATTTATTATTAGTCACTTTTGCAATCGCGGGGACGAGGGGCTTTGGGGTAGTATTTTTTCTCACCTCTATTGTAGGATGCTTACTGGGTATGGGACTAGTGGGTAGGCCTTGGTTATAATTTATGCTAACTAGTCCTATCCTATATATAGGATGAATTACAAATATAAACACGGTCGTCGTTTTGGCAAGGGGAAGCGTAAAACTTTGGTGGATTACCACCCGAGGCGGGAGGACCGCCATAATAAAAAGTGATAACAATAATAATTTGTGGTATTTTATATAAATTAGCATCATGGGACTTGGAAATTTAAAATCATATTGGTGTGCTTTTTGGAATGGGAATTTCTGAGGGTAGTTAGTGATTTATATTTATCCTGTTTAATTATCTCGTTTAATTAAAATATTCTATTGTGATATTTATTGCGTATAATGCTACTGTCTGGATTTAAGGATCCTATTTGAGGGGAGTAATGTGTATTCATGCTCGGGGCTCTGACCTCGTGCGTTGACTAACTTTTTAGGATAAGTATTGGAAAAGCTGCATAGGATTATCGAAGTTTATCGTTTGGAGGTGCAGTTGGAGTTCATTCTTTTTATTACTTTATTTAGTTAGACTTTATTATCACTCGTATTTTATTATGAGACTTTATTTGGGTTTTATTGAGCCATTCGGTTCCAAAGTTGTTAGAGGATTTTAGTTGGATTATTTACAGTTGGTTTATTATTCGGATTTTATTTAATCCTTATTGGAGATTGGTTTTACTTGGAGTTTTAACATGTGATGGATCTTTTATCGCTCAGTTGTTATTATCATTTGGGATTGATTCAATTATTTATCTTGTGGATTGATTTATTTATGTCTCATAAATGTCTCAAGCTAAGAATGGTATTTGTTTACTCACGCCCAGCACATTTCGGAGGCGATGGCTAGCCACCCTGGCAGTCGGATTTTGCGGGGTGTGACAATTATCAATACTATTGTTTATATTTACTTTATGTATTATTGCGTGTACTTTACATTTATATTTGTCATTTTTGACAGTATAAACTACTAGGATAATTCAAGAACAAATGGTGTTAAATTCTCAACTTCCTTTGCTTAATCTAAATTATTCACTTACTCTATTTCTCTCATTTACCACACACAAACTAATTTTTCTTTTGTTTTGTTAGCTTCATTTTTTTAAAGGTTTTGCTTCTTGTTAATTATCTTTTAATATTTAATGAATAGTCACTTATATTTTTTTCACATCTTACATGTATTATGGTCCGTGTCAGCGGCAAGATTATAAGAGTTTTATCAGAATATAGTCCATGCCAGCGGTAATATTCTTAATTTAGAAAATACTTTTTGAGGACTGGGACTATATAAGTGCTCTCTGTATTTAATAGCTCATATATTAATGTGGCCACATTGCATTGAACAAAATAATTTTCAATGCGCTTGTACTTTATAAAGCATGTAGGTACTTTTCTAACGTACACGCATATTGAAAATGTTTAATCTTAATTGATTTCTTAGTTGTGTTGATTTCATTTTTTGAGGACTGTGAGTATATAAGTGCTCTCTAAATCTTCTTAGCTTCTATATTATTTGTGGTCCGCAGCAATAGCATTTTAAACTTTATATTATCAGAGTATAGATGTTTATGATCAAAATAAAAAGATGCATAAAAAGAAAAGAGGAATTCATTCATTCATAACAAAAAAAATTATAATATATTTGAAAAAAAATGAGAAAACCATCAAACGTAAAAAAGATGATGTGGAAAAACATTAAAATGATCTATGGGGTCAAGAAGGGCACCGATCAAATTCAAGATGACAAGAATTTTATTCTCCAGTGCAGATATAACCCCAGTTGTATCGTCCCTTTCCTACATCAAAATTTCCAGATTCTTTTTTACCTTGTTGGTACAAAAATTCACGAGGCCTTCGTGGGTTTTTGGCAGTGACTCGTCCTCTTGAAAAAAGTCATAAGGGATGGGTGGAAGTCTGTGAATACCTTTTTGAACGTAGAGGTTATAAGCATCAATTGCATGCATGATTGAGGAAATCTCTTCCTTAATTATGCGTAATTTTCTCCTTTCATTATTTTCATCTTCAAATGAGTTTCTCAATAATTCTATTGGTATAACCATTTTTACGTCTTTGTAGTTCAATTTTGAATGGTAAATAATAGAATAATGTTATGTTTTTATAAGCCAGACTAAAGTTTGGGATGTTGAGCCTAATAAATATGGTAGTTTGTGGTTGTACTAGTTGATATAAATGAACTAAAGAACGTGTAAACTTCCCAGGTTTAAAAGTAGTTGGGGGATGTTGACCTAATGAATAGTGCAGGATATGGGTGTACACGTGTAATTCTTTTTACTTTTACGTATACTTTGTAGTGCTATGAATGTACTTTTAGTTTCTATGTTTGTTAATTGCAAATAACCCAAAGTACACGCATAACATCACAAAGTACACGTGAACTTCTGTTTTATTTTACGTGCACTTTATAATGTTATGCGTGTACTTTGGGTTTCTTTGTTAGTTACGATAAAATAATGCAAAGTACACGAATAACATTCTAAAGTACACGTGAACTTATGTTTACATTTTATGTGTACTTTATAAGGTTATGCGTGTGCTTTGGGAATCTTTGTTTGTTATTGGCAAACAATTCAAAGTACACGCATAATATTACTAAGTACACGCATTATGATTTTACTTTATGTGGCCATACCTGATCCTCGCCGTGCGGGGGGCACATGGAGGAAAGGATCCTTCGGGCCCGCGCGTCGGCGTCGTTTGAGATGTGGTGCAAAAATGTAGAGAGATTCAGAGTCGCCAGTCTATTTTATTCAAAACAGACAAAAGAAAAAGGGGAAGCCACCCCGAAGGATGGCATCCAAAGACATACTGGTGCATACAAAACCAAAATGATTTGAGAAGGGTTCGGAAGCTTAGTTATGAAATGGGAAGGTGTTAGGCACCCATTCCGCCCTTTCGGTCTCTCATGGATATTTGCTATTTTCCTTTCGTTTCCCCCCGTGATATGTGTGCATGTGTATATATATAGAATGGAGGTAGGAGTCCTCGACTTGTATCATGGAAAAGATAAAGCGAGTCGTCCGTAGGAAGATATAAGAATAATATTATAAAAGTAAGATTTAAGCGATTACCCATACGTTGATCGTTATAATGGAACAATAACGCATATGGAGCAATACGTTACTAAGGTAAATTATATAGAATATAGGAAGATGGGATTTTGATAAGGTAGAAAATGAGAGAAAAATGGGAAAAAGGACTCGAGTCTCGGGTTTTACCCCGAGACGACTACGTAGCCTATAATGGCATCAAAGTTCACGTAGTTCGCATACAAAATGAGGGTGGGTTTTATCCCATAAATCCAAATTGGGATCTCTTATTTGTGAGTGTGTGTGTGTGTGTGTAGAAAAAGTGTTTTAGTTGTGAGGAAAGTGTGCAAAAAGTATGAGAATCCCTATTTGGAATTTATGAGCAAACCCTCTTTTTCTTGTTTTTTGGGTTTTATTTATATGAAAATAGGAGATGTGAAATTATAATAGATAAAAAAAAGTATATTAGGATGTGTGAGATGAGATAATAAAAACTCTAAGTAAGAAAACAAGTTATTGAGAGTTTAAGAGAATTTAAGAGAAAGTAGAGAAAGTTGGACCTTCTTGAAGATCTTGAGCTTGATCTTGAATGTTGGAGAGCAGCCCTTGCACTTGGATGATGATGGAGAGTGGCTAATTCACCAAGTTTGATGAAAAGGATGATGAAAATTGGAAGTAAAAAGGGGATTTGGATGTTAAAATCACGCTGCGTTCGAGAGACGTTTCTGGGATTCGTTGAGAGTGGTTTTTATCAGATCTGGGCTCCCTCTGCAAATGAGGTTAAGGCCTCTTTTTATAGGCCCAGGTAAGTGCCGATCGGCAAATATCTGTTCCTGCCTATCGGCAGGTGCCGATAGGCAGGGTCTGGAACCTGGCATTTGATAGTGCGCTTCAGGATTTTTCGAAAAATCGACCGCCGAGGGCAAACCATTGGTCAGAATCACGCACGGGGCATCCCATTGGAAAGGTAATTCAGATATCTTTGAAATTACTTTGGACCGCTCCCGATTTAGGAGTTGACTTTGGGTCAAATATGGTTCGGAAGCATTTGTCAGTCCATTGGATGAGGAATTGCTTGGACGCAAACGGATCGTTCGTCCGCAGGGTTAGTCCGAATCGCACATGGGGCGGACCATTGGAAAGGTTAGGAGTTGTACTTCAACATTTCAAAGAGTTTGACACGTTTTGGAGAGTTAACTTTGGTTAACCGGGCCCGAGAAGCATTTAGTGACCTCCCGGAGTCAAACGCATCGTTCGTCCGCATAGAAAGTCGGAATCGTGCACGGGATGGACCGTTGGAAGGGTATTCAGTTCCCTTTGAAGATTCATTCAGCCTCGGTCGAGATAAAGAGTTAACATAGGTCAAACAGAGTCCGGGAGCCCCCGATGGCCTCTGGGTCAAGTTTTGGACACAAACGGATCGTTCGTCCACATGGTAAGTCGAAATCGTGCACGGGACAGACCGTTGAAAAGGGTATTCAGTGCCCTTCAAAGATTCATTTAGTGTCGGTCGAGATGAAGAGTTTGACTTTTGGGTCAAACTGAGCCGAGGAGTGCCCGATGGACTCCAGGTCAGTACTCGGGACATGACCTGGGTTTACAGTGATGAAGGGAGGTACTAGGGACCTAAGGAGAGTTAGGGGGTAACAGAATGGGGTGTCTACACTTTACATGGTTTAATCTGTAAACTTTAACATTCAAACAATCTGCATGTACAAATGTTAAAATATATTTATTCTTTTGTAGAGTGTACGTGTTGAATGGTTTGCGCCAACGACGCCATTATTTGAGTATGTTGTATGTGGAACTATAATGAATAAAAAAACAAAAAAATTACAATTAATTTTCTTTCTATTAACAATCAGCATATAAAAATTCATTAAGTATATATGCTCTATGTTGCAGTATTTCGCCGCCTTGAAATGATGGTTTGAGCGCAATTCCTTTGGAAATTTGTTCCATATAGTACATACAGAACACGCCAAACATTGAAATTAAAATAAAACAAATAAATGAGTTAGTATAATGTGAATGAAATTTGTTGAAATGCGTCGTGATGAACTATGTTTGTACTTATTCAAAAGTGTGTGTACTTTATACATATGAAGTTTGTAGGAGGGTAGTTGTACTGTGGTCTAGAAGAACTAAAACGGGTGAGACATGATTCACTATAATGGATTTTATCTTCAAGGTCTTCAAAGTTTCAAGAGCAGCTATTTGAGAAAACCTTCTACTTTTGAGAATAATGGAGTAATGACTGTGGCCTTCTTCCTAAAAAAAGAAAACTTCATAAGTAATAATGATATCTGAGAGAGGGCGAGAGATCTCCTGAGAATAATAGCAATAAGCAAGGGAGTAAAGAGACAAGCAGTTTGGCACTTAGAGAGGAGCAGGAAGAGAATACTAGTTCTGATGCAATTTTGGCAGAGAAATGGTGTAACGTGAGTTTTATATTATGACTTGACCTTAGCAAACGGTCCTATTTATAAGTGAATACTAAGGCTGATTTGGGCCTTTTTTAGCACAAAAAATGAGAGGGAATCTTAGGGAGGTCTGCAATGTACCTTTTATCCCTATATGTCTGTAGTTGTCTGCCCCCTCTAACAGTTACACCTAGTGCAAACCAAAGTCAAAAAAGAAAATATGTCTCCTAATAGTGACAATATATGTTATTTGGTAAATATCATTTCAAACGGTAACTTGCTGTACAAATTTTGTAAAACTTGAGAGTGGCCTCGAGGGTCACCCTCTCTAAAACCATTTTGTAAAATGTGTTTTTTTCCTGTGATCACCCTCTTGGCTACTCACTTCAGTTATAACTAAGTTCGAGTTGTGTAAGTGCTTGAGTGACTCTTAGAGTCCCTATACTAGTATTCTCTCTTTCTTAAAGTGTCAAGTTGTTGAGCTTGCTCAATGAACCTTGTCTCTCAGTCACCAAACCAAAACCATTAGGAGATCCCAATTGGCCTGTTTGATCCCTGCTTTATCAACTCGGCTACTTGTGCAAGAAAATAAACATTAGTACTTTGTTTTTCAAAAAGTAAACAATTCTTAGGACGAGGGGCTACTCGTGGTGGACCCTCTTGTCCTTATTCATTTCCCATTGTAATATTTCTTTTGGGGGGAGGGGACACTCAAGGTGAGTCTCCTCTCCCTATCTCTTATTTTTCGTTGTTTTATAGTTTGTACAGTGAGGGGGATCCACTGGAGGTGGACCTTCTCATTCATGTCTCTATCTTTGGCAGATGAGTCACTTATCTTGGAGTCCCTCGCCATAAATCCCTCCAATACTAATTGTGGCTGAGGGGTCACTCGCGATTCACCCTCTCACCACTTATTGTTGTTGTTTTGCTCTTGGTCGAGGGGACACTCATGGTGGACTCCCTCACCACAAAACTATTGACTTTGAGTATCTTGGCTGAGGGGCCATCGGTGGTGGAGCCCCCCGCCCTCAAGCTTTCATTTGCACTGGTCTTAGCAGAGGGGCCACTCTAAGTGGACCTCTTTGCCATAAACTACCTATTGTACTAAGTTTTGCATAAGGAGCCACTCGTCGTGGACCACCTCGCCCTTGAGGTGTTGGTTCTTGCTGCTAGTGATGGCCATCAACATTAGTCCCCTCGTGCAAAGTCCTTTGTTTTATGTAGACCAAAGGGCTTTGTACGAAATCCTTTTTTTAGTGGGGGATTTGAAAGGTTCTCCCATCCCTTTCATCATTACTTCTAGGTTTATTAAATGCTTCTACTACTTCATCCCAGATTTATGGTCTCGAGGAGACACGTGTCATCCTAGTAATGGGCATCCCATTATTTGGGTAATAATTTTCCTGCCTTTTGGCCGCCCAAATGTGCTCTAGTATAAAAGTCCCCTTTTAACTTCATTTCATTTTTACCTTATCATCTTCAAATTTTCATAGAGCCTTTTAAAGAGAGAAAATTTTCTTTATAGAAACCACCATCGTGCTAGGCTTTTCAAGCTTTCTCAAACCCATTTATTCATGGCATCTTCATCGCGAAACCCCTCGTCTTCCGTCTCCACCACCACTAGCGAGTTTCTAGTGGTCTCTTTTCCTATATCCATCACTATCTCAACGGTTGTAGCCTTTAGTTCCACCACCATAACCACTATGGTTTCAAACGCCGCTTCCACCGCCATGGACAGTTCAATTTCGTGGACAGTTATTACTAGTGGTCCCTCGACCACTACCTCTTACTTGAACTAATAAAAGGGGAATTTGGGAAATTGGTCAAATAGGGAGTTTGGGTTATACCACCTTGCTCCTTAATTTGGGCCCAATGACACTTTCATAACATCCCTCGCCAACCTTGAGGAAGAGTTTGTTGCCAAGATCGTCGAGCGACCCCAAGTGGGTTTTGGTAAGTCTTCTGACATTCCAATTGTTCTGCCTGATAGTATTCTCAAGGTGCGAATGGACATGGGTGATTTTTCTCATTCTAATATTGAACTCAAGGTTTATGGAGGTGCTCCTGATGATTGGGCCCTCTGTGTGGATAACATTCTTGCCACCCCCTCGTACAAGGTTGTTATCAAGGGGCTTGGCCTTATCACAACAATTGACAGTTTGAAGACTTGCACAATTGCAAATCATGTCACTTCTTTCAATTTCTAGGCCTCTCGCTGTAGGAGGGACCCACACACCTTTATTACTGGGTAATTTACAATAACTTTGGGTGATATCTGTAAACTGCTTGCTCTGCCTTACTTAAGAGAGAATGTTTTTACTGATGGCTATAAGGATGCCTGTGAAGAGGGGATGGTGGAAGAGCTTCACTTAGCTCTTAGTGAATGCTCAAAGTATATATTTATTAATAATACTGTAACTACCAATCATTCCTTTGCCAAGTGGCAAAGATATTGGTTTAAGGACGTCAAGCAACTGCCTAAGGGTGAAACTTCGATCAGAGTGGCTAAGAGCCAAGAGGTTCCAAAGATCAACTCCTCCTCA
This sequence comes from Sambucus nigra, assembly GCA_949130495.1. NCBI lineage: Eukaryota > Viridiplantae > Streptophyta > Magnoliopsida > Dipsacales > Adoxaceae > Sambucus > Sambucus nigra. The sequence goes on along the minus strand of OX422221.1, from coordinate 530,855,095 downwards.
CACCTAGAAGCTTTTTTGCCACTTTATTAAGTAGGTTCTTGTTCCCAGGGAGACCAAATGACTCCATTCGTTAATTACTATTTAGGTTGGAAGTGAGGTTTACTCGAGGGAGGTATATTCCCCTTGCATCTCTGACTCTTGGGTCTATTTACACTTGTATGGATGGTGCTCATGTTGATGTTGAGAGGTCTTTTGGTCATTATGACTCCACTAACTTTACCACTTCTTTTATTGTGATGGCTTTCCTATTCAAGAATTTCCCCAACTTTGCCCCAAAAGTGAGGGCCTGTCACAATGATGTTGCTCGAATTATAACGTGGCATAAGAAGTCCCCAAGGAACTATTTGGGGTCTTTAATTTATAATGTTGATGAATTTTGCTTCCGCCCCTACTGCAAACGTGTTGGTTGCACCTTTACTTGGGCATCCTTCTCAAGAGATGGGGGCACTTTATAATGTCCCTCAAATGTAGTTGTTCCTTCCTACCCGCATATCATTATGATGGTCATGTTACTCCCAAGTACTTTGCCTTCCTTGACTGAGTTAGGTCAAGGTGTTGAATTTTATCATTTTGAGAGTTAGGACGCAATTTGGGTATGACCGGGGTGTTCATTCCCCCCATATCCCTTGAGCACATCTCCCTTAAAGCAATACTTTTAGCCTAATAAAAAATTTACTTTCGAGGGGATATTCCACAGGCTGCTCCACTTAGGAGGGTTATTTGTGCCTCCTCGCGATTACCTTCCATCCTTTGCCCGATCGGGGTTCGCCCTATAACAGAGGCAGTTGCTTCTTATCTAGATTAACTTGTTTGATTTTCCACGTGATATTATTCCCATTATATCCATGGTGACAAATTCTTGGGCAATAGAAACCAAAAAGAGTTATGGTATCACAGCACAGTTGCCAAGCCCCTCTCAAGCAGGTCACTCTAGTTCTAGTAAGGTCCTGGTCGATGAATCCACTTATTCCAATCATCTTGAGCCCCAACCAATTAAGGCTAAGGGATAGGGCAAGGTCGAAGTTTAAGCCACTTTCTAGAGAAAGCACCCTGACACTGATGTGTTAAATTTCATTCTTGCTCCTGTTGTTGTTACTGCTCCTATTTCTCCTCGTTCACCAGTGATGACCAGCATAAGTAAAAAAGAAGAAAAAAGTTGGTGGTGAAGTTGTTGCTCCTTCTCCTACACCAGATCAGGTGTCTGACACTAATGACCTTGGGGAGAAAATCTATAAAACTGTTCGTGATCAAGGCTATGAAGCATTGGGGTTATCTTCTCAGGATCCTCCTATCTCATCCATTCCTATTATTTAAGGTATTATAGCTAATTTCTCTTAACTTAGGTAAACTGGCTCTTATGAGGTTTTACATGTTGGTTCCCCTTCTTACTGATTTGAAGAGGAACTGGTTGATTATGGAAGCACCACTTCCTATAATGATAACAGTTCTTCTTCAAATGACGTGAGTGACATATAACTTCATGGTGAACATCGTCCTGACGCTTCTACTTTGTTTCTAGTTTCAAGGGAGTCTTTAAACGAGGGTACTATGATATATTATCCCTCCACCACTAGTCCTACCACTGGACATCTTGTATATGGGCAGAGCACTCTCCCAATTGCTGTAAGTAGTTTCTCCTGACTTTTTTTCTTGAATTTTTTATTTTAGTAACTTTCCTATCTTTTATCTGATTCACTTTGTCTTGTGATACTTCAAAAGTTTCTTCTGTTTTGATGGGAAGTCCCTCGCATCCCCCCTCTTGCTCGAGTACCCTTTCCGAGAGAAAGTAATTCTATGCTTGTTTCTTCTCTGAGTCGGGCTAGAGAGGTTCATTATTTCCTCCCCATTCAACTTTTTCTCTTTTTCTTTTTCTCTTATAATACTTTTACTGACATAGCTTATTTCTTTTTGCCTTTTGCATCTTTCTTCTATGTTTCCTACTACTACAAGGACCTCTTCTATGTCTTCTCGTTCTGTTCAGGTAAGAATTAACCTCTCAAATTTTTTTGATTTGTTTCCTCTTAGACAAGTCTTGATGTGTGGTCTATACACTTACAGAGGACTATTCCTCTTAGACGTACTACCCCTCTTCCTGCCTCTTCCGCATCCAATAGTTATTTAGTTGAGCTTTCCACCACTTTATCTCTAAATTTATTTGTATTTCTTCATTTCTAGCATCTTTTTTCATCTAAGTTTTTACACATGACTAAAACTTGTGTTGTCTTTATTGCTTTTATCTTTTTTTTTCCAGGATTCCCTTTCACGTAGCCCTTCTACCACTAAGGGGATTATGTTGATCACTTGGGTTACTATTCCAGGCTTATCACCCTCTGGGAGGATATCTATCCCCCAAATTTGTGTGTCGATGGATAATAGGCCTAGATTCATCCTCTTCTTATGCAGCCATTCTTTACTATATCTTTTAGGGAGCCTGTTTCACAGGCTGTTATATCATCTCAGGTATTAACCATTCCATTCGCATTATTTTTTTCTTTGGATGCGTTCATTTCTAACATACTTGTTGATGAAGAGGATACTACTGCTGTGTCAGTTATTCCAGTTCATGATATTACATCACCGATCACTTTTCTGGCCGCTTCTCAAGTGGCCCCTATAGCTATTGAGGCCCCTTCTACCACAGGTTCTGGTGGAAGCACCATCATAGTGCCTCTCCCGTATCTACTTCAACTCAACTCTTAGTCACTTATATATATTTTTATTCACTATATAAGCAATTTTCTAACACTTATGTCCTTCCTTTTCAGGCTAGTGTTGATGAGACCCTTTGTTAAATGGATCCTACTACGAGTGATGCGGAGGTGACCTTTCAGGTGTTATATTTCTCTTTTGTACCTCTCCGTTTTTATATTTTGTAATCTTCTATGATCACTTCTATTAAATTCTTATTCCTTAGGCTAGCACTATTTAGGCATCAGCCGTAGGTCCTGTAGTGATTCCAGTGGGGACGACCCCACATGTATTATGTATTTCTTGCATAAGAGTATCATTTTTCTATGCCACCCTTTTGCTAACGCTTATCTAATTTTACATGCCATCAGGCCAGTATAGCTAAGGTCCCATTACCTATGGACCTGTTATGAGTTCCAGTGCAGTGACACCTTGGTTAGTTCTTCGCATATATCAGTTCATTATATTTGGGCTTCTTTCCTTTTATTTTATGCATGAGAATCTTTAATTCTTTCTGACATACTTTTAGCTATAGTCCCTCTATCTGCGGGACCTATATCTTGGTTCTCAGGTTAGCACTGTGCCTATTACTATACCTGTGGAACCCTTGGTTAGCATCCCAGAGGAGACTACCCCAGTATGTTTAGAACACTACTATTTTTACTTGGTTTTTCTGTGCAAGGGTTCGCTAACACTTTGTCTATTCCCTAATTTTCAGGTTAGCGCTGCGACTGTTCCAATAGTTGTGGAACATCTGACCAGTGTCTCAGAGGAGACTATCTAGGTAAAAACATGGTACATTGTACCCTTCAATCTTGATTCTTTTCTCCGTACAAGCATTCGCTAACACTTTACCTATTTCCTTGTTTTTACACTAGTGTTGCGAATGTTCTGATAGTTGTGGAGCACCTTGGGGAAGCATATGTGAGAGAAATATTACACTGGCATACCCTTTTTTCCTTTCTACTTCCTCTTTCCTTCTTTCTTTTATTATGCAAGTGTGATCGTCCTCACACCCATGTTTTCATGTTTTTAGGTTAGCGCGGCAATTGTTCCTAGTTCTGTGGAACGGGTCAAGAGTGCTGATGACACACCCCAACCCAGTTACTTAATATTAAGGTTGAAAGTCATGGTGAGTCAAACCATCATTAATTTAACCAAACAATAAACACGCGTTTTAATTTCAAAGTCATCAACGTAACTCCATACAACTAAAACCTTTTTTCCACATTAAGTAGTTATGCATTTCCAAACTTCTTGGAGGATAAGTTAACTTAATTACATCATTTATATTTACACAAAATCATTGTTTCCCCCATTCCTGGCTAACCCAACCCGACCTCCTAGATTTGGCAGTGACATCGTGTTACTTGAAAAAAATGTGAACATAGGAACCGTGAGCAAAATAGCCCAGTGAAGGCATCACTACTATAATACTGCATGAATTTAAATGCAATAAATCATGTCCATATAATTATGTATTAACTTATCCGGCTCATTCATAATGAATGACCTAACTTTCCGAATCATGATTCACGTATCTTGTCTGTAATAGACAATTATTCCCCATTCCGGGTCGGGGAGTAACCTCCCATTTTGGTAAACCAAAATGAATAATTTTATATTCATTATATTCTTATCATATCAATAACACGATATAAATATCTCTTTGCAGTGAGTACACTCACGTTGGGTTGTCAACTACGTACTCACGTTTCCTTCGGGAGGAACAAAACTGGATTGATTAGACCTTACACCTGTCAATCTAACGAAATCAGTACTGAATCTCAATCATAAGTATTATCCTAACATAATTATGTAACTTTCCATGACTATACAACAAAAATATAATTCCACTTAAGTCACATTCCATAAAACATAAGTAAGGACAAAACAAGGGTATACATGTTGATAAAGTTATGAACATTCAACCGTAGGAAACACCTCATAAGGAATTTATAACTAAACAAAAATAAATATGAAATCATACTTCTCCATGTATATACACATGAAACATGTATTCAAAATACTCTTTCAAAAGAGGAGGTAATAATATTCTTTCTTGGGGTATCCAGCATGGCCTCAAATTATTGTCCTCTATACTCAACCACCCTATATTCCTAAATTTAATAAATAAAGGTGTATAAATTATCAATATGAAAACATATATAAACATACTTTCCATTACAGGTGACGGTGTAATTTTTCAAGCTTCCTAGAGCAAGTTATGACCATTTCTTTACAACACAAGAAATCTGCCCTAGAAGCACCTTTATTGTTCCTCAACTTCCAAGAATTTTCATAATTTTTTTCCATTTTAACTTTCCATTATTTTCAACCAGTTTTTAGTACACATACTGAATAGTACAGGATTAAAGTTTCATAATTTTTTGACTTCATTTGCTATGTCAAAATCTTGACTAAACATAGGGTCTACCGAAATGAAATATACAAACAGCAACTATGTACCAACTTGAAATCATCATTAAGGCCTAACCACAAGGAGTTAAATTCTAATTTTCAGATATGATATGAATATATGATTCTACTATTATATACAATTGAAATTTCTCAATTATAGTAAGCACACAAAAAGATATGCAAGTTTGAATACAAGGGGTTTCAATACAAAACAATATAGCCTATAAACACTACGTATCTCACATATGAACCAATACATATTATCACAAAGGATAATGTAATTTTAATCAATAATTCACAATTTATATACTTTGAAATAAGTATAATACAAGATTAAAACAATATTAACACAGAATTTTACCTTGGAAACACCTTAAGAATTTTCTTGGAATTCTTTTCCTAGTTTTTCCTTGTAACCCTTCCTTCCTTAACTTTTACTTCTACTTCCTCTTCCTCAAGATAAAAACACATCAAACTGAACCTAGGGCTTAATTTAATGAAGAAATAGTTTGTAAGAAGAGTTTTAGGTCGGCCAAGGCTGCCTCCCATGCCAACCAATCAAATTAAAACATTTGGTTTACTAAAAGACAATTTACCACTTGAAGGGAATGGACAAATTTGCCCCTTGTTCGTAAATTCGGCCTAACTTCTTACTCGGACATCTGTTTGATGCACAATTTATTTTGTTACCACCCTAACTCACCTATACAGCTATCTAGTTTTTATCTCAAGTCAATTGTTATGTTATAAAGGTCAAAACTAGTCTTAAACAGGGACATTTCTATCGAAATTAACAAAATTTTGTGTTTATACGTAACTCGACATTTCACGATTTATGAAAGTAGGATTAGACAAAACATAAATCACTTAATATTAGATATACTAATAACATATTATCCATATCACATAAGCTAATCATGATTTAAACATAATTTATCATAATTATATTCGGGTTGTCACAACTCACCTCCCTTAGAAAATTTCGTCCCCTAAATTTAATATAAAGGTCACTTACCAAACAAATGGGGATATTGTTTCTTCATGCTATCCTCCATTTCACAAGTTGCTTATTTAACTCCATGGCTCATCCACAGAACTTTAAATAGGGGAATAACTTTATACCTCAATACTTTAACCTTACGATTAATAATTTCAACCGGTTCCTCGATGTATGACAAGTCTTCCTTCAGTTCAACAGGTTGTGTTTTCAATTGATGAGATGGATCTGTCAAATACTTATGAAGCATCGATACGTGAAACACATCATATAAATGGGATAAATTCGGAGGTAATGCTAATCTATATGCCAGGGTCCCAATTCTTTCCAGCACTTCATATGGTCCAATGTATCTTGGATTTAGTTTCTCCTTTTTCCCAAATCTCATAGAACCCTTCCATGGTGAAATACGCAGGAATACAAAATCCCCCTTCTGAATTTACAATGGATACTTCATTTTATTTACATAAAATTTCTGCTTGCTTTGCGCTATCTTTATCCATTCCCGAATCATTTTAATCTTTTCTGTTGTCATATCTATCAATTCAGTGCCCAAAATTTTTCTTTCACCTCCTTCATCCCAACACAAAGGCGTTCTATATCTCCTCACATATAAAGCTTCATAAGGATCCATACCAATGGTGGACTAATAACTGTTATTATACGAGAATTCCATCAATGGCAAATGATCTTCCCAACTACCTTTGAAGTTAAATACACAAGTCGTAACATGTATTCTAATATTTTAATCGTCCTTTCTGATTGTCCATCGGTTTGCAAATGAAATGCAGTACTGAACTTCAAACTTGTGCCCATGGCATTGTGTAAATGAGGCCAAAATTTAGAAGTGAACGTTGGATCTCTATCTGATACAATTAACACTGGTGCCCCATGTAAATGGATAATCTCATCAACGTACATACCTGCATACTTATCAACAGTGAAAGTGGTCTTAACTGGAAGAAAATGAGCTGACTTCGTCAATCTGTCTACAATCACCCAAATAAAATCATGCCCCTTTGGTAACCGGGCTAATCCTGTAACAAAGTCCATCGTTATATGCTCCCACTTCCATTCTGGAATAGGTAATGACTTTAATAATCTTCTCGGCTTCTAATGCTCCACCTTCACTTGCTGGCATATTAAACATTTAGCTATGAATTCTATAATCTCACGTTTCATGTTGTTCCACCAGTAATACTCTTTCAAATCTCTATACATTTTGGTACCTCCAGGATGCATAAAATAAATAGAACTATGTTCCTCTTCCAATATATCCTTCTTTAAGGATGGATCATTAGGTACACAAATTCTATTTTTATAACACAACGATTCATCATTCTTAATCTCAAAGTCACTCTCTCTACCATCCCGAACTTCTTGTTTCTTCTTCTCAAGGAACGTATCATCGATCTGCAAATTTTGTATGTATTCTGCCAATAAAGGTCACACTGTGACATGTGCTAACAATTCTCCCCTTTTTGAAAAACTCAATTCAATCCCCATCAATGCCAAGTCAAGAATATTTCCAGCACATGCACACTGTATGCAACCCAGAATCCCTAATGATTTTTGACTCAAAGCATATGCTACTACATTGGCCTTACCAGGATGATGATGAATGGTATAGTCACAGTCTTTAATCAGCTCTATCCAACGCCTCTGTCTCAAATTCAGTTCTTTTTGTGTAAATAAGTATTTCAAGCTTTGATGATTCGTATATATCTCACAAGTTTTTCCATACAAGTAATGTCTCCATAACTTCAAAGCAAAAACAATAGTTGCTAACTCCAAATCATACGTAAGGTAGTTTCGTTCGTGTGTCTTTAATTGTCAGGAAGCATATGCTATTTCCTTCCCATTATGCATAAGAACACATCCTAACCCCTGAAATGAAGCGTCTGTATAGATCACAAAAGACTCATTCCCACATGGAATAGTAAGTATAGAGGCTGAAACCAACCAATTATTTAATTCTTTAAAGCTCCTCTCGCATTCTTCATCCCATACAAACTTCACTTCTTTACGAGTCAACTTTGTCAATAGTAACGCTATTGCTGAAAATCCCTTAATAAATCTGCAATAGTAACTTGACAATCCTAGGAAACTCCTAATTTCTGTCACATTCTTAGGACTCTCCCATTCAATGATTGCTTCTACCTTCTTTGTATCAACATATATCCCATTTCCCGAGACAACGTGCCCTAAAAACATAATTTCATTCAACCAAAACTCACACTTGCTGAATTTAGCAAATAATTTCTTCACTCTCAAAATCTGCAATGCAAGTCTCAAATATTTCTCGTGTTCCTTCATGCTATGTGAGTAAATCAACACATCGTCTATGAATACAATCATAAATGAATCAATGAACGGGTGGAATACCCATTTCGTCAAGTCCATAAAAATTGTTGGAGCATTAGTCAATCCAAATGGCACAACCAAAAACTCATAGTGCCCATATCGAGTCCGAAAAGCTGTTTTGGAAATATCACTATCCTTTACTTTCAATTGGTGGTAACCCGATCTCAAATCAATCTTCGAAAATACTGTGCCCCCTATAATTGGTCAAACAAATCGTCAATACGAGGTAGATGGTACTTATTTCTAATGGTCACCTTATTCAATTACCGATAATCAATACATAATCGCATTGTTCCATTTTTCTTTTTCACAAATAACACTGGGGATCCCATGGAGAAACACTAGGCCGAATGAAACCTCTGCTTATCAGATCTTGTAATTGCACTTTTAAGTATTTCAACTCTGTTGGTCCCATTCTATATGGAGCAAGGGAAATTGGACCAGTACCTGGAATTAATTAAATGGAAAACTCCACGTCCCTATCGGGCGGCAATCCTGGCAATTCTTCTGGGAAGACATCAGAAAATTATCTAACTACTGGTATATCTTCAACTTTAAGTGATTCCTTACTAACGTCAACCACATAAGCTAAATACCATATACAACCTTTACTCGATAACTTTCTGCTCTCAATTGTTGAGATCAGACAATTAGGGACAACATTCCTTTCTCCTATAAACTGGAACTCGGGTTCACCAGGCAAATAAATTGTAACTTCTTTTCAAAAACAATCAATGGAAGCGTGATACGATGATAACCAATCCATCCCTAATATAATATCAAAATCCCGAATGGCCAACGGTATCGAGTCAATATAGAAATCTTGCTCACTCATTCATAAGACACAATCTTTATAAACATGCTCAACCAGAATCACAGTTTCCATTGGGGTAGAAATATATAAGGCATAATTGAGAAATGAACATGGTCTACCCAAATATGAAACAATATGTAATGCTACAAATGAATGCGTAGATCCAGGATCAATGAGTGCATATAAATCTTTATTTGCAATAGAGAGTTTACCTACAACCACTTCTGGTGTAGCATGGGCATCTTGCAATGTCATCGCAACCACTCTTCCTTCTACCTTCGATCCACTTGCTTGTCCTATATCTCTTCCCCTGGTTGCAATCCCTTGAGAGGATCCTTTATGAGGCCCCACACTACTAACTGAAACTTTTCTTGCTAATATAGGACAATTCTTTCTCACATGACCCTTCTGGTGACAGTTAAAACATTCAATATTCTGTAACTTTGGGCAATTTCTCTTTATATGACCCAATGTCCCACAAAAGAAACAAGCATTTGGATTCCCTTGTACTGAATTCCCTGAACCTCTTCCACCACTAGCTTCAACGCTTTGCAAACTACTTCCACCTCTACCATGTTGGAATTTCTTCCCTCCAACCCTTGAATATTCGGTATCGCTACCCTTTTGATAGTTTAGATCGAATCTACCTCTCTTTGTGCCTGGTTCTCGTTTTCCTCTTGATTCATTCACATCTTTTTCTACTAGAATCGCTTTATTCACCAAGGCTGAATAGTTAACAGTCTCTAAAGCCGATTACCTTGATTTAATAACTAACTCTAGTCCATCGAGAAATCGGCAGCACATATCTTCCTCATTCTTTATAAACCTCAAAGCAAACCGAGATAAGGCTGTAAGCTTGGCTTCGTATTCTCTAACTGTCATGCTTCCCCGATTCACTATGAAATATTCCTTCTCTTTTTATTTTTGATACATTGGGGGAAAATACTTATCATACAAAGCTTTGACAAAAGCATCCCATGAGATCACATTTCCACCTCCTGGAGTAATTAACAAATATTTTGTGGCATCCCACCAATACTTAGCTTCTCCTTTTAGCATATACGTCACCACGGTCACTCTTTCATTTTCAGGCATTCTCATTACCCTGAAAATAAGTTCAATCTCTTTAACCCATACTTATGCCTCTGCTATATCAACTGCTCCTTCAAATGAGGGTGAATTCATTTTAATAAATTTCTCATGTGAAATACTCCTTTCTTCCCAGTGTATCACCTCCTCAGCCCTAACCAATGCTTGTGCCTCTAGTTTCCTGGCTTGTTATTCTTCCATCTACCATTAAAGTCATAGCACGTGCCACTTTTTTCATATCTGTCAGTTATTCTGGCTCGGGTTCCACATTTATTTGAACAGGTTGCTCAACCTCCGCTTCTACTACAATATTTTTCAGCCTCGTCTTCAATTCTCACATTTAAATTCCTTTGTTCCATTCTTTTATATCTTAAATGAATCAAAGATATAACAACATGCAGATATACATATATTTTCCAATAAAATTGTTAGCACCAAAGAAAACATATTTCTTACATTCACTGCCAAATCTAGACTTTTCTAATTCTAGAACCTCTAAAACCTAGGCTCTGATACCAAAAGCTGACACATCCCAACCCAGTTACTTATAATTAAGGTTGAAAGTCAAGGTGAGTCAAACCATCATTAATTTAACCAAACCATAAATGCATTTTAATTTCAAAGTCATCAACATAACTCCATACAACTAAAAACCTTTTTCAACATTAAGTAGTTATGCATTTACAAACTTCTTGAAGGATAAATTAACTTAATTACATCATTTATATTTACAAAAAATCATTGTTTCCCCCATTCCTGTCTAACCCAACCCGACCTCCGAGATTTGGCAGTGATATCGTGTTACCTGAAAAAAATGTGAACATAGGAACCGTGAGCAAAATAGCCCAGTGAATGCATCACTACTATACTACAGCATGAATTTAAATACAATAAATCATGTCCATATAATTATGTATTAACTTATCCGGCTCATTCATAATTAATGGCCTAAATTTTCGAATCATGATTCACGTATCTTGTCTGTAATAGAGAATTCTCCCTCATTCCTGGTCGAGGAGTAACCCCTTATCATTAATAGACAAACCTCCCCAATTTCGGGTCGGGGAGTAACCTCCCATTTCGGTAAACCAAAATGAACAATTTCATATTCATTATATTATGATCATATTAATAACACGATATAAATATCTCTTTCCAGTGAGTACACTCACCTTGGGTTGTCAACTACGTACTCACGTTTCCTTCATGAGGAGCTGAATTGGGTTAATTAGACCTTACATCTGTCAATCCAACTAAATCAATACTGAATATTAATCATAAGTATTATCCTAACATAATTATGTAACTTTCCATGACTATACAACAACAATATAATTCCACTTAAGTCACATTCCACAAAACATAAGTAAGGACAAAACAATGGTATACATGTTGATAAAGTTAAGAACATTCAACCATAGAAAACACCTCATAAGGAATTTATAAATAAACCCAAATAAATATGAAATCATACTTCTCCATGTATATACACATGAAACATGTATTCAAAATACTCTTTCGAAAGAGGAGATAACAATATTTTTTCATGGGGTATCCAGTATGGCCTCAAATTATTGTCCCCTATACTCAACTATTCTATATTCCTAAATTGTATAAATACAGGTGTCCAACCTTATCAATATGAAAACATATATAAACATACTTTCCATTACAGGTGATGGTGTAATTTTTCAAGCTTCCTAGAGGAAGTTATGACCATTTCTTTACAACACATGAAATTTGCCCTAGAAGCTCCTCTATTGTTCCTTCAACTTCCAAGAATTTTCATAATTTTTTTCCAACACAAATTTCCATTATTTTCAACCCATTTTCAGTACACATAATGAATAGTACAGAATTAAAGTTTCATAATTTTTTGACTTCACTAATATGTCAAAAGCTTGACTAAACTCAAGGCCTACCGAAATGAAATATACAAATAACAACTGTGTACCAACTTGAAATCATCATTAAGGCCTAACCACAAGGAGATAAATTCTAATTTTTGAATATGATATGAATATGTGATTCTACTATCATATCCACTAGTAATTTATCAATTATAGCAAGCACACAAAAAGATATGCAAGTTTGAATACAAGGGGTTTCAATACAAAGCAATATAGCCTATAAACACTACGTATCTCACATATGAACCAATACATATTATCATAAAGGATAATGGAATTTTATTCAATAATTCATAATTTATATACTTTGAAATAAGTATAATACAAGATTAAAACAATATTAACACAAAATTTTACCTTGGAAACACCTTAAGAATTTTCTTGGAATTCTTTTCCTAGCTTTTACTTGTAACCCTTCCTTCTTTAACTTCTACTTCCTCTTTCTCAAGATAAAAACACCTCAAACTAAACCTAGGGCTTAATTTGATTACGAAATAGTTTATAATAAGAGTTTTAGGTCGGCCAAATCTGCCTCCCATGCCAACCAATCAAATTAAAACATTTGGTTTACTAAAAGACAATTTACCACTTGAAGGGAATGGACAAATTTGCCCTTTGTTTGTAAATTCGGCCTAGCTTCTTACTCGGACATCTGTTTGAAGCACCGTTTATTGTGTTACCACCCTAACTCACCTATCTACAACTATATAGTTTTTATCTCAAGTCAATTGTTATGTTATAAAGGTCAAAACTAGTCTTAAACAGGGACATTTCTATCGAAATTAACAAAATTTTGTGTTTATACATAACTCGACATTTCACGATTTATGAAAGTAGGATTAGACTAAACATAAATCACTTAATATTAGATATAATAATAACATATTATCCATATCACATAAGCTAATCATGATTTAAACATAATTTATCATAATTATATTCGGGTTGTCAAAGTTGAGTTGCACACTCCTCATGTATTACATTATCATACTTGACTTGATTTAACTATTTCTTAAATGTTTTTATTTCTAACTGAAAGAAGCATGTTGGTGCTATCTTTGTCGTTTCTATGTTAGGTCGGCATTCAACATACGATAGGATCTTCCCACTTCGGTGGCAGCATACTTACCCCCTGAGTCTTGGGGTAAACTTTATATTTCTTGCTTCTCTTTTGGGCAAAGTCATTAAGTTGTCTGTCTTCCTCTTTCTACGACTTATTATTTCTATATTTATCATTTTCAGGATCTCATGAATTATCATGGCGAAGCAGCTGATGAGGAAGAGGAGAGTTCTGAGGCCACTCACTCAGAGTGTCATGTTTTTTTCCGGTGAGGATTCCCCTCTTCCTCTTTATGAGCTTGAGTCCAAAAACACAGGCTATGATGATATTAAGGTAGAGGCTCCTGGGGTCTTTATGAGGGATTTATGGAGAGAAGAGCTACCTACAAGGTTTAGGACCCATGGGTGAGAAGTGTTGGAGATGATCATTGAGCATCATCCTGAGACTTTCACATCCCAGAGTGTGCTCAAAATTGATAGTCTAATGGTCTTCAATTTGAAGTCCCTCTCCAGTCACATCTATGATTTCTTGTCCACTCCCCCCACTAATTTGACCAGCACTGGGACTTCTTCATTTATCCAGGCTCTTCATGATCTTCAAAGGGTTTAACATTTTTAGTTAGACTGGCTTAATGCTATAGTTCACCTCTTCCTGAGCGCCCCCTTAGGAAGATGATGAGACTTCACGTGTCCTGGCAGCCTAAGATTCAGCAATGCCAGGCTGAGGCTAAATGAATTCGGGGTGAGATTCAGTCGCTCTAGGCCAAGCTGGCCAAGCTCGAGGCTGGTGTGACTGAGTATGAGGCCAGGTTGGAGGAGTATTTTGTCGAGGAGGTAGGTCCATCCTATGCAAACGTGCGCTCATATGAGGATATGTTCTAACAACTCTTCTCTCTATTTTTTGATATGTAGACTTTGCCTTGTGTTTTCTTTATTTCATTTCTGATACATTGTAACAACCCACTTAATTAAATACCGGGTGAACAGTCATATGCCCAATTAAAACAGATTATACAGTTGGTTCATTCTTAGCATCACTATCAAAAAACATTTTTTTGCCTTAATATTTAATCACCTAATATCCAAGTAAGCAGGTTGTTAAAACTTTTCCAATTTAATTTCATAAAAATTCCATTTTAATAACATAAAACATTTAATACAAACATTCACACAGTGAATAATAATTGAATAGACATCATAATGGAATTTAAATGCAACTGGAATAAACTTTCCAGTAAAATATCGAAATACAATAATCCCAACAATACCATATGTACCAAACAAACATAAGAATATAATCCGACTCAGATAGAAAGGAAATAATTAGAATCCTCTTGGGTGACATGCCCTAAATGAAAGATCAACCACTATAGAGTATGAATCAAGAATATGAAAGCGTCTAAACAAGGTCAACAACTCCATAGCATCCATAGCATCGTCAATAGACCCAATCCTCTATGGCTGGCGTCCATGTGGTTGGACAACTAATATATATATATATATATATATATATATATATATAGAGAGAGAGAGAGAGAGAGAGAGAGAGAGAGAGAGAGAGAAAGAGAGAGAGAGGATCGAAGAGAGAGAGGAGAATGTGCAAGTAAATAGGTCAAAGCCCGAACTGAAAACAGTTTTAAAAATAGCAAGTGAATAAATGCTAGATTCAACAATTATTATATACATGTTAGCTTATATAATAATGATGTGAAAATTATTATATTGTCGTTTAGAGAGTGAAAACGACGAATTTAAAAGGTTGAAGGGTGACGCGTACTGTACGCACGTGTCGGGTTCGATTAATGAAATGGTTGAACATTTTTATTTTGGTAACTCGGATGGCCTTTTTGAGTGCACAGGTGATCCGAAATGGGTCGAAATAGTCTAGAATAGGGATTCGAGGGTTATAGTTGAGCTCCGGGGGCTTTTTAGACATAGAATGGCCCGTATAGGGGCATAGTTGTCTATTTACCCTTAGTGCTTAACCCAAATAGGAAATTAGGGTTCTATAATAAGGTATTAATGGGTTAATGGGGTGGATAGAAGCTGTCATTAACCTCTGTTTAGTCGAGATTAATGAAGAGGACAAAAGAGAAGAGAAAATAAGAAAGAAAAGGAGAGGAAGAGCCATTATCGAAATTAAATCATCAAGAACATGTCAAGCTTCGGATATTCATCCATCAAGGTAAGTGTTTACTTGATTTAGATTTGTATTTTTGCAGTTATTTATGTTCATAGTTAATAATAGTAAATCTGAAAATTTAGAATGTTAATCATGGGGGTAATTATGAAGATTGATTTGTGATTTAGCAAATTAATGTGATTAAGGATTAATATGAACGAATTTTAGTGATTAAATCTGGGAGTTTTAAAGGAAAGCGATGAACTTTTATGGGTGTTTTGGAATAATGGGTTAAAAACTTGACTAATCTTTGAATGTGTGAATTAAATTAATAATTAAGAATCTTTGGGAATAAATGTTGGATTGGGATTTAGATCGGGTTAAAAATACATCTGGGATGATGACATATGTGTTTGGTATATTAATTAGTCATTTTTGGGAGGCTTGGGAACTCCATTGATGAGTTTGTGTGGAGAAAACCTGAGATTGAATACGAAGGGTAGCCCAGCGAGCCAAACCGATTCTAGGGGGAAATCGGTTCACTTGACCGAGCCGGTTCGGTCTACCAAGAGAACTGATTCGGTTTGCTGGCATGTCTCAATTTTTATTTTATGTTGTTTTGACCGGTTAGGATTAGATAAATGGGCGTATAAGTTTCCGAAATAGATTAGGATTTATTTGGAATATTATTAGGGGGTTGCTACATGTTTTAGCTCAACTATTAGTTGTATTCGAGTGTGACGAATCAGTTAACAAGTGAGTGAACACTTAAATTGGAAATCAGGAAATCGGTTCGAACTTCAGGATTGGTAGATTAGTACGCTGTGGGATTTCTGTACGTAGTCAGTACCATATATATATATATATATATCTGTGTGTGTGTGTGTGTGTGTGTGTGTGTGTGTGAGATTGTCGTTTATCTCTTTGAAACATACCTACTCGGCAGTGCTATCGTTAGGAGGTTGCACGTAGTAAGAATTCCATCCTGGCATTGACCAACAGGTGTTGGGTTATTTCCCCAGGTCAAAGTATTGTTACATGGCCTTTATCCATGAGTGAGGATGTGTATTGGTTTAGAGACCGGTTGGGAGAAATGTGGTACGGTTGGGATCCCCGAATGTATGTTTATGACCGCCTTTGTCTTTTGTGTTTAAGTTTGGGTTTGGTGGTGAGATTCTGACCCGGTGGCCCAGTTATGGTACCTGGTATGTCTAGATCCTGATAGCACACAAGGGATGTCTCCGCGAGGCCTACTCTGGGGATGTTGTGTATACGCATATAGTGAGTGATACCTATGAGTATGTATATGATATAGTTGCCTGAATATCAAGTTATAGAATGTGTATAGCTATATAGTATTTATGAAAATATACATAGCGAAGTTAGTGCATATTATCTAATGCTTACTATTAGTGGGGTTGGCTAGGTTAGAAATTATTATCATAGTTAGGTTGGGTAGTATGATTAAGATAATAAAATACTGCAGATGAGAGGTGAGGAAAAGTCTCATGTGATTGCGGTAGGAAGTTAATTATGAAGGTAATACACTGCACTTTTACATTTAAAGTATTTAAATACTTGTATATATTTTTCAAATATTTTTTAGGCTTTTACCCTTTATCAAATAGTTTTCAAAACACCAGGTATTCCGCGATAGGGACCACGAGGTTAGTCTCTCCATTATGTCGTTACGTGTCGTAGTTGTGGATGCTGCGAGATTTGACTATAGCCACCTCAGTTCATCTTATCTAGATATGTGTGGGGACCTAAATTATTAATTAGGCCCAATTGAAGACCTACCGACCAAGCCCAATAGTATGTGGGGCACGCTCGACCAAACTCCTTGAAGAAATCAGCACAAACATTTGTCACATGGATAAATATGAGCATTTATCATGTCCATATTGATAACTTCAGTTGGTTACCTATAATCTCTGATGAGATATTCAGGGGTCACCACACGAGCCAATAATAAGCTGGGAGAGTGCATTAAATAACTCAACCACAACGGTTTTACACCATTATAAATACAGCCCACACCCCAAGGACATGGGGGTTGTAATTTCGAAACTTTGAGAGAACTTAATAAAATAGAGTAACCTCTCCGTGGATGTAGTCAATTCAAGCCAATGACATGTCGAGAATGGATCTCGCATTCGCCGATAATCGGCTCCACATGGATATAACATTCAATCCCCTCACACATAAAGCTCCCCCAAACAGACCCAGAGGAGGCAAAGGTGATGGAGAAGGAAGTAGGGAAACTTCAAGAGACAAGGTCCATCAGAAAAGGTCAATTCTCAAGGTGTCTCTCAAATCCGATCGTGTCCATAAGAACAATAGGGGATGAAGAGTCTGTATATATGTCATCGAACTTAACAGGGACATTCCTAAGGATAACTTCCACCTACCAAATATAAACTAGCCGATCGACGCCACAACAACTGATGAGAAAATAAGTTTCCTAGGTGCTTACTCGGGGTATCATCATATTCCTATGTTCAACCCCGACCAAGATAAGACTTTATCCATAACTCGAGCTGGTTTGTATTGATACAAGGTCATGTTGTTTGGCCTCAAGAATGTAGTAGATACATATCAGAAGTTAGTCATAAAGATGTTCCAACTTCAAATGGGGGAGACCATGGAGTTATACATCGACGATATGCTTGTCAATAGTAGGAACATGAGCGAACATCTCTAAGACCTATTATGGACATCCCCGATCCTCACCACGGGCGGGCGCATGAAGGAGGATCCTTGGGTCCCGCGCATCCCTCTCGGGAGTGCTTCGTTTGGCATCGTTTGAGATGAGGTGTAAAAATGTAGAGAGTTGTAGAGTCGTCAGTCTATTTTACTCAAAACAGACAAAAGATAAAGGGGAAGCCATCCCGAAGGAAGACATCCAAAGACATACTGGTGCATAAGAAACAAAAATGATTCGATATGGGTCCGGAGGGTAAGTTACGAAATGGGAAGGTGTTAGGCACCCATTCCTCCCTTTCGGTCTCTCATGGATGTTTGCTATTTTCCTTTTATTATTCTCCCCATGATATGTGTGCATGTGTATATATATAGTGGAGATAGGAATCCTCGACTTGTATCATGGGAGAGATAAAGCGAGTCATCCGTAGGAAAGTATAAAAATAATATTATAAAATAAGATTTACGCGATTACCCTTACGTTAATCGTTATAATGGAACGATAACGCATATGGAGTAATACGTCACTAAGAACAAGTGTATAGAATATAAGAAAATTGGATTTAGAGAAGATAGAAAATGAGAGAGAAAGTGAGAACAGGACTCGAGTCTCGGGTTTCACCTCGAGATGCCTACGTAGCCTATAAAGGCATCAAAATCCATGTAGTTTGCATTCAAAACGAGGGGTGGGGTTTATCCCATAAATCCAAATGGGCGATATCTTATTTGTGAGTGTGTGTGTGTGTGTGTAGAAAAAGTGTTTTAGTTGTGAGAAAAGTGTGAGAAAAGTATGAGAATCCCTATTTGGAATTTATGAGAAAACCCTATTTTTCTTATTTTTTGGGTTTTATTTATATGAAAATAAGAGATGTGCAATAATACTAAATAAAAAATATATTAGGATGTGTGAGATGAGATAATAAAAGTGCTAGGTCAAAAAATAAGTTATTGCGAATTTAAGAGAATTTGAAGAGAAAATTGGACCTTCTTGAAGATCTTGATCTTGAATGTTGGAGAGCCTCCCTTGAACTTGGATGATGATGGAGAGTGGCTAATTCACCAAGTTTGATGAAAAGGATGATGAAAAGTGGAAGTTAGAAAGGGATTTGGATGTTGAAATCACGCTGTCTTCGAGAGAGGTTTTGGGGATTCGCTGAGAGCGATTTCTATCAGATCTGGGCTCCCTTTGAAAATGAGGTGAAGGCTAACTTTTATAGGCCAAGGTATCTACCGATCGGCATAGACATGGTCCTACCTATCAGCACCTGGCGATAGGCAGGGTCTGGAACGTGCCATTTGGCAGTGTGTTTTAGGCCTTTTTGGAAAATTGGTTGTTGAGGGCAAATCGTTGGTCAGAATCGTGCACGGGGTAGACCATTGGAAAGGTAATTAAGAGACCTTTTAAAGTCCTTTGGACCGCTCCCGGGTTTGGGAGTTGACTTTGGGTCAAATATGGCTCAGAAGCATTTGTCGGTCCATTGGACGGGGAATCATTCGGACGCAAACGGATCGTTTGTCTTCATGGTAAGTCCAAATCATGCATGGGGTGGACCGTTGGAAAGGTTAGGAGGTGTACTTATACATTCCAAAGAGTTTGACCCGGTTTGGGGAGTTAACTTTAGTCAACCGGGCCCTGGAAGCATTCGTTGACCTCTTGGAGTCAAACGGATCGTTTATCCGCATGGTAAGTCAAAATCGCGCATGGAGTGGACCATTGGAAAGGTGTTTTAGTGCCCTTAGAAGATTCATTCAACCTTGGTTAAGCTGAAGAGTTGACTTAGATCAAACAGAGCCCGGGAGTGCCCAGTGGCCTCAGGATCAAGTTTCGGATGCAAACGAAATATTTATCGCATGGTAAGTCAAAATTGTGCACGGGATGGACTGTTGGAAAGGGATTTTAGTGCCCTTTAAAGATTCATTCAGTATCGATCGAGCTGAAGAGTTTGACTTTTTGGTCAAACAGAGCCTAGGAGTTCCCGATGGCTTCTAGGTCAGTACTCGGGGTATGACCTGGATTTATAGTGATAAAGGGAGGTACTAGGGACCTAAGGAGAGTTAGGGGGTAACAGAATGGGGTGTCTACAGATCCCCTCAATGGTTGAGTTTGGAACAAATGATAACCATCGAATAGACACCATATGATGCTTTTGAGGGAGTATGACCGATTCAGAGGGTCGAGGCCGATTCTGAGGACCTGAGGGGTGTGCTGGGGATGGTTTGAATGATGATCAAAGGTTTAGGTTTATTCTAAGGACCTGAAGTGATGCTGGAGGATGACCAATTTTGTGGGTCAAAGCCAAATCTGTGGGCTTAAGTGATGAGGGTGACCGATTTTACGGGTCAAAGCTAATTTTGCGGGCTTAGGGCGAAGATCTAATAACCGAGGTCAATTCTGACCTAAGAGTGGTGACGATCAAGGATCGAGGTTAATTCTGACCTAAGAGTGGTGATAATCGAGACCGAGGTCAATTCTGACCTAAGAGTGGTGACGACCGAGGACCAAGGCCATTTTTGACCTAACTCAAGTGATGATCCAAGATCAAGGTCAATTCTGACCTAAGAGTGGTGACGACCGAGGATCGAGGTCATTTTTTACCTAACTCAGGTGACGATCCAAGACTGAGGTCAATTCTGATCTAAGAGTGGTGACGATCGAGGATCGAGGTCAATTCTGACCTAACTCAGGTGACGATCCAAGACTGAGGTCAATTCTGACCTAAGAGTGGTGATGACCGAGGACTGAGCTCAATTTTGACCTAACTCGGGTGACAAACCAAGACTAGGTCAATTCTGACCTAAGAGTGGTGACGACCGAGGACCGAGGTCAATTCTGACCTAACTCAGGTAATGATCCAAAATCGAGGTCAATTCTGACCTAAGAGTGGTGACAACCGAGGACCGAGGTCAATTCTGACCTAACTCAGGTGACGATCCAAGATAGAGGTCAATTATGACCGAAGAGTGGTGATGACTGAGGATCGAGGTCAAATCGAACCTAACTCAAGTGACGGTCTAAGACCGAGGTCAATTATGACCTAAGAGTGGTGACGATCGAGGACTGAGGTCAATTCTGACCTAACTCGGGTGACGATCCAAGACCGAGGTCAATTCTGGTCTAAGAGTGGATAAAGATTGGATTTTGATTCTGAGGAGAAAGTGCCTTGTGATTTTGATCTAAACTGGGGAGCTGATAGTTGGGGAAGCTTTTGTTTCTTTAGGAGGCCTCGCAGGGGGGAACAACCAATTTTGGTGTTGTAAAAACTCCGTTGAGGAAGTGATCAAGCGATCCTTAGAGATCCTCCGGGGTTTTCTGGGAGGAGATTCACTTGGTTTTTGAGGATTCCGCTGGGAAAGAGGGGTTCCACTTGAATAATGTGAAATTTTCCTGGTGAAAAAGTTCTGAATCCTTCCTGGGATTTTTCAGAATTTTCTGAGGATTTTTCGAGGCTTTCTGGTATTTTTTGGGAATTTCTGTACGAAATTTAAGGGGGGTGCCGGTCATCATGGTACGAGGGGTGCCATTCGGCAGTGGCAAAGACTTTTGGACTACCTCGGGAAGGTAAAGAGTCAGTTTCGATCGGTATGGTTGGGGTCAGTACCGATCGGCATGGCGTTTGGCATCCTATTTAAAGGGGGCGAATCCCTTTATTTTTTCACAGCTTATTTGCTTTATCTCTTTTTGTGATTTCTCTGCAAATCGTTCTAGCATTACGATCTTCAAGAAATGGCCGCTTTTGTGAGCACTGCAGTCCACATGGAGTGGTTGACCGTTAATGACTGGGCGAATGTGGAGTGGAGGCCAGGGTGCCTCTTGCTTTGGGGAGTGAGAACTTCTTTGATGCATTTGAGCCTGTTGTGGATGAGAGGACTTTGCTGCGGGAGCCGTCGCATCATCGCTCTTCGAGAGTGAATCCTGGCGGTTATGTAAGTAACACGACCTTTGGCATTCCTTTCTTTTTGGTGATTTTTCTTTCTTTCTTGACTTCTGATGAAATTTTTGCTTTTTGCCAGTCTGATATTTCTTTGAAGAACATGGGTGCCCGCGGGACAACGGGGCTTAGGGATATCTGGGAGCATCTCCCATCTGTGGTGAGTTGGGTGAGATCATCAGCGGGTTTTGGGAGGTTGGCATCCGTGCTGGATGAGACGCCTCGTTCGACAGCGGTCCTGTGCGCTTTGGGGGAGAGGTGGTGGGATACTACCCACACCTTCCATTTCGGCTTCGAGGATATGACTGTGACTTCCATAGACGTGCAACAGCTATTGGGGATGGATTATGATGGAGAGAAGATAGAGGTGGATCGCTCTTTACGGGTGAAACCATAGGCAGTGCGTGCGGCACTTGGTGATGTAAGGAGGATAGTTTGTGGGGATTCTATCCGGCTGTCCCCGTTGAAGGATGTTCTGTTGGGCAGGGTGATTCATGAGGAGGACGGGCTGCAGGTGAGGCAGATGGCCCAGTTATTTATTTTGCTGGTGTTGGGTGGTTTCATGGTGGCATCGAGTGGCGACGTCGTCCATTTGTGGTTCTTACCGTACCTAAGGATGTTTTCGAACATCCCTTTCTATGATTGGGGGAGTCTGACTTTGGCAACCCTTTACTCTTCTCTGGATGCATTCAGTCGATCCTCCCGACAGACCTTTACTAGATCCACGTACCTTCTTGAGGTATTCTTCAGTTTTCACATTTCTTTTCATGCATTCGCATTTTCCTTTCATGCATTCGCATTTTCCTTATGCGTCTCTTTTTGTTTGTGAATTCTTATCTTTGAGAGACGTGGTTTTATGAGTTGATTGGGTACAATACCCCGCTGATCGCTCTGAAGGACGACACTGTTAGGAACTCCTGCCAATTGTATTGACACGAAAAGAGGGTGGTTCGCCAGATTGCCGAGGAGGAGGTGGTGGTGCCACCTGCATAGCCTCCTAGGTCTATAAGGCGGGAGCGACTGTTGTCGGAGGATGCGAGGATCGCGGCGATGATCGACGAGTCCTACTTATTGTACACTGATATGGCTTCATCGTATGACTATATGGACTTTGTGATGAGCTGGTTGATCGCGCCCAGCATATATGACGCCCTGTCTTTCCCTCCTGCGAGTTCGAGTTGGGTGGTGGGATCTTCTCACAATGGCGGCGATCCGATGGCATCGGCGACGGCGGTGACCTTGGAGGTTCCTTTTTTGCGGTTGCATACTCCTTCATATAACATCCGGAGGGCTGATGGAGGGATGGTGCCTACGTTGCATCGTCCTCATGCGATGGATCCGGAGGAGTTAGGTTTGACAGAGGAGGTCCTTCGACCTGCGGTATACCTTTTTGTCTTTATCTTTCTTTCTTTTCAATTTTATTCATCTATGCTTTGATATTGATTTTGCCTTTTTCTTACAGCAAGTTCGAGTGTTGACCACCTAGCTAAGAGACATCAGAGACTGGATATCTTTGGCGACTGTCCATATTTGGGATGCGGTTCTTGTTCCTTCTTGCTTGGTGCCATCTGCTTCGTTCGAAGAAGACTCTGGCTCGGGTAGTGGTGGTGCGTCGCCTCGCCATAGGGGAAAGAGAGCACGTCGCAGGGGTAGAAGCTCTTAGATAGAAAAGTTGGTGAGAGAGAGAGAGAGAGAGAAATAATGTGGGTTCGGTCTGAGTCCCGATGTTTTTGCTTTTTCTTTTTATTTCCTACAAAATTGATGTAACACAGAAAACAAATAGATGCAATGCAATGGAGTTTTTTATTATCTTTTATTAATGATGAATGAATGCATGCACATGCGCTTTTTACTTTGCTGCTGAGACCGTAAAAAGGAGTATTTTTGGAATTTTTGAAGGAAAGTTTTTAATTAAAAGGGGAAATTATATAAGGAGGGAAAGGGATTTTGAAATTCTGTTGAGAATATCAATTTATTTTTATTGAGTTTTCTGATTTGTCAAAAGAGGAAAAAAAGGAAATTTCTAAAAATGGGGGGTTATCGATCGACAAGCACCCTGTCCTGCCTATCGGCAGTTCAGTCTTGTCCCATCAATTCAAAGCTTTGATTGGTGCCCTCTTCAGCCTTTTGTATTTTGTGGGGTAGGATTCCCTTCGATTTCTGCATGAATGATGTCTCTTGTGAGGGTTTTCAAGTATAAAAAGGGGTAAGGGTTGAGTGTTTTCATCCCATCTTCGCATTCTTACATACTTTCCCACTATCTCTTAGCCTTGCAAGATGGATCTCCCTGGTAGCATTGAGTTTGCTAACTACTTGAAAGCCCTGGAAGCAATGTGCTCTTATAATGTCGACTATGATGCTTTCAACATGCGTCGAGTCTCCTTGTGGCGCAATCGACCTATTGAGTGGAACATGTTGATGGCGGCGGTACAATTCTGGTACCCCAAAACCATGTATTCCGCTTTAGGTTGGATGAAGTTTTTCCTACCTACGAGGAATTTTCTTCCATGCTAGGTATAAATCCCAGTGTTGGTGTGGCTTTTCCCGAATTTTCCCGTTCTCCCAGGGATTTGTTGGTCGGGCTTCTTCATATTTTGCCTTCGGCGGCCAGATCATTGGTTGTTGGAGGAATGATCTCCCTCCCGGCGATGCTGCAGTCCGTGCATTTGCGGTAAGTAGGTGATGATGGCTATGCTGGAGCCGTTTCTCTGGGCCTGGTTTTAAAATTGCTTCTAGTGACTGTGGAACTGCTGGTGGACCCACAACTTGCAGCCATTACTTCATGGATGTCATACCGTCGCAATCCTGCGACGGTGATACTGGCGGAGACGCTGAATGGTCTGGATGCCTGGCGAGAAGGTCGTTCTGACTTCCTGAGTGGTAGCCCCGTGATGCTGTTCATGTGGTTGTCTGAAAGACTCCGCCTGGTGATTCCTTCAGAATATCCTTTATCGGTTGTACCCAACTTCTTTTTGTGTCACTTCTTCTATATTGGCCTGGAGACTGCGAGCTAGGAGAATTGGTTTGTGGAGCATGGGGCTCGGAATTTGTACTGGTGAGTGCCTTAGTGGGAGCAGTTGCTGCCTGTTCTGGAGCTAGGAGAGTACTCATCTGTGCGGCTGGTTGGTCTCAGACAGACCTCTTTCTATTTCCCTTGGCGGTTTTTGTGCCAATTTGGTTGGGCACAGGTCGTGCCACCTCGGACACTAAATTTATTTCTGGTAGATGTTTTGACCGAGCGCCTGCGTCTGTTGCTTGGATCTCTGTGGGAGAATTGGCGTCCGTCAACCCGTCCCTCTCAGTCTATCAGGAGAGTTTGGCATATTCCTGGGGATTATATGAAGTGGTTGTGGAGGAGAGTAGTTAGCAAGATATTGGCAATGGAGACTAGACAAAGGTGGTTTGTTTGATTTAACACCATGGAAGGGGGTGTTATGGTTTTTTCGAAGCTGGTTCAGGCTTATCGGTCCATGGAGTGTTTATGGCACTCTATTCAGGCAGGGGAAATTTGGGGACCCCAGGATGTAGATGATGAGGGTGTAGGCTCCTCTAGTAGCTGTGGGTAGGACTCTTGGAGAGTTTATTTGTGTAATAGGGAATAGATGTGGGGATTTTATTTGGCTTTTTATGGCAGTAAGGGAAAGGGAATTATCCATTCCTTTTCTTTTGTAATCTGTGCTGTAATTTCTTATTAATGAAGCAAGTTTCTGATCATCCAGCTGTGCCTTTCGATTAATTTTGTATTTTTGAATTATCTATACAGATCGCTAAGGCATACATAATCCTTTTGTTCAAGTATTTGTTAGAATGAACTGTCGTTCTCAGAGATAAGAAAATAATAGTATTTTGTGAAAAAGAAAGGGCCGTGCTCTTGTAAGATGTATGAGCTACCTACGTAGCTCTGGGGATTTTTTTAAAAAAATTATTTTTCTTGAAAAATGGTTTTTTGCAGAGGATCAGGCCCACGTAGTTCTGGGTAAAGGGAAATGAAGAGATTTTATTTTAGAATAGAAGGGAGATGAGAAGAGTCGTAGTGCGTCGAGAATCCAAACTAGGGGTAGAATTTCTTGAGACGGTCCAGGTTGACTAGACGAGCCATCTCCTATCCATCTCGGTCAGTGAGTATGGCAGCACCGCCGGATAAGATTTTCTTCACAATGTAGGGGCCACTCCAATTGGGCTTGAATTTCCCTCTGGGTCCCAGATTGGTTCTACTATCTCCTTGAGGGCTAAATCCCCTTCCCGGACACCGCGGTCTTTGACTCTCTTATTGAATGATTGCGTTATTCAACGATGGTACCCCTGTATGTGGTAAAGAGCTTTAAATCTCCTTTCATCTAGGAGGGTCAGTTCGTCGAGACGGCTTTGGCCCAGTCTTCTTCGCTAACTTTTCTTTTGAGAAGGACGCATAGCGAGGGTATTTCCAACTCCACATGTAGGACTGCCTCCATGTCGTAGACCAGAGAGTAAGGGGTAGCCCCAATAGAGGTTCGGATTGAGGTTTGATAGCCCCAGAGGGCGTACGGAATCCAGTCGGCCCAATCCCTATAGCTTCCAGTCATCTTGCTGATGATGGCTTTGAGGTTCTTATTGGCGGCTTTAACTGCACCATGTGTCTCTGAATCCTGTACTCGTTGACTACTTCTGTGACTTCTGCTTCGAAGTGCAACCCATTATCTGACACTAACTCATGTGGGACCTCATATCGGCATATGATATTTTTCTCAAGGAATTTAGCCACTTTCTTGGCGTTCAATACTGCGTATGACTCAGCTTCAACCAATTTGGTGAAGTAATCAATGGCAACTAGGATGAACTCGTGTTCGTTTGAAGCCTTTGGTGTAACCTTCCCTATGATGTCGACACCCCAGGTGGAGAATGGACAGGGAGAGGTCATGTTGTATAATTCTCGCAGAGGTAGGTGTTGAAGATTGGAGAACTGTTGGCATTTGAGGCATCTCCGGACATAAGCGGTGCAATCTTGGGCCATGGTGGTCCAGTTGTAGCCCTGTCGGATGATCTTCTTGGCAAGCATGTGACCATTCATGTGGGTCCCGCATTCCTCATTGTGGATCTTCTGCATTATCTTCTCAATCTCAGCCCCTGCGATACAGTGTAGATGACTTCCATCGAAGTTCCTCTTGAGTAGAGCTTTATGACAGATGATGTACTAGGCAGCCAGTCTTCGGAGGGTCATTCGGTCTTTCTTATTGGAACCCTCGGGATACCTACCATGTTTTAGGAGGCAGCAGATATCATAGTACCAGCAATCGGCTAGTTCGGGATCTTCGGTGGAGACAAGCTCAATATGGTAGCAGTAGGTTGGTTTGTCTTGCTTTTGAACTAGGAAGGGGGTTATTGTTATTCCTTAGGGCATGTCGACCATAGAGGCCAAGGTAGTGAGAGCATCGGCTAGGTTATTCTTTGCTCGAGGTAGGTAATGGAAGGTGAAATCTCGAAATCGGGAGGCTAACTCTTCTAAGTGGGCATGGAAGGTTTGGAGCTTTTCGTCCTTGACTTTCCACTTTCTGAGCACTTGACCGATGATGAGGGTAGAATCCCCATAGACATCAAGGTATTAAATACCTTTCTTGAGAGTAACTTGGAGGCCTACTATGCATGCCTCATATTCCGTCAAGTTATTGGTGTAAGGGAAATCCAATTTGATGGCGATGTGAGTGTGGGAGTCATCTGGGGCGATCAGAAGTATCCCAACTCCATATCCCTTTTTGTTGGCAGCGCCATCAAAGAACATTTGCCATCGAAGGTTGTCTTGAGCAGTGCAGAGGATATTTTCATTGGGGAATTTAGAGATCCAGAAATATGCTTCTTATACGGGGTAATCAGCGAGGTGGTCAGAGATGGCTCTTCCTTTAATAATTTTCTATATGATGTACACGATATCGAACTCGGTTAGGAGCATCAAACATCGGGCCATTTGACTGGATAAGGCGGGTTAATCAAGCAGGTATCTGATAGGATCCATTCGGGATACAAGTTTGATGGGGAAGGCGAGCATGTAGTGTCGTAACTTTTGGGTGACCCAGACAAGTGCAGCACATGCCTTTTCCAAAGCAGTGTAGTTGACCTCATACCCGATCAAATTGCGACTGGCATAATAGATGGCTCTTTCTTTGCTGGAGTCTTCAAGAAATTGGGCTAGCAAAGCCCCAGCTACAGTGTCGATTATGGCTAGGTATAGGAGCAAAGGGAGACCAGGTTGTGGTGGTATGAGCACTGGAGTTTGGGTAAGATATCATTTGATTCAGTCAAAAGCTTCTTGACAGGACTCGTTCCAAACCTTGGTTGAATCCTTTCAGAGGAGCTTGAAGATTGGTTCACAGATGGAGGTTAGTTGGCTGATGAACCGGCTGATATATTGTAATATCGCAAGAAAACCTCAGATTTCTTTCTCTGTTCGGGGCGGAGGCATCTCAAGTATGGCCTTCAGCTTTGCAGGATCTGCTTTTATCCCCTTTCTCACTGACCATTAATCCCAAGAGTTTTCCCTTTGTAATGCCTATTACACATTTATGTGGATTGAGTCTCATCAGATACCGTCGCAGTCGTTCGAAGACCTTCCGCAGAGCGAGAACATGACCTTCTCTAGTTTTAGACTTGATAATCATATCATCCACATAAACCTCGACTTCTTTATGAATCATATCGTGCAGTATGGTTGTGGCAGCCCTTTGGTAGGTGGCCCCAGCATTCTTGAGACCAAATGACATAACAGTGTAGCAAAAGGTTCCCCATGGAGTGATGAATGCAGTTTTTTCTTGGTGGTTTGGGTGCATCTTGATTTCATTGTATTCGGCAAACCCATCGACGAATGACTTGAGATCATGACTGGCTATGTTGTCCATGATCATGTCGATATTGGGTAGCGGATAATCATCCTTTGGAGAAGCTTTGTTTAAATCTAGGTAGTCCACATGCATTCGAACCTTCCCTTCTAATTTCGGCATAAGTACTATGTTGGCTAGCCATGTGGAATATTCGATCACACGAATGAAGCCCACATTTAACTATTTAACCACCTCTTCTTTGACCTTGAGCAACCATTCGGTGCGGAGCTTTCTCAATTTTTGTTTAACCGGCTTGTAATCTTAGAGAGTGGGGATCTCGTGCTGTGCTATTTTAGGATCAATGTCGGACATATCATCATAGGACTATACGAAGACATCCACGAATTCCTTTAGCAATTCTTCGAGCTGTGCGCGCTCATGCTCGTTAAGGGTGGCCCCTATCCTAATCTCGCGCAGTTGGATACTAGAACTGTGTTTAATAACAACAGTCTCCTCTTCATTAACTTGAATGCGGTTATGTTATTTATTATTAACCTTATTTAGATCAGGTAAGAATTGTTCATTTGCAAAATCATCATCATCAAAAGTTTGATTAGAATCCGAATAATTAATGTAAGGCACAGCAAGATACTCAAAATCTTCGTTTATTTCATTAATAGGAAAAGCAGCATCGAGAACCTTATCAAAAAAGGTCTCGATTACATTTGAACAGGGATTGACAACAGAAGAAGAAATAGGGTAAACATTAAAGTTAGGGGAGATTTCAAGAGGTAGAACTGGCGCAGCATGCCAGTTGAGGAGGTGTGTATCAGCAGCTTTAATCAGATGGGATGGGTCCATTGATGTAGTGCCTGAATAAACCATGCAGAGTACCAGCCCCAGTGTCTATAAGTTGAAGGAATCTTCGGAATCACTTTCTTCAGTCTCTTCGGTATCTTTGATGGGCGGTTGTACTCGGTGTTGGAAACTCTCGGCCCATGAGTATCTATCTTGGAAAAAGATCTCCATTCCAGGCTTCATCTTCTTGACTATGTGGTCGTACCATGGTTCGGGAAAACTGTAAAAGGGGAATTCCTCGCCTTCTTTAATGAATCGTCCATTCAAGGAGTCTCCTGGGATAGTTTGGATGCAGTATAATCTTCTCTTTGGTCGAGACTAGTGGATCATTCTGAGTTCTTGTCTGATGGTTGATACCCCAAGCCACAAGGAGGGAAAGCTTTCTTCAGTTCGATGGGATCAAGTATCCCTTGTTGCCTTTGCCCTAGCCCCAGTCCGAGCATGAAGTGCATATTTCTGAACATCTGAATCACATTGGCATTGCCATGAGGGTCATATTCTGGACAAAACCTTTCCTTGAAACCGTCCCCTGCTAAGAGTAGGAGTGTCTCAACTCGAAATCCTGATAGGAGCATATCATTTTACCCATGTTGTATCTTAAGGATTGGACTGCTGGTGCTTGCACCCTCGATATTTTCGTCGTCGCCCAAAATGGTGATGACTCGCCCGTCGGCGAAGGACTTCAATTTTTGATGGAGTGAGGAAGACACACCCTTGATACTGTGGAGCCAGGGTCATCCGAGCAACAGGTTGAAACAAGCTGGGATGTCTATAACTTGGAATTCAAAGACAGGGTTTATAGGGCCAACCCCTATTACAAGTTTTATGGATCCCATCACCTCTCGATGGGTATTATCGTAGGCACGTACAGCGGTGGAGGTTGGAGCGAGGTCATTTTCTTTCAGGCCTAAACACTTGAAGGTTCTCAGTGGGCAGACATTCAAGGCGGATCCATTATCGATAAGATAAAGAGGCACGACCTTCTCTATAACTTCGACGGAGATGTTGATTGCATGATTGTGATTCGACCCAATTCTGGGGATTTCTTCTTCAGAAAATGATAGCATTCGGGTAGAGGTCAAGGATCCAACCAGATTTACCGCTTCTTCCTGAGGCACAAGTCTAGAATCCCCCAAATGGCACATCAGGATAAGACTATACACGATGTGAAACCCCCCGTTAGCATATAGCTTAGGTATGTTCATACACATAGTTAGTCACACAATAGGTGTTCACATGACCTATATATTAATAATATCCACATAGGTGTACACATAACCTATAATATATCCTGTACGCAATATGTATCTCGAATATTCTACGTATTATTAATTTACCATTTTACTTATCATCATATATTACATAGGTATTTCGCACTGCCCTAAGGTTATCAATCACCCCTAAAGCTATTTCAGTAGTTACCACCTTCGTACCCTACTGGTCTAAGTCATAGGTTCCCTCACAATCCCTGTGACTCGATCTCATTCCCGAATTCATTTCCATTACCCATTTATGTCCAATTAACCTTGGCTCTAAATCCCCTCTCGTGACTAAATATCAATCCTAACATTGGATTACTGGTAATCTAGATATCCCTAAATATATTTTAAAGTTACTAAAAAATTTACTCAATCGTTCCCCATGAGTTCTACATAAAAAGGGAAAAATTGTCAAAATCTTGGAAACTGAATCGATTCGACGTTGGCTCGAATCGATTCGCTTTTCGAATCGATTCGATCAAGGATCCGAATCAATTCATTATTCGAATCGATTCGGCCAAGGATCCAAATCGATTCGTTGTAGCAGGTATTGTCTTCTTCCTTTTAACTTTTACGGGTGTCACCATTTTTAACACTCCAAACCTTCATGATTCACTCTCAAACTCCCAACCAAGTATACCAAACATTATACTAACATATATAAGTGATTTCTAACGTAATTGAATCATCAAATCATCATGGAAACCCTTTAAACCGAATTAATTCAACAATTTAATCCCCAAACCCTAGATTATCCTTTCTTTGTTCAATAACACCAACAAACCCATATTTATTCACATACTCATGTTCTCAATTCATCAAATTCATTCTACATGCATAAAGGGATTATATTTATCATGATTCCTACCCAAGAATATGAATTAAATCTTCCAAATTAAAGCCAATATATATATTTTCTGAGATTATTCTTCCTACACTAACATGGATGGTATAGGCACTCAAAATACGCAAGATAAATACTTGCCTCGAATCGTAGGTCTGATTTATTGCAGAAAAATGGTGGGGTTGCCTTCCTCTCCTCCCGATCTACACTCCGGTGGTGATGCAAGAATGGTGTGGGAAGCCTTGAAACTCTTCTCCTTCCTCCTCTAGTGGCCTCTCTCTGATTTTCTAACTTCTAACCCAAGCACCCTTAACCTACTTGATGATATAACACTAGAAAACTCATAGGTCCATTTAAACTAAAGATCCAAAAGACCAAAATACCTTCCAGGGGTGCCGGTTCGGCCTAAAAATACCCTCAGACATAAACCAAACCCACGAGTATACTTTTTTTACTATCTCGACCCTTCGTGACACACTAGCGCACTTGAAATGACCATTTGGATGAACCATAAATAAATTACCGTTTATATCATAATTTAAGTCCCGACACGACTAGCACGCACGTCTCGACTAATTCACCGTCACTGTTGTATTTTTCACTCACAACAACTTTAATGAATTCTCACTAATTTTCACTAAGCAATATTCAATATGATTCATACAAAATATATATTAACCCTTGCCTCTCTAATTAATATTTATTTTAAATCGAATTAATTCGTTATTAATTTCCCAATTTAATTTAATTAATGTCAATATAAAAATCATTAAAAATACGGGGTGTTACACTATCATAATCCATAAAGTCCAAATTTTCAAAAAAAAAAAAAAAAATTGGGTACTCAATTTATATCAACAATACTGAATCAACTTCAAATCCTAAATAACAACATTCAACCCAATTTTAAGCCCTAAATAACAATATTCAATCAATATTTACAATGCCCAAATTATTTCAAGTCCTAAATAACAATGCACAATAAAATTGTTAACGCGCCCTGACTTAATTAAGTTAAAATCATCCTTTTATTTAGAGATAAATTCCCTTAAACAATACTTTACTGTAAAATCTCACGCAAAATAGCACAAGATTTATTTTTTTCAAAGGCATGTTTAAATGAAAACATAACTACTTGTACATATAACTTACAAGTACTAAATAGCTTTACATATACAAGTTCCTTTGTTTCACATTGACATAAAAACCTTGTTGATATACAACCCATATTAGATATTCATCACTCTCCCGTTTTAAGGTCCTAACTTGGCAGTGAACTCCAAACGATAGGCATACCTGAAACATAACATTAGAGGAGTGTAAGAAATATAAGCTTAGTGAATGACCATATACCACACCTATAACCAAATTGAATAACCATTTTTATTTTGTTCTAATGCTATAACCCAACAGGAATTGTGAAACTCTTGCAAGCCTGGACCCGCCACAGTCCAATTAATCCACCACAGTTATTGGGGACCACCACATCCCTTTATTAGGCCCGAGTACACAACCCTTTAAATTGGATTAACAGGACCGCCACATCCTGTAGGACCCACCATAGTCCATAACATTAGATAAATAACCCGCCACAGTCCATAACATTAAATAACATCACTTAACATTTTAATCATATGCATATGTTTCCTAAATACAACATCACCCCCATAAGCATTTTAACACATGTATTGAACTACACATTTCCATATGAACATATAATCATCTATATATCATAGGACAGGTCACTCACCTTGGATTTGGTTCAAAGATTAATACCAAACTACTTCCTTGGTATTGTAGTAATAGTTGCTTCCCCACCTAACAAGTCGACATCATTAGTATCTGAATACACCAATTAACATTAAACCTAGTAATACATCACATCATTTGGTCAATCAGAAATAACTAAGGAGGAAATAAATATGATACTTCAAATTTCTATAACAACCAAGAAATTAGGGTTCTAACACAATTTACGGAATTAAATTACTAATTCACTAGACAAAGTTATGCATATTTTATTACAACCTTTTCCAAATCGTTTCTCAAGGAAAACAGCAACACAACTTCAACTTCTTGGAATTTACATAATTTTTATACAACATAACTTTTCAAGATATTCCACCCAATATCATTAAACACATTTAATAATATAAAATTAATGTTTCATAATTTTTAGGGCTCATTTTCTATGTCGAGCAAAACGTCAAACACCTGGTATGCCTTCGTGCTCCTTTAGGGAAGATTTTAAGCCAAAACTTCAAACTATCACCAAAGGTTCATTACTTGATATTTTTAAACAATTTTTGGATATGTTATACATGTATGAGTATATTTTACTCTCCAATTGAAATAACTCAATTCCAATAAGTATTCCATGATTTATACCATTTTTAGCACAACTAGGTCGAAAAAGAACATTAAAGCATAACTTAACATTTTTCAGCATACATAACCTCCACCTTGAGTATAAATCATGGAAACATATAATAAACAAGTTTTATCAGATATATACATCATAAGCATGAATTTTATAAATCAAAATTCTTTACGAAAAATGATGTAAATCTTGGACTTTAAAGTATGCATTTACGTTCCTACTACCATTTCTAACTTATGTTCTTAACCCATCGTTATTTTAATACACCTAGGAAATATGGGTATAATTAAAATACTAAACAAAATCTGAAAAAAAAAATATACCAAGTGTATAAATCATCCATGTGATCACTTTTAATAAAGAAGTAATTACCTTACGAGAATTCATCGATTTATGGTGAATTTTAAAAGAAATTCTTCCTAAACTTTCTTTTTCTCTCTCCATAAGCATATTTTTTCCTCAAGCTTGTAATAGGAAATGAAAAAGATGATAAGTTCTGCCTTATAAACTTAAAAACGTGGCTATGTGACCACTTTAAGGTGGTATTATGCAATTCGTTGGGCAACGGGTCCAATAGGACAATTCCGTTAATGACATATTTGTCCTGCCTTGTAAAATCATCATAACTCACTATTTCGGGCCCCGATTTACTCCCACTTTGTGTCTATGAGTGTATAACTTAAACATTTACAACTTTCATATTTTTTGTTTTCCCAAAATCATAAAACTAGTACACCTAATTTGGGCTCGAATGGAAGAGTAATTATTTACTCAAAATTTCATAACTTTCACATTTGGCGACCAAACATCGCCACTTTTGCACCAACACTCAAGTTTAATTTTTATAAATATAATGATGCATTTAGAAACATATTTTCATGATGCATTTAACCACATAACTAATCACATGCCTTAAACATGTTATCCCCAATCATAAGCTCGATTCGTATCTAATGTAAACAAGATACAAATCACATGAGTATGCATTCCCTAAACATGATAATTAACATGTTTAATACACATAACCAATTTATAACTTATAACTCATAAATTATACCTAATCATGTAATTAACCTTAGTAATCGTATTTTAGGGCCTTACAATTCTACCCCTCTTATAAAAATTTCATCCTCGAAATTTAACGCATAAGAAACTTACCAAACAAATGAGGATATTGCTTCTTCATGTTATCCTCCCCTTCCCAGGTGGAATACTCCACATTCTGACTTTGCCACATCACCTTAACTAGTGAAATGGTTTTACTACGTAACACTTGCTCCTTTCGATCTACAATAGCAATTGGTTCCTCCACATAGGTTAAGACATCTTGAAGCTCTATCGGTTGTGAAATAAACAAATGTGAAGGATCGGGAACATACTTACGTAACATATATATGAAAAACATCGTGTATCCGGGAAAATTCTGGTGGTAACGCCAATTTATAAGCTACAACTCTAACCCGTTTCACTATCTCATAAGGGCCAATCGACCTGGGACTTAACTTTCCCTTCTTCCCGAATCTCATAAGCCCTCTCCAAGGAGAAACATATAGGAATACTCGATCACCTTCCTCAAATTTTAATTCTTTCCTTCGGTTGTCTGCATAACTTTTCTGTCTACTTTGCGCCACCTTCAAGTGATTATGGATAAGACTTATCTTTTCAGTAGTCTGCTATACAATTTTTTGCCCAAGTAGTTTTCGTTCTCCTACTTCAGTCCAACACACTGGAGTTCTACATTTTCTCCCATACAAAGCCTCATAAGGAGCCATCTCAATACTCGTATGATAGTTATTATTATAAGCAAAATCTATTAGTGGCAAGTGTTCATCTCAACTACCCTTGAACACCAATACACAAATTCGTAACATGTCTTCGAGTGTCTGGATCATTCTTTCTGACTTCCCATTAGTCTGAGGATGAAAAGCTGTACTAAATTTCAATTTAGTCCCCAAAGCTTGTTGTAAACTAGGCCAAAAATGAGAAGTAAACTTAGGATCTCGATCAGAAATAATATAAATCGGTGCACCGTGCAATCTAATAATCTCATCCACATATAATTTGGCATATCTATCCATGGAGTAAGTAGTTTTAACTGGAAGAAAATGTGCAAACTTAGTCAACCTATCAACGACAACCCAAATAGAATCAAACCCTCGTGATGATTTTGGCAAACCTATAACAAAATCTGTAGTAGCATTCTCCCATTTCCACTCAGGAATAGGTAAGGGTTGTAGTAAACCACTTGGCTTCTGATGCTCCACCTTCACTTGTTGGCAAACTAGACATCTAGGAACAAAATCTGCAATGGCGTGTTTCATTCCCAGCCACCAATAACATTGTTTAAAATCTCTATACAGTTTCATGCTCCCTGGATGCATAGCATATAAAGAACAGTGGGCTTCCTCTAAAATTTTTCTTCTTAAATCAGGCACATTAGGTACACACAAACGGTTTTCGTACATAACAATGTCATCATCCCAAATATAAAATTCATTTCCTTTACCCTTTTTCATATTATCTCTAACTATCTCCAATTCTGTATCTCCTGCTTGTGCTTGTTTTATCCAGTCTATCAATGTGGGTCTAACATTTAAATGTGCTACAATTCCGTAAGACTCATTCAAAGTTAATTCCACCCCCATTAAAGCTAACTCTCTCAGCAGGTTAACTCGAATACAATAAATACAAGATATTATGCCTAGAGATTTTCTACTCAAAGCATCAGCAACAACATTAGCTTTACCTACATGGTGATGTATCGTGCAATCATAATCTTTTATAAGTTCCATCCACCTTCTTTGCCTCAAGTTCAAGTCTTTTTGAGTAAACAAGTATTTTAAGCTTTGATGGTCAGTAAAAATTTCACAACTAACACCATATAAGTAGTGTCTCCAGATCTTTAATGCAAAAACTACTGCACCCAACTCAAGATCGTGTGTAGGGTAGTTGCGTTCATGTATCCTTAACTGTGCAGAAGCAAAATCAATTACCTTTCCATGCCACATTAACACACAACTGAGTCCTTGATACGAGGCATCACTATAAATAACTAAACCTTTTGTACTCGTTGGGATAGTCAATATTGGAGATGATGTCAACTTACCCTTTAATTTTTCAAAGATTTTATCACAATCTCCAATCCATACAAACTTGTTCTCCTTTCTGGTAAGCTTAGTCAATGGCAATGCAATAGAAGAAAAACCCGATATAAACCTCCTGCAATAGCCCGCCAATCCCAAAAAGCTACGTACCTCTGTCACACTAGTTGGTCTTTCCCAATTCATTACTGCTTCTACCTTCTTGGGATCAACACAAATACCATCAGCAAAAATAACATGCCCCAAAAATACTACCCTGTCTAGCTAAAATTCACATTTAGAAAATTTAGCATACAACTGCTTTTCTCGCAAGGTCTGTAAAATAATATGCAGGTGGTGTTCGTGCTCATCCCTACTATAAGAATATATCAAAATATCATCAATGAAGACAATAACAAAAGAATCCACGTATGGGTGAAATATACGGTTCATCAAATCCATGAATACGGCCGGTGCATTTGTTGACCCAAATGGCATGACAAGAAATTCATAATGTCCATACCTAGAACGAAAAGCAGTTTTAGAAATGTCACAATCTCTTACTTTCAATTGATGATATCCGGATCTGAGATCGATCTTGGAAAACACTTTGGCTCCTTGTAACTGATCGAACAAGTCATCAATGCGGAGTAGTGGGTATTTGTTACGGATAGTCATCTTATTCAATGGACGATAATCGATGCACAGTCTCATGGTTTCATCTTTCTTCTTCACAAAAAATACTGGGGCTCCCCACGGTGATACACTAAGCCTTATAAAACCACGATCTAACAAATCTTGCAACTGTATCTTTAGCTCTTTTAATTTTTCACGTGTCATACGATATGGTGCAATAGATATGGGTGCAGTTCCGGGTACCAACTCAATCGAAAATTCCACCTCACGGTCTGGTGCTAACCCTGGGAGTTCTTCTAGGAAGACATCTTCAAACTCATTAACTATAGGTATATCTGATAGTTTTCCATCCTCTTGTCGTGTGTCCACCACATGAGCAAGATAACCCTCACATCCTTTCCTTAGCAGTTCATAACATTTTGTAGTAGAGATCAAACATGTTGGAGTGACATTTTGTTCCCTAACAAATTTAAATTCAGGTTCACCCGGTAATCAAAACACTACCTCCTTTCTAAAGCAATCTAAATATACATGATATGAAGCCAACCAATCCATACCCAGTATCAAATCAAAGTCACGCATATCGAGAGGTAACAAGTCAACTAGTAATTCTTTTCCCCCACTCGCACCACACACTCCCTATACACCCTCTCAATAAAAATTAACCCCCCAACTAGAGTAACAACAGCTAAACCAAAATCTAATGATGATAATGATTTATTAAGATGCAACAGATAAAGTAAAGACACAAAAAAATGTGTAGAACCAGGATCTATCAACACATAAGCATCTTTATCACCAATAGGAAGTGTACATGTCACTACATTAGGCATAGCTTATGCATCTTGTTGCGTCAGTGAAAACACTCTGCCTTGACCTTGGTTTTGAGATACTCCTCCTCTACCTCCCATGTGTACTTTCGGTGTAGAAATCCTATCTCCTACTGGTACACTCCCCATTGAAGTTGTAGCTCCCATCGCTGGACAATTCTTTCGTAAGTACCCTGGTTGATGACAATGGAAACATAAAGGTGTCTTTTCAGCTATTGTACACTCCCGAGACATGTGCCCTTGACCACCATATCTATAATAAAATATAGCCCTCAGTACCAACACAGATGCATTTTCTAACCGATTCATCCCAGTCCTTCCACCTCGATCTTGACATCTTCCACGAGCACTACTATTATTTTTAAATTCTTGGCCCTTAGGTACTCCTCGTGCTACACTCTGAGTTGAGGTTCCCATCTCCCATCCATATGATCTTATACCATCATGTCTAGCGTTCTTCGAGTGTTCAACTTGAATTTCTTTTATTGACTTTTCTGACACCATGGCCCTATCCACCAATTCCACGTAATCCGGGATCTTCATATTAGCAACCATGCTTTTTATATCTACACTCAACCCAGTTTGAAAATGATCAAATTTACTTTCTTCTGTCCTCACCAAGTTAGGTGCAAATCTGGATAAGGATATAAATAAAGCTCCATACTCTGCCACTGTTCGGTTCCCCTGTTTCAACGTGATAAATTCTTCCTCTTTCTCTTTCCTATAAAGCCTTGGGAAATATTTTTCAAAGAACACCTTCACAAACCTCTCCCATGTAATTTGTGGAGGATTTATTGGCACCGCTCTCCCCATTGTAGTAGGTAACCTTTCTATTGCATCCCACCATAACTTTGCATCAGCCTCTAACCTAAAGGTTGCTAACAAAACCTTTTGTTCATCTCGCACTTCCATCACCTTTAATATTGTTTCCATATTTCTAATCCACCCCTCTGCCACTAACGGATCATTAGTCCCAGTAAATACTGGCGGATTTAACTTCATGAACCTCTCATGCAATTTTTCCCTATCCCCACCACGTTCTCCACCTCTTGCTTGTTCCATAAGTTGTGCCACAGCACGTAATATTCTTCCCACGTCATCAATAGGTTGTTGTTGCAGCTTTGGTTCCTCCACTTGAATATGTTTATGTCCTTGTTTACTATTAGGAACATAATACGCCTCACCCTCCGATCAATCATACGACTCGTGTGGATCCATCACTCACTGCAATATAATTCACTTAAACAAAATACAATAGCAGTAGTTTAATATTAACATTGTTAGTCAAAATCCAGATGCATAACAAACTTACTTTCTAGTGTCCACTACCAATCTAGACCCTCACGCCCTATCCAGAACCTAATAACCACGCTCTGATACCACGTTGTCGAGCCCCGACTTAATTAAGTTAAAATTATCCTTTTATTTAGCGATAAATTCCCTTAAACAATACTTTACTGTAAAATCTCTAGCAAAATAGCATAAGATTTTTTTTTTCAAAGGCATGTTTAGATGAAAACATAACTACCTGTACATAGAACTTACAAGTACTAAATAACTTTACATATACAAGTTCCTTTGTTTCACATTGACATAAAAACCTTGTTGATATGCAACCCATATTAGATATTCATCACTCTCCCGTTTTAAGATCCTAACTTGGCAGTGAACTCCACACGACAGGCATACCTGAAACATAACATTACAGGAGTGTAAGAAATATAAGCTTAGTGAATGACCATATACCACACCTATAACCAAATTAAATAACCATTTTTATTTTGTTCCAATGCTATAACCCAACAGGAATTGTGAAACTCTTGCAAGCCTGAACCCGCCACAGTCCAATTAATCCACCACAATTATTGGGGACCACCATATCCCTTTATTAGGCCCGAGTACACAAACCTTTAAATTGGATTAACAGGACCGCCACATTCTGTAGCACCCACCACAGTCCATAACATACAATAAAGGACCCGCCACAGTCCATAACATTAAATAACGTCACGTAACATTTTAATCATATGCATATGTTCCCTAAATACAACATCACCCCTATAAGCATTTTAACACATGTATTGAACTACACATTTCCATATGAACATATAATCATCTATATATCATAGGACAGGTCACTCACCTTGGATTTTCTGCTAAGATTAATACCAAACTACTTCCTTGGAATGGTAGTATTAGTTGCTTCCCCACCTAACAAGTCGACATCATTAGTATCTGAATACACCAATTAACATTAAACCTAGTAATACATCATTTGGTCAATTAGAAATAACTAAGAGGAAATATATATTATACTTCAAATTTCTATAACACCCAAGAAATTAGGGTTCTAACACAATTTACTGAATTAAATTACCAATTCGCTAGACAAAGTTATGCCTATTTTATTACAACCTTTTCCAAATCGTTTCTCAAGGAAAACAGTAACACAACTTCAACTTCTTGGAATTTACTTAATTTTTATACAGCATAACTTTTCAAGATATTCCACACAATATCATTAAACACATTTAATAATATAAAATTAATGTTTCATAATTTTTAGGGCTCATTTTCTTTGTCGAGCAAAACGTCAAACACCTGGTATGCCTTCGTGCTCCTTTAGGGCAGATTTTAAACCAACACTTCAAACTATCACCAAAGGTTCATTACTTGATATTTTTACACACTTTTCGGATATGTTATACATGTATGATTATATTACTCTTCAATTGGAATCACTCAATTCCAATAAGTATTCCATGATTTATACCATTTTTAGCACAACTAGGTCGAAAAATAACATTAAAGCATAACTTAACATTTTTAAGCATACATAACCTCCACCTTGAGTATAAATCATGGAAACATATAATAAACAAGTTTTAGCAGATATATACATCATAAGAATGAATTTTATAAATCAAAATTCTTTACGAAAAATGATGTAAATCTAGGACTTTAAAGTATGCATTTACATTCCTACTACCATTTCTAACTTATGTTCTTAACCCATCGTTATTTTAATACACTTAGGAAATATAGGTATCATTAAAAGACTAAACAAAATCAGAAAAAAAAATTATACCGTGTGTATAACTCATCCATGTGATCACTTTTAATAAAGAAGTAATTACCTTACGAGAATTCCTCGATTTATGGTGAATTTTAAAAGAAATTCTTCCTTAACTTTCTTTTTCTCTCTCCATAAGCATATTTTTTTCGCAAGCTTGTAATAGGAAATGAAAAAGATGATAAGTTCCTCCTTATAAGCTTAAAAACGTTGCTATGTGACCACTTTAAGGTGGTATTATGCAATTCGTTGGGCAAGGGGTCCAATAGGACAATTCCGTTAATGACATATTTGTCCTGCCTTGTAAAATCATCATAACTCACTATTTCGGGCCCCGATTTACTCCCACTTTGTGTCTATGAGTGTATAACTTAAACATCTACAACTTTCATATGTTTTGTTTTCCCAAAATCGTAAAACTAGTACACCTAATTTGGGCTCGAACGGAAGAGTAATTATTTACTCAAAATTTCATAACTTTCACATTTGGCGACCAAACATCGTCACTTTCGCACCAACACTCTAGTTTACTTTTTATAAACATAATGATGCATTTAGAAACATATTTTCATGATGCATTTAACCACATAACTAAT
Source organism: Sambucus nigra (assembly GCA_949130495.1). Taxonomy (NCBI): domain Eukaryota; kingdom Viridiplantae; phylum Streptophyta; class Magnoliopsida; order Dipsacales; family Adoxaceae; genus Sambucus; species Sambucus nigra. Next base: position 530,812,655 of record OX422221.1, on the reverse strand, counting down.
CACATGCCTTAAACATGTTATCCCCAATCATAAGCTCAATTCGCATCTAATGTAAACAACATACATATCACATGAGTATGCATTCCCTAAACATGATAATTAACATGTTTAATACACATAACCAATTTATAACTTATAAATCATAAATTATACCTAATCATGTAATTAACCTTACTAATCATATTTTAGGGCCTTACAGTTGTAGTCCTAAATCAATACACTCAATCAATACTAACAATAGCCAATTAATTTCAAGAAATGAAAAAATATAGTTGGTCGGAGAGGGAGAGTTGCTGAGAGAGAAAGAGAGAAAGAGACGGAGGAGAGATAGGCAAAACAGAGGGAGATGGGTTAGAGAGAGATAGAGAGAGATCGTGAAATGAGAAAAGAGATTAGTTTTTTTATGTGTAGAGGATATGGTCACAATCCTCGATCGTGACCATTTAATTTTTTACACGTCACGAACCTGGTCACGGTCTTGGACCCAATAGTTCAACTACTTCCAAAAAGACTTTGTTTTTTATTGGGGTGAAACTCTTTTAAATGGTTGTATTTGGATTGATAAATATCGCATGGGGTCTTTGAAAGAGTTGGAAACAATTGGGAAGTCTTTTTTTTAATAATTATCCTCAATTTCCATCACTATTCACATAACTATTCATAACACCTTCTTTAATTGAATTTTTAACCCCCACGACTTCAAAATCTCATTTTCTCCCAAACTTCAAAGCCTTGATTCTTTTAAAGAAATTTCTGAAAAGCTATGGCATGACCTCAACAAACACTCAAACAATTTTATAGTATTCATTTAGGACAACCGTGTCAACCGTGTCGTATCGCGACGTATCCTAATGATTTTTCATATCAATTCCTTTGTTGTCCAAACTCCCGGGTACCTGTAAAAATGCAGAATAAAAATAATAAATTCAAATTTACGGCCATAAATATTTATGAGATTACACTTTTACCCCCTAAATGTATTTTTGGCCCCCGAACTTTATCAGTTACTCGTTTCAACTCAGTTTTCAACCAAATTTCAGAAATAACTTTATTTTACCTAGATAAACATTTACAATTACTTTTATGCCCATAAAGTTTCTAAAATTAGGGTTTTATCCCCTGAGATTGCTAAAATTTTATTTTTAACTCAAATTCTTTTCAAACTAGCATTTTTCTTTTGAATTATGAAAACGGCTCTAGAAGCTCGTTATTTATGATACAACGGACCTTAGAAGGACTATATTTGAGGATAAATAATAAAAAATTAGGCACTCATCACAGACCTTCTGAAGACCAGCAAAATTCATGTCCTGGTCGCGAGGAAGTTCGTTCTTGCTTTTAGCTGTCAAAGAAACAAAGAGGGCATTCACGATCAATCAAAGGAAAAGGAAAATACAGATCAGAGGCACAATTTCAACCTAACCTAATCCTTTTTTCCTCTTGAGGTAACTTTGGACCTTCATACTTTGAGCCCTGAAGAAGGTGAGTATACTGCCAGTTCTTTACAATTATGCCAAGATCCTAGTAGTCCTTGTTGGAATTAGACTAGTTCACCACCACGGCCCGATTGGCTACCCTAGTTCTCATATTATAAATATTTTTGTGGGCCGATGCCCACTTGTAACTGTGGACACCCCGATTTGTAATCGAGATGTGGGTCCTTTAGCCATGACCGATAAAATGCCTCAGACCCAATCAAACCCCAAAAAATACCATGGATAAAACTTTTGGGAACCAAAATACAAAAACCAAAAACCAAAAATATTAAGAAACACTATGGGAGCCTTTTGACCAAACAACTAAAGTGTCCTTTCACCGAACGGTCATTCGTCCTTGGTAATTATTACCAAATCTTTGCAAATCAAACCCCAGCCAAACACGTGTCACCTACCCTTCATTTACCCTACACGTGGCATCTTGGATGACCGAATAATCAAACACAATCGATGACTAAACGGGCAAATGATCCAAATTGAACCCTATAAAAGGAGTTCCCCGCCAACCTTGAAAAGCACTCCAAAACCCAACATTGATTCAGTTTTATAACTTTCTTCAATCCCGAGCGCTCGAGATACTTGAGCTCTTTCTAAAAAGTCCCAAAGAAGTTTGTACTTCAGAAAAGTCACTTTCCCCTGAGGAAAGCTCATACTTTCAAGAAGTCACTTCCCTTCAAGTGATGTTCGTACTTTTAAAATGTCGCTTCCTCTAAAAAAAATAAAGGCAAATCTCTGCGTGCACTATGAAAGTCGATGCTTTTAAACAAAGCTCTGTCCGATTAATGGAAATCTGCCTAACTGGGCACCTCATATAGGTACACTCCCCTGGGAAAACATTACCTCACTCTACAAGGGTAAAGAAACTGTGCACAAATCTTAGGTCAAATACCCCATATATATTGTGATGAACTGTCCATATCTGTTTATCTCATTTAGCCCGACCCCCATGTAGGGGACCGGGTATGCACTTTACAACATTCATATTTTAAATCCTGGTTTATAACCCAACACCTATATTTATTGAATTAACACACAAATTGTTAAATAAATACTAATCAAATTCCATAATGACAAATAATATAATGCATTTTGAAAATGTTACGACAAATAGAGTGGAATCCCAACACGCTTCATTGAAGAGGTATTTGGGTGCATCCCGTGGTGAGATAGCAGGGAAGTCACTTGATTGTGACTTAGAGCTATCATTATTTAAGCAGAGATTCGATGGCACAACTGAAGAACAAAAATGTGTGATGTTAAAATACATCCAAGAGGTGAGCAATTCTATTTTTTCTTTGTACATTTTTTTCCCGTTACTAAATTATTTTCTCAAATACTGATTACACAGGCTTCAGGTACACGGATGCCATATTTCAGATGGATATATATTAATATATACACAGTATGTACAGCATGTTAGAGAAGTAGACTAAAACCATGCTTTATGTAATAGTTTTAGTTATGGATTTATTGTTAAAATAAAATCTGTTTTTCATGTTTTAATGAGAATCATGTATGGACATAATGTTTGCATTATTTTATATATTGTTGATGTCTTTTATTCTGCTCAGTAGGTGTTCTGGTGTGTAGAGTATTACTTACACACAAATGATTACATCAGCAGTTCTTATAGAATATAAGTTTTATCGTTCACAATCTTAGTGGAACTGGACACACCATTAGTAGGGTTATAACACAATATTTTACTAGGTATATCTTGATTACGGGAAGTTTCAACTTACTATGCTAGTACACTTTATGTGTATTGAATGAGACCACCTTGAGGTCATTGTCTTTATACTGGTTTTATAAGACAATGTAAACCTCGTGATTAGTAGGTTTACTTAAGGCTCTTAATCTGGATACAATTGATGGGCACATTCACTAGTTATTTATTTCTTTGACCTATTGGGTGAGATTCATTAATGGATCAATAATCTTGATATATTGGGTAATGGTGATTAATGTATGGTGAAAGTCTTTTATGGGTGGAATCCACGTCTCGGTATAGAGGCTGGTGATACCCCCTTAAGAAGCTTATAAGTTTTGTATGTGTCAAATCCTAATACTACAAATAAGTTAAGTTGGACTGCTCAAGGACTTAAAGAAGTTAATCAAATAAATTATCATAATTTATTTTATCAACGGGTATCTGTCAACTTAACGTGGGGACAATTAAGTAATTGATTAAAATATAATTTTGAGTTAAGGAGTCGAGTTGCAATTATAATTATTTGATGGTATTAATTATAATTAAGGGACTGAGATTAGGATTCTGGAAGGATTAAGTTTTCTCAGGCCCATTAGAATCCACATCCTTATCTCTCCTTAGGGTCCCTACTATAGCCTATATATATCCACCTAAGGCTAAGCAAGTCTTCACTCTTTTATACTCAAAAGACACAAATTCGTATTTGAGAGAAAGAAATGCAACAGAGAGGAAAAGTGAGAAGAGTGGGTGGTCATGAAGGTAGAGCCCACACTCTGCTCGTGGTTGTTCATATCAGGAATACAGTAGAATATCGTGAGCTGCATCAATCCTATATTCTATATCAATTGTCATCATATTCTGTTCGTTCTAAGATGATATCAAATCAAATAGATATCGAAGTTTAAATCTTAATTCCTCTTTGTAGGATTTCACGTATGTGTAATTTTTTGTAGTTCAATCTATACGCGTTTTCAATAGACCCTTAAACTTCCGCTCCAACACAGCCTTACCACTTGAATCTTTGTTTCTCTAAAGACCTCTAGCACATAGTAGTAATGTTAATTTTCATATTGTTTTTTAAGTCCTTGTTGATATGTTAGCCTTTATAATGTTTTTTAGAGGCTCGAGCTCTTTTATGTATAAATAGATTTTTTTTATAAATTTAAGACCTTTTTGGTTTGTTGGCCTTTATATCGGAGAAGATGTTTCACCAGTGGATGAGCGACATCCATGGCCTCCCCGCCACTCGATCCACAATTTTCATCCATCCAACCCAAAATCGTGGGACAGTGACAATGACCATCGCGTCTTGGAGTGGCTGCAACCTAAGAACAACATGTACTAATACGAGATTTTTATTACTAACCTTAGTAGCAGGTTAGTAAATCGTTACCTTTTTCTAGAAAAGTAGGATACGAATGTATGGAGTATACATTAGTAAATTTGTGCAAAGTTCCAGACCTATCTTATTACTAACCTTGGTAACAGGTTAGTAAATTTTTATTAATTAGCATCCACAATTCACTCACATGTTTTCAATATATTTTGTTGTTAACAGGTTAGTAACCCAACTTCCACCAACTTGACACCACCTTCAAAGAGTTAATTTACTAAATGTAGACCAAGTAAGAACAAGATGAAAGTACCGTCGAAGGCAGATTATATTACCAAACAAGAGCCATTGGGATTTGAATTTACAAAGACACAAGAGGAGAAACAAAGCCAATAATCACTTACAAAGCCTAAGGACGGGACAAAATAGAAAAGTAAGAAACAAAAGAAAATATATGGTCCTAATATGACTGAGTAAGAATATTGTGTGTCACGAGGAGTTCGTACCAAAAATTATGAAATTTATTATTCATGTTTTTTCGAATGTGGCACGAGATGGGCATTGCGGGTACAGGTGTTGTGTCGAGTTATTGCATATGAGTGTAGATGATGGATAGATGATCATGTGTTAAAAAATGTTGATCGAATTACGCGAACATAACGCATTGCACTTTCCAGTGTTAAGTGGTTATCAAACTTATAAAGATGTTGAGGAAGCATTAGACTTTTTTAACACAAATTGTGTGCAGCATCGATATTGAATGCAGTTTTCAGTTATGGGTTGCTTGTTTGCCAATGCATTCAAATATGTTTTTATGTGTATTCTCTTAAATAAAATATCACATGCTTGCCCTACGGACTGGACAAACCACTAACGTTGTAACTAATGTGCACATCGTATTATATGATAACAATCATTTCATGTAATTAAGTCTCGAGTAAGGAGCTCCTATGCCGAACATTCTTTCAGGATGGGAATATCATCATTACCCAGATGCTCAACGATGGGCAGATTCAATGAGTAATATCATTAGGACAACCTTATAGGTTGCCCATCATTAGAGTTCCCTTCAATTCAAATGAAGATTGAAAAATGTATCTAACTTTTTTAAATTTGTGCCACTTGTCAAAGTTGCTTTACTATTTATTATCCAATAATTATGTTACTTTTTACGTATTCTTAACAACGACAGGGAGATTTAAACATATATTGTGTGATTAACCTACACACCTTCAACTACAGATTCAAAGGTATGGAAAATACACAAACTTTACATTATTTTTTAACTAAATCACATACGTATAACTAACAAATATAACCACTTTGGGGGGGGGGGGGGGGTGTGCAGGATAGCAGAGATATTAGTAGACAATTATTTTGTTATTTCAGACATTTTTAACTAGTGCATAAACAATAGTGTTTTAAATGCAAAATTTTATATTAAGAATTTAATGGTTACATTTTTTATCATTACGTAATTATTATTACGTAGAATGTTAATTAGGAGTATATTTTCTATTACCTTTATTTTAATTTCTTGCATTTTAAATTTTTTTCGTATATTGTACGTGTATTACATGGGGTGGAAAAGAACAAAAAAAGGTAGACCAAAAATAAATTTACTATGAAATGCCAAAAATAAAAAGAAATAAGAAAGAAAACAAGAGGAAGCAAAAGAATAAAAATAAAAAAATAAAAACAAGTTTGGTGAAAAATTGAAAAGTATTAAAGATGAAAAAAACATATAAAAAAGAAAAAAAAACTTTTAGAGTGTTTGCATGTGTGTTTAAAGTATATTTTATTTTTTGTTTAAATCACTCCATAAAATGGGATGGATAAATAGAAAGTCGACCCCGCAATAGGGGCATATTAAAATTGCGATGGTTAGATAAAATTAAGGGGGTGAAATAAAACCTCTAAATCAAAAATACATAATACTCCAAATATATTTATGTTTTAAAATAAAAATTTTAAATAATGTAGTTTAGTCTCATAAAATGTATATTTAAATAAATATTGACATTAATATTACTATCAACTCACTTATCAAAAAATATATTATTATTAACTCAACGAACTCCTTCTAAATTTTGCTATTGCTTATGTTGATAATATTTCTCCGTTTTATATATATATATATATATATTAAAAATTATAATTATATATTAAAAACATATTTGCATATGTTAAATATATAGACGCACTATTTTTCCAAGCTACGGTTGGTCTCGGGTTCGAGACTTAGGAGCGATCTCTTCATATTATAAAACAATATGGGGGTAAGACCAGCCGACATCTGCCTTTTTCTAAACTCTGCAGTGAAGGGGGAGCCTTGTGCACTAGGTACGACCTTTTTTTATAGACACGCCGGTGGCCCTCTCAAATTCTAGTAATTTGAAAATCGACGCATTGGCGCATCCGCACCTACACCTGCACCCGCATTAGGACACTAAGAGAACCCCATTTGTTCTCATAATGTCCATTGACATTTCCACCTAAACTCATAAATTACATTAAACCCCTTATACTATTTCAAATTTAAATAGTCGCTTTGAATTATCATAACAGGCAATTTACTCTATATTATTTAAACCCAGTGAATTTTAATTGAGTCATTAAAAAGACCAAACTACTCTCTCACTTTACAATAAAAGTCGAAGTAGTCTTTTTTCTTATACTACATAAACCTATCTATAACAAACTCAAGAAAAAGTTACACATTATCACACCCACTTAATAAGGAAAGAAGAAACACTCAGAACAAATTTTTTTATTTTTCTTTTATAAAAATGATTATTCTAGGTCAAAACATAAATTAGACACATTTGATGTGACACTGACGTGTCGCACTCATATTAGCTTGTATTTGTTGATTTTTTGTGTCGGCGTAGTAGAACTATTAAAAAAGTGTTTAATATTTTAAACTTGCACCGCCTCCCTCCTACTCTGTCATCATATCAATCAAAACCTAAAAATACACTAATCATTACAAGCCAAAGGAGTCCATCACCACCTCCTCTCAACCATAAGAAAATTTTGTCGGATAAAAATACTTAAGGAGTGACCCGTAAACACCAAATAGTATAGGGATATAATGTATTAAGCAACCATACTTAGAAACAATCCAAATACTCAAAATATACCCAGAATAAATACTCATGGGAAAATAAAAACATCATTGAAAGTGCGAAAAATTTGCCATCGATCAAAAGGTAATTAGAAAGAACAGTGGCAATGTAGGCTTATTCAAGAAGCCCAATCTCTATGCTCACGTCTCACCAGTTTTAATTTTTCATTTGTTAGGAGGGAGAGGAATGCCTCGGCCCGCACTCTTACTTAGCATGCGAAACACTTATATGGTGTGACGAAGCATCACCTTTTCTTGTTCCTTCTCGACAAATGATGTATCTTTGATTTGAGGTTGACATAAAAATCTGCTTTATTTCAAAAAAAAAAAGATAAGGCAAGAAAGAAAATTGATAACCGTCTATGAAAAGTGTCGATTGAAGGATAATTTTTTGTTTTTAAAATGATTAACTGCGGTCATTTTACCATGTGATCTAATTTTAGAAATGAAAGTTACAACATCATAAACTTAAAACGAAATCAAAAGAATAGTAATCGAATTATTATCAGTACCCGGTTAACATAATATTTTCTATGTCAAATTTAACCATTATTTTATTGCGTTATGCATCAAATAAAAATTTATTAAAAGAGTGGTGGCCTTGAATTTTTTGCATTTGTAATGTTTTGGCTTTCAAACTTTTTTTTATAACATTTGAGCCCTAAACTATGTTAAATTTCCACAGGTGACACTTCCGTCACATCCTATAACCAAAATAACTCCAAACCATACTAAAATTAATTACTGGGCAAAAACAGCTTGAATAAAACATGTTATTACATTTCTTATACTGAGTTTGCCCATGTTTTGATATTATTTTGGATACGGGTGATAAAAGGTAAAGAATTTGACACATGAGTATTGTTTTACCTAAGACATTTCTTATTAATCTCAATAAAACAAATAATCTTTGATAGGTTCTATTTGCACATATTTTATATAATTAGTACATGTTTTCTAATGGGATCTATAGGATCAAAATTGTTTATAAGGAATCTTTTGGACCAAAAAAAATGTAGGGGTTATTTAGTTACATACTTAACAAATGGAACTATTGGTAAAAATCCTTGTAAGATATTTATGTCCTTGTTTTACAAAGAAGAAAATAAGTGAGGAACAAAACTTTACAATTGGCAAAATTATGTAGCCCCACTATATATATATATATATATTGTACTGCTCTTGTGGGAATTTAAACACAGAGATGGAGCAAAGCTCTGTGGCTCCTCCTATCACTCATCACCATAACATGTAAGTTCATCTCAATTTTCATTTTTTAAATACATTTTAATTCAATTCCCATTATTTCATTCTATTTTTCTCTCTAGATTGGCACACTTTTTGGTGGTAAACTTAGGGTATTATCTGTTAATCCTTTAAATATATCATTTTTCATTTGGGTATATCCCAATTTTTGAACCACAAATTATGGGTTGGTTTGGGGTTTAAAATTGACTGTCAGAATGAAGGAAGCATGATAGGATAAAAAAAAATCTGCTTTATAGTTTAAAAGGGTTATTTATTTGGGGTTTTGTGTGTATGGTTAGTTGACTGAGTTTTAGAATTAAGTTTTGGGGTGTGTTTCGCCTGGATCAGATCGGAATAGGGTGTTAGAAAAAAAAATCCAAATTTTTAGAATTTTAAAATCCTTTCCAAATCGAAAAAAATAAAAATTGGAAAATAATTTTTTTTCCAATTCGGCTAATTCAGAATATTTGAAAATTTTGAAAAAATTATTATTAAGAAAAATATCGAAAAATTCATAATTATTAGTTTATCTTTTTTGAAAAATATCGAAAATATTAAATTTTTTTTCCGAATATCTCTTTCCAAGCACGGTTAAAAATGGGTTGAAAAATACATTAATTGTGAAGTACGCATTATAAGAGAATACAAAAAATAAATTACAATCTAATAATTTCATAATATCTTAAACATCCTCGAACATTGTGGTTGTGGGTGTGGAGATAGCAGTTATTTGTCATTATTTTGTCTTGTTAGTTAGTGTTTATATGGGGATATCAATGTTTGAGATTTCTTGAAATAGATGGTCTTGATTATTAACTTACAAACAACACACTTTAAATAAATAAGGTTAGTAAATGACGTCTAAAAAAATTATTTAAAAAAATGAAATATTAATATTTCAAAAATTTATATATAATTTCCAATTCCATTCCAAATTTTTTCGAAAAATTCAAAAATCGACAATTTAAAATGATACCAAAGTCGGAAAAAAATTAGATCGGAAATCGAAAAATTTGGAAGTTCGAAATAATTAACACCCCTAATTAAGTTGATTCATATTTCAATCAAAATACCCCTACAGTTTATACAAATACAAATAATATAATTTTCGTAAATTCATTTACATGTTGAATGAGAAAAGAAAATTCAGACAAATCATAAAAATTCTAGAAAATTTTAAAAATCAACCTTTAATTTTTTTATATAAAACTATTTTTACTTCTTCTTTTAATTTGCAGAAATTTCATCAAAGTTTTTCCAAAATAAAATTTTTGATATTTTTTTACAATATTCTAGGAAAATACAACAATTTCAATAGTTTGATTTTTTTTCATTTTAGGGATTTTTTTATTCATTTTCCTTGAAAATTATAAAAATCAGAAAATGAACTTTAATTTTCCATAAAACTTATTGCAGCAATCATTTTTTTACCTTAAACTTTAAAATTGTAAATGATTTTCATGTCTTTCTATATTACTAGTAAATTGTCCACAACCCATTGTGCCAAGCATGGGGGTGGGGTTATCTATGCAGAATTTCTTTGATGAAATTGCCATTTTCTTCAGTAATTTGAATGAATTCCAAATTTACCATCTTGAGTTTTTTATTTGGGGTAATTATATCTAGGTCCCATTTATTGGGTCAACAAGCTTATAAGTCCTATTGACTTTTTAATAATCCCATAGGTCCTATTCCAACTTTTTAGGAAATTTTTTCACAATTTTACCCTTTTAAAACCAACCATCCGTAACTTCCTTGAGGAAGTTATGTAAGTGGTTGGACTTTTTGGTTTAATCTTTAAATGATCATAACTTTTGATTCACAAATCCGTTTTTCGCAAAATTACTATTTTTGAAATCTGCTCGACGAGATCTATCAAACAAGATCCATGAAGACTATAAAATTCCAAAGAAAAAAATTTACACAAACAGTAAACTTTACTGTATGCACTAGAATATGAAATAGTTTTATATCTGTGACATTTCACAAACAGACAGTAACATTTACTGTGGTAATACTACACAGTATATATATATATCCGGTGGATCCAAACCCTCTTTTTTCAAAAATACCTTATATTTAAAGGTTCGCGCTAACGGCATCCAATCCTTACCACCATTGTTGGAGCTTCAACGACCTTCGTCAGAGCTCCGATTTGGGGTGGGTAAGGGTGGCATGTGGTGCCGCTGGCGCGGACCTTTGAAAATAAGAGACTTTTGAATAAATGGGCTTTGGATCCACCGGAGTATCATAGGGTGCCGCTGGCGCGGACCTTTGAAAATAAGATTGGATCAATGGGATCGGGATCATCTGGAGCGCCAATTTGGGGTGAATAGGGGTGGCACAGAACTTTAAAAATTTACGAGCAAATTGAATATATATATATATATATATATATATATATATATATATATATATATAGTTTGTAAAAATGTCATAGATATTAAACTTTATTGTATACACCAGAAAATGAAATAGTTTTATATTTGTGTCATTTTCACAAACAATAATATTTACTGTGATAATATATTTATGAAATAGTTGTATATATATAACATTTTCACAAACAGTAACATTTATCGAGTTAATATTACACAATATATCTATAACATTTTCACAAACACTAACATTTACTGAGTTAATATTACACAATATAAATATAACATTTTCACAAACAGTAACATTTACAGAGTTAATATTACATAATATATATATATATATATATATATATATACACACACACACACACACACACACGGTAGATACAAACCACTATTTTTTTTTTCAAAATTACCATATTTTTAAATGTTTACGCTAGCGACATTCAATCTCCACCACTACCCAACCTCATTGTCGGAGCATCAACGACTTTCATCAGAGCTATGGTTTGGGTTGGTAGTAGTGGCATAGGGTGCCGCTGGTGCGGACCTCTGAAATTAAGAGAATATTAGATAAATGAATTTTGAATCCACCGGAGCTCCGATTTGGGGTGAGTAGGGGTGGCATTGAGTTAGGTTTATATCTATAACATTTTCACAAGCATTAACATTTACTATGTTCATATAACACAGTATATATATATCCAAACCTCTTTTTTCTGATATTATCTTATTTTTAACAGTCCGCGCCAGCGGCATCCAATCCCCACCACCACCCACCCCCTTTATCGGAGCTCCAACAACCTTCATCAGATCTCTAATATGAGGTGGCAAGGGATGCCGATGTAACATTTTCACAAACAGTAACATTTATTATTGTGAAAATATTAGAGATATAAACCTAATCCAATGCTATCCCTACTCACCTCAAACTGGAGCGTCGGTGTATCCAAACCCCATTTATCCAATATTCTCTTATTTTCTAAGGTCCGCGCCAGCGGCACTCCATGTCACCCCAAATAAGAACTCTGATGAAGGTTGTTGGAGCTCCGACAATTGGGGTTGGTGGTGGTCGGGATTATATACCGCTAGCGCAGGACGTTAAAAATAAGATAATATCAGAAAAAAGAGGTTTGGATCCACCGTATATATATATATATATATATATACTGTGTTATAACACAGTAAATGTTAACGTTTGTAAAAATATTATAGATATAAACATAACCCAATGTCACTCCTACTCACCCCAAATCGGAGCGCCAGTGGATCCAAACTCCATTTATCTAATATTCTCTTAATTTCAGAGGTCCGCACCAACGGCACCCTATGCCACTACTACCCACCTAAATCATAGCTCTGATGAAAGTCGTTGAAGCTTCGATAATTGGGGTGGGTAGTGGTGAGGATTGAATGTCGCTAGAGTAAACCTTTAAAAATATGGTAATTTAAAAAAAAAAAAGGTTTGGATCTACCGTGTGTATATATATATATATATATATAAACTCAGTAAATGTTACCTTTTGTGAAAATGTTATATATATATTGTGTAATATTAACTTAGTAAATGTTACTGTTTGTGAAAATGTTATATATATAAAACTATTTCATAAATATATTATCACAGTAAATGTTATTGTTTGTGAAAATGTCACAAATATAAAACTATTTCATTTTCTGGTGTATACAATAAAGTTTAATATCTATGACATTTTTACAAACTATATATATATATATATATATATACAGAAAGGATCTCATGCATACCCAGTTTGCATACCCTCCGTGCGGACCATTTTTTTAAAATAGTAAAAAAAATAATTTCGGGATGATTTTTTTTTTATAGTTTCTAAACATTTCAATAGGACCATACAAAAAAAATCAACTCAAAATGAATTTTTTTGCTATTTTAAAAAAATCGGTCAAACTTTGTTAGTTTTTAAGTTGCTTTTAAGTTGTTAAAAACTGACAAAGTTTGACCGATTTTTTTAAAATAGCAAAAAAATTCATTTTGAGTTGAATTTTTTTTTATGGTCCTATTGAAATGTTTAGAAACTATAAAAAAAAAATTACATCAAAAATATTTTTTTTACTATTTTATCAAAATTGGTCCGCGCCAGCGGTATGCAAACTGGGGTATGCATGAGAACCGCTCTCTCTCTCTCTCTATATATATATATATATATCTAATATGCTCCTATTTTTAAAGTTCTGTGCCACCCCTATTCACCCTAAATTGGCGCTCCAGATGATCCCGATCCCATTTATCCAATCTTATCTTCAAAGGTCCGCGCCAGCGGCCCCCCGTGATACTTCGGTGGATCCAAAGCCCATTTATTCAAAAGTCTCTTATTGTCAAAGGTCCGCGCCAGCGGCACCACATGCCACCCTTACCCACCCTAAATCGGAGCTCTGACGAAGGTCGTTGAAGCTCCAATAATGGTGGTAAGGATTGGATACTGCTAGCGCGAACCTTCAAATATAAGGTAATTTTGAAAAAAAAAGGGTTTAGATCCACCGTATATATATATATATATATATAGTGTGTAGTATTAGCACAGTAAATGTTACTGTCTGTTTGTGAAAATGTCACATATATAAAACTATTTCATATTCTAGTGCATACAGTAAAGTTTACTGTTTGTGTACATTTTTTTCTTTGGAATTTTATAGCCTTCATGGATCTTGTTTGATAGATCTCGTCGAGCAGATTTCAAAAATAGTAATTTTGTGAAAAATGGATTTGTGAATCAAAAGTTATGATCATTTGAAGATTAAAAAAAAAAGTTCAACCACTTATGTAACTTCCTCAAGGAAGTTACGGATTGTTGGTTTTAAAAGGGTAAAATTGGAAAAAAAGTTTCAAAAAATTAGGAATAGGACTTATATGTAAGGGAAAAACATGATGGGACTAGAATGTATATAAGAAAGTCTAATAGGATCTAAACGTAAATGCCCCTTTTTATTTTCATATTTTGAAATTGGGAATATTGTTTGCATTACCAGTTGTTGGACTTGCATTAGAGGGCAAATTAGATGTTCGGGTAGTAAGAAGTGAGAAAAAGTATAATGAGGGGTTTCAAAATGGAGATGTCGATATTGTTGTTTCCGATGAAGCACTTGTTGCTACCGATGATGATCGTTGCTCGAAAATTGGCGTGTCAATGCTTAGACAAGGCGGGCATGCAGTTGATTCTGTTATGGCAACCGCTTTGTGCCTTGGTGTTGTCTAGACCTGGCAACGGGTCGTGTCGAGCCTTATTCGTGTCGATTTTTATCGTGTTCGGGTCTTATCGGATTCGTGTCTAAACGGGTGACTTTTTTACCATGTGAATAAACCATATCCGACCCCGATCCGTTATCTTAACGCATCGTGTCGTGTTCACCCATTATTACCCATTAAGATAATGAATTATTTTGAACGGTATACAGGTTGACATATTAGTACATTTTTAAACACAATTAGACCCATTAATTCATTGACATTACTAACTCTCTAATTGAGTAAAATTCGTTATGAATAAAGTAATATTAAGCTACATAAACTCTTTATAAATCGAAAATATATATTTTATTTACTTAAATTAACGGGTCTTATCGTTTATTAACGGGTGAAGAAGGTCAACCCTAACCTGACCCGTTAACTATCGTATCTTATCAGGTTGGCACTGATATCATCCGAACCCATTAAAGATCCACCCTTTAACTTATAACTTCGTGTCGGTTCGTATCGTGTCGTGTCTTGTTTTGCCAGGTCTAGTGTTGTCAAGCGGAATAGGGGGAGGTTTCATAGTCGTTCGATCATCAAAAACATTGCAAACCGAGGCATTTGACATGAGGGAAACTGCCCCTTTAGCTGCTTCACAGGTTCATATTTCTCTCTTTGGTAGTGGAATTATATTTAAGACAACTTAACATGTTACATTAGGGTTGGGGTAGGTAAAAGAACCAAATTTCACTTCAATGTATTGTTTTGATCAACTTGGAAACATAAATACTTTGGAAAAGCATTAATCGTTGTTGGTCATGTTTTGGTTTGTTTCGAATTTTGCAGAAAAGTTTTTTCTTCCATAGGTTTGAGCCTTGGCTCATCGAGTTCCCAACAATTAAATCCCGAGAGTATTCTAACTTTGGAATTTGATTTTTTTAAGGAACATACCTTCAACATAAATCAATGGTCAAAAATTAAAAATTACTTGTCGTTGATATAAAGCAGGCCTAATTTCGGACATAAAAATTATGGACATGTTTAGCCTAGTTTTAATGGAGAAAGTTTGTTGCACATCAAAAACATGTTGAGGGTATAAAAAAGTACTAAAGTTGCCCACAGGTGTAAAATCTTTTACTTTTAGGGTCCGTTTGGTTTGTGGTGAAATATTATTCACCGTGTTTAAAAAAAAGGTTGAATGATTAGTTTGGTGATTTTGTTTTCACCATATTGCTCTTAACCATCCAAACAACAAATGATGAAAAAGTTGAAGTTTTCACCTAATGACAAGTGGTCCATCCAAACGGAGATGGTGAAAACAAAATCACCAAGCTAATCATTCAACCTTTTTTTTTAACACGATGAAAAATATTTTAACACAAACCAAACGGACCCTTAGGTTCGTTTTGATTCAGGATGAATTATACCGCACCTAATGCCTCGTTTTGGTTTGGGGTTATATATTTTCCACCTAGTTCAAAAGTAAAATGATCAAAAGTATTCTCACAGATTTGGAGTTCAAATATTTGTACAAACTGTGTGACTTTATGTACAAAAAAAGAAGCTAGACAAATAAGTCATATTTACATAAAACATTTTTTAATTGGTCATATCAAAACATTTTTTTCTCAATAAGTCATATGTATACTCCATGTTTACAAATAGGACCTATCAGAACAAAAAAGATATCATGGCACCTATTGGAGTAAAAAAAGATTGTAGGACTTTTCTGACTACATACTTAGTAAATTTGACTAATTAATAAAAAAAAAATGAGTGGCTTTTTATCAAATAGTGAATAAAATTAAACTCCAAATAGATTAAATTACTTTAACCATTTTAATTTGGGTCAATTATTAAATAGTCCCTACTATAAATATATATTTTTTAAAAAGGACACATATTTTTAGTTTAACCCATTTAGTCCCTCAAGCACTCAATATCCTCTTATTTTTAGAGGTCCGCGCCAGCAGCACTCCCTCTCCAAAATATGTGGCAAAGGACTTTTTGAGGCAAAATAAAAAAGTTTGGACTAAATGGGTATTAAAAAATGTCCGAGGAACTATTTGGTATATGTCCCTTTTAATTTCACCTAGTGAAATATTTTACCCTGAACCAAATGGTGCCCAAGTAAAAATATATTTCACCCGAACCACGCAGGATCCAGGGTATTTGGTTATTAACACTTGGATTCCAATGTGCATTTATATAGTTTGTGTATTTCTCAGCTCATTATGATGATCATCAAACAGAATATATATGATAATAACCCTGACGCCAAGTATAAGGGGGCCCTATCAGCAGGTGTTCCCGGTGAGATTTTGGGCCTCCACGAAGCTTGGCTGAAATATGGACGCTTGCCTTGGAAAACGCTATTTCAGTCGGCCATTAAACTCGCCAAAGTCAGGTTTGTGACTGCTCCTTATCTTGGTTTAAAAATTGTTAATTCTACGGATTTAATTAAGAATGACCCCGGGTTGCAACAAGTGTGCGCGCGCGGAATGGAAAATTGTTGCAAATCGGTGGCATGTGCTACAATGTAGAACTCGGGCTCAGCTTACAGGCGGTCGCAGAACAAGGACCGCGAGCCTTCTATAATGGCACAGTTGGTGAAAAATTCGTTAAGGATGTGAGAGAGGCGGGTGGAATTTTGACTATGGAAAATTTGAGGAATCATAAAGTGGATGTTACGGACGCAGTCTCTGTGAACGCAATGGGCAATACTATTTTGGGCATGCCGCCTCCATCTAGTGGAACACTCGAACTTTCTCTGGTCAGTGTTTTTCCGTTTATTTGTAACTTTATAAATAATGAACTTAGGATATCATATAGGGAAGAAAAAAGAATAAATTGCGCATTTTCTCCCACTAAAGTATTCTTTAAGTTTCTATTTAGTCTCTCAAATTTATTTTCAGTCATGTTATAGCCAAAATAATTTGAAATATAGAGATTGAAAATTGTATATTTTTCAGAATTTAGCAATAATAATAATAATAATATTATGATTATATTTCAGTCCTTAGATTTATTTTGTGCTATTCTTATTAGAAAATGGAAATCTAAGTTTAGGATCACTACGCTTATAATAATTTATTTATTTTTTGGACAAACGCTTCGAATAATTTAAGAACTCAAAATACACAATAATCTTTTGGGCTTGAATAAAAACTTGACGCATACTTTAGAAGCCTAATTGGTAATTTAAACTCTTGAATTGCAAATTTTTGGAGTGATAATGCTTTAAGTTGCAGCATCCTGCTCTTTCTTGACTGAATATATACATGCAAACTTTATTTTTATTTTTTTCATCGCTTAATCGAATCGTTGAAACACATGTTTGCTGTCCGAATGAACCTGGGAGACCCGATTTTGTGAATGTCAGTAAAACCATATCTGACATGCTCTCCCCTTATTTCGCTGAGGAAATTAAGCAAAAGATATTTGACAACACCACTTTTCCTCCTGAATACTACATGCACAGGTAGGTTATAATAAATATATTCATATATTCCAAATTAAAAAATCAAAAAGTTCGCATAAAATCGTATACAACTAAATATGACTATAGTTATAGTCATGTGATTCTCGATAAGATAGTGAACAGGATTTGTGTCTGAATACGTTGAAGTGTAGTGAAAAGTATTTCACCTTGAATTAAACAAATCTTTGGCTATTCAAAGACAAACTTCACAATCTGCTCACCATTATCATGATTCTGTGGTTTTTAATCTCTTTATTTACCAGGTGGAGTCAGCTTAGAGACCATGGGACAAGCCATTTCTGCATGTGGATGCGGATCGGAATGCTGTATCGACGATAACCACATTAAATTATTCTTTTGGATCTGGGGTTCTCTCTCCTTCCACGGGTATCGTGGTCAATAATGAAATGGGTGATTTCTCGACTCCCACGGAAATATCCCCAGATTCCCTCCCCTCCTGCCCCGAGTAATTTTATCAAACCAAACAAGAGACCGTTATCTTCCATGACCCCCTCCCCCCCCCCCCCCACTCATCATTGTCAAGGTATAGAGAATGCCACATTTTAGTAAGTCATTTGGCTATTGGCCTCCAGATTGGAGATCGTTAGTTTAGCTCTTAAAGTTTTCATTTATCGGACTTAAATTCTTTTTTTTATAATGATTTCGATAGTTGACCTCGACGAATCATAGCAAATGACTAAAATGTTCATATTTTAGCTTCATTTTTATAAATAGACATCAATCCGAAATATTTTGGCCATTTGTTATAATCTATTATGGTTAATAACAAAACTTAAAAAATAGTGTTGAGGTTCTATAAATGAAAACTTAAGGGGCTAACATAATTTTTAGTCTACACACAGTGGGTCAAAAGCCAAGTGTCACTGAGAAGTATATTTCAAAGTAAACTACCTCTTTTATCCATCTTGTTGCTTGTATTTTAAAGTACTATTTATTGCTTGCGCACTGTTTACAGGATAATCAATTGGCTGGGGTTCTTGGTGGTAGTGGGGGTATGAACATAATTCCAGCAGTGGAGGTTCAGGTTTTTATTAACCACTTCATCCTGGGGATGAAACCTTTAGCTGCCGTTCAGAGTCCAAGAGTCTACCACAAGGTCCTGTCGCTTTATATTAAAACATAAATCTTATTTTTCTCTAACTGAGGTGAAAACATTGGGCGTAACAGTGATACCGCGTCATGTTGAGATCATGTCAAATATTTTGTTAGTTTTGTTTCAAGATACTAGGAAAAAAAACATTTTGGATGTTTCATTAAAGGGCTCAGTACTTACCCTTTATTGAGGAGGCATATAGTGTATTAATGGAAGTCTAATATTGGTGCAGCTAATACCAAATGTTGTTTTGTACGAAAACTGGACGGTCATCGATGGTGATCATATCAAGCTACAGGATGATAACCTGGTCGACTTTGGCAGAAAGAATTTATATCAAGTACTACGAGGGACACTTACTGCCGTTAGTGACCCTAGGAAAGATGGCAGGCCTGCATGCATCTGATAAGTGCCCCTGATAAAGGAAGAGTGCAAAGCAGCTTTGTTACATTGCAGAGTTAAAACATTTTTTTGTATATATATGATTACTCTCATGTAGAATAATCCTGATGTGTACGAGAGGTCCTGAGGGCATATTTGTAATTTGCTTAGTTAAGTTTTTAGTGTTATGTCTATTTTGGTTATTTCTCTATTGTAGAGTTAATAAGTAGAGGGCGCCCTCTATAGTTATTTTACTTTTTTAGGATTATCTTAGCTAGCAAGATATCTTTACCCTATATACAAGGCCCGTGGTCAACATTGTAGCGACTTTATTTTGGAGACTGATTGAATGAGAAATGCTGTTGTTATAAAGACATGGGTAACACTTGAAGAAACCGGCGAGCCATTCCCCCAAACTAGACCCCCGTTGTCCGCAGTCAAATAGAACCATACATATCTTCGCCCCCGAACCCTAGTCCTAGCACCTCAAAACATTTGGATCAGACATCTACCACCAGATCGGAAGCTGTTTTGACTGCTTCGGAGTCCCCGCAGCCTTCGACGACGTCCGCCAACCCCCGTTGTGGCGGCACAACGCTGTTGGGGTCCTGTCAACACCTATTGCAGCCTCGGGTCACCTGAACTACTTCATCCAAACCAAATATGGGGTCAAAACCCATACCACTACACACCGACAGATCCAAGCCTCTAAGGAAATCCGGCAGCCATTGCTGGCATCGTACGAAGGCTGGAAAAACCTATCGAAATCAGATCTGACCAGAACTTCCTCCTTTCAACTACAATCGCAACCTAGAAAGGTGCTTAACCTGGCCGGACGAGCCACCAATCCAAAGATGATAGGTAAATCTAATTTTATTTTCCCTTTATTTGAGCAGCATTCAGCCCCCTCCCCTTGGTCTTCAAAATATTTTCACAAATACCCCCATAAAATTTTGGCCCTACCCCCACTATTTTTTCCTTTATTCCTTTAACCCAACATTTGACAAATTTACAAATCCACCCACTTTAATTTGGAAGATTATTTGGACCCCCTTCCCACTTCTAAAATGTAACCTTTGGCCCTGTACTTTCTGAAAATCGCAAATCAGCCCCTGAATTTTTTTTAAATTATGATCACCACCCCCTCATTTTTTAAAATTGTGATTCAGTCCATCCCTCATTTCTCATCCCTCAACCCTAGCTTCTTGTGCCAGTAAATTTGACGATTATGTAACCAAATTGGAGACAGATTACCAACAAACTCAAGAGTTGATCAAGTTGTGGGAAAAAACCGAGCCTGTTAGTGCAACGAGACTATGGGTATCCGTTATAGGTAGATTTCGACAGATGTCTATGAGGAGTGTCGTTTGAGGGTGACTTAGTGCACTTGATTTATTGGAGATTTGGAGGCGGAGTATGAGGAGGTCGAACACGAGTGTAGGATTGAGCTATCTAAGGCTATATTTGAGAGTTTAGGATAGAAAGGAAAAGAAAATAAAGGTTTATTACGAGAGAAAAGAAAATAAGGGAAAGTTAATAATAGAGAAAAGAAAAGGGGAGAAGAGAAATTAATATTCCTTCCTTTGTTTTGGAGTTTAAGAGAGAAGAGAAAACAACTTTTTTGTTGTTTTGGGAGTTGGAAAGGAAATATTTTTCAAGAGGAAAAAGACAATTTTCATTAAAAAAATTTCCTTTCCCTCCATTTCTTTCCGATTTGGGACGAAAGTTTTGCAGAGAAAAGAAGAGAATTTTTATAAAAAAATCATTTATTTTCTCTCCTTTTAAACTCCCAAATGAGAGAAAGTGTTTCATTTCTCTCCAATTTAAACTCTCAAACGAAGGAAATGAAACACTTTCCCTTCTTTTCTTTTCTTTTCTTTTATTTCCAATATAGAACTCGCAAACATGCTCTATGCTACATGCCACTGCAAATGATGTTGCATGTCGATTGGTCTCGCGGGAGGCCTCCATGATGGCTCACGTGCATGTTCCCATTGGGTCTAGCGACCATCTCTCCTCCGTTTCTGCCAACTCCAAATGATTTTTCAAGTGTGCTGAGGATTACTAAGGGCTATCTTGAGTATTTTAACGAGGATTTCTTCGATATATTTGGCAAGGACCTGATGTAAACCACCCGTCAAAAGGCTCCTAAAATATCTAAACACCACTTTAAAGAGATAAACTCTTTTTTATTGTCAAAATTCAAGTCTACCTCAAATGACGCTTACAAGTGGGTATTTAAAGGGGAGGAATAGCTTAGGCTCCAAGCTAAGGCCCTAATTACAAAAATGTCATTACTACTCCTTACCTTTAAATACAAAACAAAAATAAAGAAAAATACAAATAAAAAAAATACAAAAGAAAATAAAATGACTAATAAAACCCTAAAATAAGGCTCATTTTCATCACTCTCCCCCTCTTAAAATCAAGCTCGTCCTCGAGCGATAAAAAAATTGGGGGTTTCATGAGGAAATTCCAAAAATTGGTGCCAAATACTTGTGGGGACAAAAAGTAATTTCTAAAAGTTAAAGAGTGCACATCCACAAATCTTGGTCTTTATTTCTTCATCTTCTCTCTTCTTCTCCACTTTCTTCATCCAATCAAGCCCTAGAAGTCTCCACCCGGTCAAAAACCATAGTTTGAAAGCAGGTAGAAGATTCTGGGGTTTTGTAAGGCAGGCAGGGGGTTTCTGAGCAGGTCTAGGGTAAAACCCTAGGTTTTGGGGATCAAATCGGGACTAGGGCTTGCGCGACCACCAGGGGTGGTCGGCGGCAAGGGGGGAAGGGGTCGGGGTGGTCGGGGTTGAGGCAAGAAGGCAGGGGTGGGCTGGGGCGGCTGTCGGCAAGTTTGTTTGGCTATTAGGGTGGTCGGTGGGTAGACAGGGAATTGTCGAGGGGTTTCGGGGGTTAGGGCAGCCTGTGTCTGGGTCATTTTTAGTTTGTTTTTTTTGTTGGGGCGGCAGGTAGGGTTTGGGGGGTAGAGTAGAAGGTCTTGGGACTCCAATGGTGGCGAGGTAAGGCTGAGGCAGCGAGGCGGAAGCTAGAGTTAGGGTGAGGTAAGTGCCAAAGGTGTTTAACTTCACGGGATTCTTTCCCATCTTCTGGCAAGGCGGGTGAGGTTGGTTATTTATCGGAGATTTTCGAGAGGCGGAGTTATGTGGTATTGTCGATCGAGTACTACTAAATTTAAACGAGAATTTCTAATTACACACTTTCTGAAAGTAGTGATGAATTTGATAAAACCAGTTCTTGTGGGTGGATGTGATTGACAAAGAGTATGTGAACCCGTCATGGGATGCAATTTAGGCACATTCGTGGTTTGATTTTCATCATTGCCCAGCATCAAGAAGGCTCATTATGGGTGACTCAACACTCTTTTGGCATCATCGGCCCTCTGCAAGGCATTGGTGTGATATGTGTCATTGTGGCAACGTTCGGGGCCACGTTCTTATTGATTGGCAGCAGTTGAGCTCTATTACTACCCTCCGTAGTCTTTTTACTCGCAAATATGCCGGACGTTTTCGTGGACGGCTTGCATTTTCAAATTGGGGGGGAGGTAAACTCTCCAAAACTAGTTACAATGGTAATTTATTTCATTGCAATGAAAACTTGAGATTGTTTTGCTTGTACAAAATGAAAGATACAGATAGATACACACAATGTAAGCTCATTATGACTAGAGAAGAGAAGTCCCAATTTGAGCTCGACATATCTAGAGTGTCGGATTGAACTGCTTCTCATGATGCTTTGTCCATCAGCTGTATGGGAGCGAGGATGTTATTCTTGCTTGTCTCCACAATACACCCATTCATCACCATTTCCTCCAGCATGAAATGTGCTTTCTCTAGATGGAACATTATGTCCAGCTCGCACTGCAAAATCAATCATGCAAGAAATGAGAGAAACTAATACAACACTGCCGCATCTTACGAGGATAAACATGAAGAGAGAGGGAGAGCGTGAGAGAGAGACTGACTGGAAGACTTACCACATTTCCAAAGTGGCGGTCCATAGTTTCAACTAACAGATGTATAAATTCCAAAATTGCAAGCTCATTCTGCCAAACACACGACAATAAACTTATTATACAATGAAAGAAACACAGACTGTATGGTTATTCGAAAAATGAAATTGAACAGAAAAAGAGCCGCAGGGTGGGGGTGACTTTTAAGCTCTGTGTGATCTATGTCAGGCTTAAACTTTCTACAAGCATCATCTGGTACGTGGAAGAGACGAAGAAACTTACTTCTTCATTGTCAACTCCAACCAGGAAAAACAACGACGCATATCGCCTGTAGACGATTTTGTAGTTCCGATGCTCGACAAAAGAACACTGTTCCCAGAAGCAGAAAATTTATCAACATAAATCTTTCATGTAAACAATATAAAGATCGCGACAAAATAACCACTACAATTCGCATTTACTTTAAAATTTAGCACAAAAAATCAGTGATGTTATGAATTGTATATGATTTGCAGACTATAAATTGCTCGGACAAAAGTCTATTCTACTTTCGTAATAGAGGTACTTACAATTAAATTCCCTGGTGATTAAGTATACAATTTCTTCTTATTTGGGACGTCTA
This sequence comes from Sambucus nigra, assembly GCA_949130495.1. Lineage (NCBI taxonomy): Eukaryota > Viridiplantae > Streptophyta > Magnoliopsida > Dipsacales > Adoxaceae > Sambucus > Sambucus nigra. The sequence continues at coordinate 530,788,593 of OX422221.1, read as the reverse complement.
GGTAGGCATACGTGTTGACTATATTTATGAGGGTTAAACTGAGTTTTCAGGTGCTTAAAATGATTACTTCGAGTTTTGATACTTATTTGAACCATTGTGCAACTTAATAATAAGACTTCTAGTTTTCCTTTTTGATTCTCTTATTCATAAAGGGCATAAAATTATAATTTTGATAATAATAATAATAAAGGGCTTAGTATTAGTGAGACATATAATTTCCGATACAGATCCCTAACTGCACTCTTATATTATCTTCAAATACTATTCTAAATTTTGACAATTATCTAAAGATATTCACACATAATGAAGGATATGAATTGATGCATAAATGGAGAAAAAATAAGTATTGTCTAGCCAAGTACTGGAAGTACATTTACTTGTATTTTTATTTGTGTAATATCTTTAGAGTACACAGAGCTCTTAAGAGCACCTAACTAAACTCCAAGATACGTCTAGACCATCAAAATATAAGCAACTCAAAACTTCCCAAATCAAATCATAAATAGACAGTGACCATGCGATCAATTTGACTCATCAGTCAAGCTTCTAAAAGCAATATGGCAACATCAAACCAATAATATAGATTTGATCATTCACATTAATTTTTCTAATAAGAAACCAAAGCATATTACTAAATTGGAATAAATGTCCAATGAGATTGAATGTAATAAAGGTAAAAATGACTCATTTCAAAGTTCAAATCAATACTAGAAAAGGTGAAGCCTATGTCTTGGCATTTTCTTATCAAAAAGCGAACCATAAGCCTCAACCCGTTAAGCTGTAAGCTTTATGTGAATATGATTTTTTTATATGAAAAATATATTATATCAGCTCAATAAAGCTTTTTTGGGTCAACAAGAATTTTACTTTTGTAAAACCAGAGGCGAGAAGATCCTTCTTAACAATCTCCCACCAAATGAATGGAGGTCCACCTCTTCCCCAAGCACATCACCATCAAGGGGTCAATATTAACCGAGAAATAAATGGTCTTTTAGACTTTAATGACTATAATACGGTCACTAAATTTAAATGACTTTAGTACGTCTTTAGTTAATGTCCAGTTAGAATTAACGGTCTCGTGCACCTGACCTTATAAAAAATAAAATCGTTAGAGATGGAGAAAAAAAATGGAAAACTATAAATGTATAATATTTAAAAAAATCCAAATAAAAATGACATGGCACAGGTCAATGGCACCAAAAAATAGAATAACTTAGCACAACACCACTGAATAACCCCAATCCTAGAATGAGTATATTCATAGGCCTGGAATGAGTTATATACATAGGCCTGCAATCTAAGGTCAAGAGTGATGTTACCCATAAGTGGCATCCCTTGTGACAACACTAATCAGGGGCGGATGGACATAGGGCCCGAGGGGGGGGGGGGGGGGGGGGGTCAATTTAAAAAATATATATATATATATATATATAGGGTTTTTTTGGTAAAACTTCAAACTTCAAGGTATAACTCTAATTATTTACAAAACTGAGGGTGTAAAAAAGATTGTAATTAATTAAAATAATAAACATAAAAAAAGGTTTGCTATCTCTTTGTAGTTGTAACTGTTTGGGCATTATAAAGCTATAATTTGTATAAAACTTGAAATAACCCAAAAAAAATCACCTCGGGGGCTCCCGCCCCCGAACCCCTGGCACCACTCGAAACTTTCGCTTTGGTTGAACAAAAATCCTGGATCCGCCACTGACACTAATGGTACCTTTCAGATTTCTCAATACTTTGACTAAATAAAAAAGTAAAAAGGTAGAATATAGAAGAAAAAGGATAATGAATAAAAGAATAAAAAAACGAATATTGCTATTTACCCCCTGTTTTTGCGATTCAAATCAGATTCCCCCCCTTAAAAGAGTTCCTTCACAAACTCAAAAGGCAATAGTGGAGTCTAGGGGTTCGCAATCAAGAGCTTGGAAATTTTGGGCACCGTGATTTGTCAGACCACTTTAACTATACTTAGATTTTGGGGCCAAAAACATTAATTCCAAGTTGAAAGAAAAGGATATGACTCAGCACACAAAAATTTGAAGCCCGAGTGAGAGAACAGTAACTAAAGAAAAAAAAATTAGGCCCAAAATGAATTCTCAGCACCTGCAAAGTGGTCCAGCCAGACAACAACATTTACAAATGCTACTGGACCCAAAGGCCCATTCCACTCAAAATTTTGGGAGAGATCAATGAACTTCTGTGCATTTAAGACCCAACAATTTCTTCCCTAATATTGGGACAAAAATAAGAGGAGGCAAAGCCCAAGAGAAGCAGCTTCTAACAAAATCCCTTTCTGGGTAGCTAAGGTCCAGTAACTTTTCAAAGAGTGTAACGCTTGGAACCATTGGAGCTTTCTTGCTGATTTGAGGCGAGTCTTCTCAGCGGATCTCGTCGGGATTTCAACCTCTGACCACCATTGAACTTGTCATTCATCTCTCTCGACTTTGACTTTCACCTCCTACGTCAAAACTCAACTGAGGGCTGCGAAATATATCCATCTCGGTAAGACCCCCCCCCCCCCCCCCCAACGTGTTGGCCATCTTCGGAGTTTGAGACATCAGGAGTCCTGCCGCAGTCAGATCGGAGATGGTGGCTATCGTTTTGGCACCCCATTTTTTCGATCTCTCCTTAACCTTCTTTTCTCTGGGTGTCAGAGCTGCTCTAGGGTCTGAGTGCCACAAGGCAGACGTTTTATTCCCTCTCGTTTCTTCTTCCTCATCATCTCAATTGTAACCTTTGCAATCCTAAGGCTGCATTAGGGTCACGATGATTCATTCCCTTTTTGGTTTGTTAATTACTTTTGTTTGGTTGGTAGCAAAAGCACAATGGTGGGGTGGTGTTTCCGGGTGTAATTATGTGGTGGTGTGCGGGGTGGGGGAAGAAATGGTGGTGGTGGCGGCGGCTTGGGGTAATAGGTAGGACGGCTGTGAGCGCATTGATCTGCTCAATAATGGCCTCGAGAAAGACCTCCAGTTGGGTGATGCAGCATTCGAGGCTCGGTTGTGATCTCTTTGGAGTCATTGATGGTGTGACGATTTTTGGGCTTACACACACACATTTAAGGAAGAAACCTTGATTGACGTGACACGCTTCAATGACACCTAGTAATAAAATAACAACTTAGCACAAACTCTCACAAACGTATTGAATGAACAACCTTCAACTTGTCCTAACAACTCTCAACTAAGGAGATAACCACAAACAAAGAAAAAGTAAAAATGAAACAATTAAACAAATCACAAATATGCCCTGAGGACCACTCGTACACATCACTCTCTCCAACTGAAAAAAGCTTGACCCAAGTTTGAAAGTGGGAGGAGTGATGGTCATCGGTTGCATGCAAATACCACCATTCTCCCCAGTTGAGAAGGGAAGTCATCTACAAAAGCGTCTGGCATATCAGCTAGCAAAAAGGGCGAGGGTGAGGGCGAGTCACCAAAAATTCCAACCATGGCTGAAGAATATAAACTCGACCCCGGACCTTGCCATCATGGTAATCAGCACACCAACGCCTCAGAGGGCCAACAATGCAAAACAAAGGCCATGTCACTCACAATGGTCTGCTTCGATGATAAGCACAAAAAAATTACCTTTGATCATGTCTCGGCCAAAATGGATACACATGCCCATGCCCATGGTCAATCACGACCACCCCAAGCAACGTATCAATCTCATAACAGCTAATCTAAGCAAAATCATCACTTTCCCAAAAAGTTGGAAGAAATTAATTATATTATACGTTGAAAAATAGTGTTTTTACACAAATTAATAGATTGACCAAATTAATATATTGGTCAACTTTGAGCCATTATAAAAGTAGGATCCTCACTTCAAACTTAGTGGGATCAAGTACGTACATGTTCCTTGTATCAATACGTGTCACGTGGTCATATTTGTCAAATCGCAAATCGTATCGTGAATCGTTTACCCCTCGAATCGCGAATCGTGAATTGAATCGGTCGAATCAAAACCAAATGATAATAATGTAGCAAAACATACGTAAATGGATTTAACACTATATAATTGGTAATTAAGCATGATAGGATAAAAAAACTAATCATAGCACGTGATAATATACCAAAATATATCACAAAAATTAAACGTAGCACATGTTCTCATTCATTTTTTTTATATATATACTTTGATATATGTGTGGTGTCTAAAAATAATATAAAAGACAAATCAACGCAAATTATGTGCAATATTAAATAGTATATAATGTCTAAAGTTAATTTAATATTAAACAAACAGTAAAAAAATTCAATTAATGAGACAAAGTGGACTAACAATAATGTTATATAATCCATTTCCATATGTTGTAATACATTGTAGTACATAATATTATAACTTATAAGTTTGTGTTAAAAAAAAGGGTATATAATATAATACTAATAACTCATCAAGAAGTAAAGTAAGGAGCCCACTTCACATTAAGACAAACGAGACCCACTGAGACATAAAGACAATAAAGACAACCTCTATAGGGAATAGACACTAACCCCACTGAGATATATTATATTAATATATTATTAGGAACCCACATACCCCATTGAGACATATTATATTAATATATTATTAGGAACCCACATAAATATATAATATATTAATACATCTCTCAAGCTGATAAGCACACTAACCCCACTTAGACATATTATATTAATATATTATTAGGAACCCACATAGATAAATAATATATTAATACATCTCTCAAGCTGATAAGCCAAACCGACAATACACAAATACATATCTGAAGCAGTTTTGCAACGAAAGACAAAAAAAAAAAAAAAAAAAAGACAAAATATGATTCGCAACTCGATCGCATGGGAAAAGAGAGAAGAAACTCAAGAAGAAAGAGAAAAATAAGTTACGAACAAGAGAAAAGCAGAAAAAAATGAAGAAAAGAGGTATACGAACCCCAGGAAGCTCCGCTAGTGTTTGCCCCTTCTATTTTCCATCCCTTTCTTTAACCTTTTTTTTCAAAGGCAATACGATGTCGTTTAAGACCCAAACACGTTTTCTCCACTATCAGATAGCGAATTGTTTTGGCACCCAATTCCCGACTCCAACTCGAATCAGACGATTCGAACACAAATCGAACGATTCTTTGGACCCTTCCGATTCTTGTGCTGATTCGAATCGTTATGCCTCTGAATCAAACCGAATCGTACGAATCGAATCGAGAATCGTACGATTTTAACAACTATGCACGTGGTATATTCATTTGTTAAAATCGAACAAAAGACGAATAAGAAATTTAGTGTCAAAGTGCCCCATTTATTTATGAAATTATTTGGAATTTTATTTAATTTTTTTGGACGAATTTTCTGAACTGTTGCTAAAGATTGTGACTGTTCGCTATATATAGTGATTGTTTTCCGGAACGGTCGCTAAAGGTCATGAGTGTCTACCATTAGTTGTGATTATTCATGAAAAACGTTTATAAAGTGACAGTTAACAAAAAGACACATCTTTTTATAAAACACTTTGTTTCCTATAAATACAAGACTTGTGGAGAGAAAAAATGTTTTTCAACACTTTCCATTCATAATCGAGTCGGAGAGAGTATCAAACATAATTGTTTCGTGGGACACGCACATTGAAATGTTTCTTGCGCGTGTCGAGACCATTTCATCCTGGGAGGCAGACACTCATTGTACATTGTCGTAAGCACCGTAGCGGGAGCACATTTTGTTTTAAGGAAAGAGTATCCAACACTTGACTCGGTCATCTTCTTCATTTTCTATTAATCTAATTTTTTATTGCACAAATATGTTTTGTTTCAGATTTTAAATTGATAAAACACAAAAGCACATATTTTCAATAACATTATATCACTCCACCTCGCGAAAATGCAAGTGAGTCATCCAACTAGCTTCAGAAAAGATGTCGAAGAAATTGTCAACATAAATCCAACCTCTTCTTCCCTGAAGATGGGAAAGAAGTCCCCAAGATCAAACACTTCCAGATCCCTAAAATAAGTATAAGTGATGCAGCTGTCGCTGAAAATATCGAAGAAATCTCCTATGGAATACTCAAGATAGGGCTCAATAACCCTCAGCACGCCTGAAAAGTTGATCACAGTAGCCGGAACAAAGGAACAATCACTAGGCTCAATGAGAACAGTCGCCACCATGGAGGCCTCACTCAATGCCAATTGGGGAGCAACGTCATCAACGTAAACACGCAATCCTACACTTACCCTCGACCTCCTCATACTTCGCCTTCAGAGCTCTAAGTGCACTCGGTCACCCTCAAATGACACTACTCTTAGCTATCACCAAAATTCACCCATTATGGATACCTACGTTGCAGTGAGTGATGCCATAACAACCAACTTAGCATGCTCCCTCTATTAAATGGGTTGAGGTTGGCCGAGGCTCTTAAGGCTTGGACTCATGGGGCAGACTCACCCTTTGTATATGTGAATTAAGTTGCGCCATTACTAACAACAATAGCTTTTGGAACAGCGGTAAGCGCTTGTTCACATCATTTGGTATCAGAGAGCGAGTGCCGCTCCACATTGTTGTTGGTGTATCGGTGTTTATTTTTATCAAATCTTACATTACTCTTCAATGGCTCCCAAGAAATCCGAACATCAACACGACGAGAATTGAAATTGCGGAGTTACGACAACAAATAGCCCAACTCTTTTCCAACTTAGGGCTAACACCTAACCCTCTAACCCCCATGGCTGCCCCAACCCAAAAAGAACCACAAACCCTAGTCCCCCCATCCTCTAACCCTAACCCTAGCTTCCGCCCCGCTGCCTCAGCCTTACCCTGCCACCATCGGACCCCAAAAACCCTCTACAATCCACCCCTCCGTCCCAAAAAAAACCTCTGCCAGTCACCCAGCCACCGGCGACCAGCCCCAACCCTCGACCCAAAAAAAAACCACCGAAACCCCATCCCATTGCCAAAATGTCCCGCCAGCAGCCCCCTGCCCCTGCTCTGCCCGTCGAACCCCCTCCGACCACCCCAGCCCCTCCCCTCCTGGTCGCCGACCACCCCTGGTGGTCGCACAGGCCTTCCAGCCCCAAATTGATCCCGGAAACCCCCTGGGCTGCCCTACCCAACCCAAAACCCTTTTTACCCGCAGCCAAACATTGGTTTTTTACCCAAGTGGAAGTTTCTAAGGCTTGATTGGGTGAAGAACGAAAGAAGACGAAGAAATGAAGACCAAGATTCGTGAGATGTAAACTCCTCAACTTTCAGAAATTACTTTTTGGCCACCACAAGTTTTTGGCACCAATTTTTGGAATTTCCACATGAATCCCGAATTTTTTTGAATGCTAGACGACGAGCTTGGTCTCAAGAGGGGGAGAGTGATGGAAATGGGCCCTTTTTAGGATTTTATTGTATTTTTGTTATTTTCTTTATTTGGTTGTATTTCTTTTTTAGTATTTGTTGCTTGGTATTTAGGGAAAGAAGTAGCGAAGACATTTTTGTAATTAGAATATTAGCTTAGAGCCTAAGCTACTTTCCCTCTTTAAATACCCCCATGTAAAATTTTGATATAGAAAAGAGTCTCTCTCTAAAATTGTGTGTGATATTTTTTGGAGCCTTTTGACATGTAGTGCACGTCAAATTGGTATCAAAGCGAGGTCATGGGTTCGAGTCAAAAAGAGTGGCAACCAGTGGCAACCCATGGAGGGGAATTTGATGCACGTGTATCTAAAACGATGCGAGGTACTAACAACGCATGATCCCTCCTATTAAATGGATCGAGGCTGGCGAAGGCTCTTAAGGCTTGGACTCATAGGGCAAACTCACTCTTTGTATATGTGAATTAAGTTGCGCCATTACTAACAGCTATAGCTTTGGGTACAGCGGTAAGCGCTTGTTCACAATAGTGAGAGGCTCAGTCATCCTCCCACAACTTGATCTCCTTCTTGATATCCTCGAGAGTTTGTTGGTAATCGACCTCCAATTGAGGTATATTTATATAATCGTCAAAATAACAAGCTATTAAAATAGGGTTGAAAGAGGGATTGATTTGCAATTTTCATGGATGAGGGGAGGTTGATCCTAATTTTCAAAAATTTCAAGGGTAAAGTTGGAAATTTCACAACATATGGGGGTTGAACGATGGTTTCCAATGGTAAAGAGGGTAAAATAATTTCCAAAGTAGAAGAGAGGATTTGTGGAGATATCAAAGGTAGGATTAAGAAAATAAGGAAAAAAAGTGAGGGTAGGACTGAATTTTACAAAGGGGCTTTGTGTAATTATTTGAAGGTCAAGGAAAGGGACAGAAAGGTAATTAAAAAGGGGGGGACAAATTTGGGCTTTACCTTAGAAAGTGAGATTTTAGGGCAAATGAAGCGCTCCTCATCTAGCATAGCCACCGCTTCCAGATTAAAACCTAGTAAGGGTGTAAAAAGATATTCGAAAATCCAAATTCGTTCGGTATTCGAATCCTTTTCTTGCAGATATTTCCGAATAGATATATGAAAGAGCAAATTCGGATACTGTTATATGCGTATACGGGAAAACCAAAAAGATAATAATAAATTGGAACGACTTATCTGGATGCTGAGGTGTGTGTTAGATACACAGTCCTGAGACAGAAATATCGCCGCACGTTAATCAGTGATGCTTCGAGCCTCAGATAACTGTCCCCAGGATTCAACAACACAATTCATCCAATTGAAGCACTCAATGGATGACTTTAAAACCACAAGAGATTATGCCCAAAATTGGAGTATGAAGGACGTTTTTGAGAGAGAGAGATTGAAAAAAGTGATTAGAAACTGATCTGCATATCCCTTATATAAAGGGATGCAGAAACCACCCACTCCCCCCAAAACGTGGATGACTACTTCTCCCACTAAACCACTCCCAACGGCTAATTAAGAAAAACGTGTTTTAATTTTAATCATAAAATAATTTTTAATTAATTAAATAAAACGATTTTTAATATTAATTAAAATTGAATTAAATAAAATAAAATTATTTAATGATGAAATTAAAATTAACTGATTATTAGGACCCAAGACCCAAGCCCAAGTCCCCAAGACCCAAGTCCCAAGTCTTGATATATAATATAATAGTTATATATCTATTTAGGTATAAATACCCCAAATCCTCTTAAATCCCCTTAGTGGGACTGGAACTCAAACTGGTCAACAAACTTGTCAGATTCAAAAACCATTTTAAAACCCTTTTTACTCAACAGCGAGCCTGAGACCAAATGTTTCCTAATGTCGGGCACGTGCAACTCCTCGTTCAACGTCAGGACTTTTCCAAAAGTGAATTTTAAATCCACCTTCCCTTTTGTAGCAACAGTAGCTACTGAAGAATTGCCCATGTAGAGCTTTTCATCACTTTCCACCACCTCGTAGTGGGAAAAAACACTCATGTCTCCATAGATGTTTCGGGTGGCCCCAGTGTCCACCCACCAGTCCTTAATGTTGCTAACCAGGTGTGCCTCTGAAATAACAGCAAAAAAATTATCAGTTTCAACAATTGAAGCTTGTGCACCCCCACCATTAGGTTTTTTAAAATTCTCATTGTTTTTCCTTTTGAAGCAGTCTTGGGCTCGATGTCCAGGTTTACCACAAACAAAACAGTCTCCCCCGAATTTCTTAATCCCACCTTTAGGTTTCGTAACATTATTTGGTGCTTTTCTTTTCCCTTAAATTTATGTTGGTACTTATTTGGCTTAAACTGATTTTTGGTCCCCCCACTACTTTCAGCAATGTTTGCTTTGGCAGCCATAGCCGTGGTAACGTCTCTTTTTTCCTTTAACGCAATTATCCTCTTCAATTCTAAGTCTAACAGTGAGATCTTCCATAGTCATATCTTTACGTTTATGTTTAAGGCCATTTCTAAATTCTTTCCAGGAAGGGGGAAGTTTCTCAATAACAGATGAGACTTGAAAACCCTCACTAATTGACATACCCTCAGCATGAATTTCATGTATAATGACTTGAAGTTCTTCTAATTGTGACAAAACAGATTTTTCGTCAACCATTTTAAAATCCAGAAAACAACTAACAACAAATTTCTTACTTCCAGCATCTTCAGTTTTATATTTCTTATCTAACATCAACCATAACTCTCTAGCAGTGGGGACAGAAAAATAAATATCATACAAGGCATCATCCAAATTGTTCAGAATATGATTTTTGCACATAAAATCAGATTTTTCCCAAAGTTGATTAACAGCAGTTTTTGCAGGTTCGGTCTCTTCAAAATTATCTTCCTTAACTTCTAACGTGTGATCGAGTTCCAACAGGTTCAGATAAAATTGTATTTTTTGTTGCCAACGTTTAAAATTCAAACCAACAAATTTTTTCAGGCCTAGCAGAGGCGATAGCGACAGGATCAAATTTTTCCATTGTACGAATATAAAAATTTATTTCTGTCTTAGATTGTTATATGCATATACGGGAAAACCAAAAAGATAATAATAAATTGGGACGACTTATTTGGATGCTGAGGTGTGTGTTAGACACACAGTCCTAAGACAGAAATATCGCCCGCATGTTAATCAGTGATGCTTCGAGCCTCAGATAACTGTCCCCAGGATTCAACAGCACAATTCATCCAATTGAAGCACTCAATGGATGACTTTAAAACCACAAGAGATTATGCCCAGAATTGGAGTATGAAGGACGTTTTTGAGAGAGAGAGAGATTGAAAAAAGTGATTAGAAACTGATCTGCATATCCCTTATATAAAAGGATGCAGAAACCACCCACTCCCCCCAAAACGTGGATGACCACTTCTCCCACTAAACCACTCCCAACGGCTAATTAAGAAAAACGTGTTTTAATTTTAATCATAAAATAATTTTTAATTAATTAAATAAAACGATTTTTAATATTAATTAAAATTGAATTAAATAAAATTATTTAATGACGAAATTAAAATTAATTGATTATTAGGACCCAAGTCCCAAGTCCCCAAGTCCCAAGTCTTGATATATAATATAATAATTATATATCTATTTAGGTGTAAATACCCCAAATCCTCTTAAATCCCCTTAGTGGGACTTGAACTCATGACCTCCCCTAAAGGCTACAAGGTCTTATTGTGAGTATATCATTCACACCAATAGTTATACACACACACACACAACAGATACTACTATTAAATATCCGAGAAAAATGGTTACGGATACTAAGGTATCCATCAAGGATACCGTATCCGAAGCGGACTATCCGTATTGACGGATATCCGTATCCGTAACATTATCTAATATATATATATATATATATATATATATATTAAATCCCCTTGGTGGGACCTGAACTCATGACCTCCCCTAAAGGGGACACAAAAGTTGCCACTAGGCTACAAGGTCTTATTGTGAGTATATCATTCACACCAATAGTTATACACACACACACACACACAACAGATACTACTATTAAATATCCGAGAAAAATGGTTACGGATACTAAGGTATCCATCAAGGATACCATATCCGATCCGTATCCGTAACATTATCTAATGTATATATATATATTGTAATTTAATTATCTTGATGAATTTTTGCAAAAAATTTAAATCATTAATTACTTAATCTATAAACACAATAAAGAACCATTTTTCTCTCGTCTTTAATACCATCTTAACACACTATGTCCCAATTTTACATTGGTCGACATTGTCTCATTTCAGTGACATACTCAAGACTTTGACTCCTATATTAAGGTATTACTAAATCCGAGCGGATACGGATAAAAATATGAATAATGTACTTGTACACTGATATGAATAATGGCTAGTATGGTATTTGTTCTGTATCGGTCCATTTTTTACACCCCTAAAACCTAGTCACCGCAAGCTTACCCGCCAGTGATTGGTATCGGAAGGGTGTGTCGGTTGCCGACGAAAGGACTCTAGAGGTTTGATTTGTTGTTATCCTCACGTATATATGGCTTCGGCCATTTTCTTAGCGAATGGGTTTAGATGGGAAATGGGATCCGGCAATTGAGGGGGCATCGATAGGTGGCGTACCTCCAGTCATCCTCGCCTCCCCTGGTCGATAGTCGTGGGAGGTCTGGAAAGGATGGGGAGCAGTTGCCAACTTCGAGAGGGGCCGGATCTAGGGTTTGCACCTCCCCCAACCTGTTGTGTAGCGATAACCTCGTGATAGAGAGCCTTCTGTGGCGGAAAAGCTTCGACAAGGGTTAGAGTTCCCCATCGACGTCGCTTTGCCTGGTCACCGGTGATCAGCGAAGCCCGATGGGGCTCCAGCAAACTCAAAATAACTTCATATTTGCAGGTTTGGGGGGGAAGAAGCTCAGATCTGGTGATGTGAGGTATTTAGGGTTTGGGGGACCACTTGACGATGGATGGGGTCTGATTTGGAGGAGTGGCTCGCCGATTTCTCCAAGCCTTACTATGGCTTGCAACAACAATTATGGAAACCACATTAGGAGCTCGCACTAATACGAAGTTGATGTAAGCAAAAGCGATTTTAATACAACAACATTTAAAAATGACGGAATTCTCTCTCATTCAATCATCCTTCAAAATAAAGTGACTACAATGGCTAGCCCAATGCCTTAATTATAGCTTAAAGGTATCTTGCTAGCCAAGATGATAAAATGACTACATAGGTCACACTAGAATATTCCAAGGGAATAATACCTCAACGTTTGCTAACAACTCTAAACTATGGAAAAAACCAAAGACAGACAAAAGTAAAAATGCAACAATTAAACTAATTACAAAAATGCCCTTGGACCTCTTGTACGCATTAGTTTCATAAAAAATGGAGGAAAAAAAGATAAAGGGGAGAGAAAGTGCACAAGTCCTCTCACTTGGAAGTTTGAGTTTGAGAGAGAGGCAGAATTTTTTTTATTTTAATGAAAACCTTCTCTCCATATTGGAATGACATGGAGAGAAGGGAAAGTTTGAGTTTAATAATATTTTTCGTTAACTTTTTCACCCATATTAAAATTTATAAATTACCATTCTTGTCCAACTAAGTTTATATCATAAACTCATATAAACTGACCCAACGGGTCACTACCCTCCTCTCAAACAGTCGTTATATGACTTCTCCACGTTTCTCATTTCGTAAAACAACTACTTTCATCACCACTTCACTTCTCACACGGCGGGTGCTCCTCTCCGTCAAGTATGTATATTCTTCATCAATATGCTCAGATATACATCAGTTGGGATCACATGCATGCGGTCTAGTTATTCAATCTTTTAATGATTTCCGGGTTATGAGATACAGCTGGCCGACAATACTAGAAGTGGGTCAAAATAAACGCCCTCCTCACACGCACAGCAGCACTCTCTAATATATACCATCTCTCTCACACACATTCAAAATCAGCAGCAATCAACTCGTCCTCTCTCTCTCTCATCATCATCATCATCATCATCATCATCAGAGTTCACTATGAAATTCGATAAAATATGTCCTCTTCCATTAAGATACATCCAACTTCAAACCTGACCATATATCATGTCTTCCTCCAAACCAAACCAAAACAAATAAACCCATGTGATAACAGTGAGCCCAGGTGAATTTTCACATACAAAATGAAATGAAAATATATAAATATATCAATTTGACACTGAATAAAAAAGGCTTTTTAATTAATTATGACTGGATTACTATCTTCATTAAAACTCGCACCAAAATTTGTACCAAGAGCTGCATCTGAACTTGAGCTCAATTGCTACTTCAGAATTGTAAATAACATCAAGTCTTGGAGTGATTATTTTCACCATACCATACCATTTTGGTTTAAAAAATGGTCTTACTATTTTGATTTAACAGAATTACTGAAACCAAAAAATAAAACGATAAATTCGGTTAGTATCGGTTAAGACATTTAAAAAAAAAAATTACCGAAATTATCGTACCGAAAATAAAAATATCAATATAACCGACAATTATTGTATTGAAAATAAAGCAAATTAATATAGAAAAAATACTGATGTAAAATACCAAACTATAATAAATTTCGCAAAAAACTGACAATATTGCATTTTACGTGCATTTTTCTAATGTAAAAGTCAGAAATTCATGTCTAACACATATGGGAAATTATACCTAATTATTTCCATATGAATCACAATCAACAATCATTTGTTTAGGTTTTAGTTTCATTTATACAGACAATAGCAATAAACAGCAATGAAAACAATTTTCAATAAAGAAATCTCACGGCAATAAACCTATATTGATAAGCCCTAAATGTTAAGATTTGGGCTGAAAAAGGAAAAAGGTTTGAACTTGTTTAGGGTCGAGGAGGGAGAGGGAGATAGAGTTAAAAATGAGACCGATGGTAAACAGTATCACTAGCGCCCCCGTCCTCTCCCCCCTCAACCCTCCCTCGCGGTGAAGTTAAAGAGGTCCGGCTTGATCTGGTTTTGTGAGATAAAAAGGGGACCCATGAGAGAGAGAGAGAGAGGCTGGGTCTGGAGATTTGGTCTTAACAGATGAAATTTATTTTGACCCATTTCCAGTATTGCCCGGCCCAACTAATAACCCAGTAATCATTAAAGACTGCGTGACTAGACCACAAATGGAAAATGCATGTGATCCTTACTGTATACACACACATACACACATATTATATAGAAATATAGCAAGATGTTAACTGCATTCTTATGCTGTTGCGTCAGCTCAGCGCACACTACATATATTTACGCTGATATGAGAAAAGAACAAGATTGTATAAGATGTATACCTTGTCGTATTGTTAATTGATCGATGTGCTGCTTCAGTTCAGGGCATAGTAGATGTAATGATTTACAACTTTCAAATTAAAATCTACGTTTTGCAGTGCTGTTTGTTTGTTTTTTGAATAACTGATTGCTCATGCAACTGTTAATTATGTGCATCTACTATAATTTTTCCAATTAATTCTTCTATTTCCTGTAATATATTGTTTCTTGGTGAATCATTTTAGTTTAGTCAAGTTATGCATACTTTATATTAATAAATATATAAAAGATTATCGGAAACATTTACTAAATGTATAGTCATGAGAATGAAGAAGTTATTATGTTGATAAGATGTCCACAACTAGTTGTGGTTTAAGTTATGAGTTGTGTTATTATATAGCTCATCAAAGAGTTTGTAGAAATTATACAAAGAGTGCAAAATGAGTTAATGTTATAACTCTACCACATCAATGGATGTCGCAATGTTTTATGAGAACACGCCATGTTAGAGACTAGAGAGAGAAATAATATGACCAGGCCATGATTATGTGTAGAGCTGGCAAATGGGTGGGCCATGGTGGATTTGGGCGGGTAAGTCACGGGTTGGGCCAGATATGGGTGAGCTAGTAACGAGCTAAGGTGGTGAGCGGACCAGAAATGGGTTGGGTGAGCCCGCCGACCCGGCATGAATGTGGGTTATATTCAAAGAGTGAAAAATCTGACTCAGGCCAGTGATCTGCAACTTGGGATCAAGAGAGAGGGAGAGAGAGGGTCCAACTGAAAATGGGAAAAAAACAGAAATAGGATTGACTTACTGTGTCTTCAGCTTGATTTGAAGAGGCTTAGAGAATTATGATGGATTTACTTGGACTTAAGATGATGAGGCTCAAGAAAGGGAGCGTGAAAGGAGACTTAGAGAAATAACTGAAAATGGGAAAAAAACAGAAATAGGATTGACTTACTGTGTCTTCAGCTTGATTTGAAGAGGCTTAGAGAATTATGATGGATTTACTTGGACTTAAGATGATGAGGCTCAAGAAAGGGAGCGTGAAAGGAGACTTAGAGAAATAGGGTTTTCAACACTTGCAACATATACAATGTGAAGGATGGGTTAAAAAGGGGTTGTTCTCAACCCGTAAAAAGTAATTCCCAGCCTGGCCCATATTTCTGAATCGATGGGCCCCAAAGTAGCATGACCAGGGTAGAAATGGGCAGTTTCTTGTATTCGGGTTGTGGCTGTCAGCTCAATTATGTGTGTATGTTTGTGAACATAATATAAATTCAGTGATGTATCTTTGTCATCTTGTATAGTAAGGCCCAGGGCAACTATGAAATTTATAATATCCTGAGCCAATATTGAAAATACGATGTAAAAAAAAATTAAAAATATTGTTCTTCTAACCAATACTAATACTGATTAGGAACCATGCTCAATCATGGTTCAAAGTCTCGGTATCGGTCCCGGTATCGGCCACTCGATTTTCAACTCGGTCGTGGTATCGGACGATACACAAAGATACACTATTTAGAGAGCGCAAAAAATTCCCAAAAAAATCTAAAATTTTTTTAAAAAATACGATTAACAATGTGGACCAATCAGATAAGTTTAAAACTATCCTTTAATATGCATAACATTATACAATTGATTATTTTTACAAATGTTTAGTGGATACAAATATTATTTTTACAATAATTACAATTGTATATTTGTTTGTAAAAGAATAACATTTACGTTTTTTTTTATAAATAATAACATATTAAAATATAACATTGGAAACATTATTATAACAAATAATAACAAATAACTTTGGATCATTTGCATTCTTTAAAAAAAAGCAGTCACATATACAACGCACTAAATTAAACCCACACACACGATGACCAAATAACCCACACACAGAGCACACTAAATTAAAAAAAAAATTAGCATTTCGTAACCCCCTCAAAAACTACGCTTACCAACACAACACTGGAGGGAGAGAGAGAGAGAGAGAGAGAGAGAGAGAGAGAGATTGATTCTTAGTAACTTATACCATCTCGGCCGATATATCGCCGATATGGGCCGATTCCATCGCGATATCGCCGATATGGCCCATTCTATTGCGATATCGCCGATATGGGCCGATTATACCGCTATATCACCGATACTATCGAGAAATTATCGATATAGGGTCGATTCACATCAATAATTGAAAACTCAACTCGTAACTCGAAATCGGATCGGTGGGCACCGATAACTAGTCAACTCGGTCGTATCGTCGTGATATCGGCCTTGACTTTGAACCATGTGCTCAATAGAACTTGATGTGGGACATCATCTTTTGTTCCACACCACAACTCAGGTCTTTCCTTTTTGTAGCGAAGTGCACGTGAATTAATACGTCTGGATATTGATGTATTATCATGTTAGTTTTCTCTTTTTTTTCATTTCTTCACTTATAAACATGCAAACAAGGGGGGAGGAAAGTAACCTTCTATTCACTTATTCCCTTGTAAACTCGCAAACAAAGCCAAAAAAAAAAAAGTTATCCTTTCTCTCATCTTCCCTTTTCTCCTATTAACACTTGCTCTTCGCTTTTCTCTCTCCTAAACTCTCAAACATATGTTCTAATAAGATTCATTTAACATCAGGCGATGCCTTTCCGCATGAAAATTCTTGGCATAAACTTTGATAGCGGATTTTGCATTCCAAATTTCAAATCCTATGGTAGATATGTTCTTAATTATAAGGTCTAAAAGCATGCGCCTATCGTAAATATTTGCCCTAATTATGTGTGGTGTGGCCATATATGAATTAAGTGCAAGTTTATTACCAATAAGACTTGATCAACAAGAATATCACCTTAAAATACAAGCCTTCACTAGGTAGAAGACTAGTTAATAAATAAAAATTACAGGAAAGATATGATAATTTGGGGGACGTGAGTGCATATGTTTAGTTATTAATCATGAATACATACATATATGTAAAACGAATATAGAGGAGTAGGAACTTGTTGTTCGTTGCGAGCAAGCCATTAGTGAACGATTTCACACTCAACTCGTCTTTCTTCGATGGTAAGGTATTCGTAGTACTGGGCAAGACGAGTCTGCCCTTGTTATCGGATCCCCATTTCTCCTGATCCGATTACTCACCAATTTCTATGAATCTCTTCTCTGGATATATATATATATATATATATATATATATATATATATATATATATATATATATATATATATATATATATATAGAGAGAGAGAGAGAGAGAGAGAGAGAGAGAGAGAGAGAAGGCTTGGATTTAGGTGTAGGAAAATGATACATTAACCGGTTTTTTTACTCGTGGCTTCCGGGAGAGTGTCCGTGCTTTATAGAAAGTAACTTTCTATTCTCTTGTAAACTCACAAACAAAAAAACAAAAAAGTTATCCTTTCTCTTATCTTCCCTTTTCTCCTATTAACGCTTGTTCTTCGCTTTTCTCTCTCCTAAACTCTCAAACATATGTTCTAATAAGACTCATTTAAAATCAAGTGGTGCCTTTCGGCATGAAAAACTCTTGGCATAAACTTTGATACCGGATTTTGCATTCCAACTTTTAAATCCTATGGTAGATATTTTCTGAATTTTCTTCATTATAAGGTCTAAAAGTGCGCCTATGGTAAATATTTGCCCTAATTATGTGTGGTGTGGCCATATATGAATTAAGTGCAAGTTTATTACCAATAAGACTTGATCAACAAGAATATCACCTTAAAATACAAGCCTTTACGAGGTAGACTAGTTAATAAATAAAAATTAAGGGAAAGATGTGATAATTTGGGGATAGTGAGTGCATCTGTTTAGTCATTAATCACGAATACATACATATATGTAAAACGAATATAGAGGAATAGGAACCTGTTTTTCGTTGCGAGCGAGGCATTTGCGAACAATTTCACCCTCAAGAGCTCGTCTTTCTTCGATGGTAACGTAATACTGGCAGTACGAGTCTGCCCTGGTTTGTTCACCATCAATATGAATCGGATCC
Source organism: Sambucus nigra (assembly GCA_949130495.1). Lineage (NCBI taxonomy): Eukaryota > Viridiplantae > Streptophyta > Magnoliopsida > Dipsacales > Adoxaceae > Sambucus > Sambucus nigra. The sequence goes on along the minus strand of OX422221.1, from coordinate 530,769,938 downwards.
CCATTTCTCCTGACCCGATTACTCACCAATTTATGTGTACCTCTGCTCTAGATAAATATATATATGTATATATATAAAGAGAGAGAGAGAGAGAGAGAGAGAGAGAGAGAGAAGGCTTGGATTTAGATTAAGGAAAATGATGTTGACCGGTTTTTTGACTCGTGGCTTCCGAGAGAGTGTCCGTGCTTTATAGAAAGTAACTTTCTATTCTTTTGTAAACTCACAAACAAAGAAAAAAAAAAAGTTAACCTTTCTCTTATCTTCCCTTTTCTCCTATTAACACTTGTTCTTCGCTTTTCTCTCTCCTAAACTCTCAAACATATGTTCTAATAAGATTCATTTAAAATTAGATGGTGCCTTTCCGCAATAAAAACTCTTGGCATAAACTTTGATATCGAATTTTGCATTCCAAATTTCAAATCCTATGGTAGATATTTTCTGAATTATAAGGTCTAAAAGTATGTGCCTGTGGTATGTATTTGCCCTAATTATGTGTGGTGTGGCCATATATGAATTAAGTGCACGTTTATTACCAATAAGACTTGATCAACAAGAATATGACCTTAAAATACAAGCCTTTACTAGGCAGCATGGTTCAAAGTCTCGGTATCGGTTCCAGTTTCGGCCACTCGATTTTCAACTCGGTCGCGGTATCGGGCACGGTATCGGGCGATACGCAAAGATACACCATTTAGAGAGCACAAAAAATTCCGAAAAAAATCTAGAAAATTTAAAAAAAATACGATTAACAATGAGGACCAATCAGATAAGTTTAAAACTACCCTTTAATATGCATAACATTGTACAATTGATTATATTGACGTGCTGCGAACTTGCAGATTCAATGTTCCATAATAAATCAATGTTTTTTTTCACGGAGGATACAAATATTATGTTTTTTTTTTTACAAAGAAAACCAAATATTATATTTTTAGTAAGAGGATAATTTTTTTTTTACAAAGAGGATACAACTATTATATTCTTAGTACTATTTTTAGTAAGAGGATACAAATGTGTTTTTTAAGTATGTTATATTTTTCTAAAAAGGATAGAAATGTTTATTTTTTAGTATTGTTATTTTTTTACAAAGAGGACACAAAATAGTGATTTTGACAAAACACTACATTTTTTTTACAATCTTTTTTTTACAAAAAGGATGCGAATGTTATTTTCTTACAAAAAAATGATGCAAATGTTATTTTTTAATAAAAGGAATGTGAATGTTATTTTTTTTAAATTGATGGAAATGTTATTTTTTTACAAAGAGGATGCAAATATTTCTTTTTTACTTGTGTTGCAAATGTTATTTTTACATAAAAGGATGCAAATATTATTTTTACAAATGTTTAGAGGATACAAATATTATTTTTACAATAATAACAGTTGTATATTTGTTTGTAAAAGAATAACATTTATGGTTTTTTATAAATAATAACATATTAAAATATAACATTGGGAACATTATTATAAAAAATAATAACAAATAACATTTGAATCATTTGCATTCTTTAAAAAAAAAATTGGCACATATACAACGCACTAAATTAAACCCACACGATGACCAAATAACCCACACACAGCACACTATATTAAAAAAATAATTAGCATTTCGTAACCCCCCCAAAAAACCACTCTTACCAACACAACACTGGAGAGGGCCGATATATCACCGATATGGGTTGATACTATCGTGATATCGCCGATATGGGCCGATTCCATCGCGATATCGCCGATATGGACCGATTCTACTGCGATATCGTCGATATGGGACCGAGAAATTACCAATATAGGGTCGATTCACATCAATAATTGAAAACTCAACTCGGAACTCGGAATCGGATCGGTGGGCACCGATACCTAGTCAACTTGGCCGTATCGTCGCGGTATCGGCCTTGACTTTGAACCATGCTAGGCAGACTAACTAATAAATAAAAATTAGGGGAAAGATGTGATAATTTGGGGGTAGTGAGTGCATCTGTTTAGTTATTAATCACAAATACATACATATATGTAAAACGAATATAGAGGAATAGGAACTTGTTGTTCGTTGCGAGCGAGGCATTTGCAAACGATTTCACACTCAAGAGCTCGTCTTTCTTCGATGGTAAGGTATTCGTAGTACTGGGCAAGACGAGTCTGCCCTTGTTTGTTCACCATCAGTACGAATCGGATCCCCATTTCTCCTGATCCGATTACTCACCAATTTCTGTGAATCTCTTCTCTGGATATATATATATATATAGGCTTAGGAAGAGTGTCTGTGCTTTATAGAAAGTAACTTTCTATTCTCTTGTAAACTCACAAACAAAGAAAAAAAAAGTTATCCTTTCTCTTATCTTCCCTTTTCTCCTATTAACACTTGTTCTTCGCTTTTCTCTCTCCTAATCTCTCAAACATATGTTCTAATAAGTTTCATTTAAAATCAGATGGTGCCTTTCCGCATGAAAAATTTTTGGCATAAACTTTGATACCGGATTTTGCGTTCCAAATTTCAAATCATATGGTAGATATTTTCTGAATTATACGGTCTAAAAGTATGCGCCTATAGTGAATATTTGCCCTAATTATGTGTGGTGTGGCCATATATGAATTAAGTACAAGTTTATTACCAATAAGACTTGATCAACAAGAATATCACCTTAAAATACAAGCCTTTACTAGGTAAACTAGTTAATAAATAAAAATTAGGGAAAAGATGTGATGATTTGGGGGTAGTGAGTGCATCTGTTTAGTCATTAATAATGAATACATACATATACGTAAAACGAATATAGAGGAATAGGAACCTGTTGTTCATTGCGAGCGAGGCATTTGCGAACGATTTCACCCTCAAGAGCTCGTCTTTCTTCGATGGTAAGGTATTCGTAGTACTGGGCAAGACGAGTCTGCCCTTGTTTGTTCACCATCAATATGAATCTTATCCCCATTTCCCCTGATCCGATTACTTGACAATTCTCTGCTATGGAGAGAGAGAGAGAGAGAGAGAGAGAGAGAGGGTTTGGAGTTAGATGTTTTCACCTTGCAACTCGCCAAACAGGAAAGGTTAAATGGTAGGTAAATGATACGTCGACCGTTTTCGGACTCAATTTTTTATTGTCATAGGGATGGCAACGGGGCGGGTTTGGGACAGGTTGGGACAAATCCGATCCCGACCCCGTTTACCCCGTCCCCGTTCCCCCCCCCCCCCCCGGTTTAAAAAACCTACGGGGCCCCCGAACCCACCCCAAACCGGTCCAAAATATTTTTTATGATATTTTTTATCTTATTTAATATAATTTTTCAAACGGATTTCAATTTTTTTTTTAAGATTTGTAATATGAGAAAAATGATATTGTTTTTAAACAAATAAGATTATAAGCAAATCTGTAAATAAACTAATCAATTTTGTTTATAAAGAAATCTGTCAAAAAACACATCTGATTTCTTTATAAAATCTGTAAAAAAAAGTCAGTTTTGTTTATAAACAAATATGTAAACAAATCTAATTTGCTTATAGATTTGTTTCTGTAAAAAAAATCTGATTTTTTTATAAACAAATCTAATTTGTTTATAAAATCTGTATCTGATTTGTTTATAAAAACTCACCATCAACAGATCTTACATTAGCCCCATCAGCAAATCTGATTTGTTTATAAAAAAAACACAATCAACGGATCTTACATTTGCCCCATCAACAGATAACAACGACACCATGATTTTACATTTTCCCCATCAACAGTTAAATCAGAAAAAATAAATCACATTTGCCGTTTACCGGAAATCGACCAAGAAAAATAAGAAAAAAATGTAAAAAGAACTTACATTTACCGGAGGCCGGAGCGACGGTGATAGTTGCCGGAAGGACGGGAGCGCGAGGGGAGAGAGAGAAACGAGAGAAATGAAACTAGAAATTGAAAAACCCTAAAAATTCCTCTCCCTGTATATAAGGGTAAATTTGTAATAATACCCAAAACGAGGGTTCAGAGTTTTAATACACTAAACTCGACTCCGACCCGAACCCGACGGATTTTTTTTATTTTAAACCCGCCCCGGACTCGCTCCATTTATTTACCCCAACTTTTCCCCCATTAGGGGCGGGGGAGGATCGAGTCCCTGCCAAAACCCGCCCCGTTGTCATCCGTACTAGTCATCGCCGCAATAAATGATATTTGTGTTAAAATTCATTTGACTAACACGCGTCATTCAACGTAATCATGATACATTAGTGTGTCATAAAATTAAATTTAAAAATTAAGTTTTCCTCGTATTGCTTTAATAAAAGGTAACACTAATCAAGTAACCCTCACACTTAAAAGTGATCTACACTAGTCAAGTAACCATCACACTTCCGCTAGTCAAGCATTATATATAGGGATAATTATATTTAGGTCCCATTTGTCGGGTCAACAAGCTTATAAGTCCTATTGACTTTTTAACAATCTCATAGGTCCTATTCCAACTTTTTAGGGAATTTTTTCACAATTTTACCCTTTTAAAACCAACCTTATGTAGCTTTCTTGAGGAAGTTACATAAGTGGTTGAACTTTTTTCTTTTAATCTTTAAATGATCATAACTTTTGATTCACAAATCCGTTTTTCGCAAAATTACTATTTTTGAAATCAGCTCGATGAGATCTATCAAACAAGATCCATGAACGCTATAAAATTCTAAAGAAAAAAATTTACACAAACAGTAAACTTTACTGTATGCACTAGAATATAAAATAGTTTTATATATGTGACATTTTCACAAACAGACAGTAACATTTACTGTGGTAATACTACACAGTATATATATATATATATATATATATATATATCCAAACCATCTTTTTTCAAAAATACCTTATATTTAAAGGTTCGCGCTAACGGCATCCAATCCTTACCACCATTGTTGGAGCTTCAACGACCTTCGTCAGAGCTCCGATTTGGGGTGGGTAAGGGTGGCATGTGGTGCCGCTGGCGCGGACCTTTGAAAATAAGAGACTTTTGAATAAATGGGCTTTGGATCCACCAGAGTATCATAGGGTGCCGCTGGCGCGGACCTTTGAAAATAAGATTGGATCAATGGGATCGGGATCATCTGGAGCGCCAATTTGGGGTGAATAGGGGTGGCACAGAACTTTAAAAATAGGAGCATATTGGATATATATATAGTTTATAAAAATGTCATAGATATTAAACTTTATTGTATACACCAGAAAATGAAATAGTTTTATATTTGTGACATTTTCATAAACAATAACATTTACTGTGATAATATATTTATGAAATAGTTTTATATATATAACATTTTCACAAACAGTAACATTTACTGAGTTAATATTACACAATATATATATAACATTTTCACAAATTGTAACATTTACTGAGTTAATATTACACAATATATATATAACATTTTCACAAACAGTAACATTTACTGAGTTAATATTACATAATATATATATATATATATACATATACATATATATATATATATATATATATACATATATATATATATATGTATATATATATATATGTATATATATATACATATATATATATATATATATATATATATATATATATGTGTATATATATATATACACACACACACATACACGGTAGATCCAAACCACTATTTTTTTTTCAAAATTACCATATTTTTAAATGTTTACGCTAGCGACATTCAATCCCCACCACTACCCATCCCCATTGTCGGCGCTTCAACGACTTTCATCAGAGCTATGATTTGAGTTGGTAGTAGTGTCATAGGGTACCGCTGGCGCGGACCTCTGAAATTAAGATAATATTAGATAAATGGAGTTTGGATCCACCGGAGCTCCGATTTGGGGTGAGTAGGGTGGCATTGAGTTCGGTTTATATCTATAACATTTTCACAAGCATTAACATTTACTGTGTTCATATAACACAGTATATATATATATATATATATATATATATATATATATATATATATATATATATATATATATATATATATATATATATATATATATATATATCCAAACCTCTTTTTCTGATATTATCTTATTTTTAACGGTCCGCGCCAGCGGCATCCAATCCCCACCACCACCCACCCCCTTTATCGGAGCTCCAACAACCTTCATCAGAGCTCTGATTTGAGGTGGCATGGGATGCCGATGTAAGATTTTCACAAACAGTAACATTTATTATTTGTGAAAATATTATAGATATAAATCTAATCCAATGTTACCCCTACTCACCTCAAACTGGAGCGCAGGTGTATCCAAACCCCATTTGTCCAATATTCTCTTATTTCCTAAGGTCCGCGCCAGCGGCACTCCATGTCACCCCAAATCAGAACTCTGATGAAAGTTGTTGGCGTTTCGACAATTGGGGTTGGTGGTGGTCGGGATTAGATACCGCTAGCGCGGGCCGTTAAAAATAAGATAATATCAGAAAAAAGAGGTTTGGATCCACCGTATATGTGTATATATATAAACCTAACCCAATGTCACCCCTACTCACCCCAAATCGGAGCGCCAGTGGATCTAAACTCCATTTATCTAATATTCTCTTAATTTCAGAGGTCCGCGCCAGCGGCACTCTATGCCACTACTACCCACCTAAATTATAGCTCAGATGAAAGTCGTTGAAGCTTCGACAATGGGGGTGGGTAGTGGTGGGGATTGAATGTCGCTAGCGTACACCTTTAAAAATATGGTAATTTAAAAAAAAAAGAGGTTTGGATCTACCGTGTGTATATATATATATATATATATATATATATATTATGTAATATTAACTCAGTAAATGTTACTATTTGTAAAAATGTTATATATATATATATATATATATATTGTGTAATATTAACTCAGTAAATGTTATTGTTTGTGAAAATGTTATATATATAAAACTATTTCATAAATATGTTATCAGAGTAAATGTTATTATTTGTGAAAATATCAAAAATATAAAACTATTTCATTTTCTGGTGTATACAATAAAGTTTAATATATATGACATTTTTACAAACTATATATATATATATATATATATATATCCAATATGCTCATATTTTTAAAGTTTTGTGTCACCCCTATTCACCCCAAATTGGCGCTCCAGATGATCCCGATCCCATTTATCCATTCATATTTTCAAAGGTCCGCACCAGCGACACCCCATGATACTCCGGTGGATCCAAAACCCATTTATTCATAAGTCTCTTATTTTCAAAGGTCCGCGCTAGCGGCACCACATGCCACCCTTACCCACCCCAAAATGGAGCCCTGACGAAGGTCGTTGAAGCTCCAATAATGGTGGTAAGGATTGGATACCGCTAGCGCGAACCTTAAAATATAAGGTAATTTTAAAAAAAAGGGTTTGGATCCACCGAATATATATATATATATATATACTGTGTAGTATTACCACAGTAAATGTTACCGTCTGTTTGTGAAAATCTCACATATATAAAACTATTTCATATTCTAGTGCATACAGTAAAGTTTACTGTTTGCGTAAATTTTTTTCTTTGGAATTTTATAGCCTTCATGGATCTTGTTTGATAGATCTCGTCGAGCAGATTTCAAAAATAGTAATTTTGCGAAAAACGGATTTGTGAATCAAAAGTTATGATCATTTAAAGATTAAAAAAAAAAGTCCAACCACTTATGTAACTTCCTCAAGGAAGTTACGGATGGTTGGTTTTAAAAGGGTAAAATTGTGAAAAATTCCCTAAAAAGTTGGAATAGGACCTATGGGATTGTTGAAAAGTCAATAGAACTTATCCGTCAAATGGAACCTATGTGTAAAGACCCCTTATATATAAAAGGGTAAATTTGTAATAATACCCCTAAACGGGGCGGGTTCGGGGTTTTCATATACTAAACCTGACCCCGACCCGAACCCGACGGGTTTTTTTATTTCAAACCCGACCTCGGAGCCAACCCATTTATTTACCCCAAATTCCCCCCAATAGAGGCGGGGGCGGATCGGGTCCCCGCCAAAACCCGCCTCGTTGTCATCCCTAGTCATCATTGCAATAAATGATATTTTTAGTAGAATTCATTTGACTAACACGCGTCATTCAACGTAGTCATGATACAATAATGTGTTTTGAAATTAAATTTAAAAATTAAGCTTTCATCGCATTGCGCTAATAAAAGGTAACACTAGTCAAGTAACCCTCACACATAAAAATGATTTTACATTGTGTTTTGAAAGGGATTGTTGCACTCGGAGAAAAAATGAGGGTGACTTTAGTACAACTCATTTTAAATTTAATTTGATGGATTAAGTACAATCAACGCCTATATAAAAAAAATAATACCAAATTATCCTAAAATAAAATATCTTAAATACTCTTAAATAAAATTTTAGGGCAAATAATGTTTAGTACTTAAACATAAAGGCAGGTTAGGGTACGGATCACTATGTGACGACTAGTTATAGCCCAATTTTTTTATATAGTAAAAAATTATTTTGGGCTAATATTTTTTTTGTGTTTAAACATTAAAAAAATCACTGAAAATGATTTTGATTATTTGAAAAATCAGCTCAAAAATATTCATCATTTTGAGCTTTTTTTTAAAATAGCAAATAAATCATTTTGAACTGATTACTATTTTTTTTGGGGGGGGGGGGGGGGGGGGGGGTTGATGAAATGTTTGAACATTAAAAAATATCAACCTAAAATATGTTTTTTACTATTTAAAAAAAATCTGCAACTAGTCCTTAAGTAAGCGGCTGCATTAGATCATCTTCGCTTAAATAGTATTTACATTAAATGTTTAGATTAATCTCATTACAAATTTAACAAAGAGTCCCTAAAACATAAACACATATCCCTTATGAAATGTTGCGCATTAGCGGCACCACCCCTTTGGCGGCAACCTACCGACATCTACTTTTTTCGTCGAAAGGGGGAGAGAGGCTTTTGTGAGGGAGTTTTTGTTCAATATATGATATAAGTGGTTTAATTGTTTAAAAAATAATATCTTATTAGTGTTTTGTTAGTTGCCCATAATTTTAGTGAGCACATAGCAAAAACATTTCGTAAGTACAACCAACAAAACTTTTTTTCCACAAATTTTTAGATTTCAAAAAAGATCTTCATCCTTTCCCCTCTTAATTTTCCCTATTCAAGTTTCCATCATTTGATGTTGAAGAAATCGCACAACTCAAGCGTAAAAATTATGTAACAAATCAATCACATTTCTTAGGAAAACATAGTGTTCACCTTTTTAGTTCCAACATTTTCTAAGTTAATTATGATGCTTTTTTTAACAATATTATAGTGGGAAGAGGTAAGTTATATTTTGAAGAAATCGCAAAACCCAAGCGTAAACAACTGAAAATTTTTGTAATAATTCAATCACATTTTTTAGGTAAACAAAGTGTTCACCTTTTTAGTTCCAACATTTTATAAGTTAACTATGAAGCTTCTTTTTTACAATATTGGAGTTGAAGAGAAAAGTTATATGTCGTCTAAATTTCACAAATGTGGGCCTGGAAAGTTTTGAAGTTTATAGCAATATATTTTATGAAAACTTGTTGAGTTGCAGATTGTCGAGGCGGCGGACTGAAGTTGTCGGGGTGGGGAGGGCTTTTTTAATCATCATTGGTGTTTCGTGTTCTTGATAGAATTTAGATTTTATTGTGTCTTGAATCCAGAATAATTAAAGATCTGGGTGTTTGAGTATTATTTTTACTGCTGAACATTTTGGAGAAAGCAATATATGGGATTGCGTGCATGTAAGAGTATTGAATACTTATGTGCCTTGGCTTGGTTTGGTTTTCTTTATTCTGTGAACCAAAATCACATTTTGGGCACTTAGTGCTTTCTCTCTTCGGAAGGATACATCAAAGTTCAAGTCGACTCTTAATCAACAAGTCACATTTAGGATTAATATACTAGAGCTAGCTACCATGGTACTTACCTTGTTTAGGATAATTAAAACTTGTTTGAAATCTTTATAAAATCAAGTGTGTGTGTGTGTGTGTGTGTGTGTGCATGTGTGCGAGATTTGTCATCATCATATGATACAATACTCTTAAGTCTAAAATGTATTTTCCAAAACTTAGGCATATTATATAGAGGTTTCATTTTTTACTAAAACTAAGCAATTGTCTTAGTTGGATGTGATATTGGTTTCTTTCCCTTGACAATATTTTCTATAAGGAGCCATAATGTGCTTACTAGAAGATCGCCTCAACGAGGGCATGCTTCGCTCCAATGAAATGCTTTATTTATTTCCCATAACCTCATCATCCAGTTGGAGGAATTTATTTGTTCGTTTTTGTGGCCTACACAACGCTAAAAAAATTGAAAATGGTCATGACAAGGTGGTCATGGTCCAAAACTATTACCATGCATTATTGACCTTGACCTAGTCTGTGACCCTATCCAGGATGATCAATACTAGACATTGGTCACGATTATGAACCGTGACCCTTTTGGTGGGAAAATAGCGCCATATTGGTCACATTATCAGCCACGGTCCAAAATCGTGACCATTTGTGAAGGACCGTGATCAATATGTGCAATATAGTCATGGTCCATCCATCGTGACAACCATGAAATTCAAAATGGTCACATTAATGGGGAGTGGAAAGGCGGGGGAGGCCTATGTAATAAGATATCCCTAAGCAAGGGAGAAACCCACATTTTTTGGAAAATAGAAAATATTATCACTCAGTCATATGCCTATAGTGGTTTTACGCATAGATAAGGTGTAGATTCCTACCTGATGAAAACTGCACAAGGAATAGAGTTCTTGAGCATGGGAATTGGTGTTGAATGAGACATAGTGAATTTGTCTTCGGGTACCATTTAAGTATGGAAAAAGGTTGATTTGAGGGTAGCAACTAGAAAATTCTTGAAATTTTATGGTTCCAGTGATGGAATTAATGCCCAGGTTGGTAAAATTCATATTTGGATGATTAAAAAAAAATATCGTGGAGGGTTCAAGGTTTCCATCGGGTTGCTGAATGGATTGACCTGAACAAGAATTGTTATCTTGGGATGGGTTATAATATCGAGTAGTATACCCAACTTTACTATTACCGGGAAGAAGTGTAACATAATAAGGTGTCGTCCAATATTGTTGGGAATTTGGGAGAGACCCTTTCAGTCCCACCTCTGGTAAAAAATTTCTGGAGGTGATAGGGGCAGAGTAGCATATTGGGTTGAACGTGTCGCCCATAAGTCGATGGGTAAACGGGAAGTGAGGATTGTGCATTCTAGATTTTTGGGTGATTCGGGAGTAATAATTACCAAAGGTAGAGTTACGTGTGATGCCCCGTGACAGTTTAGTAACTGCTTGACAGTTTACCAAAAATCCTTGTATCCTTTCGTATAGTTTAGGGACGCAAGGAGGGGTACCTCACCGTGAGTTAAAGGTTTGAAGTCTCACATGAGTAGTCGGGGAACGTTGCGGGTACTTGCCCTGAAGGGAGTCACACGTTTGACAACAAGGAAATTGGCACCCATGCAGGAAGGGGATTTCCTAACATAGAGACAGTTGAGCCGATGGAGTATAGGCTCATCTTTTGAGGCACCATATGGTCATGGGCCATCGAGTTAAAGATTTGTGACCAGGTATTGGTTCAGGTATCTCCTATGAAATTAGTGATAAGGTTCAGCAAGAAGGCGAAACTAGCACCGAGGTACGTGGGTCCTTTCCCTATTATTGAGAGGGTAGTACCGGTAGCTCAAAGACTGGGTTTGCTATAGCATCTTCAGCGGATACACGATGTGTTCCACGTGGCATCTCTGAAGAAATATCAGAAGAGCGAGAGGGATTTTTGGCACATTCCACTCGAGGAGATTGACTTACAGGCAGACATATCATATGAGGAGATACTGGTAGCTATTCTGGATCGTAGTGAGCGTAAGCTGCGGTTTAAGGTTGTGACACCAGTGAGAGTGCAGTGGGGTCATCACAACGTTAACGAGTCTACGTGGGAGAGGGAGGGGGATATGCGAGAGCAGTGTCTAGAGTTATTCGCCGCAAGTATGACATAATTTCGAGGACAAAATTTCTTTATAAGGGGGGAAGTATGTAACACCCCGCATTTCTGTGCATCTAAGATTTAATTAATTCAGATAATTTTAAATTACTTGTGTGTCGTAATTTAATTGAATTAATTATGTTAATATTCATTTACATATTAATCGTAAGAGTCACTACAAAAAAACTACTTTTTACTACGGTGCTCCAACCGTCTCAAAAAGTCATCTAGCCGTCTCAAAAGCCTTTTGTGACGCCATTTGAGACGGTAAATGAGTGTAGTATTAGACCCCCGTTTTAAAAGCTTTTTGAGACGGGAAATACGCCGTCTCAAAAGGTCATTGCTTACAGGACCCTTTTGAGACGACAAAAAATTCGTCTTTTAAGGTTTTTTTAGAGACACCAACATACATCCCCAAAGAGTTTTTTGAGACGATAACTTAACCATCTCAAAAAGTCCCCGTTTATGGAACCCTTTTGAGACTGCAAATAAGCGGTCTTTAATAATTTTGGCACCAAAATTATAATTTCATCCATTCCATAATATACTCTATAATTATAAACAAAACCTCTTAAAAACAATATGACATATTTTGCATCTCATTTCAATATATAACATATAATTTTCCATTCAATTATAATTAAAGTTCATACAAAGAAAAAATACATAATTTAAACATTGTGTCCAACATAGATCTCTCTATACAATTTCACTCATCTCATTAGAAAAATACATAAAAAAACATTTATCCCTAACATAAAATGATGTACGCAAAGTAAACTCGCAATCTTCAAGCATACGACCTCCAGTAAAACGACTCAAATATCTTGCCTTGTCCACAACGGGTTTTCATCTGCAATAAATTTATTACGTGTCAGTTACCTTAAACAAAGAAGTATTTTTTTTTAATAGTTCCTATAGATGACAATTTTTAAAAACCTTGTCAAATTTGTATATCTTTGTATTTACTTTTAAAATACATAATATTTTTTTAAAAAAAATCGGCAAAATCTCCTTTATTTATTCATGAAAACCAACATCTTTAAACATAAAAATTAACTCAAAAACAACGATAGAAATAGACACAATTTTCTAAACAACTAATATAAATAAATATACACATTACGATTCCTTTTACCGTTGGACAACATAATGAACAAAATTTAACTTGAATATGTTTCACCCCTTCTTGTGGTTGAGAGCAAGACTACAGAGGACATATTCGAGAGAATAGATGAAAAATCTCCAACGATAAAAGGCTCGAGTATAAGTATAACAAGTCCTCGTGGGATAGTAAACTTCCTGCAACAAATGGGATACAAAACGCAATTAGCTATGGTTCTGAAAAAGTCAAGAAACATTAACTTGATTTAGATACTTGGACAATACTTATTTAAAACCCAATACGAAAACCAGCTCCAAATATGTCATGATTATATAAATATAAAATAAGAACAAACACTAAAAACCTAGCTAATTTAACTATTTAACACTTAACGAACTGATTACAAACTGAACCAATTACCTGACTTAAAGACTGAAACAATATACTTATAATAATAAAACAACCACAAAAAGAGTAATGAAATGCCCCATAACCTATTTATGAAATAATAAAGTAACTAAGTCCAACCACCATACCGAGTACCAACTAAGATCGACATTTGGAGAAGTGCTTAATAAATAATAGCACGTCTAGATATAGGCCTAAAAGAACGAATATTATAAGTTATCTTAGCTTTGCAGATGACTTAATAATATTCTCTAATGAATCCATAAAGAGTCTGAAGAAGCTAGTGGAGTTCCCATCCTCTTATGAAGCTCAGTCTGATTAACTTATTAGTGTGAACAAAAGTGTTTTCTTCACAAGCTCCAAATGCCCTTCTAAAACTATTCAATATGTAGCTGAAATGATTAAATTCAGGCATGGCTAACGAGTTATTAAATACCTTTATGTTCCTCTATTCAAAGGGAGAATGAAAGATTCTATGTTTAATTAATTGTTTCAAAGGATAGCTGCAAAAATATTTAACTGGAAGAAAAAAATCTTATCTTTTGGAGGTAACTATGCCTTCTTCAATCAGTGTTAAGATCAATGCCAATCTACATTCTCTTTGCCCTTTTTCGTCCAAATAAGACTTTTTATCTGATTGATAAACTTTGTAGTTATTTTCTATGGGGTTTCAATAGAGAAAATGGGAAAAAATATTAGTGTGTGAGTTAGAAGAGCATTTATTTCCCTAAAATAGAAGGTGGGCTAGGAGTAAGGTTTTTGGAATCTATATCCAAGGCTATTAACCTCAAAATAGTTGGGATTACAATAAGGGATCCTCAATATGGGCAGTCTTCATGAAGATGAAATATCCATCTATGCCTACCTTGAAAAAAATCTATGGGAGCTCGAAGGAAAAGTAAAGTATGGAACCTCATTAAAGACAATTCAATAGTGATCAGAGATGAATAGGTTTGGTCAGCATCCTCTTTTGGAGATTTCACTTTCTCTTCAACAGTAAACATTTCAAGAGATTTTCAAATAAAGAGTAAGACATTTTAGAGTTCTCAAATCTGTCTCTATTCCTACTGACCCAAATTTCCTAAAGAATATTACAAAATATGATCTTACAAAATCATTTCAGACCTTGATCAGAACTAAAACCTAACCACCAAGACATTATCTTAGAAGAATATGAAGAAGATGAAGTGATTCCAAGTTTGAATTCAAAGAAAGACCAAATTTGAGAAGTTATTGGACCACTATAGAATAAATGATTTCCAGATTCTTCAGAAGAGACTCATAACCTCAATACAGATGAATTGAAAGAAAGTATTTTCTCAGTTAAAGCAGGTGAAACAAAGAACAAAATGGTGTATAAGGTTCAAGAGAAACCTAACAAGAAGTGGGAAACAAAAGAATCTAAAGAATAACAAGTTACAAGAGCCACTAATGAGTTTGAAGAAGTTAAAATTCCAAAAAAAAAAAAATTCATTATCCAACGTTAGATTACCAGACTAATGAAGATTTAGAAGAAAAAATCAATGTAATTAAGGAAGAAAGAAACAAGAGAATTGAGAAATCTTTTGAGATGGAAGATATAAACTCCTCTTATAGCTTTCTTTAATCTAAGAAACCAGGAATTAGAAGGAGTAAACAATAAAGAGGAGCAACATCTGACTCAGAAACAACAGAAGAGAAAATTTCCATCATAGCTAACCTAAAACAATTCTCATTACTAGTGAACATATATATGTTATATGTGTTTTAACATATATAACTGTTATATAACAAGATCGATGCCAAGATCCAAAGTTTTCAATGATCACCTCCCTTATATAACATATAACAGTTATATCTGTTATAACATATATAATAGTTATATAACTGTTAAAACATATAACATTGAAGCACCTTATACCTTTGACTTACTTAAGTCTACATTGTATAAGTGCTCAACTAGTTTGGAAATAGTGACAAAATTAGTTGTCTTTCCTAGAATCCAAAAAGCCTCAGAACCTATCTCTCTAATCCCCTTCAATGATCTATGAAGATACAAAATGAATCACACTATACACAATTAGAAGTGCATACATGTGTTCATATTACTTTAAATTGAGTGTGTGTTTAATTCCCCTTGAATTGGAGCATTAATAATTTTTTGGGAATTTTTAAATAATTTTAAACCTTTTTAAACATTTTTTAAACATTTTTTAAACAAATGTTTTTATTAATAAAGTGGGATAATATAGTTTGTGGGGTTAATATACTATTTTGGAAACTTCATATTTCACTGAATTGTTTGGTTGGGTACGATCTCAAAGCGCTAGAGACTTCAGGGTGAGGTTTTGTAATTAATTTGACGCGTGTGTGAGAGCCACTTACCAGCCAACACTTGTCATCCTCCGGGTTAATGTATTTGTGTTTCTTATGTGAGAGGGCTGGGTGGATGATTGTTGATCGTTGGATCATTCCTTATCAAGGGTCTGCATGTATTCTTGGTTAATCCAGGTGCTATCCTTTTGAACCAATCAGAACCATCTTAATCCACCGCTGTTTTATAACCATTGGATCAAGTCAAACCTTGCAAGACTTCATCACAGCCATTGATTTGCCTCGATCATCCAGAACCTTCCCCAGGCACTATATATACCCTTCACTTCTCAGCCTTAGAGAACTTTTTGTCATTCGTCTTTCTGAGAGAAAAAAATAAGAGAGAAGAAAGAGAGAAGAGTGAAGTGAGAGAGAAGAGAGAAAAGAGAAGAGAGAGAAAGGGAAACCTGTTAGCCAAACCCTAACCCTAAACAATTCATCTTCTCTGAAACAAACCTTCGTATATTCAAACCCAAACACATCCTGAGTGTTTGAGAGTGAGAGAGAGTGGTTTGTTCTTGTGTTGCTGTAACCTCTTTATCTCTGATCTTCTACACAACTTAAACATTCGTGTGAAGATTTAGTTTCTTTTTCATAGAAACTTTAGATCTACATACTATATGTTACATTTTCACTAGATCTGCATTTTTTATACTTGATTTAAGAAAATCTTACTGATCTGGTTTTGAAAATGTTTTCTAGTTTCTTTTCTTACGAAACTTAATCCTGACCTAGTTGGATTCACACTTGGAGGGTTTTCAATCTCATAAATGTTTTCAAAAAGAGATTGAGAAAGGTCTTGACCGATTTCTGAAGCAAGATCTCCGTGGAATCTGGGTTATCTTTAAAGGTCAAAAGGATTTGAGTTCTGTGAGAAAGAACTAAACTAAAGTCACTGCATATAGACTTCATATGTAATTTACTAGGGTTATTTGTAAATCTAAGTGTGTGTGAGTTCATGCATGTGAATAGGAATCACTACACAAACACTTAACACACTACTACACTGGAAGTGTTGTGTTTAAGATCTGAGATCATTGAGTCGACGTAAGGAAGCTAAAGCAAAGGAAGTTAGCAAACTGGAGAAACATCAACAACAAATCAGATCTATCAGAAGTTAGAAGGACACCAAGTGGGGTATATTCCTAAACTTAGAATAGGTTGATTTGTGTGCTTGCATGTTGTATATTTTGTAACTAATTTTTGTTATTAGTGGATTTTTGCTTTTGTGACTTAGAAGTCACCGTGGATGTTTCCTCTGTTGGGAGAGGTTTTACCACGTTAAAAATCGTGTGTTGATTATCTTCATCTACTCACCTCATTCTTTAAGTGTGCTGAATTTTTTTGAAACTGCCTTAGTTTTAAAAACTGATTACACAATCTTAATTACTCTCGTACATAAGTTTCTTTGTAAACAAATCTTGTTTATAAATTTTTTTATTTTCAAAAGAAAAGGGTTTCTCCAACAAACATTCGGAGTTGCTTATATAGTTTAACCTTGTGTTAAACGACATTAGCGACATTTTTCAAACATATATAACAGTTATATGTTTTAACACATATAACTGTTAAAACATATATATATGTTATAACAGTTATATGTGTTAAAACATATATATCTGTTAAAACATATATATATGTTATAACAGTTATATGTGTTAAAACATATATAACTGTTAAAACATATATATGTTATAACAGTTATACAGGTTATAACAGATATAATTGTTATAATAGTTATATATGTTTTATAACATATATATGATTGGGGGTTTTGTTTCTGATGTTTAAATGATTGGTATAGGTTTCAGATGTAAGGTAATTTTTGAAATGGTTGATGAATACCATTGGCTAAAAAGAAAATTCATTGGCTAAAGAGGATTCTTCCAGACTTATAACATTTGAAAAAAAAATTAAAGGAGGATTGATTCCACTCTAAGTCATTCCTAACTATCTTTTCATCTTGGTGAGAAATCACATTGAAATCTCTAGTGATTAGGTGAGATATTTATCAATCTAATTACAACCCAAAGAGACTCTTTTTTCTCTTGTGTATTTTTCATAAACCATTGTAATTATAACGGTATATTTCAACATTTAATTTTCTACTTTGTCGATAAAGTATTGCTCATTATGATGAATTATGATAACAATTAAACCAAATTTCCACGTGAACCAAATTTTACTTGACATTTAGCTATAGTTGTCTTCATAATGCAATTCAAATTGATGAGTTTGTATGGTACCCTTGCTATTTTAGGCTCAATCAGGGCTATAACAGGCAGCTTGTGAGTTCATGAAAGCTTTTGGATTTTTGGTATCTCAAGAAGACCTTGTTAAATGTTGATGCAAAGATTTTTAATTCTTCTTAACTTGGAACTGAATATTCATCATTATCTTAAGCATCAGACTAATAGTATATTTGGTGGGCTAAGTGTTTGTCATATTTAAGTAAGTCAGTAGCTCTTAGGGAGAGGTTACATGAATCAACTACCAAAGCTTCCAATGCATTGATTTCACATTGTTGGAGCCAATTCACCATTGAAAGTCGATGTAGCTGCAACATTGAGATCTCTCGTGCCCAGTCAGCAGGATATGCAACACTAGCTATTGGCATTCAGCTAAGATATAATAAGCTATATGCCAGAAGAACTAACAGTGAATTCATGATACCGGTCGCTATAAGAGGGGATGCACCATCAGTATCCAAGGGCACCACCCCCAACTCCATCCAAAGAAGTTCAGTATGGCCTAAGGAGAAAAAAATTGTTGATCTATATCGTCTCCTCCTTAGAAAAGAGGTACAATGTGGACTTAAGGAATCTACGTATGAGGAGAAGCAAAGCTAGAACTATGGAAAATGGTATGAGACGACAAATGCATCATACGAACTAGGTAAAACTCTTCCTCATACTTACTAAGGTAGAAGTGTCCAATATACTCCTCAGAGTCGGCACAAGAATAGTTCTTTCACGAGGCTTATCAAGGGTTTACTATTTGATCGTCTTTGTCCAAAAGGGCATTGTAGTCGAGACATTATTTTGAATAGCATATGTAGGACAAGGATCACTAGTCGTCTCGGCTAAGCTTTCCCAAGGAACCATCAATAACAGAAGGAATGCCGAGAGGTAAACAATGTGAAAATGGCTCCAAATAAAGGATCCACATCTGGAGTGGATCTAGAGTGGAAGTTAATAAATAATGGTGGAATCAACTGCCAAAGCTTCCAATAAGAGGCTGTTATTTTGTTTTAAATGCGATTGATAAGAACAGATCGTTGATCCAGTGTCTTTTGGTTGAAAGTGAAAGCATTACGGTATGTAATGGATTTTATTTTCAGAACATGAGTGAGTCAAGAACTATTCCATGAACAATAACTATCAGGACTATTGGTCCCTCGGGCTCATATTTCCACTCATTCCAACAAAACTCCCATAACGATGAATTTTTATGCGTCCTTCACACTTTTTGTTCTCTTCATGCACTGTTCATACAATGGTTTATCAGTTATTATATTATAGCCTTATCAACCTTATGACATAAGGTCCAAGAAACAATCTAAAATATGCATGTACCATTTGTTTCTATTCATCTTAGTGTTTCCTTTCAGATTCATTCTTTCTACTGGTGTGTATTAGAGGAAATCCTAGTTATAAAACTGGAAAAAACTGAACTCTGTACAAAGTTCTAACCATTAGATTTAAAGACTCATTTTACAATGTAATTAAGAAAATTTAATAATCCAATCACGTGTTGATTTGACCTAGTCAAATCTTATCTCCAATAAACCGATAACAATGGATATACAAGGATCCAGATCTCCGGCTAAATCATGTGACTAACAATCTAGTTTCCAAGAAGATGATCATCACTTGACTCAACACCCCAGTTTGTTTGAAAAATAATTAAGTCGTATAATCCATTCAATATGATCCAACGATTAGATTATGAAACGATCCAAACTATTGTATCATAAATGCAATCCACTACCATAGCTCACCTTTGCTTCTTGAGAAACACGGTGTGTTGACTAACAATTGAAATAGGTTGAATGTGTTCTATATTGTGCAACTATCTGATCCATTGAATAGGATTATCCTATATCTTTTGGGGTAATCCTATATCTTTTGGTTTTTTTATGAATAGGATTATCTACAGGTAAGAAACACTTATGTTTAAATAGGTCTCTTCCATTATTTTTGTCTTCTAAATTATTTTTTGGTATATTTTGTTTTTTCTTTTCAGATTTTCAAATGGACGTTACCGAACTTTTCAGATCTCAGGTAACATGTTTGTTTTAATTTTTATTCTTTTTCCTTTAGTGGTCACCTATAGTACAATTTTGCCTTTTATTATATTTGATATGTAAAATGATCTGTAAAATGAAATGATTTTCTCTTTCTCATATTCATCTCTTCTTGAAAGGGAATAAATGTTAAAATCATAAGGTGGACTCGGTTATATATTGAGTCGTTTTATAAATAAGGTCTTCTCTTTGTTTTATGATCTGATATGGTATACTCACTGTTTTATGAATTTTAGATCAGCTAAAAAAATACATGATCATAACTATCAAATGAATCTTGAACCAAGTTTCTAACAAGCATGACCGACAATGCTATTATTGAATGTTTCGCAGCACGACACGACCGAGTTTTATTACCCACTTACTTCCAGAGGCACATTACTTCTTCTAAGGAAATGATTTTTTCCAGCATCTAAACACTTTCAATGATTTGTGCAGGCTTTGATGAGTAATTTTCCAATATATGGTTTTCTAGATTGGAGAGCTTCGACTCTAAAAGTTTACCTGCTGGTGAGCGTAATCCAGTCTATGCACATTAGTGATTTACAATATATGGATTTTAAGGTGTTTGATAAATTTTTTTATAGGTATTTCATTTCCCTCGGGGGGCTACTTCAAACTCAAAGTGGTGACCTGCTGCAACTGTTACTTTCATGTATGAACCTGAGATTCATATCAATGAAGATATGGAGACTTTAACACTAGAGGAGAAAACAAGTTTGGTTGAAAGTAGTCCTATCAAAGTGTTTGACATTGACCTTTACACACAAAAGGTTATTGTAGTTGACCCTGAGGCATATACGTACGACGATGAAGTGATCAAGAAAGTGGACGCTATGGGGAAGCCAGTACTTAAAGAAATCTATCCCAAAGAAGATAATTTTATATTCACAGTTGAGTCCATAGGTGCGGTCAAATCTTCTCAGTTGGAGCTCAATGCCGTTGATATCCTGAAACAGAAACTCGATGCAGTTCGTCTTTCAGACGATACTGTAAAAGCGGATGAACAGTTTGATGAACTGGGTGCCCACATGCGAGGTGGGTGATCGAAATCTCTTTCATGATGTACTTCATCACTTACAGAATGGATGATAAACTGTCTTTTGTAAAGCATGTCGAGTTTCTAAGGACAATCAACCTATAAACTCTTGCTGGTGTTGCGCACGTGTTAGAATTTTTTCATTGTTTATATGTCCCCACAATGCAAATTTGTATTCGTATCCCCCCCCCGGGATACTTGATACTCACAGGTTGTATATCTCATTTGTTCGAAAATATTAAATATTCATGGGGTAAGTGTGTTTTTATGTTCCAATTTAAATCATGTGTATTATTTTGGTTTCAATTGTATAAAAGTTGTTTGTATTATTTGAATTTGAGTTTTTGTATTAATTTGAACACTATTTTCGGTATTTCTTTAATATACGGTGGAATTATAAGCCATTTTGAGTATTTCTTAACATGTATTTTGCATGTTTTGTTGGGGAACAAATTTTTTACCATTTTGAAATTTTTTTGTTGTGCCTTCAGGCACAAGCATTCCGCTAGTATATATATATATATATATATACGTCGTGTCTTTGCGGTGGCATGTCCTGTTTTTTTATGTTTGTTATATCGGCGTGTCCGTGTCGTGTCGGACACGACACCCGTATCCGTGTTCATGCTTCATATTCCCATGAGATATACTTGGAAAACATTGTTGATTTTTTCAATGGTTATACATGTTTAAATTAATTGGGTCTGTTACATATATCACAAAATAAAATCATAATCGAATAGTAAATCAAATTAGTAGCATAAAATACTTCCAAAGGACATAAATTAATTAACATAAACAAACATATCAATAATTTAACTAAAATTCATATAAACAAGTATACATATTTTCTCATAAATTAATCCTAAAACTATACTACAACAACCAACTGAATCCGGGTTTTTAATTGGCTCACCCTCAACCTCCTAACACCACTACAAATAAATCTAGTATAAAAACTAATGATATTAATCAATAACCAATAATTAAAATTACTTTTTATCCGTATCAATTCGACGATACTATAACTTGAATGTGATTAGCTTAGTCGATCAGATTGTCTTCCTACATCCAAAAATCATATTACAAATTTTAAGGTCAACCATGTATCACTGATTGCAGCAGTTGAAACACAGATAGAATAAACTAAATCCCAACTATCAAACACAGATTCGAAATAAAATTGCTTAAACCAATAGCATATCCACTGATTCAAAATATCTCATAAATTAGTAATTGGTTCACTGCTTAAATCAGTATGACACTATTCTCCACCTCCTATACAATCTTCCAACCTATTTAATTAAGAACAT
Organism: Sambucus nigra; assembly: GCA_949130495.1. Lineage (NCBI taxonomy): Eukaryota > Viridiplantae > Streptophyta > Magnoliopsida > Dipsacales > Adoxaceae > Sambucus > Sambucus nigra. The sequence continues at coordinate 530,747,451 of OX422221.1, read as the reverse complement.
AAACCCTTTAACATGTAAGAATGGCATAAAACATAAAAATAATTAAGAGAGAAGAAATAATACTACTTACCTCAACTTCACCAGCGACGATTGCGATGGAGAGGGCTGGTGCAAGGGATAGGGAGACGAGGGTATGAGGGGCTTAGGGCGGTCGGGGGGTAAAGAAGGAGAAGAACATGCTTAGGGCGGGCAGGGCTTAGAAAAGACGATGGAGAGGGGGTTTTCTTTTGGTTTCTTTTTTTATTTGAGTAAAAAACCTCTATGGTATGGCCCCCGAATTATACAACTTTGGCCAATTTAGTCCCTAAACTAATAATTTGACCAATTTAGTTCCTAAACTATACAGATTTAGCCAGTTTAGTCTCTAAGTTAATAATTGGCCAATTTAGTCCCTAAACTATACAAGTTTGGCCAATTTAGTCCTTAAAATTTGCCCAATTTAATTTAAATAGGATAAAAACTGTTTTTATCAAATTTTAAAAAAATAGTTTTTAAATAGGATAAAAAATAGTTTTTTTAATAGAAAAAAAGACAGTTTTCTAAATAGGATAAAAAAACTTTTTTTTAAATAGGATAAAAAATAATTTTTTGCCTATTTAAAAAAAACGGTTTTTAAATTTGAAAAAAAATCTGTTTATTTTAAATAGGATAAAAACTGTTTACTCTAAATTAAATAAAAAACAGTTTTTTTAAACAGTTTGAAAAAATAGTTTTTTTTCCTATTAAAAAAAACGTTTTTAAATTTGGAAAAAAAATCTGTTTATTTTAAATAGGATAAAAAACTATTCACTCAAAATTAATTAAAAAACAGTTTTTTAAACAGTTAAAAAAAACAGTTTTCTTCCTATTTAAAAAAACAGTTTTTAAATTTGAAAAAAAAATCTGTATATTTTAAATAGGATAAAAACCTGTTTACTCTAAATTAAATAAAAAACAGTTTTTTAAATAGTTTAAAAAGACAGTTTTTTTCCTATTTATAAAAAACAGTTTTTAAATTTGAAAACAAAAACTATTTTTTTTCCTATTTAAAAAAAAAAGTTATCTTTTTCAAATTTAAAATTTGTTTTTTAATAGGAAAAAAACTCTTTTTTATCCTATTTAAGAAACTGTTTTTTTATCCTATTTAAAAATTGTTTGAAAAATGTTTTTAAGTGTTTAAAAAAACTATTTTTCCTATTTAAAAAAACCTGTTTTTTATCCAATTAAAAAAACAGTTTTTTATTCCACTTTAAAAACAGTTTTTTAACTTTGAAAAGAAAAAAGCGATTTTAAGCTATTTTAGGGACTAAATTGGCTAAATAATTAGTTTTTGGACAAAATTATTAGTTTAAGGGCTAAATTGGCAATTTAAAAAAAACACTTTTTTTAAAAAAAAAAAGTCATTTTTCCTATTTAAAAAATAGGAAAAAATAGTTTTTAAATTGGAAAAGGAAAACTGTTTTTTTTAAATAGGAAAAAAAAAATAGTTTTTTTTTTCAAATTTGAAATTTGTTTTTTTTAAATAGGAAAAAAATGTTTTTTTTCCTATTTAAAAAAAACTATTTTTTATCCTATATAAAAATTGTTTGAAAATGTTTTTAACTGTTTAAAAAACTGTTTTTATTAAATTTAGAGTTGTGTTCTAAAAGCCCCGCCTAGGGTCTGCCTAGGCTTGAGGCTTGAGAGAAACGCATCACCTACGCCTTATTACGCCTTATTCTTGGTAAAAGGCTTAAGGCACACTTTAAAAAAATAAACAAATGATTAGTTGACAAATATTGGTTATGGAGCATGAATATGAGAAAGATGGCTACCGAACATATGGATATATTTTCAAAATTCAAGGTATATATTATTTTATTATATTACTAGCCTTAGAATAGTTAAAATAATAAAAAAAGGAAAAACGTTTTTTTACGCCTAGGCTCCACCTAGGCGCACCTAGGCTCCTAAGGCTTGAGGCTTGACCTCTACGTCTCGACCACGCCTCGCGCCTTTTAGAACCTTGATTTAGAGTAAACAGTTTTTTATCGTATTAAATTTTTTTTTTCAAATTTAAAAGCTATTTTTTTTAAATAGGCAAAAAATTGTTTTTTATCCTATTTAAAAAAACAGTTTTTTATTCTATTTAGAAAACTGTTTTTTTTTTCTATTTAAAAAAGTTGGTTTTTTATCTTATTTTAAAAACAGTTTTTATCCTATTTAAATTAAATTGGGCGAATTTTAACGATTAAATTGGTCAAACTTGTATAGTTTAGGGACTAAATTGGCCAATTATTAGTTTAGAGATTAAATTGGCCAAATTTGTATAGCTTAGGGGCTAAATTGGTCAAATTATTAGTTTAGGGACTAAATTGGCCAAACTTGTATAGTTCAAGGGCCATAGAGGTCTTTTACTCTTTTTATTTTCTTAAACTTTGCTGATAGAAGAAGCGGGAGACTAAAATTCACTAAGGGGGAATCCAAATTTTTTAGCCGTCTCATAAGGTATACTTTTTGAGACAGCTATTAATTTGCTGTCTCTTTTACTAGTACATTTTAAGACGGGCAATAAAAAGCGTCTAAAAAAGAGTAGTTTTTAAGACTAGTAATTTTTGCCGTCTCAAAAGGTGAGTTTTAGAGACCCAAATTTTTTCCGTCTCAAAAGGCACTGTCTTAAAAAGTACTTTTTTTTGTAGTGAGTATATGGTTAACTTTTATGGGATTTAAATTATTAAGTGAATAGTAATAATTTTATTTACGTCATAACGAGTATTAGTGACGTGGCATTTATTTATCTCAGTCGAGAGTCGGGTATAGACTAAGTTAGGTGTGAGAGAAGGATTTTTATTAATTAATTCGGACATCAATTCTGAGTACACGGTTGAGTCTGGATGGGTCGAGATAGTCGAAAAAGTGTACCCGGGAGTGGTAAATGGGTCACGGGGTATTTTTAGGCATGACCGGGCCCACACAAGGGTAGTTGGGCCATTTTGATTAAGCCCATAAGCCAAAAAATGGGATTTAGTGATTAAAACCTAAGTTTAGGAGTTGTGAATAGCCATAACATAATTGGGAGAAATCTGATAACGTAGAGGAGCAAAAAGGGAAAACTCTTGGGAGCCAAAAGGAAGAACAAGGGATGTGCTCTTCAACAAGCCATCATCTACTCAAAAGAATCAGACTCTTCAAATAATTGAGGTAAGTGGTTAACTTGTTGTGATTATAAGTTTATGATAATCAATTCATATTGTAAGGACATTTTTGTCCATTATCAATTTATTATGTCGCACGCCGTTACACCGTTGAAGAAATTCAAGATTCATACATTCATCAACGGATCCGAATATCAAAAGAAGAAGAGGAATCAAAGTCTGACAGACCGGACCGGTCCGCCTGCAATAAAAGAATCGATCCGGCTAACCGGATCGGTCCGCCTCAGACCCGGACCGATCCGCTTGCTGCAGATCCAGTATACCCCGGACCGCAAGCGAACCGATGAAGCCTGGAATAAAAGAACCGATTCGGTCAACCGGACCGATCCGCCTCAGATCCGAACCGGTCCGCCTGGGATAAATTCGGCCAGATCTGTTCGAGATTTTTTAGGCTCAAAGTTTTCTTATTTAAAGCCAACTTCGGGGAGTTGTTTTCCAAGACTTTTCAAGACGATTTCCAGAGTCCTAAATACTCTAAATCTTCACCTATTGAGCCTAAGACTCTAGGTTTTTGATTCACACAATTCTTCCAATCCTTTGTGAATCTTTTTGGTAACCCGAGAACACAAATTTGAGTTTGTTCAACCCTTGTGGAGAAGCCGTTCTCTTCTTCATTGCTGCCCTCCTGGAAAGGGAAACTTCCAGCCGCCGACACCTGCGGGTATTTCTGTGTCACACTGTTTCTAGCCGTTGCTTTGAAGGTTTACCGAAGACACCGTGCGTTACACTTGTGGGCGATTATCAGGTTGTATGTAAGTCAATGGTCTTGTAAATTCTTTAAAGTTCTAGAAATAAAAGGTTTTGCCCTTCGGGGATTTTTCCTTAACTTTGTGTCGCATGCTTTTATATTTGATGGGTTGATTTAGATGCATGTTTAAGGGTTGATTTTATTTGGTTTAAAAGTAGACGCTATTAAATAAGGGTTCTTGGAAACTTGCGAATTTAATTTAAATCAATTATCACACACCGAACCTATTCGGTTTCTCAAATTGGTATCAGAGCAGGTTACGCTAATTTATCGCGTGATCCTATTTTTCGCAAAATCGTGTGATATTGCTTTTTTTTGAAAAATCAGTTTTGTGAAAAAATCGCAATTTTTCCTATGGAGCACTTATATAATCAGATGTCTATTTTTTACGGGTCTAATTATGCCTACTGGAAAGCTCGTATGAAATCGATTTTAAAATCTATTGACGAGCGTGTTTGGTTGCTTTGCGAAAATGGTTGGACTCCTCCCACGATCACTGTTAATAACATCACCACTTTAAAACCCGTGTCAGCCTGGACTGAAGATGACTATAAATTGTCCAATTTTAATTCCCGTGGTCTGAGTGCTATTTCTGGAGCTGTCTCTCCTGATGAGTTTCGCCGAATTATGATGTGCACCACGTCTAAAGAGGCTTGGGATGTTTTGAAATTGACACATGAGGGTACGAACGCGGTTAAAGAGTCAAAATTACAAAATTTGGCCACCCAATTTGAGACTATCACCATGTCTGAGTCCGAATGCTTTGATGATTTTTATGCACGTTTGTCGGACATTATTAACACTTGTTTTAATTTGGGTGAGGTGATTGATAACACGCGTGTCGTTAAAAAGATTTTGAGATCTCTCCCAAAACGCTTTATTCCTGAAGTCACTGTTTTAAACTCTTTGGGAAATTTGAAATCACTTAAGTTGGAAGAACTTGTAGGAGATCTTCAAACCTATGAGATTGATATGTTTCCCAAAACCATTAAGGCTAAGGATAATGGCATTGCTTTAAAGACTCATTTTAAGAAAAAGAAAGAAAAAGTTTGTGAGTCCGATTCTGAGGGAGATTTTGATTTTAATGATATGGCCTTGTTTGCGAAAAATTTTAAAAAATTTCTCAACATGAACAAAAATAATTCTTCCAATAAAAAGAATTTTTTTGAGAAAAATAAAAAGAAAGAGGAGGCCAAAGATATTGACAAGGAGGATGAGATCAGGTGCTTTGAGTGTGAAGGGAAAGGGCACATAGCTAGAGAGTGTCCTACTAGGATAAGGAGAAAGGGGAAAGAGACTGCTATGCTCGCCACTCTTAGTGATAGTGAGGGTGATGAGGGTGATAAAGGAGATAAGTCTGATAAAGGTTTGGGACATGGGATGGTTGTCGCCTTTTCTAGTCGTGTGAGCACACCCACCTTGTCCCACAATAGTGCACACGAATGTGATAATGATGATTTGAGCGCTTCTAGTGAGGGAGAAAGTGAGAGTGAAAGTGGAGATGAAAGTGAGCTCCAAAAATCTTTTAGAGATTTGTACACCGAGACCTTGAAAATAAAGAAGTATAATAGGGATTTAGGTCTTCGGGTTTTAGATTTGGAGAAAGAGAAGGAGGTTTTGAGAAAGGAGAAGTGTGATTTGACCAGCACGTTGTCTAGTCTGACGACACGTGTATCCCAACTCGAGAGTGATCTCGAACGTGCCAGGGTGGTCAAAGTCAAGTTTGAGAACACACCTAAGAAGGTTGAAAATGTGGTTCTTAAGGGTAAAGGTGAGAAGTTAGGAATAAGTCATGACGGTGCTTCTTCTTCCCAATTAGCACCCGAGCCGGTTCCCACTTTAGTGACAGTTTCACATGTGTCTCACCCTAACCCACCTAGGCGTCCCATTCCTATTAGGAAAGTGCGTCCTAGAGTTTTTCAGAGAGGTGTTCCTAGGCCTATTTATGTCTGTTCCCATTGCAAGAGGAGAGGACACCTTAGGGAATTTTGCTTTAAGTTGGGTTATGTGTCACGTTTTGCTTCTACACGTGTTTCTGGCACACATGCACCCACACATGATACTTTACATGCTCCCGGAGACTACATGAGAGAGTTTGCACATTTAGGTGAGCAAGTTAAGTTCTTAGTCAAAACTTCACAAGAATTGATGGAGGTTTTTCATAAGTTGTCACCACCTTTGGAAAACCCCTCTGCACCTAATGATTGAGGTTTGACTTGTTTACTAGCATAGGGTGATTTTCATGATGTCATTGTTTGCCTATTGCTAGTATGTATCATTTTGTATGTTTTATTTTGAAAATTTTGAAAAATACAAAAAGATTTTATTTTGATAAAATTTTGAGAAAATCCAAAAATATTTTTGTATTTTGTTTGCACCGTTTATGGGTGAACACTTTGGATGACCGAGTCAGAACATCATTCCATTATTTTCATGTGACTATTTGATAGTGTTTTGAGACAATAGGTCAATTCATCCATGTGCTTTATAATGTTTGGAGTCATTAAGATGTAATTAAGTGTTACTTCCTACATGTTTGACCCATGTTTCCTTTATTGCACACCTGCACGGATTTGTTTGATTATTGTGCTTGTCTTATCACATGTTGGTTGAGTGTTTTCACTTCAATCCTGTCCTTAAAACGAACCAAGCGCGATAAATTTTTATAAGGAAATTGTGCATATAAAAACCGTTTGTGAGTTTGTGTGATTTGTTTGATAACGAGGAGGGGCTGCGAAAGGTAATCATCTATCCTTTGTGCAAAAGCCACCGTTAAAAAGGACCTAAAAAATTGAGGAATTTTATTATCCGAGGTCCAAAGAGGTTTAAAAGAGCCCGAAAAAAATTGAAAGGCAATAAAAAAATTCATGCCAATTATGGGCCATTTAGGTTTTTGCACCAATTCTCCAAAGTTTGAGAATTCAGATTACCTCTAAAAGAATATATATATGAGGGGGTTTGGTTGGAGAATTAAAACGGGTTTGCACGTCCTTGAAATGCTTGAAAATGCACTACATAGTTTTGGACTTTATTGGGGTGGAAATCATTTGACTTTGATTTGTTGATTTGCATAAGACGATGTCATCTAAATTCAACAAACTTTTACACCTAAGGATACTTTTGATGTTCATTCTTTAGGAGTACACATATGCATCGTGCACATATGATTGATTGAGTTGATTTACCTATCGAATGTGTTCACACCCATTCATTCCATTTCCATGACTTGGTTGTTTGAGTCTAAATCCATGGTGTGATTTTTGTATCATATTTGTTCATATTGGTATCCTATCTTTGTATGAAAAATTTGAAAAATAAAAAATAGTTTGTGAAGATTTTTTGAGCATCTCCTTGCAAGAGCACGTTTGCAATTTGATTGATGCCTTGATTTTGTGTACCGTGACACCCCGATTTTGCTTGTTTGATTCATTCTTCTTATTTGTCTATTTGGGGACATCATAAAAAGGGGGAGAAAGAATTATCTTATTATGGGGGAGTTTTGAGAGTTTGAGTTTGCTCATAAATTGGTATATATGTTTATCTCATTTCAAACTCGATATGTCACTTGGTATTTTGCTTTGTCTCATGTGTGTAGGTACTACATGGATTATCATTGGATTGCACACCATGATGAGAAAAGTGTTGAGATTCCTGAAGAATTGAAGAGCAAACGCTGTAGTCTTATTCAATTGTATCTTTCCAGTTTTGGGTTCATGGAAGGGTAGATTTGTATAGGCATTTTTAGTTTTTTGCTAATTCGGATGTTTGTTTTTATGTATGTACCGGCATAAACATAGGGGGAGATTTGTAAGGACATTTTTGTCCATTATCAATTTATTATGTCACACGCCGTTACACCGTTGAAGAAATTCAAGATTCATACATTCATCAACGGATCCGAATATCAAAAGAAGAAGAGGAATCAAAGTCTGACAGACCGGACCGGTCCGCCTGCAATAAAAGAATCGATCCGGCTAACCGGATCGGTCCGCCTCAGACCCGGACCGATCCGCTTGCTGCAGATCCAGTATACCCCGGACCGCAAGCGAACCGATGAAGCCTGGAATAAAATAACCGATCCGATCAACCGGACCGATCCGCCTCAGATCCGGACCGGTCCGCCTGGGATAAATTCGGCTAGATCTGTTCGAGATTTTTTAGGCTCAAAGTTTTCTTATTTAAAGCCAACTTCGGGGAGTTGTTTTCCAAGACTTTTCAAGACGATTTTCAGAGTCCTAAATACTCTAAGTCTTCACCTATTGAGCCCAAGACTCTAGGTTTTTGATTCACACAATTCTTCCAATCCTTTGTGAATCTTTTTGGTAACCCAAGAACACAACTTTGAGTTTGTTCAACCCTTGTGGAGAAGTCGTTCTCTTCTTCATTGCTGCCCTCCTGGAAAGGGAAACTTCCAGCCGCCGACATAGGAACTGACACCTGCGGGTATTTCTGTGTCACACTGTTTCTAGCCGTTGCTTTGAAGGTTTACCGAAGACACCGTGCGTTACACTTGTGGGCGATTATCAGGTTGTATGTAAGTCAATGGTATTGTAAATTCTTTAAAGTTCTAGAAATAAAAGGTTTTGCCCTTCGGGGATTTTTCCTTAACTTTGTGTCGCATGCTTTATATTTGATGGGTTGATTTAGATGCATGTTTAAGGGTTGATTTTATTTGGTTTAAAAGTAGACGCTAATTAAATAAGGGTTCTTGGAAACTTGCGAATTTAATTTAAATCAATTATCACACACCGAACCTATTCGGTTTCTCACATATTATGGTGGGTGTAAACCCAAATCCGTTTTTGGGTGGGTTGTGGCATTTAATTGAGTTTCTAAGAAATTGAACATATTCTGTGATTAATGATTTAATTGATGTTATAGAAGTATTCAATGTTGTTGGAATTAGAACTATAGCAGAACCCGGTAGTAAAGATGAATGAATTCGGATTTTGGGATTGATTTTGGGTTTACGGATATGATGAGAATGTAGAAAACCCATTTATGGATTGTAAGTAAATTCTTAAAATCGATGATGCTAATTTGGTTAGGAGATGATTATAACCTATTCTAATTGAGAAGATATAATTATAATGTCTTTTTGAGGTGGTAAATTGAGAATTTAAAACCTAAATATTTCGTTAATGGCTGAAACAGAGGATCGGAGAATATGAGTTGTTCGATCGATCGAGCGAGCCTTAGAGTCGATCGATAGACTGCTCAGGGATTTAGACAATTACCCTAGTTTTTAATATATAAGCCTTAATTATTTGGGGGACCTATATGGGATTTAGTTATATAAATTAAAGTAATTCTTAGTACCTAGGACTTGTTGAAAATGGTATTAAGGATGTTAAACGGACATAAGGGTGTGAAATCTTATGGGAGGAATTTTGGGAAATAAATTCATAAGTATTAAATTACGGGCAAGTGAGCGAGTCCGGGTATATTGGTTGAGTGAAGCCAATGTATTTAATTAACCATTGAGAGGAATAGATTAATTTAGAGTCAGACCATAGACTCGGGAAGGTAATAAATTAATTAATGAGTAAACTAATTAATTTAGAGTCGGACCATAGACTCGGGAAGGTAATACTTAATTAATGTGTAAATTAATTAAATTAGAGTCGGACCATAGACTCGGAAAAAGTATTATATTAATTAATGTGTAAATTAATTAAATTAGAGTCGGACCATAGACTCGGGAATATTTTAGGTTGGTGCTACGAATCTTGTACATGGTAAAGCCGGGAACTAATTATTAGATATATATATGGCGTGGTGATAATATATATATATATATATATATATATATATATATATATATATATATATTGTGTGTGTGTGCGCTATTAAATATTAGTGACTAGATATTTATTTAATTTATATGCTCTAGTGCTATCAATGGAGGTTGCGCGATATGGGTGAATCTCCTAGCTTGAGGAGCAGGGAAAGTATATCCCCAGGTCATAGCGTCCATTATATGGGTGAGGGGCTTATCTCACTTTCAGGAAGGAAATATGACCGCCTCCACAACGTTTACATTTTTGGCCAAGTTGGTGAGCGATTCCGACTTTGGGTAACTAGGTTAAGTGAGCACACCTGGTATGATAGCACTTTAGAGAATACATCCGGAGAGGTATTACTCGAGAGGATGGGTTATATATATCTTCAACATATGTGTGAATCTTGTAATATGTTTCTACGTATATAATGGGATAAATAATTATATACGGGAAATTAAATACATGAAGTGAATTATATTAATGATATATGGGTTATATATATATATATTCAACATATATGTGAATGTTGTAATATGGTTTTACTTATATAATGTGATAAATAATTTGTGACACCCCGCCTAATTAAATACCGGGCGATCACTCCTTTATTAAATTAAATCAAGGTAAACAGTTGGTTCATTCTCAGCATCAGTGTCGATAAAAATAAATTTTCCAATTTAACACCCTAAATAATTAAGCTAAGTGTCAAAACCATTTTCATACAAAACTTTCCAAATTTTATTTAAAGAAAAGCATTTATTTTATTAACAACATTCAATAAGTAAGAATCACACCATATTAAATTCTGCAACATAAACCAATTAATAATATAATACATTCGTCAATCGAATGTCAACATACGAAATCTAAAATCATACATCCAAACTGAATAAATCCCATAGTAACAATACTGGAAATAACTGAAATACAAATGTCCAATAACAACGGAATAATGGAAAGAGCTACACATGCTCAACTAGTGAAAGTACTAAGAGTGGATCCGAATGAACGAAGTCGTCTAATCAAGAGACCTGCAACTCCCACCTAAGCTGCAGCGCGTTCCTTCCAAGAGATCCTAAGCAAGACGCCCCTGTGGCTGGGCACCTGTAATACATACATATATATACAAGAGAGAGGGAGAGAGAGAAAAACGGGTCAGAGCCCGAAAGTGTGTTTGATTTAAAATACATTTAACAAGTATTTAAATTGATACAGGCCAATGCAACAACATATTAGTGCGTCACTCTCTTGAGAAATGCTCACCTCTCTTCTAATGTGCACACCTATCGCACTAACCTTCCCAACGGTTTATCTTATCATTTTATCATACTAACCTTCCCAATAATTTAGCGTATCTTAACTTACTCATAAGATTTCAAAACCGAACAATATTATTGTTTAAAAAGAATGCTTCCAATTAGCAGCACAACTCTCGTTTTAGATTTTATTAATTTATAAAGTTTCTCAGTGTCATATTATACTTTCACAAAACAAGTATCTACTATATGAGTCATCAACCATGTCCTACTTATCAAATCACAGTAGGCAGTTTCAAATTTCCAAATCTCATATATATATTAACTACTCGTATAATATATATAAAATAACAGCACCCCATATAAAACTATGGTGCGTGCATACTTCTACTATCCAAACCCCATACCACTCATATCAAGGGGAATACAAATTCGGAATCACTCTCGAACTGTATTAACACATACACAAACAATATCGAGGCGAAGCATAGATTCCAAGTCTCTAAGAGGATGGCACATACTCGCGTCTCTTAGGACCGTCTGAACTATCAATTCGATAGCCTGTACCAAGGATATCTATCTTCTAGGGTACAAGTCAATATCCCCCATAAAGGTCCCATCGAGATAAGACTGTCCCAGCGCGGTAACCTCAAGGATAGGAAGTAGCGCGCTATGTTTTTCACATGTATATAATATATGTACACACAATCATATAAATATACCACTTTATCATATTAATATAGGTTCTTCTCGTCACCCATAATTACAACATTTATCCTAAATTTCACATTATTAGTATTACGTATAAGGTTTCATCTCTAACCTTAACTCGAAGGGTTTTCTCACTTATTACGTGACACTCGTGGACTCTATCCTTCCAAGTAGAAAATTCAGTAGGTATACCTCTATTTACTATCGTAGCTATTCGCCGCAATCTCTCACTTGAAATACGTAGTTTCATCGTTCATTATAAAATTATCCCAAAAACAGGAATCTCGTCTTATAATAAAGTTCCAAACACTTATTCATATGTCCTACTGGTCTTTCCTATCTCCCAAAACATTTCATTAAGAATACCCAAGAATTATTTCACGATAAATTTAATTTAACTAATTAAACAAGGGAAATAGGAGTCTGCCAGGAGGGGTCGATTGATCGAGGTCTGGGGCTCGATCGATCGAAGCTCTAGGCTCGATCGATCGATCAAGCAGGTATTTCGATTTCTGCAGAATTGCAGTTACGGGTTCTACCATTTTTCTTCATCCAAATCCATATTTTTCCAAACCCAAACGTCCCAAAATGCTATTACTAACATTATATCAATATATCAGATGTTTCCAACGTAAGGCATGGGTATTTCTATCATTTAATCAAGGATTAATAGCCCCAAAAGTTAATTAATTAACAAGAACACTAAAATTCTCTTAAACAGGTTTCTAACCAATTTTCTTCAGAAATACCTTCTTATGATTATCAAATTTTCGTGGATACATTCCTCTACATGGCAAGGTTTCCAGAATTTTCATATAAATCAATACTACATGGATTCTCCTATCACAAATTGGGTTTTCTTCCATATTTTTCATTTCAAATCATTCCAAAACTAATATGAAGATTGCACCAACGAAAATACGCAAGAAAATACTTGCCTGGGATTTTCAGAAGTCTGGTTTGTAGATGAATCCGGTGTGGTTGCGTTCCCCGCCTCGCGATCTACGCGTTGGTGGTGACGGCGGTGCAAACGGGTGACTTTTTGGCCTTGAATTGCCTTGAGAGCTTTCTCCTCTCTTCTCCAATGGCCGTACTAGGGTTCTGAATATTCTAACCCTAAATGGTTAACCTAAATGGCTGATATAGGTTGCTGATTTTCGTGGGTTTAATTACCCAAATATGTAAAATGACTAAAATGCCCTCTCGGGGTACTAATTAGGCCTAAAAACGCCTCGAGACCCAAACTAAACCCCGGGTACACTTTTCTGACTATCTCGACCCTTCCAGACGCGTTGGCGCGCTCAAAACGACCATACGGTCAACTTATAAAATATTCACTTTTTATTTATCAAAATTTAGTTCCGACGCGACACGAGCACATCCCGACTTAAATTTCCGAAATTGTCATTTAATTTACTCATGACATTCAATATAACCAATATCATATATATTACTTTGCTCATTAGTAATATTCAACAAATTTCCCATAATTACTAACTCTCGTCACGTTAATAATTATAACATAATTAATTTTCGGATTTTTATTAAATAAATCATTCACGTTAAATTTAATAAATTCCCAAATTTAATATAGCATAAAAATACGGGGCATTACATACTTCCCCCCTAATAACGGAATTTCGTCCCGAAATTCGGAAAATAAGGCATACCTGGTAAAAACAAATCTGGATATCTCTCGCGCATATCTGCCTCGCACTCCCAAGTGGATTCCTCCACATTATGATGCTCCCACTGGACCCGCACAAGTGGAACTATTTTCGACCTCAATCTCCTCTCACTATATTCTAGGATAGCCACTGCTCTCTCCTCGTAAGAGCTATCAGGCTGTAAGTCGATCTCATCTATCGGAATGTGAGTATGGGCCATATCATCCCGAAGATATCGTCTCAACGACGAGATGTGGAATACATTGTGGATGCGATGTAAATGTTCTGGCAGTCCCAACCTGTTGTGACACCCCGACTAATTAAATACCGGGTAGCTACTCCTTTATTAAATTAATTCAAAATGCCAAGTTGGTTCAGTTAATAGCATCACTGTCGAAAACATTTTAATAATTACTAACCACCTAGTATTTAAAAAGTAAGTGCCAAATTTTAAGTTAAGTCTGATTAACAAGCAGTAAAAGAATAATGAAAGAATAACAACCATTCACCATAATGAAGTAATGAATAACCAACAAAGTAAATATAAATCCGGAGGAAAACTCCTCACAACAATCCCACAACTGAAAAATAATACGACAAGTCTGAATCCTGAATAATTACATGCCCGAAGTCTGAATAACTGAAATAAATAAAATGTCTCTAAAAGAAATGGGCGACATGCCCTACAACTGATAACTGATGAATATCGAGTCAAAATAGATGAAGCGTCTACAAGCAAAGTCCTGTAACTTCCACAAACAGCTACAGCTCGTCACCTGAATGAGAATACTAAGCATGGTGTCCTTGTGGCTGGGCACCTAAAATGGTTTTTACAAAAATAGATTTGAAAGCAAATGGGTCAGAGCCCGAAAGTGGAAATCATTTTGAAAACAGCAAGTGTTTTAATAGCATTAAAACATTAAATGCAAAATACATGTTAGGACGTGCACTCACATGAAATTCTCACCTCTCGACTACATGTGCACTCCTAACGTACCGTACCCATCTAAATAACATACATATCTAACCAAACCGTAATAAGTTCTACCCCTTACTACTCGATTCCCATATTACATTCTAGCGTTATCAAATAAATAGAGGGCTTTACTTAAACTCAGATTCTCAATTAGTAATACCATTCACTATCAGTTAACCCGTTATGTTTTCTCAAAACATTACCATAATATTATTCACAATACCAATCATGAAAGTTCCCATTAATTAAGTGTATATTATTCACGTCATAAATATACAATACAAGCACCCCGAGACTAAGCTGCGGTGCACACATACTCTGCCATCCATCCCGGTACATCACGTACATAAGGATCACGCATTCCAAATCTCTCAGGAATCGTTCTCAGATAACAACATCACAAATAATGGAGGCGAACACAGTCACATCACATGGGTCACGCACATACCTGCGCTCCCACGATCATCAGACTTATTAACATCCCAATAAGTCCTTCTCTGACCTATGTTCATCGAGGTAACCAGTCTAAATCCGGGCAACACAAGGATTAGAGGGCCCTAAGCGAACGCAAACCTCCCGTGATAGCAAGTATGGTAGGTATGTCATACACATAAAATCAATACATATACTAAGTATGCACACGTCTTAGTAATCACCATAATCTGTTGGTGGTACCCTTCTCATTCTTGTACCGACATATAATACTACAAAATTTATATGTTCCCGATTAATATAATAAATTAGGCCGCCAATAGTTCTCGCACCGTAATAGACACTCACGTCCTACTCCATAATTTCCCTTAGGTTCAACTACACTTCTAGGTTTTGCTCCTCAATATAACCCAAATATCCCAAATATATCCATTAATCCACAAGGAAGTGTTATCTCTACGTATAAACAAGGTTATAGGATACTCGGGATCAAAACAGGCTAAAAAGCCTAAACTGTCAACTCGTTAGAAGTCTCGTTCGAACGAACTGGGCCTTCTAACGAGATCTCGTTCGAACGAAAGTCATCGAACGAACATCTCTTTCGTTAGAAGCCAAACTGTCAACTCGTTAGAAGCTCGTTCGAAAAATCAAGTCATTCAAAGACATAACTAAAATCCACCATTTTTCCACCATTTTTCCCAAATCTAAAAAACATGAACCCTAGAAAAATCAAGTCATTCAAAGACATAACTAAAATCCGTTTTTATGATGTAAAAGATGTATTTTCATACGACTAATCATCCTATCAATGTTCTACATGCAATTTCTTCAATAGATTCTTAAATCTCTACATCCAATTAAATGGGTTTTCATCGCCGAAGTATCCTGAATCACTTCCGGCCGAAGTAGTTTGTTGTCCCCCACCTCCAACCAACATGCTGGGGAACGACAAGGTCTACCGTACAACGCCTCAAATGGAGCCATGCCAATAGTGAACTGGTAGGAGTTGTTGTAAGCAAACTCCACCAGTGGAAGACACTGCTCCCATCCACCCCCAAAATCAATGATACTCATACGTAGCATGTCCTCTAAAATCTGGTTTGTACGCTCAGTTTGCCCATCGGTCTGCGGGTGATACGCCGTACTCAACCGCAGTTCAGTGCCCATGGCCTCCTGAAAACTCTCCCAAAACCGTGAAACAAATATCTTGTCTCGGTCAGACACGATATTTAGGGGCACATCGTGAAGTCTCACTATCTCTGAAATAAAGAGCTGGGCATATTGTCCCGTAGTGTAGTCTGTCCTTACGGGTAGAAAATGAGCGACTTTGGTCAACCTGTCCACAATTACCCAAATGGAGTCGTGACCTCTCTGTGACGTAGGCAACCCCGTGATAAAGTCCATGGATATGCTCTCCCACATCCACATCGGGACCTCCAACGGCTGTAGCAGTCCTGCCGGTCTCTGATGATCCACTTTTACTAGCTGACAAGTGGCGCATTTAGAAACAAACTCGGCAATATCTCTCTTCATCCCGCTCCACCAATACTGACGTCTCATGTCTTGGTACATTTTGTCCCCACCGGGATGTACCGCGAACCGTGAGTCGTGCGACTCTGCCATTACCTCGTGCCGCAATTCCTCCCCTTCCGGAACTACCAATCTCCCATTGAAGCGCAATCCCCCGTCTGAGCTAACGGTATAGGACTCGGCTCCCTCTGCTAATAATCGAACAATCTGCTCTTGACAGAACGAGTCATTTGCCTGTGCCCTTACTACCTTCGTGACAATCTGCGGTGTAACGGTCATCACAGACATGAAGGATCGGGCCACTGCATCCTGGTGTCCCGACTCCTTCCATTTGGCCTTTCACACCCCTGCCACTTCCTCTACTGGACTACGGCTCAACGCGTCTGCTACCACGTTAGCCTTTCCCGGGTGATACTGGATATCAAACTGATAGTCCTTTACAAACTCAAGCCACCTACGCTGTCGCATATTCAACTCCTTCTGCGTGAATAGGTACTGTAGGGACTTGTGGTCCGTGAACAATCGAAACTTCTCCCCCAAAAGGTAGTGTCTCTAAATACGAAGGGCAAATACAACTGCCGCCAACTCCAAGTCATGAGTGGGGTAATTCTTCTCGTGAGGCTTTAGCTTACGGGAAGCATAAGCTATTGCCTAACTCTCCTGCTGCAAGACACCTCTAAGTCCTTGTAAGAACGCGTCGGTGTAGACTAGATATTCAACTCCCGGTCTTGGCAATGCTAACACAGGTGCTGAGGTCAACTTATTCTTAAACTCATCGAATGCCAACTGACAGGCATCACTCCAGATGAATGGCACACCCTTATGAGTCAGATGTGTCAAAGGACCCGCTATCTTCGAAAATCCCCGAATGAACCTCCTGTAGTATCCTGCTAGACCCAAGAAACTATGGATCTCTGTCGGAATCGTGGGATGTCCCCACTCCCTCACCGCGGATACCTTCCCCGGGTCAACAGATATCCCCCGGTCGAAAATAATGTGTCCCAAAAACTGGACCTCCTTCAGCCAAAACCCGCACTTCTCATACTTTGCATACAACTCGTTCTGACGTAGCGTCTGCAAAACTTGCCTCAAATGTTCGGCGTGCTCCTCCTCTGTCTGGGAGTAAACCAGAATATCATCAATGAAGACGATGACAAACTGATCCAGGAAATCTCTGAACACCCTATTCATCAAGTCCATAAACACGGCTGGGGCATTGGTCAAACCAAAAGGCATAACCCGAAACTCGTAAGAACCATATCTCGATAAGAACGCAGTCTTCGAGACGTCCTCTTCCCTGATACGCAACTGATGGTATCCCGATCTCAAATCAATCTTCGAGAAGAAAGAAGCTCATCTCAACTGGTCGAATAAGTCATCGATTCGAGGCAACGGATACTTATTCCGTATCGTGACTTTGTTCAACTCCCGGTAGTCCACACACAATCTCAGTGAACCATCTCTCTTCTTCACGAACAACACAGGGGCACCCCACGGTGAAGTACTCCTCCGAATAAACCCCTGACCCAACAACTGCTCAATCTGATCCCGTAACTCCCTCATCTCAGCTGGAGCCATACGGTACGGTGCGCGTGCTATAGGTCTCGTATCTGGTAATAAGTCTATAACAAAGTCTATCTCTCGACTGGGGGGTAGGACTAGTATCTCCTGAAACACATCGGAATACTCCCTGACAACTGGGATCAAATCTAAAGGAATCACAACCTCCTTAGAGGTATCCTCCTCTAGGTAATACAAATGAGCGGTCGAGCCTCCCTCTGGGCGAGGCATCGCCACTACAAACATCTCTTGCCCCGGAATGGCAAAAATAATGCTCCCACCGAAGCAATCAATCATGGCTCTATAATCTGCGAGCCAATCCATACCGATAGTCACGTCGTGAACATGCATCTCTAATACCAACATATCTGCAGGTAATACCAGACTACCAATATCTACCCCCACTCCCCTGCATATAAAGAAAATAAGTGACCCACTCCCCAATGGTGAGTCTACACACGTCACTGTGCTCTCTGCTGTGGATAACAACCCTAAGGCTTTCGCAAAATGTGTAGCTATAAAGCAGTGTGTTGCCCCCGTGTCAAACAAAACCCGACCCATAATACCATGGATAGGAAACATACCCTCAATCGAGGGTGGTGCCTGCGGAGCTGCTGCCTGGTGGACGTTATAGACACGTCCATACTGTAACTGTCCCTGCTGCACAGGAACTGCTGGAATGGATGGAAGAGCTGGCACCTGGGCTGGAGCTGGGAGGGCTGGTGGAAAAAGTGGCCTCTGTGGCTCATGTCGAGCACCCTGCTTCTGCGGGGCCCTGCCCCTATCAGGACAGTCCTGGCGTTTATGGCCAGTCTTACCACAAACGAAACACTTCTTCGGGAAGTTCCCCCCTCTCTGTCCCTGCTGCCCCCGGCCCTGGTGGCCGTTACCGTTCCTCCACTGGCCCTGCTGAAACTGATGTTGACCATTCTGACCCTGCTGGTTCTGATGGCCGTTCGGACCCTGATGGCCCTGTCGAAAACCTCCCTGTCCGTGCCTAAAATTTCCTGACCTGAACCTCTTGTGATCTCCCTGCTGGGTACCCTGATCACCCTGTCTCTGCCCCTGAACAGAATGTGCCCCACTGGCACCATTTCCCCCAGTCCTACCCTAATGGCTGGACTCTCCTGACCTCTTGCCTTCAGTCATGTGAAAGCGGTGATCCTGGCAATGGAGCAATGCAGCGTTAACCACATCAAAATAAGTGGCTAACGAGAGGTTCCCTAATAAGTGCTGACGAATCCTCCATGTCAACCCGTCCGTAAATTTCTGTATCTTCTTCTCCTCTGTCGGTATCTCATCCGGAACAATGTTCAGAAGATCAGTGAATTCGGCCTCATACTCGGCCACAGTCTTACCCTCCTGCTTGAGGCTCATCAACTTCCTCCTCATCTCCGTGTGAACAACTGACGGAAAGTATTTGCGGTCGAACCGCACCCAAAACTCCTGAATAGTGAGAGTATCTCTCTCCTCCACGGTGGTAATAGACTCCCACCACTGCAGTGCAGACCCCACTAGCTTAAAGGTAGATAGTATCTGCTTCTGGACATCGGTGCACTCATACATCCTCAAGTGCCGCTGTATATCCTTCCTCCACTGACTCGAAACTACCACATCGGAGCTACCTGCGAACTCCGGAGGGTGTGCTTTCTGAAAAGCATCACGTACACGTTCCCAAGCAGACGGGAATGCCTGAACTGGCGCGGCTATTGGCGCCTGAGGTGGTGCCTGCTGAACTACTGCTAGTGCGGCATTTACCGCCTGAGCCACAATGGCTGCAACCTCGGCGGCATTCATCGTGCCCTAAGCTGGTGCGGGCTGTGGTTCTGGCGTTGCATCCCTGGGAACCCTTTGTGCACGTCGTGGAGGCATCTGGAATAAGAATGAAGTTTATAAGTTCGCAGTTATAAACTTAAAATAGCTGAAGAACGTAGCATATACAAAAGAATACAACAGTCCTAAAATATAGGGCTCTACATCAAAGAAAGCTCAGCGGAAAACATAATAAGCCGTACAGATCCTAAAGGACACTAGAACCTGATGCTCTGATACCACCTGTGACACCCCGACTAATTAAATACCGGGTAGCTACTCCTTTATTAAATTAATTCAAAATGCCAAGTTGGTTCAGTTAATAGCATCACTGTCGAAAACATTTTAATAATTACTAACCACCTAGTATTTAAAAAGTAAGTGCCAAATTTTAAGTTAAGTCTGATTAACAAGCAGTAAAAGAATAATGAAAGAATAACAACCATTAACCATAATGAAGTAATGAATAACCAACAAAGTAAATATAAATCCGGAGGAAAACTCCTCACAACAATCCCACAATTGAAAAATAATACGACAAGTCTGAATCCTGAATAATTACATTCCCGAAGTCTGAATAACTGAAATAAATAAAATGTCTCTAAAAGAAATGGGCGACATGCCCTACAACTGATAACTGATGAATATCGAGTCAAAATAGATGAAGCGTCTACAAGCAAAGTCCTGTAACTTCCACAAACAGCTACAGCTCGTCACCTGAATGAGAATCCTAAGCATGGTGCCCTTGTGGCTGGGCACCTAAAATGGTTTTTACAAAAATAGATTTGAAAGCAAATGGGTCAGAGCCCGAAAGTGGAAATCATTTTGAAAACAGCAAGTGTTTTAATAGCATTAAAACATTAAATGCAAAATACATGTTAGGACGTGCACTCACATGAACTTCTCACCTCTCGACTACATGTGCACTCCTAACGTACCTTACCCATCTAAATAACATACATATCTAACCAAACCGTAATAAGTTCTACCCCTTACTACTCGATTCCCATATTACATTCTAGCGTTATCAAATAAATAGAGGGCTTTACTTAAACTCAGATTCTCAATTAGTAATACCATTCACTATCAGTTAACCCGTTATGTTTTCTCAAAACATTACCATAATATTATTCACAATACCAATCATGAAAGTTCCCATTAATTAAGTGTATATTATTCACGTCACAAATATACAATACAAGCACCCCGAGACTAAGCTGCGGTGCACACATACTCTGCCATCCATCCCGGTACATCACGTACATAAGGATCACGCATTTCGAATCTCTCAGGAATCGTTCTCAGATAACAACATCACAAATAATGGAGGCGAACACAGTCACATCACATGGGTCACGCACATACCTGCGCTCCCACGATCAACAGACTTATTAACATCCCAATAAGTCCTTCTCTGACCTATGTTCATCGAGGTAACCAGTCTAAATCCGGGCAACACAAGGATTAGAGGGCCCTAAGCGAACGCAAACCTCCCGTGATAGCAAGTATGGTAGGTATGTCATACACATAAAATCAATACATATACTAAGTATGGACACGTCTTAGTAATCACCATAATCTGTTGGTGGTACCCTTCTCATTCTTGTACCGACATATAATACTACAAAATTTATATGTTCCCGGTTAATATAATAAATTAGGCCGCCAATAGTTCTCGCACCGTAATAGACACTCACGTCCTACTCCATAATTTCCCTTAGGTTCAACTACACTTCTAGGTTTTGCTCCTCAATATAACCCAAATATCCCAAATATATCCATTAATCCACAAGGAAGTGTTATCTCTACGTATAAACAAGGTTATAGGATACTCGGGATCAAAACAGGCTAAAAAGCCTAAACTGTCAACTCGTTAGAAGTCTCGTTCGAACGAACTGGGCCTTCTAACGAGATCTCGTTCGAACGAAAGTCATCGAACGGACATCTCTTTCGTTAGAAGCCAAACTGTCAACTCGTTAGAAGCTCGTTCGAACGAGCTCGTTCGAACGACCTGGGCAGGTCTTCTAACGAGTGGCCAGTTTCGAGCCCAGAAATTTCTTATTTCGTTTTTCCATCTTTTCTTCACCTCTAATCTCACCTAAGTGTCATTCCAACAATGTTTCAAGGTATCTAATCCTTCCTAAACATGTTTTAACCGTATTACAACATTTATATGGGTTCAAATCACCCTAAACTACATCAAATTATCAAATCTCCACCATTTTTCCCAAATCTAAAAAACATGAACCCTAGAAAAATCAAGTCATTCAAAGACATAACTAAAATCCGTTTTTATGATGTAAAAGATGTATTTTCATACGACTAATCATCCTATCAATGTTCTACATGCAATTTCTTCAATAGATTCTTAAATCTCTACATCCAATTAAATGGGTTTTCATCATACTCCAAGAACAATACAATTTATTTGAATTTCCTACGCATGGAAGAAGCATTCTCTGCAAAATAATGAAATTAAACCACTTGCCTTATAAGTATCTCTGATTTGATGACGAATTTGATGAATGGTTCTCTCTCTCTCTGCAGAATCCTTCTATCTCTCCCTCTACAAGCTTTCTTCTCTAATGGTAGCAATGGAGGCTAAGGTTTGTCTTAGGCACTTTTGGGGCTAATTATAATAACCCTTGTAGCCCTCTAATCAGTTAATGGTTGGTAATGGGTTAGTGGGTCTTTTAATTTTCCATTTAAAACTCCTAAAATTCGTTAATCAAAAATCCCAAAATTCTAAAATTACCAAACTGCCCTTTTTGGTTGCCGGTATGGCCTAAAAATACCCCGGAACCCAAACCAAACCCCCGGCTAGTGTTTTCTGACTATTTCGACCCTTCCGGACGCGTTGGCGCACTCAAAACGACCATACGGTTAATAGAACTAGAATTCACTTTTTAATTAAAATAAATATTTCCCTGACGTGACTGTCACACGCGTCTCAACAAAATTTCCAAATTGCCGTATTTTGATCTCACGACAAATTTCATAATTCAATATTCATATATAATCATATATGCACATATAATCAAATACCAACTCGCATCTCGCTAGTATTTTTAATCCGGATTAATTTCCAATTAATACGCATTTAATTCAATTAATCCCATAAATAAATATCACAAAAAATACGGGGTATTACACCTGTATGCAACCGGCCCAATCCTCTCGGTGATGGGAAATGGTCCCACATACCTCGGAGCCAATTTCCCCTTCTTTCCGAACCTCATCCCTCCCTTCATAGGAGATACACGCAATAACACTTGGTCCCCCACACTAAACTCCCGGAAGAACCGTTTCGCATCGGCGTAGCTCTTTTGCCTGTCCTGGGCTACCCGAATGCGACTCCTAATCATCTCAATTCTCGCGGAGGTCTCCTAAATCACCTCTGGTCCTAGCAACTTGTTATTTCCCACTTCGAGCCAACAAGTTGGATAACGACAAGGCCTGCCATACAAAGCCCCAAATGGAGCCATGCCAATCGTGAACTGATACGAGTTATTATAAGCAAACTCTACCAGTGGAAGGTGTGGCTCCCAACCTCCTCCAAAATCGAGAACACACATGCGTAGCATATCCTCTAACATTTTATTAGTACGCTCTGTCTGTCCATCTGTCTGTGGGTGGTAAGCTGAACTCAACCTCAACTCAGTACCCATAGCCTCCTGAAAGCTTTCCTAAAAACGTGACACGAAAATCTTGTCCCTATCTGACACAATATTCAGGGGCACCCCGTGTAATCTGACAATCTCAGCGATGAACAACTGAGCATACTGGCCCGTGGTATAATCTGTCCGCACCGGTAGAAAATGAGCCACCTTGGTCAAACGGTCTATAATCACCCAGATAGAATCGTGGCCCCGCTGTGATGTAGGTAACCCTGTAATAAAATCCATGAAAATACTCTCCCACTTCCACGCGGGTACTTCCAATGGCTGAAGCAATCCTGACGGTTTCTGGTGGTCCACCTTTACCAGTTGGCAGGTAGAACACTTGGACACGAACTCGGCGATGTCCTTCTTCATCCCACTCCACCAGTATTGTCCCCTCATATCCTGGTACATCTTATCGCCTCTCGGATGTACTGAAAATCGGGACCCATGAGAATGAGTCATCACTGCATGAACCACCAATCTCCCATTAAACCGTAAACCTCCATCAGAACTAACAGAATAGGACTCAGCACCCTCGGCTAGAAGTCGCACAATCTGCTCCTGGAAAAACGGGTCTGTGGTTTGTGCCTGTATCACCCTCGTAACAATCTCGGGTGTGACTGACATAACGGATATGAAAGAACGGGCTACTGCGTCCTGGTGACCCAACTCCTTCCACTTTGCTTTCCAGACGTCCGCTACATCGTCTACTGGTCTACGGCTTAACGCATCAGCAACTACGTTGGCCTTCCCCGGATGGTACTGTATATCGAACTGGTAGTCCTTCATAAACTCTAGCCATCTGCGCTGACGCATATTCAGCTCTCGCTGAGTGAATATGTACTGCAATGACTTGTGGTCTGTGAACAAACGGAATTTCTCCCCCAATAAATAGTGCCTCCATATCCTCAATGCAAAGACGACCGCTGCTAACTGATAAGCACCCAAAACTGTACAATTTATACCCCAAATAGACGTATTTTAGTTGCTATTTCTCGACAATATGGGTCTTATGCGCTTAATTGTTCAATATGCAGGCTTAATGCACGTTGCGGTGTTCAAACGCGTATTTCAAGGCAATTGTGCATTTAATGGAGCTAAATACCCTTATCTCGTACCCTAACCCGAGCCTAAACTTGTCCCTAAATCGTCACCCAAGACCCGTGTGTGTTGGTTTGTTCCCTTTTTATTTTATTTTAATTTTTTAGATTTTTAGTTTGAGTCATTTTAATTTTAGGATTATTTTAGCATTTTTTAGGTTTTATTTCCTATTTTTATATTTTATATTTTATTTCTATTTCTATTAATATAATTTTATTTTATTTTACTAAGTTTTTAGTTTTAGTTTTTATTTTATTTTATTTTATTAGGATTAGTTTTTAGGAATTTAGTTTTATTAGATTTTATTTTTTAGGACTTTAGTTTTAAGTTTAATAGATTTACATTTTTTCTTTTCATTTCTTTTTAGTTTTAAGTTTTTATTTTGAGTCTTTATTTTATTGGAATTTAATTTTTAGATTTTTAGTTTTTATAAGTTTTATTTGATTACTTAGATTTTATTTTTTTTTAGTTTTATTTTATTAGGGTCCAAACTAATACACACACACACACTTAATACCCATTAAACTACCCTCACCCTCACCCCTACTTCCTACACCCTCACCACACTCTAACCCCCCTCTCTCCTTCTTCAACCTCTCACCTTCTCTCTCCTCTCTCCAAAACAGAAAACACCCCCTCACCCTCTCTCTCTCCTAACACCATTTCCATTAAACCATAAAACTAAAACCCATTTCTCTCTCTCTGCAAACTCCAACCCGCTGGATTTCCACCGGCGATCTTCCACCATACCACCAGTGCCCCCTGTCCCGAGCTCCATCCCGCCGCTACCTCCACCCAAGCCAACGCCTGAAAACCGGCGACACCCCTCGAACCCCATCGCTGATGTTCCCCTCCGGCTTCACCACAACCCGCCTCCCCTGATCCGGACCTCCAAACCCGGAAAACCAACTGGTCCCAAACCAATTTCCTACAGACCCATTACAACCCAAAAGCCCAAATCGATTTCCTTCAATCTGCCAAAACATAACCAAGAACCAACTAAAACCCAAATGCCCCATGTGCCTAATACCCATTTAGGTCCCAATACCCATTTTACCCCCCAACAACCACTTAACCCCATTTTCCCAAATTACCCTCAATAACAAATTAGATTTTTTCCAATTATTCCCTCAACTCACACCCCCATGCACATGTGACCTCACACTATTTCCACATGCACTCCCTACCTTTTTACCATTATGCCCCTTTGCTCCATTGCATATAAAATGAAGAAGAAGACCCATTTGGTGAAAAAATTCTAGATTAGAGAGAGGAAATTGTAGAGAGAAATTTTAGGGTTAGAAATAAATAGTAGATTAGAATTAGTTTTTTTTAATTTTTATTTTCTTCTTTTCAATTTAAATTGAGTGAAAGTAATTCTAGTGAGAATCAATTTGTGTGTTAGTGCTTCATGTGTATTTGTTGATCATTCAAATTGAGAGGTGTATGCTTCAAATTGGAAGACTAGAGTTCCAACTTTCTCAAAGAGATTTGGTTTGCTTGTTCTATTCTCTTCTCTTTTATTTTAATAGCCTTGATTATTAATTTGTCATATTTCATATCATGTTAGGCTAAAACCCCTTTCAAGGGGTGGGGTGAAACCCTTATTTGATATTATTTTAGTTTAATTAGTTTGCTTACTTGAAATATCCCTTTGAATGTTAATTTTGATCCCTCACCCTTAGATTTACGCCTCGAGAGAGGGTAAATGATTTTCGAGAGAAAATCGAAATTCTAGTGATAATACCCATTTTAGATTCGAACTAGAGATAGGGGTTTCTTAAGTGGGGTATTATCATTTGAATTTCAACTCTAAATTTAATTTCTAAGATTGACATAAATTCTAATTGATCGATCCTAGCGGGTGATTAATTAAAAGGAGTGTAGATCTAATTTTCTAGAGTTGTGAGGTGTTAATTTTAACTTTCTAAAAGATTACTATTCTAATTACACTTGCAATGAGAGTTGGTTTGTAATTTTAATATTAATTTGGGAGAATTCAAATAATTGAATTAATTAATTAGAATAATTAAAATTTGTGGTGTAATCCCACTCCTTGATTGTTCTCACAATTATTTTCCTCACTTTATCTTTTATTTTAGTGTTAGACCTTATTTTTTTATTTTATTCACTTTTTAGTTAGTTGTTTAGATTAGTTTAGACCTCACCTCACCCTTTTGTTTTAATATTGAAAAAGCTAAAAAAAATAGAAAAGTGAAAAAGCACAAAAAGAAAATAAATAGTGAATTACAATTGAATTTGTTCCATGTGTTTTACTCCCTAGAAAGTGGATTGATACCCTTACTTACCGCTACACTTGAGTTGTTATTATTTGTAGGTACATAAGGTTTTGATTAGAAAGGGCTTTTCAACAACGACACAAATATACGCAAAAGTCTTTCTATCACTAACTCCAGGTCGTGGGTGGGGTAATTCTTCTCATGCGGCTTAAGCTTGCGGGAAGTAAAAGCTATAGCCTTCTCCTCCTGCTGGAGTACACCTCCAAGTCCCCGTAAAGACGCATCAGTGTAAACCAGGTACTCCACACCCGATTTCGGTAAAGCAAGGACTGGTGCTGAAGTAAGCTTGTCTTTCAGCTCGTCGAAAGCTAATTGACAAGCATCATACCAAACATATGGCACTCCCTTGCGAGTCAGATTCGTCAATGGACCCGCTATTTTGGAGAATCCCCGAATGAATCTCCTGTAGTATCCGGCTAACCCCAAGAAACTACGCACTTCCGTCGGTGTCATGGGCTGTCCCCACTCCCTCACCGCTGACACTTTGCTCGAGTCAACTGCAATCCCCTGCTCAGAAATAACATGCCCCAAGAACTGTACTTCTCGCAACCAGAATCCACACTTCTCGTACTTAGCATACAACTGATGCTCTCGTAGAGTCTGAAGAACCTGTCTCAAGTGCTCGGCATGCTCCTCCTCGGAGTGTGAATATATCAAGATGTCATCTATGAAAACTATGACAAACTGATCCAAGAACTCTTTGAATACTCGGTTCATCAAGTCCATGAAAACAGCTGGAGCATTTGTGAGTTCGAACGGCATCACCCTAAACTCATAAGACCCATATCTTGTCAAGAAAGCAGTCTTCGAAACATCCTGCTCCCTAATACGTAGTTGATGGTACCCCGACCTCAGATCTATCTTCGAAAAGAAAGTTGCTCCCCTCAGCTGGTCGAACAAATCATCGATTCGAGGTAACGGATATTTATTCCGTATCGTGACCTTGTTCAACTCTCGGTAGTCCACACACAATCTCAGTGAACCATCTCTCTTCTTCATAAACAAGACTGGAGCGCCCCAAGGTGAGGTACTCCTACGAATGAAGCTCTGACCTAACAGCTGCTCTATCTGATCTCGTAGCTCTCGCATCTCTACCGGAGCCATACGGTACGGTGCGCATGCTATAGGTCTCGTATCTGGCAATAAATCTATGACAAAGTCTATCTCTCGACTGGGGGGTAGGCCTGGTATCTCCTGAAACACATCGGAATACTCCCTGACAACTGGGATCGAATCCAAGGGAATCACAACCTCCTTAGAGGTATCCTCCTCTATGTAATACAAATGAGCGGTCGAACCTCCCTCTGGGCGAGGCATAGCCACTACAAACGTCTCTTGCCCCGGAATGGCAAAAACAATGCTCCCACCGAAGCAATCAATCATGGCTCTATAAGCTGCGAGCCAATCCATACCAATAATCACATCATGCTCGTGCATGTCTAAGACTAACATGTCTGCAGGTAATACCAAGCTACCAATCTCTACCCCCACTCCCCGGCATATAAAGAAAATAAGTGACCCACTCGCCAACCGTGAGTCTACACACGTCACTGTGCTCTCTGCTATGGCTAACAACCCTAAGGCCTTCGCAAAATGCGTAGCTATAAAACAATGCATTGCCCCCGTATCAAACAAAACTCGACCCATAGTACCATGGATAGGAAACATACCCTCAATCGCGGGTGGTGCCTGTGGAGCTGCTGCCTGGTGGACATTATAGACACGTCCATACTATAATTGCCCCTGCTGTACTGGAGCTGCTGGAATGGCTGGTAGGGCTGGCACCTGGGCTGGAGCTGGGAGGGCAGGTGGAAAAAGTGGTCTATGTGGCTCATTACGGGCTCCCTGCTGCTGTGGGGCCCTATCGCCCTCTGGGCAATCCTGACGCCTATGTCCATGTTTACCACACCCAAAGCACCGGCCTTTGAAGTTACCTCCCCTCTGACCCTGCTGTCCACGGCCCTGTTGGCCGTTACCTCCACGCCACTGGCCCTGTTGGCCCTGATGTGCACGCTGCTGGCCCTGCTGTTGTCCCTGCTGTCGGTGTTGGCCCTGCTGGCCCTGCTGATTAGGTTGGCCCTGATGGCCCTGCCTGAAACCCCCGAATCCCTGCCTAGAATCACCTGAACGGAATCGTTTAGCAGGGTCCCCCTGATGGGAACTCTGCTCGTGCTGACGAGTCTGTCCATGAAATGGTGCTCCACTGGCACTATTACCCCCGGTCCTGCCCTGCTGGCTGGACTCTCCTGCTCTTTTGCTTCCCTGAAGATGGAAGCGGTGATCCTGGCAATGTAGTAACGCTGCATTGAGTACATCAGTGAAAGTACTCAGGGATAGATTCCCAATAAGGTGCT
The DNA here is from genome assembly GCA_949130495.1 of Sambucus nigra. Classification (NCBI taxonomy): domain Eukaryota; kingdom Viridiplantae; phylum Streptophyta; class Magnoliopsida; order Dipsacales; family Adoxaceae; genus Sambucus; species Sambucus nigra. The sequence goes on along the minus strand of OX422221.1, from coordinate 530,718,386 downwards.
GTCGGATCCTCCAAGCTAACCCGTCGACAAACAGCATAATCTTCTTGCTCTCAGTAGGTGCCTCATCTGGCACAATGGTGAGAAGTCTCATGAATTCCTCCTCATACTCAGCTACAGTAAGATTCTGTTGCTTCAGATTTAGTAATTTTCGCCTCATCTCAGTTTGCACTGCGGGTGGAAAATACTTGCGGTCAAACCGCTCCCAGAACAACTGAACAGGGATCGTGTCCCTCTCCTCCAAAGCGGTAGTGGACTCCCACCACTGTAATGCGGCTCCCACCAGCTTAAAGGAAGCCAATAACTGCTTTTGCACGTCAGTGCACTCATACATACGGAGGTGCCGCTGGATGTCTTTCTTCTATTGGCTAACTGTGACAATATCGGAGCTACCAGAGAACTCAGGGGGATGCGCTTTCTGAAAAGCATCCCGAACGCTCTCCCATGCACATGGAAGCTGTGCTGGTACTGGCGCTACTGCCTGAACCTGGGGTGGAGCCTGCTGAATCACCGCTATCGCGACATACACCGCCTGAGCAACAATGGCGGCTACATCATTTGCATTAATTGTGCCTTGTGCCGAAACTGCTGGCTGCTCGTCCTGGGCACGCCTATCTTTCGGACCACGTCTCAGAGGCATCTGAAATGTGAACAAGTTTATTAGTCTATAGTTATTATCAAATCTCAAATAGCTGAAGACCTAAACGTAAAAGCAAGAATACAACAATCCTAAAAATAGGGCTCTATAGCAACAACGTTAAGCTGAAAGCGAAATAAGCCGTACAGTTCCTATGGACACTAGAACCTGATGCTCTGATACCACCTGTGACACCCCGCCTAATTAAATACCGGGCGATCACTCCTTTATTAAATTAAATCAAGGTAAACAGTTGGTTCATTCTCAGCATCACCGTCGATAAAAATAAATTTTCCAATTTAACACCCTAAATAATTAAGCTAAGTGTCAAAACCATTTTCATACAAAACTTTCCAAATTTTATTTAAAGAAAAGCATTTATTTTATTAACAACATTCAATAAGTAAGAATCACACCATATTAAATTCTGCAACATAAAATAATTAATAATATAATACATTCGTCAATCGAATGTCAACATACGAAATCTAAAATCATACATCCAAACTGAATAAATCCCATAGTAACAATACTGGAAATAACTGAAATACAAATGTCCAATAACAACGGAATAATGGAAAGAGCTACACATGCTCAACTAGTGAAAGTACTAAGAGTGGATCCGAATGAACGAAGTCGTCTAATCAAGAGACCTGCAACTCCCACCTAAGCTGCAGCGCGTTCCTTCCAAGAGATCCTAAGCAAGACGCCCCTGTGGCTGGGCACCTGTAATACATACATATATATACAAGAGAGAGGGAGAGAGAGAAAAACGGGTCAGAGCCCGAAAGTGTGTTTGATTTAAAATACGTTTAACAAGTATTTAAATTGATACAGGCCAATGCAACAACATATTAGTGCGTCACTCTCTTGAGAAATGCTCACCTCTCTTCTAATGTGCACACCTATCGCACTAACCTTCCCAACGATTTAACTTATCATTTTATCATACTAACCTTCCCAATAATTTAGCGTATCTTAACTTACTCATAAGATTTCAAAACCGAACAATATTATTGTTTAAAAAGAATGCTTCCAATTAGCAGCACAACTCTCGTTTTAGATTTTATTAATTTATAAAGTTTCTCAGTGTCATATTATACTTTCACAAAACAAGTATCTACTATATGAGTCATCAACCATGTCCTACTTATCAAATCACAGTAGGCAGTTTCAAATTTCCAAATCTCATATATATATTAACTACTCGTATAATATATATAAAATAACAGCACCCCACATAAAACTATGGTGCGTGCATACTTCTACTATCCAAACCCCATACCACTCATATCAAGGGGAATACAAATTCGGAATCACTCTCGAACTGTATTAACACATACACAAACAATATCGAGGCGAAGCATAGATTCCAAGTCTCTAAGAGGATGGCACATACTCGCGTCTCTTAGGACCGTCTGAACTATCAATTCGATAGCCTGTACCAAGGATAGCTATCTTCTAGGATACAAGTCAATATCCCCCATAAAGGTCCCATCGAGATAAGACTGTCCCAGCGCGGTAACCTCAAGGATAGCAAGTAGCGCGGTATGTTTTTCACATGTATATAATATATGTACACACAATCATATAAATATACCACTTTATCATATTAATATAGGTTCTTCTCGTCACCCACAATTACAACATTTATCCTAAATTTCACATTATTAGTATTACGTATAAGGTTTCATCTCTAACCTTAACTCGAAGGGTTTTCTCACTTATTACGTGACACTCGTGGACTCTATCCTTCCAAGTAGAAAATTCAGTAGGTATACCTCTATTTACTATCGTAGCTATTCGCCGCAATCTCTCACTTGAAATACGTAGTTTCATCGTTCATTATAAAATTATGCCAAAAACAAGATTTTCGTCTTATAATAAAGTTCCCAACACTTATTCATATGTCCTACTGGTCTTTCCTATCTCCCAAAACATTTCATTAAGAATACCCAAGAATTATTTCACGATAAATTTAATTTAACTAATTAAACAAGGGAAATAGGAGTCTGCCAGGAGGGGTTGATCGATCGAGGTCTGGGGCTCGATCGATCGAACCTTCGATCGATCGAACCTTCGATCGATCGAAGCTCTAGGCTCGATCGATCGATCAAGCATGTATTTCGATTTCTGCAGAATTGCAGTTACAAGTTCTACCACTTTTCTTCATCCAAATCCATATTTTTCCAAACCCAAACGTCCCAAAATGCTACTACTAACATTATATCAATATATCAGATGTTTCCAACGTAAGGCATGGGTATTTCTATCATTTAATCAAAGATTAACAGCCCCAAAAGTTAATTAATTAACAAGAACACTAAAATTCTCTTAAACAGGTTTCTAACCAATTTTCTTCCGAAATACCTTCTTATGATTATCAAAATTTCGTGGATACATTCCTCTACATGGCAAGGTTTCCTAAATTTTCATATAAATCAATACTACATGGATTCTCCTATCACAAATTGGGTTTTCTTCCATATTTTTCATCTCAAATCATTCCTAAACTAATATGAAGATTGCACCAACGAAAATACACAAGAAAATACTTGCCTGGGATTTTCAGAAGTCTAGTTTGTAGATGAATCCGGTGTGGTTGCGTTCCCCGTCTCGCGATCTACGCGTTGGTGGTGACGGCGGTGCAAACGGGTGACTTTTTGGCCTTGAATTGCCTTGAGAGCTTTCTCCTCTCTTCTCCAATGGCCGTACTAGGGTTCTGAATATTCTAACCCTAAATGGTTAACCTAAATGGCTAATATAGGTTGCTGATTTTCGTGGGTTTAATTACCCAAATATGTAAAATGACTAAAATGCACTCCCGGGGTACTAATTAGGCCTAAAAACGCCCCGAGACCCAAACTACAACCCCGTGTACACTTTTCTGACTATCTCGACCCTTCCGGACGCGTTGGTGCACTCAAAATGACCATATGGGCAACTTATAAAATATTCACTTTTTATTTATCAAAATTTAGTTCCGACGCGACACGAGCACGTCCCGATTTAAATTTTCGAAATTGTCATTTAATTCACTCATGACATTCAATATAACCAATATCATATATATTACTTTGCTCATTAGTAATATTCAACAAATTTCCCATAATTACTAACTCTCGTCACGTTAATAATTATAACATAATTAACTTTCGAATTTTTATTAAATAAATCATTCACGTTAAATGTAATAAATCTCCAAATTTAATATAGCATAAAAATACGGGGTATTACATAATATTATATGGGTAATTTAATACATGGGGAAAATTGTATTATTTGTATAACTAATGAACGTTATATGGCTTTCAAGGAAAATGATTAATTAAGTTAAGGTGATAAATAACTTATAAATCTTTTATTAAACATACTCGGGCTAAAGTAGGGTGTCAGGAAAAAGTTATAACAAGATCTAGTTTAGGGATAGATAACTAGATGAGTTATAGAGAAAGCGTTAGGTGTGCACATTAGTTAAGGGGTGAATATATCCTCTAGAGAGTGCGACACTAACTTAAATATGAAGCGCATTCATGCATTTTAAATTACTGTAATTTAATCACTCGCTAAATATTTTCAAAACATTTGGGGTTTTTAATCTTGCTATCAAATATTTTCAAACCCTTTTACGTGTCCAACCACAGGGACGCTAGGATTGATTTCATTCCAGGGATTCACAACTGCAATATATGTATGGATATTGCAGGAATTGGATAGACGCTTCTTTCATTCTATTCCTAGTTTAGGAATGTAATATCAGTTTGTTTCGAGCATGTTGCTCACAATACTTTCAGTTTATTTCATTTCAAATTGTATGGGATTTAGTACTCTCTGTTAATTTATTTTGGTTTGGATGTTAGATGATAGTTTATTCGTCAAGTCTTTTATTAATTATTCCGTTCGTTCAGTTCCAGATGGTGCGATTGCTTTAGTTTATATTTTCGCATGTTGGGTTGTTTAATTAAAAAGATAAAATTTGACACCAACTTTTTGAATACTAGGTGGTTAGAAATATTAAAAAAAAAAATCGACAGTGATGCTAAGAATGAACCAAATGAGATTCATGTTTAATTTGGTATATGACTGATCACCCGGTATTTTATTAGGCGGGGTGCCACAAGGTGATATGTAAAAAAATTGTATAACTATTAATTTTCAACCGTTGAAATGTGGGGTCGACGCTAGCCACTTTATTGATTGAATTTTTTTATTAAACTTCATGAATATGATCTTATCACTATCGAGATCATATACACGAAGTTTCATAAAAAAATTCAATCAAAAAGTGAGTGAGATGATCACCAACATTTCAATGGTCAAAAATGCATATTTATACCCTTTTTTTACATATCACCTCATCTCAACGTTTTTTTATTAAATTTTTTGATGAAAAAAATTAGAGAGGATCTTCTCACTGTGGAGATCATATCCATGAAGTTTAATAAAAAAATTCATTTTTTTACTATTTTATAAAAATGGTATGTACCGGGGTCTGCATCATAATGTGTCCTTACAAGAGTAAGCCTCTCTCTTTCTCTCTCTCTCTCTCTCTCTCTCTCTCTCTCTGTATATATATATATATATATATATCCTTTAATTGATACGATTAATAGTTGGACTATGGTACATTAATGATAATTCTCATGATAAATTTATATAATTTGAAAATTGATATTGCACGTAATTTGGAAATAACTATGAATTGATATGTTATTGTTTAATCAATGGAAATTCGTATGAATTGGAGACTTAAAGTTTGAATTGAGATTATAAAATGTTAAATGTATTTTAAGTTGGACTACAGATTTATGTGTTTTAATATAATAGTTGGATTGGTTGTTGAATAATATGTTACTTAGCCTAATTGCAAATTGGATAAAGTTACTTAGCTTTAATTTTACATCATGTGAGTAGGAATGATCTAGTTAATTTTACATACTAAAGTTGTATTTATTAATATTTTTTTCCTATTGCAATTGTACTTATGTTAACATTTTAAATTCTCGTTCCATGTGCGCGTGTAATTGGTGAATGATTATTGAAGTTCGGTTGTTCTAATTGCTTTCTTTATTCGGGTAATTCTACTTATCTTTTCTTTTATATAAAATAGTCTAGTATATATGTATAACTTCTTTGTTAATTATTGTGGTTGTGTTCACCCCTTCCATAAGTGATCGATGTTTAGGTGAACACGAAGTGGTAGAAGGGCTTTGCCATTGGTGGACGCATGGTAATTTAAGGATTAATTGAATCAAAATTGGACTTGTTTTGTTTGATTGATTAATTGAAAAACATTAATTACTTGATGTTCACATTGTCTGGATTAAGGATATCTTAATTTGAAGAATAATCCTTCATTACATTTAGAGTTTGCGTATTATTTTATTTCTTATTGGTGCATATATCTTCTTGATTAGTTGTTATGATCATATTCGCCCCTTCCTTAAGTGGTTGATTATGGGGTGAACACAAATTGATGGAGTGACTTTATCATTAGTGTACACATAGTAATTTTATGATTAATTGAACTGAAATTGGACTTGTTATATTTAATTGCTGGAAAATAATAATTACTTAGTGAGTTCATAGTAATTTTAGGATTATTTGGAGGCTTTACTCATAATATTTGTATATTGTCCCACATGTAAAATACTCTTTTTTAATTTTTTTTGTCTTCTCGTTCGCATTATCAAACACCGATCATGTTCACACCCTTCCTTTTATATATCTTATCAGGAAAAAATCGAGTCACGATAATAATTACTTTCAACGAAAAATGAGATGTTACAATTAGTCTGCACAAAAACTTTTTTTACTAATACGAACCATGGTAATAATTACTTTCAATGAAAAGCCCAGAGGTTACAATTGGCCAGCACAAAAACCTCATTTACTAATGCGCGTCGTATAGAGGAAACTCCTACTTACCGGTATGAGAATAAAAAAACTTCATAGTTTAATCACTTGGTGGACTCATTGTAATTTTAGGATTAATTGTAGGCTTCATGCCTAGTATTTGTATATTGTCCGAGATGCAAAAAAACTTTTATACTTTTTTTGTCTTCCCATTCATGTTATAAAACAGTGGTCATGTTCACACCCTTGCTTTTATATATCTTATCGAGAAAAAATGAGTCATGGTAATAATTAGGGTTTTTTTGAATTGTCACCCCGCGTTATATAGTGATATTTGTATTTGCGCCCTACATTTTAAATTCTTTGTGTTTTCATCCCACCGTTAGTGAGATATGTTAGTTGTTGTCAATTATTTAAAAAAAAATACTATCTCACCTTTATAATCGAAGGGCCCATGTTTAAACATGCTAAATATAGTTGTCAGGACCCCTTTTTCTACCCCATTCCTTATAAAATAAGCACACAAACTCAATTTTGAAGCATCACAAAGCTTCCACACCAAATAATCAAGAAAAATGGGGAAAATGGGTGGTAAAATCAGTGTAAGAATGGATTGTGTTACTTCAAATGTGGACAAGAATATCATTGGCTTAAAGATTGCCCTTGGCATGGTATGCCATGTGTTTATGACTATCCAAAAAAAATATTTGTATGTTGGTCTTCTCAAATCCATAGCCATGGATGTAGGTGTGACACCCCGCCTAATCAAATACCGGGTGATCAGTCATATATCAAATTAAATAGGAATATCATCTGGTTCAGCATCAGTGTAGAAAACGTTTTTAAAACTTACTAAGCACCTAGTATTCAAAAGATATGGTGCCAAATTTTTATCTTTTTATTTAACTTCCCAACAACAACATGCCAAAGAATATATAACTAACCATCATGCAATCACTGAATTAAGCAACACTAAAACTGGAATAGATATAAACCTTGCCGACACAACCTCCGGCTACAAATCAAATTACGAAATGAATCACATGAGTAATAACTGAATATAGTAACTAACTGAAATAAAATGGAACAACTAGAGCGACATGCCCAAGTGGAATACTGATTGCATCCTACTCTAGGAATGAAATGGCTGAAACGGCTAAGTCAAAGTTCTGCAACATCCACATGTGTCGCATCTGTGAAAACCTGGAATTGAGCAATTATGATGTCCCTGTGGCTGGACACCTAAAATATTTTGAAAATATTTTATAGCAAGGGTTAGAACCCAAAACATTTTGAAAATATTTAGCAAGTGAATTTAAATGCAGTCAATTAAAATGGAAGTATGATCTTCATATTTAAGTTAGTGTCGTACACTCTCTTGAGGACACCTCACCCCTCCACTAATATGCACACCTAACGTTCTACACATGACCCACCTAACTAACCACCCCGTAACTAGTCTCATCCCATATATCCCACGATTTCCCACTACTCTACCCCTAGTGGGTTTAGTATACTTTATAAGTTATCAATCTCGTTAACTTATTTAAGTCATTTCTAATTTAATTGCCATATAACATTCTCACGGGTTATACCACTTAAACGATTCACATCACGTATAGGAGTTATAAGTTATTATTCACACTAACTTATTTAAATCAATTCCCATTCAATACTATATAACCGTTTCATAAGTTATATTAATTATACAATTCTCATCCTGTATTATCATGTATATAATTATACTATATATACGTACTAATCCTACAACATTCACATATACATAACGTAGATATGTACTATCCCCCGAGTAGGCACTCATCGAGTGTTCTCTAAATGCTATCATAATCGGGTATACTCATCCACCCGAAACCCTGACACGGTTAGCTCTCCGGTTAAAAAAATGTACAAACGTTGTGGAGGCGGCCATAGTTTTCCAGGGTAATGAGACTGAATCATACCCAAAGCGTCTCATTCTTGAACCCGAACGCTATGATATGGGGACTATACTTACCCTACATTCACTAGCCAGGGGATTCACCCACATCGCGCAACCTCCCTTGATAACACTAGAATGGGTATGCTTTACTAGAAATATTATTCATACAAATATTTATAAATCATATATATACTACACATCACCGTATATATATACAGAGAAATCCAGGCTACCGATGTACTATGCCCATACACAAGCCTAAAACATATAAGTCTATGGTCCGACTTTATTCCAATTAATTATACACTAATTAATTTGTCATTATTTTGGTGTCACCCTACCAATTATGCCCGGACTCTCTCTCTCTCGACCCGAAATTCAATATTCCCAATTCAATGTTCAATATCATCCAATTAAGTTTCCCCCACTTAATTAACAAGGTTTCAACCACTCAATCATAAACCTTAATCTCTCCAATTTAATTAATCCTATAATTAATCCAAGTGTAATTAGTCACGCCTATTAATCTAGGCAATCTCCAACGGAATAACAACCAAAAAATATTTCTCAAAATTTGCCCCACGAATCTGCCCAGATTTTTAAAATGCCGTTTTGAGGCATTTTGGATCTGTTTTTAAAGAAAACGTATCGGAGAACAAAAGTTAGAAAACGTAATTTTCTACACGACAATACCGACAGAATCACCATTAGAATAGTAAATACCTCAATTCTGTACAGATTTCTTCATCAAAACTTTCCAAGATTCATCCTAAATCCATCCTTTTATCATATTCAATCTAACCCTAACAAATACATCAATTAGATCATCAAATCAATCAAATATTATCATCTCTTGCAGATTTATAACGCCTAACAATGAAAATCCCCAATTTCTAATGAAGCATAAACCCTAACATATTAATTGATTTCACCTCCTTTAATATGAATAGGTAAATGCAAATTAACAATTGCAAATTAAACCACTTGCCTTAATTTGTAGATTAAAGCCTTTGGATGAGAATATTAGATTGAATGCAAGGATCTCCTCTTGCTCTTGAAGTTATATCCCTAAATCCCCAACTTTTCTTCTAATGGCTCTACTCTTATTATCATCCTAATTTTAGTCTTCTAAAATGACTTTAAGTTGCCTCACTCTTACACACTTAGGGTTAAAAACTCAATTCCCATTTTTGGGCCTCCTAAAAAGGGCTCAAACTCTTTATTTGGAGCTCAATTATGTCTAATCAAGTCCCAAGACCCAATATATATATATATATATATATATATATATATATATGGCCACTCATTTCCAACTATTTTGACCCATTCGGATTCAATCGTGCACTCCAAATCGCCATATGAATTAATTTATAACATCTTCCAACTTTAAGACCTCAAAAAGGCGACATATATAGTCCAAAATATTTAATCCTTAATTCGCCAAATTAATAAATTCCTCATTTAAACATTCACAAATCATGAATTTAATTCCTCCAAATAAAATAAATTCTTTTTCTCCAAATATTTTATTTAATTAAAGGTCCTTAAATTTACAGGGTGTTACAGTAGGTTTCTTAAATGTGAAGGGCAATCACAATGCAAGGCTTTCAAGTACATTATCCAACCTCAACTCAGAATAAAGAAAGTACATCCACTTCATGCTATAAAGGAGAGGGAAGTGGTGATGTGAAAGTGATATTTACAGAAAATGACAAGAGAGTGACATATGAAGGAAAATTAAGAGATGGTTGAGTTGATGAACAACAATCTAAAAATGTAATGGAACAAATTGATGGAAATTCTTCATTCATTAAGTCATAATAGTATCATTACAATTGTAGCATAAATAAATACATATGATATAGAGCATTGACAAATGCTAAAAAAATCCATACACCTTACAAAACATACATAACTTTAATTGCAACACACTAAGTTGTTCCACCACCAATGCCTCAGCCACCATTTCCTCTACCACCTCTGCCCCTACCACCCTTGCCTCTACCACCACTTATAGGATCACCATTTTCTCTTCCCTCACATTTCCTCTACCACACCACCACGTTTAGCAGTTGTTGGACCACCTTGTATCCCATTGAGTTATTACTAAATCCACCACACTTTTACATTATTATGATTCCTCTTTGGCACTACTGCTTCGTCATCATCTCCTCTCTTTATTTTTGTCCTTGGCCTGCTTGGATCCCTTGTCATCACTGGTGGAAGAACTTTTGTAATGGGATGCTCAATCAATAATTGAATAAATGAATTGAACAAGTTATGTCTAATGTGGAATAGATATCAACTAATGTTGTGTAATTACCCATTACGATCATTTTCATGTGGTATTAGGCTTAATGTTGTCATTATAGGTTGTCCTATATGCTTTCACAATGAAGTATGGGTTGCAATAGCTATAAAACTAATAAGAATTGAATAAATGAATTGAACTAACTTACTGGACAAATGATGCTCTGTTTTGTGTAATAACATGGACTGCATAAACATGATGAATTCTAGTCACTTGCCAGTGCTCTAGAGTGTAGTGCCTTATATAATATGTCCCATTGCCAGATGGATATGTGAGATAGTCATTAGACTTTGCATTATAATTATTTATCACCTTCTCTTCCCTTGGTACTAACCCATCCTCAACCCACATGTTTTTTGTCTTCTTTCCATCACACATTATCTTCATTAGGATAAATGACACACCCATAATCATGGAGCACATTGGGTTATCCCCTATGGATAAAATGGAACTATTGAAGCTCTTAGTGAAGTTGTTTGTCAAGTGACCATATTTGCACATCTTGTTATAGTGTAACTTAGCCCAATGGATTGGATCCTCCGTTGACAAATATTGTTTGACCCCAGGTGCAGCTACCTCTAACTCATCTAAAGCCTCCTTAAACTCTTGCACTCTATAACATGATGATGTAGCCCAACAAAGATTTTCTATGTGTTTTCCCTTGTAATACGTGTTCAAGTTCTTAAACATATGCCTAAAGCAGTATTTATGATGGCACTTAGGACTTTGTGTTTCAATAGTGCTCCCAAAATTATTCTTTAGAGCATTGACTAGACCCTTCTGTCTGTCAGAGATAATAGTGAGGGGTGCTCATGTTTTTTAAGCTCTGGTGCAACAAGTTTGAGGAATTGTTCCTAATTGTATCCATTTTCTTTCTTGCATATGAAAATACCCAATGGAAACATACTATTGTTGTCATCCATTCCAATTGCACATAAACATACTCCATCATATTTGCCTTTTAGGAAGAAACCATGCCCACTCTCTAATTTTGTCCCACTGTCCTCATTGTCATCTTCAATATGGACAAGAACAAAGTCAGAATCATCCTCAGATGAATGTGCACTTAAATATTCTTCCACTAGATTGATTTCAGCAAACTGATACGAGTAATATCTTGATCATTCAAATCAGTATCTGTTTGATCATCTAACTAAACATTAACCTCCATTTGATCATCTACTCCAACCTCTATTTGATCATTCAAATCAATCTTTGTTTTTACATATGTGGAAATTTAGACAAATTAGGTAATAATATTTTATCATCACTTGGGGAAACTTAGGTGCCTACATAAAAATCCAATATTGATGATAACTAAGTTTTAAATCACAAACAAATCATAACTTTGGTCCTTTTTGGTGTCAACTTCTTGCTTTTTGGTGGACATGTTTTGTATGTCTTATTTGGAGTTAATTTGGCAACACTCTTAGTATTTTTTTTTCTTGACTATAATTCATAAATTGGATAATGCCCCTTGTATTTTTTGTTGGTGTATCATCAATGACACAAGCTTTGGGGTAGGTAACAATTTTATCTTTGGGTTTGCTTCTTGCATCAATATATATATATATATATATATATATATATATATATATATATATATATACGTGCGTGCGTGTGTGTGTGTGTGTGTGTGTGTGTGTGTGTGCGTGTGCGTGTGTGTACCCATCTTGATGTAATACCATGTTTCTCCACATAAATTTCAAGTCATCATCATTTTAAATTTCAAGCCTAATGTAACAACTCGTAATTTTAATTTTATATTTTCAAATTAATTTGGATTTTTGGGTAAAATAAAATTTTGGAATTTATTAATTTTTAGTAATTAAAAATGTTGAGTTTTACTATTGAAAAGCAGGATTTTAATCGAAATTAAAATCGGAGTCAAAATGGGAATTTAGATGGGAAAAAAACATGTTTGTCACAGTTTTGGGCCGTGACTAACATGCAAACCTTTTTTAGTTTAAATAAAATTCTATTAGCATCAAAACTCCTAATCATTATAAATTAAAACTAATTCATGGCTGGGTTCTTCAAATCATTTTTTACAACTCTTCCCCCAGAAGGCTTCTCCAAAATATTTTCATTTCATCTACAAACCTTTGCCCCAATTTTCTTCAATGTTTCAACTCAAGATTTGTCAAGAATATTTGACTTTTTATCAAGATTGTTCAAGAGTGAGTTTTGATTGTTTTCGCGCAAGGAGCGCAGGGGTGTGATAAGAATTTTGAGGCAAAATCTTATGATTTTCATATGATGATTTTGAGGGATGGGATTTACATAATATCCTCCTAGATCCTCTCGAGAGTATTCCTATTTATTTCATGTGTTATTTTCACTCATGTTGAATTATGGTATTCGTTAGAATGTTATGAGATATTTATTATTATCTAAATTTTGATTCGCTGAGATATTGTATTTGTTGATGGGCATGGTGTCCTGAGATTTTTATATGGTATGAAGAATGGGCACCCACCAATAGTCCAAAAGTCCAATAGCCACGATGAGGCTTTACGAAGCTTGGGTGAGGTGAGGCTGGCGACCCATTGATGTGTTCTTGAAAAATTACAATTGGTACAATGCTTGAGTATTGCATTTGATTCGTATATTCGGATTCGTATTGTTGCACTTTATTCACCGTTATTATTTGTGAGAATCTATTCTTGTCATATTATGTACTTTCCCGTATTTTTCCTTAGTGGTAGGTTAGCATGGATTTGGACGCTACGGATTATTTGGAGGATTTTAGAGAATGGAGTTTGGAAGATTATTTTTGTATAGCTTGGCAGTGTAATTTATTTGGAGAGTTCTGTATTATTTTCAAAAGGAGTTATTGTAATTATTTTGGAAGTGTAAGAATTTGGATTCATTATATTTATTTTGTGGAATATAGATTATCTATACTGACTGTTGATGGATTTAGTTTAGTTTTAATCGCAGTAACACCTCGTATTTTTGCGCGGGCTGTTACAGACGGTATCAGAGCTTAGGTATACTGCAACCCTTGGATCTTTGGGTTTTGGGTCTAGCATGCGGGTTAGATGTGTATTCTTTGGAGATAGAAATTTTTGTTGAGGACGTGGTAGTCATCGAGGTTAGGATTAGTAATCTTGATGTGAGGATGTTTAGATTGGATTTGAGGACTTTAGTGTTATGATGATTTTTGGGAGATACAATCAAATAGAAATTCGTGCGTGTAGGATTGGGTGAATGGGAGCCTAACCGTATTCCTTTCGTAGACGTTTGTGAACCCTTTTGAGCGTTAGGCTTCGTCGAATTTTGAGGACGAAATTCATGTGGCAGTGGGAAAGTATGTAACAAGCCGTAATTTTAATTTTACATTTTTAAATTAATTCGGATTTTTGGGTAAAATAAAATTTTGGAATTTATTAATTTTTAGTAATTAAAAATGTTGAGTTTTACTATTGAAAAGTAGGATTTTAATCGAAATTAAAATCAGAGTCAAAATGGGAATTTAGAGGGAAAAAAAATATGTTTGTCATGGTTCTGGGCCATGACTAATGGGCAAACCTTTTTGTAGTTTAAATAGAATTATATTAGCATTAAAACTCCTAATCATTATAAATTAAAACTAATTCCTGGCTGGATTCTTCAAATCATTTTTTTTACAACTCTTCCTCCACAAGGGTTCTCCTGAATATTTCCCTTTCATCCACAAACCTTTGCCCCAATTTTCTTCAAGGTTTTAACTCAAGATTTGTCAAGATTAATTGAGTTTTTATCAATATTGTTCAAGAGCGAGTTTTGATTGTTTTCGCGCGAGGAACGTAGGGGTGTGATAATAATTTTGAGGCAAAATCTTATGATTTTCATGTGATGATTTTGAGGAACGGGACTTACACAATATGTTCCTAAATTCTCTCTAGAGTATTCCGTTTATTTTATATGTTATTTGCACTCATGGTGAATTCTGGTATTCATTGGAATCCTATGAGATATTTATTGGAATCTAAATTTTGATTCGCCGAGATATTATATTTGTTTATGGGCATGGTGTCTTGAGATTTTTATATGGCATGGAGAATGGGAAATAGACAATAGTCCAAAAGTACAATAGCCACGATGAGGCTTTATGAAGCTTGGGTGAGGTGAGGTGAGGCCTGGCGACCCATTGATGTGTTCTTGAAAAATTAAAATTGGTACAATGCTTGAGTATTGCATTTGATTCTTATATACGAATTCGTACTGTTGCGCTTTATTCACCATTATTATTTGTGAGCATCTATTCTTGTCATATTATGTACTTTCCCGTATTTCTCTTTAATGGCAGGTTAGCGTGGATTTAGACGTTACGGATTATTTGGAGGATTTTAGAGAATGGAGTTTGGAAGATTATTTTTGTATAGCTTGGCAATGTAATTTATTTGGAGAGTTTTGTATTATTTTCAAGTGGAGTTATTGTAATTATTTTGGAAGTGTAAGAATTTGGATTCATTATATTTATTTTGTGGAATATAGATGATCTATACTGACTGTTGATGGATTTAGTTTAGTTTTAATCGCAGTAACACCTCGTATTTTTGCGCGGGCTGTTACGCCTAACCTTCCTAACCATATAGTAAATCTTGAACAATTTTTCTTCTATTATTTGAAAAAGCCTACAACCTATGTCTAACATTTTCTGCATTGAAATGTCACTGGAGTGAACATCTAACATATTCTTCATACAACCACTCCTATAATTGTAAGCCTTAGAATTTCCTAATGCACCTTCATGCCAAGTACCCCCACTATGAAACCTAATATTTCTAATCATCCATTTAAAGTACTTCCACTATGAAACCTAATATTTCTAATCATCCATTTAATCCACATTGCATTGACATATACAAACAAAGAGAAATTCAAAGAAAAAAAATATTTTTCAAGCAAAAAATACAACTAAAATACAAGTAAATTATCATTATACATGATTTCGCACAAATTAAAGTCTAATACTACGATATTTTAAGGAAAAAAAATATGATAGAATAGAAACTTACAGGTGCTCATGGTTAATTTTGCCTAATTAAACTCCAAATTGGGTGTGAAATGAAACTCTGGAATCCCCCCTCCCTTTTTGGTTCATTTGTGTCAATTGTGAGAGTTGGGGTTTATCGTCTAAATAAAAAGTTATAAACATATTAGGGAAAATATGTTTACTTACACATCAATAGACGGTAGTTGACAGGTCTCACTGACGGTGGGGTGCAAACACAAAGGATTTAAAATATGGGGTGCAAACATAAATATCACTATAAAATGCGGGATGACAAGTCAAAAAACCCTAATAATTATTTTCAGTAATAAAAGAGATGTTACAATTGGCCCACACAAAATCACTTTTACTAATACGGGCCATGGTAATAATTACTTTCAATGAAAAATCGAGACAATTGGCATGCACAAAAACCTCTTTTACTAATGCGCGCCATATGGAGGGAACTCCTATTTAATGGTGTGGGAATATGAAAATTGAACAAATTTATTATCTTATAAATCTTGGAGTTGATCTCTCGCAACCATATCTATTCGATCTTATACTATTTTCCTTGACATAATGTTAGGATGAGACAATAGAGAATATATTTCGCATTCATAATCCCGATTGTGAATTGTCATTAGTGACATTATTAAAAAAAGGTAGAAAAATATATTCATCCATTATGGATTGAATTCCGTAAATAGAGCATTCAACCAGATTGTGACATGTCACTACATATGCACAATAAATATAAGCTTTCCAAAAAATTGAAGAATAAAAGATTTCGAATTCCTACAATGGACATTTATATGGCAATCATAGGTACGCTTCCACCCAGTTGGTCACGTAAAGCTTTTTACCCATTTTAAAAAAAATAATACCATGTGGCTCGAAACTAGACAAAAGGAGCATGTATTAAAATATCTCGCAGAAGTAATATATATATATATATATATATGTAGTCTTAAACGTGATCTTCGTACATTATTCACTATTTTTATTTATTTATTTATAGGAAATGTTGCA
Source organism: Sambucus nigra (assembly GCA_949130495.1). Taxonomy (NCBI): domain Eukaryota; kingdom Viridiplantae; phylum Streptophyta; class Magnoliopsida; order Dipsacales; family Adoxaceae; genus Sambucus; species Sambucus nigra. The sequence goes on along the minus strand of OX422221.1, from coordinate 530,701,633 downwards.
GAGGAACATAGATACTCAGCCAAATAAAGACCCTCTTATTCCATCTCAATTCTCTCCTAATCCACAACCTAAATTCTATTCACTTGCGGGTTCTCAATACTCAACTCTGCCACAGGTTAATTCTACTCCATTTACAATGTCTCTGAGTCATTAAACTTCACAAAGCTCTATTAATCCAACTCCCCCAACTCCCGTTACCAATGAATCCTAAATATAAGATAAGAAGAAAATTTGGTTCCGCCTAATAACAATCCTATCGGTGATAAAATGTCGTCTAAATTTTTAAAGCCCACTTTTTGAAGCTCGATGGGCATCAGGGTGCATACAATTAGAATACCATTGACCGCGCCATAAAGGATGACTTATGGGATCAACTCTGAATTTTTTTTACATTCCCAATGGGTTCGAAGTCAATTGTTCTTTCCCGAATAGGTGAGCAATTAAAAACCTATAGAAAGAACCTTAAGAATCATCACTTCTCGACGGGGACATCAAGTTCTAACATTTTGGTGTTGAAAGACAAAGTTTCACAAAATGTTGAACTACCCGTCAGTCAATGGAACAACTTCTTGGAGAAAGAGGCTATAATACCCCGGGATTTTTGGACTAATAATTTAATTATTTTGGGAGAAATATATATTATTTTATTTAGAGAATAATTAAATTGGCATTTGAGGTCAAAATTTGAGGATGTTAGAATGTAATTTGAATGACGATTCTGAGTGTGCAGTTGATTCCGGAAGGGTCGAGAAAGTCGAAATAACTGTATTTGGGTCCTCTTTGGGTACCGGAATATTATAAGTTCATTCGGCGCGAATTAAAGTAACAGAGTCATTTAAAGTACGTATTATCATTTAAAGTTGGGTATTTTAAGAGATAAGGCTTAAAAATCATACGGGAGATGAAAATCTCATTAGAGAGAAAGAGAAAGCCCTAGGGAGAAAGAGATAAGAGGAAAGGAAGAAGAGATAAGAGAAAGGAGAAAAGCTTGGGATTTCCGGCAACTATGCGATTATGAGGAAGATTTAGTCTCTACAACTTTGAGACAAGTGTTTAAACTTGCTAAATAATTCTTGTCATCATTTATTTCATGATTTGTGGATTTAAATTGTGTATTTTGGGTTAAATATGTAAAACTTAGATTTTGGGTAAATCTTGCATTTGAGGTGTGGGTATATGGATTTTGGGTTTTAAAAACTTGTTGGGTAGGAGTATAATTAGTTTTGATGTTGTATATATATTTGGGTTGAATATTGATGGTGAAAAAGTGATATAAATGATTTTTGGGAATTTTGGGTTTTGGAGAAATCAACCCATTTCGTAGCTTGCTGAACATACCGAATTGATTCACCCCTTCCGAATCGATTCGGCATATTGCAGAACCTACAGGTCTTTAGGGCCGAATCGATTCGCCCTTTGCGAATCGATTCGGTATGTAGCAGACTTACAGGTCCCTTTGGGCTGAATCGATTCGGAGGGGACGAATCGATTCCCTGGTAGGACCAAATCGATTCAGAAACAGGGTTATTTTGGCAAATCGATTCCCTTGTATTATTATCTTAGGTGTTCCTCCGCAAGGACGCCAATGATATTTTATATCTTGTATTCGTGGAGCTGTAGCAGTTACGGACTGTTGCGGGATTTTGTCATAGCCGTTTTCCTATCCTTTGTAAATCTAGATTAGGTTTCGGTTTGTATATCGGGTTTATACCCAAGTGTTATAGATTGCACTTTTACATTTCTTTTCAGATTGTTGTATTGTGTGTGACCCGACAGCATATTCGTGTATTTCCTTTTGTGTATTTTTTTTTGGTATACTATAGAACTGTTCTTTTTGTCTTAGCATGTGTGTGGATATCATCATGTTTAGTAGTTGCTATGTTGTTGGTTGGTTATTGCATTGTGTGTTTTAATTTTTTTTTGGCACCCTATTTTTATAGTTTTTGTGTAGTTAGCCTTGTTTATTTTTGTATCGCCAATTGATGCTAAGAATGATCCATTTGACACTCCTGATTAATTATAGTATAGGGTTGGACACCTGTTATTACTTTAAGCGGGGTGTTACAGAGGCTATGGAGGAACAACTTAAACATAAGGAGAAAAATTAAAGAGAACAAGGAAAAGAAAGTTAATGTCCGCAACCTTAGGTCCAAATCATATGATAATTTAAATGATGAATGAGTGGAAAGGACCAAGGGGTCTCCAGAAGAGAGGACAAAATATAATTGGATCAACATATACTTGTATGCCCGACGGGATAAAAACACTAACAAATTCTTTGACAAATTGGCTCTGATTCTAGTGAATTTAAATTTAATGATCGTATACACGCTATAATAAAATAATGTTGAAATTATTGTACTAAATGTATTATTTTATTAAAGGAAATGATGGAGGGAATTAGGAGCAGTCAGTTGGAGTACAACCTCGATGACATTGATAGAAATGTCATATCAAAGGTATTTGGGAAGGAAAAAAAGGGAGGATATGAGGTGTGAGATCCAAGATGTCGAGGACTAAATTACTGCTCATCGCACCTGTATTGGAGGAGCTTAGTTCGGTGAAGAGTCGCATGTCCAATTAAACAACGAAAATTGAGAATGTGAAAAAGGAAATGTCATCTCTTAAGATGGACATAAACTCTATTAACAATACCTTGGGAGGACTAGAAAATGAAATCAATGGATTGTGACAAATGTTTAGTTAAACACAAATCAGATCTCAATTCATGCCTCGAGGTTTCCCCCCTCTTACGCCTCAAGTTTTTCCCTCCCAAATGCCTCCTCCAATATTCCACTCTCATGTACCTACACTTACTTCACCATCTTTCCGAGTATCATCATCTTCCTTGCACGGTGACTATATTGAGGAATATTATATAAGGAACTTGACTAATACCAAGTTCATTAGGCGGTGTACGATCATTTATATGATTCTAGAAACAAGTTTGCATGGTCATTCTTTGCAAAAAGGTGGGGCTAAGATATTGGTGGAGAAAGTCTATCCGGGATGCGAACGTGATGGTGTGTTTGTTGACCACTTGGGTGAACAAGCTCCATTTATCTAGTATAAGAAGGCATATATGGCCTGGCCAATTTATTTTCGGGTGAATATTGTGTAATAAATAATGTTTTGTTTTAATATTCGAGGATGAGTTAATAATTATTTTAATTTACTAAGACATGTAGTGGTATCTTAATTTGTTTTAATTATAATTTTAAGGGGTTTAATGGCATCTTAATTTGTTTAGTTTTATTTCATGTTGATTTAATGCTGGGATTGTGTAAGGACATTTTTGTCCAACATACTTGTATATGTCATTAGCCGTAACACCGTTGCAAAGATTCAAAGTCCATTCATCATCAACGGAATCCGAATATCAAACGCAGAAAAGGAATCAGGGAACAGACCGGATCGATCCGGCCCAGATAAAAGAACCGATCCGGTTCATCCGGACCGATCCGCCTGCTGAGGTGAGGCCAGTATACCCCGGATCCATAGCGAACCGATGAAGCCAAAAAGCCGAACCGATCCGATGCCAACCCTATGGATCCGTCTTCAGAAAAAGAACCGATCCGAGTTCACCGGACCGATCCGCCTAAAGGGACCGGACCGATCCGACGAGGATAATCTCAACCAGATCGTGTTCAGATCATGTTCCGAAATTTAGGGCTCAAGTTCTCCTACTTAATCCCACTACGGGAAGTGGTTTTTTTTTTTAAGACTTTCCCACGTTGTTCAGAGCATATCAACCCTAAAGTCTTCACCTATTGAGTCCTATGATTCTAGGTTTTTAGATTCACACATCTTCCATATCTATGTGAATCAAGTTTGGTAACCCAAGAACACTATTGCTGTTGTTCAACCCTTTGTGAAGTGGACCGCTTCTTCCTCTTCATTGGTGCCCTACTGGAAAGGGATATTCCAGCCGCGACTACAGAATCCGATACCCGAGGGTAATTCTTAGTCAAAAACTTGTATTTCAGTGTAATCCGATTGTAAGCCGTTTCTCTTACAAATTATAGTGATATACAAGTGGTTTTGCCCCTGTGGGGGATTTTTCCTTAACTTTGTGTGTTGAATAATTCTTGCATGATTTCATATTGTTTCAATCACACCTAGTTGCATGCTTAGGGTTAATTTGGGTTAAAAGGTGTTTAATATATAACTTGATCATTTGAACGCGAGCACATACGTTTTCAAATTGGTATCAGAGCAGGTTACGCTAATTTATCGCGTATTCCTTTTTCCGCAATTTTTTTTCTACGATATCAATTTTCTGAAAAAATTGATTTTTGAAAAAGTGCGTGTTCAAATGGAGAAGTCATATTATAAAATGCCTGTTTTTTGACGGGAAAAATTATGCTTATTGGAAAGCCCGTATGAGGTCGGCTTTAAAAGCCATTGATGAACGTGTCTGGATTTTGGTTGAACGAGGATGGACTCCTCCCACCGTGACTGTTGATAATGTGACCAACTTGAAACCTGACATTTCCTGGTCTGATGAAGAAATTAAATGGTCATCTTTTAATTCTAAGGGTCTAAGTGCTATTTCTGGGTCTGTCACACCTGATGAGTTCAAACGCATAATGACGTGTACCACGTCAAAAGAGGCATGGGATGTTTTACAACTCACCCATGAAGGAACTAATGCTGTGAAAGAGTCTAAGTTGCAAAACTTGACAACTCAATTTGAAACTATCACCATACATGATTCTGAATGCTTTGATGAATTTTATGCTAGAGTTTTTGACATTGTGAATACTAGTTTTAATCTTGGTGAACAAATTCCGAATGCTAGAGTTGTTAAAAAGATTCTTCGTTCTTTGCCTAAGCGTTTTATCCCTAAAGTCACTGTGTTAAATTCTATGGGTATTTTAAATACGCTAAAATTGGAAGAACTTGTAGGAGATTTGCAAACTTATGAAATTGATATGTTCCCTAAAAATGCTAAATCTAAAGATAAGGGAATTGCACTTAAAGCCCAAGAGAGAAGGAGTGAGGGGTCAGCTAGAAAAAGAGTAGAGTCATCTAGAAAGAGAGAGACTGACACGTCAGATTCTGAGTGCGATTTTGACTTGGATGATTTGGCTCTTTTCGCAAAAAATTTCAAGAGAATTCTCAAATTTAAGAAAAATGGCAATTTTAAAGATAAAAAGAAATTTGAGAAAAATAAGTTTGAAAAGAAAAATGAAAAAGATTCCAAAAATCCTCCTCTGAAAGAAAGCGAGAGATGTTTTGAGTGCGATGGTAGGGGTCATAGAGCCTTTGAGTGTGCCAATCGTCTGAATAGGGAAAAGGGTAAAGCTGTCCTAAATGCTTCCCTTAGTGACGACAGTGAGGTCGAGTCGGTGGACTCGGGAGATGAGTCACCGCATGAGCGTAACTTCACCGCGTTCATGGCTAGTCATGTGAATTCTCATAGTTCTCCTCACAACGATGAGGATGATGCTTCACAGGGACACCTCGACAATGAGAGCGAAGAAAGTGAGGGGGAGGAGGAAGGTAGTGAGGAAGAGAGTAACCTTCAACGCGCCTACGCCGAGTTATATAATGAGTCTTTCAAAACTAAAAAACGTAACAAGGAGTTAGTTCTTAGAATCACCGCGTTAGAAGAAGAGTTAGAAGAGACGAGAGAGAGAGAGTCCTCCACCTGCACCGCCATGAGAGAGAGAGAGTCTGCCTGGGTTAGTAAAGAGAATTTGCTTAGAGAGAGAGAGAGCAGTTTTGAGAAAGAGAAAGCGGACTTGACTAAACAAGTGGCTAGTCTTACTAGTGAGCTCCATTCCTCCATGGAGACTCGGAAGAAACTTGAAGCCCTTGTTGCTCAGCTTACTCATGACCTTGAGAGAGCTAGGAAAGTCAAGGTACAAATCGAGGACAGATCTGGGAAGATGGGAAAGATGCTCCTCGGTCCCGCTTTAGGTTTTGGTGACAGGCAAGGAATTGGTTTTGATGGTGCCTCCACGTCTCAAATTGCACCGGGACCAATTCCTGAGTTTACTACGACTCCTTATGGCCGTCATCAAAAACCAATAAGGAGAGTTCGACCAAGAAAAGCAAACCAAGGTCCTCCTAATACTGTGCCCTTTTGCTCCCATTGCAAAAAAAATGGACACCTTAGGGAGTTTTGTTATAGATTTGGTCGGACACGACGTACTTTTGCTCCTCCACATCATACTGATGAGTTTGCTAGTCTGAGAGAGCAAGTTGTGTTTCTAGCCGCCACATCACAGAGTTTGATGGAGGAATTGCGACGAATGTCCTCACCGTCAATGAATGCTTCCCGCATTTCGGCTAAAACCAACAACAACAATGGTAAACAAAAGGTTACCTATTCTTGGGTTCCTAAAAAAGAGAAAAAGGCCCTTGTTGTTCATGTTGCTCTCAAAGCACATAATACCTCTCAGTGGTATTTTGACAGTGGATGCTCCAGACACATGACAGGTGATGTCTCCCTTTTTACTCAGATTGAGGAGTATGATGATGGGAGAGTTACTTTTGGAGATGGGAGTAAATCTAGCATTGTAGGACGAGGTACTGTAGAGTTACCAGGACTTCCTAAGCTAGAAAATGTCTTGTACGTCTAAGGTTTAAAAGTAAACCTTCTCAGCATCAGCCAGCTGTGCGATGATGACTTTGCAGTAAAATTTGACCGGGAAGCTTGTAAGGTCTATAATCAAGCCGGTAAACTATTAGTGCAAGGGGTGAGGACAGAGGATAACTGTTATGGGACTGAGCCCAAATCCTCACTTGTCTGCAACAGCGCCACGATCACTCCTATGGATTTGTGGCACCAACGTCTAGGTCATGTGAACGTGAGAGATTTGACTCGTCTTATTAAGAAAGACCTAGTCTGTGGCTTACCATCTCTCGGAAAGCCAACTTCCACGATTTGTGGACCCTCTCAGTTGGGAAAGCAAATTCGTAGTCCTCATAGGAAGTTGCATTCCATTACCACCTCTCGTGTTCTGGAGTTGATTCACATGGATCTTATGGGTCCCACTCGTACTGAGAGTCTAGGTGGTAAGAGGTACATCCTCGTAATGGTAGATGATTTCTCCAGGTACTCCATTGTAGGTTTTCTGAGAGAGAAATCCGATGCTGTAGAATTTTTAACAACCAAGTGCGGTGTCCTGCAAAATCAACACGGTGTCACTATTAATAGAATACGTAGTGACAACGGCACTGAATTCAAGGAAGCAAAGGTGGATCTGTACTGTGATAGCCTTGGGATCAAACATGAGTTTTCTGCTGTGAGAACTCCTCAGCAAAATGGGATTGTTGAGAGAAAGAATAGAACGATCCAAGAAATGGCTAGATCTATGCTTCTAGGTCGTAAAGTTTCTAGGAGATTTTGGGCAGAGGCAGTGTCTACTGCATGCCACATGGTGAATAGGGTGTATCTGCATCCACACACACTTCAGACTCCATATGAGTTGTGGACTGGCAAGAAGCCCAACCTGGCATATTTTCGTGTTTTTGGGAGTAAATGCTACATCCTATGGGATAGAGAGCAATTAGGAAAGTTCGACTCTCGGAGCGACGAGGGAATATTTCTAGGATATTCATCGAATAGTAAAGCATACCGGGTATTTAACCTGAAGAGCTCTAGGGTTATGGAATCAATAAACCTTACCGTGCAAGATGACGAGCCTTTGACGGTTATTGATCCTAACCTTCAGTGTGAGGATGAGGATTGTTCTGACAGTGACCTACCTGTTCCTCTCTCACACTCTGTGGACCCTACTACTGAGTTAGGGGACACACCTGCTTGGGTTCGCAAGAGTCATGACCCTTCTGCCATTGTTGGTGATCCCACTCTAGGGGTCAAGACTCGTGCTCAGCTAGAGAACGTTGTTAGTCATCTTTGCTACACGTCCAAAGTCGAGCCCAAGAACCATAAAGAAGCACTCAAGGATGAACACTGGATATCTGCTATGCAGGATGAGTTGCTTCAGTTTAAAAAGAATAATGTCTGGGAATTAGTCCCCCGACCTAGTGAGACTAATATGATAGGTACCCGGTGGATTTTTAAGAACAAAATGGATGAATATGGTACCATAATCAGAAATAAGGCTAGGTTGGTTGCTCAAGGCTACACACAGATAGAGGGTGTAGACTTTGGGGAGACATTTGCTCCTATTGCGAGGCTTGAGTCCGTCCGTCTTCTGCTCGCCATTGCATGTCATCTGCGCTTCAAGGTGTATCAGATGGATGTCAAGAGTGCCTTTTTGAATGGCATTCTACAGGAGGAGGTTTATGTGGAACAACCAAAAGGGTTTGAAGACCCTCAACACCCTGAGCACGTCTACTATCTGAGGAAATCCTTGTATGGTTTGAAGCAAGCACCCCGTGCTTGGTACGAGAGGCTTACTTCCTATCTCTTAGCTCGTGGCTTTAAGAGAGGGGGAGTAGATATGACATTGTTCGTCAGGAGAGATGACGGTGCTATTTTGGTTGCCCAGGTCTATGTGGACGACATAGTCTTTGGATCCACATGCTCCCAGCATGCTCACCACTTTGAGGAGGAGATGAAAAGTGAGTTTGAGATGAGCATGGTTGGTGAGCTTACATTCTTCCTTGGTCTCCAGGTTCGTCAGCTAGAGGATGGGATGTTCATCTCCCAATCCAAGTATGCTAGAGACCTAGTGAAGAAATTTGGTTTAGACTCCGCTAAGCATGCACGTACACCTATGAGTACAACTACCAAGCTTAGTAAGGACACTTCAGGCAAGGACGTAGAGCAAACCTTATATCGGAGTATGATAGGTAGTCTTCTCTACTTGACTGCCAGTCGTCCCGACATCGCCTTTAGTGTTGGAGTTTGTGCGCGATATCAGGCATCCCCAAAAGAGTCACATTTACTTGCTCTAAAACGTATTATTAAATACGTGAGTGGGACTCTCTCATACGGAATTTGGTATTCCTTTGATACCGATGACCGTCTGTCCGCCTATTCAGATGCCGATTGGGCTGGGGATGTAGATGGATGTAGGAGCACTTCTGGTGGGTGTTTCTATTTTGGTTCTGCTCTTGTCTCCTGGCTGAGCAAGAAGCAAAATTTCATCTCTTTGTCCACTGCGGAGGCTGAGTACATAGCCGTCGGGAGTTGTTGCACACAACTCTTGTGGATGAAGCAAATGCTGGAGGATTATGGGATATCACAGGACACCATGATCATTTCCTGTGATAACACGAGCGCGATACACATATCCCGCAATCCTGTTCAGCATTCACGCACAAAACACATCAGGATACGTGAGCACTTTATACGTCAGCTAGTTGAAGAGAAAGTCGTATCCCTGAGTTTTGTTCCTACCGACCGTCAGTTAGCCGATATTTTCACGAAACCTTTAGATGCCCTTAGATTTGAGAGTCTTAGGAAATCTTTAGGGATTTGCACAGTTGACTGAGGGGTTGGTCTATGTCTAGAATATGATGCTTCTTCATGTTCATATCATATGCTTCCTATTGCTAGTCTGTTTTATATGTACCATTGCTTTGTTGTACAACTTTGTTTTATTCTTGTTGCTTTTCATAATTCTTTGAAAAAATACAAAAAGATTTTCCTTTTCGAAAATTTTTGAGAAAAAGCACAAAAAGATTTTATTTTGATAATTTTTTTTTGAAAAAGGCCAAAAAGGTTTTTCTGTTTTTGCACCTTTTATGGATGAGCATTTAAGTTAGCCAAGTCACAACTTCATTCCATATATCCATGTGACTGTTTGATAGAGATTTGAGAGGCTACATCATTTCATCCATGTGCTTTACATTGATTGAGTCTTTGAGATGTAATTAGTGATATTTTCCTACATGTTTGACTCCTATATCCTTTATTGCACACATGAACGGCTATATTTGATTGTTCCACTTGTCAATCTCATGTTGGCTTGAGTGTTTCTATCTCAATCCTGTCTATACAATGTACAATATGCGATAAAACTTGACAAGATTGGATTGCATGTAAAAGCCATTTTGGTGAGACTGTGTGTATATTTTCATAACGGGGAGGGGCTGCGAAAGTTGATTCTTATCCTTTGAGCAAAAGCTACCGTTAAAAAGGACCTAAAAATGGTGGTATTGTAATATTCGAGGTCCTAAGAGGTTAAAAGAGCCCGAAAAAATGTATAGGCAATAAAAAGCAATTCATGCCAATTATGGGCCATTTAGGTTTCACTATCAATTCTCCAAAGTTTGAGAATTTAGTATACCTCTATTATAATATAAATCTGAGGGAGTTTGGTTGGAGATTGAAAAACGGGTTTGCACTTCCTTGAAAGTCCTGAAAAAGCATGAAAATCATTTTGGACGTTATTGGTGTAGAAATCACTTTGAGCTTTGATTTGTAGATTTGATATAGTCAATGTCTTATATTTCCAATCTCTTACACCAAAGGAAGCATTTGATTTCATTCGTTAGGAATATCCAATATTCATCGTGCACATATGTCATGTTTATATGCTTTGAGTTTCCTATCAAATTTTGATCACACCTCTTCATTTACGCTATCATCGACTTGGTTGCTTTGTGTTCATTCATGGTGTGATATTATCCTTGTGACATCCCGCACTTGCTTATTTGATTTATTTCTCTCATTTGTCTATTTGGGGACATCATAAAAAGGGGGAGATTAAAGGAATTATCTTATTATGGGGGAGATTTCTGAGTTGTGTTCATAAATTGAAATATATTTCAAACTCGATATGTCACTTGGTATTTTGCTTTGTCTCATGTGTGTAGGTACTTCTTTGATAATTGATTTGCACACCCTGATGAGAAAAGCGCTAGATTCCTGAAGATTTGAAGAACAAACGATGCAGTCTTATTCACTTGTACTCTTTCAGTTTTGGGTTCATGGAAGGGTAGATTTGTATAGGCAATTTTTTTTGATAATTCGGATGTTTATTTTTATGTATGTACCGGCATAGACATAGGGGGAGATTTGTAAGGACATTTTTGTCCAACATACTTGTATATGTCATTAGCCGTAACACCGTTGCAAAGATTCAAAGTCCATTCATCATCAACGGAATCCGAATATCAAAAGCAGAAAAGGAATCAGGGAACAGACCGGACTGATCCAGCCCAGATAAAAGAACCGATCCGGTTCATTCGGATCGATCCGCCTAAAGTAACCGGACCGATCCGCCTGCTGAGGTGAGGCCAGTATACCCCGAATCCATAGCGAACCGATGAAGCCAAAAAGCCGAACCGATCCGATGCCAACCGGATGGATCCGTCTTCAGAAAAAGAACCGATCCGAGTTCACCGGACCGATCCGCCTAAAGGGACCGGACCGATCCGACGAGGATAATCTCAACCACATCGTGTTCAGATCATGTTCCGAAATTTAGGGCTCAAGTTCTCCTACTTAATCCCACTATGGGAAGTGGTTTTTTTTAAGACTTTCCCACGTTGTTCAGAGCATATCAACCCTAAAGTCTTCACCTATTGAGTCCTATGATTCTAGGTTTTTAGATTCACACATCTTCCATATCTATGTGAATCAAGTTTGGTAACCCAAGAACACCATTGCTGTTGTTCAACCCTTTGTGAAGTGGACCGCTTCTTCCTCTTCATTGGTGCCCTACTGGAAAGGGATATTCCAGCCGCGACTACAGAATCCGATACCCGAGGGTAATTCTTAGTCAAAAACTTGTATTTCAGTGTAATCCGATTGTAAGCCGTTTCTCTTACAAATTATAGTGATATACAAATGGTTTTGCCCCTGTGGGGGATTTTTCCTTAACTTTGTGTGTTGAATAATTCTTGCATGATTTCATATTGTTTCAATCACACCTAGTTGCATGCTTAGGGTTAATTTGGGTTAAAAGGTGTTTAATATATAACTTGATCATTTGAACGCGAGCACATACGTTTTCAGATTGATTGAATATGCTTGAATTATCGATTGAGAGTTCTTGTATGCAATACGACCTTCGTTTCAAAATACTTATATAGTTGAATTGAGTTTTGAAGATATCTTTAATAAATTTCCCAGAATACAAAGAGTAGATGGGAGAGAGTAATAAAGTCTTCAATAAGAATGTAAAGGGGGTTCATGAATTTATTAAGTGTACAGATATAAATCTTAATAGTGACAAGCTTCCGTGTCCATGCACACGTGTAACAACCCTCGCTTTTGAGAAATTATTTTATAATAATTTACTATGAGAAGTAATTATATAAAATGTTGAGAAGTGGAGTAAATATTAATTGAATGAGTAGAAAGTTAATATTTACTAGATTGTTGCATATTTACAATATGTGTAAGTAAATATCATCATGTTGCGTTTTATTTTGTCATATGCTTTAAAATGACACTTATGGTTTAAATGAAACCGAAACTTGAAATGATTTATAAAATTATCGGATGCCAATTTAGAGGGGCGTAGTTAGTCCCAAAATGTACAAGATAGTCGAAATAAGTGTCAATTATATTTTCGTGATTCAGGGACTTTTGACTGATTTTAACTTAAATGTGTAGTTGCGAATCATTTTATTGCGGTATTAACAACTTAAGTTGATAATTTTAGACTAATGCCACGATTTAGTCTTGCTAAGCCTTTTATTTCTCTAAAGTGTAATTACTAACCTAGAGAGAGATAGGGAGAGGAAGAGAATTGTGGAGAAAAGAGAGGAGAAAGAAGAGATTGGAGATTGAAGATTTGGGATTGCTTCTACCACAAACAAATATGAGATTTCTACTTCAAGGCAAGTTTTCTACTTGCTAATATATGGATTAAGATGAGTAAATTGTGTGATAGTTGTGTATTAGCATTAATGGAATAAATGTGGATTTTATGGTGTTTAAACCCAAATCATGGTTTATGTTGATGATATTGGGGATTATAGTAGTTGATAATCATGTAGGATGATTTGGGGTAGATTAATGTTGTTGTATGTGTGAAAAAATGAAGTAGAAATGAGTTTGGGGGAAAGACTAGGGTTCATAACCCGTAGCCCCCCTCCTTGGCCAAATTACAGGGGCGAATCGATTCGGCCCTAGGGCGAATTGATTCGCTAAGGGGTCAGCCTATAGGTCTGCCAACCCGAATCGATTCGGGTTAAGGCCGAATTGATTCGGCCAAATGCAGAATTTTGGGTTTGTCCTCCAAATCGATTCGCTTTTGGGCCAATCGATTCGCTGCTTGGGGCGAATCGATTCGGAAACCTTGCTGTTTTGAGTTGTTTTTCTAACTCAATTTTGATCCTTTTTCTTTAGGTTTAGGACTTAGGAACCTTCTTGTATGTAGTAAACTTAGAGTCCTAGAGTTCTAGATGAGTTAGTTGACTACCCTACATTAGAAATGGGTTATGTGGGGGTTATTCCGGGGGTATACAAATTGATGTTAGGACATTCTTTTCTTAGTTAACCATTATGAGACTAGGAGATTGAAAGGTCATATTGGGAGACTTTAGAAGATCAATTGAGGTATGTTAGTTATGGTGGGTTATAATAATACCCTAAAATGTTTGGAGAATGAATCGAGAAATTATTCATTCATTGAGGTTGTATTGATGATATGACTTACATATGGCTCCGGATAAAATATGATATATCCATTAAAGAAATATGCACATGGCAAATAGCAAATGAAAATGAAATGGTAATGATTATGGTAAATGATAATTTACTTAATCATGAATAAGGTAAATGATAATTCACTTAAACACACCTCTCTAAATGCTATCATATGGAAAGTACGCACACGAGGTGATGTCCCCTGACTATTGAATACAGGGAGACTATAGTCCTCGGCCATATGATCGGTTATTATGTATGTTTTCTACGATGGTGAGGTAATTTCGGGTGTGGTTATGACTCTCCCGCAGGCATATGGCCACTTCCCGACGTTGCGATAGGTGCCTAGGTTGTCTTAGTTGATAGGCCCTGGAAGATGATAGTCATTTAGGGGCGTGTCCAGTGGGGAAATCTGGAGGGACGGTCTTAGAATCGTTATATGTATATGAATATAATAATTCTTTATCAAGTGGGACTTGATGTATGATAAATGCCACAAAGAGCATATGACAGTAATTATATTCCTGATAAGGAATGGAAAGATGAAATGAAACAGTGTAAAATGATGGAGGTTTTTAATTAATGATATTCCTTTATAACCTCTTGCATAACTAAATAAAATTTATAATCATATAAATTGTCTTAGTTTATACTTTGAGATTATGCTGATAAATTCTCATCTTCATCATTCATGATTAACTGTTCATAACTGTCATGCTTTTTATTCATCTGGTGATCATATAAAATCGGGTCCTGATCCGTTCATATTTCTTGTTGTACGTGAATCTTATATCTGCTCAGGTGCTCCGCCGCAAGGACGCCCGTACTGACTTCCTATTCCTCTGTTTTGGGGAGCGCCGTGGTACTTTGCGGATATTACGGGTTATTTTGTTGTAGACGCCTTCATTTTTGTACTCTAGTTATGATCAGGTCTTTTACTCGGGCGTGTGGCCCAGGCTTTTGTAATTGTTTAATGGATGTACTATGTAACTTGATTAACTTGTTATACTTGGTTTGTATAGACTGTTTACCGATAGCATATTCGGTCCCCTTATTGTATACTTGTCTTGGATGTAATATAAGTTCTTTGGGTTTCCACTTTCTTTCATATTGGGTTGTTTAAATTATTTTCTTTACTTATTATAAAACAAAATTTTTGGCAACCCGTTTTTTGAACTATTGGGTGGTTATCCCGTATACTTATTATATTGTTGTGATGCTGAGAATGATTCCATCCATGATTCCTGTTTCTAAACTATTGGGTGGTTATCCCGTATACTTATTATATTGTTGTGATGCTGAGAATGATTCCATCCATGATTCCTGTTATATTGGAGTATCGGGCTGGCCACCCCTTATTTTGGTGAGAGGGTTGCCACAGATGGTATCAAAGCATCAGGTTCTAGAGTCTTTAGGATCTATGTGGACTTGGCACGTTGTACCGTGGCGTTCTTTGATATAGAGCTTAATGTTAGGATTGTTTTGATGCCTATATTTGCGATCTTCTGCATATTAGACTGATTTAAATATTATTCTAACTTTATTATTTCTTCATCTCAGATGCCGCCTAAGAAAGGTCGCCCAGCTAGAAAGAATAGACTTATAGAAGAGGATGTTGATCCTCCACCGCTGCCACAAGGAAATATAAATGCTGCTGACGTAACAAATTTTGTGGCCCAAGCGGTTAATGCTGCTATGACCGCCGTGGTTTAGCAAATGCCACAAGCTCAACAACAACGAGCTCAAGATGCACAAGCTCCTACGGGACCTGCTCTGTGGGAGAGAGTTAGAGAGTACTTTTTAAAGGGCCATCCCCCGGAATTCCAAGGAGGTTCTGATGTCATCGTAGCTAATCAGTGGAAGAAGGATATGCAGCGCCATCTGCGAATGGTGGAATGTAGTGAGGAAAAGAAACAAATCCTTGTTACCTTCAAACTTTTTGGATCTGCACTGCACTGGTGGGAGTCGATGACTACACCGGAGCATAGAGATACTATGACCATTAATGATTTCTGGGGTTTGTTTGACCGAAAGTACTTCCCTCCAGCAGTTCAAAGGGAGATGAGAAGGAAACTCCAAGATGTGGTACAGGGAGAATGGTCAGTTGCAGAATTTGAAGAGAAGTTCACCCGGTTAACAAGTTTTGTACCGGATGAGGTGACTCCAGAAGAGAGGAAAATATCGAGGTTCATGGGAGGTTTGCACTGGAGGATACGACAACATTTGCTGGGTAATCCAGCTTTGCAGACTTTTGGGGATGTGATGAATGCGTCATTGCTTCATTGCCAAGAACATCGGTTGTTTGTTCAAGGTAGCAAGAAGGCTACAGTGATGGGGTAGGCAGGAAAACCTGGAGGTATTGGGATTGGATGAGGAGTATTACCCTCGTCCCAATCTTTGGGAAATAAGCAACGAGAAAGGGATCCCCAGCAAGGGGACTTGTCTAAATGACAACGTTGTGGTGGATTTAATGTCGGTGGCAATAATAATAGGTATGGTCCAGGTGGACCGCAACAACAACAAACAGGTCGGTGTGGTCATGGGGGCAGAGGCCATCCAGTCCAAGGTGTTACCCAGTTTAGGAATAATCGGGGCCGAAATAAGGAGAATATGACGGGTCCGTGCTTCCAGTGTGGGGAGGCGGGTCATTATAAGAGGGAGTGTCCACAGTCGGTTGGGGGACAACTTCCTAGGGTTCTACAGCAGCCACATGCTCAGTTACCGCCGCAGGTGCCTAATCCAATTGTCCCTCCGCAACAGGGGCAGCTACAGTATGGGCGTGTTTATCATATTTAGGAGGCTATGCTTCCTCTGGCTCCGCCCGCGCCGCCAGCTATTGAGGGTAAGTTTCTTATTTAGGGGCATATGGGTCATGTGTTATTTGATACGGGAGTGACACACTCATTTATTTCTAGAAGTTTTTCTCAGTTTATAGAGTTGATGAAATCTACAGAGAGTACCTTCACTAGTGTTGAATCTTCTATGGGTGATGGTTAACTCATTTTCTTTATTTGTAAACAAATAGGAATTAATCTTGGTAATTTGTGCTTTGAGGCCGATTTGCTCGTCCTTGATATGGTCGGGTATTATGTGATTTTGCGTATGGATTGGCTAGTGAAGTATCATGCGATAGTTAATTGCTATGGGAAGAGCATAGTTTTTGCCGTTTCGGGCCAAGAAATGTTTTTGGTGGTTATGCCTCGTTCAGAAGGAGGTACTAACACTTACTTGTATTGTATCGCGGAGGAGACTTCTCGAGATGTAGTTGTTTTCTTAGATTCTATTCCGGTTGTTAGAGATTTCCAAGATGTGTTTCGAGAAATATCGGGTTTGCCTCCTAGTAGGGAGATTGAGTTTATAATTGACTTAGTGCCGGGAACGCGGCCGATTGCGAGAGCTCCGTACCGTATGACTCCTGTTGAGATGAGGGAGCTAAGGGATCAGATTCAGAACTTGCTAGAGCAAGGGTTTATTAGGCGAAGCACGTCGCCATGGGGTGCTCCAGTATTATTTGTGAAGAAAAGGAACGGTTCTCTCCGGTTATGTGTTGACTACAGAGAATTGAATAAATTCACTATCCGGAACAAATACCCGTTGCCTCGGATTGATGATTTATTTGATCAACTTAGGGGAGTGTCGTACTTCTCTAAGATAGATTTGAGGACGGGGTATCACCAGTTGAGGATACGAGAACAAGATGTGTCCAAGACTGCTTTTCTTACGAGGTATGGGTCCTATGAATTTTTGGTTATGCCTTTCGGACTAACCAATGCTCCTGCCATGTTTATGGACCTCATGAATAGGGTGTTCCGAGACTTCCCGGACCAGTTTATCATCATGTTCATTGATGATATTCTAGTGTATTCTCAGATAAAATTTGATCATGCTACTCATTTGAGGTTGGTCCTGCAGAGATTAAGGGATCACCAATTATATGCCAAGTTCAAGATGTGCGGATTTTGGTTGCAGGAGGTACAGTTTCTGGGCCATATTGTGACGACCCAGGGTATTTCGGTAGACCCAAGTAAAGTGGTTGCGGTGAGGGAGTGGGGTCAGCCCACGACACCTACCGAGATTCGTCGTTTTCTGGGTTTGGCGGGTTATTACCATCGGTTTATCAAGGGTTTCTCTAAAATTGCTAGCCCTTTGATAAATTTAACCCGGAAGGGGGTGAGATTTGTATGGGATGATTCTTGTCAGTCAACTTTTGACGAGCTCAAGGATAGGTTGACTTCTGCTCCAGTCCTTGTGTTACCGAGGCCAGGATTGGAATATTTAGTCTTCACCGATGCATATCTACAAGGATTGGGAGGTGTACTTCAACAAGAGCGATGGGATATTTATTATGCTTCTCGCAAGCTAAAGACCCATGAAAGGAATTATTCGGTGCATGATTTGGAACTTGCCGCAGTAGTCTTTGCCTTGAAGATTTAGAGGCATTATCTCCTAGGGGAGAAATTTAGTCTTTTCATGGACCATAAATTGCTGCAATATTTATTTTCCCAGAAGGATTTAAATATGCGACAACGCCGATGGCTAGAGTTTGTGAAAGACTATTAATTTGACATCCACTATCACCCGTGCAAGGCGAATGTGGTGGCGGATGCTTTGAGTAGAAAGCCCGATGGGGAGTTAACGGAGGTATGGAAAGCAAAATGGAAGGAGCTGAGTCAGGAGGACGCGGTTGCTAGGGCATTTATATCGGTGTTGACCGTCACGCCTACTATTGTGGCAAGGACGGTTGAAGCCCAAAGGAGGGACAAAGGCAGCCAGGACCATATACACAAGTTGTTGACCGAGGGAGCAGAATCCTACTCTATAGGCTTTGAGGGTGGGGTACGTTTCCACAGGAGACTCATCGTCCCGGACGAAGGGGATTTGAGACGGGCCGTAATGATGGAATCTCACGGTTCCAAGTTCGCAGTGCATCCGAGTAACGACAAAATATATCAAGACATGTGCCGTCAATATTGATGGGCGGGCATGAAACGGGATATTTCTGAGTTTGTATCCCAATGTGCTACTTGTCAATTGGTCAAGATAGATCATCAGCGACCGATAGGTTTGTTGCAACCGTGGTGTGGAAGTGGGAGAGCATATCGATGGATTTCATCATAGGCTTGCCAGCGTCGCAAAATGGTCACGATTCTATTTGAGTTATAGTTGATCGTTTAACTAAGTCGGAACATTTCCTACCGGTACACACTGATTATAATATTGCTCGTTATGCCCGATTATTTATTGCAGAGGTTGTTAGACTCCATGGGGTGCCCTTAAATATAGTTTCCGATCGAGATAAGATTTTTGTTTCCCACTTTTGGCGAAGTTTCCAAGAGGCTATGGGAACCGAATTGAAGTTAAGCACTTCTTATCATCCTCAAACAGATGGGCAAATCTAAAGAGTCAACCAAATGTTGGAGGATATGCTCCGAATGTGTATGCTTGATTTCAAAGGTGGTTGGGAACAATATCTCCCTTTGGTCGAATTTTCTTATAATAATTCATACCAATTCACTATTGGGATGGCGCCTTATGAAGCTTTGTATGGCCGGCCTTGTAGATCGCCCACTTGTTGGTTGGAGGTGGGGGATAATAAGTTTCTTGGACCTGAAATGATCCAGGATACTTCTTCCAAGATTGAACTCATTAGTAATCGCATTCGGATAGCTCAAGATCGCCGAAAGAGTTACGCCGATATGAATAGAAGGCATGTGTAGATGGAGATTGGGGATCAAGTGTTGGTGCGAGTACCGCCTATGAAAGGTATAAAGCGATTTGAGAAGAAAGGAAAGCTTGCGCCGCGTTATGTTGGACCTTTTCCTATTATTTCCAAGGTAGGTCCAGTGGCGTATCAACTTGCCTTACCGGAACACTTACAACAAATCCATGATGTATTTCATGTTTCCTCTTTGAAAAAGTATAAGAGGTGTGAAGGAGCCCTTTGGCATATTCCTTCTGAGGATATCGATTTGCAACCTGATATTTCATATGAAGAACAACCGGTTGCAATTCTAGAGCATGGGGAGCGTAAATTGAGATCGCGAGTGGTGCCCTTAGTGCGTGTTCAATGGGGTCATCACGATGCCAAGGAATCGACGTGGGAGCGTGATAATGATATGCGAGATAAGTATCCGCATCTCTTCTTGCAAGGTACGCTTGAATTTTTGGGACAAAATTCTCTCATAAGGGGGGGAGTATGTAACAACCCTCGCTTTTGAGAACTTATTTTATATTAATTTACTATGAGAAGTAATTATATAAAATGTTGAGAAGTGGAGTAAATATTAATTGAATGAGTTGAAAGTTAATATTTACTATATTGTTGCATATTTACTGCGTGTGTAAGTAAATATCATCATGTTGCGTTTTATTTTGTCATATGCTTTAAAATGACACTTATGGTTTAAATGAAAGCGAAACTTGAAATGATTTATAAAATTGTCGGATGCCAATTTAGAGGGGCGTAGTTAGTCCCGAAATGTGCGAGATAGTCGAAATAAGTGTTATATTGTATTTTCGTGATTCGGGCACTTTTGACTGATTTTAAATTAAATGTGTAGTTGCGAATTATTTTTGCGGTATTAACAACTTAAGTTGATAATTTTAGACTAATGCCACGATTTAGTCCTGCTAAGCCTTTTGTTTCTCTAAAGTGTAATTACTAACCTAGAGAGAGATAGAGAGAGGAAGAGAATTGTGGAGAAAAGAGAGGAGAAAGAAGAGATTGGAGATTGAAGATTTGGGATTGCTTCTACCACAAAGAAATCTGAGATTTATACTTCAAGGCAAGTTTTCTACTTGCTAATATATGGTTTAAGATGAGTAAATTGTGTGATAGTTGTGTATTAGCATTAATGGAATAAATGTGGATTTTATGGTGTTTAAACCCAAATCATGGTTTATGTTGTTGATATTGGGGATTATAGTAGTTAATAATCATGTAGGATGATTTGGGGTAGATTAATGTTGTTGGATGTGTGAAAAAATGAAGTAGAAATGAGTTTGGGGGAAAGGCTAGGGTTCATAACCCGTAGCCCCCCTCCTTGGCCAAATTGCAGGGGCGAATCGATTCGGTCCTAGGGCGAATTGATTCGCTAAGGGGTCAGCCTATAGGTCTGCCAACCCGAATCGATTCGGGTTAAGGCCGAATCGATTCGGCCAAATGCAGAATTTTGGGTTTGTCCTCCAAATCGATTCGCTTTTGGGCGAATCGATTCGCTGCTTGGGGCGAATCAATTCGGTCCTAGGGGGAATCGATTCGGAAACCTTGCTGTTTTGAGTTGTTTTTCTAACTCAATTTTGATCATTTTTCTTTAGGTTTAGGACTTAGGAACCGTCTTGTATGAAGTAAACTTAGAGTCCTAGAGTTCTATATGAGTTATTTGACTACCCTACATTAAAAATGGGTTATGTGGGGGTTATTTCGAGGGTATACAAATTGATGTTATTACATTCTTTTCTTAGTTAACCATTATGAGACTAGGAGATTGAAAGGTCATATTGGGAGACTTTAGAAGATCAATTGAGGTATGTTAGTTATGGTGGGTTATAATAATACCCTAAAATGTTTGGAGAATGAATCGAGAAATTATTCATTCATTGAGGTTGTATTGATGATATGACTTACATATGGCTCCGGATAAAATATGATATATCCATTAAAGAAATATGCACATGGAAAATAACAAATGAAAATGAAATAGTAATGATTATGGTAAATGATAATTTACTTAATCATGAATAAGGCAAATGATAATTCACTTAAACACACCTCTCTAAATGCTATCATAGGGGAAGTACGCGCATGAGGTGATGTCCCCTGACTATTGAATGCAGGGAGACTATAGTCCTCGGCCATATGATCGGTTATTATGTATGTTTTCTACGATGGTGAGGTAATTTCGGGTGTGGTTATGACTGTCTCATAGGCATATGGCCACTTCCCGACGTTGCGATAGGTGCCCAGGTTGTCTTGGTTGATAGGCCCTGGAAGATGATAGTTATTTAAGGGCGCGTCCAGTGGGGAAACCTGGAGGGACGGTCTTAGAATCGTTATATGTATATGAATATAACAATTCTTTATCAAGTGGGACTTGATGTATGATAAATGCCACAAATAGCATATGACAGTAAAATAAAATGATGGAAAGATGAAATGAAACATTGTAAAATGATGGAGGTTTTTAATTAATGATATTCATTTATATCCTCTTGCATAACTAAATAAAATTTATAATCATTTAAGTTGTCTTAGTTTATACTTTGAGATTATGCTGCTAAATTCTCATCTTCATCATTCATGATTAACTGTTCATAACTGTCATGATTTTTATTCATCTGGTGATCATATAAAATCGTGCCCTGACCTGTTCATATTTCTTATTGTACGTGAATCTTGTATCCGCTCAGGTGCTCCGCCGCAAGGACGCCTGACTGACTTCCTATTCCGATGTTTTGGGGAGCGCCGTGGTACTTTGCGGATATTACGGGATATTTTGTTGTAGACGCCTTCATTTTCGTATTCTAGTTATGATCGGGTTTTTTACTCCGGCGTGTGGCCCAAGCTTTTGTAATTATCTAATGGATGTACTATGTTACTTGATTAACTTGTTATACTTGGTTTGTATAGACTGTTGACCGACAGCATATTCGGTCCCCTTATTGTATACTTGTCGTGGATGTAATATAAGTTCTTTGGGTTTCCACTTTCTTTCATATTGGGCTGTTTAAATTCTTTTCTTAACTTATTATAAAACAAAATTTTTGACAACCCGTTTTCTGAACTATTGGATGGTTATCCCGTATACTTATTATATTGTTGTGATGTTGAGAATGATTCCATCCATGATTCCTGTTATATTGGAGTATCGGGTTGGCCACCCCTTATTTTGGTGAGCGGGTTGTCATGACACGTATACACGATAATTTTAAGTCTTTAGAATATGTTGACTTACATTTTCTATGGTGGGGTATGTCACCAAACTATCAAATATGGACATTCCATGGGGAAAATATTGTACTATATGTTCCAGAAGAATTGCCGAAATCCGTGCAGGTGGAAGTGGTGAATAATTCACTGGCACATTATACTTTGGCCGATCTAATTGATGATGCTTACAAAGTCTACCACCATCAAAGCCACAAGCCAATGGATTTGAATAATGTTCATTATGACTAAATTAATGAAGAAGTTGATTTTGAATTACCCGAAGGTGGAGATAAAACATATGGTTAAAAGTCAATGTGGCTAGACCTTTGTATAAAAATTGAGACGAAGTTCACTCGGTATTGTATGCAACGATTAGTTTGCATGATAATTAGTACGATTTGTCAATAAACATCTTAATAGGAATTCTTAGTTGGGTTAAAGGCATTCTCCTGAATGAGAACACGCTATCAGATTATTATCTGACCACAAAGAATGGCTTGAAGGGTTTGGGTTTGAAGTATAAATCTATCCAAGCATGCAAGTATAATTTCATATTATACCGCAACGAACACAAACTAAAGGATAAGTGTCACGCATGAAATGGTCCAAGATTTATGTTTTGTAAGAGTAGAAATAAAACCTATTAAATTTTCAAGTGCTCACAAGTTCCACAAAAGATATTGAAGTATTTTCTCCTCAGGACATGATTAAAACAATTGTTCACTACACCATGGATAGCAGAGACCATGACATGGCATGCTCAAGTCATGGTGGGTGGGAATCTCATGCGCCATCCCATTGATTCAATCATATGTCAACTTTCAAACACGCAACAACCTGAGTTTGTAAAAGAAACGTGCAATGTCCGTATTGGATTATCAACCGGTGAGTTTAATCCTTTCAATAATTTAAACACTAATAAGAGTTATTGGGTAGTTCTCTTAGGGCCTTTAGGTCTCCCCCAACACTTTGCATGAGAAAATATTTTTAATCCAAATCGTGAAGACAGAATCTTGTTAACATCACCAAAATGTTGTTCATAAGGGATTAATCTTGTCGGCGCATCAAAAATATCTTTAATCGATATTGTGTGGAACCCGTCGATTGGAATGCAGGATATGAGCCGGGCTCAAAGTCTTGTACAAATTGCATCTAACACAACTTTCCTTTGGCCAAGCTTATAAGCCCTACTAATATCATGTATTTCAACCGACAGTAATCTCAAATGGGAATATGATTATTTTGTTGAGAAAATTGGTATTGGTCAAGGTATTTATAGATCTAGTTTTAATTTTATGTAAATAACCTTTAAGTTTTTCTTCAAGATATAACCCATTAAACTCATTCGAGATGTCAATTTTAATATATAGGGTTATGTCTTAGTCTTTTTATGAGGCTAGGAACCCTGAATGAGTTGGACTAGTTATACCTCGAAGAAAAACTTTAAGGGTGCTCAAACAACACAAAAACTAGATTTATGAGTACCTTGATCAATATAAGTTTTCTGAAAAAATCACATTACCAATTTGTGGAACCTGTCGGTTGAAACACATGTTATTAGTCGGGCTTATAGGGTTGGGTAAAAGAAGGTTATGTATAGCTATAATTTGGTCAATCCAATAAGCTTGACTAATATCCTACATTTCAATCGACGAGTTCAGCACAACATCGATCAGAACAAATCTTGATGCCCCAACATAATTAATCCCCTCTGAACAACATTTTTTTATGCTAGAAAAATTAAAACTACGTGGACTTTGATGCCATTTTTGGCTACGCATGCATCTCGAAGTCATTTTGGGATTCAACTCCCTTCTTACCAAATTCCTTTAGTTTATCTTAAGTTATTATCATCTCATTCCTATAGTTATCATATTATACTCATATAGTTATTTATCTTCCATTTATTGCTTTGTCGCTCACGTTTTAGTCATTTTTACTTATTTCTTTACTCTCCTCTTAGCCGCCCCGTTCATGCATACTTACTCTTTCCATGATGTGGATAGGATTATTATACTCGACACACATGTTCACCTATGTTTGTCACTCATATTTATGCACTATGCCCAATTAAACTTGTTCAGATAACAGTTCAAGTTTGGTAGTTATGATACAAGTGACACGATAACATGTTAGGTCCACAACTCTTTGCTAATAAATTATATTCATTACATTTCGTAATATTTGTAACTTTGGATAAGGAAAATTTGTTGTTCATATAATTTTATATTAATATTTGGAACATATTATAATATTTGAAGCTCTAGTAGGGTTAACGCATATGTCGATTACAACGAGAGTTCATATGATTCAGGGAAGCAGTGCTTTGAGGATTTTAACATTATTAGTTTTGGATTCATGTAATTAATATGAGGCTAGATAATTTTAGTATTATTGTTTTTTCACTGATGTATTAGTTAGTTCTATAATGGAATTGTATGCAGGTTTGAAAACATATAGAAGATTTTTTTTGGAAATAAACAAATTAAAATTAATTTTTAAAACAAATTTATTATTGATCACGGTCCAAAATCGTGCCATATTCGTGACAGTTTTCATGGGTAAAATAGTTAATCACAATCATAAATCGAAACTAATGTCTCTATTATCACGGGTGTTGGTCACGATCATAAATCATGACCAATATTCACGTCTTTGGGTCATAGTTAACCAATTGATATATTTTCATAACTTAGGTTACGGTTTATGATCGTGACCATATAAATCTGGTCACGGGTCTGGTCATAATAAATAACCGTGACCACTAGTCACGATCAGTGACCGTGACTTAAATTTTATGTTACAAATATGATCGTGACCCATAAAATGGTCATGATCCATGACCGAGACCCCCATTACGCCAAATACCAAAAATGGTTAAAGTCACTTGGTTACGATCCAAATCTGTGACCAAGGTAGTCACGGTCCTAATCCTTGACCACCATACAAAATGCGTGAATAAGGTTGTGACCAAAGTAAAAAGTGACTTAGACAGGGGATGGGTCACGATTCCAGACCGTGTCCATGGAGGTCACGGCTCCAGACCGTGACCAAACTACTACCCTTTAGGTGACAAAATTCTCGCCAAATTTGCCAGGCTTGTAGTCATGGTCTCCAACTTGACTAAACCATGAGAAATCCCAGTGAAATATGGTCATGGTCTCTAATCGTGACCAAAAAGTGACCCGACCACTGTAGTTTAAATCGGTCACCACCCAATGATCACAACTCCAGACTGTGACCATATATGAGGCTCTATTGGTCATAGGGTGGTCGTATCTCAAAACCGAGTATAAATAAAACCCACTAGGTATTTTTTCATTTCATCGCATTTCTCTCTCTCTCTCTCTCTCTCTCACACACACACACACACACACACACACAAATGATTTATGCTCTCACTTTCACCGACGACTCTCTCCCCCTCACACTTACCGATCATACTCCATCTCTTTCTCCATAACTCACACACACACACACATACACACACATACACACACACATATTAGTAAACACCCCCATGTAAACACACACAAACATGTAAACACACAAAAACAAATGGATTTTAGGATTTCTCTAGTAACTATTGTTCTGTTGATGGTTTGTTTCCAAAGATAATGTATTTGGGTATATAATTTAAGGGTGTTTTGTACAAATTTAGGGGTTTGGTATGGATTTAGATTTTCAATTTCTTTTGTTTTTTTTTAATTTTTTCAGATTTTAGAGTTTGCAAACCAATGGATTCTATTTTTTTTTTAAATTTGAACCTTTTTTTATATGAATTGCCCTTGGAATAGAAAGAGAAACTCAAATAATTAAGTGATTTTGATTAAAATCGATTTGAGTTCATGTGTATATATTCTTTAGCAAATTTCTATTTGAACTTTTCCAAAGCAATTTTGGATTAAAGTGATATGTTCCAACAATTATTAAGTTCAATTGTTGTATATGAATGTTTTTTAAATCAATTTATCAATTTGGTATTGTTCATTTTTTTGTACGAATGATAAAATCTATTTGAGAACTTTTCTTATATGGTATTGTTATAAGAAGTTAATGAGAACTTTTCTTATATGGTAATTTTTTGTTTACCTAATTTTGAACTTTTACTTGAAATCAGTGTGTATATATTGATACCAATGTTTAGCTAATTTATGTTTGAAATTTTGATTACGGGTTTCGGCTTATGTGAAATGTGAAGATTCGGGTTCATCGAAAAAGGTTTTGATGGGTTTGATTTGGGATTTGTAACTGTTGTTTCATGAAATTGTAAGATTGCGGGGTACGTATATGTTGAGGTTGTGTGTGTGTGTATATATGTGTGTGTGTGAGCATGTGTGTGTGTTATATACAAAACAAGTGTCTAGGATTATTTATTTAGTATGATACAAAACAAGCTTAGGCATATATTTTTTATTGGATAATGCAGTGTGATTTATGAATGATAGTTGGAGTTGACTGAGAGATACCATAGTGAGATCTTCAAGTTCAACTAGTTATAGAAAATAAAGAGATATAGATAGAGGAGATAGGAAAACGCATTTGAATATCCGAGACTCTATTGAGAGAGAGATTGTGTGTAAGAAAAAAAAGTAGATATCAATTTGTGTAAGTGAGGATTCACGCTCGAGAGATATGGTATGGACATACTGAGGACTCACAAATATAATTAGCACATTAAAAGTTATTGATCCCTCTAATTTAATGCGAATTATCATCTAATGGATAAAAATTCAAAATTAAGTTTGCATCTCTCAGGTGAAAATTTAATCAGTGCAATATATTTGTAATTAAGTTTCAAAATGCAATATTTTTGTAAATCCATATTGAAAGTGTTGGAGTGATAAGTCCATTTTCATTGCAATTTTGATATTATATCAAGAAAATGTTGAATAAAATGGAACTTGAACACAAATATACACACATACTCACACGTGCACATATATATACACATATACCCACATGCTCAACACATGAATTCCTATATATACATGAAGTCCCTCGTATACTAACACACGCACACATACACACCCACACTCACATACATATACTTTTGGTAATATTTTAGATTAAATAATATGTTAACATATTTTTTTCTTGTTCCATGTGCATGTGCAATATATATACACACATACTCACATGGAAATTTATATGTATACACACATACTCACATGAAAATATGTATATACACACACATACATACACATGCACATATATATATATACTCACACGCGCAACTCATGAATTCCTATATATACATGAAGTCACTCGCATACTCACACGCGCACACATACACACCCACACATATAATTTTGTTAACATTTTAGATTAAATAATATGTTAACATGTTTTCTTCTCTTTCTATGTGCGCATTTATTTGGAAAACAATTATTGAATCTCAACTGATTCTATGTTCTTTCTTCAATCATGCAATTTTGTTTACACTACAACAAATCTGTCGAATTGTCGCGGTCATTGACCTTGACAAGTTGGACTTGTCAAGGTCAATGACCGTGATAATTCTGGGGGTGACAACTTTTGTTGTCACGAACTTGTCACAATTATTGATCGTGATAAGTTCGTTAGAATTGTCACGGTCATGTCACAGTCCTTGACCTTGACAATCTTTGTCACGATTAAGGACTGTGACAAACCCGTGACAATGCTAAAAAAATTGTCACGGTCATTGACCATGACAATTTTGGGTAGAATTGAAAAAAAATTTGCTGGGCAGTATGACCACTGCCACTGCCCAACAGTATATTTGTACCTGTTATAGTAACGTTGTACCTGTTCAAACATTATATATCCAAATAAAATAGAGATAATTCAAATATACATTAAAAACAATATGCATCACGATATAATCCGAATATAATTCAAATGTAACAACTTAAAACAACAATTCAATACAAATAATGTCACTAAATGTCTGGGGTAAGGTTATCTCTGAGGAGGTGAGTAGGCCACATGATATACGAATTGACACACCCAGCAATATACATCGTGCCGCATTGTTCGCGCAACCACAAGGGGGAGTTCTCCTTCCCGGGTATCACATGTGTGACGAGCACCTTGGACTCGATGTCTTGAAGCAAACGTCCATGAACTGGCATACCCTGGACGGTATTCGGGTCCCTTAACCCTCGCCCTATCCACTGCCCATCAAATATGTCCAGTAAAAACTTACTCGGCCAACCAAGTGTCGACATCGGTCGGTTGAAGGGAGCCAAATAGGGTAGTGGATCATCAAAGTCTACACGTGTCGGCGATGAAGCAGCGAGGTCCACATCCTCGTCCTCCTGTACCTCCTCCTCCACCACCTTCTCCTTCCCTTTCCCCTTACGATTTTCACCCAACGAACGCTTCGTGAATGAGAACATATCTTGGACCACCGCCTCCAAATGGGACAGCTTCGCGTCATGCGAGTCCACCATTCGAGCCAACCCGGTGTCACTCATCTCCAATCCGATGATCCTAGATTTGGCCACCCGCGAGCTCACCTCCTTGTCCTCCCCTCGCGATCAGCGCCAATCACTTGACTGAGTGCTTATGTGGAAAAATATTCCTTGTCAGTATCAAACTGCGACTCATGCACTTCCTTAAGCTTTGCCTGAAACGACAAAAAAACACATGATTAGTAAAATAAGTAAATAAAAAAATTATAACCTAATCAGCAAAAAGTAAACTGTCGGATTACTTACAATCGTGGCTGCGACGCATGCGGACACCTTATTATCCTTCCCCTTCTTCGTCCGAATAACCGCATAAGTATCGAGCCTATGTGGCCTACCCCTAGGGCCACTCCTTGTCTCCTGAAATAAAATAAATTAAAATTAGTATCGGCCCCGCAAAGTAAAATACTGCAAAATAATATATTTCTGTAGTTATAGAAAAATTAAATCTTACCATCATCCTATGCTCCACCTCGGCGGAAGACGTCCGTCCGGAGTAGTGCACGTCCATCTCTTTTACCCGGTTTTTCCTTCCCGATCTCACTGTCAATGAACTTTTTCCATTTTGCCAATGAGATCGTCTCCTTCGGCGGGACGGATTCACGCATTTGGATAACGAACTCTCGGGTCTTCCTAAAGTACCGGGTCTGCATATTTTTCTTCCACGTCTTGTGTTGCTCCCTTAACTGCTCCAAGACGGAATCGCGTAGCTTTGGATCCTGGCTGAATTGTTCCTGTCCAACAAATACAATGTTAGTTGAGAATAAATATAAATATAAATATAAAATGAAATCAAAATCGAAATTGAAATTGAAATATTTATATAAATATAAATATAAATTCATTACCTGTAATGACACCCAAACATCTAACTTGAGCTCATTTGGCACGTCCTCCCAACTAGTGTACCCTGGGCCGATGATCGTCTTTACCCGCTCAAGGGATCTCCCTAATAGCCCCGTCCTGTTCTCGATGGCCATCCCTAATTTGTCATATTTGGGGAGCCTAGGGGCCGAGGAGCCCTCCTCGCCTCCGCTACCATCGAGCCCAGACGACATCATCACAATCAGCATCATCATCCTCGCCTTACTACCTGAAGGAGACATTTGCTATAAAAAAATATTGTTATTAGTACAAATCAAAATGAATTAGAAGAAGACATGCAAATATGGACAATTACTACAAATTCAAATGAATTGTTACTGTTTAACACCTCAGTTCTGAATCCTAAAATAACAACATCTAGCTCATAATATGTACAATTACAAAAAATTCGAAACATCCCCACCCCCACCCCCACCCCCACCCCCACCCCTGCTTCCCACACACACGCACACTACACAAGAGTGAAAATGATAAAGTGCAAATCAATTAAAAGAATTAAAAATGGATTGATAAGGTACAAATTGGAATATTTATTACAAATTGAAAAATCGTTTCAAATTCAGGTTATCATAAAAAATGGATTGATATTCGGTAGGAGCAGCCAAGTCATCCACACTAATATTTAGACGCTTTAGCGCGTGTAGGACAATTAACCACGACTCGTTGTTGATATACTCTGAGTAAAACACTTGGTTAACCTTTTGAAATGCACAAACAAACTGCTCATCGCTCTCGTGGTCGTTGCTCTTCAACTTGGACAAGTCAACCATGATCAAATTGGTGACATGATCAACTTTACAAGAATTTTTATCCTCAACTCTTACCCAATCACAGTAAAATACAACCTTTTTGAAGATTATATAATCCAATTCAAATATATTTCGAATTACACCATAGTAAGTCATTTAAGTTTCAACGAGGTTTTTATCTTTTGCGTTACCTCGAAAGAAAGTAAGAGCCATGTATGAAATGCTCTAGTTCTGTACAATTGTACTTTCCTCGTACACTTTTGCGCCGAATATGTAACCGTTTAATCAATACTTTTTGTACTCTTGTGCCACAAACAAGGGTCCAGTGGCTAGACGAGCAAGCCTTGATGTCGCATCACCCGTCTTTAAGAGCTGTGAATATAGATAAATTAATTAGATTCGTTGTAAAGTTTGAGTGTAATGTAACATTATATTACGACCATTTTCATTATATTTACCTCTTGTGACAACCACAACCTAAATTCACTGTCTGATTGTACCATTGTTTTTCGTCTTTATTATTCTCACAGGCTTCATATTTTCTGCATATTACAAAATTAAACTTACTAAAATATTCTAAAATAATGTTAAACATTAAAATAATCTAAAATAATGTTAAACATTAAAATAATTTAAACATACGTTTTCCATTCTTTTACATCTTCACGTGTGTCAAATAGATAACGAGCTACTTGTTCATGTTGCAAACTCGTTAATTTCACTCGTTTTCCCATCACATGACCATCAACATCGACAAACTCATCAGTGTCATCAATGCTGGCCGAGTCAGATATATATTCCCGAGTATATATTGATGACCCACGGTGATGTATTCCTCTGCAATTGATCCTGCAATATATTGCGTATTCTTGACGTAATCTTTAAAAACTTTCATCAATCTTTCAAACGGATACATCCACCGATATCAAACTGGACCACAAAGAAGTGCCTCGTCGCATAGCTGTACCAACAAATGAACACTCATGTCAAAGAATTCTGGGGGAAAGTACTTCTCCAACACACAAATCGCTTCGGTCACCACTAATTTTGCGGCCACTATGTGTTCTCGATTGACTACTTTCTCACACAGGAGTGAGAAGGTAATACTAATTTGCATAATATCCCTCCGCAAATCCTTGTGCTTGGAGAAACAGTGCTTAAACAATAGAGGAACCAATTGCATGATCACATGCCAATCGTGGGACTTACACTTATGTAAATCATGAGTAGCATAATTCACAATCCTTTACAAGTTGGACGAAAAATTAGATGGGCCCTTCAAATTATGTATTGTATATAAAAATACCTTCCTTTCCCCACTCGTCAAAGTAAACGCACCAGGGGGAATTATTTTCCTTCCCCTACTATCTTCTTTCAACCATAGTTGTGGCTTAAGTTTCAATGATTTAAGGTCTTTTCGTGCATTTTCTCCATCCTTCAAATGACTCCTCCCAAGGCAAGTGCCCACCATATGTTCATCAAAGTTCTTCTCTACATGCATCACATCCAATACATAGTGCACCGGGTTATTCTCCCAATAGGGCAAGTTAAATAAAATTGACCTCCTAGACCGTGCCTTTCTTGTCTCAGTTTCATTCCCAGTTGGGGTCTTCTTATGCTTGGCATTCTTAAATTTGGGATTCTTACCTGGCATATTAGGGCCACCTTCAGAAGATTTACTTTTAATTTCTGAACTTGAAAGTTGTCTCGGCTGTAGCCTATGTTCAACGCCGGCCAATAAAAAATTGAAACCTTTCTCAAATCTAAAACTATGAGCCGGGGGTAAAAACCTCATATGGAAATGGTATACATTTTTTGAGCTAAAGGATAGACGAAGAGATTCAGTATCCTCTCCACAAATAGGACACCCAAACTAACTATGTACTACACAACCGGATAATGTCCCATAAACTGGAAAATTATGAATTGTCCACATCAACACAACTTTCAGCGTAAACTCTTCTTTTCTAAAAGAGTCAAATGATTGCAAACCCTCTTCCCACAACTCATTTAATTCTTCTACCAAAGGATCCAGGTAGACGTCGATGTCATCACTTGGTGCCTTTGGCCCAGGTATCAACAAAGACATCATAAAAAATCCAGGTCTCATACACTGTGAAGGAGGTAGGTTGAGTGGGGCTAGGATCACTGGCCATACACTCTGATTGGTGCTTAGATTTCCAAATCTATTGAAACCATCTGTTGATATAGCTAAGCGAATGTTGCGCTATTCTCGAGCAAAATCGAGATACTCATAATTCATCCTCCTCCAAGCTGTAGAATCAATAGAATGATGTATGAGATTACCCCTACTTCTGCCCTAGCATGCCAAGTCATTCCTTTCGCTATCCATGGTACTATGAAAAATCGCTTTAATCTAGGCCCAACGGGAAAATATTTCAACACTTTTTGAGGCACTTTTGAGCTTGTTCCTTCTTTACTAGTAGATGGGCATATCTAGGTTCATCGTAAACCGGACAACGATCGAGATTTTCATACTCCTTTCGGTATAGTATGCATTCGTACACACAAGCATGAATCGATTTATACTTTATTCCCAAACCTTTTAAACTGTTCTTCATAACAGGATAGTTATTTAGAAGCGTATTCTCCTTGGGTAGTAACCCCTTCACCCATTTCAGAATTCCTGTCACGCTATTACCAGGAAAATCGTACTGCATCTTCAAACTGTGCAAACCAACCAAGTCATGTAAAGTTGTTTGATCTTTCTCACAGCTAGAGTATAACAGTTGGGTCGCCTTAAATTATAAACTTTGGTAGCCATCGTTAAGGTTTATCGTGATATCTTCACGAGCACTTGAACCTTGTACATAATCAATAACATCATTCTCTTCTACTTCATAAACGCTGTACGCATCATCAACTAAATCCTCTAACATATTATGATCTACGTCGTCCCCTTCTACATCTATCCTACTTGTTGAAGGTTTTTGTGAAGGTTGTTCGGGGACAAAAGGAACTTTTAATTCACCGTAAAAACTCCAAAATCGATAACTATCTTCCATACCCGATCTTAACAAATGTAGTTCAACTATTTTCCACTCAAACACCTTACCATTCTTACACCTAGCACACGGACACAGAAACTCTTCATCATTATGACATCTCTTTGCGTATTTCACAAATTCATTAGCACCTCTGCGAAACACATCCCAATTATATTTGTCTCACCCATCCACTATTTGTATTTCAGATATCCCATCACAGCTACCACAACTAATCACCTATTAAAGGTAAGAAGCGTATATTCATGGATTAGTATAAACAAAACTTAGATTTATAGTATGTTTCATTTAATTATGTCTTATTTATATTCGATTTTTAAATTTCAAATTCAAATTTAATTTATAATAAAAAATTCTATTTCCTCCATCTCCTCTAAAGGGTGAGTGGTCCTATCCCATTCAAGACCGCATTTTTCTGTAATATACTTAACAGCTCATGCACATTGTTACGATTTGAGAAAAAATCGGCAGCATATCCCCGTAGTTCTCCAAGTACACAACGTAGATTGGCAAGTGTGAGTGTTATTTCAATTGACCAATTAAAATAATAGTCATACTTATCAATCTAGTATGTACCCAGAGAACATTAGGATACGACTGCAGAACGTCCTCTAAAAGTAACAACTTTAAGTCACTAAGAATATTATTATACAGAAATTATGTAGTCCCAAATTATCCAAACGGGATAATTCGAGAGATCTCATTACAGGGGTAATGACTCTCGAACGGGTTTAAGGGCTATTGAATGCGTACGCATAAGAACTAGAAGGCTAGTATCTATGCGCACTATATGTAATTTCAAGTATGTTTCATTTAATTATCATACTACATATATATATATATATATATATATATCCATGGTCATGCCACTTTTAAAATTAACCAACTCAACATCGATCCACTATAATCCAACTGCAATGGAAAAAATAAATGTGTATCCCGTACTCCTTCTAATTCATCTACTCAATTAATTCTTTTCATCAATTAAACTAACAATTAAAATATACAATTATTAATTTACTAATTTACAATGAGGGGCAATCCTACTTGCATATGAAAGGGGCACTAATTATTAATTTACCAAAAAAATTAACAACCAATCAATATTAAATCAATCAATTCTTTTACTATGGACACTACAATATGAGGGGAAATATCTAATGAACCAATAAAAATTTAATTAAAACACACACACACACACACAGACACATACACACACACGCACATATACACCCCCTGCCCCCTCGCCCTCCCCCCCATTGCCCCTGCCCACCACACGTACACACACACATATATACACACGCATATATACATACACACGCACATATACACAGACACGCATACACACACACACACACACACACACACACACATACACCCCCCTCCCCTCCCCCCAGTCTTCCTACCTCCCCACCCACATGCATATATACACCACAAACACACACACGCACATATACATACACATATATATAAATGGAGGAGAAATAAAGAGAGAAAACATACCAAAGTTGTAGAGAGAGAGAGGGAGCAACCTCTAAAGAGAGAGAGAGATAAATGGAGGGAACAAAATCGTGGGAAAAAAATAATAGGGAGGGCTTTTTTACTGACAGAATTATCACGGACATGTCATGGTCAATAATCGTGACAACTTTATAGGATTGTCACGGTCATTGACCATGACAAGCCTTTATCATGGCCTTGTCACGTCAATGACCGTGATAAAAATGCGTGTTTTTTTATCATGATCAATGGCCGTGACAAGGCTAAGCGCTTAAAGGGTGCCAATTTGACCATTTTGGTGTAGTGTTATCTTTTCTTTTATGTAACAGTCTTATATATAGTTATAACTTATTGGTTAACTGTTGTGGCCGTGTTAACCCATTCTTTAAGTGGTTGATGTTTGGGTGAACACAAATTGGTGGAAGGGCTTGCACTTTTGGTGGACACGTAGAAATGTTAGGGTTGATTTAATTAAAATGAACTTAAATTGGACTTGTCGATATTGTGCGGTTGAATAATAAACCATATATCTTTTTGGTTAACTCTTGTGGTCATGTTCACCCCCTCCTTAAGTGGTTGTTGTTTAGGTGAACACAAATTGGTGGAAGGCTTTCACATTTAATGGACACGTAGTAATTTTAGGATTAATTTAATTAAAATCATCTTAAATTAGACTTGTTGATACCGTGCGGTTGAATATTAGCCCATACATATGTTTCGTTAACTATTGTGGTCGTGTTCACCATTTTCTTTAGTGGGTGATGTTTGGGTGAACACAAATTGGTGGAAGGGCTTGCATATTTAGTGGACACATAGTAATTTTAGAATTAATGTAACTAAAATGTTTTTGTAAATAATTGATCTGTTGGAAAACAATAATTAGTTTAGGATTAACTACATCCATTACGTCGGGGATTCATATGAACACCCTCATTTTATATTATTTCTCTAGAAAAATGAGTCACGGTAATAATTAATTTCAACAAGAGTACGTGATGGTGAAATTGGACTGCACTAAAACATCGTTTATTAGTGCGCATTATATAGAGGGAACTCCTATTTACAAGTAGGGTAATAGGAAACTTGAACATTTTAATTACTTTACAAATCATGGAGTTGATCTCAAGCTAGCATAATTGTTCGATCGTATTATGTTTTCCTTTCCAAAACATTGGGATGAGGCCATAGAGAATATATTTCGCCTTCATAATCTTGACAGGGCACTAATGCTGGTGACACTGTTGGAAAAGGCTGAAAGTAATATTCATCCATTATGGATATAACACCGTAAAGAAAGAATTCATCCAGATTGTTATGTCTCGTGATATATGCACTTTAAAAACGAGCTTGCAAATAAGTTGAAGAAGAAAGGATTCCGAGTTTCTGTCACGGACCTTTATACGTCAATCATAGATAAGCTTTTGCCCAGTTGATCGTAAAAATTAATACCGATCGGATGGAAATCAGGCACATAAAAAATATTTTAATAGTTGTGAAAAGGTATATACATATATATAATCGTGATCATGACTGGAGTACATTCGTCGCTATTATTTTTAATCGTAGGCAATGTCGAACATGAATGGCCCTAACTTAAATTCTCATCACCTGCAGGTTGGCAATACTTGACTCTGCTGCAAATCCCATCTACCACTCCATTTCTAAGTCATCAAACTAAACAAACCCCTGTTAATCCAACATCCCACCTTCCACTACCGAGCAATCCTAATACAATGATAAGATGCCCATTGGTTTCTCTGTGATCTTGAATTATCCTACTAGTAAAAAACCTGATATCTAAATTTTTAAATCCTGTTGTCTATCTCTTGGAAATATAACTATGTGCGTCGGGGGAACATACAACTAGAAGAAGGTTGATCCTGCCGTCAAGGATGACGTGTGGGACCGACTTTTTAAGTGTTTTTCACTCCCATTCGTTTAGAAGGCAATGGTTATTTCCTAAGTACAAGATCAGTTGAAAATATCCTCCTAGACATGTTGTTCAACTTAAAGACATCGAATGGTTATTCTAGTAATTTGCGCAGTGTTGTAAGCTACCAAATAAATGAGCTAAAACACTGCAAGTCTCATGACTGACACGTTATCAACCAATTAATCCCTATGTTTTTTAGACATTATTTTTTTAGGCACAAATATCTCCAGAGGGAAATTATGAAGATCAGTTTGTGCTTCACCTTACCGTGTACTAAAGTGATAAACAAGAAGAACATTCAGGTTGCGAAAGCCACTTTATCTGAGGCGACTTTTATCTTGGAGAAATATTTTTCTCTGTCCTTCTTTGGCATCAACATCCACCTTCTTGTGCATTTATGCGATTTGGCTTTATTGTGTGGACCCGTAAGGTATCGCTGGATGTATCCTTTTCGAGCGCTCCATGAAAATCTTCAAAGATTATTTTAAGAATACATGGTATATTAGAGAGTCAATTGTCAAAGAATACATAATAAAAGAATCACCATTATACACTAGAGAATATATGCTAGAACAATGGCTTAGGAGGTTCAATCCTCATGGAGAACAAGTGATTGAGGAACCTGACGAGTTTGGGGATGTATTGCCTTTAGATAACCCTAAAGAAGTGAAAATCACTAGTCTGCAATATGAGCAAGTAACTCGTTATGTCTTCGAATCGCAAGATGAAGTTGAAAATTAAAGAGAGTTAGTACCTCCATATATAACTTATTTTTGTTTGATTACATGTATTATCTATATTACCATATAAACTTTAAAATTTCATGAAGTATGAGCACAAAATTGCCAGAAATCAGAAGATAAATTACACGACGAATGATTTTAGGGCATGGGTATTAATGTAGCCTAAAATAACATGGACAGTTGGACCAATAACAAGGTGACACATGTCATCATACTATGTGGGCCCAAGATAGCAGGTAAAAGTGGTCGTATTAATTACCTTAATGGTCGACGCACTTGACGACCACCTTCAGGAATATAAACATACAGTAAGGTGAACGCGAGGATCTCAACAATCATCATTCACATGCATGTGGATAAACCCATAACTATTAATTTTATTGTAAGGGTGTAAATACCTAATATATAAAGGTATTCAACCTCTTCATCTTCTTGTTACTATAAATAGCTCATCGCCACTCTCAGCTAAGGGTAATTTAAAAACAATTTATCCTAGAACCCTAGAGAGTTGTTAAGAGGCTTTTACTCAAATCCTAATATTTAGTGACGCTACACCCGTGGATGTATGTACCTTACTGGGCCGAACCACATAAAAATCATTGTCTCTTTCTTTGTCTCTCACCCATCTTCGATTCACATCCTCTTTGCATTATCTGTGGTTGATTATAATTGGCACAACTAAGATAATACTCATCCTAATCATCATACCAATTTTTGACACCATAAGATTGGTGCCGTCTATGGGAACTCGACAAGCCATTATTGTATCGTACCCATTTTCCACCAAACAGTAATTTTTTTCAGTCACTTACTATTTAGTACTGAAAAATAGTAGATAATCCCGAAGGCAGCCACGCCGCCGGTGATACCTTCATTCCCTTTGCCCCTCCTGGTATAGGGGGACCTCCAAGGGATTCTGATGAGCATAGCCAAACACAAGAGACCGCGAAACAATTGGCTTAGATGCTCCAAACTATGCCCGTAGTTAGCCCTATCGCAAAAGGATAAATGTTTCCTCTTGCACCCTACGGGGATAGGCAACCCATAAACCCGTTAGGGAGGCAGAAGAGACGTAGATCTAGGTACTTTAGATCAATCAACGATCGAACCTATTGTCCAGGAATGACCTCGTCTATTAGATCTGCTGATTATTACGATGGGCATTCATTCTCTTAGGAAAGGACAAACACCCTTGACAGGTTGAGTAGAGGTTCAACATTTGATCATTTAAGTCCTCGAGCTGCTAAGGGTCATAATCATAGGGAATCTTCCAGGTCACGAGATCTTCAGGAATGATCTATTAGGTAAAGAACCAGCGTGCGAGGATCCGTGTGTGCCGAGATGACTTCCCAGGAAGAGAGCTCAGCACAAATTCACGATCGAGCAACTAAAACTGCCTCAATCAAAGTTGATCCAGACAAGCATCCCTGGAAGTCTCAATTCAACGGTTGGAATATCACTTTAGTTAAATAGCTAAATTAAAGAACCCCTTGCATAGGAGTTTCGTGAAAGGATCAAACTTCATTCCCGCGATTATGGACTACCCTATACCTACCAAATTCAAACCACACGTGGTAACCCCAAAGTACGATGGAAAAACAGATCCTGTACTTTAAGTGGAACAATATCAAGCTGCAGTCAACATCTATTCAGTACCCGACGAGATGCGTTGAAGGGCATTCTCTAGCACTATTACCAAATTAGTCCAGATTTTGAAAAATAACTTACCGCAAGGATAGATCTCCAGCTTTTAATAATTGACTGAGTTGTACATCGGTAACTTTTTTTTGGATCCAAACCGATCAGGAGGGTATCTCATCTGCTAAGTGTTCGCCAAAGAGTTGGAGAAATCGCACACGAGTATATCACTTCGTTTAATAGCAAAAAACTGGAGGTCGTTAATTATGAAGAGAAGACGACAATCACTACATTAATGAGTAGATTACTCCCTGAGAAATTATACTATGCTCTAGTCAAAGATCCTCTAAAGACCATTTTCCAAATTATTAGCTAAAGTAGGCAAGATTATGAATGTCGAGGAGGCCATGGTTGCGAAATAATCTCATAACATCAAGGCCGACAATAATAAGGGCTCTGAGAAGAAAGAGAAAAGGACAACAAAGTGGATAAACCTAAGAAATATGATGAATACACCCCTCTTAATATTGGAGCACATCACATCCTGGAAGAAATCCAGGGAGGTAAGAATCTAAAATGGCTCAGGAAATCGAAAGTCTCCCCCAAACTGTAGGATAAATCAAAGTACTTAGCCTTGAAAAATAAGATAAAAAGACTAATCTAGGGAGAAAAACTGTCCAAATTTGTTGACAAGGAGGGCAGAGTAGGTCCCTCAAAAGAACGAGACGGTCGGAGGTAATCAGAATCCTCCTGCAGAAGAGGAGATGATAAGAAAATAGGCAGATATGTTGATGAAGATGACCCAGATTTATCGAGAAGACCCAATAAGCCCGTGCATGAGTTTAAAATGATCTCTTTGGCTATCATTTTATTATAGGTGGTAACGCTGGCGAAGATGATAAAATAGCTAAGAGGAAAACATATATCAACAAAGCCAAGGCATGCTCCCCCATTTGGTAGATTTAGCAACGTAGATGATCACCCTAGGAAACTAAACAAAGACAAATTGGTGATTATATTCTCCAAATACGTTCTATTAGGGGTTCTATACCCCAATGATGATCCTTTAGTCATCACAATATTGGTACACGAAGGAAGGGTAGCCAGAGTGTTGGTCGACAATGACAGTTTAATCGACGTACTATTTTACGACTGCTTAAAAGGATTGGGATTAATAGATTGTAGGCTCAAACCCTATTATAGGCACCTCATTAGTTTCTCAGGAGAAAATGTGTATCCCTTAGGAAATGTCGATCTAAAAGTCATAATTGGTAATTGTCCAACCTGCCAAACTAAGAAGATCCGTTTCTTCATCCTTATCAAGAACATTAGCTCAGCATATAATATTATCCTCGGTAGGGTTGGTCTAAAAAAGTTTGAAGTTGTGCCCTCCACTGTACACAAATGCCTGAAATTCTCAACGCACTATGGGGTCGGCGTTATTAAAGGAAACCAAGTGGAAGCCAAGGAATACTATTACACTTCAGCCGACCAAAAGGAATTGAATAAACTTACCACGACATATCAAATAGAGACTATAGATCCTTGTGAGGAAGCTGAATTGGTCAAAGGACAAGTTGTTGAAGTAGTAGAGACCATAGTCCTGGATGAAGAACACCCAAAAAGATAACACAAATCGTTTCATCCCTAGACCCAACCATAAAAAAGGAATTTGTGTATTTTCTCAAATAACGAAAGAACGTGTTTGCTTGGAGCCACGAGGATATGCCAGGGATTGACATAAAATTTATATAACATAAACTCAACATTGTCAAATATGAAAATCTAATCAAATATAGGCGACGTGTCTTCAGTATCGAGAAGAACATTGCTATACAAGAATAAGTGAAAGAGTTAGAGAAAATAATTTTCATCAAAGATGTTCGATACCCTGAGTGGCTAACCAATGTAGTTATGGTCATAAATGGCGATTCTGGATGGATTTCGTGGACTTAAACACGGTTTTCCCAAAAGATCATTATACATTGCCAAGAATTGACCAATTGGTTGATACAACTACTGGGCATGAGCTACTCAGTTTCATAGATGCATATTCTGGCTATAACCAAATAAAAATAAAACCAGAGGATAGGAAAAAGACCTCATTCATCACTAGCCACGATACTTACTTCTACAATGTTATGCCTTTTGGGCTAAAAATTGTTGGAGCAACGTACCAAAGGTTAGTGAACAAGGTTTTCGAAGAACATATCAACAAAAATATGGAAGTATACGTGGGTGGCATACTCACCAAGAGAAAAAAAGCATCAGACCATATCAAAGACCTAGGATAGACATTCGATCAATTAGAGAAACACCAGATAAATCTCAATCCAACCAAATATGTGTTCGGTGTATAAGAAGGAATGTTCCTCGCATTCATAGTAAATCAAAGAGATATTGAGGCTAACCTAGACAAAATTCAAGAATTAATAAATATGCATTCCCCTACAAATAAGAAGGAAGTGCATAAGTTGACTGGCATACTAGTTGCCCTAATAGGTTTATCTCACGAGCTACTGATATGTGCCTCCCTTTCTTCAAGGTGCTAAGTAAGACTTTAGAGTGGAACGAAGAATGCGAAAATGTATTTTAGGAATTGAAGATATACCTTGGATCTCTACCATTACTCTGGAGACCAATCCTAGGGGGAAAAACTTTACTTGTACTTAGCCATGTCTGAATCAACAGTTAGCTCGACACTTATTTGACTAGAAAAGTTATCTTTAGCCCTCATTTAAGCCTCCTGAAGAATGAAACCATATTACCGTGGTCTATACAGATCTACCCCTGAGCTAAGCCATACATAAACCTAATAAATCAGAAGGTTAATGGATTAGGTTGTGGATCTTAGAGAGTATAATATACAATATGAACCCAGAACGTCGATAAAGGGCCAAGCAGTGGCTGACTTCATAGTAGAATTCACTTATGAAGAAAGACCTGCCGAGCATAGTTCTACGAAAGAGAGCTCAACAATAAATCCAACCGAGCATATTCCTTTAAAAGAGATCTCAAAAGCTTAACCGATCGAGCAAACTTCGTTAAAAGATAACTCTATAACACGTATAATCGACCATGAGGAAGACACACCAAAGGCATCGGCTAAGCGAGAACCAGCCGCACACTATCTTGAGCAAAGTCAAAAGATATTTAATTATAGGATTCTACTTGGAGGGGATTTCAAATAAGAGCTTCCTGTTTAGAAGATGTATGTGGATGGATGGTCATGTGCCTCTGGTAGCAGAGTTGGACTAATCATCAACACCTCGGATGACTTGATGTTGAATAGGCCCTTAGGTTCCAGTTTAAAGCTTTTAACAATAAATCAGAATATGAGGGAATGATATCCGGGTTTGAATTAGCACTATCCCTGGGTTCTGAGTAGATACAGGTGCACAATAATCCCAATTGATTATAAACTAAGTGATAATTGTCTATGGAGTCAAAGGAGAATTCATGATAAAAATACTTGGACAAATCCCTAAGCAGGATCCAAATTTCAGGTGGTTAAAATAATCAGAATTCCCAGAATTAATAATGCCTAAGAAGATGCACCCACTCGGCTTGCTTCTGCGATAAAAACTGAGTTGAGAAGAACCATTCCAATAGAAATCCTCATGCACCAGAGCATTGATGAAGAAAGCATTAATATAATTGTGTTGGATTTGTGCCCTTCATGGATTGATCCAATAAAGGAGTATATTGAGAAGGGCACCTTGCTAACTGGTCCATATAAGGCTAGAAGACTAAGGTATAAAATTATCAGATATGTTATGGTAGGAGGTATTCTATATTAAGAGGATTCATCATTTCACTGCTCAGGTGCATCCATCTAGCCGAGGTACTAAATATAATTAAAGAAATACATGAAGTATCCTATGGAGCTTATTCAATAGGAAGATCATTGGTCAGGTAAGTAGTCACGCATGGTTATTATTGGCCCATTATGAAAGCAGACTGTGCCAACTATGCAAGACGTTATGATAAATTCCAAAGATTTAATACCATTCACAGAAAACCTAGAGCTAATCTCATGTCGATCACATGCCCATGGCTATTTTCCATATAGGAGATTGGTTTGGTCAGCCCCTTGCCCAAGACGAGAGGAAGGTTTAATTATTTGGTCATTATAATAGATTATTTCACCAAGTGGGTGGAAGCTAAACCTCTGGTGAACATGTCTTATGAGAAGGTCTTCAGTTTATATGGAAGAACATCATATGCCAATATGGTATGCCATATGCCTTTATCACCAGCAGGGAACACAATTTGGCAACCGGGAGTATGAAGATTACTGTATCCAATCC
Source organism: Sambucus nigra (assembly GCA_949130495.1). Lineage (NCBI taxonomy): Eukaryota > Viridiplantae > Streptophyta > Magnoliopsida > Dipsacales > Adoxaceae > Sambucus > Sambucus nigra. Next base: position 530,657,937 of record OX422221.1, on the reverse strand, counting down.
AAAATCCAAAAGTTGCATTACTCTCTCAAACACCCCAAGTGCAATAGGAAAATAAAGGTGACAAATAAAACTCTACTTGACGGGATTAAGAAAAGATTGGATAACGCTAATGGAAACTGGATCAATGAACTATAAAGTGTACTCTGTGCTTATAGGACCATGTTGAGGACAGCCACAGGGGACACCCCCTACAAATCAGCATTTGGGACATAAGTAGTAGTCCCAATAAAGATTGGTCTGCCAAGTCACAGTGTAATCAATTTCAACTCCCTAAAGAGTGATCTCATGAGAAGGTTGGATTTGGACTTAGTTGAGGAAGTTAGAGAAAATGCAGCACTACACGTGGCAGCATACTAGTAGCGAATTTCCCGATTTCATAATAGGATAGTGAAAGTGAGCAACCTCAAAGAAGGAGACTAAGTGTTGAAGAAGGTGTTCCAAAAAGGAAACAAATTAGAAGAAAATTCACATGGTCCACATCACATTTTTTCAGTTGTCCGACCAGGCACTTATTAACTTGAAACCTTAGAAGGGGAACAGTTCAAAAACCCTTGGAATGCCAAGCATCTAAGGAAATATTATTGGTGACCCAATGAAATGCCATTTTTTATTATTTCCTGTAACTTGTTTTCAGTTTTTAATAAAGAGAACCCAACTTCATAAAAAATTGATTTTCTTTTGATATTTTTTTCCATCCTTTTTTGGGAGTGGGAGACGTATTAAGCAAGCAATCTCTCAAATAACAAGGAAAAACTAAATTCAAAAAATTCAAATTAAAACTTCACGTATGACTTCGTCTTCTGACAAGCTACAAACGAGAAGCTCCAAGCATAAAACTATATGTATGACTCCCTAATGTCAAGAACAAGAAGTTTTACCAGTCCAAATTAAGGAACACTCCTAAAACATTTGGTTGTCAATAGTAACTAACTCAAGCACTTGGTCAAAATGACAAGATCTGTTTTTTGCGACCTCAACTAAAGGCACGTTGTAGATCCTAAGGCAGGACAACATAAGTTCGTCCAAACTGGTAAACAGTAAGGTAAGTTAATTGGCCTACTTCCGACCACATAATCTTACAGCTAAACTACTGGTAGGCCAAAATCACAAAATAATGCAATCAAATTTTTTATTCAAATTTTCCAAGTCTCACTACATCATTACATGAGAACGTTCAACAATAAAGAAAATAAACTATTTAATCAACTGAGAGCTTTCCCAGAGCCTTATTTATCCTAATAGGAGGAACATCTAGTGAAGAAGGAAGAAATGTTATGCTCGAGTTCCTAAGCCTTGAATGGATGCTAGAACTAACTCTATCCACCAGATGCAAACGTTGACTAAGGACGTCATCTCCATTAAGACCATAATCCCCAAGATATTTTCGGATCAAACCGATGAAGATTGTAATCGTAGGGATCCAAGGAGTATCCAACTTGAAAGGAGGAATAAACTGGTCCAAACATCCAGGGTTATACTAGTACCAAAGTTTATCTTTCTTTGATAACTTCATTACAATAAGAACGTTTATCTTGCACCACCTGTAACCTTATTTACGGGCTTGCTCAAGTTCATCGCCTAAGTGTGCCAACGCCTCATCATAACCATTCACCCATATAGTGCGAGGATGTTTGTGAAAATGATAAGTCAAGCAATCAACTTTATCATTAAACTTATTGATAGTGGTCGACTGACTCTTTATGAGATTTTCTTGGTTGGCCAATGTCTTTTAGTTATCTCCTCTTCTACTGATGGGCGAGCAACCACCATTTGCCGAGAAGATTGACCTCCCTTTGATTTCTTTAATTTCTCTAACTCCTCTATTAGCTGAGCATTTTCCTGCTCCAAGAACGATGCTCATTCGCTTTGATAAGCAGTGGCCGCTTTCTTAATACATTTCAATTCATCCCCCAATAAGTTATTCTTCCACTCTAAGAGGTTGGTTACCTTCTGAGCATTCTTTACATCAGACTGCAACATAAACTCTTTATCAAAATATGCCAAAGATAATTCTTACACTTACTTGTCAAATTCGCTATCGCTCCGAAGAATAGTAAACCTTTTCTCATAATTTGCCGACAAGATAATGATAACATCCTTATGATCTCATTGGAGTTGAAGTATCATCTCATAGTAAGAAGCATTGGTAATCACCGCTTAATGGAATAACCTACACATATAGAGGTAAACATCCGTAGCCTGGTTGGAAACATCTAAGCTAAGTGTCTCCTTCATCTCTTCTTTATCAAGATCTTCATGGCCAGCCCCAAACAATTGGTTACTCCTCTGAAAAAGTTCACTTTCAACAACAACCAAGTTAACCTTCCCAGAGTTAAACTAAAACGAATAGGACATTGCATAAGTAAGGAAAGAAAAAGGGTGCTCAAAACTAAATGACATCATGACTGGAAAATGAGGAATTTTATTAAAATTGTGAGAGTATTGCAAGTAAATAAATTGATCAACTGCATCAATAACTCACAAAGAAAAAAAATACAAGGGGTCCCATCCATAACACCTTATCCTTGTCCTGGTTCACCTCCTCCTCTAATCGAGCTACCACCACCTTCTGCTCTTGAGGCATATAGGACTTAACCATCCCCTCTTTGTCGTTAACTTCCTCCTCAATTTTTGAAGGAGTGCCTGGATTGTGTTGGAAGAAGAGATCAAAAGCCATGGCAGTGCCGACCTGGGTTCGGGTCACATTCTAGACCTCCTCGAAGGAGGAATTATTCAAATACTCCACTTGGATATCAGCAGTGGATAAAGCCTTATCCCATACCTGGGTTTAGGTATCATCCTTATCCTTTTTGTCCTTGGCTTTCAGTTTAGCCACTTGGCTTTTGGCATCCTCTACCACAATATCAGGAGGTGGGGATTTTGAACCAACAAGGAGGTTTGGAACGAGGATATGGTCTAAGGATTTTGAACCAACAAGGATGTTTGGAATCTTCCTCTTAACCATTTTGGATGAGGAGATGTTGGTTGGAACGAGGATATGGTCTAAGGATTCAAAAGAGGAAGAAGTTCCCCCAACAGATAAATTCCCTTATGCTTGGGGTGGGGACTCAAGATCAATAGCCAAAGATGAAGAACTTGGGTCTTTTAAATTAATGGGGGCTGAGGTAATATCTTCAGTAGGGTGAGCAACAAAGGAAGTGATTTAACTATGTTAGCTGAGCAAAACAGAGGCAGGACGAGGATGAAATTCACCTATCCTCTGCTGGATAGACCAAATATCTCTTAGGTCAGAAAATTTAACCTCTGAGGCATAAGGTATATCTTTTTTTTTCTTCTTTGCAAAATAGAAAGACCAAAATATACAATCAATAACAGAATTAGACAAAATACCAAAAGGGTAAAAATTGCACAAGAAAATGCAAATGCCAACGCATACCCTCACCCTCCTGAGGGCAACGAGGTCCATTGTACTCCTCACCCTCAAGAAGAGGGGCAAATTTCCAATCTTTCACAATCAACCCATGATCCCAATAATCCTTATTGGAATCAGGCAAATTTACTACTACTAAAGCTCTGTTGGAGAATCTTGTCTTCAAGTAATAAATATTATCATTAATGTCCCCTAACCATAACAATACATCAATTCCTTTATTCCTATATTGGCATCAAATCGTTCATTAATGCAATTCACTCCATTAACTACGCTCCCAGTATTGGGAGCCACTTAGCCTTGGACGACATCAAAATACTGACAAAATTCTAAAAATGAGATTTGGAGGGAATGTCACCCCACACTCAGCAATAAATATAGTGTGAATCCAATGACCCTCCTTTAACACACAAAGGTCACAAGGAAAAGTTACCAACTCTGTTTTCACCCACTCATGAATTCTATGGGTAGACCTAAATACCTACAAAGAACTCTCATCTACAACATACACCATTTTTTGACAAAGAGGAAAGAAAAACAAACGGAGCATGGTTCTTACTGCGAAACAGAAATAACAACAGCTATCACAAATGGCAAAATAGAAACTTGAGTAGGAAGAGAAGAATTTAATTCAAGGTAAGGAGAACAAGGAGGGAAATGGTGCTTTATAGGACTCTATGACGTCCCCTGAGCTACACGAAATGAAATGATTAAATGTACCACAACTTCACCTTTCGACGACATCTCAGTTCCTAAGAATAAAAATGACCAGCGTACCCCCAGACAATTCGCTATTTTTGCTACTATTTATAAAATTTCCACTAGACGAGAGATGACATTACAAAATTTATAACTCCAGCAGGTTGACAACCGACCAGGCATTTCTAGAGAGCCGAGCAACTGTTAACAGATAATACTCCATCCTTTCACTACGATCAAGAATGAAGTATTAGGGGCTTTTGTTATAACACCACACCAAAATTGAGGGATAGTCACGGATTCGAGCTGTGATCAAGCCTCCTAGTCATGGATCTAATCCATGACCAAAATAGGCGTGACCAAAATTATTGGTCACGAACTTGATCCCTGACTAAAAGACATAGTCACGGACCTGAGCGTGGGCCAATTTACGGCATGATAGTCGCGGACAAAGGTCGTGACCATCTTAAAAGGCTTAGTCATGGACCTAATCCGTGACCAAGTTTGAACCTTGGTTACGGACCTAAGCCGTGACCAATCTTCTACAAATGGTTCAATGTGCTCAGAACCCAAATCCGTGACGAGATATTTATTACAAAAAAAATATTAAATATGGTCCCGATTTAAGTCCGTGACCATATTTATTTGAAGAAAATATTCCTGGTGTTTTTTCTCAAATTTAGAGTCCCGCGATTACGCGGTCAGTTGCTAAGAGTTATGTTGGTCACGCACTAGGTGTTCATGCCCCTTACAGGGTCGTTTAAGGGATTTTCGCCCACTGGCTACATATTTTCAAGCCTAAGTGTGCCTATTTGAAAATTTCAGTCCTAATCTCAAATCGGGAGTCCTGCGACTATGCGATCAGTTGTTACGAGTTACGTTGGTCACGTGCGAGGTGTTCGTACCCCTTATAGGGCCGTTTGGGGATTGTTCGAGATTTTTGCCCATTGGTGGTACATTTTCAAGCCTAAGTGTGCCTATTTGCAAATTTTTTATCCTTTTATCAAACCAGGAGTCTCGCAATTATGCAGTCAGTTGCTACGAGTTAAGTCGGTCTTGTGCGAGGTGTTCGTGCCCCATGCGTGGCATTTAGGAGTTGTTCTGGGTTTTCGTCCACTAGCGGCATATTTTCAAGCACAAGTGTGTATATTTGCAAATTTCAGTCATATTCTCAAACTGGGAGTCTCGCAGATGCACAGACAGTTTCTACGAGTTGCGTTGGTCATATGCGAGGTGTTCTGCCCCTTACGGGGCCATTTGAGATTTTTGCCCACTAGCGACACATTTTCAAGCCTAAGTGTTCTTAGTTGCAAATTTTGCACCTTTTCTTAAATCAGGAATCCTGCGACTATGTGGTCAGTTGCTACGACTTACGTCGATCACGTATGAGGTGTTCGTGCACCTTGTGAGGCCGTTTACGAGTTGTTCTGGGTTTTCACCCACTAGCGGCACATTTTCAAGCATAAGTGTGCCCATTTGTGAATATAGATTCTATTCTCAAATCAAGAGTCCTGTGACTACGCATTCAGTTGCTACGAGTTACGTTGATCACGTGCGAGGTGTTCGTGCCGCTTACGGGACCGTTGGGGGGGGGGGGGGGGGTTCGTGGTTTTGCCCATTAGGGCACGTATTAAAGCCTAATTGTGCCTATTTGTAAATTTCGGTCCTATTATCAAATTAGGAGTCCTGTGACTATGCATTCAGTTGCTATGATTTACGTCGATCACGTGCAAGGTGTTCTTTTCCCCTAGCGGGGCCGTTTGGGGACTGTTCGGGAGTTTCGCCCACTATCGGCACATTTTCAAGGCTAAGTATGCCTATTTGCAAATTTCAGTCCTATTCTTAAATTGGAATTCCCGCAACTACGCGGTCAGTTGCTACGAGTTACGTCGATCACGTGTGAGGTGTTCGTGCCCTTTACATGGACGTTAAGGAGTTGTTATGGGTTTTTACCCACTAGTTACACATTTTCAAGCCTATTTGAAAATTCCAATCCTATTCTCAAATCGGGATTCTTGTGACTACATGGTCACGTACGAGGTGTTCATGCCCCTTGTGGTGCTGTTTGGGGTTTTCGCCCACTAGCGGCACGTTTTTAAGCCGAAGCGTTCTATTCTCAAATGGGGGGTCGCGCGAATATGCGATTAGCTGCTAGAAGTTACATTGGTCACGTGCGAGGTGTTCGTGCCCCTTCTCGAGCCGTTTGGGGGTTATTCGATGTTTTCTCCCACCAGCGGCACATTTCAAGCCTAAGTGTGCGTATTTGCTAAATTCGGCCCTATTATCAAATTGGGACTCCCATGACTACACGTCCAATTACTACGAGTTATGTTGGTCACGCACGAGATTTTTATGCCCCTGTGGGGTAGTTTGAGCGTTGTTCAGGGTTTTCGCCCACTAGAGCCACGTTTTGAAGCCTAAGTGTGCTTATTTGCAAATTTTGGTCTTATTCTCAAATCAGGAGTCCCGTTACTACGTGGTCAGTTAGTATGAGTTACGTTGGTCACGTGTGAGGTGTTCGTGCCCCTTGCAGGGCTGTTAGGAGGCTATTCACGATTTTCACCCACTATCATCACGTTTTCAAGCCTAAGGGTGTCTATTTACAAATATCGATCATATTCTCAAACTGGGAGTCTTGCGAATATGCGTTCAATTGCTACGAGTTACGTCGATCATGTGCGGGGTGTTCGTGCTCCTTACGGGGCCGTTTGGGGCTATTCAATATTTTCTTCCACCAACGACACAATTTTAAGTCTAAATGTGCCTATTTGCAAATTTTGATCATTTTCTCAAATCAGGAGTCTTGCAACTATGTGGTCAGTTGTTACGAGTTACGTCAGTCACGTGTGAGGTGTTCGTGCCCCTTGCGGGGCCATTTAGGAGTTATTTTGGATTTTCATCCACTAGCGGCACGCTTTCAAGTGTAAGTGTGCCTATTTGCGAATTTTGTTCCTGTTCTTGCATCGGGAGTCCCATGGCTACACGAACAGTTGCTACGAGTTATGTTGGTCCCGTGCGAGATGTTTGTTCCCCTTGCGGGGCTGTTTGGGGGGTGTTCGGGGTTTTTGCCCACTAGCAATACATTGTCAAGCCTAAGTGTGCCTATTTGCAAATTTCGTTAATATTCTCAAACCAGGAGTCCTGCGACTACACGATTAGTTGCTACGAGTTACGTTGGTCATGTGCGAGGTGTTTGTGTCCCTTACAGGATCGTTTGGGGGCTGTTCGAGTTTTTCGCCCCCTAGCGGCACATTTTCAAACCTAAGTGTGCCTATTTGCAATTTTCTATCCTATTCTCAAACCGGGAGTCGTGCGACTATGTGGTCATTTGGTACGAGTTATGTTGGTCATGTGCGATATTTTTATGCCCCTTACGAGGCCGTTCGGGGTGATCTCCCACTAGCGGCACACTTTCAAGCCCGAGTGTGCCTATTTGCAAAATTCGGTCCTATTATCAAACCGAGAATCCCGCGACTACATAGTCAGTTGCTACAAGTTATGTTGGTCATGTGCGAGGTGTTCTTACCCTTTGTGAGGCCATTTGGGAACAGTTTGGGGTTTTTGCCCACTAACAACACTATTTCAAGCCTTAGTGTGCCTATTTGCAAATTTCGGTCCTATTATCGAATCGGGAGACCCAAAACTACATGGTCAGTTTCTATAAGTTACTTGATCACGTGCAAGGTGTTCATTCCCTTTGTAGGGACGTTTAGGGGCCGTTCAGGGTTTTCGCCCACTAGCGGCACATTTTCAAGCTTAAGTGTGCCTATTTGTAATTTTTGATCCTATTCTCAAACCAGGATTTTTGTTACTACGTGATCAGTTGATACGAGTTACGTTAGTCACGTGCGAGGTGTTTCGTTCCCGTTATGGGGCTGTTTGGTGGCTATTTGGGTTTTTTGCCCGCTAGCGACACGTTTTCAAGCCTAAGTGTGCCTATTTGCAATTTTCGATCCTATTCTCAAATCGGGAGTCCCGTGACTATGCGGTTAGTTGATATGAGTTACGTTGATCACATGTGAGGTATTTCGTGCCCCTTGCGAGGCCGTTTGGTGGTTGTTCGGGTTTTTTTCCCACTAGTGGCATGTTTTCAAGCCCAAGTGTGTCTATTTACAAATTTCGGTCTTATTCTCAAACTGGTAGTACCACGATTATGCAATCAGTTACTATGAGTTACGTTCATCACATGCGAGGTGGTTGTCCCCCTTGCGGGGCATTTTGGGGGTTGTTCGGGGTTTTCACCCACTAGTGGCACATTTTCAAGACTAAGTGTGCCTATTTGTAACTTTCGATCCTATTCTCAAATTTGGAGTCCCGCAACTACGCGATCAGTTGCTATAAGTTACGTCGGTCACGTGCGCGGTGTTCATGCGCCTTGCGGGGCTATTTAGGGTTTTTTGCCCACTAGCAACATGTTTTCAAGTCTAAGTGTGTCTATTGATAAGTTTCGGTCTTATTCTCAAATCGGGAGTCCCATAACTATGCGATTAGTGGCTATGAGTTACATTGGTCACGTGCGAGGTGTTCGTGCCTCTTGCGGGGCCGTTTGGGGGATGTTTGGGGTTTTTGTCCACTAGCCACACATTTTCAAGCCTTAGTGTGCCTATTTGAAAATTTTGGTCCTATTCTCAAGGCGGGAGTCCCTCGACTACGTGGTCATTTTACATATATTGCTAATAATTGTAAGGACATGATTTATAAATGTACCGGGGTAGAATCTTGGAATTTTCCAAGTATCCTAGATCACAATTAAGTATGTTTGATACCGCTACATTTGGCACGTCTCAATTATCATCCTCGACAGCCTCAATCCGAATTCATGCATCCATCATCTTCATACGTGCGTGCATCACGTGTCAAGAAACGTACTCTTCAACAGTTCCCACTACTCCACGTACTTTTGGTAAAAAATGATTTTTATTGGAGTGTTTAATTATTGGCATAAATAATTGGGAATATTGTTTTAAATAAATTTTCGAAGTTTGGAAGAGGATAAACACGCATAATCGTTTTAAAGAAGTTTTTCTGTGGCACGTCACTGATGTCGTTCGAACGACATCGTATCTCGTTCGAACGAGATGCCATCTCGCTTGAACGACACCGTGTTTTGTTCGAACGACGCACCGCCTTAACTCCCTATTTATACAGTGGTCGTGCTACACGTTTTTCCAAGTTTGCATATCTCCATTTTTGCAAAACAGACCCCGTTTCCAGACTTCAATATTTTTGGTTTCAATACCTTTTTGATTAACAAATATTTCCCAATTCTTTATGTGAATCCTCTAAACCCCAAGGAAGATTATACTACTCATCTGGAGTACACTTGTGGAGAATACGGAGATTTTCCATTGCTGACCTTCTGGATTTCTTGCGGGAACTCTTGCCGACGACATCAAAACCGACGCCCGAGGGTGTTTCGTATGTCACTACTTGTATTTTCATTGTAATCCGTGTAAACCGTTCTTTACAAAATTATAGTGAAAATAATATATTTTTGCCCCTATGGGGGATTTTTCCTCAATCTTGATTGTCTTGCATGCTTATATTATTTCTTTATTCAATCACGTTTGTTTTCAAGAGTTAAGGTTTGTTGGGACTAGATTTGGAATTTAATTAAATAAGTTTGACATTGATTGTTGGCACACTCACAATTATCACCGTGCCTCATTTTTCCTATGAAAAATATACGAGGGAATGAATACGAGTCCTGTAAATAATGTCTCTAATTAATCATTAACTAATTATTCTATTTCAACCTATCCAATTTAAGTTTATCTTATTTTAAGGTTTTGATTCATCACTACCATTATCTTAACCCCGTGCGTGTTGGGTATCACCGAAGTGAAATCTAAACATGAACCCACTGTAAGTGTTAAGACACATTTTATTAGGGTTTATTATGAGAGAGTTTGAAAGTCTATGTGTATTATCAATCCAAGCAATCCAACATCACCGTCCATCAACCAAACCAATAACTAAACCAAAAACCAAATCGACAACCAATAATTATCCCGTACTCCTTCTATCATCTACATGATGAAACATATGCCAATAATAACAATATGTCATAGTAAATATCTTCAATTTGGTTCATAAATCAGGGTTCAGTAAATAGGGTTTAGGGTAGCTTCTCACTAAACTAGGGTTTGGTAAATAGGATTTTGGGTATTTTTCAATAAATTAATTTTAAATTAGGATTTAGTAAATAGGGTTTAAGGTGTTTTTCCACTAAATTAGTTTAAAAAAGGGCCATTTTCCCACTAATTAGGGTTTAAGAATTGGAAATTTTAAATTAGTTAAAATACACACATACACACACACACACACATATACATACACATACATACACACGCACATATACACACATATACACACACACTGCCTATATACACACACATATACACACATATACACAGTTTGTATACACACACTGCCTATATACACACATATATATACACTGTATATATACACTTACATACATGTGTATATATACACACATATATACAAATAATAATACACACATATACACACACACACACACACACACACACACACACTAACTAATATAAACAGTAGATAGAGAGAAAATAATATATGAGAGAGTGAGAGAGAGGAACGCCGGAGAGGAGGAAGGTCAGGAGGAAGAACGTCGGGGGGAGAGAGAGAGATAGAGAGAAGAAGATTTGAGGTGAAAACGGCTGAAGGGTTTGGGGGGGGGGGTTATAAATAAAAAGGCTGGTCACGGCTCAGGGCCGTGTTTACATGTCATGACCCTTTTTTTCCATGCCATCTTCCATGACCATGTCATCATAATTAGACAGGTCATGACCCACTATTGTGAATTTGTGACCAATTCAAAATGGTCATAACCCAAAATCGTGACCACAATTGGAGGGAAATTTGGACATCGTCTCGACCAACGACCGTGACCACAATTGGAGGGAGTTTTAGCATAATTTTTCCGCCATAATGGTCATGACCCTAAACCGTGACCAGCTCCAGTTTAGGTCATAAAAGTCTATGTAATTGGTCACGTGTGTTTCTACGCTGGTCACAACTTTGTACCGTGACCAGCTAGTCACGAACCAAGTCTGTGACCAACTTATGGTGACCATCCGCCTATTTTGATGTAGTGTAACCTAAAATAACATGGGCCGGTGGACCAATAATAAGTTGGCACATGTCATCATACTCTGTGGGCCCAAGACAACAAGTAAAAATGTGGTTGGCTTAATTACCTTCCTAGTCGGCACACTTTCCAACCACCCTCAGGAATATAAACAAACAATAAGGTGAATAGATGCACGTGAAGATCTCAACATTTACCATGAACATGCACGTAGATAAACCCACAACTGTTAATTGTAACGTAAGGGTATAAATACCTAATGTATAAAGGTATTACACCTCTTCATCTTCCTGTTACTATAAATAGCTCGCTACCTCCCTTAGCTAAGGGCAAATGAAAAATATTTTATCCTAAAACCCTAAAAAGTTCTTGAGAGGCTTGTACTCAAACCCTACTATTTAGTGATACTACACCCGTGGATGTAGGCACTTTACTGGGTTGAACCACGTAAAAGTATTTGTCTCTTTCTTTGTCTCTCACGCCTCTCTGATTAACATAATTTCTATATTATCTGTGGTTGATTATAATTGGTACAACTAAGCTAAGACCTATCCTAATCATCATAACAATTTTGGATACCATCTGGTATCAAAAGAGATAATTGCCACCTCTTTTGTTGCAGTTATTTAAGTATGTGTTGTAAAACACGCCCTAATATAAATTCATCGATACATGCATCTTTTAAAAAGAGGTATGTCTCTTCAAGTCTTGAATTTTAGTCAAAGGTATCAATTTTCGTGCAAATGGGGTTAGAATTTTTTGCATCAACGGCTTTGATTTCATCTCATCTCATCCCATGCGAGGAAAAACTGTTGATGCAAAACATCGAAATTTTCAATTTTTGCCTTGACTTCTTATATGGCTTGCAAAGCGATAAAAATCCAAAGAATACAATGATGACCCAGTATGGGATTGTTCAACAAATACTGGAACTAGATTACTTATATTTTAAAGAAGTCATGTTCTATTGTGACTAAGTGAAGGTGAAGGACACTACAAATGGTTGTAAAGTTGATACTACCTCAAAACTTGTCATGGTAGATTTATCTAAGATGAAGAGTAAAGATCTCATGGTATATGAACCTTTTATTTGCACCTTTCGAAATGGGAAGAAGTCATTCTACTCAAAATGCATAAATGACGATAGTTGATCTGTTGTTATGCATGCACTAAAGGGTTTAACTACTCAAGTAGACGCATTAAAGGCCTCTACAGAGTTCCAGTTTGCTCTCGATCACAACCCTAATTTGAAGGATTATTTTGTAGATTTAGACAAAAATTGAGTTTCAAAATATTATTTATTATTAATTAGTTAACCCTTGTATGATAACCTTATTGGTATTGTATGTATTGGAATAACTCTTGTATTTATTTACATTTGTGAATCTTCTACTCATTTATTTAGTTCTTTATTTTCATATGCACATTCAAAAATATTTTCATAAATCGAAAACTCCAAAAAGGGGTGTAATACCCCGCCCCAATATTTTATTAATCTTCCTGTATAAGTTGTAATAATATGAAAACCTTGGGATTTGGACCATTATGACTGGGTTTATATCTATATTGAATGATTTTGGAGTTCTAATTATTGGAAGTTTGGATTAAAAAATTTGAGAAATTTGGAGAAAATAAAGAAGGGTCGTTTGAACAGGAGAAGAGTCGTTCGAAGTGGGGATCAAACAAAGTTTGAATGAGGTCCCACTAAATAATAAGTCCAGGTCGTTTGAAGGGCGTTCGAATGAGAGGCAATTCTCATATGAACGAGGTCGCCCATATTTTTATATTTTGGCTTGCCATTGTGCGTCGTCACATTTTTAGCCATTGGATGGGTGAGGTGTCGAATTATGGCATGCCCAGAATGGGAAAAATAGAGATTTTGAGACTTGGGGTTATTTTGTAAGGGTTTATTTGGGTTATTTGGAGTTGGAAGAAGAGAGAGAGAGAGGGTGGGGTGGACCCCCACTATTTTTATCCGTTCCCCACCATAAACCACCATGTAGACACTATATGTTAGAGGTATTCCAACATATTTAAGTTAAATGAACCCATTTCCTCCATGGATGAACAAATCTATGAATTTTGGAGGTGTTGTTGGGGTTTCTGGAGAAGAAGAAGATATATGATTCGTGAAGATTGAAGAGGGTTTTGATGGAGCTTTCATGGAGACAATCTTGGTGGAGCTAGGCAACCTCTCCAAGGCCACCTTAGGAGGTGGGAGGTTGCCGTCTTCTTAGACATTTCATGCGTACCATTGTTGGAGCTCCATTTTAGGTATAAACTCTACTCTTAGTATTAAGACTCATTTGCATATTTGTAGTCTTGTTGATTAAATTTTAAGAGTAGGATGCATATGAATAAAAGGCCGAGTTTCTTGTAGATTTGGTGTTAGACATTTTTATTGAATAAAAATGTTGGCAAAAATATTATTTTGTTGGAAATAAATAATGAGTAAATACCTCAAAGTTTTCTTGAAATAAAGATTGGGATTTTTATGAAAATGGTGTATTATAGAAATTTGATGCTAACATTTTATGAATTAAAATGTTTTGAAAAAATGATGTCAATATTGCTTAAAATGTTTGGTGAAATAATGTTTCAAAGTTTCTTGCAAAAATAAAGATTTTATGAAAGTTGGACATTTGTTGAGTTTGAAGAAATAAAAATGTCCTTTATGCATTGAAAGTGCATTTTTGCAAGTACTATGAATTTCTAGAATGAAATGTATGCTTAACCCATTTAATAGGATTTTAGGATTAAATCTATCTTCTCCTGCATATAAACTTGTAGTATTTTAATAATGAACATATAAACAAGTTTAGAGAAGTTTTTATTGGGCTTAAATATGAAATAAAGAAGAAATAAATTTCATCCCATAATGTGTGTTAAAAGGTGTTGGAAATGTGATAAATGTAAAGGTTTAAGGCTACATGTATTAATGAAGATAAATGGTATTTTTCTTATAAAGTAGTCTTAGATGTTCATTGAATTCTTGGAGAGGAAAGTAATGAAATAAAGATGTTTCCAACTTGAAAGAAATGCTAAAGAAGTGTTGATGAGTTAAAAACACTTAATAAGTTAGTGTGGGTAACTTAAGGGTGTTTTGGGAAATAACACTTGTGAAAATGGAGAAAATGACAAGTTTGGAAACAAATGGGTAAATGGTAATTTTACGTAAAGTGGTACATTTTTATGAAATAAAAAGGTCCTAAATGAACATAATTTTGGGATAAAATCAATGTAAGAGTAAAAAGGATATGAAATGATGGTTTTTAATGTGTAACACGGGTTGGGGCGAAGCTCCGGGTTTTGGCTTCGGTTGAGAATAAGAAAAAGGTGGAATAATTTGGACATTTGTAGAATGTTAAAACACATTAATATGAACTCGGATGACACCGGGATAATTAAGGAAGGTCCGTAACCCTGGGGTGAAAGACCCAAAATTACTAGCCAAAGCTGATGGTGCACATAGTCGGCAGTATAGAGCCCGTTAAAGTATGCGGTTATTTGAAGATTCTAAGAAAATGATAAAAGAATATAGAACATGTCAAGAAATGGGTCGTGTGGTGAAAATATGTAAAGACACTCAAACTTGAATGAATTAATAAAGGTTCCGGTAAAGGTTAAAGTGGACAAGAGATGTGTAAATTGATTAACGCCCATAAGGTAAAGGAAAGGTAAATTATAGTAGTTAAATGGGTCGTTAAGCAACTTGTTGTATGTAAAAATTATCCACCTACGTGGACCAATTGGAGATGGATAGCTGTCTTCTTACGTGGCAATAGCCATAGTTAGCATTCACTTGGTCGACTAAGAAGACAATTGGTCGGGGAACATGCCAACCAACTTTAAGAATACAAACTGTCAAGGGAAGAGAATAGTCATCACATGGGAAATAACCAAGATTCATTATACACATGCTCAAGACTATCAACCATCACATTCATTATGTACGAGGGTAAATGCTTAATGTATAAAGGCATTCCAACCTTTGGTTTTTGAGCCACTATAAATACATTGTATTACTTTCACTCAAGGCAGGAGAGAAAAGTATCTGGTCATTCTTATTCTGTCTAGAATACCTAGTTGTCTGTAATCACCAATACTAATACAACCATAATGGATGTAGGCTTATCTCATAGCTGAACCACTTAAAAAAAATCTCGTGTCTTGTTTATTTTTCTCTCATTAATTGTCTGTGATTATAAAATTGGTGTTACATGACTAAGATAAAATAGTTACCAATTTTTGACATCAACAGATTGGCATCGTCTGTGGGAACTTGTATCTATCATCGTTCTCTATATCCGTGTTGTTTCTTAATCCTCAAAAGAAATGAATGACCCAAAAAGTAGTGCTAGAAATGAGGGCAATATTGACATTCTATTTGCTCCACCTACTGCATTTGACCTAAATGGATTCTGATTAACCTTGCCAGGGGTAAAAGGAGATGTAAGAAACTATAAGGCAATTGGTTCAATCATTACAAGCCAGGTCTATCGCTCCGTCCAGGTAAACTAGTGCTTCATCTCATAGAAGAAGAATGCCACCCCTCCTCTTAGGAATAATCAAAATAGTTATTCCAGGTCTTCGCGTGATAGGTCTTATCGCTCGGGAGTTAGTTCATCAATCAGATCCACGGAGTTAGATGATGGCCATTCTCTCATTCCTGAAAGGCCAAGTGCACTGGAAAGGTTGAGTAGAGACTCACCTTTTGATCATTTGCCCCCCCGAGAAAATATGAGTTATCATAGGGAATCATATCGATCATGTGAACATCGTACCGAGCACTAAGAGGGATCAGTCTCGTCCAGAATAAGTATTCGAGGATTGTACATGCCAAGCAGATTTCTCAGGAAGAGAGATCCGCATAAATGCATGGTAGAGATGGCCGAGTTTCTTCAAACAGTTCTAAGGCAGGTAATCCTTTGTGGAAAGGGTTAATTCAACGATTGGAAGATCGGGTGGGAAAAATGGCTAAAGCAATGAATCCATTACAACGAAATTTTGTCAAGGGGACTCCTTTCATCCGGACCATTGTTGATTTCCCTACTCCATCTAAATTCAAATCTCCAGAGGTTACCACCAAATATGATGGTAAAATTTATCCATTTTTACACATCGAGCAATATCAGGCTGCTACCGATATATATTCTGTTCCTGATGAAAAGAGGTGTAGAGATTTTTTAAGCACCACCACTGGCTCAACCCAGATATGGTATAGTAACTTGCCCTAGGGACAAATTGCTACGTTCCACCAGCTCGCCAAGCTATTTATTAGCAATTTTTTCTTTGGGTATAAGCCAGTTAAGAGGGTAACACATCTTCTGAGTGTTCGACAATAAGCGGGGGAAACCACCACTGAATACATCACTCATTTCAATAATGAGAAATTAGAGTTAGTTAATTATAACGAGAAAACATCCATCACAACCCTGATGAGTGGGTTACTTCCTGAGAAACTGTATTACAAATTGGAAAAAGATCCAACTAAAATCATGACAGAGCTTATGGCCAAGGCAGAGAAAATTATGAATGGAGAGGAAGCCATGACTGTCAAGCAATCCCCGACGATGAAGCCTTCAGATAAGAAGGAGCAAAAAGACAAGAAAGTAGAAAAACCACAAAAGGTATGAAGACTATACTCCACTGAAAGTTAGTGTCCATCATCCTAGAGTAAATTAAAAATAATAAAGACTTGAAATGGAATGGGAAGATGAAAATACCTCCCAACATGAGAGATAAGTCCAAATATTATGAGTTCCACAAAGATCACGGGCACATAACTGATAACTGCATTGGATCTAAGAATAAAGTTGAATCCCTCATTCGTTGAGGAAAACTGAGTAAGTTCGTTGATCAGACCGAAGGCCAAGAAGACAAAAGAAGGTCGGAATCCCCTTACAATCCCAGAGATGACAAAAAGATAGGTCATGAGAATTATTACAAAGATGATCTAGACCCGCCGAAGAAACCCAAGAAACCAGAAATTAAAGTAGCTATGATAACCTTTGGTTCTTTCGATTGTCATGTCATCGCAGGGGGAAACGCTGGAGGAGGAGACGAGGTCACCGAGAGGAAAGCTTACCTGAATGAAGTTTAAGCCTGCTCTTACATATGACATATCAATTTGAATGATGAAGATGATGGTAGGACCAAAAAGGTGAATAAAGATAAGCATGTCATCGGTTTCTCCAAAAATGACCTGTTTGGAGTATTGTACCCTTAAGATGACCCTTTGGTCGTCACATTCAGAATCAAGGAATCCAGAATTGCTAGACTTTTAATAGATAATGGATGTTCTATTGATATCATGTTCTACGACCATAGAACCTTGATTGGTTTTGGGGAGAAAATGTCTACCCCCTAGGAACTGTGAAGCTGAAGGTGTTGATCGACACTTGGCCGATAAGACAAATAGAGAAGATACATTTCTTCATTCTTAATAAGAATGTCTAGTCAACCTATAATATAATTCTTGATAGGGTAGGTTTGAATAAATTTAAAGCTATCCACTATCCACTAATGCCTGAAGTTCCCTACCCACTTCGGAGTCGGTATAGTCAAGGGTGATCAGAAAGTGGCCAGGGAATGCTATTATAGCTAAGCTGAGCATGAAGACTTGAAAAATATAAAGAAAAGACCACCAATTACCAAGTTAATACCTTGGATCCTCGAGAGGAAACATAACTCGTCAAAGGGCAAGTAGTAGAGATCAAAGAGAGTTATAATCCTTGACGATGAAAAGCCAAAAATGATTGCTCAAATTGGATCCACATTAGCACCATCCCTCAAACAGGAATTAATCACATTCCTTAAAGAGCGAAAAAGTTTATTAGGGGTGGTAAACGGACGGATACGGAGCGGATACCATGTTATCCATATCCGTATCCGCTATATGGATGCATTATCCGTATCCATATCCATATCCGTCCGGATAGTAAAAATAACAATCCATATCCGTATCCTCTCGGATTCTCCGGATTCGGATAATATCCGAATCAGTTTATGTTGTTTATCCATTGCAATTAACACTAATATTAAAATTAACTAAAATTCATATTGAATAAAAATTAGACGACCAAAGTCCAACCTTTAATGTTCACATTGAATATAAACTTTTAAGAGAATCCTGAAAATTAACTAATAACCTTTAGTATTCGTATTCATGAATCACAAGTTTACAAAACATAAATAAGTCATTGAACTTACGAAAAACAACAAGTAATAACAATAATAAAAATAAAAATAATAATAATAATAATAATAATAATAATAATAATAATAATAATAATAATAATAATAATAATAATAAAGGTTGTCGCTGGCACCAAAATCCACATCTCCAAAAACCATATGTTTCCAGTCCAGTCTCCTCCAATCTCAGAATAATTGCGATCGACTATTTGTGTTACTATTTTAGAATAACTTTAAGTCACTTTTGTTTTCCTTTCTTCTCTATTCTTTATTTTAATAACTTTAAGCTTTCTATTTCTCTTTTTATTTTTAAAAAGTATTTTTTCTCCTTTTTTGGTTAAATGAGTGGTTAAAAATTTATATTTTATATTTATATTTTTCATATAATAATAAATATTATATTTAATAACTATACATAACTAATATTGATAATAATTTAATATGGAATAGAATACGGATACGGATATCCGCAAAATATGGGTACCTCGCCTCGGATACGGATTATTCATGTCGGATACGCATACTATTCATATTCATATTCATATTCATTTTCTCGGATATTTTAATACACTATCCATATCCGTATCTATATTCATTTTTTGGATAAATATCCGCAAAATTCGAATTCGGATACCGGAGGATTCAGAATTTTGAATATCCGTTTACAACCCTAAAGTGCATTTTCTTGGAGTCATGAAGATATGCCTGAGATTGACCCAAATTTCATTTTCCATGAGCTCAATATCAGCAAGGATGCCAAGCTAATCAAACAGAAGCGCATGGTATTTAGTCCCGAGAAGAACATGGCTATGCAAAAGGAAGTAGAAAAGCTGCAAAAATCCCAGTTCATTGAAGATGCTAAGTATCCCGGGTGGTTAGCAAATTTAGTGACGGTCAAGAAAAAGAATAACAAATAGCGCATGTGTGTAGACTTCGCTGATCTCAACAAGGTATGCCCGAAAGATCACTTTCCTTTGTGAAGGATTGATCGATTGGTGGATGCAACTGCAAGTCATGAACTATTAAGATTTATGGATGCTTATTATGGTTACAACCATATTAAAATGAAGCCAGAGGATAGAGAGAACACTTCTTTCATTACCAGTCGAGGTACCTACTGCTAAAACGTTATGCTTTTTAGACTTAAAAACGCTGGAGCAACATACCAAATATTGGTAAATAAAGTGTTCGAAGAACAAATTGGGAAGAACATGGAGGTATATGTGGATGATATGCTCACCAAGAGCAAACAAACTTCAAATCATATCAAAGACCTTAGTAAAATGTTCAATCAACTGGGAAAATACCAGATGAAGCTCAACCCGGCCAAATGTGTGTTCGACATTTAAGAAGGAATGTTCCTTGGTTTTATTGTGAACTAGAAATGGATAAAACCTAACCCTATCAAAATCAAGGCTCCGATGGAGATGTAATCTCCAGCTTGCAAAAAAGATATTCAAAGCTCACTGGAAGAATGGCTACTCTCAATTGATTTGTCTCCCGAGCAACTGATAAATGCATACCATTATTTAAGGTGCTAAAAAAAACCTTTGAATGGAATAAAGAGTGTGAAAAGGAATTTCAGGAACTGAAGAAGTATTTAGGATCTCCACCACTACTGTCCCGACCAACTTTAGTTAAGAAGTTTTATTTGTATTTAATTGTTTCTGAGTCTGCAGTTATCTCAGCAATGATCCGACTGGAAGAAGGAGTCCAAAATCCAATTTACTACACTAACAAGGCGTTCAGAAGTGTAGATATTAGGCATCCACGCTTGGAAAAATTGGCCTTAACTCTTATTGAAGATTTAAGAAGAATGAAGCCTTACTTATAAGTGCATACCAAAGTTGTATGCACTGATTTATCTCTCCGGCAAGCACTTCACAAACTAGAGAAATCAAGAAAATTGATGTGTTGGGCAGTGGAGCTTGGAGAATACGATATCATCTATGAGCCTAAATTACCATTGAAGAGACAACCTGTAGCAGATTTCATTATAGAATTTACATATCCAGAGGTGATCAACCATCCAAATTTACCTTCCGAGAAGACTTCATCGGAAGAGAGCTCAACTCCAAAGTAAACTAAGGTTGTAGTCGATCAGCCTGAATCATCTATTGTTCAAGAAATGGCCTAAAAAATATGCAAAAGAGAGAAAGAAGACATTCAAGAAAGGAGTATTATATACAAAAATCTTTGGCAAAGAGATTCCATTCTAGAAACTAAATGTGGATGTATCTACATGTGCAATAAGTAGTGGAACTGGTATTATACTTAACACTCGTGATAATTTTGATGTAGAATATTCTCTCAGGTTTCAATTTTAGGCATCAAACAATGAAGCAGAGTACGAGGCATTGATCACAAGACTTGAATTATCCCTATCATTAGGCAGCGAGTAGGTGATTGCACACAGTGATTCCCAGTTGATCGCCAACTAAGTGCTTAAGATATATTGAGGCAAAGCAGATTTAATGATCAGATACTCGGCTAAAACTATGGAATTATCTCCAAATTTCTAGCAATATATATGGTCCGTATACCAAGGGTAGAGAATACCCAACCAGAATTGCACATGATCTTATGATTAGTTTCATTGCTATAGATTTGGGACCATCATGGGTGGATCTTGTTGATGCAAAAAACTAGACTAGGCTAATTAATTGATCACATATAAATAGAAATAAGAGATAATATATTTTTAAAGTGGTTAAGCTTAAGGGAAGAGCCTACGTCCACTGTTGTATATTGCCTTGGGATTGTTCAATTGCCTCTATTTTCATTATCCCTTGGATGTAGGGTTTACAATGTATTTATAGTCCCCAGGGAGTGTACAAGAGCTGGAATATCAAAGGATGGAATGTCTTTATATCATAGACATTTACATATGTACACTCATTAATGTATACAATCGTTGGTGTTTGCCTGTCATCGTTGGTTGGCATCCCTGATGTTGGTCGGTATTCTTGGCGTTGGTCAGTATTGTGGTATTGGTCTGTATTTCATCCTTAATTACTAGTATTAATCTCCCACTAGACAACATGTGTCAGTATCTGAATGGTCCACATAGATGGATAATTTTTGGTATTAACAGAAGCCCCCAATGTTTCATGCTTGAAGTATTTATAAGAGTATGGAGCATTTGGCTCTTAAAGTTGCTCGGGCAATAATTTTAGGCCTGGTCGGTTGTCGACTTCCCCTACGTGTAAAAATTTATGGTTTAATTATGGAAATATAATGCACGTGGCATATTTGAAATTATCCACAACTTTAATGAATCATTTTTTGGAAAATTCATCTTTTCAATCTTTTAGCCGTCACCAGTTAAATCGACGCTGCCTTTTAATCATTAATTTTGTAGTTTTCGAGGCAAACTATAACGAGCGGGAAAAACCACGAACTTTCATTACCTCAAACTTTGTGAGTGTTTTTTGCTACAGTGTCTTCAAGCTTTCTTTCTATCTTCTTGTGAGATCATTTTCTGTTCTTCAGTTCTTGCTGAATCCTTAATTCCTGTAAGAACGCTTTCGTTTCTCTTCTATTCTTCATCATGGTTTACTCAGTTGATTCTGTTGATGAATTCAGAAATGAATTTAAGATTCCACCTTAGTTTGTTTTGGAGCACGCTAATTTACCTGCTGATTTTTTCTCACTTGATGAGGGTCACTGGTTTTCCTCTATGTTTATAGCTGCAACCCACCGTGCCTTGAATTTTTTCAATACTTTGACGTTGTCCCAGCTAAGGTAGCCCCCAATACTTGGAGGGCTGTAAATGGACTATATAGGTTGAATCAAATTCATGGAACCCATATAGGGATTCTAGAAATAATGTTTTGTTATAAGTGTGTGACTAGTAACACCACTTTTTATTTAAAGACTAGGGCTGTAAATAAAGCGTTATTAGTTAATCTTTAAGACTCCAATAGGGATTATTTTGAGCATGGAGTTGTTGTAAAAATTTGGCAATACGCCCCTTTGACTGGAAATGCTAAGTACCAGGGGCCTAGATTCCCTCCTTTTGGTAATGGGATATGTTATTACTCATTTAACTGTTTTGCCCTGTACATATCTGTTTAAATGTAACACTAATTATTGCTCTGTAAATTTTTATTGCAGTTGATCAGAAGAGAAGGTGTCCCAAGGAAAGTGAAGTGAATCTTAGGGAGTTGAAATTAATTTAGGGACTTCATCAAAGGATTGGCGATGAGTACGTCAGGTCTGCATCTTATTTGTGGCAGTATAAGAACACAATTTCTTCCTTTGTTTCTCGTCCTATTCCTTCCCCTGTAATTGACCTTGAGCAAGAACCTCCTTCTACTTCCTCATCTACTATATCTGGCAGTGGTGATCTTACTGCCCTTTCTCCCTCTTCTTTAGATTAAAATTTGCCCCTTGCCGTATCCATGGGGAACTGAAAGATTCCCAACATTTTGGGAGACATAGCTGCCAATCCCCCTTCCAAACAAGCTGATGTAGGGGTTAAAAATAAAAATAAGACTGGAAGAAGCCCCTAGCCAATGAAATTAAAGAGATCTCCCTGAAAAGAATAAAGAAATGGCTACATTCTAAGTTAATAGAAGGTGTTTCTGCTCTTCCCGACCAATGTGAGTTGGTCGATATATCTTCTTCTGCCTATCCAGTGGTCCTTGGCCCTGGATTGGCAAGACAACATAAATTCTGGCCTTTGCCAAACCACAGGGCAGCTGCTGCTGCATTAGCTCGTTCTAAGAGTTCTGACAGGGCTTCTCAAAGCCTTGCTCTGGTATATTCTTTTTGCCTTCTTTAATTTTCTATCTCTTGATTTATTCTTTATAATACTAACTTTCCTTATTGATCTTGTGCAGTTCTTCATTGACTTCAATAATATGTTGGAGAAAGATGAGGCTTTGAGTGCTTCTTTCTCTGGTGAAGTTGAAGAAGCTTTTAATAAGCTGAAAAAATCATTGCTTGATTCCTAACAAGCATTGGCTAATGAATAAAAGAAATGGGAGGAAAAGATGGAAGATGATGAAGAAGTTACTGAGACTGCTCGGGGTCTGGATGATAAGTTATAAAAAGACTTAGATGCTGAGAAAGTCAAGTCTGGCCAGCTACAGGAGGACTTGGGTGAAGAGAAGGCAAAGAGGGCTAAGGCCAGAGAGACTGGCTTCAACAGAGGCTGGGGTAAGGCCTTTGGAGCAGCTTCTTTGAAAATTGAGTTTATGAAGAAAAAATGCTTCAAGGATGGCTGGTCTGATGCTCTAGTGGAGGTCGTCACTCTAAAATATTCCAAGCTATTCTTGCAACATGATCTTAGGGATCCTCCAAACCCGAATGAGGAAGTTGATGATGGGGGTTCTAGTGAGTCTTTGATAGCAGTGGAGTCTGCCGATCAATACCAGGATGTTGATTCTACTGTGCCCTCCAAAGTCAATCCTCCTCCTCCTTCTCTCGCTTCTTCTTCAGCTAATCCTGAGGCAGATAAGAAGAAGGTGTAAAATAGAGCAACTTTTTATTTTGCTATTTCAGAAGTTGTACTTTTTTCTTTTTTGAATATGTATCTGTACTTCTCTTTTTTTTAATGAAAAGTGAAATATCTTTGTTCTTCTTCTTGTGTTTTTCAATACTCTGAACCTTTTCGATTGAAAACTTTCTTCTTCTTAATAGTTCGTGGATAAATTAGAATATTTCTCATCTACTGACTCCGAGCTACTCTAAAGGTGTAATAATCTTTTCAAAGTTGTTCACTTATCTCTAACTGATGCTGACCTACTGAAGTTTCTCGGGGAAGGGGTATATGAGCATGCCAAAGAGGCCTATGTTCATTTGAAGTGTCTTCTTGATGGGGCAATAACCAATAACGTTGCCTACTATAAAATGATTGAAGAGTTACCAAAGGAGCGTAATGAAATTGGGGTATTTTTGCATGAAGATTATGAGAAGAAATTCCAGGCCCTTAGTGAAGATTGGGGCTTTTAGCAAAACTTGGATAAATTTACTTCTCATTTTTGAAGATAAGAATTCCTGCTGAAACGTGAAGTAGATGAAGCAAGAGACATTGCCAAGCTTCTAGATGAAGATAATAACAACTTGAAAAATGAACTTGATGATCTGAAGTCATCCATTGCTGTTGTTGTTACTACAAATGTGGGTCATTCCTTCTTGGAGTCTAAAAATGCAAGGTTGAGTGAGGAGTTGGAGGCTCTAAAGAAATTAAAACATGCTTCTTCATTTTTCTGAGCTAGAGTTAAACCTGGATGAGGTACTACAGAGGAAGTCAGGACCCAACAGGCCCTTGCCAATCAAGCTGCATAATTAAAAGCTAAAGATCAAGCCATTGCTGAGATGTACCAGAAGCTACATGTCTTGTCTGAACAACTATCCACTCAATCTTCTCAGTTACAAGCTAAGGATGGAGTGTTGAAGAAACTACATTCCCAGGTTGGCAGATTAACCTTTCAATTCCATAAACAACTAAGGGAAGTCTGGACGGACGAGTATAATGAAGCTCTGGGGCATCTTGATGATAAGCTTCAATAAGCTAAGAATAAGAGCTATAAATGGGGTTGGGTAAATGCTTTGACAGTGATGAAAGTGGATCAAAATAGCTCATTATGGGACTGGTATGATCCAGGCTTACTTGAGCTTGACAATCCTCCTTTTAAATTAGATGTCAATTGGATCCCAGTCCATCGAATTCCTCAATGCTTGATTTCAAAATACTTGGGAGATTACGAGCTTCATGATGAATTAGAAATCGTCTGACCTCATCACTTTCTTGATCGTCCTAGTAGCAACAATACCAGAATGCTTCAGGATTTTAACTTCATTAATTACCAGTGGTGTCTCTAAAGGTTTTACTAATGTACCCAAATATTGGATTTTTGCATTAAATACTAGTGGTGTGACCAGACATTTGTGGAATATGTGCTTACATTCCTCTTAAGGAATCTTTGCAACGTTCTTCCTGTACTTTGCCCAATAGGATAAAGATCTTGTTTTATCCTTATGTTTATGGACCAAGTTTCTTGAGGATTTAACATTCTATTGACTGGACTTCGTGTATCAATGATTAAGTTTGTGGCTTCTGAGCAACTTATTGCTTCTATCGAGCAACATTCAGGGAATTAATTGCTGAGTCAAGCAACAATTTTTTGAACCGAGCAAAATCTAAAACTTTTTTAGAGTAGTGCATAGCACTAGTACTCCCCAAAAAAATAACAACAAAAATGGAAAGAACTGAAGATTTTATTAATTCTGCAAGTTGATTTCAAACTGATTACAACATCATTGATAATATTTTTTGAGATGCTCTGCATGCCATGGGTTCCAAGGTTTCAATTCGATAGGTTCCAGGTTGTATCACTGTTGAAATACGCTATGGCCCATGCCAGTTGGCCTCAAGCTTGTTATTTTCCAGTAGCACTTTCTTCAGCACATAATATCCTTCCTTCAAGTTGGTCGGTTTCATCCTTTTATTATAAAAATGAGTTGTTCATTGTTGGTAGGTTGAATTTCTTAGGGCGGTGTCTTCTCTTTCTTCTTTCAGCATATCTAGATCCAACCTTATCATTAATTCACTTACAGGAGAGTTAAAATTTAAAACTCTATGGGATGGCAGGCCTAGCTCAGCAGGAATGACAGCTTCAGTCCCAAATGCTAACATATATGGGGATTCTCCAGTTGCTATCTGCGATGTTGTTTAGTATGCCCACAAGACAGAGTGTAGCTCGTTTATCTAATTTCCCTTGGCATCATCAAGTCTTTTTTTCAACCTGTTAAGCAAGTTTCTATTCGTAACTTCAGTTTGTCCATTACTTTGAAGATGTCTTGGAGCTGAATGCAATTTTTGAACATTGGACTGAGCACAGTAATTTATGAATTCATCATTGTCAAAGTGTGTTCTATAGTCGGTAATGAAATCATAAGGCAACCCATTCCTACAAATGATGCTTTTCCATATGAACTGATAGACCTTTTTATAAGGCGTGTCTATCAGAGGCTCTGCCTCAACCCATTTTATAAAATAATCCACATCGATAACCAAGTATTTAAATCTTCCTCGGGTGGTTGGCAGTGGTCTGACCAACTCTATATCCCATATGTCAAATGGACATGGTGAAGTGATTGGAGTGAGAGCAGCCTGTGGAGTTTTGCGAATTGTGGAGAATCTCTAACATTTATCACACTTCTTGGCAAAAGTTGCGCAGTCTGCTCGTATTATTGGCCAGTAATACCCCTGAGTACTGATTCTTTGCAGAAGTGTTCTCCTTGCTATGTGAGCTTCACATGATCCTTCATGCACCTCCTGAATTAGATCTTGGACCTATGATGGATGCACACAGTGCTGCAAATTGACTTTTAGTCTTCTCCTATACAAAACACCTTTATCTAATACATACTGAGTTGCTTTATATTTAACTGTTTTGCTTCCACCATATCTGTTGGCAGAGTTCCTTCTTCAATGTATGCTCTGATGGGGTCCATCCATGATGGCCCCATATCTATGGCAATAAAATTGATCACCAGATCTTCATCTATGCTCCTATTGACCAAAATCTTAATAGGGATAGTTCGCCGGAGTTTAATTTTGGTAGCAGAGGCTAGCAGAGCAAGGGCATCAGCTCGGGCATTTTTCGATGTTAGAATTTTGTTCATCTGAACAGTTGACAATTTTTCAAAGACTTCCATCGCCTTGGATAAATACCTGGTTATCAATTCTCCTTTAGCTCCATATAAACCCAGTGTTTGGTTTACTACCAGCTGAGAGTCACTGTGTGCCACAACTTGCTCGACATTCAATGATTCGGCTAAACTTAGGCCCACAATAATAGCTTCATACTCTGCTTCATTGTTTGAAACCTGGAATTGAAAATGTAATGCATACTCAATACCAATACCATCAGGAGTGTTGAGTATTATACCTACCCCACTGCCGATTGAACAAGATGATCCATCAACATATAAGTTCCATGTTGGGGCGTTGTTATCAAATGCTTGATCTGTCAAACTCTAATAATGGAATATTTTTCCCTTTGCTTCTTCATACTTCCTGGTCATCTCCTGTGTTCGGGAAGAGGAATCTGGTAGGTCTGCAATCGCTTCTTTTGAAGAAAGTTCTTCGGGAGCTTTCTTGTTAACATTACTTTCTCCAGATTCTTATTCTGCCTGCTCACTTTGTTGCTCGGGGACCTCAGAGTAAGTGAACTACGCTATGAAATTTTCCATTGCTTGACGTTTCAAAGAAGACCTTGGCTCATATATCATATCATATTCCCCTAATTCCACAACCCAATACATTAATCTACCGGATTTCTTCGGTTTATGCAAAGCCTTTTTTAGAGGCATATCAGTGTAAACTATGATTGTATGGGCTTGGAAATAAGGTTTCATGCGTCTGGATGCTTTAATTAATGACAAAACCAATTTCTCCAAATGAGGGTACCTAATTTTTGCTCCTCGAAAAGCCTTACTGGTATAGTAGATGAGTTTTTGAAATCCATTCTCTTCTCGAATTAATGCAGAACAGACTGCCGATTCAGAAACAGCTAAGTACAAGTACAATTTTCACCTATGATTGGTCGTGAGAGTAATGGAGGTGAACCCAAACACTTTTTCAACTTCGTAAAAGCTTTTTCGCAGTCTACATTCCATTCAAAGGTTTTTCTGAGCACCTTGAAGAACGACATGCATCTTTCTATAGCTCGGGACACGAATCTGTTCAAGGCTGCTACTCGTCCAGTCAGTCTTTGCACGTCCTTCTTGCAAGTTAGAGATTTCATTTCAATTAATGCCTTGATATTGTCTGTATTTGCTTTGATTCCCCTTTGATTTACTATATACTCGAGGAACATTCCCTCTTTCACTCCAAAAACACATTTGGCCGGATTCAGCATCATCTGGTGCTCCTCAAGTTGATCAAAAATCTGGCTGAGGTCTGTAATGTGATCGGACACCTTGTTGCTTTCCGTTAGCATATCATATATATAGACTTCCATATTTTTGCCTATATGTTCCTCGAATACCTTATTGACCAGCCTTTGATATGTAGCACCTGCATTTTTCAAACCAAAAGGCATAACATTATAACGGTATGTTCCATGGGGAGTGATGAAATAAGTGCTTTCCCCGTCCTCAGGTTTCATTTTTATCTGGTTATATCAAGAATAAGCATCCATAAAGCTAAATAATTCATATCTTGATGTTGCATCCACGAGTTGATCTATTCGGGGGAAAGAAATGATCATTTGGGCATACTTTATTTAAGTTCATAAAGTCTACACACATTCTCCACCTGTTATTTTTCTTTTTGACCATAACTACATTGCCCAACTAGTCTGGGTATTTCACTTCATTAATAAAAGCTGCTTTCTAAAGCTTTTCAACTTCTTCCTGTATGGCTTGATTCTTCTCGGGGATGAATAGTCTTCATCTTTGGTTTACTGGTTTAACTTCTTTGTGTACGTTGAGCTCATCACAAAGGAAATTAGGATCTATCCCAGGCATACCTTCATGACTCTAAGAAAACACATGATTTCTCTGTTTAAGAAAGCTCACCAGTTCCTGTTTAAGAACATGATCCAATGTTGTCCCTATTTGAGTGATGCGCTCCGGTTTGTCATCGTCTAACACAATGCTTTCAATTGCTTCCACAATCTGTCCCTTTACCAACTCCGTTTCGTTTTTTGGATATAAGGTTTCAACCTAAGAGTCTTCATCAAGCTGAGGAGTATCCACTTGGTAGGTAGTGTTTTTTTTCTTTATTTCTTCCAAGTCTTTTTTCTCAGTGAAAGAGTAGTAACATTCCCGAGATACTTTCTAATTGCCCTTAACAATTCCCACACCAAAATTAGTAGGGAATTTTTAACACTGATGAATAGTGGATGGTACTACTTCAAACTTCTTTAGCCCTAATCTTCCCATGATTATATTTTAAGATGAATGGATGTTTTTATCCATTACAAAGAAAAGGATCTTCTCTGTTCGGCTAGCTGGCCAGGTGCCTATCATAACCTCCATTTTAATGGTTCCCAGGGGAAAGACTTTCTCACCTGCAAAGCCTATTAGTGGTCGATGATAAGGCTCTAATTGGCTGAGTTGAAAATCCAAGTTGCTGAAACAAGGATAGAACATGATATCCACCGAGCTACCATTATCTACTAATACTATAGAGATAATGATTTCTTCCTTTCTAGCTTTAATTACCAATGGGTTGTCGTGAGGATATAGTACTCCTGAAAGGTCATTTTTAGAGAAACTAATTACTAGTTTGTCTTTGTTAACCTTCCTTGGTCGATCTTCCTTTGCAAGATTTATCCTCTGTATGTACGAGTAAGCTTATTCCTCATTGAGGTAAGATTTTTGATCTGCTTTATGCTCTCCTCCTCTTGTATCTCCAACTGTAATCATTTGGAAATCAAAGGAACCAAAATTAATATAGAATACCTCAGATTCTGGTTGTCGTTTTTTTTTGGGAGATTAGGATCAACGTCCTTATCATTTTCATGAGTTCTTTCTTCTCCTCTCGGGCTTGCAAGGAGATTTTAATCTACACCGAATTCCTTCGTTGTTCTGCTGATCAACATACTGATTCAACTTTCCTCTTTAGATGAGAGTTTCAATCTCATTTTGAAGCGCTATGCAATGTTCGGTCGTGTGATCGTTATCCCTATGGAATTCGCAGTACTTAGGGCGTGTTTGGTTTGCAACTATAATTTTGTTTTATGTGTTTAAATACAATTCTGATAAAAATCTTCGTTTCACAACCTGTTTTTAAACACAAAATTATAATATTTCTGTGTTATAATCAAGTTTTTCAGAAAACAGGTTTAGGGTGTTTTATAACTTCTGTTTTTTATTTTTCTACTCAGAATTATTCATTCTTAATATTTTAAAGCAGTTATACCTTAATATATAATATACATACATGATACATTAATATGTGTGTAATTCTTATAAATAAAAAATATATATGTACATGTACACAAAATTGCGTATGGAATAATATAAAGTTAAATAATATTATCAATAGATACATGATACTTATATATAATTTTATACAAGTATTATTAATGTATGAAATAATATAAAATATACATATAGTACATATGTATTAAAAAATATTATCAATTTATGTATGTATATAATTTTATAGTGAATTATACATGCAATATATATATATATATATAATTTATGATGTATGTATAAATTTATGTATACATTCACGATATTAAATGTACGTGTATATAATTTATGATGTATGTATGCATACATATATGTATACATTCATGTATCATGTATGTATGAAAGTTTTACACATAAAAATACATGTATATAATTTATGATGTATGTATAAATTTATGTATACATTCACGATATTA
The DNA here is from genome assembly GCA_949130495.1 of Sambucus nigra. Lineage (NCBI taxonomy): Eukaryota > Viridiplantae > Streptophyta > Magnoliopsida > Dipsacales > Adoxaceae > Sambucus > Sambucus nigra. Next base: position 530,627,162 of record OX422221.1, on the reverse strand, counting down.
AATGTACGTGTATATAATTTATGATGTATGTATGTATGTATACATTCATGTATCATGTATGTATGAAAGTTTTATATATATATATATATATATATATATATATATAGAGAGAGAGAGAGAGAGAGAGAGAGAGACACACACACACACATATGTAAGATATAAATACACATGTTTGCCAATGTTGTCAAATTTTCAAAAAACTGTATTTAAAAACAAGTTTACCAAACGCACACCAATAATTATTAAAAAAAACAGAATTTTAAAACTGTATTTAAAAACAACGTTTAAATCGAATTTTCTGAATAGAGAACCAAACGGGCCCTTAGTTTTATATCTCTTGGTCGGGGAACATCTCAACTTATCAGGCCAATGCACATCTTTATTATGCTTGATTTCCTCCAAAACATGGTGAATTCCCATGGTTAGCAGAGTATAGTCGTTGCACTTCTTGAGTTGCTCCAAAACTCCTTTCTGTCTTGATTAACTATGTTCTCTGGGGTCTTTATGATCTTTCTTATCATTTTTTCCATCAATTTTTTTACCCGAGCTATGCTTGGATGCCATTTCTTCCTCGACATTCATGATCTTTACTTTTTTAGCCATCAATTCTGCCATTGTCTTTAGAGGATCCTTGGAAAGTTTGTAATATATTTTTTCAGGAAGTAATCCACTCATGAGGGAAGTTATTGCAGTCTTCTTCTCATAATCTACGACTTTTAGTTTCTCGTTATTAAAACAAGTGATGTAATCTCTGGTACTCTCTCCTTCTTTCTGTCTCACACTAAGTAAGTGTGCCATTCTTTTAACAGGATTTGCTCCAAAGCTATATTTGTTAATTTATAGCTCGACTAGTTGGTTGAAGTTAGAAATATGTCCTCGAGGAAGACCATTGTACCAGATTTGGGCAGATCCTGTAATGGTTCCAGAAAATGCTCTACACCTCATTTCATCGGATTGAAGAATAGATTTGATGCTGCTAAGGGAAACTGGATCAATGAATTGCACTACGTTCTTTAGGCATATAGAACCACGCCAAGAAAAGCCATTGAAGAAACACCTTATATGCTTTCTTTTGGGATAGAAGCCATGGTACCAACAAAGATAGGATTACCAACTCATAGAGTGTTAAACTTTGACTCCCCCCAAAGTGATCTCATGAGAAGGCTGGACATGAATTTGGTTGAAGAAGTCAGAGAAGACACCGCCCTTAGAATTATTGCTTATCAATAAAGAACTACACATTTTTATAACAAAAGGGTCAAGACGACCAACTTTAAAAAAGGAGATTACGTCTTAAAGAAAGCCATTCGGAAAGGAAACAAGTTGGAGGCAAACTCGCATGGTCCTTATCGCATTTCAGAGGTTATCGAACCAGGAACTTTTCGTTTGGAGACTCTTGATGGGGAAGAATTTAAGAACCCTTAGAACATCAACCACCTCCGAAAATATTATCAGTAACATGAAATATTTATGTATTATCGGAGTACGGTGATATACATCCCCAACAAAAACAGAACTCAAATACGCTTCAATCTTTTTATTCTCTTGGTCTTCAGCCCTTGTTGACCAGAAGACAACAGACACTTAATCATGTTAAACTTATCAAATTCGAGATGCACCAACAGCTTAACCAAATTCGTTTTTCTCAGTTAAGTTAAATACTTGAATACATATATACATTCCTAAACACACACACACACACACACACACACACACACACATATATATATATATATATATATATATATATATATATATATATATATATATATATATATTCCTAATACACTTGATCGCCAAAAAATTGGAATACATAAATACATTCCTAAACAAGAGATACATATATACTTTCCTAATACATTTGATCGCCAATGATCACTACTATTATTTCATGTATGACTTCATCTATGACAAGTCAAGAAAAGGAAACCCGTAAAACCTCATGTATAAACACAAGAAGTTTTATTCGACCAAGTTAAATATATGAATACATATATACATTCCTAATATGCTTGGTCGCCACTGATAACTAATGACAACACTTAGTTCAAAACTACTCACAGTTTTACCTAAGTACATCAGTAGAATCTAAGGCCCTACAGTATAATCCCTCACATGTTAAATAAGCAGATTATCTAGTCGGCTAGGCGAGTAACTAATCATAAGTTTACAACAAGTATCAAATTAAATGCGTAGATAAATTTGTATTTAACATTGCGAATAAAATCTTTTTATTCAAATAAAAGCTGTTACAATCTAAATTGAGAAAATACAAAAAAGAAAATTATTCAAGTGGACGCTTTCCTTGTGCCTTGTCCACTCCAACAGGAGGGTCATCCAAAGTGCATGTAGTATTTATGGAATTGAAATCCCTTAGCATTTGCTCATTACTGCCGCTCAACCTATTCAACAAATACGGAGGACAAACTATCTCACATTCATCATAAAGACCATAATCCCCTAAATATTTAGTTATCAGACATTAGGGAATAGCATTGGGATGAGTCCAATTTTTGTCCAATTTGAACAAAAGTTTGTCATAATCCAAGAAACCTAGGTCATTCCATTGCCACAAGTCACTATTTCGATCATACTTTAGCAAAATTAGCAAGTTGGTCCATCCCCATTTATAGCCATCGTGATTGCTTTGAGTAAGATGATCGTCCATACGGGCTAAGGCTTCATTGTAACCCTCCATTTAAACTTTCCTGGGTTATTTGTGGAATTGGAGGGTCAACCTGTCCACTTAATTTTAAAGTTTTTTAAGGACACAATCTTTGGCCTTCGGCTGGGGAGCTTGGTCAGCAACATCAGTATCTTTGGCTTTCAGCTGGGTAGCTTGGTCGACAAGAGCTTGCTTAGTTATTTCTTTCTCAATGGATGGCCAGACATTTATCCTTTACCTAGAAGTTTTCCCAGGTTTAGTCTTTTTATTTTGCAAAGCTTCCAACTATTCCCACAATCTTGTATTTTCATTCTCTAAAAAGGAAACGCCTTCATCAGGACCAATAGTGGTTGATTTATTCAAACTATCAAGCTCATCCCTCATGGTTTTGTTTTCTTTTTCCAGTATGGCAGCGATTGATCGGGAAGTATTCAAATCATGTTTCAAAGATAATTCATTCTTGTTAAAATAAGAAGTAATGTCTTTCAATTTATTGTCAAAATCCTAGCCTTCACTCAACGCTTTGTATTTTGACTCATAGTTAGAGTGAAGCAAAGCCAAGGACATCTTATGATCTTTTTGTAATTTCTAAATCATTTCATAATATGCTGCATTATTAGCAACAACCCCGTCCAATAGACAATGAATATGGATATAGGATTCCTTAACTTGGTCGGATACCTTAGGACCAAACAATCCAGTTAAGTCCTCTTCAGACATGGGAACATGACCAACTTCCAAAAGGTTTATACTCCACCTTATTAGGTCGGATTCAGCAGAAACTATAGACTTTTCCCTAGCATCAAATTGAAAATCACAAGTGTAAGAATACAAAAACTGCAGCCGAGCGAAAGCACATAAGAAATATAACTTTATGAAAATAATGGTAACCAAGCAGGGAAAAAAAAAGTACAACAAACAAAATGTATTAAGTCAAAAGGAGATATTTTTATTAATAAAGGAAGGGTATTACAAAAGATGTTCCTATTACAAGACATAAAAGAAAAATCCAAGACGACTACAAGAATAAAGGAGGACAAACTAAGAAAAATCTAGACCTTATCCTTGTCCTGAGGATTAACTTGAGTAAGAGGCAGGTTAGATTGAATTATTGGCACCAAGGTAGGCTCAACAGGTGCCACCGAAGATTACCTTGAGCCTTATCATCATCAAAATCCTCCTCCAAGTTTATAGGAGTGCCCGGATCATGACTTTGAAATAATTATGAGTTTTTAGAAATGCCAACCTCCTTGAGTGCCTCCGACCAACCATCCTTGAATGATTTATTCCTGACATACTCAATTTGTGTAGAGGCAGCCAATAGTGTCTTCTCCCAGCCTTTATCAAATGAAGTTTCCTTGATTTTCTTACTATTGGCCTTTTCTGCAACAAGATTAGTACTCAGACCTATTGTCTTCTCCTTGACAACCTTGAGAAGAGTCCGATTCTTTAATAGTTTATCCTCGACCACCTTGGCTCAGTCTTTAATAACTTTAAAACTAGCCTCAACTTTCTTCATTTTTCCCTCATTTTCATTGGCCTTGTCATTAGCCTTCTTTAAATCCTCTTTCCAAGATTTTTTCTTAACCTCCAGAGCCTGTCGGGAAGCTGCCAACGATTTCTTTAGACCTTCAAAGGCCTCTTCAACTTCTCTCGAAAAAGAACACAGTTTATCTTCCTTCTCCATCATCTGGTTAAAGTCCACCAAAAATTATAAAAAGGAAAAATAGCAAGTCAGAAGAAGAGAAAGAGGTAATAAATGAGAGATTTTTACCAAAGCCAAAGTTTGGCAAACCCTTTTTGTCAATTTTCATCAGGCAATAGGAACAACAACAACCCTATCAGATGGGAAAGTACTAACTTTTATTAACTTTTTGTCTAGACCAGGATTAACATCTATAGAAGATGACCCAACAACATCAAGGTCATCTTGGATTTTCTTAACCAACTCTTGTTGGTCGACAATAGTTTTCTTGGTTTGTTTTTCAGGCAAATCTTTCTTTAATCTCTTCAATTGAGGTCCAACAGTTTTAACCTACTCAGTATTGGTAAGATAAGGTACCTTCTTAGCAACCTTAGACATCTTCTCATCCACTTTGGACTTCTGGGCATCAATAGCAGCAACAGTTTTCTCTGTATTCTTCTTAGTGGTAGGAGAAGGGGCCCAACCATCAAATTAGGAAGTTTTCTCTTCCCCATGGCAACTAGTGGGGAAGTAGGGATAACAGATATGTCTAAAGATTCAAAGGAATAGGAAGATCCAAAATCCTTCTCAACTTCTACAGACTCTTCAACCGAAGAAGTACGAGTTATCTTTTCTTCCAAGTCAATAGGAACTGAAGGTACTATAATAGTTGGCCGAGAAACAAATGAAGTAACATCCTATAATTCAAAAAATAAGAGGATGATCTTGGTGTTCTTCACCAACCCTTTGATGAATGTACCATAGAAATCTGAGCTTTTTAAGTCTGATATCCCCCTCTTTTGGGCACTTTTTCTTACTATCCATTTCATCGAAACAAGATAAGAAGGTTAGTCCGCATATCAACAAACATGTAGCCAATAGAAAAAGGAAAAAAAAAACATTCTACAATCTATGCCTTGCCATTCTTGGGGACATCTAGGTCCGTCAGACTCTTCCCTTTTTGAAGAGGAACATATTGCCAGTTCTTGCCCACTACCCCATAATCAAAATAATCTTTATTAGAGTCCGAAAAATTGACTACTAAATCCCACTGGGCAACCCTAGTCTTCAAATAGTAAGTATTTTCACTAGTAGTACCCCATTTATAGCAGAACATTAATTCAGGAATACTAATATGGGTCCCATGGATTTGGTTAAGCTAATTAATCCCATTCATCACTCTCTATGTATTGGGGGCTACCCTAGCAGGGATAATATACAAATATTGACAAAAATCAAGGAAAAAATGAGTGGGGAAAAAGTTAATGCCACATTCAGCTATAGATAAATATGAAATCCAGTAACCTTCAGCCAATGACAAAACGTCAACTGGAGGAATAACCATCTCTAAATCGACCTAGTCAAGGATCCCTCTTTTCCTCCTAAAGTCTTCTAAAGAATCCCCATGAATAATTTACACCATGATTAATCAAAGAAGAGGAAAGTATAAGTCTTACAGAGAAAATGGGTGCAGAAGGAAAGCTTGAAGACGAAGGGAAATTCGAAGTTTAAAAATTTGTGGTACAAAAATCGACAAAAACCTCGTCTCTTATAGCTTACATAGAAAATGGTGAAAGCAATGAGTAACTAAACCAACAATTGACATTCTGACAAACGCACATCTCCAAAGGCGAGAAAAGACCGATATACCCTTTGGCGGTTCGCTAAATTTTGAATTATTCACAAAAGTGCACTTACTTGATCAAACAATGAAATTTTTTAGAAGTCCTGTAAGTCGGTCGCCGACCAACGCTATGAAAGAACGTTGAGAAACTATGCAAGACTCATACTCCATCATTTCAATAAAAATATTAAGAATGAAGCATTGGGGGCTTTTGTTGTATGTAAAAATTATTCACCTCCGTGGACCAATTGGAGATGGACACCTGTCTTCCTACGTGGCAACATTCATAGTCAACATTCACTATGTCGGCTCAGAAGACAATTGATTGAGGAACATGAATGGGAGGAGAAGAGCCATCACGTGGAAAATGACCAAGAGTTGTTCTACACTTGCTCAAGACTATCAACCATCACATTCATTATGTACGGGTGTAAATGCCTAAATGTATAAAGGCATTCCAACCTTTGGTTTTCGAGCCACTATAAATACCAAGGTTCTAAAAAACGCGGGGCGTGGTCGAGGCATGGAGGCCAAGCCTTAGAAGCCTAGGCGGGCCTTGGCGTAAAAAGACATGAAAAGGCGTTTAGGCATTTTTTAATATATTTTAATATTTTTTGACTATGACAATGCTATTTAAAATACTAAATTGGTACATACCTTAAAACATGTCTAAATATTTGTAAATTAAAATACTATTTTTTAAAAATAAAATAAAAAAACAAAAAAAATGTGTCTTTTCATGCCTTACTTCTAAAAAACTCGCGTTTTTCACGCCTTATCCCAAAAAAACGCTCGTTTTTTCACGCCTTGTCCCAAAAAACGTTGACCATCGTTGACCACGCCTAGGGCCAAAACTTGGCGTATCTAAAAAGCCTCGCGCCTAGGCTCGTTTTTTAGAACACTGATAAATACATTGTATTCCTTTCACTCAAGGTAGGAGAGAAAAGTATCAGGTTATTCTCACTTTGTCTAGAATACCTAGTTGTCTGTAATCACCAACATTAATACAACCATACTGGACATAGGCTTTTCTCATTGGGAAACCACTTAAAAAATTCCTGTGTCTTGTTTATTTTTCTCTCATTATTTGCCTCTGATTATAAAATTGATGTTACATGACTAAAATAAAATAATTACCAATTTTTTACATCAACACAACCTAAGAGGTTTAACCCATAATTAACACAAGGGTATGTTTGTGAAAGATTTTCAAAGGTTAAATAAGTATTTTCTAACACGGTGTTCGCGTGTGTTGAAAGGGAATTTTTTTAATGAAAATACTAACGTGGATTGGTTTAAATGAAAGGGGTAATTTCGGTAAAGAAATCGTTTTTGGTTAGACAAAGTGTAGTTTCAAGTATTTAACCGTGTGTTAAATAAATGGATAAATTTCAAGTTAATGAAGAAGAAATTCTGTTATGAGATTAAAGTTAATTAATCGGGATAAATAACGTTTTTGGAATAAAAATGATTTCATGCATATATACATAGGTATATATATATGGTAGTTACATGTACACGTAGATATAACGTGTTGGAGTCTCATTTCTTTTGTTCGATTCTAGACTGCATTTTGTATATTTTTCACTGATCATTCGACTCACACCCTCGTCTTTGTTACGACCGGTAGGGTGATGTTTCGTATTTTGATAGCGTTATACAGGTAAGTACTCTCTTTTTATTTTATGTTAGTAGTTCTGTAGGCTTGGATTATGGGGATGCTTCTTACGAGTCCCTCACGTAGCCTGATTTTAAATGGGAATCGCATGCTAAACAAGTGAAACGGTAATTGAATAAAACTGGACTAGCAACATTATGTAGGTTGTTACATTGCACTTCACACCTAAAGCTCGGGTCGCACTTGGTTGACCACGGGTGACCCATAAATTCGGGTCGGGGCGTTATAGGGGGGATTATCCCACAATTCTCAATTTAGAGTGTTCACACAATTTTTTATATTTCCAAAAAATAGGGCTTATACCACAATTCCCAATTCAATAGGTTCTAAAAATGTCATCAATGAATCCATCAAGTGGAACCATCAACCTGCAAAAAAGATTAATTGTGAACGCGGTGGGTGGTCGGATGTTAAAGTGACATGTTCCAATAAGAATGTTAACGTAGGACAGGTGTCCCACTACTATCCGAGATGCAGTAAATGGTTTGGATGGGAAACACTTGAGTACAATGGTTTGGATGGGAAACACTTGAGAACAATTATCATGTCGTCAAAGAATTCATCGTGTGGAAAAACCGAGTCTTCCAACAGTGTTATCCCCACAAGTGATAGTTGTTTGAATGAACGTAGTGTTATTTTCGATGGAAATTACGAAATGAATGTACTAATGGTGAAGAGTCTTCAATTTGTTATTATTGGGCTCAGTATTTATCTTGTTTTGAGGTCGTTTCTATAAAAGTGATGCACTCATGTTTGAAATCATGTTTAAATACATGCATAACATCGGGTTACTATTCCAAATTCTCTTTTATGGATTGCATTTGCAATTCCCTATTTTTTGAATGTTTTCTAATTCACTATTTGGAATGGTATTTAGAATGCATTGGTACTTGGAATGTTTTGTAATTCACTATTTAAAATGGTATTAAGAATGATATGCAATGGTTTAGAATTCATTTGCTTGGGTTTGGAACTCATATATGTGCTGATTTGGGACCGAATTGATTTAAAATGATTTAAACTCAGTTTAATAATTTGTTCATATTTGTTATGGATATGGTAAAGAATAGGAGGAGCTTTCCGTTTCGACCTTCCAAACCCACGACTCCAATTGAAAGTAAACTACTCATCATCACAGCCAGAGATGCCGTCTAAAAAGGGGAAAAAAGAGCTAAAGTACTAGGCGGGGCAAAAAAAAGCAGACAATGGATTTACTTAAATGTAGACATTTCGGATTTAGTTGCATTTTTTATGGCTCAATAATTAGTTAATTTGTGTTATGTTATTATTTTTTGATTTATGGATTATTTAGTGGCTGTGACACCCCACCCAATTAAATATCGGGTGATCAGTCCTTTATAAAATTTAAAACAAAATGTTCGGTTGGTTCATTCTTAGCATCACTCTCGAAAACATAATAACGTTATTAACCACTTAATAATTAATTAAGCAAGTGTCAAAAATATTTTCCTTTTTAAAAACAATCATTCAATTATTAAATTCAAGAATTTAAATATAATCCATCCACCACATGACTAATTAATATAAATACTGAATCTGAATTACATACTGAAATAACTAAGACTGGACAAAACATTCCAGTTCAAAAATCTAAACCAAGAACTATAGTAACAATAAATCCAACTGAAATGAAAGGAAATTAAACTGAATACAATCTCTCATAAAATGTCTAAGGAATGGGTGACACATGCCCTAAATGGATAGTCTATCTAGAACTGAGTGAAATGATAGAGGCGTCTAATGCAAAGACCAACAACCTCCACAACAGCTGCAGCAGGCCAAGCAATCCAAATCTCTAAGTCTAGTGTGTCCCTGTGGCTGAACACCTGATATAATACATATATATAGCAAGAGAGAAAAGAGACGCAAGGAACGGGTCAGAGCCCGAGGAGTAAAAATATTTTTTTAGCAAGTATTTAAAATTTCCAATAAAGCAAGTATCAAATGCATGTTAGTTCGAACTCTCACATGAGATTCTCACCCCTTAGAAAAAGTGCACGCCTAATGTACAACTAAACCACCCTAGCCATCTGTAATACTTCTAACTAGGTGAAGACTTATACTCCGAATGATACCTCATAGTAATAACCCGTGATTCCCAGTTTTCCACATTATTAATTACATCAATTATTAATTCGTTTAAGTGTTATCACACTACGTTAAGTATTCCCAGTTGACATGATTTAAGAATTTACTATCTGAATAACCTACGATTACCCCACAGTAGGAATAGCACAAGTATACATACATATATCCATCACTATAATATGCATATATCAATACAGCACCCCAAGGCTAAACCTGTAGTGCATTGCATACTCTGCTATCATGTCCCGGTACATCTCGTACTCCAATAAGGACTATCGGTTCGGAAGTCTCCCACGAACCATATACACAAAACACACATAGTGGAGGCGAACATAGTTCATATACCCATGGGTCACACACATACCTACGCTCCCATAGTCTGTTGACTTATCAACTCACAAATAAGTCTTCACAGTCCTAGGTTCTGAGATACAAGTCAATAATCCCCCTGGAGGTCACCCAGGATAAGACTGTCTCTACGTAACCTCCCGCGATAGCAAGCAGCTAGGTATGTCACACACATAATATATAGCATGTAATAGGTATCCACACATACTATTAATATTTATAGGTATTCTCCCAACCATTTTGTGTACTTACCATACATATTTCATTCTCATTATCACGTATTTTATAGTATTACTAAATTATCACAACTCTTTAGTAATTTCTGAAGTAACTCTTCTTTCCTGGTTAATTAAAGTATAAAACTCACATACTTCCTCATAGACCTGTCTTGTTTCGAATCAATTAACTGGCAATTTCTCTCACTCGAATAGACTAGAAAATTCCAAAACTGATCCTAAGAAGATTCCTAGAAATTCACCTAGTCGCTCGAACCAGATGGCAATGTCGTTTGAACGACTGTCACGTGTCGTTCAAGCGACTTTGCGCGAGATGCCTATCTCGCTTGAACGACTTCGCGCGAGACCTATTGTTTCGTCTTCTGAACATAATTTCAGCATTTTCCCACCATTTTTAACCCTAAAACCTCTAAATTGTCATCCCAAACTCAAATCAATCAGTCCCAAATTGAACCCTAACAATTACACATGGATTCGAACATCCTAGAATCATTAAATCATTACGAATCATCAACAAAATATGAAATCCCCAAATTAATTACTAAAACCCTAGTTCTTCAAATTCTTATTCAAGAACACATGATTTCCAGATTCGTTCTTCACATAAATTCATCAAAACGTGATTTCTATCTTACATACATGAAGGGTTCAATCTAATTAATCTCAGATTTAAACCATACATCCTAAATCTCCAATTTTCATCACTTTTATGAACAATATATGTTTATATCATCCCTATACTAACATGAATATGGTTATTTCTAAAGAAAAGCAAGTAATAAACACTTACCTCGAATTAGTCATCTGATTTCTTGATGTTGTTGGTATGGGCGTGTTCCTCTCATTCCCATCTACACGACGATAATGATAGTTGTGCAAGGTGGTGCTAATTAGGCCTTCCCTCTTGGAATTTGTTCTCCCTCACACCCTCTGTGGCCGTTCTTCGCTCTCTGTATCTCTCAACCCTAATGGAACTCTCGTGACTGATAAAATAACTCCCAATTTTCGTTTATTAATTAAACCCAAAAATACAATTTACCATAATGCCCTCTCGGGGAGCCGATTAGGCCTAAAATTGCCTCGGGACCCAAACTAAACACCCGAGTATACTATTCTGACTATCTCGAACCTTTCGGACTTAACGGTGAACTCGAAATGACCATATGAGTTACTAAAAATAATTTATCTTTTTATTCCATTAAATTAGTCCCGACACGACTCACACGCGCGTCTGACTTAATTTACTAAACTGTTGTATTTCTTATTCTTGAAAATCTATCGAAGTGTATAGTTCCATATTACATATCACACTGTAATATTAAATCAATAAGTATTAACCCTTAGCACGTTAGTTAATATTTATTTTAAATTCGGATTATTTGACAATTAAATTTTCACATTTTAATTCAATAAATCCCACAATAATAATTAATCCCAAAATTATTTAAATCATAAAAATATAGGGTATTACATACTTCCCTCCTAATAACGGAATTTCATCCCGAAATTTAGAAAATAAGGTATACCTGGTACGAATAAATCTGGATATTTCTCGCGCATATCCGCCTCACGCTCCCAAGTAGACTCCTCCACACTGTGATGCTTCCATTGCACCTGAACAAGTGGAACTACCTTTGACCTCAGCCTCCTGTCACTATGATATAGGATAGCCACCAAATTCTCCTCATATGAACTGTCTCGATGTAACTCAATCTTCTCAATCGCGATGTGAGTGTGTGCCAACTCATCCCGAAGATATCGCCTTAGTGATGAAATGTGGAACACATCATGGATACAATGCAAGTGCTCCGGCAACCCAAGCCTGTAAGCAACTGGTCCGACCCTCTATATAATAGGGAATGGTCCTACGTATCTTAGAGCCAATTTCCCTTTCTTTCCAAATCTCATTACTGCCTTCATTGGATATACTCTCAATAAAACCTAGTCCCCCACTGCAAACTCTCGAAAGAACCTCTTAGCATCGGCGTAGCTTTTCTGTCTGTCTTGGGCTACCCGTATCCGATCCTGAATCATCTCAATCCTGCTCGACGTATCCTGAATTACCTCTGGATCGAGTAGTTTGTTGTCTCCCACCTCTAGCCAACAAGCTGGAGAACGACAAGGTCTACCATACAATACCTCGAATGGGGCCATGCCAATCGTAAACTGATAGGAGTTGTTATAAGAAAACTCCACTAGTGGAAGATACTGCTCCCAACCTCCCCCAAAGTTAAGGATAGACATGCGCAACATGTCCTCGAGCATTTGATTAGTGCGCTCAGTCTGCCCATCGATATGCGGGTGATACGCTGTACTCAATCGTAACTCGGTACCTAGAGCCTCCTGGAAACTCTCCCAAAAATGAGATACAAATGTTTTGTCTTTATTTGACACGATATTAAGAGGCACACCATGCAGTCTCACTATCTCTGTAATAAATAGCTGAGCATACTGTCCTGCTGTAATGTCTGTCCTGACTGGCAGAAAATGGGCTACTTTCGTCAATCGGTCCACAACAACCCATATAGAATCGTGTCCTCTTTGCGAAGTAGGCAACTCGGTAATGAAGTCCATGAAAATTCCCTCCCATTTCCACATAGGGATATCTAACGTCTAAAGTAAACCTTGTGGCCTCTGGTGGTCCACTTTCACTACTTGACAAGTGGTACACTTGGAGACGAACTCTGCGATGTCTCTCTTCATTCCGTTCCACCAGTACTGCCGCCTCATATCCTAGTACATTTTGTCCCCACCGGGATGTACCACAAATCGGGACCCATGCGACTCCGTTATCACTGCATGTCGAAGGTCCTCCCCCTCTGGAACAACGAGTCCCCCGTTGAAGTGTAAATTGCCCTCGGAGCTCACTGAATAAGACTCGGCTCCACCGGCTAAAAGCTGCCTAATCCGATCTTGACAGAATAAATCCGCTGCCTGTGCCTGTACTACTCTTGTAACAATATGAGGCGTAACTGTCATCGCAGACATAAATGATCGGGCCATGGCATCCTGGTGTCCCAATTCCTTTCGTTTCGTTTTCCACACCTCGGCCCTCTCGTCCACTGGCCAACAGCTCAACGCGTCTGCTACCACGTTAGCCTTTCCTGGGTGGTATTGGATATCGAATTGATAATCCTTCACGAATTCGAGCCATCGATGTTGACGCATATTCAACTCTTTATGCATGAAGAGGTACTATAGTGACTTGTGATTCGTGAATAAGAAAAATTTCTCCCCCAGGAGATAGTGCCTCTATATCCGAAGTGCAAACACGACTGCCGCTAACTCCAAGTCGTGGGTAGGGTAGTTCCTCTCATGAGGCTTAAGCTTACGGTAAGCATAAGATATAGCCTGATCCTCCTGCTGAAGTACACCCCCAAGTCCCAATAAGGACGCATCTGTATAGACTAGATACTCCACTCCTGGCTTGGGCAGTTCTAACACTCGTGCTGAAGTCAACTTGTCTTTCAGCTCATCAAAATCCAACTGGCAGGCATCGTCCTAGATAAATGGCACCCCTTTGTGAGTCAAATGAGTCAATGGACCCTCTATCTTAGAGAATCCCCGAATGAACCTCCTATAGTATCCTGCTAGGCCCAAGAAACTACGTATCTCTGTCGGCGTCGTGGGCTGTCGCCACTCCCTAACCGCTGACACTTTCCCCGGGTCTAAGGATATCCCTATATCCGAAATAATGTGCCCCAAAAATTGAACCTCTTTTAGCTAAAGTCACATTTCTCATATTTTGCATACAACTCATGCTGGCACAGTGACTGCAAAACCTGTCTCAAATGTCTGACATGCTCCTCCTAAGTCTGGGAGTAAATGAGGATGTCATCTATGAAGACAATGACAAACTGATCCATAAACTCTCTGAACACCCTGTTCATCAAGTCCATAAACATGGTTGGGGCATTGGTTAGCCCAAAATGCATAACCCTAAACTCATAGGAACCATACCACGTTAAGAAAGCAGTCTTCGACACATCCTGCTCCCTGATCCTTAACTAATGGTATCCCGACCTCAAGTCAATCTTTGAGAAGAATGCGACTCCTCTCAACTGGTAAAATAGGTCATTGATTCGGGGAAAAGGATACTTATTCCTTATCGTGACCTTATTTAACTCTCGATAATCAATACACAATCGTAACGATCCACCTCTCTTCTTAACGAACAGCACAAGGGTACCCCAAGGTGAAGTACTCCTACGAATAAACCCCTGGCCTAAAAGATACTTTATCTAATCTCGTAGCTCCCTCATCTCTGCTGGGGCCATACTGTATGGTGCGTGGGAAATCGGCCGAGTGATCGAATTCACATCTATAATAAAGTCTATCCCTCTGCTAGGTGGCAATCCCAGAATATCCTGGAACACATCAACGAATTCCCTCCCCACCCGTATAGAATCAAGCGGTATTACTACTTCCTTAGATGTCTCCTCCTCTATATAATACAATTGAGTGGACGATCCTCCCTCAGGATGACGCATCGCCACCCGAAACATCTCCTGATCAGATATGGCAAAAATAATAGTCCTATTAAAATAATTGATAATTGCCCTATCTATAACAAGCCAATCCATACCGATAATCGCATCATACTCGGACATCTCTAATACAAGCATGTCGGTAGGTAAAGTAAGTCTCCCAATCTATATACCCACCCCTCGACATATAAAGTTAATCAGTGAACCACTACCCAAAGGCAAATATACAGAAATAACAGTACTCTCTGATGTTACTAATAACCCCAAAGCACGTGCAAACCTCGTGGAAATAAAATAATGTGTGGCCTCCGTATCAAATAAAATATTCCCCATAGTCCCCTGGAAAGAAAAATACCCTCAATAGCGGGTGGAGCCTGTAGGGAAGCGACCTGATGGAGGTTATAAACTCATCCATACTGAAGTTGTCCCTGCTGAACTGGGATTGCTGGAATGGCTGGCAGCGCTTGTATCTGAGGCGGTGCTGGGAGGGCGGCGGGAAAAATCGATCTCTTGGGCTCCTGTCGAGCACCTTGATGCTTCTGCTGGGGGGTCCTGCCCCTCTCAGGATAATTATGTCGCTTGTGGCCAGTCTTACCACATATAAAACACTTCCCACCAAAGTTTCCCCCTCGCTGCCCCTGCTGTCCTCGTCCCTGCTGGCCGTTTCCACCTCCTTCTGGGCCCTACTGGCCCTATCTAAATTGCTACTGGCCCTAATGTTCCTATTATCCCTGATGGACATGCTGACCCTACTGGCCATGTCTAAAACCTCCCTGACCCTTATGGAAGCCCCCTAACCTGAATCGCTTAGAATCCCCCTGCTGGAAATTCTGATCAACCTGTCTCTGCTGACCCTGAGCTGGCTATGCCCTGCTGGCACCATTACCTCTTGTCCTGCCCTGCTGGCTGGGCTCCCCCGCTCGTTTGTTCCCAGTTATATCGAAGCGGTGGTCCTGGCAATGCAGTAGTGCTGCATTAAGCACATCAGAATAGGTCTGTAATAAGAGGTTACCCAGAAGATGCTGCCTGATCCTGTAGGTGAGGCCATCCATGAACATCTATATCTTCTTCTCCTTGGTAGGTATCTCTGTTGGTACCAGATTAACTAGCCTGGTAAATTCTTTTTCATACTCAGCTATAGTCTTCCCTTCTTGGGTGAGGTTTAGTAACTTCCGCCTCATCTCAATCTGAATGGCAGAAGGAAAGTACTTACGGTCAAATCGCACCCATAAATCACCAATCGTCAACAGATCTCTCTCCTCTGTAGTAGTAGTAGTGGACTCCCACCACTGTAAGGCTGACCCTGTTAGCTTGAAGGTAGCCAAAACCTGCCTCTGCACCTCGGTGCACTCATACATACGGAGGTGTCGCTGTATGTCCTTCTTCCACTGGCTAGCAATCACCACATCAGAACTACCTGCGAACTTTGGAGGGTGCGTATTCTGAAAGGCACCCCTAACTCTTTCCCATGCAGTAGGGAAGATGTGGATAGGTGCTGGCGCCACTACTGGTGCCTGTGGTGGTGCCTGCTATACCACTGCCTGTGCAACGATGGTAGCAACTTCTATAGCATTCATCATGCCCTGAGCTGGAACTGGCGGTTGCTCTGGCTGGGCATTCCTGTCATTAGGTGCACGTCGAGGAGGCATCTGAGATGAGAATGAATTTTGTTAGTCCACAGTTATCGTAAAATCTCAAATAGCTGAAGACATAAACGTACAATCAAGAATACAAAAATCCAAAAAATAAGGCTCTATATTAAAGAACGCTAAGCTGAAAGGATGATAAACCGTAGAGATCCTAAAGGACTCTAGAACCTGATGCTATGATACCACCTGTGACACCCCTCCCAATTAAATATTGGGTGATCAGTCCTTTATAAAATTTAAAATAGAATGTTCGGTTGGTTCATTCTTAGCATCACTGTCGAAAACATAATAACCTTATTAACCACCTAATAATTAATTAAGATGGTGTCAAAAATAATTTTTTGGCCATCCCCTATCCTCGCCTCCGGGAGGGCGCATGAAAGAAGGATCCTCGGGTCCCGCGTGTCCCTCTCGGGAGCACTTTGCCCGACGTCGTTTGAGATGAGGTGTAAAAATGTAGAGTGATTTAGAGTCGCCAGTCTATTTTACTCAAAATAGACAAAAAAAAGGGGGAAGCCATCCCGAAGGACGACATCAAAAGACATACTAGTGCATACGAAAGCAAAAATGATTCAAGAAGGGTTCAGAGGTTAAGTTACGAAATGAGAAGGTGTTAGGCACCCATTCCGCCCTTTCGGTCTCTCATGGATATTTGCTATTTTCCTTTATTTTCCCCGTGATATGTGTGCATGTGTATATATATAGTGGAGATAGGAATCCTCGACTTGTATCATGGAAGAGATAAAGCGAGTCATCCGTAGGAAGGTATAAGAATAATATTAGAAAATAAGATACGCGATTACCCTTACGTTGATCATTATAATGGAACGATAACGCATATGGAGTAATATGTCACTAAGAAAAAGTATATAGAATATAAGAAAATTGGATTTAGAGAAGATAAAAAATGGGAGAGAAAGTGAGAATAGGACTCAGGTCTCGGATTTTACCCCGAGATGCCTACGTAGCCTATAAAGTCATCAAAGTCCACATAGTTCGCATACAAAACGAGGGGTGGGGTTTATCCCATAAATCCAAATGGGGGATCTCTTATTTGTGAGTGTGTGTGTGTTTGTAGAAAAAAGTGTTTTAGTTGTGAGAAAAGTATGAGAATCCCTATTTGGAATTTATGAGCAAACCCTCTTTGTCTTGTTTTTTGGGTTTTATTTATATGAAAATAAGAGATGTGCAATAATACTAAATAAAAATTATATTAGGATGTGTGAGATGAGATAATAAAAATGCTAAGTAATAAAACAAGTTATTGCGAATTTAAGAGAATTTGAAGAGAAAGTTGAGAAAGTTGGACCTTCTTGAAGATCTTGAGCTTGATCTTGAATGTTGGAGAGAATCCCTTGAACTTGGATGATGATGGAGAGAGACTAATTCACCAAGTTTGATGAAAAGGATGATGAAAAGTGGAAGTTAGAAAGGGATTTGGATGTTGAAATCACGCCGCCTTCGAGAGAGGTTTCTGGGATTCGCTGAGAGTGTTTTTTATCAGATCTGGGCTCTCCTTGAAAATGAGGTGAAGACCTCCTTTTATAGGCCCAGGTCATTACCGATCGGCATAGACCTGGTCCTGCCTATCGGCACCTACCGATAGGCAGGGTCTGGAACCTGCCATTTGGCAGTGCGTTTCAGGACTTTTCGGAAAATTGGCTGTCGAGGGCAAACCATTGGTCAGAATAGTGCACGGGGTACACCATCGAAAATATAATTCATAGACCTTTGGAAGTCCTTTGAATCACTCCCGGGTTAGGGAGTTGACTTTAGGTCAAATATGGCTCGGAAGCGTTTGTCGGTCCATTGGACGGGGAATCGTTCGGACGTAAACGGATCGTTCGTCCTCATGGTAAGTTCGAATCGCGTACGGGGTGGACCATTGGAATGGTTAGGAGATTTAATTCGACATTCCAAAGAGTTTGACCCGGTTTGGGGAGTTGATTTTGGTCAACTGGGCCCTGGAAGCATTCGGTGACCTCTTGGAGTCAAACGAATCGTTCGTCCGCATGGTAAGTTGGAATAGCGCACGGGATGGACTGTTAGAAAGGGGTTTGAGTGACCTTCGAAGATTCATTCAGTCTTGGTCGAGCTGAAGAGTTAACTTAGGTCAAATAGAGCCCGGGAGCCCCCGTTGGCCTCTAGATCAAGTTTCGGATGCAAACGGATCGTTCGTCCGCATGGTAAGTCAAAATCGTACACGGGATGGACCGTTGGAAAGGGAATTTAGTTCCCTTAAAAGATTCATTCAACCTTGATTGAGCTGAAGAGTTTGACTTTTTAGTCAAACGGAGCCTGGGAGTGCTCGATGGCTTCTAGGTCACTACTCGGGGTATGACATGGGTTTGTAGTGATGAAGGGAGGTACTAGGGAGCTAAGGAGAGTTAGGGGTAACAGAATGGGGTGTCTACATAGCCCCTCGGTGGGTGAGTTTGGAATAAATGATAACTGTCGAATAGACACCACATGATGCTATTAAGGGAGTATGACCGATTCAGATGGTCGAGGCCGATTCTGAGGACCTGGGGGGTGTGCTGAGGATGGTTGGAATGGCGATCAAGGGTTTAGGTTGATTCTCAGGACCTAAAGTAGTGCTGGGGGATGACCAATTTTGTGGGTCTACGAGCTTAAGTGATGAAGGTGATCGATTCTGCGGGTCAAAGCCAATTCTGTGGGCTTAGGGTGAAGATCTAATAACTGAGGTCAATTCTGACCTAAGAGTGGTGACGACTGAGGATCGAGGTCATTTCTGACCTAACTTAGGTGATGATCCAAGACCGAGGTCAATTATGACCTAAAAGTGGTGACGACCGAGGATTGAGGTCATTTTTGACCTAACTCAGTTGACGATCCAAGACCGAGGTCAATTTTGACCTAAGAGTGGTGACGATCGAGGACCGGGTCAATTCTGACCTAAGAGTGGTGATGACTGAGGATCGAGTTCAGTTCTGACCTAACTCAGGTGACGATCCAAGACCGAGGTCAATTCTGACCTAAGAGTGGTGACGACTGAGGACCGAGGTTAATTTTGACCTAAGAGTGGTGACGACCGAGGACCGAGTTCAATTATGACCTAACTCAAGTGACGATCCAAGACCGAGGTCAATTCTGATCTAAGAGTGGTGATGACCGAGGACCGAGGTCAATTCTGACCTAACTCAGGTGACGATCCAAGACCGAGGTTAATTCTGACCTAAGAGTGGTGATGGCCAAGGATCGATGTCAATTTTGACCTAAGTGTGGTGACGACCGAGGACCAAGGTCAATTCTGACCTAACTCAGGTGACGATCTAAGACCGAGGTCAATTCTAACCTAAGAGTGGTGACGATCGAGGACCGATGTCAATTCTGACCTAACTCAGGTGACGATCCAAGACTGAGGTCAATTCTGACCTAAGAGTGGTGACGACCGAGGACCGAGGTCAATTTTGATCTAAGAGTGGTGATGACCGAGGATCGAGGTTAATTTTGACCTAACTTAAGTGATGATCCAAGATCGAGGTCAATTCTGACCTAAGAGTGGTGAAGACCGAGGATCGAGGTCAATTCTGACCTAACTCAGGTGACGATCCAAGACTGAGGTCAATTCTAACCTAAGAGTGGTGACGACCGAGGACCGAGGTCATTTCTAACCTAACTCAAGTGACGATCCAGGACCGAGGTCAATTATGAACTAAGAGTGGATAAAGATTGGAGTTTTTTATTATCCTTTATTAATGATGAATGAATGCATGCACATGCGCTTTTTACTTTGCTGTCGAGACCGTAAAAAGGAATATTTTTGGAATTTTTGAAGGAAAGTTTTTAATTAAAAGGGGAAATTATATAAGGAGGAAAAGGGATTTTGAAATTCTGTTGAGAATATCAATTTATTTTTATTGAGTTTTTTGATTTGACAAAAGAGGAAAAAATGGAAATTTCTAAAAATGGGGGGTTGCAGATCGACAAACACCCTGTCCTGCCTATCGACAGTTCAGTCCAGTCCCATCAATTCAAAGCTTTGATTGGTACCCTCTTCAGCCTTTGGCACCTTGTGGGGTAGGATTCCCTCCGATTTTTGCCCACTGTCTCTTAGCCTTGCAAGATGGATCTCCCTGGTAACATTGAGTTTGCTAACTACCTCAAAGCCTTGGAAGCAATGTGCTCTTATAATGTCGACTACGATGCTTTCAACATGTGTCGAGTCTCCTTGTGGCGCAATCAGCCTATTGAGTGGAACATGCTGATGGCGGTGGTACAATTCTGGTACCCCAAAGACCATGTATTCCTCTTTGGGTTGGATGAAGTTTGTCCTACCTACGAGGAATTTTCTTCCATGCTGGGTGTAAATCCCAGTGTTTTTATGGCTTTGCCTGAATTTTCCCGTTCTCCCAGGGATTTGTTGGCCGGGTTTCTTCATATTTTGCCTTCGGAGGCTAGATCACTGGTTGCTGGAGGAATGATCTCCCTCCTTGTGGTGCTGTAGTCCATGCATTTACGGGAAGTAGGTGATGCTGGCTATGCTAGAGCCGGTGCTCTGGGTCTGGTTTCAAAATTGCTATTGGTGACTGGGGAACTGCCGGTGGACTCGCAATTTGCAGCCATTACTTCGTGGATGTCATACCATCACAATCCTACAGCGGTGATACTGGCGGAGACCCTGAATGCCTGGAGAGAAGGTCGTTCTGACTTTTTGAGGGGTAGACCTGTGCTGCTGTTCATGTGGTTATCTGAAAGACTCCGCTTGGTGGCCCCTCCAGAGTATCCTTTGTCGGCTATATCCAACTTCTTTTCGCGTTACTTCTTCATCATTGGCTTGGATATTGAGTGCTGGGAGAACTGATTTGTGGAGAATGGGGTTCGGAATCTGTATTGGTTAGTGCTTTGATGGGGGCAGTTGCAGCCTGTTCTGGAGCTAGGAGAGTACTCATATGTGCGGCTGGTTGGTCTCAGACAGACCTCTTTTTATTTCCCTTAGCGGCTTCTGCTCCAATTTGGCTGGGCACAAGTCATGCCACCTCGAACCTCAAATTTCTTTCCGTTGGAAGATTAGACTGAGCGTCTGCGCATGCTGCTTGGCTCCTTATGGGAAAATTGGTGTCCGTCGACCCGTCCTTCTCAGTCTGTTAGGAGAGTTTGGCATGTCCCAAGGGATATTATGAAGTGGTTGTGGAGGAGAGTAGTCAGTAAGATGTTGGTAGTGGAGACTGGACAAAGGTGGTTTGTTTTATTTAACACCATGGAAGGGGGTGTTGTGGTTTTTTCAAAGCTGGTTCAGGCTTATCGATCCATGGAGTGTTTACGGCACTCTGTTTAGGCAGGGGAAATTTGGGGACCCCAGGATGTAGATGATGAGGGTGCAGGCTCCTCTGGTAGTTGTGGGTAGGACTCTTGGAGAGTTTATTTGTGTAATAGGGAATTTTATTTGACTTTTTATGGCAGTAGGGGGAAGGGAGTTATCCGTTCCTTTTCTTATGTAATCCTTGCTGTAATTTCTTTTTAATGAAATAAGCGAGTTTCTGATCATCCAGCTGTGCCTTTCGATGAATTTTGTATTTTTGAATTATCTATACTGATCGCTGAGGCATACATAATCCTTTTATTCAAGTATTTGTTAGAATGAACTGCCGTTCTCGGAGATAAGAAAATAATAGTATTTTATGAAAAAGAAAGGGCCGTGCTCCTGTAAGATGTATGAGCTACCTACGTACCTCTAGGGTTTTTGAATTTTTTGAATTTTTTTTCTTAAAAATGATTTTTTGCAGAGGATCAGGCCCACGTAGTTCTGGGTAGAGGGAAATGAAGAGTTTTTTTTAGAATAGAAGGGAGATGAGAAGAGTCGTAGCACACCGAGATTCCGAACTAGGGGTAGAATTTCTTGAGACGGTCCAGGTTGATTGGACGAGCCATCTCTTCCCCATCTAGGTTAGTGAGCATGGCGGTACCACCGGATAAGATTTTTTTCACAATGTAGGGGCCGCTCCAATTGGGCTTGAATTTCCCTCTGGGGTCCCAGATGGGTTTTATTATCTCCTTGAGGGCTAAATCCCCTTCCCGGACACCGCGGTCCTTGACTCTCTTGTTGAATGATCGCGCTATTCGACGATGGTACTCCTGTATGTGGTAAAGAGCTTTCAATATCCTTTCATCTAGGAGGGTCAACTCGTCGAGACGGCTTTAGCACCAGTCTTCTTCGCTAATTTTTCTTTCAATCATGACGCGCAGCGAGGGTATTTCCTGCTCCACAGGTAGGACTGCTTCCATGTCGTAGACCAGAGAGTAAGGGGTAGCCCTAGTAGAGGTTCGGATTGAGGTTCGATAGCCCCAGAGGGCGTACAGGATCCGGTCAGCCCAATCCCTACAGCTTCTGGTCATCTTGCTGATGATGGCTTTGAGGTTCTTATTGGCGGCTTCAACTGCACCATTGGTGTGAGGTCGGTAGGGAGAAGATTTGTGTCTCTGAATCCCGTACTCGTTGACTACTTCTGTGACTTCTGCTTCTAAGTGTAACCCGTTATCTGATACTAACTCGTGCGGGACCTCATATCGGCACATGATATTTTCCTTGATGAATTTAGCCACTTTCTTGGCGTTCAATACTGCATATGACTCAGCTTCGACCCATTTAGTGAAGTAATCAATGGCAACTAGGATGAACTCATGTCCGTTTGAAGCCTTTGGTGTAACCTTTCCTATGATGTCGACACCCCAGGTGGAGAACGGCCAGGGAGAGGTCATGTTGTATAATTATCGCGGAGGCAGGTGTTGAAGATTGGAGAACTGTTGTCATTTGAGGCATCTTCGGACATAGGCGGTGCAATCTTGGGCCATGGTGGTCCAGTAGTAGCCCTATCGGATGATCTTCTTGGCAAGCATGTGACCTTTCATATGGGGTCCACATTCCCCGCGGTGGATCTTCTGCATTATTTTCTCAATCTCAGCCCCTGCGATGCAGTGTAGATGAGTTCCATCGAAGTTCCTCTTGAGTAGAGCTTTATGGAAGATGATGTACTAGGCGACAAGTCTTCGGAGGGTTGTTCGATCTTTCTTGTTGGAACCCTCGGTATACCTATCATGTTTAAGAAGGCACCCGATATCATAGTACCAAAAATCGGATAGTTCGGGATCTTCGATGGAGACAAGCTCAATATGGTAGCAGTGGGTTGGTTTGTCTTGCTTTTGAACTAGGAAGGGGGTTATTGTTATTCCTTTGGGCATATTGACCATGGAGGCCAAGGTAGCGAGAGCATCGGCTAGGTTATTCTTTGCTCGGGGTAGGTAATGGAAGGTGATATCTTGGAATAGGGAGGCTACCTCTTCTAAGTGGGCATGAAAGGGTTGGAGATTTTTGTCCTTGACTTTCTACTTTCTGAGCACTTGACTGATGATGAGGGAAGAATCCCCGTAGACATCAAGGTATTGAATACCTTTCTTGAGAGCAACTTTGAGGCCTACTGTGCATGCCTCGTATTCCGTCATGTTGTTGGTGAAAAGGAAATCCAATTTGATGGCGATGGGAGTGTGGGAGTCATCAGGGGCGATCAGAAGTATCCCAATGCCATATCCCTTTTTGTTGGCAGCGCCGTTAAAGAACATTTTCCATCAAAGGTTGTCTTGAGCGGTGCAGAGGATATTTTCATCTGGGAATTCGGAGATCCAGACATCTGCTTCTTCTACGGGGTAATCAACGAGGTAGTCAGAGATGGGTCTTCCTTTAACGGCTTTCTGTGTGACATACACGATATCGAACTCGGTTAGGAGCATAAACTATCGGTCCATTCGACTGGATAAGGTGTGGTTCTCAAGTAGGTATTTGATGGGATCCATTCGGGATACAAGTTTGATGGGGAAGGCAAGCATGTAGTGTCTTAACTTTTGGGTGACCCAAACAAGTGCGGCACACGCCTTTTCCAAAGAAGTGTAGTTGACCTCGTTCCCGACCAATTTACGACTAACTTAATAGATGGCTCTTTCTTTGCGGGAGTCTTCAAGGTATTGGGCTAGCAAATCCCCACCCGCAGTGTCGGTTATGGTTAGGTAAAGGAGCAAAGGGAGACCCTACTGTGGTTGCATGAGCACTGGAAGTTGGGTGAGATATTATTTTATTCGGTCAAAAGCTTCTTGGCAGGCCTCGTTCCAAACCTTGGTTGAATCCTTTCGGAGGATCTTAATAATGGTTCACAGATGGAGGTTAGCTGGCTGGTGAACCGACTGATATATTGCAATTTCCTAAGAAAACCTCGGACTTCTTTCTTTGTTCGGGGAGGTGGCATCTCAAGTATGGACTTCAGCTTTGCAGGATCTGCTTCTATCCCCTTCTCACTAACCATGAATCCCAAGAGTTTTCCTTTCATAATGCCGAAGACACATTTCTGTGGATTGAGTCTCATCTGATATCATCGCAGTCGTTCGAAAAACTTCCGAAGAGCGGGAACATGGCCTTCTCTAGTTTTGGACTTGATAATCATATCATCCACATAAACCTCGACTTATTTGTGAATCAGATCGTGTAGGATGGTTATGGCAGCCCTTTGGTAGGTAGCCCCAGCATTCTTGAGACCAAATGGCATAACGGTGTAGCAAAAGGTTCCCCATGGGGTGATGAATGTGGTTTTTTCTTGGTGGTCTGGGTGCATCTTGATTTGGTTGTATCCGGCAAATCCGTCGACGAATGACTTGAGAGCATGACTGGCTGTGTTGTCCACGGTCATGTCGATACTAGGTAGCGGATAATCATCCTTTGGAGAAGCTTTCTTTAAATCTCGGTAGTCTACACACATTCGAACCTTCTCTCCTGATTTCGGCACAGGTACTATGTTGGCTAGCCATGTGGGATATTCGATCACACGAATGAAGCCCATGTTCAACTGTTTGACCATATCTTCTTTAACCTTGAGCGACCATTCGGTGTGGAGCTTTCTCAATTTTTGTTTAACTGGCTTGTAATCTTGGAGAGTGGGGATCTCGTGCTGAGCTATTGCAGGATCAATGCCGGATATATCATCATAGGACCATGCGAAGATATCCATGAATTCCTTTAGAGATTCTTCGAGTTGTGCGCACTCATGCTCGTCAAGGGTGGACCCTATCCTAATCTTGCGCAGTTGGCTACTAGAACCGAGATTAATAACAACAGTCTCTTCTTCATTAACTTGAATGCAGTTATGTTGTTTATTATTAACCTTATTTAGATCAGTTAAGAATTATTCATTTGCAAAATCATCATCATCAAAAGTTTGATTAGCTACCAAGCAGTTAATGTAAGGAACAACAAGATACTCAAAATCTTCATTTATTTCATTGATAGGAAAAATAGCATTGAGAACCTTATCAAAAGAGGTCTCGATTACATTTGAACAAGGATAGACAACAGAAGAAGAAATAGGGTAAACATTGGGGTTAGGGGAGATTTCAAGAGGTAGAACTGGCGTAGCATGCCAGTTGGGGAGGGGTGTATCAGCAGATTTAATCAGATGGGATGGATCCATTGATGTAGTGCCTGAATGAACCATGAAGAGTGACATCCCCAGTGTCTATAAGTTGAAGGAATCTTCGAAATCACTTTCCTCAGTCTCTTCGGTATCTTTGATGAGCGGTTGTATGCGGTGTTGGAAACTTTCGGCCCATGGGTAGCTATCTTGGAAAAAGATCTCCATTCCAGGCTTCATCTTCTTATCTGTGTGGTCATAACATGATTCTGGAAAACCGCATAAGGGGAAGTCTTCATCTTCTTTGATGAATCGTCCATTCAAGGAGTCTCCCGGGATAGTGTGGATGCAGTCTAATATTCTCTTTGGTCGAGACTGGTGGATCATTCTGAGCTCTTGTTCTGATGGTTGATATCCCAATCCACAAGGAGGAAAATCTTTCTTTAGTTCGATGGGCTCAAGTATCCCTTGCTGCCTTTGCCCTAGCCCCAGTCCGGGCATAAAGTGCATGTTTTTGAACATCTGAATCACATTGACATTGCCATGAGGGTCATATTCCAGATAAACCTTTTTCTTTGAAACCGTCCCCTGCCGGGAGTAGGAGTGCTTCAACTCAGAATCCTGATAGGAGCATATCATTTGACCCGTGCTGTATCTCAAGGATTGGACTGTTGGTGCCTGCACCCTCGATATTTTCGTTGTCGCCCAAAATGGTGATGACTCGCCTTTGGCGAAGAACTTCAATTTTTGATGGAGTGAGGAATACACACCCTTGATACTGTGGAGCTAGGGTCGTTCGAGCCACATGTTGAAACAAGCTAGGATGTCTATGACTTGGAATTCAACGGCAGGGTTTATAGGGCCAGCCCATATTATAAGTTTTATGGATCCCATCACCTACCGGCGGGTATTATCGTAAGCACGTACAACGGAGGAGGTTGGAGCGAGGTCGCTTTCTTTTAGGCCTAACCACTTGAAGGTTCTTAGTGGGCAAACATTCAAGGCGGATCCGTTATCGATAAGAGAGAGTGGCATAACCTTCCCCATAACTTCGACGGAGATGTTGAGTGCATGATTGTGATTTGGCCCAATTCTGGGGATTTCTTCTTCAGAAAATGATAGCATTCGGGTAGAGGTCAAGGATTTGACCAGATTTATCGCTTCTTCTAGTGTGGTAGAAGGAGGAACTGTGGGTCTAGTGAGCAGCTTGATTAAAGCATTTCTGTGCAGCTGGGAAGACATGAAAAGCCCCCATAGAGTGATGTTAGCTTGAGTTTTCTTTAGTTGATCGAGGATCTTGATCTCCTCGATGGTCATCTTTGGCATAAGAAGGTTTTCAAATCCCTTCCCTTTGTCATTTGCTGGTAGTGAGCTTGGAACCTGGTAATGTCTCCCTGATCCGGTCATGTAATTTACTGAAGAAGGGAAGAACATGAATCCCGTTTCCTAGTCAATCTCAGGTTGTTGTCACCCGATTTATTTCTCCGAGGAGTTCTTCAAATGATATCATCCCACATATGTCGGCTACTGGGCCAGTTCTTCCTGAAGCTTATTCTTCACTCGAATCTTTGAATTCTGCCCCCCATCCGGTGGCAATAATTATGTCTTTCCATGTAAAGTCAATGCATTACACAACTTCAACGGCTTCTTCATACATGTATTCCCATTTTGTGGGGATATGTATGGTTGAAGAGACCAAGCGCCCTTGTAGCTTCAAAGTGTCAAGTAACCCGGTGGTACTACACATGCTGTTGGTTTGCCCGAATAATTCTGCCATAATCTGGACAACATCATCTAGGCTGAATTCGTCGATTGGTACCACCCACTTTTCTGAATCTCGGGACCATTTCCGTGCTTCCAAGAACAGTGTACTGAATCTCTGGAAATCGATGACCATTTGTGAGGGCAATTTCAGCCCGAACTCTAGGAGTTGGTTTAACACCTCTGATGATTCCATACTTCCATTTTCAGAACGAGTGCTGATACCAAAATTAGTCCGTTGACGTAGATCAATTATGTGGAGAGACGTGTCAATCTACATGGCATCTACAAATATTTTTTAATAACACCCTAACTTCGAGGAACTCAACCTCCCCAACCAACTTATGGCGCTCCGAGCAACAAGTATACTCCGAGCAACTCGTACATACCGAGCAGCTTAGGCGGTCCGAGCTGCACCTCGATCAGAGCATTTATTACCAGATAATAAAGAGGATTAAATGCGCATTAAATGCTCTTTATTATCATACAGATGTATACTCCTATTGAATAGCTATATATTACCCTTTCACATGTACAACCTCAGGGCTATAAATACATTGTATCATCCCCATTGAGAGGGGACTCGGAATTTCTTGGTAAAAACGTGTTATCGAGAATTCCCAAACAGTCAGTAATAACAAAAACAGTGGATGTAGGCCATTCTTATAAGGCTGAACCACTTTAAAATTCTTTTGTCTTATTTATTTTTATCTGTGATTGATTAATTAGGCATAATCTAATTTTTTACATCAATAGATTTGGCGCCGTCTGTGGGAAACGACTGAAATTCTCATTTTTCACCAAAACAATTTATCACCAATGGCTGATAATCCTGAATCCAGTAATCGAAACGCTGGAAACCCCCCGAATCCATCCGCTCCTTCAAATGTCCAAGATCTAGCTGGAATTATGGCCAATTTGGCTCAAGGCCAGACGGCCATGCAAGAGACTATGTGACAACTCATGCAAACTATCCAAGGTGGAGCACCGACCTATTCAGGACAACTAAGTGTTCAAAGAAATACCCGTTTGGTTTCTTCGCGTATTAGTCAAAGCGATTCATATCGCACTGAGAAATCTAATGATTTTTCTTATCAACCGGATCGAAATTCGTCAGTACGAGTCACAGATACTGAACAACACATCACTCTCTCTCCAGAAAGGACTAGTGCATTGGAAAGATTATGTAGGGTCTATCCTTTTGATCGATTGGGACCTAGGAAGAATAAAAGTCCTCCTAAGGCTGTGTCGAGAAACTTTCGACGACCATCTGATCTAAGGGAGGGTTCTGCCCAATCACAACCAGCTGTTCGACAAGATAGATCACAGGAAGTGAGTTCAACACGATCAATTGCTACAACTAATAGGCCCGAGGAGGGAAAGGATGCATGGAAAAGCTCTATTCAAAGGTTGGAGGATAGACTAGGGGAAATGGTTAAGGCCAAGAATCCTCTACAAAGAACTTTTGTCCAAGGGACGCCTTTTATACAGGCAATTGTGGATTTTCCCACACCATCGAAGTTCAAAGCACCTGTGGTGACCCCTAAATATGTTGGAAAAAATGATCCTGTCCTTCACATAGAATAATACCAAGCTGCTGCCGACATCAATGCCGTGCCAGACGAGATGAGATGCAGGGCATTTTCGGGAACTCTTACCGGATCTGCACAAATATGGTACAATAATCTTCCTCGGGGGAAGATTTCAACTTTCTTTCAATTGGCTGAGCTTTTCATTGGAAATTTCTATTTCGGAGCAAAACCAGTTAAACGAGTGGCATATTTGTTAAGTGTTAGACAAAAAATAGGTGAGAGCACCAGGGATTACATAACTCGTTTCAATAACGAGAAGCTCGAAGTTATTGATTACGAAGAAAAGACAGTAATTACTGCTTTGATGAGTGGGCTGTTGCCCAATAAATTCTACTATACTTTGGCCAAAGATCCACCCAGAACAATGTCAGAACTAATGTCAAAAGCGGCCAAGATCATGAATGCCGAGGAGGCTATGGATGCGAAAAAGAACATGGACACCAAAAAGACCAAGGTGGAGGCTGATAAGGCTAAAAAGAAAGAACATAAGAACAATGGTGGTGACAAGCAGTAAAAAACAAAGCCATCATGGGAAGTATTGAAGAAATTTGAAAATTATACTCCTTTGAAAGTAGACATAAACCATGTCCTGGAGGAAATCAATAACATCGAGGAACTAAACTGGCCTGAGAAGATGAAGTCAGATCCTGACAAGAGGAATAAGGCCAAATATTACGAGTTCCATAAAGACCATGGTCACACAACCAAAAATTGCATAGCTCTCCAGAATGAAATCGAAGCACTCATCAGATGAGGAAAGCTGGCCAAATATGTTGATCGAAGAAATGAAAGAAAAAGCAATGACCGAGCAAGACAGAGGTCTAGATCTCCTCGTCCAGCAGAAGAAAACAAGAAAAGAGATCATGAAGATGATCCAGAAGACGACCCCGATCTCCCCAAGAGACCAAGACAGCCAGAACATGAGTTATTTTCAATTCGTTTTGGATCATTTGATTCTAACGTTATTACAGGTAGAGATGCAGGAGGTGGGGACCTTACTGCAAAAAGGAAAGCTTACCTCAATGAGGCTCAAGCTTGTTCATACATTCAACGAATAAATCTAGCTGAGGATGATCGCCCGAGGAAGGTGAACAAAGAAAAAATGGTCATTGGTTTCTCCAAGAACGACCTCGCAGGTGTACTATATCCTCATGATGATCCACTGGTGATCAAAATGAGGATGAAAGAAGTAATAATTTCAAGAGTACTGGTGGATAATGGTAGCTCGATGGATATCATGTTCTACCCATGCTTCGATAGTTTAAATCTAAATTTGTCTCAATTGGAACCTTATCACAGGCCTCTCCTCGGGTTTGCTGGGGAGAAAGTCTTTCCACTTGGGACGATCAAGTTGGATATGTTCATCGGTACATGGCCTGCTTGTCGAACAAAAAGAGTATGTTTCTTTGTGATGGATAAGAATGTCCAGTCAGTTTACAATATCATCATGGGAAGGGTAGGTTTGAAGAAGTTCGAAGCAGTACCATCTACTGTACATCAATGTCTGAAGTTTCCAACTAATTTTGTAGTAGGAGTTGTAAAGGGTGACCAAAAAGTTGCTCGGGAATGTCACTATTCTTCTGCCGAGCAAGAAGAACTAGAGGAATCTAGGAAAAAGACTACGACCTACCAAGTGGATGAAGGTGCAGAGATTGAAACATTGGATCCTAGAGACGAATCGCAGCTCGTGAAAGGTTAGGTGGTGGAAGCTACTGAAAATATCATTTTGGACGACGAGCACCCGGAACGAACAACTCAGATAGGTTCGTCGTTAGATGCCTCACTAAAACAGGAATTGATAGTTTTCCTAAAAAGCAGAAAACAAACTTTTGCTTGGAGTCA
The DNA here is from genome assembly GCA_949130495.1 of Sambucus nigra. Classification (NCBI taxonomy): domain Eukaryota; kingdom Viridiplantae; phylum Streptophyta; class Magnoliopsida; order Dipsacales; family Adoxaceae; genus Sambucus; species Sambucus nigra. Next base: position 530,596,077 of record OX422221.1, on the reverse strand, counting down.
TGAGGATATGCCAGGAATAGATCCAAATTTTTTATATCACGAGCTCAATGTGAATAAAGAGATCAAGCCAGTGAAGAAAAGAAGAAGAGTGTTCAGCTCCGAGAATAACCAAGCTATACAAGAAGAGGTTGAGAAACTCTAGAAAGCTTGCTTTATTGACGATGTCAAATATCCAGACTGGTTGGCGAATGTAGTAATGGTGAAGAAGAAGAACAACAAGTGGAGGATATGTGTAGACTTTACCGACCTTAACAAGGCATGCCCAAAGGATCATTTTCCTTTGCCCCGAATTGATCAATTAGTGGATGCTACCTCGGGACACGAGCTGTTGAGCTTCATGGATGCTTATTCTGGTTACAACCAGATTAAAATGAAACCTGAAGACAGGGAGAGTACCTCTTTCATTACCCCTAGGGGAACTTATTGTTATAATCTTATGCCTTTTGGTTTGAAAAATGCAGGTGCAACATATCAGCGGCTGATGAACAAGGTGTTTGCAGAGCAAATCAGTTGCAATATGGAAGTTTATATTGATGATATGCTGACAAAGAGCAAGAGAGCTGCTGACCATCTAATTGACTTAGGACAGACCTTTGATCAACTAGATAAATATCAAATGAAGTTGAATCCCACAAAGTGAATATTCGGAGTACGTGAAGGCATGTTCCTCGGGTATATTGTCAACCAACGAGGTATTAAAGCAAACCCTGAAAAGATCAAAGCTCTATTAGGGTTGCGATCTCCAACAACGAAGAAGGAAGTACAAAGTCTCACAGGGCGAGTTGTAGCACTTAACAGATTTGTATCACGAGCAACTGATAGATGCCTTCCATTCTTCAAAACACTCCTAAAAACTTTTGAATGGAATGAAGAATGCGAGAAAGCCTTTCAAGAGTTGAAGAAATAGTGGGAGCTCCTCCACTGCTGTCCAGGCCAGTGATGGGAGAGAGATTGTACTTATATCTGGCAGTTTCAGAAAATGCAGTTAGCTCGGCATTAATAAGAATGGAGGATGGAGTACAAAAACCAATTTATTACACTAGTAAGGCCTTTCGAGGAGCAGAGATCAGATATCCAAGACTGGAAAAGTTAGTACTGGCGCTGATCGAAGCGAGTAGAAGAATGAGGCCATACTTCCAGGCTCATACCATAGTTGTGTATACCGATATGCCGTTGAGGCAAGTTCTTCATAAACTAGAAAAATCAGGGAGATTGATGTATTGGGCAATAGAACTCGGTGAATATGACACAGTTTATGAGCCTAGATCGTTGCTAAAAGGGCAAGCAGTAGCAGATTTTATAGCAGAGTTTACCTATCCTGATACCTCCGAGGAGAAAAAGTTGCACACCGACCAACCTGTGGATGTTACAGGATCATCAAATTTAAATCCCGATCAACTTAAGGTGGTCGGCGAACAAGAAAAGATGGTCGACGAGCAGCAAGAAGTGCTAAAGGAGGATAAGAGGAAGCAACATATATTCCACCGAGGAACTCTGTCCGATAAAAAATTTAAAGATGAGGTACCTATATGGAATCTATATGTAGATGGATCTTTGTGTATTACAGGTTGTGGAGTAGGGATTATTTTGAACAGCCCGGACGAGGTCGATGTGGAGTATGCTTTGCGCTTCCAATTTAAGGCTTCTAGTATTGAGGCTGAGTATGAAGCTATGATTGCAGGTCTTAGTTTAGCAAAAACTATGGGGGCAGAGCAGGTCATCGTATTCAGTGATTCAGAACTAATCGTGAATCAAATATTGGGGGTATACGCAACCAAAGGAGAATTAATGGTTAAGTATCATAAAAAAGTAATGGAGATTTTATCAAGTCTGATGGCAGTGTAGATAATTAGAATACCAAGATTGGAGAATGCCAGAGCAGATGCCTTAGCTCGTTTAGCATCAGCCACCCCCACCGAGCTACGAAGAAAAATCCCAATTGAAGTCTTTGCTAGTCGGAGCATAGATGAAGATCTGATGATGAACTTTATTACCCTTGATTTATGATCATCTTGGATGGATCCTATCAGGGCATATATTGAAGAGGGGTATTTGCCAACTAATAAACTCGCAGCCAAGAAACTAAAGTTTAAAGCTGCTCGTTTTGTATTGACCAATGGTGTTCTATATAGACGAGGAATTATAGCTGGCTTGCAGAGATGTGTACATCCCGCTGAGGTGAAAGAATTGATCGAAGAAGTTCATGAAGGGTCTTGTGGAGCCCATGTAGCAGGTCGGACACTTCTGCAAAGGATAATGATGCAGGGATACTATTGGCAGACAATGAGGGCTGATTGCATAGCCTATGCCAAAAAGTGTGACAAATGTCAACGTTTCTCCACCATCCTAAGAACTCCCCAAGCATTGTTGACACCCATTACTTACCTTTGGCCATTTGCCATGTGGGGAATTGACTTGGTCGGGCCACTTCCAACGACGAGAGGAAGATTTAAATATCTCGTTGTCGTAGTGGATTACTTTACTAAGTGGGTGGAAGCCGAGCCTCTTGTCGACATGACGTACGAAAAGGTGTATCGATTTATTTGGAAAAATATCATCTGTAGATATGGTCTTCCCCATGCATTCATCACTGACCATGGAACACAATTTGACAACGAGGAGTTCGCTGCATATTATCATCAGTCGAACATATTAAAAATCCACTCTGCACCAGGCCATCGCCAGAGCAATGGGCAAACTGAAGTGACGAACAGAACGCTGCTGAATGGCTTGAAGAAAAGATTAAATGATGCAAAGGCAAATTGGATCAACGAGCTACATTCTATACTGTGGGCTTATCGTACTACTCCCCGAGCAACAACTGGAGAATCTCCATATATGCTAGCATTTGGAAGTGAAGCTATTATACCTGCCGAGCTGGGCCTCCCAACACACAGAGTGCTGAATTTCAATTCCCCTGTCAGCAACTTGATAAGAAGGTTAGACTTGGACATGCTCGAGGAAGTTAGAGAGGAAGAAGCAATCAGGAACGCTGCATACCAACAACGGACAACTCTGTTCTACAACAAAAGAGTCAAGAAATGTGATCTGAAAGTAGGGTACTATGTGCTAAAGAAAGTAATTCAAAAGCATAATAAACTGGAAGCTAACTAGCATGGACCCTACAGAATAACAGAGGTTGTTCGACCAGGGACATATAGGATTGAAAATTTAGAAGGGGAGGAGTTTAAGAATGCATGGAATGCAGAGCATCTTCGCAAATATTATCAGTAGTTGGGGATTCCTATGTAATGCAGTTTTCTTCAATATAAATAAAAGTTGTGGATGTTTTGCCCAATTCCCTCCTTTTGTTGAAAATTTTTCGGAGTACTAGTTCTACACACTACGCATCAAGCCCAGAAATACCAACTCCGGTTGGTTGGGAAGAAAATCCACCAACTAAGGTTAGTCGGGAATAAAACATTTCCCAGAAATACCAACTCTGGTTGGTTGGGAAGAAAATCCACCAACTAAGGTTGGTCGGGAATAAAAAATTTCCCAGAAATACCAACTACGGTTGGTTGGGAAGAAAATCCACCAACTATAAGTTGGTCGGGAATAAAAAATTTCCCAGAAATACCAACTCCGTTTGGTTGGGAAGAAAATCCATCAACTAAGGTTGGTAGGGAATAAAAAATTTCCCAGAAATACCAACTCCGGTTGGTTGGGAAGAATATCCACCAACTAAGGTTGGTCGGGAATAAAAATTTCCCAGAAATACCAACTACGGTTGGTTGGGAAGAAAATCCATCAACTATAAGTTGGTCGGGAATAAAAAATTTCCCAGAAATACCAACTACGGTTGGTTGGGAAGAAAATCCACCAACTATAAGTTGGTCGGAAATAAAAAATTTCCTAGAAATACCAACTCCGGTTGGTTAGGAAGAAAATCCACCAACTATAAGTTGGTCGGGAATAAAAAATTTCCTAGAAATACCAACTCCGGTTGGTTGGGAAGAAAATCCACCAACTATAAGTTGGTCGGGAATAAAAAATTCCCAGAAATACCAACTCCAGTTGGTTGGGAAGAAAATCCACCAACTACGATTGGTCGGGAATAAAAAATTTACCAACTAAGGTTGGTCGAGAACTAAAAACACCAACTCCGGTTGGTCGGAAACAGTTAGTTAAACAAATGAAACTCATTTCAAGGCTTCAAATTAAAAAGTGGTAAATTTCTTGATATTTATGGCATTTTAAATTACTAAAGTTGGTCAAAAAAATGAAATATCACCAACTCTGGTTGGTCATCAGATGATTATCATCAATTCAAGATAGTCAACAATAGTTTTCACCAACTTTAGTTGGTCGGCAAATAACACAAAATATTTCTATCTTTTTAACAGATATACATGCACATTCATTAGTAAATAAAAAGAAATGTCTTACAGAATATTTCCAAGACAATCGAAATTTCAAATAAAACTAGAAGTTTTTCATTAAATCCAAAACAAAATACATTGAGAATGAAATACATATTTAAAAAATTATTACATCAAGATTCCTATTCTATTGGTTTCTTCCCCTCTGCCTTTGAAACAGGTTCTTCTCCAGCAGGAGGATCGTCTAAAGCATAGGGGGAATTGATGAAATTTATATCTTTAAGCATCCTGATATTCATTACTGAGGGACGATCAAGTAGGTGTTCAGGGCGAGATATCTCAAAATTGGAATGAAGACTGTAGTCACCGAGATACTTTGAAATCAGACATTGAGGAATGGCCCGAGCAGGAATCTAGCTCATATCCAGTTTGAAAGGTGGCACCGGCAACTCGAGCAACCCAGGGTCATAGTAATCCCATAAATAGTGACCCTGTTCCAACTGCAGCACGCCCAAGGCATTCAGCCATTCTTACTTGTAACCCACATTATCTGCATTTTGGATCCGATCATCTAGATGGTATAGGGCTTCATTATAACCAATCATCCAGAACTCCCTGGGCTACCTGCGGAATTGATAGGTTAACCTTTCCAATTGCTCGTGGAGGTTCTTCATTAAAAGTTCTTTACTCTCCAAGGCAAACTTTTGTCCAGAGAGTTGCTCATCTAGATTCAGAATCTTCTTGGACATCTCAGCTAATGCTTGATTCTTCGCCATTAACTGGAAGGCCTGATTCTCCAAAGTTGATTGAGTTCTTTGTTCTTCAATAGTAAGTTGAACAGCCCTTGCTCGTCCCCGAGAAGCTCTTGCTCATCCGCGAGCAGAAGTAGAGGCTCCAGTTCTCTTCAAGGTTTCCAATTCATCTCTCAGATTAGCATTTTCAACCTTCAAGAAAGAAAAACCCTCATCGTTGATAGGGACCAAGGCTCCCGAGGTAGAGGCTGCAGATTTCAGCTGAGATATCTCTCCTCGCAGGTTATTATTTTCCTGCTCCAGCAACTTAGCTATCTGCCTGTGCTCTTCGACCTCAGTCTTCAAAGTTCTTTCCTTTATATCGTAAGCATCAAACAATCTATCATATCCTTTATCAGCACTTAGTTGCTAATACTTCTTCTCATATCCCTGGTGCAAAAGGGCTGTAGATTCCTTATATTGTTGTTGAAGCTCCACGAGAGTGCCCTGTAGGTCTTCAATCATCTCATAATATGCTACATTATTAGCCCCTGCCTGGTCGAGCAGACACTTTAAGTACTGGTAGGCTTCGACTGATCGCTCTGAAACATCTGGACCGAGAATATCAACGATTTGAGCTTCAGTCATATCTGTATGACCAGCTTTGAAGTATTTATTGCATTGTCTCAGCAATTTTGTATCATGAGCTGATAACAATTCCATCCTGGCCATAAACTAGTAAAAGGAAGAGATAGCAAGAATCAATAAGAATACAAACAGAGCAAGAAGAAGAGAATCAACAGTATGAACAATCAAAATTTCAAATTTTATTGCATCATAAAAGAGAAGTACATAAGTTCAGAGTTACATTTGATAAAGAAAATAAACAGAGAGAAAAGTCCAAACAACTCTACACATTCTCCTTGTCTCCCAAAACTTTCCTGGGAAGCTGGGACGAGGAGGAAGGTTGCTCGGATGGCATAGAAGGTTGCTCGGTGGGTGCTAGAAGCTGCTTGGCTGAAATATTGGTTGACTGAAGCTACTCGATAGGAGTAATAGTTGGTTGGGGCTGTTCGTAGAGAAGTTCAATAGTAGGGACCTGATCCCCAACCATCATAGAAGATTCCTCGGAGGCATCTTCGTCCTCTTCTTCTTCCCCGGGAGTAGGAGGGAGGCCGGGAATGTGTCACTGAAACAGGTCGGAGTTCTCATCGACATTCATCTCTATAAGAGCAGCCACCCAACCATCCCTGAAATATTTAAGGCTGCCATACTCCATTTGTGAGACCATGGCAGCCAAACCCTTATTCCAACCTTTGTCCCAGCCAGCACTGAAGGACTTTTTCACAAACAATTTCCTTTTCACCTTCTTTGAGGAAAGCTTCTCGGATAGAAGTTCCTCAGAAGCTTTCAATTTCCTTTCTGCCTCTTCCTTCTGACGACCAGCGTCACGAAGTCTACTTAGCTCTTCCTCAGCAGATTTGAGCTTGTTTTCAAACTCTCCAGCATGTTGGAGCTTCCCCTCGAGCTCTTTGTTCTTCTTCTCCAAGTCTTTTATTTTCTTCTCCAACCCCTTGGAGACTTCAACAACCTGATCCCTCTCCTGCTCGGTGGAATTAAGCCGCTTCTCCCAAGCAACTTTATCATCGACATACTTCTGACGAGAATCCTTTAAAGACTGCGTCAGACCTACAAAATCCTCCTCTACACCACCAGAGGAGATGGACGACTTGATGGCTTCGTCCTTCTTCAGAATTGTATTGAAACAAGTTACCAACTGCGAAAGGAAAATAATCGTAAGTCAGTGCAAGGACATAACATTGAAAAATGAAAGTTTAGATTAACAATACATACTGAGGCAATGTGTTGAGCTGCCAAGGTGGTAACCCTATCCTGAGAAAGATTTTCTTTAATACCTTGGATCTCGGGGATGATCCAAGACTTCACCAAGCTCATGGCAGAGATCGGAGCAACGAAAGTGGGAACACCACTTCCATTAGTTAGAGGCTGAGAGATGGATTCAGCCAAATTGATCGAGGAGCTCTTCTTCAGCTTCCTCGTGGGAACAGGAACATTCTTGACCAAGGATGTCGTCTTGGTCAGTGATATAATTTCAACCTCGCTTGGAGAAGAAACAGCTGCAATTTTGCCTGGAGCCACAGGGGACTTCTCGACAACCTTCTTAGTAGCAGCGGGAGGAGGTGCATCAAGTTATCTTGTCCCTTCTTCTAGGACATCCTTCTTGCTTTTCTTTGCCTTTCCAGTAATAGAGGCAGATTTTGTCGAAGAGGGCAGGAGCTCTTCTTCTCTTCATTCTGTCACTAAGAGGAATATGTGACTCAGGAGAAGAACCTTCAGAAGTTGGTACTGGTTCTACATCACTTATCACTGGACGAGTAGTAAAAGACGAGGTGTGACTCTTGTACTGCAACAAGTATGCAGCTGATCTGATATGTTCGTCAGCGACAGTCTGATGCAAACCCCAGATAAGTTTCAGATGCTTTAAATTAACTTCTGTTTCTTTTGGAGACCTTCTTTTGCTGTCAACTGCAAATAAATAAAAATTAAAATATCAGTGACACATTTTATCAAACACATAGAAAGAATAATTTCAAAAACAAAGTAAAAACAACCTATCCCATTGCCATAGGGAGGACATCTAGGACCCTGATACACATCATTGCCAATTAGTGGAGCATGTTGCCAATTTTTCATAACTACACCATGTTCGAAGTAATCCCTGTTGGCATCTGGGAGATTAACGACTAAAGCCCTATTTAAAAACCTAATTTTCAAATAAAAAGTACTGTCACTGACAGCCCATCTATAGCAAAACATAATTTCTGGAATTCCTATACGAGTTCCATGAATATGATTTAACCTATGGACTCCATTAACTATTATCCACGTATTGGGGGCTATTTTTGCAGGAACCACGTTAAAATATTGACAGAATTCCAGACACAAGGGGTTTGGGGGAAAAGAAAAGCCATATTCAGCTACAAAGAGACTGAGGAACCAATGTCCCTCAGCCAAACGAAAATAATCTGAAGGTTCAGAAAGTTCCTCCAAAACGACCCATGAAGGAATAGAGAAATCATAACGAAACTTATCAAGCGACTCAATAAGGTAAACCATGATGAATAAAGGAAATAAAAAAGAAGGAAGGAGATCTTACAGAAAAAGGATGGATCAGTTGACAACGAACGATGGAAGGAATGAACGCACAAGATAGAGAGGAAATGGAGAACTCAAAGATACAAATTTGAAAAAGTAAAAGACGATAAGATTTTCTGTAACGCTTAAATACCTTACCTTGGGAATGGGTAAAAATAATGATTACAAAGAGAGACATTTGCGCTACCGGCTCCTAAAAGGATAAAAAGGGCGCGGAGACCGAAGCAGTTAGAAAAATTTGAAAAGTCTGATTCTATGAATTTGAAAGGAAAATTAAATATAAGGAAAACACTCCTAAAATTCAGGATGACCATATAATCCTGCCATATTTTGAGAAGAATGTTCCACACTCCTCAACCTCGAACTGTGAAACATTGGGGGCTTCTGTTGATACCAAAATTAGTCCGTTGACGTGGATCAATTATGTGGAGACACGTGTCACTCTACATGGCATCTACAAACATTTTTGAATAACACCCTGACTTCGAGGAACTCAACCTCCCTGACCAACTTATTACGCTCTGAGCAACAAGTATACTCCGAGCAACTCGTACGTACCGAGCAACTTAGGCGGTCCGAGCAGCTTAGGCGGTCCGAGATGCACCTCGATCAAAGCATTTATTACCAGACAATAAAGAGGATTAAATACGAATTAAATGCTCTTTATTATCATACAGATGTATACTCCTATTGAACAACTATGTATTACCCTTTCACATGTATAGCCTCAGGGCTATAAATACATTGTATCATCCCCATTGAAAGGGGACTCGGAATTTCTTGGTAAAAACCTGTTATCGAGAATTCCTAAACAGTCAGCAATAACAAAAATAGTGGACGTAGGCCATTCTTATAAGGCTGAACCACTTTAAAATTCTTTTGTCTTATTTATTTTTATCTGTGATTGATTAATTAGGCATAATCTAATTTTGTACATCAACAACGAGTACGGACAACGATGCATGCTCTAGTAAGGAGTGACAGTGCCTGATCAGCAAGGCTAGTAGGGTGTAGGAGGAAATATGGGCAAATTTGAAGAGGTTTAGGAGAATATATGGGTGTGATTTGAGTTGAGGGATCAAAATATGGGTTTTCTTCTAAGAAGATGGAGTTGGCATTATTTGGGAGCGGATTGTGAGTAGTGTTTGGCTTAGGATTGGCTGGTGGGGAGATGGTACCCCGGTCAATGAGATCTTGGATTATGTTTTGGAGGTGAAAGCATTGTTCGGTGGTATGACCATCAGTTTGGTGAAAGGCGCAATGAGTATCAGCCTTGAAGTTTCTTGGGAGTGGATTTGGCAATGGATGGGGATCCGAGGGTTTGATGAGGTTTCGGCTTAACAGGGCTTGGTAAAATTTGGAGAGGGGAGCATGGAGCTCAATGTATTCCCTTCGGATGGGGACAGGGCGGCTTTTTGGTGCCCATAATGTGGTTGGTTGAGAGATGTTGTTAATGGTTGAGACTGTAGCACTGGTAGGCTTGTCATACTTTCTAGGGGTAAACTGTCCGGACACCTTCTTCGGTTCAACCTTTGTTTTAACAAGGCTTTCCTCAATTTTTACTCCCGCCTCTCTGAGAGCTCAAAGTGGGGATAATGTTTTCCTCCCATCATCACTCGAACATGGGGCAAGAAGTTCTTCTTCACTATGTTGACTTATTCCTCCTCAGATGGCCGATTGGTCATGGTAGCTGCTTGCTCCCTCCACCGAGTTATGAAGTTACTGACTGATTCCCCAGGGTTCTGTTTGAGCAGCTCTAAATCACGACGGGTGACCTCAAGATCTTCGATGTATTTGTACTGTGATATGAATTCTCGGGATACATCCTCCCAGCTACGGATTCTGGATTCCTCTCGAGACAAAAAACATCGGAGGAAACTATCCTTCAAAGTTTGCTGAAATAATTAGGCCATCACTTATTCAGAAACCCCTAGTAGAGTCATGGAACGATGATAACTGCGAAGATGAACAATCGGGGGTCCACTCCCTCCAAATTACTCGATATTTGGCATCTTAAACTTCTTGGGTAACCTTGCTTTAGGATAAGGAGACATGTGGGTGTAGTCCATGTTATTCCCAGATATTCTGACTTGGTCGAACTTCTTGGTGAACATCTTGAGATCCTCTTTGACTTTATTCAACTCCTCCTCTTTTGGATCAATGACCATAGGCAGGTTAGCCAGAGGCTGGGCAATGTTTGGCATCGGAAGCTGGGCAGGCGGTGGCCCATTGACAGGAGGGGCACGTGGAGCGTGCTGATATTCTTCGGGAACCCAGATAGGCTCGGGTGGACCCATAGAATGAGGGAATAGGGCCTCGGGCTCTTAAGAAATAGGAACCTGGTTTCGTTGCATCTCTCGGACCTCAGTTTGGAGGTTGTCAATCTTGAACACGAGCTGAGCTAGGACTGCCGTCAGATCCGGCTTTATGACTGGTACTTGATCTGTATTCTTCTCCATAGAAAGTGGATGGATTCTGGACTCGAAAGAAGTAGTAGAGGAACAGATGAAACTCCTGGATGATTTGACTGAAGACCGAAGCCAATAGGGAGCCAGGCCAAGGGCTTGCGATTGACCTGAGAAGGCGTATAATGGGATTTATTTTTGAGAAAAAGAGAAGAAACTATTTTTGGATTTTTGATAAAGAAAGGATAAATGTTTTTAGAGACGGAACTCAACATGATTATTACAATTATTATGTTCTCACTTGTATTTAATTCTCCTAAATGCAATGCCGAACGGGACCCGAGCCTGGAAAAGTGGGGTTTTTAATATATGCGAAGCTACGGCTGGACTTGTAACCAGGCTCACGGACAGGGTCCCGTTTTAAAAATGCGTGAAAATTTGGGGGACAGGCCGACCCAAAATTTCGACAGAGTTTTGGGTTGAAACCGACAATCTAAAGTGCGTGTCCTAGGTTCGACACCTATATGTGGGTATGCAGTTGGTTGGGTGAATCGGAATGGGGACCCCCTTTGGCGTGACTTCCACGATATACGTCTTACTCTTGCGGACAATCAGTATGTGCGGACAAGCCATTTGATATACCTGAGTGTACGTGAATTGCCTCATTATATACCTCGTGGGGATGGTACGTGTGAGAGAGAATTCGATATACTCGGCATATGTGAACGAATTCCCTGCGATATACCTCCTGTCATGACTTTGATCAAGCGCTACGATACGGGGGAACCGTTCGATATACGTAGAAGGTACTTGGACAATGGAAGGTGAGAGTCATATCACTTAGGCTAACTGCGCCCTGCCGGACCAGCGCTCATCACGAAGTGACCCTCCAGTTATTGGGTAAAATTTGGTCAATAATAATGCTCTTTGGTGATGTCGTGTGAATCATGCATGATTATCTTATTAGTATCTTGTGATGAGAATACTTTTCTTGATTATTCCAAATAGGGAGCAAAGTACAAGTACCAAAGGTACACCAAGTATGGATGGGTGATGCGTGCAACATGTGGATATATGTGATCCTAGCTGCACGTGGTGTGAAGTGTACATGGAGAATTTTCTACAAGTGTGTGAACAGAAGCATAAGCATGGGATACACATGGAAAAGGAGAACATGCAGATATAGGGGAATATAAACAAATATAGCATCCATGTAAATAGAGTCAAGACCTCAAGACATACAAGTCCCCAGCGGAGTCGCCACTGTGGCCATCCCCGATCCTCGCCTGCGGGCGGGCGCGTGAAGTAAGGATCCTCAGGTCCCTCACATCCCTCTCGGGAGCGCTTCGGCCGACGTCGTTTGAGATGAGGTGTGAAAATGTAGAGAGATTTAGAGTCGCTGATCTATTTGCTCATAACAGATAAAAGAAAAGGGGGAAGCCATCCCGAAGGGCGGCATCCAAAGACATACTGGTGCATACGAAACCAAAAATGATTCGAGAAGGGTTCGGACGCTAAGTTACTAAATGGGAAGGTGTTAGGAACCCATTCCGCCCTTTCGGTCTCTCATGGATATTTGCTATTTTCCTTTATTTTCCCCGTGATATGTGTGCATGTGTATATATATAGTGGAGATAGGAATCCTCGACTTGTATCATGGAAGAGATAAAGCGAGTCATCCGTAGGAAGGTATAAGAATAATATTAGAAAATAAGATTTACGTGATTACCCTTACGTTGATCGTTATAATGGAATGATAACGCATATGGAGTAATACGCCACTAAGAACAAGTATATAGAATATAAGAAAATTGGATTTAGAGAAGATAGAAAATGGGAGAGAAAGTGAGAATAGGACTCAAGTCTCGGATTTTACCCCGAGACGCCTACGTAGCCTATAAAGGCATCAAAATCCACATAGTTCGCATACAAAACGAGGGGTGAGGTTTATCCCATAAATCCAAATGGGGGATCTCTTATTTGTGAGTGTGTGTGTGTGTAGAAAAAAGTGTTTTAGTTGTGAGAAAAGTGTGAGAAAAGTATGAGAATCCCGATTTGGAATTTATGAGCAAACCCTCTTTGTCTTGTTTTTTGCGTTTTATTTATATCAAAATAAGAGATGTGCAATAATACTAAATAAAAAGTATATTAAGATGTGTGAGATGAGATAATAAAAATGCTAAGTAATAAAACAAGTTATTGCGAATTTAAGATAATTTGAAGAGAAAGTTGGACCTTCTTGAAGATCTTGAGCTTGATCTTGAATGTTGGAGAGAAGCCCTTGCACTTGGATGATAATGGAGAGTGGCTAATTCACCAAGTTTGATGAAAGGATGATGAAAAGTGGAAGTTAGAAAGGGATTTGGATGTTGAAATCACGCTGCCTTTGAGAGCGATTTCTGGGATTCGCTGAGAGTGATTTTTATCAGATCTAGGATCTCCTTGAAAATGAGGTAAAGACCTCCTTTTATAGGCCCAGGTCATTACCGATCGGCATAGACCTGATCCTGCCTATCGGCACCTACCGATAGGCAAGGTCTGGAACCTGCCATTTGGCAGTGCGTTTCAGGCCTTTTCAGAAAATTAGCTGTCGAGGGCAAACCATTGGTCAGAATCGCACATGGGGTATACCTTTGGAAAGGTAATTCATAGACCTCTGGAAGTCCTTCGGACCACTCCCGGGTTCGGGAGTTGACTTTAGGTCAAATATGGCTCGAAAGCGTTTGTCGGTCCATTGGACGGGGAATCGTTCGGACGCAAACGGATCGTTCGTCCTCATGGTAAGTTCGAATCGCATACGGTGTGGACCATTGGAATGGTTAGGAGATTTAATTCGACATTTCAAAGAGTTTGACCCGGTTTGGGGAGTTGATTTTGGTCAACTGGGCCCTGGAAGCATTCGGTGACCTCTTGGAGTCAAACGAATCGTTCGTCGGCATGGTAAGTCGGAATCGTGCATGGGACGGACTGTTGGAAAGGGGTTTCAGTGCCCTTCAAATATTCATTCAGTCTTGGTCGAGCTGAAGAGTTGACTTAGGTCAAATAGAGCCCGGGAGCGCCCGGTGGCCTCTAGATCAAGTTTCGGACGCAAACGGATCGTTTGTCCGCATGGTAAGTCGGAATCGTGCACGGGACGGACCATTGGAAAGGGAATTCAGTGCCCTTCGAAGATTCATTCAACCTTGGTCGAGTTGAAGAGTTTGAGTTTTTAGTCAAACGGAGCCTGGGAGTACCCGATGGCTTCTAGGTCAGTACTCGGGGTATGACCTGGGTTTGTTGTGATGAAGGGAGGTACTAGGGACCTAAGGAGAGTTAGGGGGTAACATAATGGCGTGTCTACAATTTTCCTTTTTAAAAACAATCATTCAATTATTAAATTCAAGATGTAAATATAATCCATCCCCCACATAACTAATTAATATAAATACTGAATCTGAATTACATACTGAAATAACTAAGACTAGATAAAACATTCCAGTTCAAAGCTCTAAACCAAGAACCATAGTAACAATAAATCCAACTGAAATGAAAGGAAAGTGAAATGATTACAATCTCCGATAAAATGTCCAAGGAATGGGCGACACATGCCCTAAATAGACAGTCTATCTAGAACTGAGTGAAGTGATATAGATGTCTAATGCAAAGACCTATAGCTTCCACAATAGCTGTAGCACGCCAAGCAATTCAAATCTCTAAGTTTGGTGTCCCTGTGGCTGAGCACCTGATATAATACATATATATATAGCAAGAGAGAAAAGAGATGCAAGGAACGGGTCAGAGCCCTAGCTGTAAAAATATTTATTTTAGCAAGTTTTTAAAATTTGCAATAAAGCAAGAATCAAATGCATGTTAGTTCGAACTCTCACATGAGATTCTCACCCCTCAGCTAAAGTGCACGCCTAACGTACAACTAACCGACCCTAGCCATCTGTAATACTTCTAACTAGGTAAAGACTTATACTCCAAATGATACCTCGTAGTAATATCCCGTGATTCCCATTTTTCCACATTATTAATTCCATCTATTATTAATTCATTTAAGTGTTGTCACACTACGTTAAGTATTCCCAGTTGACATGATTTAAAAATTTACTATCTAAATAACATACGATTACCTCACAGTAGGAATAACACAAGTATACATACATACATCCATCACTATAATATACATATACCAATACAGCACCCCAAGGCTAAACCGGTAGTGAATTACATACTCTGCTATCATGTCCCGGTACATGTCGTACTCCAATAAGGACTATCGGTTCGGAAGTCTCCCACGAACCATATACACGAAACACACATAGTGGAGGCGAACATAGTTTACATACCTATGGGTCACGCACATAACTACGCTCCCATAGTCAGCTGACTTATCAATTCAGAAATAAGTCTTCATAGTCCTATGTTCTGAGATACAAGTCAATAATCCCCCCGAAGGTCACCCAGGATAAGATTGTCTCTACGCAACCTCCCGCGATAGCAAGTAGCTAGGTATGTTATACATATAATATATAGCATGTAATAGGTATCCACACATCCTATTAATATTTATAGGTATTCCTAGCCATTTTGTATACTTACCATACGTATTTCATTCTCATTATCACCTATTTTATAGTATTACTAAATTATCATAACTCTTTAGTGATTTATGAAGTAACTCTTCTTTCCGGGTTAATTAAAGTATAAAACTCACATACTTCCTCATAGACCTATCTCGTTTCGAATCTATTAACTAGCAATTTCTCTCACTCGAATAGACTAGAAAATTCTAAAACTGCCCCTAAGAAGATTCCTAGAAATTCACCTTGTCTCTCGAACCAGATGGCAATGTCGTTTGAACGAATGCCACGTGGCATTCAAGCGACTTTGCAAGAGATGCCTATCTCGCTTGAACGACTTCGCGCGAGACCTACAGTTTCGTCTTCTACACAAAATTTCAGCATTTTCCCACCATTTTTAGCCCTAAAACCTCTAAATTGTCATCCCAAACTCCAATCAATCAGTCCCAAATCGAACCCTAGCAATTACACATGGATTCTAACATCCTAGAATCATTAAATCATTACTAATCATCAACGAAATATGAAATCCCCAAATTAATTACCAAAACCCTAGTTCTTCAAATTCTTATTCAAGAACACATGATTTCCAGATTTGTTCTTCACATAGGTTCATCAAAACATGATTTATATCTTGCATACATGAAGGGTTCAATCTAATTAATCTCAGATTTAAATCATACATCCTAAATCTCCAATTTTCATCACTTTTATGAACAATATATGTTTATATCATCCCTATACTAACACGAATATGGTTATTGCTAAAGAAAAGCAAGTAATTAACACTTGCCTCGAGTCGTCTGATTTATTGATGTTGTTGGTATGTGTGTGTTCCTCTCGTTCCGATTTACAAGATGGTGGTGATGGTTGTGCAAGGTAGTGCTAATTAGCCTTCCCTCTTGGAATTTATTCTCCCGCACACCCTCTGTGGTCGTTCTTCGCTTTTTGTATCTCTCAAGCCTAATAGACCTCTCGTGGCTGATAAAATAACTCCCAATTTTCGTTTATTAATTAAACCCAAAAATACAATTTACCGTAAATCCCTCTCGGGGCGCCAGTTAGGCCTAAAATTCCTTCGGGACCCAAACTAAACACCTGAGTATACTATTCTGACTATCTCGACCCTTACGGACTCAATGGCACACTCGAAATGACCAAATGAGTTACTAAAAATAATTTATCTTTTTATTCCATTAAATTAGTCCCGACACGACTCACATGCGCGTCTGACTTAATTTACTAAACTGTCGTGTTTCTTATTCTTGACAATCTATCGACGTGTATAGTACCATATTACATATCACACATTAATATTCAATCAATAAGTATTAACCCTTGGCACGTGTAACACCCCGTAATTTTGAGGATTAAATATTTAATTATTTTTGGGGGTTATAAAAATATTTAAATTGGAGAAACTTAAATTCATGAGTTAGAGAATTTAATTGAGTGAGCCGAATTAATTATAATTGGCGATTTTAAGTTTGATGGTTCAAAATCTCGTGTGTCACATTTTCTGGTCGAAATTTGGAAATTTCGAAAAGTATTTCGGATGGCAATTCTGAGTGCGCGGTTGCATTCAGATGGGTCGAGATAGTAAAAAAAGAGTAACCGGGGGTAGTAATTGGGTCTTGGGGTATTTTGGGCATATCCGGGCCCAAACGGGGTGAGTTGGGCCTTTTTAATTAGACCCACATGGCCAAAAATGGGATTGGATGTTTTTAACCTAATTGAGATATTAGGGAACGGCAGTAAACTCAACTCTAAGCCTAGGGCTTGAGAGGAAAATTGAGGGAAAGCAAATCAAGAACAATTGGGAGCTTTTTGAGCCAAATTAAAGGATTAATTTAAGGTGTTCTTCATGAACCAATATCTACACCAACGGAATCAGACCCTATAAACGATTTCAGGCAAGTGGTTAACTTGTTGTAATGATTAAATTGTGATATCCAATTCATATTATGGTGATGTGTAAAACTGAATTTATTCTCGGGTGGGTTTCCGGGGAGAAAATGGGTCTTTGATTTGGAAATCGTGATGTGAGTATTGATGAATCAAGGTGATATTATAGTGTTATTCTAGGTTGTTAGAGTGCAAACTATAGCAGAAATCCATGTATGATATGAACTATGTGGACTGTGGAACCCATCGTGAATGAACAACGGAAATTAACCGGAGAAACCCATTTTTAAATATAGTGAGATATCGTATGAATCGAGAATGCTAAAACAGTTATAAATGATTGAGACTTGTTTTGGGAATAATTGATTGGTTAAAAATAGTCATTTAAGGTTGGAAATTGGAGATGTAAAACCTTGGAAATTCGGTTATGGCTGAAACAGCAAGTCGAGGAAGACAACCACCTGCTCGATCGATCGATCGACCCAGGGGGATCGATCGATCGACGATCCCAAGAATTTGACAGTTTGGCCAGTTTGTTTATAATGAGGATTTTATTTAAGTTTTAATCCCTTACTTTTATTTGGTGATAAATTTATGTGGGACACATAATTCCTTAACAATTATAGGGTAATATAATTGGGTTTAGGAGGGTGTGAACGGTATGTCATGAGATGAACGAATTTGGAGAAATAATTCATAATTATTGATATTGGGCCGAGGAATAATATTCGGGTATTGTAGTTGGGTGACACTACATTATTAAAGGAATTTAGGTGAAATATTTAATTATGGACCAAGTGGGCGAGTCCGAGTGTGCTAATAATTATAGGTAAATATAATTGGGGAAATTATGGAAATGAATGTGTAACACATTGTGGGCGAATACGTGGGAATGAAACTACGAGATGTAAAATGGACCAAGTGAGCGAGTCCGGGTATATTGGTTAAGTGGCATCAAAGTATTAAATTAATTATTGAGAGAAAGTAATTAATTTGGAGTCGGAAGATAGACTCGACAAATATTAAGTTACGGGCCAAATAAGTGAGTCCGGGGATAATGGTCGGGTGACACCAAGTTATTAAATTAATGGATGTGATAATTAATGAAGGTAGAGTCGAAGGGTAGGCTCGAAAAAGTATAAAATTAATTGATGTTGTAATTAATTAGTTTAGGGTCGGGTTGTAGACCCGGGATTTGGTAAAAATTAATTAATGTGTAAATTAATTATATTAGAGTCGGACCACAGACTCGAATTTGTGTTGATTAATTAATGTGTTAATTAATCAAATAAGAGTCGGATTGTACACTCGGGTAGGATTAAATTAATGTGTAAATTAATTATATTAGAGTCGGACCACAGACTCGGATTTGTGTTGATTAATTAATGTGTAAATTAATTATATTAGAGTTGGACCACAGACTCGGATTTGTGTAGATTAATTAATGTAATAATTAATTTAATTAGAGTCGGATTGTAGACTCGGGTAGTATTAAATTAATAAGTGTGATAATTAATTTAATTAGAGTCGGATTGTAGACTCGGGGAGGTATTAAATTAATAGGTGTGTTAATTAATTTAATTAGAGTCAGACGATAGACTCAGGGAGGTATTAAATTAATGGGTGTGTTAATTAATTTAATTAGAGTCGGACGATAGACTCGGGGAGGTATTAAATTAATGTGTGTTAGTTAATTTAGTTAGAGCCGGGTGATAGACTCGGGAAGGTATTAAATCAATAAGTGTGTTAATTAATTTGATTAGAGTCGGACTATAGACTCGGGGGAAGTAGTATATAAATTGAGGTGTGAATTAAATATATTAGATTCGGACCATAGACTCGGGAAGATTTTAAATTATTAAGTGAGAAAATTAATTACGTTGAGTCGGGCCACAGACTCAGGAAACTACAGGCAGTGTACGGGATTTTGAGTACACGGTAAAGCCGGGGTTTATGTTATATATATATACACGGTATAGTGATAGTATATATATATGTGTATATATTGTGTATGATATTAAAAATCAGTGACTAGATATTTATTCAATTTATATACTCTAATGCTATCAAGGGAGGTTGCGCGAAGTGGGTGAATCCCCTAGCTTGAGGAGTAGGGCGAGTATATCCCCAGGTCATAGCGTCCGGTATATATGGGTGAGGGATTTACCTCACTTTCAGGGAAGCAATATGAACGCCTCCACTTTGTTTATATTTTGGGCCAAGTTGGTAAGCGATTCCAACTTGGAGAAACTAGGTTTTGTGAGCACACCTAGTGAGATAGCATTTTAGAGGAAATCATACTGCGAGGGTATACTCGAAGGGATGGATATACGTCTGTTATATGTGTGGGTATTGTGGTAAAGGTACGTATATAATGGTAGTAAATATTATATATGAGTAATAATACAGTGTGTGATGTAAATACTTTATATAACTTGTGACACGATTATATGCTACTATTTAAGAGGCATTAATTAAGTTAATTGTGAGATAACTTATAATTCAAGAATAATTATACTCGGGTTAGAGTAGTATGACAAGGGATGGTTATACCGGGACTATTTGGACGGGGTAGTACCACTAGGTGGGGATTAAGGTAATCGGTAGGTGTGCACAATAGTGGAGGGTGAGAATGTTCACAAGGGAGTGCGACACTAACTTAAATATGAAGCGCATTCATGCATTTTAAATATTACTGTGGTTAATTCACTTGATAAATATTTTCAAAATGTTTTGGGTTCTAACCCTTGCTATAAAACTATTTTCAAAACCTTTTAGGTGTCCAGCCACAGGGACTCCAGGATTGATATTCTATTCCAGGAACACGGAGCTGCAGCATATGTGGATGCTAGCAGGACTTTGGATTAGACGCATCATTCATTCGTTCCTAGAGTAGGAATCATTCATCAGTTCCAATTTTATTTAGGGTATGTCGCCCAGACTTTCAGTTCAGTTTTTAGATTTGTTTTATTCCGGTGTTGGATAATTGTATTGGATTATTTCACTTTGGTGGCCGGTGGTTTATTCGGCAAGTTGTGTAATTAATTATTCAGTTGAGTTTTATTCATTTGTGTGAATGATTTATAATTGTTTCTGCATGTACCATTTTGTTAAAATAAAAAGTTAAAATTTGGCACCAGTTTTTGGAATACTAGGTGGTTAGTATGTTTTAAAAAGTTTTCGACAGTGATGCTAAGAATGATTCAACTGGGATTCCTGTTTTCATTCGGTATAGGACTGATCACCCGGTATTTTATTAGGCGGGGGTGTCACAGCACATTAGTTAATATTTATTTTAAATTCGAATTAATTTATAATTAAATTTTCACATTTTAATTCAAATAATCCCACATTAATAATTAATCCCAAAATTATTTAAACCTAAAAAATATGGGGTATTACAGTGGCTTAATAATTAGTTAATTTAATATTAACAATTTGATGGCTTAATATGTATTTGTGGAAATATATACAGGTTTGAAACCATGTATAGTGTTTTAGGGATGCAAAAATTCAAATTTTATTTTTAAATTTTGTTTAGACATAGTCACGGTTCTGAGTCGTGACCAAACCTGTGACAAAAAATCAATTCACAATTTTGGTCATGGTTAACAACCGTGACCATTAGCATATCCCCCCCCCTTTCTGGTCATGGTTTGGGACCGTGACCACTAAAAACACCACGATAATTTGGCCACATGTGGGGTCACGGTTTGGAGCCGTGACCTACGAGTCACGATCAGAAACCATGACCGGTCATTTAATATTAATGTCACTCATTAGATCACGGCTTTGGACCGTGACACTCAAAATGGTCATAAGCCAAATCCATGACCATGGCCCGAGGTCAGGTTAAAAAATCATGACCATTTTCGGTACATGGCATAGCACCCCAAAATAGTCACCATTAAAATTATCACGGTCCATTACCGTTACCATTTTTATTACCACGATTAGGAACCATGACAATTTTTGATAAATGGCGTACTACTAGCTTTGCAAAGCTTCGATGCAGAAAAGATTATCATCTCTCTAATGAATAAATCACACTTTGTCGGAATAAAGAGAAGCATAGTTATTTTATACTCAATAACTACCAATACGCAATAGGGAGGTAGATATCGTTTTCTATGAGCGAATACGTTCATACTTGTTCATCATTCGAAAGACCTATCAATAATAATTTTTCCATATTTATTTTGTCTTCCTTTATGAATTTTTCTAATATTTGAAAAAAATATAAAACAAAAGACAATACAATTAGGGAGTCATTGGGATTGTCAAATTTATAAGATACTTATTTCGTATGAGCCAAGTCAATAGGATAAACTAATTAGTTGGTGAGGTAATAGCTTACTAAGGCGATGATTAGTAGCTGGTCCGAGAGGATGACTAGCCACACTGGGATTGAGACACGACCTAGACTCCTACGGGGACAGCAGTGGGGAAGTTTTACAATGGGCGAAAGCCTGGCGGATAAATGTGGCATGGAGGTAGAAGGCCCACGGGTCATGAACTTAATTTCTCAGAGAAGAAGTAATGACGGTATCCAGGGAATAATCATTAGCTAGCTTTGTGCCAGCAGCTGCGGTAATATAGAGGATTCAAGCGTTATCCGGAATGATGGGGCGTAAAGTGTCTGTAGGTGGCTTCTTAAGTCCAACGTCAAATCTCAGTTCTCAACCCTGGTTAGACGATCGAAACTACTAATCTGGAGTATGGTAGGGGCAGAGGGAATTTTCGGTAGAGTGGTGAAATGTGTAAAGATTGGAAAGAATACCAATGACGATAGTACTCTACTGGGATGACACTGACACTAATAGTGAGAGACGAAAGCTAGGGGAATAAATGGGATTAGATACCCCGGTAGTCCCAGCCGTAAACGATGGATACTAGGCACTATGCATATCGACTCGTGTAGTGCTGTAGGAAATGCGTTAAGTATCCCACCTGTGGACGTTCGCAAGAATGAAACTCAAAGGAATTGATGGGGGGTCGCACGAGCTGTGCAATATAAGGTTTAATTCGATGCAAAGCGAAGAGCCTTACTAGGGATTGACATGCCGCGAATCCTCTTGAAAGAGAGGGGTGCAATTTAAACTTAATCTTGCTTCTGGAGCAAATTTACTGATTAAAGTTAAGAAATGATAAATTTCTGTTGAAAATGTTTTTTTATGAACTGTTTCCATTTTATGTTCAAATTCTCAATAATCAGTACCAGGAAGAAGGATACGATTGAATCGAGAAATCAGTTTGATTGTCCATCTTTTTGATATATTGGATATTCTCCGAGGTAATTCATTCTTTGAAGTGACAGGCGAAAGATTTATCATCTCTATGGGATTAAATCTCGATTTATTGTGAAGTAAAAAACGATGATATTGTGGCAGTAAATATTATTGCATTTATTGCTAATGCACTGTTCATTCTAATTCCTGTAATTTTTCAATTTATTATTTACATAAAAATAGTCAGTTAAAATGATTAATTTTGAATTACTTTTATTGGTTCTAATTACTTTGTCCGTTGGATTCCTAGGAATTCCTTTCAATCAAGAAGGAGTGAATTTAGATATATTATCCAAATGATTAACTCCGTCTATAAACCTTTTACATAAAAATTTGAATAATTCAATGGATTGGTATGAATTTCTGAAAGATGTATTTTTTGAATTCAGTATAGCCTCGTTTGAAATATTTATAAAGTCCTTTTATGGGAATGCATTAAATGTGAATCTTTATGGACGAATATCAATGATCCCCTTGGTATTTATTTCAAATTCCCCTTTAGTAGGTGTTAAAGCTTCTGATTGGATGTCATGGCCTATACCTAACCTTTTACACCTTAATGGAAATAGAGAAGTGACATCGTCGCTTCTCTTATCTTCGGGGTTATCCATTAAATTAGTTTTTCTATATATAACTCATTAATGCTTTCATTTGGAAGAAACTTTTGTTATCATCTAACAAGTGAAATCAAAGTTCCTTGGGTTGAAGATTTTCGTTCTTTGAGTGCTTTTGTAACACCCCCTATTTTCGTATATAGTATGGTTAGTACCATGTACAATAGTCCAGAAGGTCTATCTAACAATTAAATACCATTTTAAGCATGCGAGAAAAATAAAGATATGAATAATAATTAAAAAGAATTAAATCCAAACCATTACTAAATAAACTGATAACCTCCAACATATGTCTTAACTCCACTATATATTACCTCCTTAATAAAAAAATACACCTTCATATATCTTGCGTGCCTCTACTAGTCCCGACTAAAGATGTTCCAAACTCTTAAAGTCTCTAACTACACATAAAGGATGAATCACTACGCCAACACACTAACTATATAAACACATACCAACGTTTACAGGGAAAGATCCTAGTCTTGTTCTCCTAACCCAGGAGACAGTGATTATAATCAGACTATAGGTTTTGAATAATAGACTTATACCCAATAAGCATCATCATCTCGGGGGCGTAAATGCAGTCCAACACACGCGTACCATCAAATCTTCGACTAGTAGATTCTTCACGAGCCCACCCACCCACCCACCCATAGTATGTTCATGCACTTAAATGGAATTAAAATAAATCATCCAACTAAGTTAACATAACTTACACATCACAAGCTATCCAAATAGGCACGCACACCCTACATATCATCACTATCAAATCACACATCCGTTTGTAACTGTTAATTAATATCCCAAACATACCCCCCACAACACAAGGGTTGTAATTATTATCCATTCTAATAGCCTACCTACTGATTATAGATCACTGCTAGAGTATTCTCCAAAATACATTCTGACCCACGCATTAACAATGTCATTTTAGGGACATCGATTAATAATTAATAATTAATTAATTTATCACCATATTTTTAGGACATCAGATGTTCTCCACCCTCAACACACACCTATTGGTCTAAACTAACAATTAACATAATCCTAACATTATTCTGAATCATCCCAACTCAACGAACTATGCAAATCCACCAAAAATTAAATTGTCCAAATATTATATGATTGAATAGATTTGACCTAAATTCAAATCGATCCGGGTCTAACACCCAATGAAATTATGTTATGTCTTATTTTATTGTTTAATTATTTTAAATATTTATCTTAATTAGTTCAGATTAATTTCCAACGTTTTGATCTTATTTTAGGGTTAAAAAACTACAACTCTTAATTCCAATCAATGAGTTTGACAATTTTAACAAGATTAATGACACAATTAAGCATATAACATCATAAGAACCCTACATCTCAAAACATGCATTCTAGTATGATATTTATTTAAATAACACCATTCAATCATAAATTCCACCTCTTAACATAATTTCTACCATATTCAATTTAATCTACATCCTAACAATAATTTAAAAATTTTGATTAAAAGATGATAGAATAATGGTACTATTATCACTAGACTAACATGAATCCCAATTTCACTAAATAATCAAATTACATATAACAATTTTCATTATTTAGATGAATTTTGAAAATTTGAACAAGATGAAGATTTAGTTTCAGCCTAATATAAAATTACGTAGATCAAGGATCCAACTACAACTAATTGGTACTAATCTAGTCAATTTGGTCCATTTATTACCCAATTTAGATTCCTAATAGAAAATTTCTTAATTAAGTAAATCAACTTATTAGAATTTATCTCTTTATAATCAAGATTTATTAATGTTACACGGATCCAACGGAGAAGAGTGGGATAAAGTTCTTGCCATGATTGGTTTTAGAACAAAATTTAGTAATTTGTAAAAGATGGTTATGACTCTGAATTATCTCTCTTCAATTCTTTAATTAATTTATAAGAAAAATGTTTGACTCTAAACCACTTATGAAATCAAGATAAAGACACCCTCCCACTAATATTCTACATATTAAAAATACCTACATGAATCCTAGGCTAACATGTGATTTTGATTCTGGTTGGTTAAATGGGTTGCTAGTTCAAACACGTGTCTATTATGCTCTCTAATCAACTTCGATGAGATCACTAAATTAAAAGGTTCTAGTTGTAAAGCACCTCCACCCACTCGTGAATCTAACTTTGACAGTTATTTTCTTACTTATTTTATTTTTGTGTATTTTGAAAATGGTGAGGGGATGTTAAATATTTTCAAAATAAATATTAGCCTTTTATTGGGTGTATTTTGAAAAACTCAAGTTCACAGTTATTTACAATCTGAAAGCCTTAAACCCTTTTGCGGTGACTTTGTCCCACAATAAAAATGTAATAAAAGTTAGTGGATTAATAACGATGAGAGGAATAAGTAAATTTCTTTTATTAAAGGTGTGGTTTGTCATTTAGGGCGCATATCGCCCATTTGAAGCGCGCTTCGCAAAATGGGGTGATGCACAATGATTTGACCATCCAATTATTCATTCATGAACATGCGCGATCCAATGAAAATCGATTAAAAGTGTTAAGATGTTCTTGTTGTGCCCAGTAACAATCCAAAAATCAAACTCACACTCAATCTCACACAATAAGAGATTTACGTGGTTCGACAATTTGCCTACGTCCACGTGGGCAGCGAAATTGTATTATCAGAAAAGGATAATTACAAAAAACTCTTACTCATATGATTTTCTCTCAAACAAGAAACTCTTCATATGATTTTATTTCTCTCCTATTTGTACGGCTTCTCTATAAGTGTAGGGGACATCATGACCGGTCACTGAAAGTGCATAGGCCACCATGTTTATTAATCGAGCAGGTTTCCGAGTATCCCTTTTAGGTCTGTTAGTGGCAATAGAGTATGGTTGTTGGTTGGTCACCGGTGTTGGAACTCCACCTCAACTGAGATTTCATCCTTATTATTAGATTCCACATCAGGACCATTAACTGTCTGAACAGTCCTTACTGGAATATCAAGCTCCACCTATTGTAAAGAACTTGGATTCACGTTCTCTTTCTTCGAAACTATCGGTTTCAACATTACAGACTCGTCAAAAGTAACATCTTGGCTCATAACAACTTTCTTTGATTCAAAGCACCAGAGTTTATACCCTTTTACGCCAACACTAAATTCCAAGAACACAACTTTCTTGTCTCTAGGATCTAACTTTCATTCAGTCATATGATAAAAAGCAGGACAACCAAAAATATGTAACCAATCATAATTTGTAACAAATTTACCAAACCATACCTCCATAGGATTCTTCCCACCAATTGAAGCTAGGAAGTCTGTTGATGAGACGAGAAGTATAATTCACTGCTTCACCCCAGAATGCCTTTCCCAATCCATCATGGGATAACACACACAGAACTTTCTCCATTAAAATACGATTCATACGTTTTACATCTCCATTTTATTGTGGCATTCTCCGTACTGTGAAATGTCTGACAACTCCCTCGTCTTAGTAAATTTTAAAGAATGGGTCTAAAGTGTACTCTCTACCATTATTTGTTCGAATATGATTTTCTTGATCTTCCGACCTATTTGAGTTTCTATCATCCTTTTTCAATTAAGGAAAATCTCCAAAACTTTATCTTTCTGACTTATGTTGTATACCGAGATTCGTTTGGAGTAATCATCAATGAAACACGAACCAACGTTTACCTCCCAAAGTTGCATTTTTGGTAGGTTTATATACATCTGAGTGAATATAGTCAAGAATTCCTTCGGTGCGGCGAACACCAATACTAAACTTGACTCGTGTCTGCTTACCCAAGACACAGTGTTCACAGAAATCAATATTTCATGTCTTAACTCCTTTTAATAGGCCTTGCTTTATCAAAACTTGCAAAGATTTTTTGTCAGCATGCCCTAAGCACATGTGTCATAGTCTGTATTCATCTGAATCGCCTGAGCTTTTGGAATTTACCACTCTCTCAGTGACTGTGCTCCCCTCGAGGAAATACAAATTTTCTTTTAGGGTACCTTTCATGGTTATAAGTGCTCCTCGAACCACCTTTAGGACTTCGCATTTAATGATATTAGAATAACCTTTAGCATAAAAGGTTCCCACTGAAATTAGATTCTTCTTCAAGTCTGGAATGCATCAAATTAGTACTCTGATTGATCCATCATGCAACTTCAATCGGATCGAGCCCATCAAAACACATCCTTCGTCAAATTCTTGGAAGCTTAAAAACCAGTCCCTGTTGGGACACATGTGATAGGAACACCCAGAATCAAGAATCCACTCCTCAGAATGACAAGTTGGTGATGAAGCGGTCAAATCTTGAGGATGTGTGTGCCACGCGTTGTGATATCAATTTATAAATTCACAAATTTCTAATGGATTAAAACTTATTTAATTAGAGTCAATCTTTAATCCAGTTTCATTAAACCCTAAACATGCATCTATGTGGATAAATCAAATATGCAAAGTTAACAATCACAAGATCAAATTCAGGAAAAATCCCCGAAGGGCAAAACCTTTTATTTCACTATTAAATGTAAATCGCAACTTACAATTACATAAAGAAATCTACAATGAATTTCCCATAGAAAATCAACATAGACCGCAGTCTAAATGCAGCAAAGATTCCCTTAAAACCTCCAGAACCGCATCTCCACCTTCAGCAGTGAATACCCCCGAGTATCCCCAAAGACCTTCGTCGTCAGTAATAACTCCCACAAGAACTACCAATCCAGCAGTAGAGATCTCCTTCTCTACAAGAGAAACTTCGACAAGAAGTGTTTTGAGTTCCAAAACGATTCACCAAATTATATGGGATGATTTTGTGGATCAAAAACTAAGTTTTATGCCCTAAAAGTGAAGACTAAAATTCTGCAGATTTTCAGTTTTTTGTGTATCAAAAGTCTTAATGAAAAAGTCTCACAAAACAAGTATTTATAGCAAAATAAAGTTTTTGAGGCGTAGTAGTCGTTCGAACGACAAAACAGTGTAGGGTCATTTGATGCAAACAAGGAACAATCTATCTGGCGACCTAAGAAACAACATGTGATGTCATTAGAAGGTGTCATTTGAATGACTTGTCAATGTTGTTTGAATGACATGGCTTTGTCATTCGAACGACCTAAGCGAAAAAAATATTATTTTATAAAGCTTGCCTACAGGTTTTCCAAAAATTATTTTAACTTAGAAAAATGTCCCATTTTGATAAAAAATAGTTTCGAAAAATATCCCAATTAAATCATAAAACATTTTCGAAACTTTTCTTACTCAAATCAATCTCGTAGATGTTCGTTGTTGAAGAAACTTAATATTCAGATCCGTCGTCTTGAACAAATGATTGTGAACTTCCTTCGATGGTTGTAACGGTATACTACATACTCAATGTAAAATAAGGACAATGAAAAATATGTCCTTACAAAGCTGACTCCAGGTCATCTTCTTCATTTTGTACAACATTCACATTTGGCTTATTTTTCTTGTCTTTGTTCGAACAATCTTTCTTCCAGCGCCCCTTTTGATGACAATAGGCACATTCGTCTTTCGCAGGTTATCGTCTGTCAGATGATTTTACCCTTGACTTTGAGCGAAATTTTCCTCCTCGTCCTCTCTTAGACGTCCTCCCTCTAACTGTCAAAGCTTCTGATGTTGAGTGATCTTGATGGACCAGCATATGCTTCTTTCATACCTCGTTGTTCATCAAAGCATTAGAAATATCGTTAAATTTTATCTCATCTTTTCCATAAAATAAGGTAGTAGTCAAGTGATCATACGAATCAGGAAATGAATTTAGCAATAACAGTGCCTTATCCTCATCAGCAATTTCAACCTCTAGATATTGCAAATAGGCTAAAATTTTATAGAAAGTGTCTAAATGAGTATTCAACCATAGATGCACTGTGCTTAAATTGGAAGCGAAAAAGTTTCTTCTTGAGGTAGATCCTGTTTTTTTATGGTTTTTATAATGCACTTATCCTTCAGTTTGTTTCGAAGACTTGTTTCCACAGTCTCCTTCATGATAAAATATTTCTCGTCCTTGACTAAGCACAATCGAATTGTACTGCAAGCTTGGAATTCCAATATTCCTCCGAAGTATCCTTGGACTTGGAATCCAAGGCAATGTGTGACCCTTTTCGGAATAACAAATTAAAAATTTATCACTGCCACGTGCCGAAGCTATTTGTACCAAGGGAAGCTTGTCCCAGAGGAAGTTATTTTTGGTTTTCTCTCAAAGAGGCTAGAAGAAGGATATTACAGGGGTGAAACTGGGTTCATTTTGGATGGGATTCCTCGAACTAGGATCCAAACTGAGATCCTTAAATAAGTTGTCGATATTGATTTAGTATTACATATCAAATGCAAAGATGGGTACTTGCTTAAGAAACATCTAGGAAGTCATACTTGTTCTACTTGCCAAGATATTAGTAGTGTGGGAAGCTCCAGGTTAAGTTTAAATCTGCACTCAAAAGATATTCAAATCGAATCTTTTGCTGCTGATGTGGAACGTGCCTGAAAAGGGAAACACCGTATGTATACAGAGCAGATGAAGCCATTGGAAGAGTACACTGAGTGACACGTGGGAGGGTTTGTTGGTTGCTCTACATCTTCTGCATATGAGTGCTGTCAATTCATCGCAGAAACTCACTGCATAATTTTGATCCTTTCTATTATTCTTGTTTGATTCTAAAGATAAGAGTGCAAATTATATAACAAAGCAAATCTTATTAAGAGTGCTTGTGGATTCATTTAATTCTCTTTGATAAGATTTATTTTGTCATCATTTGTATTTTGTCCGATAGTGAGTGTAATACAATTGGCTAGAGTTTATCAATTTTAATTAAAAAAATACTTGTACCGATAATTTTTTTGACATCAAACTTTGCATTTTAGACATAACATCTTCTCCAAGAGCTAATGGTGGTTATCGGTGTTTGTACTTCAGTTTAATCGAAAGAAGTTTAACCTTCCATTATTCCTTAGATTCCACCCAAAACAGAATCGGCACCTGAAAGTGACTCAAAACACTGCTATATGGCTCTCTTAAGTCAATACAACAACTTAAGAGCATAATCAACAAAAAATGGAGGGCACGATTACGTCCAGAACGGTCGAAATAGCTAGGAAAGGGTTTGACTCGATCAAAAATGAGTCTGGCATGGACTGAGTTGGCCAAAAAGAGAATTCTTGACTGAGTTGACTCATGGGGAATATTTTGTTAAAGTTAACAGAATATTCTAATCGAGTATTCCTCTCCCATTTGATGACATCAATAGCTCAATCAAACTGCTTGACGACTTGATCAATGGCTTGGTCAAACGGCTTGGCGGCTCGATCAACGACTCGGTCAAATAGCTTGGTCAACGACTTGGCGGGAGATTTTTTTTTCTTCAGTTGATAAATTTGGGAGCTCCGTTTGACCTCCGGTTTATTTCATTGGACTCGTATCGATGATACGATCCTCCTGGTATCTTTAATTTTGAGATTTTAATATTTTGATTTCTGGGTAAACAACGAACAAAACTCCAATAACGGCTCTATCTGGCTCTTATACCAATTGTTGTGCCCAGTAACAATCCAGAAATCAAACTCACACTTAAGATTTACGTGGTTCGATAATTTGCCTACGTCCACAGAGGCAGCGAAATTATATTATCAGGAAAGGAGAATTACAAAACATTCTTGCTCACATGATTCTCTCTCAAACAAGAAACTCTCCATATGCGTTTTTTCCTCTCCTATTTGCAGGTGTATTTTTTCTTTCAATACATATGGCTTATTTTTAGGTGAGTAAGAGGAATAAAGGCCACATAAAATGGCTTTGTTGATTTCCATCTAAGCACAACTTGTAGAGCAAAATACTCCACCACCAAATGGTTGAGAGTCTTGTCACACACCAACAGTATCTTGAAAACAGTTTAAACAATTTACAGCGCATCCGTTTGTTTACCATTTATTATGTACTTTGTGGATTCAAATATGTTTTTAGGAGAGTGATTCTTCACTCCTCTAAGCTTCCAAATTCTGCGATTTTCTTTTCTTCTACTTTTGTACACACATTTATATTTGACAGCATGAAGTCATATGATGTGCCCATGACAAAAAGTCCCCAACATTTAATTAAATTAGAAAACACCAGAATTTCCCTTTATTATACATACAAACATATATACACATATGTAGCCTCAAATGCAACTTTCTCTACAAAAACGTATTAGTACATTTGTTTCTTCTTTCATTTTTTTCAAGATTCTATATATATCTAGCATAAGATGACTGCTAAACTTAGCCAAAGCAATTAAATCAAAAATCCACAAGAACACTTCAATTCAAATCTCAGTGCAGCATGCTGATCTCTTTGTTGACCAACTTATATTCTACACAACTATTATTCAATAATACAGTTTGTGGTTTTTCCTCCCCGTAGTCTATAATGATATTTTTGTTCCTCGAAAAGCTTGGCTGATTGGTCGAAGTCAGGAGCCTAGACCACATCCTATCAGTTATTACAATGTTGTTCTGTCTTTCAATAATTCACTGCACGCCATTTAACAAGTAGCTTCTTGTTAGCAATAACTCAAAAGTTCTATTGATGCTGAAATATATTTTACAACCAATCCGTTAAAAGGTAATTTGGACATATACTCCCATTTGTTCATCCCTATAACACTATGGGCATCACTTTATAATAATACCTTTTTGACCCCCAAAATGACATTTTAGGATACTTATTTTTTGTGATGCTTTATGAGTATTTATGACGCTTAGAAGCGATCAAAAGGCATGTTACATGTAAATATCGACACCCAAGTCAAATAGCACAATTAAATAGGGGTAAAAGGCCAAATCAATCTAAATTAAACAATGCGCGCGCGCGTGTGGAGAGAGAGATTTCCATTTTTTAACACATGACATTTTTCCTGCCAAATATGTTAGCTACAAGTTTTGGCAAGTCATGACTGCATCAACGGAGAACCCGATTTCACTAGAGAGATGGAAAACAGCGAAGATACTGTCTCAAGGGAACATTAAGTTCTAACCCTCTTGACACTAATTGCCCTCTCACATACAATGAGTACCCTTCCAATTACAACGTGTTGGATTGTGTGAAGAGACAAGTCACATTGTAATCATTTTCAAAATAGTCGAGCCGTGGACTTAACTTCTCACTTTGAGAGCGAACCATGTAAGAATCTATTTGTTTGCTTTCCGGTTTGATTAAATTCATTGCTATTACTTTATGCATAATATTAATAAGGGTTCCCTATGACAACGAAGTGAACCTATCCACTACAATGAAAGTCTACCCCTAAACAAGACTCCAATCATAAAACTAAACTCTGTCAAGCTATCGCTAGGGATATACCCACAATTACCCCAAACCATAATGTATTTTCTACAACAGAAAACGGTCAACAAGGAGTAAAGATAAATATAAACAATATTCCTTTTTTCCTTTCCTTTTCTTTCCCCATGGGAGGGGGTGGGGGTGGGGGATGGAGGGGGTATAACAAGGGTTTTCAGCATCAAATAGCCAAGAAACTTCAGAATTATGAAAAAAATTATGATATAAAATACAATTAAAATGAATCCAAATCTTAAAATTTCAGCATAATTTACGTGATGTAAGAGTACTGGGGTGTAGTTTTAACCTAGACACATCACTATACAT
The DNA here is from genome assembly GCA_949130495.1 of Sambucus nigra. NCBI lineage: Eukaryota > Viridiplantae > Streptophyta > Magnoliopsida > Dipsacales > Adoxaceae > Sambucus > Sambucus nigra. The sequence continues at coordinate 530,563,412 of OX422221.1, read as the reverse complement.
ATTATTTTGATAAATGTGCCTTAATCAATTTTACACTTGGGAGCCATTTCGTTGCAAAATATTACCTTAAAGTAGCAAAAACTATTGGAGTTTTGTTATGGAAAGAACGAAATATATTAATTAATTTCTGCAAGGCACGTTCTTGGAATGCTTTCTTTTAGTCAAAATTTCTCCCAATTCGATTGAGAAAAAACCAGAACCGCTAGTACACTATGGGTTTTATAGAATATGCCTTCAGGATACAATGCAGTGTATGAACAGTTGTTTGATTCAAACTATGTACTGTTTGATCAAACCGAGAACACTCTGAATTTTTAACTTGATAATGCCAAAGTATAGAGGACATAGAGAGGAAAAAATAGCAATTTTCGGTGTCCAAAACAGAGACCTGGAACTCTTTTTATAGCCATTTTTGTGACTGTTCTTCAACAGTTACAGCTCTTCATGGAGTAACTCAGCAACCGTTGGATCGTGCCTGTTTGGAACAGCTGCGATCTAAAGGTTCAGATTAGGCTTCCCATCGTAAGCGAATGGACATTCCCTACACGAAACGCTACGAGTTCAGCGACGATGCGCACGTGCGAAGTGCCAAGTGCGCGTCAAAGTGCGCAATGCGCCCTAAGTCGCCCAATCCCCCTTTCGCGCTTACGCGTGTTGCGTGTCGCGATTGGTGATGCTTAAGCACCACCGCGATGCGTAGGATCATAGCTTCTTATTTGACTTGTCAACTAAGAATCTTAGTTGTCCTTTAGTTGATATACCACTACTTTTTGTAGTATTCTTCCAATGTGGGACAATATGGGATTTTGAGCACTCCCATATCTTTCACACCCATTTGCTCATGTTTCTACCTTCTACATTAAAACCCAAACTATGTTTAAAATAAAACACCAATAATATAATAAATATTAACAACTAAAAAATAAAATATCAATAAATATTGGAATTTATCCAACATTCCCCCACCAATTTCAATATACACAAGAGAGCAAAGCAAAAAGACAATAAATAACTTTTGGAATTATCGCTAAAATCTAGTACATAGATGAGAAGTGTCTTTCGGACTTGAACTTTCATATGGTGAAAATAATTCAAAGCTTCATCAAGGTGCTGTGGTGAACGTATCTTGAACCAAGGACCTTTTGAGACTATCCGGAACTATCACACATACCGATTTCTGAGTTTATAAGTGTTCTTCTAGCATGCACTTTTATGGCCTTTTGCTAATCCTGATTTCACGAGCGCTTTAGGATCGGTCTTGATTCCATAGAAAGCGGCCACACTTTCGACACTCGTATAGGTAAATCAAATTTAGTGATTCTACGAGTCACACTTATATGATTTATTAAGAGGTAACCTTCATCCTCTAACATGCAGAAAACCAACACTAGGCACATAGGAATGGAACTTTTTGTATAAAATTCCTAGTGTTCCATAACTATAATTTAACTTGTTTGTATCTCATTGAACTCTATCTATATTTTCAAGATATAAGTTGGGTTCCCATTGAATATAGTTGTGTTATTTAATAGACCTTAGTCCCATTCCTTTTCAGGTGATATATATCATCTCCCTAACAAGACCTTTAGTTAGAGGATCTGCTAAATTCTTGTTCATTTTAATATAGTCGACTGTAATTACTCCTTACTTGAGTAATTTTCTTATAATTTGATGCCTTAAACTAATGTGTCTAGATTTTTCGTTGTAAGTTTTGTTCTAAACTTTACAAATTCTGGCTTGGTTATCACAACTTATCATAATAGAAGGCGATGGCTTTTTCCATAAAGGAATATCATACAATACATTTCTAAACCATTCTGCTTCTTTACATGCATCTGCTAGGGCTATAAATTCAGATTGCATTGTTGAATCTGATACACATGTTTGTTTCTTGGATCCCCAAGAGATAGCTGTTCCTCCTAGCGTAAAAATACAACCAGTAGTTGACTTGGATTTTGATTCAAGATTATTCCAACTTGAATCACTATATCCTTCTAAAACAGATGGATATCCTACATAATGTAAGCCATAATCCAAAGTCCTCTTCAGGTATCTAAGAACCCTAGAAATTGCATTCCAGTGCTCTTGTCCTGGATTACTTGTACATCTACACAATACACTCACTACATAAGCAATGTCTGGTCTAGTGCAATGCATGGCATACATTAGACTCCCAATAATACTATCCTATTTAAGTTGGTCCATAGCACGCCCAGTATTTTTCATTAATTTGATGCTAGGATCCACTGGTGTAGCAGCTGGCTTAAGTTCAAAATGATTATATCTTTTAAGAACTTTTTCTATATAATGAGATTGAGATAACGCTAAAGAATTATCCTTTCTCATAATTTTGATTCCTAAAATCACATCAGCTTCTCCAAGATCTTTCATATCAAATTTTGATGAAAGAAACCTTTTGGTTTCTTCAACATATTTGAGATTAGACCCAAATATTAACATGTCATCCACATATAAGCAAATAATAACACCAACACCATTTTCAAATTTACTATATATACATTTGTCGGCATCATTAACTTTATATCCATGGGATATAACAATATTATTAAACTTCTCATGCCATTGCATAGGAGCTTGTTTAAGGCCATAAAGAGATTTAACCAATTTACACACTTTCTTTTCTTGGCCAGGCAAAACAAACCCTTTGGGCTGTTCCATGTAAATCTCTTATTCTAAATCACCATTTAAAAATGCAGTTTTAACATCCATTTGATGAATAACTAAATTGTGAATAGAAGCAAGAGATATTAATATCCTAATGGAAGTGATTCGAGCAACAGGAGCATATGTATCAAAGTAATCAATTCCATATTTTTTCTTATAGCCTTTAACAACTAGTCTTGCCTTAAATTTATTTATAGAACCATCCGAATTTAATTTTCTTTTAAATATCCATTTGCACCCAATAGGTTTAGCCCCGGGGGGAAGATCGGAAATAACCCAAGTTTGATTTGACAAAATTGAGTTCATTTCATCATTTATTGCTTCTTTCCAAAAGACAGCATCCCTAGATGTTACCGCTTCATGAAATGTGGTCGGTTCATCTTCTACATTAAGAATAAATTTAGTTTTGTTCTTAGTCTCATTTAAATCCCCTTCAACTAAATAAATAACAAAGTCAGGCCCAAATATTTTTTCAGTTCTTTGTCTTTTACTCCTTCGTGGTTCAACGTCATTCGTTGTTTTCGAAGAAGATATAGGTTGTGAATTTTCTTCTAAATTTGAGGAGTCAACAGTCGGATTATTATTTTCTTAACCTTGATTCAAAGTACTAAACTTTGTTATATGTTCAAAGAATTGCACATCTACCGACTCAATGATTTCTTGAGTTTCAAGGTTTAGAAATCTATAAGTCGTACTGTTACTAGAGTATCCAATAAAAACACATTTGTAAGTCCAATTTCCTAGTTTAGGTCTTTTAGGTTCGGGTTTTCTTACATAAGCAAGACATCCCCAAACTTTAAGAAGTCTAAGATTAGGCTTACGATTAAACCATAATTCATATGGTGTAATATTCTTGTTTTTCAATGGAACTCTATTTAAAGTATAACATGCGGATAAAACAGCTTCTCCCCACATCGACAAAGGTAAACCAGAACTGATTAACATTGAATTTATCATTTCAACTAAAGTCTTATTTTTCCTTTCCGCCGTTCCATTTTGTTGTGGCGTATATGGCGCCGTAACTTGATGGATTATCCCATGAGTATTACAAAATTGTATAAACTCACTCGGGTAATATTCACCACCCCTATCGGATCATAGGACTTTAATTTTCCGATTTTGTTGAGTTTCAACTTCTGCTTTAAAAATTAGGAATTTCTCGAAAACTTCATCTTTACTTTTAAGTAAATATGTATATGCATACTTAGAGTAATCATCAATGAAAGTTAAGAAATATTTATTTCCACCACGAGTCATATTACTCTTCATATCACATACATCACTATGAATAAGATCAAGCATTTCGGATTTCCTCTCAACAGATTTGAACGACTTTCTAGTTATCTTCGATTGAGCACAAATTTCACATTTAGAAAGGTTATCAAATTTACAATCCGAGATTAAGCCGAGATTAGTCATATTTTTTATACTTCTATAATTCACATGACCTAATCTACTATTCCATAAAGAAATAGACTCAACCATATAAGCAGAACTAATATCATTTATTACATTAATTTTGATCATGTCGTTACAAGAGTACCATTTGCCAATAAATTGGCCATTCTTAGACAAAACAAAATTATCAGACTCATACACTAGTTTGAAACCTCTCTTATTGAGAAGGTCCCCAGACACAAGATTTGTACACATATCAGGTACACGAAGTACATCAATTAGAGTAAGTGTCTTTCCAGAAGTTAGCTTCAATTCCACTGTGCCTTTTCCAACTACATTGGTGCGAAGATTATTTTCCATCTTCACTTCTTTTCCATCAATTTCTTGATATGTTTTGAATGAAGAACGGTCTTTGCATATGTGGACCGTTGCGCCGATATCCAGCCACCATCCACTTTCATTATTAATTGAATTTGCTTCGCAAACAGTAGCAATAAAATCTTTAACATTGTTGGTTTCCTTCGACCCTTGTTTTTCCTTAAATGCCTTCTTTTTAAGACGACATTCTCGAGAATAATGGCCCGGTTTGTCACAGAAGAAACATTTTCCCTTCTTTTTCTTATTTGCACCTTGGTTCTTGAATTTTGAATCATTCTTTGCTTTAAATTTTGAGTCTTTGGTAATCTTGGATTTTTGATCCTCGACCATATTAGCTTTTTAATGACCCTCACCTTGTTCATCCTTCTTTTCTCGAATACGAGTATCATCTTCAATACGAAGGTGACGAAGAAGGGATTCCACAGTATAAGTCTTTTCATCATGATTAATTTTCTTCTTAAAGCCATTCCAAGAGGATGGAAGTTTTGAAACAATCACCCCTACTTGAAATTCATCTTGAAGATTAATACCAACGGCTGTAAGGTCACCAACAATTTGTTGGAGTTCATGGGCTTGTGCAACGACAGATTTATCATTACTCATTCTAAAATTCATATAGTTTGAAATTAGAAACTTACGGTTGCTCGCTTCCTCGTTTTGATACTTTGTCTCCAAAGCCTTCAATAATTCCTTTGCCGTCGGAATCATTCGATGAGCGCTATAAACAATTTGAGACAAAGCATTGAGGATGTGTCCTCGGCACATAAATTCGTCTTCTTTCCTCTTCACACGTTTTTGATTTATTTCTTCGGTGTCTTCGGGTGTGGGCTCGAGAATTTGTTCAAGGTTATCATCTAGAATGTATGCAAGATTTAGTGATGTGAGGAAGAACATAACTTTCTCTTGCCAACGGGTGAAATTTCTGCCATCAAAACGGTCGAGTCGAATTAAGTCTTGAGTCATGACTTGGATAGATTGCGCCACAGTTCCTTCCATTTGAGTGGAGTAATAAGAATAAAGTTTTGCCTAAAACTGTTGGAGTTTTGTTATGGAAAGAATGAAATATATTAATTAATTTCTACAAGGCACGTTCTTGGAACGCTTTCTTTTAGGTAAAATTTCTCCCAATCCGCTTGAGACAAAACCAGAACCACGAGTACACTATGGGTTTTATAGAATCTGCCTTCAGGATACAATGCAGTGTATGAACAATTGTTTGATTCAAACTATGTACTATTTGATCAAACTGAGAACACTCTAAATTTGTAAGTTGATAATGCCAAAGTATAGAGGACGGAGAGAGGAGAAACTAGCAATTTTCGGTGTCCAAAACAGAGGCCTGGAACTCTTTTTATAGCCATTTCTGTGACTGTTCACAGCTCTTCATGGAGTGACTCAGCAACCGTTGGATCGTGTCTGTTTGGAACAGCTGCGATCTAAAGGTTCAGATTAGGCTTCCCATCATAAGCGAATGGACATCCCCTACACGAAACGCTACGAGTTCATCTAACGTTTTAGATCAAGTCGTTTCGGATTTTAAACCCTTTGATCGGATCGTTTAATCACAACCGTGAACTGTTTTACCTCGTCAAAACTTTAGGCTCCCACACTCCAAGCGACGATGCGCACGTGCGCGTCAAAGCGCGCAATGCGCCCTAAGTCGCCCAATCGCCCTTTCGCGCGCCGCGTGTCGCGATTGGTGGTGCTTAAGCACCACCGCGATGCGTAGGATCATAGCCTCTTATTTGACTTGTCAACTAAGAATCTTAGTTGTCCTTTAGTTAATATACCACTACTTTTTGTAGTATTCTTCCAATGTGTGACAATATGGGATTTTGAGCACTCCCATATCTGTCACACCCATTTACTCATGTTTCTACCTTCTAAATTAAAACCCAAACTATGTTTAAAATAAGGGACATATACCAAATAGTCCCTCGGACATTTTTTAATACCCATTTAGTCCAAACTTTTTTATTTTGCCTCAAAAAGTCCTTTGCCACATATTTTGGAGAGGGAGTGCCGCTGGCGCGGACCTCTAAAAATAAGAGGATATTGAGTGCTTGAGGGACTAAATGGATTAAACTAAAAATATGTGTCCTTTTTACAAAAATATATATTTATAGTAGGGACTATTTAATAATTGACCCTTAAAATAAAACACCAATAATATAATAAAATATTAACAACTAAAAAATAAAATATCAATAAATATTGGAATTTATCCAACAAAAAAGGATTCAACAATGTAAAAACAAAAAAGTATACGAGTGATGGGATAAATATAATTAAAAAAAGGCATCTTAATCTGATTATGTCAATTATCAAGGCAGGTCTAAATAAAACAGTCATTTTCATGTAATGGATTGACTCACATGGAAGGGTATGTAAGCATGTCTGCCATGAACAGGCCCAACAGTAAAGCCTGTGTAACCAGCCATTGCTCCGTGAATGGCACTTTGAGCAAGAAATGTGCTGTACACATTATTGGATGCATTGTTAGGAACAACTCGAACAGTGGCGGAGCCAGGAATTCGCGTCAAGACGGGCTACCTTAAGGGCGCCCCCGAGCCGAAATTTTTTGAGGTTATTTAAATTATTTTGAGAAAAATCACCAAAAGTCCTATTAGGGGTGCACTGAATTTATATTTTGGGCGGGCTGAATTTATATTTTAACACTATTTTTTTTTTAATAAATTAGTACTACTATTTTTTTTTTTTTTTTTTTTTTTGGGGGGGGGGGAGTGGGGGGGGGCTGGGACCCCCCAAAGCCACCCTCCGGTTCCGCCCTTGAGCTCGAATCATGTATGTAGGATCTGCCAAACAACTAAGCGTCACACTTGGTTAAAATTGAAACAAGGAATTCATTATTTTCCATGCTTCAAGTCAAACATCAGAAAAATTTGTATATAATGAACCTATATATTTGAGGTTGATCTCCATGTTCCTTTGTCTTGAGAAATGATCTGCAAATTAAAATAGTGTAGTTATATAGAAGTACATCACATTTAATTGACATATATATATGTGTGGGTGATAAGATATAGTTCTTTAGCTCTAAGAGCAATTAAAAGTAAAAGTCACCCTCTGAGTTAGTCATGAATGCCAAATCAAGGGAAAATGAATGTTGAACGCGCATAGAGAAAAAGTAATACATACCCCAAAATTAAAGAAATAATAAAACCTGGACGATACTTTAGTCGTGCATACAAACGAAAATTAAAGAAATAATAGCCATGTGTCCATTTTCTTTGAGTCTTTTCTCTACATATTCAAAAAGTCCACCAGGTCCTTCAAGGTAAAAGGGTGACTCCGGAATTAAGCAACAGTCAACGTCTCGGCTAGCAAGAGTAGCATACATTGCTAACCCTTCATAAAATACAACTTAGGTTCATTTGATAGAAAATTGAAAAAATACAAATGATTCCACGATATTTGATTTCAGGATAAATATTTTCAAGACAAATGAATATTTTTCAATTTATGTCTGTTTGATACAAGTTGAAAAATCATCGATTTTTCATATTTTCTATCAAACGCAAAAATTGAAAAATAGATATAAATGTGAAAAATTTGTTTATGGAATATATATACTAAATATATACGAATATATATATATATATATATATATATATATATATATATATATATATATATATAGAGAGAGAGAGAGAGAGAGAGAGAGACTAAGTTTGCACATCATTTTTTTAAAATAGTAAAAAAAATATTTTTGAGTTGATTTTTTTATGTGATATCTAAATATTTCAACGGACCCATATAAAAAAACTCAGCTCAAAAAAACTTTTTTTGCTATTTTTAAAAAATAGGTCAAACTTTCGCATCTTTTAAGCACTTTAAAAGCTGCAAAAATTTGACCGATTTTTTAAAAATAGCAAAAAAAGTTTTTTTGGCCTGATTGTTTTTACATGTGTCCATTGAAATGTTTAAATATCACATAAAAAAATCAACTCAAAAATATATTTTTTAATGCTTTAAAAAAATTGGTGTGCGCCAGCACTGTGCAAACTTAATGTGCACATGAACCTACCTCTCTCTCTATATATATATACTAGGGTGTACCCGTGCCGATGACACGGCGATAAATTTGTTCCCGTGATATTTTTTACCTGTAATGATGGCACATCAATTAATTTGTTCCCGTGATATTATGTACCTGTGCCGATGACACGACGATAAATTTATTCCCGTAATATTTTGTAGTTTAAATGTGCTCGTACCAATGGCACGATGACTCACTTCGCGTTGAAATCATCCTCTAATTTACATTCACCTGATGGTTATTCACGTACAATAGGCGAGCCAAAAATATGAAGTGATAGTTTGAAATTTTTTTAAAAAGAAGATACTTTCTTAATTTTTTCTTGTCATCTCGTTTTTTGATTTATTTTTTTACTTAACTGGAACACGACACTATTTATGTGAGTCAAGTCTTTTTTAGGTAAAAAAAATAACATGTCATCGTGTTTCAATTGGATAGTTTTCGTATTAGATATAAAAAAAATTGCGTCGTTTTTATTTTGGTCATTTTAATATTAGGTAAAATAATTGTGTTGTGCCGCATTTTATATGGGTTGTAGTCACGTTAAGTAAAAAAAAAATTGGTTCGTGTCATGTTTTAATCTAATGTGTTTGTGTTAAAAAAATGCAACTACATGATATATTTGAGTCGTATTTGTGTTAGATAAAAAATTACAATTTTGTGTAATGTTTTATTTGGTGTGAGGTCCTGTTAGGCCGAAATAAAAAGAATTTGTGTCGAGTTCAAGTTCGAGTTATGTTAAAAAAAATATTGTATCTTATTCTAATATGAATTATTCTAAGAAAGTAAATATGAATTATTCTAAAATATATTAAATTAAACAAAGTACCAATATAACAAAGTATCTTATTCCCAAACAATGTGCCAATATAGCATACCAAGAACCAATATAACAAAGTACCAATATAAAATCTTCCCTTGACAAATTTTCATAACTGAGTATTCAAACAGGAATGTGATGTTATAAACCAATATACAAAATCTTAAGCTGAAAAGACAACCCATTACCCTAAACCGCACCTACTGTTGTATCCATTTTAACGCACCAAAACCATACACACCTCATTTGAAAAACCAATGGTCACCAACTCAAAACACACATATACACACACAAACATATATATATAGTAAATGCATATACACAGTAAATTTTCTGTAAATGCATCAAAAATATTTTCAGAAACATTACAACTATAAGACAAATTAGAGAGGAAATACATGGACTCGTGATAAAACTTGAGAATTTAAAAACTTGAAGACCTCCAACATCAGAACGTCTCTTCATTTTCAAGGACACAACTCTGTTAAAGAAAATCAAGCATTAAGAGTTTAACACTTGCAGAGCCGTCTGATAGCCATTTGGTAACTCCTTCAACATGTAGTTACAAATGTGGCTACCCTGATTTTTCATAGCCCAATCTCATTGCTTCTCCGACCGACCTAAAATATTAGTATCTAGTCAACAAAATGATAATGTAATTCAAAAAGATAATACCAGATTTGTGTAGCTGAAAAACTAACTGTGTAGGGATCGTATATGTGAGAGAGAGGTTGAGTGATATGAGAGTTTTACACTGCTCGAGGTACCCCGTTGATAACTTTTGTACGTTTATAACTTTGTGTGCGTATATATCCATATAATATGATATATAGTATACACATTACCTCAACCCACCTACAACTCCAAAGAAGACCCACATACACCATCTTTACAAACCTACAGTAGCCCACCACCTATTTCCTCTCGTACCTCACATAACCTAATCCTACCCCTGTACAGCAACAAAAGTTACATGGTTTTGAGCCCACGCGTCTAGTCCACATCATGCCAAGGTATAACCAACCAAACCAATAGACAGTCACCATCGTGCTATACTAAATCCAACTCCATTTTCAAGATAGTTGTCAAATTGTAATTTTACCAACAATCATAAGTATCATCAACAGTCACCATCGTGCTATACTAAATCCAACTCCAATAAAATGTTAACACCATATCAATTATTGAAAGCCTAAGGTAAATTACCCACAAACATTTACCAAACATTTAATATGTGCCAATATTGAAATATAAATTAGTAGTGTTTATTAATGCAAGTAAACCAAATTTAGAAATATAAATTAGTAGTGTTTTATTAATTATTTCAATGAACATACATAGTATGATAAATCAATATTTAAGGTCCGAATAAAAATTTCATGCCAGATAATGATTCCTCAACATTATAAACCCAATTAAACATTTCATAACATAAGTAGTTCAACAAATTACATGCCAGTTACAGTTGTCATAACACCCATGTTTCAAAGTTTTCAAAAGTCTGCATTCAAAATCTCCATTCCAAGCTTTAATCTACATCATCACTTAATAAGTCTGCATTTAGTACACTTATATCACGCCTTTAAACGTTTGCTCTCAATCGATAAACTTTGAAAATAAAAAGCTCAAACAAACATTTTACAAAAAATGCTTAATATGCCAATATAGAAATTAACTTGATGTTTGGAAAAGTAGGTTGGATTAGTATGTAAAAAGGAAATCATGAAAGTAAACCCAAAATCTCATGGAAGACTCTTAGGCACTAAAGCCTGGATATCAAATTATATACGATACCCACTGATATGAATCCATAGAATCAGAGGCGTTAAAGTTGTATACACCTGTTCTATCTTCACCAATAGTACCAAATACTATAGAAAATATACTACTTAGTTTTTTTTGCAAAGAGCAAGAAGAAAGAGGTGAGAAAGTTTTCTTTAAAAAGAATTGCCACTGCGAGGTGAAGAGTTAACCTTAAGCAGATAAAGAGCGTACAAAACTTTACAAACTTGACAAAATAATTTCCCAGAATATAATACGATATATAACATTACAGGGAGGATATTGAAATCACCAAAATCTCAAAAAAAAAAAGAATATTGTCACTGAGAAAGGAAGACAGCGCCTGAACATTATACCATGGAATATATACAGTTCTCATCTATAAAACCAACTTTTGAACACTATACCATGGAATATATACCGATCTGAACAAAAACAGAATGACTAAATAAATCGTTTCTTACCCAAACCAATGATCTTTGGTCCAAACCCAATGAATCAGGTTGACAGCGCCGGACCGAACAACTGTAGCGATCTTTGGACCAAATCCAAAAAATCAAGTTTGCTAACGGAGATACACTTTGAACCGTAGCGATCCATGTAAGCCTTCATTCTCTTTGGAGCGGTAAAAGAGAAAAAATAGAAAGAGTGAATAGCAGATAAAAGAGAGAAGGGTTTTGTTAAGAGATAGAGGGGAAAACGTACCCAATACTTCTGTTCTCCGCTCTTTCTATTTTTGTTTGTAGCAAGTTCTATACCACCCCTTCAATAAAAAGTAAAAAAAATACTTGCCTTTGGAAATGGATGACGTTTATCCATACTGGGATATGGAGTCATTGCAGCCATCTGTTGCTATGGATCAAAAATAACATTTTGACTACCTGAAAAAACCCACAGATATTGAAAAAAGTGAGAGCTGTGATTTTGGAGGTTTGCATAATAACTTCAAATTATTCAAGTTACAAACATAGTTATACCAAAGCATTGATACACCAAAGGACTGATACACAATGATTCACAAAGCATGCTGTTGATGTAAAAAATTAGATCATCTCTAATTATTCAATCACAGATAAAATAAATAAGACAAAAGAATTTTTAAAGTGGTTCAGCCTTAAAAGAATGGCCTACGTCCACTGTTTTTCTTATTGCTGACTGTTTAGGAATTCTCGATAACAGGTTTTTATCAAGAAATTTCGAGTCCCTTTACAATGAGGATGATACAATGTATTTGTAGCTCTGAGGTTGTACATATGATAGGGCAATACATAGCTGTTCGATAGGAGTATACATCTGTATGATAAAAGTCCGCATTTAATGCGCATTTAATCCTCTTAATTATCTGGTAATAAATGCTCTGATCGAGGTACAGCTCGGATCGCCTACGCTGCTCGGACCGCCTAAGTATCTCGGTATCTACGAGTTGCTTGGTGCAGTAAAGTTCCTCGGGGAGCACCTACTTCTCGGAGTATCTGAGTTGGTCGGGGAAATTGAGTTCCTCGAAGTCAAGGTGTTGTTCAGAAGTGTTTGTTTGTTCCATGTAGATTGCCACGTGTCTCAACTTCATTGAGCCATGTCAGCAAACTAAATTTGGTATCAACAGAAGCCCCCAATGTTTCACAGTTCCAGATTGAGGAGTGTGGAACATTCTTCTCGAAATATGGCGGGATTAAATGGTCATCCTGAATTTTAGGAGTGTTTTCTTTGTATTTATATTTCTTTTCGAATTCATAGACTCAGACTTTTTAAAATTTTCTAACTGCTTCGGTCTTCGTGCCCTTTTTATCCTTTTAGCCACCGGTAGCGCAACGTCTCTCTTTGTAATCATTATTTTTACCCCTTCCCAAGGTAAGGTATTTAAGCGTTGCAGAAAATCATATCGTCTCTTCACTTTTTCAAATCTGTATCTTTGAGTTCTCCATTTCTTCTCTATCTTGTGCGTTCGCCCCTTCCATCGTTCGTTGTCAACTGATCCATACTTTTTTTTGTAAGATCTTCTTCCTTCTTTTCATTTCCTTTATTCATCATGGTTTACCTTATTGAGTCTCTTGATAAGTTTCGTTTTGATTTCTCTATTCCTTCATGGGTCATTTTGGAGGAACTTTTTGAACTTTCAGATTATTTTCATTTGGCTGAGGGACATTGGTTCCCCAGTCTCTTTGTAGCTGAATGTGGCTTTTCATTTCCCCCAAACCCATTGTTTCTGGAATTCTGTTGATATTTTGACGTGGTTCCTGCAAAAATAGCACCCAACACATGGAGAATAGTTAATGGAGTCTATAGGTTAAATCAGATTCATGGAACTCGTATAGGAATTCCAGAAATTATGTTTTGCTATAGATGGGCTGTCAGCGACAATACTTTTTACTTGAAAACTAGGTTTTTAAATAGGGCTTTAGTCGTCAATCTCCCAGATGCCAACAGGGATTACTTCGAGCATGGTGTTGTTATGAAAAATTGGCAATATGCTCCGTTAATTGGAAATGACGTGTATCAGGGTCCTAGATGTCCTCCCTATGGCAATGGGATAGGTTGTTTTTATTTTAATTTATTTTTGAAAATATGCTTCTTTGTGTTTGATAAAATGTGTCACTGATATTTTAATTTTGATTTATTTGCAGTTGACAGCAAGAGAAGGTCTCCAAAAGAGACATAAGTTAATTTAAAGCATCTGAAACTTATCTGGGGTTTGCATCAGATCAACTTCATATTTGTTGTAGTACAAGAGTTACACCTCGTCTTTTACTACTCGTCCAGTGATAAGTGATGTAGAACCAATACCAGCTTCTGAAAGTTATTCACCTGAGTCACATATTCCTCTTAGTGAAAGAATGAAGAGAAGAAGAGCTCCTGCCCTCTTCGAGAAATCTGCCTCTATTGCTGGGGAGGCAAAGAAAAGCAAGCAGGATGTCCCAGAAGGGGCAAAACAACTTGATGCACCTCCTCCAACTGTTACTGTGAAGGTTGTCAAGAATCCCCCTGTGGCTCCGAGCAAGGTTGCAGCTATTTCCTCTCCAAGCGAGGTTATAGTTATATCACCGACCAAGACGACATCCCTGGTCGAGAGTGTTCATGTTCCCACGAGGAAGCTGAAGAAAAGCTCCTCGGTCAATTTGGCTGAATCCATCTCTCAACCCTCGACTACTGGAAGTGGTGTTCCCACTTTTGTTGCTCCAAGCTCTGCCATGAGCTCGGTGAAGTCTTGGATCATCCCCGAGATCCAAGGTATTGAAGAAAATCTTTTCCGGGATAGGGTTACCACTTTGACAGCTCAGCACATTGCCTTAGTAAGTATTGTTAATATAAACTTTCATTTTTCAATGTTATGTCCTTGCACTGACTTATAGTTATTTTCTTTTTCCAGTTGGTAACTTGCTTTAATACTATTTTGAATAAGGATGAAGCCATCAAGTCGTCCATCTCCTTGGGTGGTGTAGAGGAGGCTTTTGCAGGTCTGACGCAATCTTTAAAGGATTCTCGTCAGAAGTTATGTCGATGACAAAGCTGCTTGGGAGAAGCAGCTTAATTCCACCGAGCAGGAGAGGGATCAGGCTGTTGAAGTCTCCAAAGGGTTGGAGAAGAAAATAAAAGACTTAGAGGAGAAGAACAAAGAGCTCAAAGGGAAGCTCCAAAATGCCGGAGAGCTTGAAAGTAATCTCAAGTCTGCTGAAGAAGAGTTAAACAGACTTGGTGAAGTAGGTCGTCAGAAGGAAGAAATGAAGAATAAATTGAAGGCTGCCGAGGAAATTCTATCTGAGAAGCTTTCCTCGAAGAAAGTGAAAAGAAAATTGGCTGTGAAAAAGTCCTTCAGTGCTGGATGGGACAAAGGTTGGAATAAGGGTTTGGCTACCATGGTCTCACAAATGGAGTATGGCAGCCTTAAATATTTCAGGGATGGTTGGGTGGATGCTCTTACAGAGATGAATGTCGATGAGAACTCCGACCTGTTTCAGTGACACATTCCCGGCCTCCCTCCTACTCCCGGGGAAGAAGAAGAGGACGAAGCTGCCTTCGAGGAATCTTCTATTATGGTTGGGGATCAAGTACCTACTGTTGAACTTCACTACGAACAGCCCCAACCAGCTATTACTCCTACCGAGCAGCTTCATTCAACCAACATTTCAGCCAAGAAACTTCCAGCACTCACCGAGCAACCTTCTGTGCCATCCGAGCAACCTTCCTCCTCGTCTCAGATTCCCGAGAAAGTTTTGGGAGACAAGGAGAAGGTGTAGAGTTGTTTGGACTTTTTCTCTCTGTTTATTTTCTTTGTCAAATGTAACTCTGAACTATATACTTCACTTTTATGATGCAATAAAATTTGAAATTTTGATTGTTCATACTATTGATTCTCTTCTTCTTGCTCTATCTGCATTTTATTAATTCTCCATCTCTTTTCTTTACTAGTTTATGGCTAGAATGAAACTCCTATCAGCCCATGATACAGAACTAATGAAAAAATGTAACGACTACTTCAAGGCTGGCCATGCTGATTTGAATGAATCTAAAATCGTCAATATCCTTGGTCCAGATGCTTCAGAACGATCAATTGAAGCTTACCAGTATTTAAAGTGTCTTCTGGACCGGGCAGTGGCTAACAATGTAGCATATTATGAGATGATTGAAGACCTCCAGGGCACTCTCGAGGAGCTTCAACAACAATACAAGGAGTCTACAGCCCTTTTGCACCAGGGATATGAGAAGAAGTATCAGCAACTAAGTGTTGATAAGGGATATGATAAGTTGTTCACTGCTCTAACTGCTGATAAGGGATATGATAAGTTGTTCGCTGCTTACGATGTGAGGGAGAGAACTTTGAAGACCGAGGTCGAAGAGCACAGGCAGATAGCTAAGTTGCTGGAGCAGGAAAACAATAACCTGCGAGGAGAGGTATCTCAGTTGAAATCTGCAGCGTCTTCCTCGAATGCTTTGGTCCCTGTCAACGACGAGGGTTTCTCTTTCTTAGAGGTCAAAAATGCTAATTTGAGAGACGAATTGGAGACCTTAAAGAGAACTGGAGCCTCTACTTCCTCTCGCGATCGAGCAGAGGTTCTCGGGGACGAGCAAGAACTGCTCGGCTTAGTACTGAAGAGCAAAGAACTCAATCAACTTTGGAGAATCAAGACTTCCAGCTAATGGCGAAAAATCAAGCATTAGCAGAGATGTCCAAAAAAATTATGAATTTGGATGAGCAGCTCTCTGCACAAAAGTTTGCCTTGGAGAATAAAGAACTTTTTGTAAAAAACCTCCACGAGCAGCTGGAAAGGTTGACTTATCAATTCTACAAGCAGCCTAGAGAATTTTGGATGGCTGGCTATAATGAAGCCCTCTATCACCTCGATGGCCAGATCCAGCAGTCGAACAACGAGGGGTACAAACAAGGATGGTTAAACGCCTTGGGTGTGCTACAATTGGAATAAGGTCACTATTTGTGGGATTACTATAATCCTGGGTTGCTCGACCTGCCAGTGCCACCATTCAAACTCGACATGAGCTGGATTCCTGCTCGGGAAATCCCTCAGTGTTTGATTTCCAAATATCTCAGCGACTACAGTCTCCATTCCAATGTTGAGATATCTCGCCCGGAGCACCTACTCGATCGGCCATCTGTGATGAACATCAGGATGCTCAAAGACCTTAATTTCATAAATTCCCCTTATGCTTTAGACGATCCTCCTGCTGGCGAGGAACCACTTTTTAATTTTAAGCCTTGAAATGACTTTCATTTGTTTAACCAACTATTTTCGACCAACTAGAGTTGGTGTTTTTAGTTGTCGACCAACTTTAGTTGGTAAATTTTTTATTCCCAACCAACTTATAGTGGGTGGATTTTCTTCCCAACCAACCGGAGTTGGTATTTCTGGGAATTTTTTTATTTTCGACCAACTTATAGTTGGTGGATTTTCTTCCCAACCAACTGGAGTTGGTATTTCTGAGAATTTTTTTATTCCGACCAACTTATAGTTGGTGAATTTTCTTCCCAACCAACCGGAGTTGGTATTTCTGGAAATTTTTTTATTTCCGACCAACTTATAGTTGGTGGATTTTCTTCCCAACCAACCGGAGTTGGTATTTCTGGGAAATTTTTTATTTCCGACCAACCAACTTATAGTTGGTGGATTTTCTTCCCAACCAACCGGAGTTGGTATTTCTAGGAAATTTTTTATTTCCGACCAACTTATAGTTGGTGGATTTTCTTCCCAACCAACCGGAGTTGGTAATTCTAGGAAATTTTTTATTCCCGACCAACTTATAGTTGGTGGATTTTCTTCCCAACCAACCGGAGTTGGTATTTCTGGGAATTTTTTTTTATTCCCGACCAACTTATAGTTGGTGGATTTTCTTCCCAACCAACCGGAGTTGGTATTTTTGGGCTTGATGCGTAGTGTGCAGCACTAGTACTCCGAAAAATTTTCAACAAAAAGAGACAATTTGGCAAAAATAACCAAAACTTTTATTCATATCGTAGAAAACTGCATTACATAGAGACGAGACTACTGATAATATTTACGAAGATGCTCTGCATTCCATGCATTCTTAAATTCCTCCCCTTCTAAAGTTTCAATTCTATATGTCCCTGGTCGAACAACCTCTGTTACTCTGTAGGGCCCATGCCAGTTAGCTTCCAGTTTATTGTGCTTTTGAATTACTTTCTTCAGCACATAATCCCCTTCTTTCAGGTCGCACTTCTTCACTCTCTTGTTGTAGAACAAAGTTGTTCGTTGCTGGTAAGCAGCATTCCTAATGGATGCTTCTTCTCTAACTTCCTCTATCATGTCCAAGTCTAACCTTCTCATCAAGTCGCTGACAGGGGAATTGAAGTTCAGTACTCGGTGTGTTGGGAGGTCCAGCTCGGCGGGTATAACAGCTTCACTTCCAAATGCCAGCATATATGGAGATTCTCCTGTTGCTGCTCAGGGAGTGGTACGATAAGCCCACAATACAGAATGTAGCTCGTTGATCCAATTTGCCTTTGCATCATTTAATCTTTTCTTCAAGCCATTCAGCAGTGTCCTGTTCGTCCCTTCAGTTTGCCCATTGCTTTGAGGATGGCCTGGTGCAGAGTGGGTTTTTAGTATGTTCGACTAATGACACTATGCAGCGAACTCCTCGTTGTCAAATTATGTTCCATGGTCGGTGATGAATGCATGGGGAAGACCCTATCTACAGATGATATTTTTCAAAATAAATTGGTATACCTTTTTATACGTCATGTCAACAAGAGGCTCGACTTCCACCCACTTAGTAAAGTAATCCACTGCGACGACGAGATATCTAAATCTTCCTCTAGTCGTTGGAAGTGGCCCGACCAAGTCAATTCCCCACATGGCAAATGGCCAAGGGGAAGTAATGGGTGTCAACAATGCTTGGGGAGTTATCCGGATGGTGGAGAAACGTTGACATTTGTCGCATTTTTTGGCATATGCTATGCAATCAGCCCTCATTGTTGGCCAATAGTACCCCTGCGTCATTATCCTTTGCAGAAGTGTCCGACCTGCTATATGGGCTCCACAAGACCCTTCATGGACTTCTTCGATCAAGTCTTTTACCTCAGCGGGATGTACACATCTCTGCAAGCCAGATATGATTCCTCGTCTATATAGAACACCATTGGTCAATACATAACAAGCAGCTTTAAACTTTAGCTTCTTGGCTGCGAGTTTATCAGTTGGCAAATACCCCTCTTCAATATATGTCCTGATAGGATCCATCCAAGATCGTCCTAAATCAAGGGTAATAAAGTTCATCATCAGATCTTCATCTATGCTCCGACTAGACAAGACTTTAATTGGGATTGTTCTTCGTAGCTCGGTGCGTGTGGCTGATGCTAAACGAGGTAAGGCATCTGCTCTGGAATTCTTTGATCTTAGTATTCTTATTATCTGCACTGCCATCAGACTGGATAAAATTTCCATCCTTTTTGCATGATACCTGATCATTAATTCTCCTTTGGCTGCATATATTCCCAGTATTTGATTCACGATCAACTGCGAGTCAGTGAATACAATAACTTGCTCCGCTCCCATTGTTTTTGCCAAACTAAGACTTACAATCATAGCTTCATATTCAACCTCATTGTTAGAAGCCTTGAATTGGAAATGCAGAGCGTACTCCATATCAGCCTTTTTCGGGCTGTTTAAAACAATCCCTACCCCACAGCCTGTAGTGCAAGATGAGCCATCCACATATAGGTTCCATATAGGTACCTAGTCTTCAAATTTTTGATTGGACAGAGTTCCTTAGTCAAATATTTGCTGCTTTCTTTTGTCCTCCTATAGCGCCTCCTGCTGCTCTTCGACCATCTTCTCTAGCTCGCCGACCAATTTTTCTTACTCGTCGACCAACTTCTTTTGTTCATTGACCAACGTAAGTTGATCGGAGTTTAAATTTGACGGTCCTGTAACATCCACAGGTTGGTCGGTATCCAGCTTTTGCTCCTCGGAGGTATCAGGATAGGTGAACTATGCTATAAAATTTGCCACTGCCTGCGCTTTTAGTGACGATCTAGGCTCATAAATTATATCATATTCACCAAGTTCTATTGCCCAATACATTAATCTCCCTTATTTTTCTGGTTTATGAAGAGCTTCCCTTAATGGCATATCGGTATACACAATTATGGTATGAGCCTGGAAGTATGGCCTCATCCTTCTACTCGCTTCGATCAACGCCAATGCCAATTTTTCCAGTCTTAGATATCTGATCTCTGCTCCTCGGAAGGCCTTACTAGTGTAATAAATGGGGTTTGTACTCCATCCTCCACTCTTATTAATGCCGAGCTAACTGCATTTTCGGAAACTGCCAGATATAAGTACAATCTTTCTTCCATCACTGGCCTGGACAACAGTGGAGGTGCTCCCAGATATTTCTTCAACTCTTGAAAGGCTTTCTCGCATTCTTCATTCCATTCGAACGTTTTTCGGAGTGTTTTGAAGAATGGAAGGCACCTATCAGTTGCTCGTGATACACATCTGTTAAGTGCTGCAACTCGCCCTGTGAGACTTTGTACTTCCTTCTTCGTCATTGGAGATCGCAGCCCTAATAGAGCTTTGATCTTTTCAGGGTTTGCTTCAATACCTCGCTGGTTGACAATATACCCGAGGAACATGCCTTCTCGTACTCCGAATATGCACTTTGTGGGATACAACTTCATTTTATATTTATCTAGTTGATCAAAGGTCTGGCCTAAGTCAATTAGATGGTCAGCACCTCTCTTGCTCTTCGTCAGCATATCATCAACATAGACTTCCATATTGCAACTGATTTATTCTGCAAACACCTTGTTCATGAGGCGCTGATATGTTGCACCTGCATTTTTCAAATCGAAAGGCATAACATTATAACAATAAGTTCCTCTAGGGGTAATGAAAGAAGTACTCTCCCTGTCTTCAGGTTTCATTTTAATCTGGTTGTAACCAGAATAAGCATCCATGAAGCTCAACAGCTCGTGTCCTGAGGTAGCATCCACTAATTGATCAATTCGGGGCAAAGGAAAATGATCCTTTGGGCATGCCTTGTTAAGGTCAGTAAAGTCTACACACATTCTCCACTTGTTGTTCTTCTTCTTCACCATTACTACATTTTCCAACCAGTCTGGATATTTGACATCGTCAATAAAGAAAGCTTTCTAGAGTTTCTCTACCTCTTCTTGTATATCTTGGTTCTTCTCGGGGCTGAACACTCTTCGTCTCTGCTTCACTGGCTTGATCTCCTTATTCACATTAAGTTCGTGACATAAGAAATTTGGATTTATTCCTGGCATATCCTCATGACTCCAAGCAAAAGTTTGTTTTCTACTTTTTAGGAAAGCTATAAATTCCTGTTTTAGTGAGGCATCTAACGACGAACCTATTTGAGTTTTTCGTTCAGGATGCTCGTCGTCCAGAATGATATTTTCAGTAGCTTCCACCACCTGACCTTTCACGAGTTGCGATTCATCTCTAGGATCCAATGTTTCAATCTCTGCACCTTCATCCACTTGGTAGGTAGTTGTCTTTTTTCTAGATTCCTCCAATTCTTCCTACTCGGCAGATGAGTAGTAACATTCCCAAGATACTTTTTGGTCGCCCTTCACAACTCCTACTCCAAAATTGGTTGGAAATTTCAGGCATTGATGTACCGTAGATGGTACTGCTTCGAATTTCTTCAGTCCTACCCTTCCCATAATGATATTGTAAGCTGACTGGACATTCTTATCCATCACAAAGAAACGTATTCTTTCTGTTCGACAAGCGGTCCATGTGCCGATGAACATATCCAACTTGATCGTCCCAAGTGGAAAAACTTTCTCGCCAGCAAATCCAAGGAGGGGCCTGTGATAAGGTTCCAATTGAGACAACTTCAAATTTAAACTATCGAAGCATGAGTAGAACATGATATCCGCCGAACTACCATTATCCACCAATACTCTTGAGATTATTACTTCCTTCATCCTCATTTTGATCACCAGTGGATCATCATGAGGATATAGTACACCTGCGAGGTCGTTCTTGGAGAAACCGATGACCAATTTTTCTTTGTTCACCTTCCTCGGGCGATCATCCTCAGCTAAATTTATTCGCTGAATGTATGAACAAGCTTGAGCCTCATTGAGGTAAGCTTTCCTTTCCGTAGTAAGGTCCCCACCTCCTGCATCTCCACTTGTAATAACATTACAATCAAATGATCCAAAACGAGTTGAAAATACCTCACGTTCTGGTTGTCTTGGTTTCTTAGGGAGATCAGGATCATCTTCTGGATCATCTTCATGATCTCTTTTCTTGTTTTCTTCTGATCGACGAGGAGATCTAGACCTCTGTCTTGCTCGGTCTTTACTTTTTCTTTCATTTATTCGATCAACATACTTCGTCAGATTTCCTCGTCTGATGAGTGATTCGATTTCATTCTAGAGAGCTATGCAATTTTTGGTTGTGTGACCATGGTCTTTATGAAACTCGTAATATTTGGCCTTATTCCTCTTGTCAGGGTCTGACTTCATTTTCTCAGGCCAGTTTAGCTCCTCGCTGTTCTTGATCTCTTCTAGGACATGGTTTATGTCTACTTTCAAAGGAGTATAATTTTCAAATTTCTTCAATACTTCCCATGATGGCTTTGTTTTTGATTGCTTGTCACCACCATTGTTCTTATGTTCTTTCTTCTTAGCCTTATCAACCTCCACCTTGGTCTCTTTGGTGTCCATGTTCTTCTTCGCAGCCATAGCCTCCTCGGCATTCATGATCTTGGCCGCTTTTGCCATTAGTTCTGACATGGTTCTGGGTGGATCTTTGGCCAAAGTATAATACAATTTATTGGGCAACAGTTCACTCATCAAAGCTGTAATTGCTATTTTTTCCTCGTAATCAATAAGTTCAAGCTTCTCGTTATTGAAATGAGTTATGTAATCTCTGGTGCTCTCACCTGTTTTTTATCTAACACTTAACAATTGTGCAACTCTTTTAACTGGTTTTGCTCCAAAACAGAAATTTCCAATGAAAAGCTCGGCCAGTTGAAAGAAAGTTGAAATCTTCCCTCGAGGAAGATTAATATACCATATCTGTGCAGATCCGGTAAGAGTTCCCGAAAATGCCCTACATCTCATCTCGTCTGGCACGGCATAGATGTCGGCAGCAGCCTGGTATTGTTCTATATGAAGGACAGGGTCAGTCTTTCCATCATATTTAGGGGTCACAACAGGTGCTTTGAACTTCGATGGTGTGGAAAAATCCATAATTGCCTGTATAAAAGGCGTCCCTTGAACAAAAGTTCTTTGTATAGGATTCTTGGCCTTAACCATTTCCCCTAGTCTATCCTCCAACCTTTGAATAGAGCCTTTCCATGCATCCTTTCCCTCCTCGCGCTTATTGGTTCGAGCAATTGATCGTGTTGAAGTCGCTTCCTGGGATCTATCTTGTCGAACTACTGGTTGTGATTGGGCAGAACCCTCTCTTAGATCAGATGGTCGTCGAAAGTTTCTCAACACAGCCTTAGGAGGACTTTTATTCTTTCCAGGGCCCAATCGATCAAAAGGAGAGACCCTACTTAATCTTTCCAGTGCACTAGTCCTTTCTGGAGAGAGAGTGACGTGTTGTTCAGTATCTATGGCTCGTACTGACGAAGCTCGACCCGATTGATAAGAAAAATCATCAGATTTCTCAGTGCGATATGAATCGCTTTGCCTAATGCGCGAAGAAACTAAACGGGTATTTCTTTCAACACTTCGTTGTCCTGAATAGGTCGACGCTCCACCTTGGATAGTTTGTATGAGTTGTCGCATAGTCTCTTGCATAGCCATCTGACCTTGAGATAGACTGGCCATAATTCCAGCTAGATCTTGGACATTTGGAGGAGCGATTGGATTCGGGGGGTTTCCAGCGTTTCGATTACTGGATTCAGGATTATCAGCCATTGGTGATAAATTATTTTGGTGAAAAATGAGAATTTCAGTCATTTCCCACGGACGGCGTCAATCTGTTGATGTAAAAAATTAGATTATCTCTAATTATTCAATCAGAGATAAAATAAATAAGACAAAAGAATTTTTAAAGTGGTTTAGCCTTAAAAGAATGGCATACGTCCACTGTTTTTCTTATTGCTGACTGTTTAGGAATTCTCGATAACAGTTTTTTACCAAGAAATTTCGAATCCCCTTATAATGAGGATGATACAATGTATTTATAGCCCTGAGGCTGTACATATGATAGGGTAATACATAGCTGTTTGATGGGAGTATACATCTGTATGATAAAAGTCCGCATTTTATGCGCATTTAATCCTCTTAATTATCTGGTAATAAATGCTCTGATCGAGGTGCACCTCGGACCGCCTAGGTATCTCGGTATCTACGAGTTGCTCGGTGCAGTAAAGTTTCTCGGGGAGCACCTACTGCTCGGAGTATCTGAGTTGGTCGGGAAAATTGAGTTCCTCGAAGTCAAGGTGTTGTTCAGAAGTGTTTGTTTGTGCCATGTAGATTGCCACCTGTCTCTACTTCATTGAGCCATGTCAGCTAACTAAATTTGGTATCAACACATGCAAATCCAGTTAGAACTAACCATACAAACACAAAAAATTCACTTACATAATTGCGATATCTGTTCAGCTATACACAGTTACAAAGTGAAGGATGACTAACCCACCTTGAAGATATGGAGCATCTTGTGGAGCAGCTTCAGTGAATGAAAGGTAGTGTGATAGTGATATTTTCCTCGGGTATCTCTCTTTGTTGTACTCTAGCCAGTGAAAATATGGACAAAGTCTATCTTAGGTTGTACTCTAGCCAGGCTAGTAGTTTTGAGTCCCAATGAGAAGTTACATACCCAAAGGTTCTTAAGATTGTCCAAATAAATATTGCATTATTCGGCTGAAAATGAGATTACCCTTAATTGTAGTCATCCACCTTTGATTGATTCTAAGCCATTGGATTCAAAGCCCTCCCATTCAATCTCAACTACCAGTTGATAAAGACCAAACCCACCAGATTTAATCTAAGCCGTTAGTTGGGAAAGACCAAAACCCCCTCTTCCTTTATTTTATACTAGGGTATACCCATGCCGATGACACGATGAAAAATTTTCTCCCGAGTATTTATGATTATAGCACACTCTTACCTGCTCCCGAATATTTATGGTTATAAAACACTCAAACTCCCATGTATGGTATTATTCCTTATACACCTGGGTTCACTTAGATATGAACTTACCAATCAAACATTCGATGTAAACATTATATACTGCAAACTCATATACAAACTTAGTTCTAAGCGTGGGTTCAATTTTTGTAACTGGGTATAGGGATAAAACTAAAGGATTTGTAAACACGAAAATCATCAAAACTTTTATAGAACTGGGTTCATTTTTTTGACTGGGTTCCAAGCATGTTTTTTTAAGTGAGTTCAGTTTTTGGTGATCAATTCAAAGCGCAGAGTTGTATAATAAACACTTTAGTTTGAATAGTTCATGCATATCAATAATCTGTTACACTTTGATAGCCATCTTTTTTTAAGTCTGCTCAGTTTTATATGTTCTGGAAGGTTCAATAAATACACAATTCCAAAACTATTAACAATACCACCCAAACCTCAAAAAAACATATGAATTGAAGACAAAAAGGTCATAAGAAATCCACAACAGGTAAAAAGGTATAAAAAAAATCATAGTCATTTTATAACTCCACCAAAATCGAAGTCATTTTACAAAAACATTCACTTATAACTCCACCTTCTCCAAGACCTCTATAGTCCTCCATTTCATTGTCATTTCTACTCATTTCATTCGCACAGATATATCTCTTCCTCGCATTACTGTATACAAAATAAGAAACATTATTCAAAAATAGAACTTATACATACACTTGCTAAGAGAAGAAGACATCAACACCAATGTCATCGTGTTCAGTTTTAAACAACTGCCAAAGAAAATTAAAAGTAAGTTGAGCTCCAATTTTACCAATATAAACTACAGCTCAACTAATAGATCAATATGTTTTTCTTACTGATATTGCAAAATAATATTAAGTCATTGCCTAAGATAAATGTTTATATTAATAATGAATAAAGAAAATGAAAGGAAAACTACTATTGTTTATGTTCTATTGAACATTCAATGAATTATTGTTTGCCTAAAGTAATTTAAAATCATATGCATACAACGATGCAGTGCATAAAATTTATACTCAATCCATTCATCAACTAAATGAAACAACTCTATGTTGAGTATATATCAAATAAGGAGAATAACTATTTACGCAAATATAACCTCAAATGATGAACTTTCACATGACACTTTCATCAATGGCATAATATAAATGAGAAAATGATTTCAAACATCAAATAACCAGCATAACAGCAAACAGCAGGTATGCATTAGTCTAGCAAACAACAGAGGTTATATTTTCTAAGGCCCACAGTTAACACCGCTGAACTGAAGAACTGAAGCGAGATGAATCGGGTTTAATTGAGTACCTGATCAGTTATCAAAACTTCGGGTTTGGATTCGGAGGTGTAGTAAACCATGAGCAAGAATAAACCAATAGCGATTCATTAACCCAACACCTACTTCCAATCAGTTATCAAACAGAGGAATCCACAAAAGCAACTTATAAACCTGTCATAGAGATCGGGAGGACTAATGTTTAAGACCAAAACTATAAATCTTGGGGATAATTAGGATATACATTATCATAAGAGAGGCGAAAACCACTGATATTAAATGAATGTATTATTGAGGATAATGAATTAATCAACAAAACTATTTCTTAGTTCATATTCAAATAAAAAATAGGAAAGAACAAAATGAAAGTAAGCATCCTATTAAACTATTTTTGTGAATACTCACATGCACATTTTATCAAACAACAGAGGTTCACACTCAAGTTACGCCATTTCACATCTCAAATGTCCCAGAGTTGTTTGAAAGAAAGTACACAAATGTCCCATGTTGATTGAAAAAGTTAACAACAGTCAGTTAGTAGAGTTACCAATGTGCTAAAAACTACCCAAAATGACCTAAAAACTAAAACATCAAACCAAACACCACCACTGGTGACTCGCTGGTAGTGTTGGTGGTTGGGACATAATGTGGAGTGTCTCAACAGAGCTAAAAAAATGACCTACAAACTAAAACATCAAACCAAACACCCCATGGCCTTTGTCGAAATGAGGAGTGTCTCACCGGAGCTAAAAAAATAAAAAGGTAAGAAAACAAATTACAAAAGGAAAAAGTGGCTGGAACTCACCCAAAGCATTATAAAGGGACGATGATGTGGTTGATGAAACACACAAACAGGGGAAAAAGAAAAACTACCCCACTTCTACCATCGAACCAAAACATATTTGGTTTTTGTTTTTGAGAGGGAGAAATCGTTTTAGAGAGTAAAGTGGGTGGGTATCAAAACTGACTGTGATAGTCTTTATCAGTCTCGAGACACGGGAGTGGTTCAACCTGACACTTCTCGCATTAAATTAGAATATTTTTCATTGATATCCTCGTATTTGAGCCAAGTGGTACCATTTTAACCCATTTAGATCGGGGCACATTTAATGTATCCACTGTAGCAGTACTGTAAAAGAGATTGGAGTAAGATGTAATCTCAACCGTTAGATGGTTAAGACCAAAACACACCAGATTTAATCTCAGCGACCAGTTGATAAAGATCAAATCAATCAGATTTAATCTCAACCATCAGTGGGGAGGACAAAAAATCCCCCCTCCTTTATTATATATATAATAAAAAATCCTCCTAGGCTTAACGCTTGGGAGAAACGCCCCGCCTTACGCTTTTCACGCCTTATTCTTGGTAAAATCCTTAAGGCGCACTTTTTTCGTAAAACAACAATGTTTTAGTGAAACGATTTCGCTTTTTAAAGAATTTTTTTACAAACCGGACCATTATCTCATCCAAAATAATCAAATAGTATTTTAATATTCATATATTCAGACATATGTTTATGATATGTGCAATTTTTGTATTTTAATAGCCTTGTAATGGTTAAAAAATATTAAAATATATACGAAATATATGAAATATATTAATCATACGAAATATATGAGTATGCGAAATATATTAAATGTACGAAATATATAAATATAAGGAATATATTAAATATTTGAAATATACAAAATATACGAAATATAAATATATATCAAAATATATGAAGTATATAAATTATATAAATATATAAATGTACGAAATATATATAAATATACGCAATATACATATATGTGCTAAAATATATAAAATAAACGAATATATATATTTACGATATATATAGAGTTTAAAAAATTTTTGGTTTTGAGTGATTTGTCACTCAAAGGTGGCAAACAAAAATCTGACCCCCCCTCCCCTCCAAAGAATTGAATTTCACCTTAAGGTGACAAATTGTGATTAAGGGGTGTTGTACATAGAAAAAAAAATTCAAGGCAAATTAAGGCTATCAAACAGCCTAAAAGCTGGAAAAGACCAGAATTTTTTAATTTTTAATTTGCCTTGAAATTGGAAGTCTATTTAACGAACCCTTAAATTATTTTAAATTTGCATTGAAGTTTATGCAAAAACATGAATAAGGAAAACCAAGTCCTCAAAGAAAAATGAAACCATTAATACAAACAAGTCTAGGAAATAATTGACTGAGATTAGCAAAATATCATAATTTTTTTTCCGTGTAGAGAAACAACTAAGAGCACAATATACTGGATTGAATCTCACCACTGAAACGACAGAAACAACTAAGATCACAATACCCATTAACTTCACGAGATTGACACAATTCTCAAAACTTTCAGATTCAATATGGGCTGCATTAATTGCATGTTAAGCTTCCTCAACAGCAGTATCGAAGCCAAATGACCTGTCAATAACCTGTCACGAGAAAAGAAGCAATTTGAAGGGTAAAGAAAAGTTCTAAGAATCAAATTGAAGTCAGGTAATAATGTATGTATTAGAAGCAAAATACAGAGAGAATAACTCTCGAAACCTCTCTTAAATCACAATTATATTAATGAAAAGTGTGAGGTCTGAATCGAACAATGTCTATAAAATTAAGGAATTTGAAAATATCCCCCACTTCTAAAACAAAAATTCCCCAAGGGGACCTAATTAATATTTCACATTTAAGTTATAATCATGGGTAATTTCAAAATAAGCAATAATCGATCCCTTACAGTTGGAATGAGAATTACCGGAATGTCATTTTCAAAAGTTTGGGGGATTCCAGCAACTGCAACTTTGAGACCACACCTTCTAATTTCCTGCACAACAGAGGTCGTGAATATTGCAACACTGATTAAATATATTTATTGATACAAGTTGCATGATTCTCAATTAAATAATGTGTCACAATTAAGATCCCAAATGATACGAATCTAAAGGATCTAATTGTGATGTGATCCGAGAGATATTTTGATCATATCTTCTTTTATTTTTGGCTCCATATATAGCTAATCATATTTTCTTCTTATGTTTAATTTAATTTTATTTTATTTCATAATGTATTTATCTATTTAGAGGATGAACTTTAGGTGAACACTTGATTATTAGGTTTATTGTATAGATGGGCATAAGTCCCACATTGATTAGTTACTCCTTTAGTGCTCACCTACCAATTCTATAAATAGATCCCTCCTTTTCCTCATTTGGGGACTTAAATTTTCAAACTCCTCTAAATCTGTCCAAATTTTTTCGACACCCTCATCTCAACCCGATCTACAACTTCTCCTAAAGAACTTCTCCTAAAATCCCCCTAAAACAGCCTCTACCGTGCCTTTTTTCCTTGGCTCCGGTGAAGTCGACCCCCTTCCGGTGGTCCAATAACCGATCCGATTTTGGATTCATATTTCCCACCCCCGGATGACCCACCCCCTCTATTTTCATCCCATTTGGCCAACTCCGGTCATCGGAGCATCGAAATTCTGACTAACCGGGGTGGGGCAGCCCCCAAGCCTCCCAAACCCCTCTTTTTTCCACATCTTTAACCCGAATAGCTCCTGAATTATCCCACCCACCTATTTCTAGGGTTTTACCCCTTCCCCACCCACTTACCACCACTCTCTCACTTACCCACTCATCCCTCCTCCCTCCCCCACCCATTTCTCACTCACCACCACCATAATTTCAGTCCCCCCACCCCCATTATTTTTTTGAACACCCGTTCGTTCATCCACTTCCCTCCATATATTACCCTCACCCCTCTGCCTCCCATACACCACCCCTAAATACAAGCCCCACAACTCCACCCCTATCACTATGACTCCCAGGGCTATCCCCCAACCCATACACCCTACCCATGGTCCTTTCATGTCCCCTATCCATCCACCACCCTCCACTCCACCCCCGTTGCATCCTCCACCCTCGCCCCCACCTTTGTTCACCCATATTACACCACCCGCACTCCCCCTATACCACCCCCACCCCTTCCGTCTCACATCGACGTGAGTGAGGTGTCTAGTTCTTTTTCCTCCACCCCACACGACTCCCAACCCCATATTCATGATTGGATTCCACCCCCAACTTGCCTCCTCCACCATCGGATATTATTCCCCGGTCCCGGCCCCTTTAGATGCCCGCCGATGCTTTTATTGCCATGATCAGGGATATTTACTCGGTGGTTATCCCCATTTTCCCCATGACCATCCTCTCCCCCACCCGGTGTTTCCCCCACCTCTAGTTGTAGATCCACCTCCGACCACCCCACCTCATGCTTAGGCCCCAGTTCTTCCACCCCAGATCACAAGGCATGCTCCGTTTATTGGTTTTGAGGATCTCCTCACAGGTGAAGATGCCGTGATTCCTACCCCACCAGGGGGTGACCCATTGGCTTTAGCTCTTCAGCTCCTCTCTCGGAGTCTGCATGGGGACATTCGGGTCGATATACCCATGTTTAACGGCCGACAGCAACCGAATACAGTTTTTGATTGACTTGCCTCGATGGAGTTCGTGTTTAATTACAAACACGTTACGGGATGCAAGTGTGTTCTATTAGCCGCGACGAAGTTTAAGGGGTATGTCTCTGTTTGGTGGCATGATCTAGAGCAGAGATGGGGGGTTGAGGGCCTCCCTCCTATTCAAACTTGGGTCGAGTTGAAGGCTTTATTGCTTGTCACCTTTCTTCTGGATACATAAGAGCGGGACCTCTTTGCTAGAGTTTAGAATTTGTGCCAAGAGATAACGATGGTTGATTATACGGAGCGCTTTCAGTTACTGTGTACTCGGGCCCGACTTGACGAGTTTGAGGAGCAGCGAATCAACCGCTACATCACCGGCCTCCAGTCCTGCATAGAGAGAGAATTGGCCTTGCGTGACATACCCACCTTCGCTAAGGCGGTGGAGTATGCCACCAAGCTCAAGACACATCATCTAGCAGCCGCAGCCCGTGCCTCCTCTCGGGTTCCATCTCCTCTAGTGACCACCATCCCAGCTCCAGCTTCCTCACCCGCCCTTTCGTCCGTTACCGCACCACCTTCAAACCCCGTTCCAACCTTCAAGTGCTACAACTGTGGTTGATGATGCTGGAATTAGAATCACCAGATAAGGTGTTTTCAAGCTCTATCCAAGGACAACAATGTCAACACAGTTATGTAAAGAAGTAAGAGAATGAGATGAGGAGAAGGGGAGGATACACCAACATATAAGTGGTTCAGCCTAGATTGGCCTACGTCCACTGTGTGTGTGTGAATAATCTCACTATAATAAGGCACTAATGGCCACAGATACAATCTCTCAAGCTTTTCTCTCTCTACTGTGTACCTAGACAGAGTTTTTGCTAGGGTTGGATATCTGGGCCCCCTTTGCAAGGTAGAGGATGACCTCTATATATAGTACCTAGGGGGTGTAATGTACCCCCCATGCATGCCATGAGCATGTGTGTGGCTACCTCACCAATGTGGAAGTGCCATCTGTCACTGTCACATGTAGAGAATGATGATGCAATATTCTCCCCACGTGTGGGGAATAATCTTCTTATAACTGATTTGTGTCAACGTGTCCTTATCTGAATGTCAGCAGGTCCTCGGCTATCATCCTTGGTGTATGACCTCGGCTTTGGTGAGGCCGAGGTTGATGAGTCTTGATACCTGTTCAGTCCGAGTGTTCCATGTAGGTCTCGGCCTGATATTAGCCGAGATAATGGGCACGGTCGGCCTTATATGAGGTTGAACTAGTGGTTTGATGAGGTTGCTGGTGACTTCCTGCAGGCTCGGCCTATGTATGGCCGAGGTTGCCAAGTCAAGGCATATGCGAGTGCTGTCGATCCTTATGATTTCCCTTGGAAAGGCTCTTAGTAGTGTCGGCCTGGGCCGACCCTGATACGGCCGAGGGATGATATCGCGTGCCCAAGACTCGTCCAACGTCTGCCATGATCTCGGCCAAGGTTGGCGTCTCTAGGCCGAGGTTGATGTCTCTAGGCCGAGGTTACACTTGGGTCATATCAATCACCCCCCAGCCCTTAGTCATATGTGAGAGCAAGTGACTAGGGGATTACTACACCTCCGAGGCCTGTCTGTTCCAAGCCAATACCTGCCTGACACCTGTCCAATGCTAGAACATGCTTACTTGGTAGGCGTGTGTTGTCAGCCGTCCTTTGAACCTTTCCTTCCTTCTTTCTTCTTCATTTCTTCGTTTCAGTCGCTATCGTTCAGCAGCTTTTCTCTCTCTAGAAAGATTTTGATTCAAGGCTTTTGGGTGGTGGTTTCTTGCGCTTTCTCCTCTCTTCCTTACCATTTCCTCCTCAGGTAAGATTTTCCATACTTTTTCCTTCATTTTACCTGTAAATCCCCTTATTTTCGTATTTTCCGGCAACTTTCTTGGTTTTTCGGCGTCACCACCATAGTTTCAGGCAAGCTTTTCTTGCCAAATTTAAGTAGTTTGATCTTTAAATTTCTTTGCTTATTAGCCAGTCTTGTTTGTGACTTTTGGAGTTTAGGAGAATCCCCAAGTGTAGTGTCGTCCTCTGATGCTCAGACCCCTATATAAGCTTCTTGAGGAGTTCCCTTCTCTTAGAGAGAAGACTTTAGAAAAGATTAGGCAAATAGAAAGAGCTCAAGAGGAGGCTCGTAGGTCATAAGAATTTCCTATTAGACCCCTATTTCCCCCACCTCTGAAGGTGATATATCCTGACCCCCCGGAGAACTTCTATCAGATAGGGGTTCCTGATGATCCCATACCTATGTATGAGTTTCAATCTCCTACCTCAGACCCCATGTATGTGGACTCCTTTCAATAGGCCATGGACTTCACACCTAGGCCTGATCAGGCCCCTGATCAGGCCGAGGTCTCCAGCCGAGCCTCGTCCCATAACCACTCAAGCACCTCAGGGTCTTCCTCAGAGGTTGAGATTCTTGAGCTGAGTGTGGCCATACGACCACCAATAGATGCCATCCCTATGTCGGCTGTTACCGGGGCAGAATTTGCTCAGAGGTTTCCTAGTAACCCATCAACATCTGCTCCGGCCGACGTTGAGCTGGATGATGATGAGGTTGAGAGTGATGTCGACGTCTCTGAGGCGGTCGAGATCGAAAGTACTATCACCGAGGTAGACCTTCTCTGCTTCAGGTATCTGTATTTTATTAGCCCCTCCATCAAACTTAGGAGACCTTTGAGGGAAGAGAGGGCTTATCATGGCCGGGACAGGGAGATCTGCTTGTACGAGCAGATGTTCAAGTTGGGGTTCCGTTTGCCCATTCACCCCATTATCAGATCCATCCTCTCTTACATTCACCCCTCCCAGCTCTCTCCTAATGCCTCGAGAATCTTAATAGGGGCCATAGTGTTATGGAAGGCTGTCCACCATTCAGACCTTCCAGTTCATGTCTTTGTAGGATGTTACGTCCCTTCCTCGGCCAAAAATCATCTGAGGTACTGCCATTTCGTAGCTCGGAGGCCTGAGAAGAAACTGCTCCAGGTGACCCAGACTTCCAACCATAACTGGAAGCCTCGGTACTTCTTTACCTCAGGGCCATGGGAGTTTGGCCCATGTATTCCCTCATCTCATTTGGAGCAGAGGATGCCCCTGAGGTGGGGTAAGGTCACCATGTCTGCTAGGGCCGACCCTGGCCTAAGTCTTCAAAACCTCCAGAAGGTGAAAGCCCTTCAGGATCAGGGGGTAAATGGTATGTTTGTCAGGTTTGAACATCTGATGACTCCCCACTTCCTCTCTGGGACAGGTCTGGGTGGAAGTCCCCTTGACGAGCTTGGTAAGCATTTTTATTTTTGAAGTTTAACCTCTGAGTTTATTCACATCTGACTATCTAACTCAGGTCTACTAATTTTTGCAGAGTGACCAAAGGATATTCCAGACGAGCTGTGGGATATGGCTGCACCGAGCTTGACAAGACTTGCCAAGAGAGCAGGGCTTAATGCTCCTCCCCAGCTCCCTCGGCCTCTAATCCCCCAGCCAAAAAGAAAAGGTCTCCTGAAGATCATGCCTCTGAGGATCAGAGGCCGAAGAAGAAGACGCCTGAAGCTGCCATCCCTATCTCTTCAGCCGACATCCTGTCGGACCGTCTGGATCAGTTGAAGTTATCTGATAGTGTGGTCGGCCACAGTATGCAGGCCCTGGATGCCATCGGCTCTGTAATGATCGAGGCTGACAAGCGCTTCTACAGGGCTATGGACACCCCCTGTTGGTTGAGTTCGGCCTTCACAGAGCCGTTCAAGTATGATTTGGTCCTTTATTACAAATTCTTCTAAGTGTAACATCTGATTCTTCTTCAACTTTACTCACGATCACTAAACATGCAGGGCTTGACTGCTATGCACCATCTATCAAACTTGACTCTGAGGAAGTTGCCTCTCATCCAAAAGGGGCAAGAGGCTGAGAAAGTCCAGGGTGCTCTGAATGCAGAGATAGAGCGCCTCAAGTCTGAGCTGAAGGGCTCTGAGGAGAAGGTGAAGGGGTTGGAGAGGGACATTTCCCAGCTCGGCAAGGACCATGCTGCCGCACTGAAGGCTAAGGACGACGTTCTTCAGCAAAAGAGCAACTCGGCTGTCAGGGCCGTCCTTGAGGACGCCTCTGGGAAGATCATTCCTGACTACAAATCCTCTGATGAGTTCATGGGGTTTGGCTTTGAATACCTTTAAAGAGGTATCAAAGCCACTACCAAATGGGCTGACATCAGAGAGAGAGAGGCCGGTACTTTGAAGGCCTCTGACTCCGTGGGTCTCGGCTTTGCTGATCCTCAGTTTGCCCAGGCCCTTTAAGAAGTTGAGGAAGAGGCTTCTTCTCCTGCTGAGACTGCTACACTAGAGGTCATCGAGGTTAGAGGGGCAGACCCTTGTGATGATGCGACCGAGGTGACTAACCAAGCCGAGGGTGTCAACGTTCCCCCCTCAGACCCTTAGGATATTTTGATCGTTGTTTGTAATTTTAACTATATTGTGGAACTTTTCTGTAATCATTGAACATACAATTTCTGAATATATATATCAACCTCTGATGAGGACCCTCTTCACTTTCTTTTCATTGAATGTCATGTGATGCTTTTCATTCTTAGTTCCATTGTTATGGTGTCTGCTTGAAATAAATTTGCAATGAGCTTCAACCTCTGAAGCCCTCTTTCTAAGCTTGTCTATGCAATGGTCTTGTTTAAACTCAACCAATGGTTCTGAGCTTAGACCTTGTCACCAAAATATGGCGTTATGCAGGTCTGAGGTCATTACCTAAGAGGTTATCCTTGTAATGAATTTCACAAAATTAATGATGTTAAGGGTCTGAGGTCATCTCATTATGGTGTCTGAGCTCAGTCCTTGTCACCAAATTAATGATGTTATAAGGGTCTGAGGTCATCACCTAAGATGTTATCCTCATAATGAATTTCACCAAATTAATGATGTTAAGGGTCTAAGGTCATCTCATTATGGTGTCTGAGATCAGACCTTGTCACCAAATTAATGATGTTATAAGGGTCTGAGATCATCACCTAAGATGTTATCATCATAATGAATTTCACTAAATTAATGATGTTAAGGGTCTGAGGTCATCTCATTATGGTGTCTGAGATCAGACCTTGTCACCAAATTATGATGTTAACCTAAGATGTTATCCTCATAATATATTTCACCAAATTAATGATGTTAAGGGTCTGAGGTCATTTCATTATGGTGTCTGACCTCAGACCTCGTCACCACTGAGTGATGTTATGAGGGATCTGAGGTCATCACCTAAGATGTTATCCTCATAATATATTTCACCAAATTAATGATGTTAAGGGTCTGAGGTCATCTCATTATGGTGTCTGAGCTCAGACCTCGTCACCACTGAGTGATGTTATGAGGGATCTGAGGTCATCACCTAAGATGTTATCCTCAGAATATATGTCTGATCTAAGAATGAAGCAAGAACTGTCATGGAAACTGATCTTTATTAATAACCTCTTCACAATAAGATGGTACATTTACATAAAATTCTATGCCATATCATATGTAATATCTCTTTAGGTGGTCAGCATTCTATGGGTTAGTGAAAGGTTCTCCTTCTAGGTTTTCTAGCCTGTAAGTGCCAGGCACAACCTCTTCTGTTACTTTGTAGGGGCCATGCCAGTTTGGGTGAAGCTTATTTGCTTTATGTAGGGTCTTCTTTAGCACTAGGTATCCCACTGCAATGGGTCTTGACTTCACCCTCTGGTTGTAGAATTTCGCTGCCCTCTGCTGGTAGGCTGCTTTTCTGACCTCTGCGTCTTCTCTTCTTTCTTCGATAAGATCCAGGTCTAGCCTCCTCTCTTCCCCATTGCTGTCAGGGTCGTAGGTCTGAATCCGATGAGTTGGGAGTCCTACTTCCGTTGGTATGACGACCTCTGAGCCATGTGCTAGCATGAATGGGGTTTCTCCTGTTGGTGTCCTTGCCGTGGTTCTGTAGGCCCATAACACAGCATAGACCTCTTCAGTCCATCTCCCCTTCGCATCTTCTAACCTCTTCTTAATTCCGTCCAAGATAGTTCTGTTTGTGACCTCGGTCTGACCATTTGCCTGAGGTCGACTAGGAGATGAGAAGAACTGCTTAATCCCCACTCTTAAGCAATACTTTTCTAAGGAGGAGTTCTTGAACTGGGTCCCATTATCCTAGATGAGAGTGTTTGGGAGGCCATATCTGCATATGATGTTCCTCCAAATGAATTGGAAGGTCTTCTGTTCTGTGATTATTATCAACGGCTCTACCTCTACCCACTTTGAGAAGTAGTCAATGGAAACTATCAAGAATCTATAGTTGTTGACAGCTCTTGGCAAGGGTCCTACTAAGTCAATTCCCCATACTGCAAATGGCCATGGAGAAGAGATTGACGTCATAGGCTGATGGGGTTGATGAGGGATAGTGGCGAACCTTTGACATTTGTCGAACCTCTTCACATAGTCTGCAGCGTCCTTAGACAAAGTAGGCCACCAGTATCCCTGAGTGATGATCCTCTTGGCTAAGGGCCTTCCCCCTATATGGCTAGAGCAAGAACCCTCATGAACCTCCTGTAAGACCCGAGAAACTTCCATGGGATGCACACATATGAGGAGAGGCAATAGAAACCCCTTTTTGTACAAGACGTCTCCTACCACTAAGAACTTGGCAGCTCTGTATCTCAACTTTCTCCTTTCTAGCTTGGACTCAGGCAACTCTCCCTCTCTTAGGTACTTAACGAGCGGGTCAATCCACGAGTCTCCTAGGTTCACGTTGTGACAAGGGTTACATACCTCTTCTTCCTCGGTGGCTGCCTTTCCTAAGACCTCGATTGGAATGGTCCTTCCCATATCTGTCTTCATTGCCGAGGCCATCCTTGCCAATGCATCAGCATGATTGTTGATTAGCCGAGGCACTCTCTTCAGTTTTGCTTCTTCAAAATATTCTAACAACCTTCTTACCCTCTTTAGGTACTTGGCCATCCTTTTGTCTTTGGCCTCGTATATCCCTAACACTTGATTGACGACTAACCTCGAGTCGCTATGGAGTAGGAGTCGCTTTACTCGAAGAGTTGTTGCCAATAAGAGACCTGCTATCATGGCCTCATACTCGCACTCGTTGTTTGAGGCCTGGAAGTTGAATCTCAAGGCGTATTCAATGTTGGCGCCATCTGGAGCCGAGAGTATTAGCCCCGCACCGCTTCCACTATCACAGGAAGAGCCATCAACGAAGAGGCTCCAGACGTCTGTATCTGATGAGAAGACCCCTTCTGTCATAACTCCTTTCTTGAAGAGGTATCGATCCTCTTCATTCTCTGCTATTCTACTCCGGGCTTTGCCTAAGATGACCTCTTCCCGATCTCGGAAAACGTTTGGTGCCGCCTCTTTTGAATTTTGGAAGACACTACGGTTTGTCTTTTCGCCGTCATCTAGGCCTTTCTCTGTCTCAGCCTCTTTCGAACTTCTATAGGCCTCTTCACAGGTGAATTTTGCGACAAAGTCCGCGAGGGCCTGCCCCTTGATGGCTGCCCTAGACTGGTAGGTAAGATCATATTCTCCTAGTTCGATGGCCCAGGTCATCAATCTCCCGGATTTCTCAGGTTTGTGCAGAACCTGCCTTAGTGGGGAGTCAGTGAGGACTACCATGGACTGAGCTTGGAAATAAGGCTTCATTTTTCTTGAGGCATGTATTAGGGCGTAAGATAACTTCTCCATACGGGGATAATTTTGTTCAGACCCTTGAAGGGCCTTACTGTTTAAGTACACAGGCCTTTGTATCCCATCTTATTCCCGTATGATGGCCGCGCTGATGGCTGATTCAGAGACTGCCAGATACACAAACAACCTTTCTCTTACGATGGGCCGAGACAGCAATAAGGGAGACCCTAAGTAGGACTTGAGCTGGTTGAAGGCTTTTTCACACTCTTTGTCCCATTGGAAGGACTTTCTTAGAACTTTAAAGAATGGAAGACACTTGTCCGTTGCCCTAGAAATAAACCTGTTAAGGGCAACCACTCTTCCTGTGAGTCTTTGGACATCCTTGATACTCCTAGGAGTCTTCATGTCGAGTAATGCCTTGATTTTCTCAGGGTTCGCTTCAATCCCCCTTTGGTTAACGATGAACCCCAGGAACTTCCCAGCTCCTACTCCGAAGACACACTTTGCTGGGTTGAGTTTCATTATGTATGAGTCCATAACATTGAAGGTCTTCTCAAGGTCCGCTATGTGAGTACAAGCTTTCAAGCTCTTCGTTAGCATATCGTCTAAATACACCTCCATGGTCTTACCTATTTGCTCCTTGAACATCTTATTGACAAGACATTGATACTTTGCCCCTGCATTTTTCAGAACGAAGGGCATCACTTTGTAGCAGTACGTCCCTTTGTCAGTAATGAAGGCTGTCTTCTCAGAGTCTTTGGTATCCATGAAGATTTGGTTATATCCTGAATAAGTGTCCATGAAGCTCATGAGCTCGTGCCCCGCCGTCGCGTCCACCATCTGGTCTATCCGAGGTAAGGGATAACTATCTTTTGGGAAAGACCTGTTCAGGTCAGTGAAGTCCACACACATTTGCCACTTCCCATTGGCCTTAGGCACGATGACTGCATTTGAGAGCCACTCCGGATAGGTTACCTCTCTTATGAACTCGGCCTCTTCTAACTTTTTTACCTCTTCTCGGATGGCGTCGTACTTCTCCCTGGAGTAGACTCTTCGTCTCTGCTTGATCGACTTGGCATCTCTGTCCACGTTGAGCTTGTGGCTCATAACCTCAGGGTCGATGCCAAGCATGTCTGCGTGACTCCATGCGAAGACACTATGTCTCCTCTTGAGGAAGTTTATCAGCTCTTCCTTGATTCCTGGCTCTAGGGCCTTGCCGACCTGAACGGTTTTTTCCGGCTCGTCCTCATTGAGGACGATGGATTCTACCTCTTCTGCGGCCTCTCCCTTCTTCAACTTTGTTTCATCTCTTGGGTCAAGAGTGTCAATGCTATAAGTGGTGGTTGCCCTCTTATGGGCTTCTCTCTCTTCGGCCGAGTTGAAGTAACACTCTCGCGCCGTGGTCTGGTCCCCTTGCACTTCCCCTACTCCATAAGGAGTCGGGAATTTTAGCATCTGATGGACCGTTGACGGCACAACTTTAAACTCTTTAAGGGCCACCCTTCCTATAATGAGGTTTTAGGCCGAGAAAACATTCTCATCCATAACGAAAAAGTTTATCTTCTTGTTCAGCCTCTTAGGCCACTCATCACCCATCCGTACGTCCATCTCATACATGCCCAAGGGGTGGACCTTCTCGCCACTGAAGCCTATCAATGGGTGATGATAGGGCACCAGCCTTGCCCTGCTAAGACCTTGGCTCTTGAAGCAAGGCCAGAACATCACGTCTGCTGAGCTCCCCCCATCTATGAGGATCCTCCGTACCTCGCACCCATGCACCCTTGTTGTTATGACCAAAGGGTCATCATGGGGGGCTAAGATACCCTTGAAGTCGAGTCTGGAGAACCCTACTACGAGGATGTCCATGTCTACCTTCTTCCTCTTCTGCACTGTATCGGAAGACGTTAGATTCATAACTTCAATCTTGGCCACTGACTTGGCCTCTGCTACACGGGCCTTCCTATCAGCTACTTCAGAGCCACCTCTTGCAAATCCCCCACATATGGTGCTAACACCAAAGGAGATCGTACCGACCCTCTTCACCGGGGTGTTGTCATCTTTTGGCAGAAGATCCAGATCATCTTCGTCATCTCCTTCTAAACCATCATCTCTTCCGGTCTGGACATTGCCACGGCATCTGTCATTTCTTCTTTTCTTAGGGTCATCTCTTCCACCCTTTGGAGACTTACCATCCACATACTTCCTCAGCTTTCCAGACTTTAACATCTTCTCAATCTCATCCTTTAAAGCGAAGCATCTATCCGTGACGTGGCCATGATCCTGACGGAACTCACACTATAGGTTTTTTTTCCTCTTGTGTGGTGGGGCCTTCAGTTTCTCTGGCCATCTCAGAGTCCGGTCAGTCTTAATCTCATTGAGGATGTGCTCGCAGCTCACAGTCAGAGGAGTGTAGTGAGTGAACTTGTCATCTCCTGACCTCTTCTTCCCCTCTTTCTTTCTCTGGGACCTCCCAGTGCCACCGCGGTTCTAATCCTCATACTTGGCGGCCATTGCCTCTTTCGCATTCATTACTTTCCCTACGGTTGCCAGCAGCTCCGCCATAGACCTAGGAGGGTCTTCTGCCAGTTTCCACAATAGCTTCCCCTTCTGGAGGCGTCTTATAAGGGCGGTCAAGGCTATGTTCTCTTCATAATCTTCGACCTCCAATTTCTCTTTGTTGAACCTTGCTATGTAGTCTCTTAGGCTCTCACCCTTGGCCTGCTTGACATATAGCAGGTGGGTAGTTTTATTTTGAGGCCTCACCCCAAAGAAGAAGTTGTGGATAAATTGC
This sequence comes from Sambucus nigra, assembly GCA_949130495.1. Taxonomy (NCBI): domain Eukaryota; kingdom Viridiplantae; phylum Streptophyta; class Magnoliopsida; order Dipsacales; family Adoxaceae; genus Sambucus; species Sambucus nigra. Next base: position 530,522,498 of record OX422221.1, on the reverse strand, counting down.
TCAGCCAAGCCTTTGAAGTTCTGTATTGAGTTCTTCGGAAGGGAGGTAAACCAATTGTGCGCAACCCCTATCAAGGTCCCCGAGAAGGCCCTACACTTCATCTCATCGGGTATCGAGTAAATGTCTGTTGCTGTCTGGTACATCTCGATATGGTGTACAGGGTTAGTGCTGCCATCATACTTGGGAGACACTGTAGGAGGCTTGAACTTAGCTAGGGTTGGGAACCCCACTATGCTAGCCACAAATGGGGAGCCCTCTGAGTAACCCTTTTGTAATGGGTCCCTACTTTTAATGAGGTCTCCTATCTTCTCCTCAAGGCGTCGGATATAATCATTCCAGGGTCTTCTGTCATCAACTTTGCCGAGGTTATCCCCTGCCACCTCCCTGCGATGGACCGAGGGTTCCCCTGCCCCGACACGTTGGCTGTTGACCTCTTCCTGTTCCCTGCCTCTTCTTTCACAGGGTCGGCCTTGGTCTGGCCGACCCTGCCTGTTCCCTCTCTGAGAGCCTGCTGCGCTCCTTGACCTCGACAGCCTCTGTCTTAGGTCATTCACCGGGCCCAGTCTCTCGAAGGCCGACCCTCTTTATTGGGCCTCTTCACCTCTTCGGCCGACACATCCTTGACTTTGCCTCAGAGGCCGTACAGTGTTATTTGACACCTCATACGCCTCCCAGCAGCCTTCAGGGGCATGATCTTCAGCATCTAGGTCATCATACCTGTCCTTTGGGAAAGGGTTTCCCTGCCTCCCCAGGCGTAAGCGCCTAGGGTCAGCAACGTCCCTTCTCCGCTGGGGTGCAGGATGGTCCTTCATTGGCGCCTGGGGTGGTCCCCTGGCGTCAGGATGAGGCTGAACTGCCGTCGGAGTGATCATGTCCGGTGAGACACCAGGTGGCCTCATCATAGTTTGACTGAGCTGTGCAAATTGCTCCTGCATGGCTTGTTGTGTTGCAGCTAAAGATCTCAAGGCTGCTGCCACCTCCGCCATTTCTGACTGGGGGGGCGCCGGACTGGAACTAGGCCCTCCACCCCCGGGTGGCGAAAGAGGCGGTGGTAAGTCTGGTGCCATATGTTAACACTATAGAGCTTTAGTAGTAGATGAGCTTTGTACCTCACAGGACCTCTTTCAATGGTGAAACAACTCCGCGCTAAGGGGAGGTCTGGTTCACCACCAGAGTCTCCGGTGAGGTTAAGCAGAAAAAGAGGAAGAGATGGCTTCTCGTTCCCACAGACGGCGCCAAAATGATGATGCTGGAATTAGCATCACCAAATAAGGTGTTTTCAAGCACTATCCAAGGACAACAATGGCAACACAGTTATGCAAAGAAGTAAGAGAATGAGATGAGGAGGAGAGGAGGATACACCAAGATATAAGTGGTTCAGCCTAGATTGGCCTACGTCCACTGTGTGTGTGTGAATAATCTCACTGCAATAAGGCACTAATGGCCACGGATACAATCTCTCAAGCTTTTCTCTCTCTACTGTGTACCTAGACAGAGTTTTTGCTAGGGTTGGATATCTGGGCCCCCTTTGCAAGGTAGAGGATGACCTCTATATATAGTACCTAGGGGGTGTAATGTACCCCCCATGCATGCCATGAGCATGTGTGTGGCTACCTCACCAATGTGGGAGTGCCATCTGTCACTGTCACATGTAGAGAATGATGATGAAATATTCTCCCCACGTGTGGGGAATAATCTTGTTATAACTGATTTGTGTCAACGTGTCCTTATCTGAATGTCAGCAGGTGCTCAGCTATCGTGCCTGGTGTATGACCTCGGCTTTGGTGAGGCCGAGGTTGATGAGTTTTGATACCTGTTCAGTCCGAGTGTTCCGTATAGGTCTCGGCCTGATATTAACCGAGACAATGGGCACGGTCGGCCTGATATGAGGTTGAACTGGTGGTTTGATGAGGTTGCTGGTGACTTCCTGCAGGCTCGGCCTATGTATGGTCGAGGTTGCCAAGTCAAAGCATATGCGAGTGCTGTCGATCCTTATGATGTCCCTTGGAGAGGCTCTTAGTAGTGTCGGCCTGGGCCGACCCTGATACGGCCGAGGGATGATATCGCATGCCCAAGACTCGTCCAACGTCTGCCATGATCTCGGCCGAGGTTGGCGTCTCTAGGCCGAGGTTGGTGTCTCTAGGCCGAGGTTACACTTGGGGCATATCAGTGGTGTTGTTGGTCATCGAGTTTTTTCTTGTCCTACTCCACGCCACCGTGCCTTGATAGCGATGACTCATGTGCCCGATTACCTACCAGATGATTATGTTGACCTCGGGCACGCATTGATCACTATCTTGATCAGCGACGAGGAAGGCATCCCCCTTTGAGTTCGAGGATGAATTCTTTTCTGAGAAGGGGGGAATGATGTGATCCAAGGGATATTTTGGTCATATCCTCTTTTATTTTTGGCTCCTATATAGTTAATCATATTTTCTTCTTATGTTGCATTTTATTTTATTTTATTTCATTTTATATTGTATTTCTCTATTTAGAGGATGGGCTTTAGGTGAACACTTGAGTATTATGTTTATTGTATAGATGGGCATAAGCCCCACATTAGTTAGTTACTCCTTTAGTGCTCACCTACATATCCTATAAATAGACCCCTCCTCTTCCTCATTTGGCGACTTGAACTTTTGAGTAAAATCTTAGTTATATATCTCTCTCTAAATTGGTGTGGTGCCTTTAGAGTTGCCATTAGACGTGTGGTTACGTAAAATTGATTCAGAGGCTTAAGATAGTGATGAATCTATTCACTATAATGATATACCTCATAAATCACGGATGCACCTTTTTGTGTTCCATCTCCTCTAATTATATAAACCTAAAGTACAAAAAGTGTATAAATTTAGTGAATCAAATTGGTTTCTTGGTAAAGTAACAAATAAATTTATTGAAGTCTTGAACAATGAATTTCTAAGACATCTCTTTTGTGTGAACCTGATTAATTCCCCGGTTTTGGATGCTATCAACTATCTTTGTCGTATCATGGCCACCCCGTGGAAGTGCCAAGTATGGTTCCACCACGTTTATGTTTATCATTCACAACTCTGGGTGTTAAAGTGATTGTATTTCGAGAATAGAAACCTCTGTATCCTCCTTTTTTTAAGAAAGTGAAGCATTCAAATTAAACATTTAAAATCCAAATCAAACTTATGAAAACATAGGATAGGAATAATTTGAGGGGGGGGGAAAAAGAAACTAATCAACACCGGCCTTCTGGTAAACATAGGGGAGACCACACTTGTCACAGTAGTGCCTATCGAAATGGTTGGCCATAAAAGTGCGAGCACCACACTCAGCATTGGGACACTCCTTCCTGAGCCTGGTGACCTTACCAGAATCATCGACCTTGTAAAACTGCAAAACTGGGATCTTAACCTTCTTCTTCTTGTGCTTGATCTTTTTGGGTTTGGTGTAGGTCTTCTTCTTCCTCTTTTTGGCACCGCCTCTAAGGCGAAGCACTAAGTGGAGAGTTGACTCCTTCTGGATGTTGTAGTCGGCTAAGGTTCTGCCGTCTTCCAGCTATTTTCCTGCGAAGATGAGACGCTGTTGGTCTGGGGGTATGCCTTCGTTATCTTGGATCTTTGCTTTCACATTGTCGATGGTGTCCGAGGATTCCACTTCAAGGGTTATGGTCTTACCCGTCAGGGTTTTCATGAAGATCTGCATGGTTGCGAAAATGAATGTGGGGGGCCCTCTGTATCCTCCCTACAGATCCACTAATGTCATTAATAGGTGATTCCATAACATAAACTCATATTACTGAGCTATAATGGAAAAAAGGTCAATATATTATGAACCTGTCCTTAATTAGGTAACCCATATAGTTTTAACTAAAGAATCTAAATCAGTATAATAAAAAAGAAATAAGAAATAAACAAACATGTAAATTGATAAGCACCCAAAAGTATACATTTTATACCCCGAATAAATGTATTTTAGTTGCTAATTTTCGGTAATTTGAGTCTTATGCGCTTTATTATCTATTTTGTAGGCGTAATGCCCGTTGCGGTGTTCCAACGTGTATTTAAAGGCAATTGTGCGGATTATGGAGCTAATTAGACCTTGTCCTGTACCCTAGTCTATCCTAAATCTACCTAAACTTGTCCCGAACCGTATGTGTTTAGTTTGTCCCATTTTATTTTATTTGTGTCATTTTATATTCAGGGTTTATTTTATTATTTTATTTTATTGAGTCATGAATATATTTTTAAGATTTTATATTTTTAGCGCTTCGTGTATTAGTTTTTATATATTCTTAGTTTTTAGTTAGTTTATTATTAGTTCATTTTTTTATTTTTTATTTTTATAGTTTTTATTTTAGTTGTGTTTAGTTTTTTTTAGAGTTTGTATAGTGTGTCGTGTCGTGTCATTTTTATTTTAGTTAAATTTTTATTTTGTTTTATTTTGTTTTTAGTTTTAGTTTATTTTTTTAGGGGTCATAAGTTAAAAACACACACAACCCTCACACCCCAAATACCATACACACTCACTCACACCTTAATACTTTATACCATACATTACACCTAAACACCCCCTCACCCTCATCCTATTTACCTACACCCTCATACACCTAAACACCCCCTACTTCATCTTCCCCACCACACAACCCATTCCTTCCCTCTCCACCTAACCTCCATTAAAACTCAACCTTAAACAAAACCACAAGCTCACACATTAAACTCACCCCTCATCACCACCATGGCCAAACCCGAAACTACCCCGACCCGAAACCATCTCCCAACACAAATCCGGCGAGACCCGACGCTCCTGCTCCGAAACCGACGAGTGAACTGCCATTACCTCCCAACTCCGAACCATGTAAGCGGCACCCCACTGCTCCAGCCGTGTCTTTAACTCGGAGCATAACTCAGCAAAACCGAAACCATCCCCCAGCTCCAAAACTCGGTCCCCCAACCTGTTCAACCCAAACCCATTTCATTCCCATTACCCAAATCGTTGTCTACCTCCTGCATAAAGCCTAGTCACTAAGACCAAAGACAAAATAAAACCCACATGTTTAAAATCCATTTAACCAACTTAACTCATTTTTTCCCAAAATACCCCCACTTTCCTTGCCTTTATTCCCCTCACCTAAATTACCCACCTTACCCGTCATTTTCATAATCAGATTTTTTCACCCAATACCCTCACTCATATTCCTTCCTTACCTCCCACAATCCATGACACACCCAAACCACATGCTCACCCAAGTATATTTACCAATTTAGCCCCTTAGATCCATGTGCATATAAAAGAAGACCTCAAGACCATTTGGAGGGGATGAATCATGTAAATAGAGAGAGAAAATTCTAGAGAGAGATAGGTTAGATTAGAAAATAAATTAGGAAATTATTTTTGTAAATAGTTTTTATTTTTTTAGAGAATTGTGAGAAATTAATTGTTGAGTGATTCAAATGAGTGTTTGTATGTAATTGAATATTGTGAAAAGCTCAATTTGAATGGATGTTGCTGAATTTCAATGGAGGATTAGAGTCCAATTTTGCAAATCAAGGAGACTTGTTTGAATATTTGTACTCTTACCCTTCTATTTTATTTGTTTATAGCCTTCATTATTTGTTCATCATGTTTAAAATCATGCTAGGATAGATACCCTTTCGAGGGGTGGGGTGAACCCTTATCTGATGTTATTTTGATTTAATTTGTTTGATTAATTGAAAATTCCCTTTGAATGTTAATTTTGATCTCCCACCCTTAAATTTATGCCTCGAGAGAGGGTAAATGATTTTCGAGAGAAAATCAAAATTCTAGTTATAATACCCATTTTAGATTCAAACTAGAGATAGGGGTTTCTTAAGTGGGGTATTATTACTTGAATTTCAACTCTATTTTCATTTTCTAAGATGTACATAAATTTTGATGAATCGATCCTAGCGGGTGATTAATTAAAAGAAGTGTAGATCTATTTTCTAGAGTTGTGGGGGGTTAAACTTTATTTTGTAAAAGATTACTATTATAATTACACTTGCAAAACGAGTTTTTTTGTAATTTTGATATTAATTTGGGAGAATTCAAATAATTAAATTAATTAGTTAGAATAGGTAAAATTTGTGGTGAAATCCCATTCCTTAATTGTTCTCACATTTGCTTCCTCACTTATTCTCTTATTTTAGTGTTAGACTTAGTTCATTATTTTTAGTCACTTTTTAGTTAATTCTTTACATCTTTGATTTAGTTAGTGTTATTTCACCATCACTCCTAAAAATTGTTTTAACATTGAAAAAGACTAAAAAAATTAGAAAAGAAAAATCCCAAAAAGAAAATAAAAGTGAATTACAATTGAGTTTGTCTCTAGCTTACCCCCTTGATGTGGATTGACATCCTTACTTACCTCTATTCTAGTTTGTTATATTTTTGTGTAGGTGATAAAGGTTTTGATTAACTTGGTTTCAACAAAGACAAATACCAAAAAGTAAAGTTATCAAATGGCGTCGTTGCCATTCTTGAGAGCGTGAAGCACTCGGAGTGGATTTCAACTTGTAGTTCAGTTATTTTTCACACTTTATTAATGTTTGTACTATTGTTATATTTTTAGAAGGCTTGTATTAGGATTTTTATTCTTAGCTTGTATTGCGATGCATAGAGACACCTTTATTGTATTTTTCATTTTAAAAATTGTAATAATCGAAGAAAGCGTGATAGGGAAACCGGACAAGGTATGGAGAGGGCGTTCAACGGAGAGAAAAAGAATCGGTTGGACTCCCGGGACCAACTGAGATTGGCGTGATCTTCCCCCAGTCGACTCAAAATTTTTGGCACCCCACGGCGTAAAAATCGTGGGAGGTACATTTCTAAACCCTCGCGCCTCTCCTGTTAGCGAGTGATTTATTTTGTGTTCTTTGTGTGCTCTTACTTGATTTTATTCTCTCATTTATTTTCGAATGGTGTGATGAATTAATTGACTAAGACCTACACCCGGTCACTCACGAGAATGGATTTCATCACCCAACTCACTCGCTTACCAATTGTGTGCTACCCTAGCCATCACTAAATTTAAAATCAATCAACTAGGTAGCCCAATAGGAGAAAATTTTGCAACAACGATCACTCAGATAAATTCCTTGATTTTTATCGTCCGCGGACTTAATTAAAATTTGACTACCCCTTTCACCTAATTTAATGATAAAAATTGGATATGTGCTAGTTAGGATTTCTCTTTGGCTTGCATATGTCCAATTCATTTTTCGGTAGTCGGTTTTAAATGGTTCGTCCAAAATCAAGAGTTCATATTTTTCCCAATCTTTTCTTCCAAAAAAAAAATCCAAAAATATTTTCTTTCCTTTTGAAAAAAAAAATTAAAAATTCCAAAAAAATATTTTTCTCCCCATGGCCGAAGAACGTCCCTTACGGGACTACTTTGGTCATTTTCCATTGACACGCGATACGTGTGAGAGTGATCCCGAGCCGTCTCTTTATGATATTTTTAGTCGTTTCACCTCTCTCACGAGTACCGTAGATACTCTTGACTCGTCCATGCACGCACCTCATATTCCATCACCCTTGGTGTCAAGTGTCGACGTGTCGCATACGATGTTGTGCATCCATTGTTCTTATGCCGATCACATGTCCCATGAGTGTCTGTACTTGTCATATCCATCCGAACCCACCATGGAACATGTGTATCCATATGACACTGTTTCGAAACCCACCTCAGCCTATTATCCGATATACCTATTCCCGAGTTGTGCGAGTACCCAAGTTATTTGTGGAGGCCTGATCACCCTTCCACGCAATACGAATCCCAACCCGATGTTGTGGATACTCACACGTTCCAACAGTCGTCATGGCAACCTTGTGCACCCATCCCGATCAGTTCCCTCACTATGAACCCCATGAGTATCAACCATTTGTCCATCATGAAGGCGATCCTTTCGTGTATGATGAACTTGGCCCCACTCCACACACTTCATATGAGTATTCTCCGTATAATCATGTCCATAACGAGTTGTGTCCACCTCAACCACCACCACCACCCGTCACTCTACCATCATCCACCTCCACTCTCGAGGCACTCTTGCAACAGTTCATCATCGAGCAAGAGCAAGCCACTCAAATTCAAAACCAAGCTCTCCAAAGGCTTGAACAACGCTTTAATGAATTTGAGTGTGCGAGAGATTCGGATATTCCCATGGATCCACCCATTGTTACACCTGAGTGTGATGATGACGTGTCCTCCAGTGCCACTAATTTTGAATGTGACCAACCCTCCCACCCCGAGAATCTAGAAGTTGAGACCATTCCATGGTTCGGGCCTCAAGTTGACAATTTTATTGACTTACCTTTCATTAGTGAGCCTGATCTGATCCCGTCACTTCCATATGAACCCCACTTTGCGGTTCCCACTCACTTTCCCATATAATCCAACATAATGCCCGAGTCTACACCTATCGAGCTTCACCCTTGTGTTCACGAGGAACAAATTTATTCTAGGTTAGCTCCAGCTATGAGTGCTCACCATTTTCGCGAGATAGAATCCGTGATAGTTCCTAACTATCCGGATATGGATGATGTCCCACATGCATGGCTCCCTTTGAACCCGATATTTCTAGTGATTCTTCTATCTCTGATCTTGGTGCCTCGTCTTACCCATCCACCACATTCACTGATGCTACTCTTATGGAGAAATTGACCACTCCATCTTTAGAAACCGCACTCCCTTGTGACTATTCATTTACTCCCCCCAATGAGTGTGTCTCTCCCACGCTTGAGCTGGATCATTTTCCTCCACCATTTATCCCACCCGACCCACCCATTATTTCACCTTCTACACCACCACCTTATTTGGACCTAGTCATTATTCCTCAACAATTCACCTATGTTTATCTCGGTCCTAACCTAAAACCATACTCCACCACCCATGAGAGTATTTGTGGTTCTACTCTCTACTGTGACACCGAGCTTGTTCCTACATGCACACCACTCTCTTGTGGTGTTAATTTTTCTTCTTGACAGATCCCTGGTGTCTCACGGTGTGACCATTATCATCGTCCATTTATAGAACGATCGTGTGATTTTTATGAGGCCCATCCCATCCCACTTACCAAACCATTTTTCCTCCCTCACCAATTAGAGCATCATGCCTATATGGCCCTTGTTTCCCTCACATTTCGTCTCAATAAGGCTCATGATCGATGCTTCATCACCCATGCCTTTATCACTTTTACCCTAATCCCCACCCGCCCATGGTCCACCGATGATTTGCATCATGTGATGCACTTTGCATTCCAAGTGCATTGACCCATTTTAGCCTTTATCAAATAAGACTGACGCTTTAATCTTGTTTGGGGGTGATTATCATCACCCATTCCTCTGCCGCCCCGCGCTTTCATAGTTCTTATCCTTAGGGTGATATCCCTTCAGTCTGGCTGAAGACATTAAACTTAGCGCTATCGGGAAGCAACCCATCGTTTCTTGTAAGAGTCTTATCCTTTTTGAGGGTGGTGTTTCATACCACCCAATGCTTATCATGTTTTTAGACTTGTACGCATTTTGTTCTCTCACTTATTATTCAGGTTTATTCTTGGATACCTCTATCCATTTCATTAGCGGTTGTTTCTTGTAATCTCTTTCCACCTTATGCTCTCAATTTTAAAAAAAATCATTTTATTTAACATCGAGGGCGATGTTCCTTTTTGTTTGGGGGTGGGGAATTTTATCAAAATCTTACCTCTTTTGAAAAATTGTGATTTCAAAACCTGATTTTAAAAATTTCGTGCAATTTCTTTCATCTCACTCTTTGACGTGAATTTTCTATTATCCATCTTTTAAGTATAGAAATCAAGATAGATAATTTATTTTTTAAATAGCTTATGTAATACGTAACAAGTCATGTTGCACCATGAATTTCTAGACTCAACAAAATTTGCGCACTTATCACGTCACTGGTTTAGAGTTGAGGAGTACTACAATTCCTAAGAGAACCTTAAGGATCACTAGTAGAGACTTTAGCTTGTGAGATTTGTGCCTTTCACCCTTTCAGAATATTTTACGCAATCTCCGAGTCATAAGTTGATTCAACTTCGTTTGGGTCTGCATTAAATTGTTGTATGATCTCATTATTCTTCACTAAATTTTTGGCTTGATCACTGAGAACGACACCACTTTCGAGTTGTAAGAAACATGTGTCTTTAAGTTTGTCCCGATCACTAGATTTTCATCCATACACCTACCACTTTTCCATTTCACATCCATTTTTCAACCATACACTTCACTCATTACACTCCCATGCTCTTCCATATTTTCACATATTTCCCCACACCATCACCTATCATCTCCATATCATCTTTCATTTTCAAATAAAAGAGTGTAGATTCCAAATGTTAAATGTCTTCAGTGTTAAGAGTATAAAAAAAGAGAGAGAAAAACAAAAAAAAATAGAAAAATAAGAAAAGAAAAGAAATTTAAAAAGATAAAAAAAGAAAAGAGAGAAAAGAAAAGAAAGAGAGTGTGTAGTTAGTAGTTAGTTGTGAAATAAAGTCATTTGTGCCTAAAGTGCTGTACACTCTCTCACATCGCATTTCGCATCCATTTTACATCCATCATTTCACACATCATCTTATCCTACCTCACCTCATCCCAAATATCTGATTTCATTTCCCCCTCACCCATAATCATCCATATATTTCCCTAGGTGTTCGGGCAAATGAAAGTCAACGTGGTGAATAACTCGACGTTCTCACTATAGTGGTTAGCGTTCTTTCATGAGATCACTTTTATTTCTTAATATTCGTTCTTTCTTATGTGTGTGTGAGACGTTTGAACTTTCATACATTTACTCACGTCCTCACACACAAGAGCGATACACTTACCCAAATCTCAATAGTTCATTTGTGAGAGTTATATCCGTGAGATTTGAAGTTGAAGCGTTGATTCTGAAAAGGCAATCTAGGAATTACTCTCGTGATACTCGACTCGTTTTGACTTATTCACACTACACACGTTGAGTTCTAGGAAGGATGTGCCTTGTGTATTTACTTAGCTAACATTTTCTACATTCTAGCTTGTATTTCTGAAATTATTTCTCTCATGATGGATTGTGCGATTATTCTCTGTCTAATAAGAGATAGACTGCCTTTTACAAATAAAAATTTTGTGGGTATATTCCCTGCAAACCCTCACGAAACACAACTCATCCTGTAGGGAAACCTAAAGGTTTAAAGGCTTGCTGCACATGCTTTGTGCAATCGCAAGTGCCCGCGAAAGTGGTACACTTTTGGTTACTTATCTTTCTCTTTCTCTCTATCTTATTGCTCGAGGACTAGCATTGCTCTGTTTGGGTGTGGTGTGATAAGAACCAAAAAGTGTACATTTTATACCCCAAATAGACGTATTTTAATTGCTAATTCTCGGCAATTTGGGTCTTATGCGCTTTATTGTCTATTTTATAGGTCGAATGCACGTTGCGGTGTTCAAACGCATATTTAAAGGCAATTGTGCAGATTATGGAGCTAATTAGACCTTGTCCCGTACCCTAGCCTACCATAAACCTACCTAAACCTGTCCCGAACCGTGTGTGTTTAGTTTGTCCCATTTTATTTTATTTGTGTCATTTTATTTTTAGGGTTTATTTTATTATTTTATTTTATTGAGTCATGTATATATTTTTAGGATTTTTATATTTTTAGCGTCGTGTATTAGTTTTTATATTTTCTTTTATTTTCTTAGTTTTTAGTTAGTTTATTATTATTTCATTTTTTTATTTTTTATTTTTATAGTTTTTATTTTAGTTGTGTTTAGTTTTTTTAGAGTTTGTATAGTGTGTCGTGTCGTGTCATTTTTATTTTAGTTAAATTTTTATTTTGTTTTATTTTATTTTTATTTTTATTTTATTTTTTTAGGGGTCATAAGTTAAACACACACAAAACCCCTCACATCCCAATACCATACACACTCACTCACACCTTAATACTTTATACCATACATTACACCTAAACACCCCCTCACCCTCATCCTATTTTCCTACACCCTTATACACCCAAACACCCCTACTTCATCTTCTCCACCACACAACCCATTCCTTCTCTCTCCTCCTAACCTCCATTAAAACTCCACCTTAAATAAAACCACAAACTCACCCCTCATCACCACCATGGCCAAACCCGAAACTACCCCAACGCGGAACCGTTTCTCAACCCAAATCCGGCGAGACCCGACGCCCCTGCTCCGAAATCGGTGAGTGAACTGCCATTACCTCCCAACTCCGAACCATGTAAGCGGCACCCCACTGCTCCTGTCACGTCTTCGACTCGGAGCACAACTCAGCAAAACCGAAACCATCCCCCAATCCAATAACCCTGTTCCCCAACCTGTTCAATCCAAACCCATTTCATTCCCGTTACCCAAATCGATGTCTACCTCCTACATAAAGCGTAGTCACCAAGACCAAAGACAAAATAAAACCCACATCTTTAAAACCCATTTAACCAACTTAACTCCTCTTTTCCCCAAATACCCCCACACTTTCCTTGCCTTTATTCCCCTCACCTAAATTACCCACCCTACCCCTCATTTTCATAATCAAATTTTGTCACCCAATACCCTCCCCCATATTCCTTCCTTACCTCACACAATCGATGACACACCCAAACCACATGCTCACCTAAGTAAATTTCCCAATTTAATCCCTTAGCTCCATGTGCATATAAAAGAAGAACTCAAGACCATTTGGAGGGGATGAATCATGTAAATAGAGAGAGAAAATTCTATAGAGAGATAGGTTTGATTAGAAAATAAATTAGGAAATTATTTTTGCAAATAGTTTTTATTTTTTTTAGAGAATTGTGAGAAATTAATTGTTGAGTGATTCAAATGAGTATTTTTATGTAATTGAATATTGTGGAAAATTCAATTTGAATGGATGTTGCTCAATTTCAATGGAGGATTAGAGTCGAATTTTGCAAATCAAGGAGACTTGTTTGAAGATTTGTCCTCTTAACCTTCTATTTTATTTGTTTATAGCCTTGATTATTTGTTCATAATGTTTAAAATCATGTTAGGCTAGATACCCTTTTTAAGGGGTGGGGTGAACCCTTATTTGATGTTATTTTGATTTAATTAGTTTGATTAATTGAAAATTCCCTTTGAATGTTAATTTTGATCCCCCACTCTTAAATTTACGCCTCGAGAGAGGGTAAATGATTTTCAAGAAAAAATCAAAATTCTAGTTATAATACCCATTTTAGATTCGAACTAGAGATAGGGGTTTCTTAAGTGGGGTATTAGTACTTGAATTTGAACTCTATTTTCATTTTCTAAGATGCACATAAATTTTGATGAATCGATCCTCGCGATGATTAATTAAAAGAAGTGTAGATCTATTTTCTAGAGTTGTGTGGGGGGGGGGGGGGGGGGGGGGGCTTAAACTTAATTTTCTAAAAGATTACTATTATAATTACACTTGCAGTGAGAGTTGGTTTGTAATTTTGATATTAATTTGGGAGAATTCAAATAATTAAATTAATTAGTTAGAATAGCTAAAATTTGTGGTGTAATCCCATTCCTTAATTGTTCTCACATTTGCTTCCTCACTTATTTTCTTATTTTATTGTTAGACTTAGTTCATTATTTTTAGTCACTTTTTAGTTAATTCTTTACATCTTTGATTTTGTTAGTGTTATTTCACCATCACTCCTAAAAATTGTTTTAATATTGAAAAAGATTAAAAAATTAGAAAAGAAAAATCCCCAAAAGAAAATAAAAGTGAATTACAATTGAGTTTGTCTCTAGCTTACCCCTTTGATGTGGATTGACATCCTTACTTACCTCTATTCTAGTTTGTTATATTTTTGTGTAGGTGATAAATATTTTGATTAACTTGGCTTCACCAACGACAAATAACAAAAATTAAAGTTATCATAAATATAAAATGAGTCTCAATGGCGTGTCTTAAGGAACACGTAAAGAGTCTAACAAAATAAGGAACATGGCCTAGACAAGCATCGAAAAAGGTACAATTCTCATTCATGGCCCTTATCCCAACCCTAGTGTTATTAAAATCTTAGGGAACCCGTTATCAAAACCAATGTATAATTAACTTGCAGTTAATCAATAAGCATTCCCAAAAATATTTCACATTCTCTCTTTCAGTTCAGGCAATTCAAACATCACATATAGATAACTATTTGCCAGCTAAAGATTAAACATTTTATGGTCTTTGTTGGAGAAAACATCACATAACTCTAGTGTAAGTATTTCTCAACATCTGCATAACCTTTATATTGTACAACTAGTTTCTTTATGCAAAAAACTAAAAGGGAAAACGTGTACCGTAAGAGAAAAACATAAAACTAGCTTTCCATGGGAGATTCACTAGTGTCCCAAAAATTCTATGCCTCGTGAAAGTAAGTTTTTTCACTTAATTACAACCTTCCCATTCCTTCTTTGCATTTGACAAGTATGAAGATTATTTTCAGAACACCTTCCAACACTGTCAACCATCACTGCCAAAACAACATCACACCATCCCCCGAACCTTGATCTATTGCATACGAATTTACATTGCAATTTTCCAAAGATGACAAAAAATGTGTTGTAAATTGGACTTAAAAGTTGGACTTAAAAGCTGTCTAGATTTCTTGGATAGAATTTTGAGCAAATTTGAGCTCAAATTTAAGTGGGACCCACACTACGATAATTGTGGGACCATATATGAACGTGTTCTACTTCGCAAGGAGATTAACGTGGTATATTCACATGTCCAATTCCATTACGTTATGAATGATATATTTGTGCCCAAAGTGACTCATAAAGCAATGAAAGTTAATGAACTGGGTGTGTTTTAACTCTTGTCCCACATTGTAAGAGTTGTGGAAAATTGAAGAGTTAATAACACCCTCCCAACTCTTTGAAGGGGAGATGGCCTACACTATGCATGTGTTGGGCTTGGACCAAAAGCCCACACGCGCACCGTTCGGCCGGCTCAGCTTAGGCTTAGGCGGGCTTTTATTATTTAATTATTAATTAACTATTTGTCAGTTAATTGCCAATTAACTATTTTGACAGTTAATTTCGGTTTTGACTGTTCCCAACAATCAACACCTTTGCTATAAATAAAACCTTTCCCCTACTGTTTTAGACTAATGAAGAATTCCCCTCCAGTAGTCAAGGTTTTAAAAGGCGAATCGAGGCGAGGCGTAGGTTAGCAAGGCTGAGGCTTACGCCTCTAGGGGACTGAACTGAGGTTTGTGCCTTGTATGTAAGAGGCGTACGCCTTGAGGCTATACGCCTTGAGGCGTCCGCCTCATTTTTTGCTGCTGATTAACAAATAAATGAAGTCACGTGGGTATTTTGCTTAACAACAAAAAGTCGTCCAAAGCTAAACCAAACAAAATACCACCGAAAACCCTAGCGGCTGATCAAAAACCAAACGAAATACCATCGAAAGACCTCCGATTGTCTTCTCTAGCAGAAACGGACCACTAATCATCTTCTCCAGCAGAAATCGATAGTCGTACGAGGTAAATTCATCTTCTCCGATGTTTCATTTTATTTTTTATGCTCTCTATATATATCGATATATGTATATATGTATTTTACTGCTCCATATTACATATAAATATATATGTATTTTACTGCTCTATATTATTTTTTGCTGCTATGTATATATATATATATATATATATATATATACTACACCAAATCTGCCCATTTGTCAAGGTCATTGACCTTGACAAATCCACCTTGTCAAGGTCAATGACCGTGACATTTCGAGGCGAGGCAACTTTTTTGTCACGGTCGTGTCACGGTCATTGACCTTGACACAAAACTCGCGTTTTGTGTCACGATCGTGTCAAGGTCAATGACCGTGACACGTTTGTCACGGTTTATAACCATGACAAAGCCGTGACCCTTTGTAAAAGAATTGTCACGGTCATTGACCGTGACACGTCCGTGACAAAATTGTCACGGACGTGTCACGGTCAATGACCGTGACAATTCTGGGCAGAATTAAAAAAAAACTGCTGGGCAGTATGGCCACTGCCACTGCCCAGCAGTATACTTGTACCTGTTACAGCAACGTTGTACCTGTTCCAAACATCATATATCCGAACAAACTAAAGATAATGCAAATATATATTCAAATAAGAAACTATTTAAAAAGAAACAACATCACCATCATTTTATCTCAAATCTACAAACTATTTGCATGGAAAAGAGATTTTGTACCGCGACGCTCGAGAACACCTCCTTATCCTTCCCTTCTCGTCCGAATAGCCACATAAGTATAGAGCATATGTGGCCTACCCTTAGGGCCACTCCCTGTCCCCTGAATTGAAATAAAGTAAAATTAGTATCCACCCCTCAAATATAGATCAATATAAATCGTAATTGAAATTGAAATCAAAATTGACATATAAATATAAATACATTACCTGTAGTGTCACTCAAACAGCTAACTTGAGCTCATATGGCACCTCCTTCCAACTAATGTACCCCGGGCAATCGTGTCAATTATAATTCTCTTCATATCTAAACACTAAGAAATACCATAATCCTATGGAGGTATGCGTTGCAAATTCCTTCCAACCGTTGTGTAGCCAAAAATCAGCAGTTGAAGTTGTCAACTCCACCTTTGAATGGTCTCCCATGTTTTGCTAGAAGTTCCAAGTGGTGGGGTATGGAAAGTGGAATTGACAACTTCAACTGGTGATGTTTGTCTACATAACGGTTGGGAGGAATTTGCAGAGCATTGCTCCATAGGATTATGGCATTTCTTAGTGTTCGGATAGACGAAGAGATTCAGTCTCCTCTCCACAAATAGGACACCTCAAATAACTATGTACTAATCACCTATTAAAGGTAAGAAGCGTATATTCATGGATTAGTATAAACAAAACTTAGATGTAGTTGGAATATTTATGTATTAATCTCCTCTCCACACACGCACACTACACAAGAGTGAAAATGATAAAGTGCAGATCAATTAAAAGCATTAAAAATGGATGTTTCGGTACCAATTGAAATATTTATTACAAATTGAAAAATTGTTTCAAATTCGGGTTATCATACAAAATGGATTGATATTCGGTAGGAGCAGCCAAGTCATCCACACTACTATTTAGATGCCTTGGCGCGTGTTGGACAATTGACCAAGGCTCGTTGTTGATATACTCTGAGTAAAACACTTGCTTAACCTTTTGAAATGCACAAAAAAATGGCTCATCGCTCACGTGGTCATTGCTCTTCAACTTGGACAAGTCAACCATGATCAAATTGGTGACAGGATCAACTTTACAAGCATTTTTATCCTCAACTCTTACCCATTCACAGTAAAATACAACCTCTTTGAAGCTTATATAATCCAATTCAAATATATTTTGGATTACACCATAGTAAGTCATTTCAGCTTCAACGAGGTTTTTATCTTTTGCACTCGCTCGAAATAAAGTAAGAGCCTTGTATGAAATTCCCGAGTTCTGTACATTTGTACTTTCCTCGTACACTTTAGCGCCGAAAATGTAACCGTTCAATCGATACTTTTTGTACTCTTGTGCCACGAACAAGGGTCTAGTGGCTAGACGAGCAAGCCTTGATGTCGCATCACCCATCTTTAGGAGCTGAGAATATAGATAAATTAATTATATTAGTGGTAAAATTTGAGTGTAATGTAACGTTATATAACGACTGTTTTCATTATAATTACCTCGTGTGTCAACCATAGCCTAAATTCGTTGTCTGATTGTACCATTGTTTTTCGTCTTTTATTGTTCTCACAGGCTTCATATTTACTGCATATTACAAAATTAATCATGTATAAAATAATCTCAAATAATGTTAAACATTATAATATTCGAAACTTACTTTTTCCATTCTTCGACATCTTCATGTGTGTCAAATAGATAACGAGCTACTTGTTCATGTTGCAAACTCGTTAATTTCACTCGTTTTCCCATCACATTACCACCATCATCGAGGAATTCATCAGTGTCATCAACGCTGGTCGAGTCAGGCATATATTCCCGAGTATATATTGATGACTCCACGGTGATGTATTCCTCTGCAATTGATCCTGCAATATATCGCGTATTCTTGATGTAATCTTTAAAAACTTTCATCAATCTTTCAAACGGATACATCCACCGATATCTAACTGGACCACAAAGAAGTACCTCGTCGCATAGGTGTACCAACAAGTGAACACTTATGTCAAAGAATGCTGGGGGAAAGTACTTCTCCAATACACAAATCGCTTCGTTCACAGCCAATTTTGTGGCCACTATGTGTTCTCGATTCACTACTTTCTCACACAAGAGGGAGAAGGTAATACTAATTTGCATAATAGCCCTACGCAAATCCTTGTGCTTGGAGAAACAGTGCTTAAACAATAGAGGAACCAATTGCATGATCACATGCCAATCGTGGGACTTACACTTATGTAAATCATGAGTAACGTAATTCACAATCCTTTGCAAGTTTGACGAAAAATTAGATGGGCCCTTCAAATTATATATTGTGTCTAGAAGCACCTTCCTTTCCTCACTCGTCAAAGTAAATGCACCAGGGGGAATTATTGTCCTTCCCCTACTATCTTCTTTCAACCATAGTTGTGGTTTAAGTTTTAACGTTTTAAGGTCTTTTCGTGCATTTTCTCCATCCTTCGAATGACTCCCCCCAAGGCAAGTACCCACAATATGTTCAGCGAAGTTCTTCTCTACTTGCATCACATCCAATACATGGCGCACCGGGTTTTTCTTCCAATAAGGCAAGTCAAATAAAATTGACCTTCGAGACCATGCCTTTCTTATCTCAGTTTCATTCCCAGTTGGGGTCTTCTTATGCTTGACATTCTTAAATTTGGGATTCTTACCTGGCATATTTGGGCCACATTCAGAAGATTTACTTTCAATTTCTGAACCCGAAAGTTGTCTCGGCGGTAGCCTATGTTCAACTCCGCCCAATAAAAAATTGGAACCTTTTTCAAATCTGAAACTATGAGCTGGGGGTAAAAACCTCCTGTGGAAATGGTATACATTTTTTAAGCTAGAGGATAGACGAAGAGATTCAGTCTCCTCTCCACAAATAGGACACCCCAAATAACCATGTACTACACATCCGGATAATGTCCCATAAGCTGGAAAATCATGAATTGCCCACATCAACATAGCTTTCAGCGTAAACTCTTCTTTTCTAAAAGAGTCAAATGATTGTACACCCTCTTCCCACAACTCATTTAATTCTTCTACCAAATTTAAAGGTAAACAAAACACCTATTAAAGGTAAACAAAACTTAGATTTATAGTATGTTTTATTTAATTATCCCATCATTTAATTATCCTATTAAAGGGTAAGTGGTCCTATCCCATTCAAGAATGCATTTTTCTGTAATATACTTAACAGCTCATGCACATTGTTACGATTTGAAAAAAATTCGCCAGCATATACCCTTAGTTCTACAAGTACACGACGTAGATTGGCAGGTGTGAGTGTTATTTCAATTGGTTAATTAAAATAACAGTCACACTTGTCAATCTAGTATGTACCCAGAGAACATTAAGATACGACTGCAGAACTTCCTCCAAAAGTAACAACTTTAAGCCAATAAGAATATTATACAAAAATTATACAGTCTCAATCTGTCCAAACGGGACAATTCGAGAGATCTCATTACAGGGGTAATGACTCTCGAACGGGTCTAAGGGCTATTGAATGCGTACGCATAAGAACTAGAATGCTAGTATCTATGCGCACTATGTTTCAAATAAATTCATTGCTGTAAAATAAATGTTATTAGTACAGATAAATTTTCTTTTAATAGTACACATTTCGTTTTACCTAATTGAATTAATTGAATTAATAGTACAGATAAAAAAATGTTCCGTCTATATTATAACGTATGTGTAAGTTCCGTCAATACCAGTTCGTTTCAATTTTGTAATATTATGTTTTTTTCAAATAATTAAGTGGGTACCCCACCCCCACCCCCTGCCCCCCTCCCCCAGCCACACACACACGCACACCTACGCACCTACGCACACACACACACACACACACACCCCACCCCACCCCTACTCACCCCACCCCACCCCCACCCCCTCCCCCCACCACAACCGTGACAACTACATATATTGTTTATCAGTAAAATTATGACATGAGATAATTATAATTGTAGCATAAATTTCATTATCATAAAGGGTCAACCTTAATTCACTAATTGATGTCTACACCCCCACCCCCACCCCCTGCCCCCCTCCCCCCGCCACACCCACCCCTCCCGATGTTTATTATCCAATTATTATCCAACTATTATCAATTATTTATAAAATTGATGTCTACACACACGCACACCTATGCGCAGAAACGAAGCTATATTGTGGCCAAAGAGGGTCATGGCCCCCCTTTAGAATTACAAAGCCTTGATAGGTTTGATGGCTCCTAATAGTTAACAAGTTACATTTTATAACTTAAAATATTATGGCAAGTTGAATGATGGTGTGCTAACCCAAAAAAAAGTTTGATTATATATACATGTGTGCAACATATATATATATATATATATATATATATATATATATATGAGGTGTTTTAAGCAATTTTAATTTTACTTTTAATGTTTTATGAATTTATATACCACGGGTAAATTATTTCAATAACTTATTATTTTGTTGTAAATTTATTATAAATCTTTACTCTAATTAAATTTAGAGGTGATAATTTAAGTGTGTTATACAAGAACTTATACAAAACCATATATAATTATGAAAATATATTTGTCACTTTTTCTACATGGTAAGCAATTAAATATGATTATTTGTGTCATATATAAGTAAAATCGGAGTTTATTATTTGTGTTTTTTGATCATGTCAATGTTTTTTGGTTCGTAAAAAAGGATCAACCTTAATTCACTAACTTCGTATTGCATGCAAGTCGTCTTAATATATTCGTCAAAAATAATTTTCACTACTAAAATTCAATTCATCATATATTACTGAAATCGAGATAAAACCCTAAGCCAAAATTAGTCAACACCCACCACCACACACAACCACCACACACACACACACCCCACCCCACCCCCTGCCCCCTCCACCACCCCCTCCCCCCCTCCACCACTACCTCCCCCACCACACACCACCACACACACAACCCACCCCACCCCCTGCCCCCCTCCACCACCGCCGTGCCCCCACACTGCCCCACCCCGGCCCACCCCCTACCCTCACCCTGCCCCACCCCTCCCCACCTCCTACCCCCACCCTGCCCCACCCCCCACACACGAACACACATACACACATATATATATATACATACACATACACACATAAATATACACACAAATATATATATAAATGGAAGAGAGAGGGAGAGAGAAAATCGACCTGAAAGTAGAGAGAGAGAGAGAGAGAGAGAGAGAGAGAGAGAGAGGGAGGGAACGGCGCGGGGGGGAAAAAAGAAGGGGGAAAGGGTTTTTGCTGTTAACATTGTCACGGTCGTGTCACGGTCATTGACCGTGACAAGTTTTTAATAATTGTAACGGTCAATGACCGTGACAATTAGTTGTCACGGTCGTGTCAAGGTCAATGACCGTGACATAAAACGCGTGTTTTTTTGTCACGGTCAATGACCTTGACAAGGCTGACCGGCTGAAAGGTGACAATTTTCCCATTTTGGTGTAGTGATATAATATTTACATATATAAAACAGGGTATATGTATACATATATACATTGTTTTTACTTACATATATACACTGTTTTTACTTACATATATATATATTGTTTTACTTACATATAAAACAGGGTATATGTATACATATATACACTGCTTTTACTTACATATATACATTGTTTTATATATATATTATGTTTTTTTTATATATTCTGTTTTATATATATATATATATATTCTATTTTTTTCCAATTTGAATATATATATATATATATATATATATATGGCTTTAATGCTAACACAAAATCTATATTATTGTAGTGAGTTGCCATTATGTCAAATAAGAAGGATCCCGCATGGAAATACGGGAAGGAGGTGGAATTGTTGGATAAGGGTTACAAATATATTGAATGTGGCTTTTGCGGGAAAATTATTAAAGGCGGGGTTAAGCGAATGAAGGACCATCTTGCGTGTACGAAGATTAATGTGGCTAAATGTGTGAAGGTACCTCCGGAGGTTAGCCAAGAGATGAAAGATTTTTTGATGAAGGGTGTTGATGTTAAGCAAGCAAAAAGAAGAGAATATGAGGAAAGGACTTATTACAATAGTCAATCATTTGGAGGGTCAAACACGGGTAGTGGTTCTACGAGGGGAATTCGAGGACCAATGGATCGTTTTATTGTCAATGTTGATGATGATAGTGAAGCAACTACAATAGATAAGGGGCACGAAAACTATATTTGCAATCAAACGTGTTTAGATGTTGGAAGTTTTTTTTTTAAAATGGTATTCCTTTAAATGTAGTAAGTAGTCCTTCTTTTGTGAACATGTGTCGGGCAATTGGGAAATTTGGTCGTGGTTTCAAGCCTCCTACACCTCATGAACTTAGCACGTGGATTTTGAAGAAGGAAGAGGAGACGACAAATGAAATTGTTAGTGAGGTGAAAAAGACATGGGCACAAACCGGGGTTTCCATATTATCTGACGGGTGGAAAGATATTCGAGGGATAAGTTTGATAAATTTTCTTATCAACAATCCATATGGTACTGTTTTTTAAAATCTGTGGATGCATCCGATGCCATCAAAGATGTTAGTTTACTGTTTAAGCTACTTGATGAAGTTGTGGAGGATATTGTTATCCAAGTTGTGACAGACAATGCATCGAACTATAAAGCAGTAGGAAGTAAGTTAATGGAGAAGAGAAAATGGCTTTGGTGGACGTCGTGTGCCGCACATTGCATAGATTTAATATTAGAGAATCTTGGAAATTTCCCTCAGCACAAGAATGAGTTGCTTAAAGTGAAAATGGTAATACATTAGTATTTTTTTATATCAATTTCTTAATATATTTACCATAATTTGATGTCTAATTTAAGTTTTATAATACTTTTTATGATGGTTAGGTGAGCAAAATATTTGATCTCTATGGTTCTACGGATAAAGCTGTAACAACCATCACTTTTGAGAACCTATTTTATATATATTTACTATGTGAAGTAATTATATATAAAATGTTGGATTGTGGAGTAAGTATTAATTTAATGAAGAAAAGTTAATATTTACTAAAATGTTGCATATTTACCTTATGTGTGGGTAAATATCACCATGTGGTGTTTTATTGTGTCATAAGAATTAAAATGACATTAAGGTTTAAAATGAAATCGAAACTTAAAATGAGTTATAAAATTTCCAAATGATAATTTGGAGGGTGTAGTTAGTTCCGGGAGGTGCAACATAGTCAAAATGTGTGCCATATTGTATTTTGACGTTTTGGGCACTTTTGACTGGTTTTAGTATATTGCGTATTGGAAATCATTTTTATATGGTATTAACCACTTAAGTTTGGAGACTTTAAACTAATGCCACGTTTTAGTCTTGCTAAGCCCCTTTTAATTCTCTTAAGAGCATTTGTGACCTAGAGAGTTAGAGAGAGGAAGAGAACTTTGGAGAGAAAGAGAGAGATTGAAGAATTTGGAGCTTGATCTTGCACTTTTCTTCATCAAATCTGAATTTCCAAGTTTGAGGCATGTTTTCTACTTGCTATTATATGATTTAAGTCGAATAATTAGTGTTGATAGTTGTGGGTTAATTATGGTTAAAGAAAGTTAGGGTTTTTATTGGATTTATGGGCTTTGAATCTTTGGAGGTTGGATTGATTGGATATTGGTGTAAATTTTGGTTGTTTGATGCATTTAAAATCTGTTGGTGGTAATAAATGATAAGGGTTTTGTTGTTGGAAGAAGAAAGCGTCCTAGGTCTGCTATGACCGGTCGACCGTAGTTCCAGGACCGGTCGACCGGGCCTTCGGGGGAGGGCACACTGCTAAACCACCAAGGCATAAATTTTGGTGTGCGGTCGACCGCGGACCGTTGATCGGTCTCTCGGCCCCTTCTACCTGTACTCTCTGTTTTTCTTCGTAGACCATACTTTGAGACGTGGTCGATCGCGGTCTTTGGACCGGTCGACCGGTCCCCTGTTTTTCACCCTTAAACCTTATTCTTGTTTCCTAGGTTTCTTCCTTTCAATAGGGACTATGAACCTTCTTGTATGAAGTAAACTTAGAGTCCTAGAGTTATAGTTGAGTTTGGTCGTCACCCTAGAGTTGAATGGGTTCACTTGGGGTTCATTCCATGGGTATAAAAAGTGATGTTTAGGCATTACTTTTCGGTTCGCAAATTATTAGGAATTAAGAGTTATAATCCCATACTTGGAGATGTTAGGGACCTATTGAGGTATATACCACCTTAGGACTCGTAAGATTTTGGGTGATCATTTGGAGACTAATTCGGGACTTAAACTATGATGAATATTAATGATGGTATTCAGGGATTACGGTTTCAAATAAAACGAAATACACATGTGATAAATGTTAATGATAATGAGATTTAATTGGTAAATGTTAATTTACTTAAACACACCTCTCTAAATTCTATCACAAGGGAATCTCGCGCATGAGGTGATGTTCCCTGACTATTGAATGCAAGGAGACTATAGTCCTCGGCCATATGCGGGTTTGATATATATTTTTCTACACTAGTGAGGTAATTCCGGGTGTGGTTATGACTCACTCGCATGCATATGGCCACTTACCGACGTGCGTTAGGTGCCCAGGTTGCCTTGTTTGATAGGCCCCTGGAAGATGATAGTCATTTAGGGGCGCGCCCAGTGGAGAAACTCGGAGGGGCGGTCTTAGAATCGTTATATGTATAAGAATATAACCTTTCTAAATTCAAGTGGGACTTGAGATATGTATATTGCCACCAAAATGTATGATGGTAATTATGTTCCTGTTAAGGAATAAGAATTCAAAAGAAATGAGAAATAATGATGGTATTATATTCCTGTTAAAGAATGGAAATTGGATTGAAGTGTCAAATAATGATGGAGGCTTTTAAATTTATGATTTCTAATTACATTCTCCTGCATAATTTAATAAGAGACATAACATATAAACTGTTTCATTTATTCTTCATGATTAGGTTGTTAGATTTTCATCCTTATCATTCATGATTAACTGTTCATATCTATCATGCTTCTTATTCATCTGGGAATCATATAAAAATCGGGACCTGACCCGTTTATTTTCCATGTTGTATATGTTATTGTATCCGCTCAGGTGCTCCTCCGCAAGGACGCCCGTGTTGATATTCCTACTCTTATGTTTTCGAGGAGTTGTAAGATTTTGCTGATATTACAGGATGTTTTGTTAGATGCTCTCAATTTTTGTATTCTAGATATGATCGGGTATTTCATCGGGCGTGTGGCCTAAAACTTTGTAATTGCTTAATGACTGTATTATGTAACATATTAAATTGTTGTAAAACATTGTATGTAGCTATGGACCGACAACATATTCGGTCCTCTCCTTGTATATTCGTTATGGAGGTATTATATATGTTATCTTGGAATTCCACTATCTTTTAGAATGGGTTGTTTAAATTATTTTCTTAACTTAACCTTTTAATCAAACAAATCAAATTTTTTTTGGCAACTCGTCTTCTGAATTATTGGGTGGTTTTCCCGTATACTCATCTTAATGTTGTGATGCTGATAGTGATTTCCATACATGATTTTCGTTATGTTGGAGTATCGGGCTGGCCACCCCTTATTTCGGACTGCGGGTTATCACAGATGGTATCAGAGCATCAGGTTCTAGGGTCTTTAGGATCTATGCGGACTTGTCACGTTCTACCGTAGCGTTCTTTGATATAGAGCGTAATGTTAGGACTGTTTTGTTGCTTATATTTGCGATCTTCTGCAATATAGACTGTTTTAAATAGTATTCTAACTCTATTGTTCCTTCACCTCAGATGCCGCCTAAGAGAGGTCGCCCAGCGAGACACAATAGAGTTGTAGAAGAGGATGTTGGTCCTCCACCTCCGCCGCAAGGAGTTTTTAATGCTGCTGATGTAACAAACATTGTGGCCCAAGCGGTCAATGTTGCCATGACTACAGTAACTCAACAAATACCCCAAGCTCAACAGCAAGAACAGGAGGCCCAAGCTCCCACGGGACCTTCTCCGTGGGAAAGAGTTAGGGAGTCCTTTTTAAAGGGTCATCCCCCGGAATTTAATGGGGGTTCTGATGTTGTTCGAGCAAATCAATGGAAGAAAGATATGCAACGCCATTTATGAATGGTGGAATGTAGTGAGGAGAAGAAACAAGTCCTTGCTACTTTTAAACTTGTTGGGGCCGCATTGCATTGGTGGGAGTCTATTACTACACCAGGACAGAGGGATACTATGTCGATCACTGATTTCTGGGTCTTGTTTGACCAAAAGTATTTTCCTCCTGCAGTTCAAAGGGAGATGAGAAAGAGACTTCAGGATCTGGTATAGGGAGAGTGGTCTGTTGCCGACTACAAAGAGGAGTTCACCCGGTTGGCAAGTTTTGTACCGGATGAGGTGGCTCCGAAAGAGAGAAAAGTTTCAAAGTTTATGGGAGGTCTGAACTGGAGAATCCAACAACATTTGCTGGGTAATCCATCCTTGCAAACTTTTGGTGAGGTAATGAATGCAGCATTACTCCATTGCTAAGAGCATCGGTTGTATGTGCAGAGTGGCAAGAAAGTTACCATAGTGGGGCAAGGTGGAAAGCCTGGAGGCAGTGGGAATGGAGGAGGAGCTTTTTCCTTGTCCCAATCTTCGGGTAATAAGCAACGAGAAAGGGATCCCCAGAAAGGGGACTCGTAAAAAAGACAACGCTTTGGTGGGTTTAATTCATGTGGTAATAATAATCGGCACGGTCAGGGTGCCCCGCAGCAACAAACAGGTCGGGGTGGTCAAGGAGGTAGAGGCCACCAGGGCTAAGGTGTTAACCAGTTTAGAAATAATCGGGGCCGTGTTCTCGAGAATATCATGGGGAAGTGCTTCCAATGTGGGGAGGCGGGTCATTACAAGAAGGAGTGTCCTCAGTTGATTGGGGGACAGCCTCCTTGAGTCCCTTAGCAGCCTTATGTTCAGTTTTCTCCACAGGCACTAAATCCGATTGTCCCTCTGCAGCAGGTTCAGCTACAGTATGGGAGAGTTTTTCATATCCAGGATGCAATGCTTCCCCCGGCACCACCGGCACCTCCAACCACTGAGGGTAAGTTCCTTATTCAGGGACACATAGGTCGCGTTTTGTTTGATATGGGTGCGACACATTCATTTATTTCTAGAAGTTTTGCTCAATCCATAGAGTTGATAAAATCTACAGAGAGCACTTTCACTAGCGTTGAGTCCTCTATGGGTGATGGTTCACTCATTTTCCTTATTTGTAAACACATAGAGATTACTCTTGGTAATTTGTGCTTTGAGGCCGATTTACTCGTCCTGGACATGGTCGGGTATGATGTGATTTTGGGCATGGATTGGTTTGTCAAGTATCATGCAATAGTAAATTGTTACGGGAAGAGTATAGTCTTCTCCGTTCCTGGAAAAGAAATGTTCTTGGTGGTTATGCCTCGTTTAGAGGGAGGTACTAGTACTTATTTATATTGTATTACGGAGGAGACTTCTAGGGATGTAGTTGTTCCCTTGGATTATATTCCGATTGTTAGAGATTTTAAGGATGTCTTTCGGGAAATACCGGGTTTGCCTCCTAGCCGGGAGATTGAGTTTGTGATCGATTTAGCACCGGGAACGAGACCAATAGCGAGAGCTCCATATCGCATGGCTCCTGTGGAAATGAGGGAGTTAAGAGATCAAATTCACCAGTTATTGGAGCAGGGATTTATTCGGCGTAGTACGTCACCATGGGGTGCTCCGATGTTGTTTGTAAAGAAAAGCGACGGTTCTCTCCGGTTATGTGTTGACTATAGAGAATTGAATAAGGTCACCATCCGGAATAAATACCCTTTGCCTCGTATGGATGACTTATTTGATCAACTTAGGGGAGCGCCGTACTTCTCTAAAATTGACTTGAGGACGGGGTATCACCAGTTGAGGATACGGGAGCAGGATGTATCCAAGACCACTTTTCTGACAAGATATGGATCCTATGAATTTTTGGTTATGCCCTTTGGACTAACCAATGCCCACGCCGTATTTATGGATCTCATAAATAGGGTATTTCGGGACTTCCTGGACCAATTTGTTATTGTATTCATCGATGACATCCTAGTCTATTCTCGAACGGAATCTGATCATGCTATTCATTTGAGGTTGGTCCTACAAAGATTGAGGGATCTCCAATTGTATGCTAAGTTCGAGAAGTGTGGCTTTTGGTTACAGGAGGTACAATTTATGGGTCATATTGTGACGTCGCAAGGTATATCGGTGGATCTGAGCAAGGTGGTTGCGGTGAGGGAGTGGGGTCAGCCCACGACACCTATCGAGGTTCGTAGTTTTCTGGGTTTGGCGGGTTATTACCGTCAATTTATTAAGGGTTTCTCAAAGATTGCTAGCCCTTTGACAAATTTGACCCGGAAAGGGGTGAGATTTGTTTGGGATAACTCTTGTCAGACTGCATTTGATGAGCTCAAAGATAGATTGACTTCGGTTCCAGTCCTCGCTTTGCCACAGCCGAGATTGGAATACATCATCTTCATGATACATCTCTACAAGGATTAGGAGGTATGCTTCAGCAAGAGCGACGGGCTATTGCATATGTTTCCCGAAAGCTCAAGCCCCATGAAAGAAACTATCTGGTGCATGACTTATAACTTGCCGCGGTTGTATTTGCCTTGAAGATATGGAGGCATTATCTCTTAGGGGAGAAGTTCAGTCTTTTCATGGACCATAAATAGCTGCAATATTTATTTTCACAGAAAGATTCGAATATGCGACAGCGCCGATGGTTAGAGTTCGTGAACGATTATTAGTTTGATATCCATTATCATCCGGGAAAGGCGAATGCTGTAGCGGATGCCTTGAGCAGGAAGCCCGAGGGAGAATTAGCTAATGTTTGGAAAGCTAAGTGGAAAGAACTCAGTCAGTAGGATGCGGTGGTGAGAGCATTCTTGTAAGTAATGATCGTTACCCCTACCATTGTAGCAAGGATTATTGAAGCCCAAGGAAGGGATAAGGGTTGCCAAGACCACATACGCTAATTACTGTCCGAGGGAGCAAAATCCTACTCGATTAGCTCTGAGGGTAGATTACGCTTCCATGGAAGACTCATTGTTCCGGAGGAAGGGAATTTGAGACGGGCGGTGATGGACGAATCTCACGAGTCTAAATTTTCAATACATCCTGGTGGGGACAAGATGTATCAAGATATGCACCGTCAGTATTGGTGGCCAGGTATGAAGCGGGCTATTTCTGATTTTGTGTCTCAATGCACTACTTGTCAGTTGATCAAGATAGATCATCACCAACCGACAGGTTTGTTGCAACCGTTGGAGATTCCAGAATCGAAATGGGAGAGCATATCGATGGACTTTATTACGGGATTGCCAAGGTCACAGAGTGGATGTGATTCTATTTGGGTGATTGTCGACCGTTTGACTAAGTCGGCACACTTTCTACCCGTGCGTACTGATTATGACACTACTCGCTATGTCCGATTATTCATCGTGGAGATTGTCAGACTCCATGGGGTGCCTTTAAATATCGTTTTCGACCGAGATAAGATCTTTGTTTCCCACTTTTGGCGAAGTTTGCAAGAGGCTATGGGGACCGAATTGAAGTTAAGCACTTCTTACAAACCTCAAACAGATGGCCAAACTGAAAGAGTAAACCAAATGTTGGAGGGTATGCTTCGTATGTGTATACTTGACTTCAAAGGTGGTTAGGAACAATATCTCCCATTGGTCGAGTTTACTTATAACAACTCGTACCAATTTACTATTGGAATGGCGCCTTATGAAGCTTTGTATGGACGGCCTTGTAGATCACCCACCTATTGGTTGGAAGTGGGGGATAATAAATTCCTTGGACCTGAAATGATCCAAGATACTTCTCCTAAGATTGGGATCATCCGAGATCGCATTCGGATAGCCCAAGATCAACCAAAGAGCTATGCCGATGCGGGTAGGAGACACATAGAGTTTGATATTAGGGACCAAGTCTTGGTTTGAGTGTCCCCAATGAAAGGCATCAAGCGTTTCAGAAAGAAAGGGAAGCTTGCACCGCATTTTATTGGACCTTTTCCCGTTATTGCAAAGGTGGGTCCAGTGGCGTATCAACTTGCCCTACCGAAACATTTACAACAAATCCACGACGTGTTCCATATCTCTTCTTTGAAGAAATACAATAGGTGTGAAGGTTCCCTTTGGCACATTCCTTTTGAGGATATTGACTTGCAACCCGACATTTCATATGAAGAACAACCCCTTGATATTTTAGAGCATGGGGAACGTAGGTTGAGATCTCGCGTGCCCTTGGTGCGAGTCCAATGGAGTCATAACAACGCTAAGGAATCTACATGGTAACACGAGGATGATATGCGGAAAAAGTATCCGCATCTCTTTATTCAAGGTACGCTTGAATTTTGGGGGCAAAATTCCCTCGTAAGGGGGGGAGTATGTAACAACCCTCACTTTTGAGAACCTATTTTATATATCTTTAATATGTGAAGTAATTATATATAAAATGTTGGATTGTGGAGTAAGTATTAATTTAATGAAGAAAAGTTAATATTTACTAAAATGTTGCATATTTACCTTATATGTGGGTGAATATCACCATGTGGTGTTTTATTGTGTCATAAGAATTAAAATGACATTAAGGTTTAAAATGAGATCGGAACATGAAATGAGTTATAAAATTTCCAAATGATAATTTGGAGGGTGTAGTTAGTTCCGGGAGGTGCGAGATAGTCAAAATGTGTGCCATATTGTATTTTGACGTTTTGGGCACTTTTGACTGGTTTTAGTATATTGTGTATTGGAAATCATTTTTATGTGGTATTAACCACTTAAGTTTGGAGACTTTAAACTAATGCCACGTTTTAGTCTTGCTAAGCCCCTTTTAATTCTCTTAAGAGCATTTGTGACCTAGAGAGTTAGAGAGAGGAAGAGAACTTTGGAGAGAAAGTGAGAGATTGAAGAGTTTGGAGCTTGATCTTGCACTCTTCTTCATTAAATCTGAATTTCCAAGTTTGAGGCAAGTTTTCTACTTGCTATTATATGATTTAAGTTGAATAATTAGTGTTGATAGTTGTGGGTTAATTATGGTTTAAGAAGGTTAGGGTTTTTATTGGATTTATGGGCTTTGAATCTTTGGAGGTTGGATTGATTGGATATTGGTGTAAATTATGGTTGTTTGATGCATTTAAAATCTATTGGTGGTAATAAATGATAAGGGTTTTGTTGTTGGAAGAAGAAGGGTCCTAGGTCTGCTATGACCGGTCGGTCGCGATTCCAGGACCGGTTGACCGGGCCTTCGGGGGAGGGCACACTGCTTTCCCACCAAGGCATAAATTTTGGTGTGCGGTCGACTGTGGACCGTTGATCGGTCGCCCGGCCCCTTCTACCTGGACTTTCTATTTTTCTTCGTAGACCAAACTTTGTGACGCGGTCGACCGTGATCTTAGGACCGGTCGACCGGTCCCTTATTTTTCACCCTTAAACCTTATTCTTGTTTCCTAGGTTTCTTCCTTTCAATAGGGACTAGGAACCTTCTTGTATGAAGTAAACTTAGAGTCATAGGGTTTTAGTTGAGTTTGTTCGTCACCCTAGAGTTGAATGGGTTCACTTGGAGTTCATTCCATGGGTACAAAAAGTGATGTTTAGGCATTACTTTTCGGTTCGCAAATTATTAGGAATTAAGAGTTATAAGCCCATACTTGGATATGTTAGGGGCCCTATTGAGGTATATACCACCTTGGGACTCGTAAGATTTTGGGTGATCATTTGGAGACTAATTCGGGACTTAAACTATGATGAATATTAATGATGGTATTCAGGGATTACGCTTTCAAATTAAACGAAATACACATGTGATAAATGTTAATGATAATGAGATTTAATTGGTAAATGTTAATTTACTTAAACACACCTCTCTAAATGCTATCATAAGGGAAGCTCGCGCATGAGGTGATGTTCCCTGACTATTGAATGCAGGGAGACTATAGTCCTCGGCCATATGCGGGTTTGATATATATTTTTCTGCGCTAGTGAGGTAATTCCGGGTGTGGTTATGACTCACTCGCATGCATATGGCCACTTACCGACGTGCGTTAGGTGCCCAGGCTGCCTTGTTTGATAGGCCCCTGGAAGATGATAGTCATTTAGGGGCGCGCCCGGTGGAGAAACTCGAAGGGGCGGTCTTAGAATTGTTATACGTATAAGAATATAACCTTTCTAAATTCAAGTGGGACTTGAGATATGTATATTGCCACCAAAATGTATGATGGTAATTATGTTCCTGTTAAGGAATAAGAATTGAAAAGAAATGAGAAATAATGATGGTATTATATTCCTGTTAAGGAATGGAAAATGGAATGAAGTGGCAAATAATGATGGAGGCTTTTAAATTTATGATTTCTAATTACATTCTCCTGCATAATTTAATAAGAGACATAACATATATACTGCTTCATTTATGCTTCATGATTAGGTTGTTAGATTTTCATCCTTATCATTCATGATTAACTGTTCCTATCTATCATGCTTCTTATTCATCTGGGAATCATATAAAAATCAGACCCTGACCCGTTTATTTTCCATGTTGTATATGTTATTGTATCCGCTCAGGTGCTCCTCCGCAAGGACGCCCGTGTTGATATTCCTACTCTTATGTTTTCGAGGAGTTGTAAGATTTTGCTGATATTACAGAATTTTTTGTTAGACGCCCTCAATTTTTGTATTCTAGATATGATCGGGTCTTTCATCGGGCGTGTGGCCTAAAACTTTGTAATTGCTTAATGACTGTATTTTGTAACATTTTAAATTGTTGTAAAACATTGTATGTAGCTATGGACCGACAGCATATTCGGTCCCCTCCTTGTATATTCGTTATGGAGGTATTATATATGTTATCTTGGAATTCCACTATCTTTTAGAATGGGTTGTTTAAATTATTTTCTTAACTTAACCTTTTAATCAAAAAAATCAATTTTTTTTGGCAACCCGTCTTCTGAATTATTGGGTGGTTTTCCCGTATACTCATCTTAATGTTATGATGCTGAGAATGATTTCCATCCATGATTTCCGTTATGTTGGAGTATCGGGCTGGCCACCCCTTATTTCGGACTGCGGGTTGTCACAAAAACCAAGGAGGAGATAGCAAAAAATTTGGATAATGATGAGGGGGCATATAAGGAGTTGTGGAGTATCATTGACGAGAAGTGGGATTTCCAATTGCATCGTAATTTGCACGCGGTATCATATTTTCCAAATCCCCACTTCCAATATGATGATAATTTCTCCACGCATTTTGAGATTTAGTCAGGGTTGTACATTTGCGTGGACAAACTCATCACCGATCCAGTGGAGAGGGGAAAATTTGATTTGCAATTGCATGTGTTTCGAAGGAGAGAGGGAATGTTTGGGCATTCACAGGCGAAACTTACATGTAAGAAAGGAGTCCCGGTAAGTACATAAATTATTGAAGTTAATTTTTTTTAAGTTAATATTTTTAAAATTTTACTTAATGTTAATATTTTCTTTCAGCTGATTGGTGGATTCGATTCGGAGATGAAACCCCATAATTGACAAGTTTCCCTGTGAAAGTTTTAAGTTTAACTTATTTATCCTCCACTTGTGAGCGTAACTGGAGTACGTTTAATCAGGTAATTAATATTTATAAATTAATTCTTTCTCTACGAATATAGTTATAATATTATGACTAACTTCACAAAAATTTATAATAGATACACAGAAAGAGGAGAAATCGTTTGGCAACATCGAAGCTCAACACGCTCGTCTATATCTTGTATAACAAAAAATTAAAAGATAGGCAATTGATGAAAAAGGAACTTAAGGAAGACCAGGATCCGTTGTTCATTGACATTGTGCCTTCTGATGATGAGTGGGTTACCGAGCCATCTAATGGATGCCAAAGCGATGAATCGGGGTTGACAACTGAGGGGGGCACGAGTACACAAGTGCAACAAAAAAAGGAGAAGGTCGAAGAGTTCAAAAACTATGAGAAAATGTCTAAATTTTTATTTATACTTGTCTTCTTTGTTTTACTAATTTCAAACAAACAACATAACTAATTTTTAAACTTATTATTTATTAGATAAAGGAAAAGGATTGCAATTGGTGGACGAAGAAGAGGAGTGGGAGGATCTCAACTCAGACGAGGAGGATGATGGACTGATTCGATATGCAGATGATTCCATGGATGATCCTCCAAGCCATGATGATGGGGATGGAGGTGGAGATGAAGCATATAATCCATTTTCCCGGCCATTGGATACTGATGATCCACTACTTAATATAGAGTGATGATACATTGTTTGTTTTGTTTTGGGTTATGGTTTGGTGATACACTGTACTTTGTTATGGTTTGGTGATGGTGATGGTGATGGTGATTTTCATTATGGATTTATTTTGTCTTAACATTATAATATGTATTGTGATGATGACATTATGGTGTTATTACTTGTATTGTGTTGTTGAATCAAGTTTACATCGCTTGTTTTCATAATAGTTGTGATACTTAATTTGTTACTCATTTAATTACTATTTTTATATCAATTTTTAGTTACTTTTGTAGAAAAAAGTTGAGGTTTACGCCTCGGATCGCCTAGAGGCTTACGCCTCGCCTCACAGAGGCAAAACACCTCAACTACGCCTCACACTTTTTAAAACCTTGCAAGTAATTTTGAAAATGCTTCTGCCTTATTTTCCTGATCCAAAAAATCCGTCTCCATATTTCTGCATTGCATATTCATGTTTTGATTGAGTATAACACATATTTTTGTTCGTTGAAATTAATTATTGTCGTGCTACATAATTAATTTGGAAAATCTGTTCTATCTTGGAAGACAATATTCATCAACTTCAGAGCACATTGGAGGGAATAAATTTTCTTAAGGACACTGTGTAATTTCACAGGGCTCGGATTCTTTCTATTTATATTAGTTTCTTTCAAATTCAAGTAATTTCTTTTATTTTCAGTAATTTCATTCTATTTGTGTAATTATAATATTATTCGTGATTCTGTACTTTTGTATTAATTAAATAGTAGACATAACAATCTTAAGACAATTTATTTTTTCTCTATTGTTTATGTTGTGTACATAAGTTTTTTTTAAATTACAGAAAGTTTATTGGTGTTAAATAATTATGTTTTACAGAAAATTAGAATTCAAGTATTGTTTTATTACAGAAGTTTAATAAAACAGTTAGTGGTACACAAAATTATTTTTGTACGCTGTTTTTGTATTAAGTTTTAGAAAACAAAATCTGAAAATCTGTTTATATAAGATATTTTTTTATTATTTAATTATGTTTTGTACGGAATTTTTTCTAAAATTAAAAACAGTTTGCCTCGGATTTTTATTAATTTAGACTAGTAAAAACTAGTGTTTAATATTTTAGTTTAATTCTGTGATATAGAATTCAGAATATTGTGTAGAATATTTTATTTTAATTCCGTGTTATATAATTTAGAATTCTTATTATAATTCAATTAGTCCTAATTATATTTGGAGGAAATTGGTGTACATAATTTTGTATTCTGTTTTGATAATTTCATTACAAATGAAAAGTATCATTGATAAAAATTCTGTTTTTGTAACAGAAATAGAATCAGAAAATGCAATCACAGTTCCACCACCTACCGTGAACAGTCCACCTACCGTGAATGTGACACATGCACCTGTTGTTGCCCCCATAACCATGCCACATGGGGAGAAACCGAAAAAATTTACCAGGGTTGATTTCAAACATTGGCAAGGACAAATTTACTTTTACCTCACAACTTTTCAGTTGGCAAGGTTCGTGTATGAGGATTGTCCACCTTTGAAAGAAGGAGATGAGACTGAAAAAGTTGCTGATGTTGAAGCATGGAAACATTCTGATTATCTGTTCCGTAACTACATCCTAACGTATTTGGACAAAAAATTGTACCACGTGTCCAGCACTATGAAAATCGCAAAAGAATTATGGAATTCTTTAGAGAAGAAGTACAAAACTGAAGACGCGTGTATGAAGAAATTCATCGTGGGCCGTTTTCTAAACTTCAAAATGGTTGACTCCAGGCCGGTTAGTGCACAACTTCAAGAACTTCAGTTTATTCTTCTTGACATTCATGTTGAAAGAATGTCAGTCAGTAACACTTTTCAAGTGGCAGCGATAATTGAAAAATTGCCTCCATCTTATAATTTGTTCAAAAACTATCTCAAGCACAAACGCAAGGAGATAAATGTTGAAGAATTGGTAGTTTGACTGCGGATTGAAGAAGACAACCGTGAATCTCAAAAGAAAAGTGGGAAGAACATTATGGAGTCCAATGCTCATGTGGTTGAAGGTCCTAAATCCAAACGTAAGCGTGGCGGAGAAAGAACATCTAAGCAAAGAAAGAAGTTCAAAGGCAAATGCTACAATTGTCGCAAGCCAGGACACCGCTCAAGGGAGCGTCGCAAACCAAAGAACGCAAAAAACAACAATGCTCAAGCAAATGTGACGGAGGGTGAGAACATTTCCGATGGAATCGCAGATATGAATCTTTCTGTTATTGTCTCTGAATGAAATTTAGTAGGAAATACCAAGGAATGGTGGGTGGATATTGGGGCTACACGCCACATTTGTGCAAACAAATGGATGTTCACTAATTATAGGGCTTTGGAAAATGAGGAGACTCTTTTTATGGGAAACTCTTCGAGTTCTAAGGTCGTGGGACAAGGAAAGATTATTCTGAAGATGACTTCGGAAAAGGAGCTTACTCTTAACAATGTGTTGCACGTTCCTAAAATTAACAAGAATCTGATTTCTGGATCGCTTCTAAGCAAGAATGGGTTTAAACTTGTGTTTGTTTCTGATAAGTTTGTGTTGTCTAAAAATGATGTGTGTGGGAAAGGGCTATCTGTTTGAGGGGCTCTTAAAATGAATGTAATGACTTTGATGCCTAAGGCATCCCCTATGAATGAAATTTCTAGTTCTACTTATATGATTGAGTCATCTAATATTTGGCATGATAGATTAGGACATGTTAATTTTGATATCTTGCTTAGATTAATTAACTTGGAAATTTTGCCAAAATTTAATATTGATAAAAATCATAAATGTGATATTTGTGTGGAATTAAAATTAGCTTGACTGCTGAGAACGTATGTGCTCGTGTTCAAATGATAAACTTATATATTAAACACCTTTTAGCCCAAACAAACCCTAAACATGCAACAGTATGTGATAGAATAAGATAATGAACTAAGCAAGAACATTCAAACACATGCTTGTGAGGAAAAATCCCCCAAAGGGGCAAAACCATTTATTTTCATTATAATATTGTAACTGTACAATTTCGGATTACAATGAAAATACAAGTGACTAAGAATTACCCTCAGGTGTCGGATTCAGTAGTCGGCGGCTGGAAATGTCCCTTTCCAGGAGGGCTGCAATGAAGAAGAATAACGGTTTTCTCCACAATGGTATGAATAGCAAAACTTCGTTCCTGGGTTGCAAAGTGATTCACAAGTGTTTGGAAATTTGTGTGAATAAAAAACCTAGAGTCTTGGGCTCAATAGGTGAAGACTTAGAGTTTTTGTGCTCTGAAAATCATGTATGGAAGTCTTGCAAAACAACTCCCCCGAAGTTGGTATTTATAAGAAAACAGATGAAGAGATCCACGTTCTTAAAACTCTAAAATTCTATCCAGCGTACAGGTACCCCGAACCGGTTTGGGTACCCTGCGAACTGGTTCGCCCCCCGAACCGGTTCGGTCTGGGTTCGGGGAAACTTGCTGGGAACAGGGGCTAAACACTTAGAAAAATTCCCAGTATTTTCATTGTAAATATCTCCATTTTCAACAGGTCATAGGTTGTTTACCGTAGCTCGGATTGAGGTGCCGTTTCTTCTAGTATCTTCGTTGTGGCAAGCTCTTCAACTTTCCAGTTGACCGGTCCTCTGGACGGTGCTGTAAAATTACCAAATTTCCCTTGAACTTCCCTATCAAGCCTTGTTGCACTGTTTTGACTTCTCTTGCGTACCACTTGCTTTATGTGCCTAAAATCATGGAACGTAAAGTCATTGAGGCAGATGAGGGACAGATGATGGAGATCATAAATGCGTGATTCTCGAAATTTGGATTGAGGCCGTCGTGTGCGATCGTGTAGAGACGTGCCAAATGTAACGGCGTACGACATAAATAAATGAAACATTTCGGACATGATAAAAATGTCCTTACAAATCTCCCCCTTCATTCTATTGAAAGGATAACCAAACCACTAGATTTAATTCACACAGATATTTGTGATTTAAAATTTGTTCAAACTAGAGGTGGAAAAAAGTATTTTATTACTTTTATTGATGATTGCACAAAATATTGCTATGTATATTTATTACATAGTAAAGATGAGGCTATTAATGCATTTAAACAATATAAGAATGAAGTTGATAATCAATTAAGAAACAAGATAAAGGATATTATAAGTGATAGAGGAGGTGAATATGAATATCCGTTTGAGGAATTTTGTTTTGAAAATGGAATTACTCATCAAACCACCGCTCCTTATTCTCCTCAATAGAATGGCACTGCTGAGCGCAAAAACCGTACATTGAAGGAAATGATGAAATTTTTGTTAATAAGTTCAGGAGCTCCACAGAACTTGTGGGGGAGGCCTTATTATCTGCTAATTATATTCTTAACAAAGTACCACAAAAGAAAACTCATAAGAAACCTTATGAGTTATGGAAAGGTCAAAAACCTTGCTATAAATATTTACGAGTGTGGGGGTGCTTAACCAAAGTGATGGTTACTAAACTTAAAAAGGTAAAAATAGGACTAAAGACCGTTGACAGTATATTCATCGGTTATGCTACTAATAGCAGTGCATATTATTTCTTAGTTTGTAAATTTATGATTTCGAATATTCATGTAAATACAGTTATTGAATCGAGGGACGCTTCATTTTTTGAAAATGAATTCTCGTATAACATTACCCAAGAATTTGGTCCTTCTAAAAGGACAAATCAAGCTACTACAAGTAGTACTCATCAACCTATTGAACCAATGGAGGATGAACCAAGACGTAGTAAAAGAGCAAGAACCTCGACTTCTTTCGGTTCGTATTTTCTAACATATCTACTAGAAAATTAACCTCAATCGTACTAAGAAGAAATATCCTTACCCGATGCTTCTAATTGGAAAGAAGCAATTAATAGTGAAATTGAATCCATATTACAAAATCACACATGGGAACTAGTGGATCTTCCACCGGTTTCAAAACCGTTAGGTTATAAATGGATGTTCAAAAAGAAGTTGAATGCCGATGAATCAATTAATAAATATAAATCTTGACTTGTAGCTAAAGGCTATAGGCAAAAGGAAGGGTTGGATTGCTTCGACACATACTCACCGGTAATAAGAATTACGTCCATTCGGATGTTAATAGCAATAACTATTATTAATGGACTTGAAATACATCAAATGGATGTAAAAAACGCATTCTTAAACGATGAACTTGATGAGGAAATTTATATGGAGCAACCTGAAGGGTTCAAGGCTCCCGGACAAGAAGGAAAAGTATGTAGTCTTGTTAAATCACTTTACGGATTAAAACAAGAACCTAAACAATGGCATGAAAAATTTGGTAATGCAATGTTATCAAACGACTTCAAAATTAATGAATGCCATAAATGTGTTTATTTTAAATACATTAAAAATGGATATGTCATTGTGTGCCTCTATGTTAATGATATGCTTATCATGGGTAGTAACCTGGAGATTGTCAGAATTAGAAAACAAATGTTGAGTAGTTAGTTTGACATGAAAGATATGGGTATCACCGATGTTATATTAGGAATTAAAATTTCTAAAACATCGGATGGACTTATATTATCTCAATCTCATTACATAGAGAAAGTGCTTGAAAAATTCAAGAAGAATGATATCAGTCCTACCAAGACACCTGTAGATGTAAATTTACGTCTAGCAAGAAATAATGGTGAAAGCATATCTCAACTAGATTACTCTCGTATTATCGCCAGTTTAGTGTATATCATGAACTGTACACGACCGGACATAGCATACTCAATAAGTAAACTAAGTCGATTTATGAGTAATCAAGGGAGAGATCACTGGAAGGCAATATTAAGAGTTTTGGGTTATTTAAAATACACTCAAAACTATGGACTGCACTACTCAAAATATCCAGCTGTTCTTGAAGGACATTGCGATGCAAATTGGATATCTGATACAAAAGACTCTAAGTCTACGAGTGGGTATTTATTTTCCCTTGGAGGTGCAGCTGTATCTTGGAAATCTTTAAAACAAACGTGCATTACTAGATCGATAATGGAATCCGAATTCATTGCACTAGATAAAGCTGGAGAAGAAGCTGAATGGCTTCAAAATTTCTTAGAGGATGTTCCAAATTGGTCGAAACCTGTGTCCGCAATATGTATACATTGCGATAATCAATCGGCAACTGGAAAGGCACAGAATCGCATGTAGAACGTAAAGTCATGACATATTCTTCGTCTACACAATACAGTTAGACAATTCTCTCAAACGGAATTATCTCAATTGACTATGTAAAGTCAAAAGATAATATAGCAGATTCACTAACTAAAGGTTTTAGTCGAGAGCAAGTTGAAAGATCATCGAGAGGAATGGGTCTAAAGCCTAT
The DNA here is from genome assembly GCA_949130495.1 of Sambucus nigra. NCBI lineage: Eukaryota > Viridiplantae > Streptophyta > Magnoliopsida > Dipsacales > Adoxaceae > Sambucus > Sambucus nigra. Next base: position 530,481,703 of record OX422221.1, on the reverse strand, counting down.
AATAAATAAGAAACAATATAGTGGAAACCCTACTTAGCTGACTGGAGATCTCAAGATCTAGGTTCAATAGGCAAACGAAACTAGATTGTATTCAGTAAGCACTAGAGGATATTTAATCCTATCCATTCCAAAGATGAGACAGTGAACATCTGCCGCGAAATTAGGATAAGTTATGCTCTTAATGACATCCATATCTTAGTATGTCTAAGTGGGGTATTGCAGGATACCCTTTATGGAAGTCACCTACGTGAGTAAGAAGGGGGCCACTTCTCTGAATAATGAAAGGCATATTCTCTAAAAGACTCACGAAACCAAGAGGTGTTCATGGACAAAATAAACACAAACGTGAGAACCAATTGTGTTGAAGAATTATTGTGTGAATACTGTTATCTAGGTTTACAGAAACGGTTGGTGGTTTAAGGACGTGAAGTTTACTCATTAACCAAGTAAATTCGATAGTATATCACTAAGAAAAGTTCAAGGCCACTAGGCTACTTCTCCCGATGCAATAAATCTTCTGTTTTACTCAATCAGTCCGGCCGACTCGGCTCGGCTTGGTTCGGTCTCGAGCTTATAAAAAAGCTCTTTCCTTTTGGGCTGAGTTTAATTAATTTTTTGGGCTTTCATTAATTAATTATGAAATTAATTAATTATTAATTAATTGTTTATCAGTTAATTGCCAAAGGTCAACAGTTAACGAAACTAACTGTTTTGGCAGTTAATTTTGGTTTTGACTGTTCCCAACCGTCAACACCTTTGCTATAAATAAAATCTTTCCCCTAAAGTTTTAGACTAATGAAAAATTCCCCTCCAGTAATTCTGAAAATGCTTCTGCCTTTTTTTCTTAATCCAGAAAATATGTCTCCTTATTTTTGCATTGCATATTCATGTTTTGGTTGAGTATAACACAAATTTGTGTTCGTTGAAATTAATTGTTGTCGTGCTATATAATTAATTTAGAAAATCCATTCTATTTTGGGAGACAATATTCATCAACCTCAGAGCACATTGGAGGGAATAAATTGTCTTAAGGACACTGTGTAATTTCACAAGGCTCAGATTCTTTATATTTCTATTATTTATCTGCAAATTCAAGTCAGTTATTTTATTTTCTATAATTTCATTCTATTTCTGTAATTATAATATTATTCGTAATTCTGTACTTTTGTATTAATTAAATAGTAGACATAACAAAACGTTCTATAGACTTTATTGGAATCTAATAAGCTGAGTAGTAGGGCTAGTGTAACTGTCCATTTAATTAAATTTAAATGAATAAAAGTCAAAGCTACAATGGTGTCACGATCTTTAATTGCAAGATATCAAGTCAGTTACCTCTAACCCCACCACTCTATTTACACCATACATATGGTACAAGCCACATACTATGTCCCTAATCATTGTGTTAAGACCAGGGATAAACCCCCACATGTCACAATACATGCGTGAACGTCATCTGACTCAAACTACACCTGAGGAAAATAGCCATGGGCATTTGTTAGTGCGAACCAAACTGCGTCACCCTTCCAAATTACATAGGGGTCCTGCATGTCGAAAATGTGTCCCTCTTGGACTATTCTTGTAAACAACAATCTGCAAATGAATAACAAAGATATAAAACTACATAAACAATTGAAAAGGACAACATAAAAGTATATAAACAATAGAAGACTATATACAACAATATAAATCAATTATCATTTATGTCATGGCCATATACCCTACTACATCAGACTCAAGATAAAATTGGTTGTCGAGGACGATATTTATAAATTTCCTTTCAGTTTCCCGAGGGAATTCAGCATGGCCTTGGAGATGTAGGTACCCATTTCATTACATAATTTATCCATTAAGGTTAATCTTTTGGTACCATTTCTCCACCTTAATTTGATAGTTGTATAAATGTCTAGCCAGACCCTCTTAATGAACAACTAAATCTAAAGCGAAATAAATTATCATAAGATTTGTATTTCCTAATAGGATATATCATGGCAATACTTTCAACAACACTAGTAAATTAAGACACAAAATGAAAGGAGAAAAAAATACTGACCTCTTGGGCAACTGTATCATCATCATTGACAAAATACTGCCTAGCAAAGACAAAAAGAAATTTTTACGAATTAGTGCAAACCAAAAAAATTCTCTAAATCAAGTGCCATATATGTTAAATGCATAGACAGAAAGCAATAGCTGAAAAATATAACTAAATCAACTTACTTAACAACAGAGTATGCCAGATTGTCTTGCAATGGATTAGAATGGTCTGATACAAACATAAGAAAGAATATTAGTATTGAACTCCAAAATGGATTTCCATAAGATAATACTATATAACGATAGGGTCAACTTACATTTTGTGCATGATTGAGATATTTTACACAGTATTTTTTTCTTGGTTCAATAATTCATTAATCTAAAACTTAGATTATATATTCAATTCATGTTGATTGTACACATTTAAAGCTTAATTAGTCCAAGATTCAGAAATGCCTCGTCATGATCATGTTTTAAATTATGAAATTTAGAGATATAGGCTTGATATTTCTACACATAATAAACACAATATAATTGTCATATTCAACTATTATATTATCATATTACAATATGAGATGTTAAACTGGGTAAGTTGAACCTGTGCCCACTAATACATATGATATCTTAAAAATAAAATATTTGCAAGACACAAAAGTAACCTGATACTTTTAATAAACTAATTTGTATTATTAGAAAGCATACAAAATTGAGTCAATAAGTAAGGGTTAATGGATATACACACATATCAGCTATTACCATAAAACAATTAGAAGGTTAGAAAATTATATAATAATTTATTACTCTTATCCTTACGTACATAGAACACAACATGAAGCATATTCCAAGTTTAGTACTACTCAAAAAAGACAATACCTTTCAAAACTACAAACAACTATATATATATATATATATATATATATATATATATATATATATATATATGCATTTTAAGAGTTCGGACCGAACATGTGTCACCTGCCGATGAGCCTAGAAATTATTGAATAAATTATAGGCACTCTCTCTCTCTCTCTCTCTCTCTCTCTTTTATGGGCTGACACATGTCTGGTCCTCAATCTTAAAATGCAGACTAGTCCGCACAAGAGCAGTACTCTCTCTCGGAGAGAGAGAGAGAGAGAGAGAGGGTCAAAAATGTAATTTGAAAAGTGAGGGACATCTTCAAGTGCAAAACCATTGTCGCCGATGATGAGCTTTGGGGGAGAATTAGTGGGTCTGAGTAAACCATTTCTTGAAGCGGGAATATTGGGTTTGGAATTTGAATTATGAAAGCCATTTAATTTCATTGAAGAGATTATAGAAGAATTATAGAGGGACTCCATTCAATAAAGAAAACAACAGGAGATTTAAATATAAGTGACCAAAAGTTGCATATAAGGGCATGTTTGATAGAAAAGTATGGAAAGAGGTGGCATAGAAAGCAGGGCCGACTCTAGGCATAGGCGGGTTAGGCCGCTGCCTAGGCCCCCCGATTAATTGGGGCCCCTTATTGGGAAAAAAAATTAGGTATTAAAAAAAATATTAGGTATAAAAAAAATAGGTTTAAAAATAAATTAGTTGTAAAAAAAAAGGCCCCCCTAAAAAAATTAGTTATGAAAAAAATTAGGGTTATCACTTAAAAAAAGTTTCCCAAAAATAAATTTGTTCTATTTAAAATAAACTCATACACTAAACCCAACAACAACATAATAACCTACCCACACACTAAAAAACAAACTCACACAATAAACCCACCATCATAACCCAACCCAACCCAACCCAAACTCAACCCACTTTCTTCTCTCACTCTTATTATCTTCCTTTCTTCTTCTCTCTCACTCACACTACTCTATTTCTCTACTAACCAAAGCAAGAATAAACACTTTCTTACCCACCCCACCTCCCCAAAATCCTTAGCCACCACTGCTCCACCCCCACTCACCCCCCAAAAGCAATTATCGGCACCCCCCCTTCCCTTTTTTCTTGAACTAACCTCATAAAAATAAGGGTTAAAAATCTAGGGTTTCAATTTCTTCAATTTCAGAAAGTTAAGACTTGATTGGAGATAAATTGGACCTTGTTTGTGTAAGTATATATTATTCATTTACTTTGTTATATCCCACTATATAAATTTATTTGTGTTACTATTAATATTTTTGTTTTTTTGTAGATTCCAATTTATTATTTGGGCATTTACAAATTATAATTTCAGATTGCTCTCAAATTGACACTCAAATCAGTTTCTATTGTTCCTCTTTATCATTTTTCTTTAATATGGTTGGTCAATTTTATTGAGAATCTTGTGATTGTGTGATTAATTTTTGTTTTTGCAAATTACACTTGTTGTTGTGTTGTGTGAATATGTCTACTAGCAAATTACACTTGTTGTTGTGTTGTGTTGTGTGAATATGTCTATAGATATTGCTAAAGAAATGAAAATTAAACGCGTATTTTGTGAAAAGCGTAATATTTATAGAAAAAAATATTTTGATGAGAATTATAGTGATGGGATTAGACATTAGTATATTAAAATTGATTTTGCATCGAAAATGCGAGAAAGACACATTTTCTTTAATTTGATTTTTTTTATACAAAAGGGCCTCATTTTGATTTTTCGCCTAGGGGGCCGAAAACTATAGAGCCGGCCATGATAGAAAGTGTTGTCATCGCAAATTTTGTCCATGCTAATTTTGACTTGGAAAATATAATTTTGTGTTGTTTGATAGATTAATTTTGCACGCTGGAAAATTCTATATTTTCCATGTTTTTGTGTTTGATAGACACAATTTGCCTACTGGAATACACCCACTATTTCAATTCTGTAACAGTATATTCAGTACCAAATAGGGAATTCAGACCATTTATGCACCAATGTTGCAGTTATTCAAAATGCAGACCATTTATTCAGTACCAAATATTGCAGCTATACCAGCTATACCAGTTCTCATTTATTCAGTACCAAAAATTGCAGTTATTCAAAAAGAACCATTTATTCACTACCAATTATCATTTCTAATAAATAGTATAATGAAAAAAAAAAAATAGTATAATGGTTCTTACCCAAAAATATGAAAGAGGTATCTACCGAGTTCAAGATACCATACCCATAAAATAAGAAACCTCTTTCCATGAAGATTTTGACCTGGAAAAAATGGATTTCAGCATGGATTTCATTTGGAGCAAAAATGGATTTCATTTCAGAAATGAACAACGGTGGGTATCAGAAAGATAAAACAAGGACGAAATTCATTTTTTAGCATTCTTGAATGGACGAAAAATGGAAGAAAAAGGAGCAACATACCTTTGTGACCTTGTTTCGTGCTGAAATGGTTTTGAATTTGTAGAAGATGGAGCAACATTCATTTTAGGCATTCTGTGATGAAATGGGTTTCAATACCTCTGTGACCATGATAGCAGAACTTGTTTCGTGCTGAAAATGGAGCAACATTGTAGAAGATAACCATCAACTAGTCTTCACCTCGATCGTCACAAACAACAGGTATTTGTTTTCGAGAGAAGAAGAAACCAATTCCACAAATATGAGGCAAAGAGGGTGACGTGACTCCTGTTTATCCATTCAATTCCAGGGCATGTTTTAATTATCAAATGCTAAAAAACTTGGAAAGTATCTAGGAATCGGAGCTTGCCATGGCAGAAGTCTGCTATCAAAGAGTCCCTAAGTTACTATAAGAACCTGGCTATATATACATGTGTGTGTTTATTTTGTATATACACTAGGGTGTACCCGTTCTGATAGCACGGTGATAAAGTTGCTCCCGAATATTTATTATTATGGCACATTAACACTCGTAGGTGTGATAAATAACGATGTTACACACCTTTTGTAACATTCTCTAGCTACACGTTTTGTAATATCTTTACAATTCGTTCAAGTTTATGTGATTTGAAATGTCAAAAATATATAACATAAGTCAATTTTCTTTCTAGCATATTAAAATGTTAAAACAACATATCCAAAAATGATGATTTGCTTACATTCCCCCTCCCCCAAAAATGGGACATAATTTAAAATTGGAATAACCATGTTTAATATTGAATTAAAAAAAACACGAAGCATAACATATATGATGAGAATCTTCGTGAATGATGTACAGCAACCAAGTGAATTGTATCATTTGTCTCCATATCTATGTCCATACTTGTTCAACATAATCTGTCTAAAAGTCGATGACAAAATACGTATGCGCATCGAGTGTGGATGAACAACCACTGCAATCGAAATATAAAAAACACCGAATTAGTATCCAAGTATAAATATAGCACATGAATTTTAAATTATAAAGATAAGATGTTATCTCATTGCATACTCTTTCACCCTAGACCCGACCTTTACCTTCGTTCCTCTTTTCCAATTCTTCAATGTGGCAATCCCAATTATACAAAAGTACATCAATAACGTGATGTTAGGTTCATGTTAATAAATTTCTTATTGGATAACATAAAATAAAATAAAATATTTAAATTTGAACTTACCTTGTCTAATAAGGAATGGTATCAATGAACTATAAACATGCATTATAATAGAACTTCTGGATAAACAACATTAGTTGTAGAGTTAGGTTCGTCTTGCGATAGAAGAGCACTTACTCTATTTGAAGATGTGCATCTCGAAAGTGCAATATATAATTGCCCATGACTAAACACGGGTGTACGCAAATCAATCCCAACATACTTTACCGTCTGACCCTGAGATTTATTAATTGTCATTGCGAATGCAAGATGCACAGGGAATTGACGCCTTGACATTTGGAAAGGAAGTTCTGAAGAATACGGTGTCAAGGATATTTTGGTAATGAAGACTAAATTTCCCACCTTATCTCTAGATGAAATATGAGCTTCAATTGTTCTCTTTCCATATCGAAAAACCATCAGTCTAGTTCCGTTACACAGTCCATCCCTTGGAGAAAGGTTCTATAATAACATTATAGGAGAACCAACTTTTAGTTCTAACTTAAACGGTGCTAACCCATAAGGATCAAGTGAGTTCAAGTACTCATTCGGATATCGATTATTAATGGAAGGGTCATTTTCATCATCTGTTGATAGTTTGTCTGTAGCTAAAGAAATAAGGGTTTCTTTTGGGAACACACTCAGTGCAATATAATTTCGTCATCATTAGGTGCCAAAAGAATTGTTCGTTCCGTCAGAAAGTTGGAGTTGGTTGTTTCATGTGTACTCAATTGCGGATAGACTCTGGAGACCAATTCATTTATGTTTCCACACTTGCATACTAATATTGTAAGTTGTATAGTTTCTTGGGAACTGGATCCGACCTAATAATGGAAAATAACAAATAACTATAAATTAATGAATAACTATGGATATAAATTAATACAAACTTTTATAAAAATTAATACCTCAATCAAAAAGCTTGCAAATTCTTCATTACCAAGTTCAGAGCTATTTAACCGCATGTTTTGTGACAAAGCCAAGCATATATGTTCCTCAAAAGTAGAGAGTGTCTTAACGATGCACTAACTATTTGTTCACGCACCCCTTTTGATATAAATGGTAAATTTTGACAAAAGTCTCCCCCAAGAACAACAATGATACCACCAAATTATTTTTTATTACCACAGATATCTTGGAGTGTGCGATCAATGACATTAACAAAAAATCGATGTTGCATGGGTACTTCATCCCAAATAATTAGTTTTGCTTGCCTAAATAACTCGGCTTCCAAGGATTTCTTACTAAACCCACATATAGTGTTCTTTAATATATCCAATGGAATTTTAAAAGTTGAATGTGTTGTTCAACCCCCAATTAGTAATTAAGAAGCAATACCGAATGAAGCTACAGTAAGGACCGTATGACCAAGGCTATGACATTTTGTTGCAATCGTGTTGTATAAAACTATCTTTCTTGTTCCAACACCACCATTTAAAAAAAAGTAGTTACTTCATTCTCAAATACCGAAGCAGTGATTGTCGTATAGGAGAAACATTGCTAATCATTCAAACGGTGAATATTAAAGTCAGGATCGCTTTGTTCTGCATTAAACTTCAGTTACTGGTGTTCTAATATTAATATGGTCACAGTTGCAATTCTCCAATTTTGAGTTGGTTGTGGAAACGCTGGAAAATCCTTCAAACTTTTACCCAATTCCTCAAGCAATTGATTGAGTAGGTATAAACCATAATCCTCAGCTTAGCTTTTAGTCGAATTTGAAATGCCAAACTTTATTCGAATTTGGCATAAAAGATCATCACATATTCTTATCGAGAATTGATTCCATAATGCATAGGGATTTATTGGAAAGCATTGTGTTAGGATAATACTAAATAATCTCCGTAATTTTTATTCGATTTTCATAACCTTGGCCTCTTCAAGGCATTGTATCCACTCATCATCATCTTCCAAAAGTCCACGTGCGATGCATACTGATTTGAATGTATCATGCAAAACATTATTATCGTACGTAAGTATTCAAATGACGTTGGTCCTTTAATAATGATTAGAAGCATATGCAGATCAAACCTCACCTAAATTGGGCTGGAAAAGTACATTCGGCCAATTACTGTTAGTGGTACTACTCTTCGACTCCATATCCCTTTTACTGATTTCCAAACATAATATTGCAGGAACTCCTGGTAAGTAAATGAGAGTGCATATTCATCTGGAGATTAACATGCAAAAAAGGCAGTTAAAATTATCATTTTCTTTTCTGATCTAGAGATGATTCTATTAAGAGGTTCAGTTGGATAAAAAACAACATGATGCATCCTAGGTAAATGAAGAGCAAATTGTACATCATGTAGCTTTTCTTCGTGTAAAAGATGTCCAAATATCCTTCATGAGGCTTCTGGCAGTCCAATATATCTTACATCAAGATATTGTTGAATCTCATCCACATTTTTTATCACCATTGTTATGCAATCATGACCTTTAAATATGTATTTGTGAATATATTTGACACATATTAATCCTGCGCACACCTCCACAATTATATGACAGTTAAACATTCTTGAAAGAGAGGCGATATAAGGAATGACATCCCTATTATCAACATGTTTAGGACATCGTTTCGATGACTGTAAAGCAAATATCCATCTTTGTCCATTATTATTGCATCTGTGAAGTCCCGAGGGTATTTTTTTTGTGTAGTTACCATTTTCCATACATGATGCTTGTGGGTTTCGAGCACCACATGGACCATATACCATGCATTTTTTACTGTTCAAAAAGTTGGGGTTCCTGATTTGGATCAGGAAATTCTATAGATGAATGCTTAAGAAATATCAGTGCATGCATATGTGGTAATCCTCGAATCTGGAATTCAATTGTAAAAACATGTGCACATTTCTCACCAAACACCTTCTTTTCTTTTATCACCTTCATTAAATGTCTCCTTTTTAACTCAAAAACACGTGCAACTAAATCTGGCCGATTAGTGGATTTTTGATTGGGTAAAAGAGCATAAACAATTTCAGTCCAGTTAGGATCTACCGTCATTATGAGAAAAATATTTGGGTGCTTATTTATCGTGTGATTTCCATTAAATCTTGGAATATCTCAAACATATTCCTAGCACTACCAGGAAATGAAAATGGCAAAATAAAATGTTTACCTACTTGGTCAGGTTGTAACCAATCACTTACAACATCTGTAAGACCTTGGTAAAGTTCAGCATGCAATCGGTTTTGATTAAGCCTATTGTATATGAGCCAATTCTGCTCTGTTAAAGCCCAAGCATCGACAATAAACTCTTGAAAAAGTTTCCCTACCCTGAGTATTATTGAATACTTGTTTTGACGTTGGAATAAACAAAAACTATAATATTCCATTTGAGTTAGACGTTTGTCAAGAGGTCAACCATTTGCAACATCCCATTGTCTTAATCCAGGTTCCCATCTTAGCTCACCATGAGGGAATAATAAAACATAATGCAAAGGTAATTATGATGGATAACATTCACTAACTCGCATCAGCTCTTGATTCCCTCGTAAATGTATGACAATATCTCGCATTCGACTAACTTCACTTTCATCACAGAGTAGTATTACTGTAATCTCATTCGATTATGGTAGATTATAACGTCTACGATATGTTTTTAAACTATAATGAAGATAAGAAGTTATATTTTCCCCTTCAACATTTGTATCATGTAGTGACTCACAAGCTTGTCGATATTTAACTGAGAAAACATTGTATTCTAACAAAGTTTCTTGAACAATTTTAAGAACATCAACCCTCAAGTGTGGATTTCTATGACTACGAATGTCGAACGCAGAATCAGGATCGTAAATGTACAATTGAGGGTAAGATGGAACTTCCCCTGGCTATGCCAATTGGGAGCCGGTTCGATGTCGTAAATCTCCATGAATGGTGAATGATGTTGGGCCATTTCCAAAGTGTACTCTTCGATCCATTGTAAACCCAAGACATGTAAATGCATGTGTTGCATTATACTCTCCAATGTACTTGCAAAATGATGCAGACCTACTATCATCCCCGTTATATAAATCCAAAAGTGCACGCGGTTGACGTGATAATTCTTGTATCTTTATCTTTCCTTACAAACAACATGTTCCAAAGCGTGGACTACGTTTTGATGATTCCACCAATTTTTCATCCATCCAATGCATTGTTGAGCAATGAGGAAAAATTATATCCATCATCCCTAGATAATGCCTTTCTCCATGCATGTTTAATGGATTATGACCTTCAAGCATTGCAGGTGGGATATCAAGGTCATCATCATCATCATCATCATCATCATCATCTTCAATGTGCAGGTTCATTATATTTAATATGTAAATAAATAATATTTCTAATAAGATAATATAATTATAAATATAATATATAAATTTAAATGTAAGCATGTATTTAATTTATATGTTATATTTTGTGGAAGATGTGCTTGCCAAAGAAGTTAAATGTGACAGAATTGGTTCGAGGGGTGGTTGATGAGGCACCATCATTTCAAGTTCCATTTCATCATCTTCAGTGCTCATCGTGAACGGGTCATGCAAACATGACCTGAATATAATTCAAATGTTCATCTTTAGATTCTCATGTTCAGTTTTTTAAAAAGATAATATTAATCATAGATATAATATATGAATATAAATGTAAACATGTATTTAAGTTAGATGTGCTCCCCAAACATGTTAAATCTCACTACACCAAAAAGGCCAAATTGGCACCCGTCAGCCGGCCAGCCTTGTCACGGTCATTGACGGTGACAAAAAATATGCATTTTTTTATCACGGTCAATGACCGTGATAAAGGCTTGTCACGGTCATTGACCGTGACAGGTCCGTGACAACAATATTATAAAGTTGTCATGGTCAAAGACCGTGATAACTTTCCCAGTAAAAAAATCTTCCCCCTTCTTCTTTTTTCCCACCATTTTGGTTTCCCCCTTCTCTCTCTCTAAACGATTGCTCTCTCTCTCTCTCTACTTTTAGGTACGATTATCTCTATCTTTCTCTTCCCTTTATATATGTGTGTGTGTATATGTGCATGTGTGTGTGTGTGTGCCTGTGTGTGTGGTGGGGGGGAGGGGCACGGCTTGGGGTGGGGAGGGGTGTGGGGCAGGTGGTGGTTATATGCGTGTGTGTGTGTGTGTGCGCATGTGTGTATATGTGTATATGTGTATGTGTGCATGTGTGTGTGGTGTGTGTGTGTGTGGTGGGGGAAGGGGGTGGGGCAGTGGTGGGGGGTTTGTTGTAGGGGTAATGGGGGTGGTGTGTGTATGTGATGGAGCAGGGGGAATGAGGGTGGTGTGTGTGTGGTGGGGCCTTTAGATTCCCCTTATTTGGTTTTAGCTTAGTAAATTAATAATTATTGCCCATTTTATATGCAAGTAGGATTGCCCCTCATTAAGAGATAATTGTTGAGACTCGAAGTAACTTTAATTGTATAGGTTTAATAAAATCAATTGTATACTTTAAATGTAAGTTTAATTGTATAGCGTTAATGATGATATACTTATAAGACGTGATGAAATGAATTAATTGAGTAGATGAATTAGAAGGAGTACGGGATACAAATTTGTTGGTTTGTTGTTGCTATTGCCGTTGGATTATAGTGGATCGATGTTGGGTTGGTTAATTTTAGAAGTGGCATGACCACTGGATTATTGTCCATATGGGGGTGGGATTTTTCAACTTTTTTCTAAAATTACTTGTATCACGAACAATATATATATATATATATATAGTATGATAATTAAATGAAACATACTTGAAATTACATATAGTGCGCATATATACTAGCCTTCTAGTTCTTATGCGTACACATTAAATAGTCCTTAGACTCGTTCGAGAGTCATTAACCCTGTAATGAGATCTCTCAAATTGTCCCGTTTAGATAGTTTGGGACTGCATAGTTTCTGTTTAATAATATTTTTAGTGGCTTAAAGTTGTTACTTTTGGAGGAAGTTCTGCAGTCGTATCCTAATGTTCTTTGGGTACATACTAGATTGACAAGTGTGAGTCATATTCAATTGATCAATTGAAATAACATTCACACTTGCCAATCTACGTCGTGTACTTGGAGAACTATGGGGATATGCAGCCAAACTTTTCTCAAATCGTAACAATGTGTATGAGCTGTTAAGTATATTACAGAAATATGAGGTCTTGAATGGGATAGGACCACTCACCCTTTAGAGGGGAATTTCTATTATAAAATGATTTGAATTTGAAATCTAAAAATCGAATATAAATAAGACATAATTAAATGAAACACACTATAAATCTAAGTTTTGTTTATACTAATCCAGGAATATATGCTTCTTACCTTTAATAGGCGATTAGTTGTGGTAGCTGTGATGGGATATCCTAAATACAAAGAGTGGATGGGTGAGACAAATAGAATGGGGGATGTATTTCGTAGAGGTGCTAATAAATTTGTGAAATATTCAAAGAGATGTCATAATTATGAAGAGTTTCCATGTCCGTGTGCTAGGTGTAAGAATGGTAAGGTGTTTGAGTGGAAAACAGTTGAACTACATTTGTTAAGATGGGGTATGCATGATATTTATCTGTTGATACCAAATTTAATCTGCTGATATGGACCCATCATTTGAAGACACATGTCAACCAATGTGGCAATTACAAATACTTATACCGATCAACTCACTGCCACCGAGCTACTGAAAGCGCCACGAGCAACTCGTACATTCCGAACAACTAAAACGTACTGATCAAATCAGGCTCCCCGAGCAACTCATGGGCCCCGAGCAACTCAAACGTGCCGAGCATCTTAAGCGGTCCGAGCTGCTTAGCGTACTGAGCACTCAAATCAGGATAACCAAAAAGGCGACTGCGCATTAAATGCTCATTATTATCGTACAGATGCATATGTTTACTAGATAACAGCGCATTGTCCTTTCATATGTACATCCTCAAGGATATAAATACATTGTAACCTCCTCATTAGAGGGGACCCCAAAATTTCTTGGTAAACCACAATCGAGAATTCCAGGCAAACAGTCAGCAATACAAAAACAGTGGATGTAGGCCATTTCCTTAAGGCTGAACCACTTTAAAAATATATTGTCTCATATTTATTTATTCATATTTATCTGTGATTAAAATAATTAGATCAAATCTAGTTTTTTACATCAACAGATTGGCGCCTTCTGTGGGAAACGACTGTATTTAACATTTTTCACCAGAATAATTCATCATTTATGGCTGATAATTCAGAATCCAGTAATCGAAACGCTGGGATCCCTCCATACCCTTCTGCTCCACCAAATGTGCAAGATATGGCAGGCATAATGGCTAATTTAGCCTAAAGGCAAACAACCATGCAGGAGACCATGCGTCAAGTAATACAAACTGTTCAAGGTGGATTGCCAGCCCAATCTGGACAACGAAGTGTTCAGAGAAATACCCATATTCCTTCCCCAAGAACAAGGCGAACGATATTCCCAGAGGAATCTCAATCTAGATGCACCGACTCATATGGTATTGAGAGATCTAATGATCCTTCCTACCAGCCTGGAAGGAATTCCTCAGTACGAGCTACAGACACTCAACAAAACGTCACTCAATCTCCAGAAAGAACCAGTGCTCTTGAAAGGTTGAGTAGAGTCTCTCCTTTTGATCATTTAGGCCCTAGGAGGAATAGAAGTCCCCCTAGGATTGTGTCGAGGAACTCTCGACGACCATCTGATCTAAGGGAAGGCTCTGCCCAATCACGACCAACTGCTTGTCCTAAAAGATCCAAAGAGGCAAATTCAACGCGATCAGTTCCTCGAACTAATAGGCCCGAGGAGGGAAATGATGCATGGAAGGGTTCTATTCAAAGGTTGGAAGACAGATTAGGGGAAATGGCTAAGGCCAAGAATCCTCTACAAAGAAATTTTATCCAAGGAACACCATTTGTACAAGCAATTGTGGATTTTCCCACACCATCAAAATTCAAAGCTCCTATGGTGATGCCTAAATATGATGGAAAAACTGACCCTGTCCTTCATATAAAACAATACCAAGCTGCTGCCGATATCTATGCAGTTCCAGATGAGATGAGATGCAGGGCATTTTCAGGAACTCTTACCGGATCTGCTCAGATATGGTATAACAACCTTCCTTGGGGGAAAATTGTGACTTTCTTTCAACTAGCACAACTCTTTATTGGGAATTTCTGTTTTGGAGCAAAGCCAGTCAAACGAGTAGCACACTTGCTAAGCGTTGGACAAAAGATAGGTGAAAGCACCAGGGACTACATTACTCATTTCAATAACGAGAAACTGGAAGTAATTGATTATGAGGAGAAAAACAACAATTACTGCTCTGATGAGTGGACTGTTGCCGAATAAATTGTACTATACTTTAGCCAAGGATCTGCCTAGGACCATGGCTGAACTAATGGAAAAATCAGCCAAAATCATGAATGCCAAAGAGGCTATGGATGCTAAGAAGAATGCAGACACTAAGGAAACTAAGGTCAAGGCTGACAAGATTGAAAAGAAGGATCAGAAGAATAATGGTGGCAATAGGCAGTCGAAAGAAAAGCAAACACTGGAACAGTTGAAGAAGTTTGGAAATTATACTCCTTTAAAGGTATATATAAACCATATTCTAGAAGAGATCAAGAATAGCGAGGAGATAAACTGGCCAGAAAAAATGAAGGCAGTCCTGACAAGAGGAATAAGTCCAAATATTGCGAGGTCCATAAAGACCATGGTCATACGACCAAAAATTGAATAGCTCTCCAGGATGAAATTAAAGCACTCATCATACGAGGAAAGCTGGATAAGTATGTTGATCATCAAAATGGTGGAAAAAGCAATGATCGAGCAAGGCAAGGGTCTAGATCTCCTCATCGAGCAAAAGAAGACAAGAAGAGAAGTCATAAAGAAGACCCATAAGATGACCAAGATGACCCCGATCTCCCCAAAAGACCAAAGCAGCCGGAACGTGAGGTATTTTTAATACATTTTGGATCATTTGAATGTAATGTTATTACAGGTGGAGATGCATGAGGTGGGGACATGAATGTAGAGAGGAAAGTGTACCTCAATGAGGCTCAAGCTTGCTCGTACATTCAGCGAATAAACTTGCCTGAAGATGATCGCCTGAGGAAGGTGAATAAAGACAAACTAGTCACTGGTTTCTCTAAAAATGACCTGGCAGGTGTACTGTATCCTCATGACGACCCATTAGTAATCAAAATGAGAATGAAGGAAGTGGTGATTTCACGGGTACTGGTGGATAATGGTAGCTCGGCAGACATCATGTTCTACCCATGTTTTGATAGTTTGAATCTGAAGCTAGCCCAGTTGGAGCCCTATCATAGACCTCTCCTTCGTTTTACTGGCGAGAAGGTTTTTCCACTTGGGACGATTAGTTGGATATGCTTATCGGTACATGGCCTACTTGTCGAATAGAAAGAGTACACTTTTTTGTGATGGATTTAAATGTCCAATCAGCTTACAATATCATCATGGGAAGGGTAGGCCTGAAGAAGTTCGAAGCAGTCCCATCTACTGTGCATCAATGTTTAAAATTCCCAACCAATTTTGGAGTGGGAGTTGTGAAAGGCGACCAAAAATTAGCTCGATAATGCTACTATTCATCTGCCGAGCAGGAGGAGCGTGAAGAATCCATGAAGAAGATTACTACTTATCAGGTGGATGAAATAGAAGATGCGGAGATTGAAACTTTAGACCCTAGAGACGAGTCTTATCTTGTTAAGGTCCAGGTTATGGAGGCTACCGAAAATATCATTCTGGACGACGAGCATCCAGAACGAACAACTCAAATCGGTGCATCACTGGATGTATCAATAAAATAAGAGCTGATAGCATTTCTAAGACGCAGAAAGCAGACTTTTGCATGGAGTCACGAAGATATGCCCAAGATAGACCCAAATTTCCTATGTTACGAGCTCAACGTGAATAAGGAAATCAAGCCAATGAAGCAACAAAGAAGGGTATTCAGTCATGAGAAGAACCAAGCCATACAGGAAGAAGTAGAGAAACTGCAAAAAGCCTCTTTTATTGATGATGTCAAATATCCTGATTGGCTAGCAAATGTGGTAATGGTAAAAAATAAAAACAACTGGCGAAGGATGTGTGTGGACTTCACTGATCTTAATAAGGCATGCCCAAAGGATCACTTTATTTTGCCCTGAATCGATCAACTGGTGGAT
The DNA here is from genome assembly GCA_949130495.1 of Sambucus nigra. Classification (NCBI taxonomy): domain Eukaryota; kingdom Viridiplantae; phylum Streptophyta; class Magnoliopsida; order Dipsacales; family Adoxaceae; genus Sambucus; species Sambucus nigra. The sequence goes on along the minus strand of OX422221.1, from coordinate 530,465,038 downwards.
GCTATCTCGGGGCATGAATTGTTGAGTTTCATGGATGCTTATTCTGGTTACAACCAGATTAAGATGAAGCCTGAGGACAGGGAGAGTACCTCTTTTATCACCCCAGGGGGAACTTATTGTTATAATGTTATGCCTTTTGGACTTAAAAATGCAGGTGCAACATATCATCGACTGATGAATAAGGTGTTTGCAGAGCAAATCAGTCGTAACATGGAGGTTTATGTTGACGATATGCTGACGAAGAGCAAGAAAGCTGTTGATCATCTAGTTGACCTAGGCCAGACCTTCGATCAACTAGAGAAATATCAAATGAAGCTAAATCCCACCAAATGCATATTCGGAGTACGATAAGGCATGTTTCTCAAATATATTGTTAACCAACGAGGAATCGAGGGAAACCATAAAAAGATCAAGGCTCTATTGGAGCTGCAATCTCCAACTATGAAGAAGGAAGTACAAAGTCTCACAGGTCGAGTTGCAGCACTTAACAGATTTGGATCACGAGCAACAGACAGATGTCTCCCATTCTTCAAAACACTCCGAAAAACTTTTGAGTGGAATGATGAATGCGAGAAGGCCTTTCAAGAGTTGAAGAAGTATCTAGGGACACCTCCACTATTATCTAGACCAGTGATGGGAGAAAGACTATACTTATACCTGGCAGTTTCAGAAAACGCAGTGAGCTCAGCGTTGATAAAAATGGACGACGGAGTACAAAAACCAGTCTATTACACCAGCAAAGCTTTCTGAGGAGCAGAAATCAGATATCTGAGTTTGGAGAAATTGGCATTATCATTGATTGAAGCAAGAAGAAGGATGAGACCATACTTCCAAGCCCATAATATAGTGGTGTACACTGATATTCCATTAAGACAAGCTCTGTATAAACTGGAGAAATCAGGAAGATTGATGTACTGGGCAGTAGAACTTGGTGAATATGATATAATTTATGAGCCTAGATCGTCGCTCAAAGGGCAAGCCGTAGCGGATTTTATCATAGAATTCACTCAGGAGGACTCCTTCGACGAGCAGGAGTTAAATACAGACCATCCTGTGGATGTTACAGGATCATTAAATTTAAACCCCGACCAACCTACGTCAGGGGAGGGGAAGCGAAGAGTACTGGAGGAGGACAAAAGGAAGCATCAAATATGTGACACCCCGCCTAATTAAATTCCGGGCGATCACTCCTTTATTAAATTAAATCAAGGTGAACAGTTGGTTCATTCTCAGCATCACTGTCGAAAAATAACTTTTCCAATTTAAACACCCTAATTAATTAAGCTAAGTGTCAAAACCATTTTTAGACATTACTTTCCAAATTTTATTTATAAAAACCAATAGTTACAACTTTACATAAATTATAATTAAAGAATCGCACAACAAATACACTGGAGCAAACAATCCAATAATTAAACATCCAACAACTAGATCCCAACATTTAAAACTTAAAGTAAAACAACCAGACAGTAATAAATCCCAAAATGACAATACTAGACGTAAATAAATTACAATATTCAATGGAACAACTAAAATATGGAAAGGGCGACACATGCCCAACTGGAATAAATCTACTAGGAGTGGAATCAAATAAATGAAGTCGTCTAAGCAAGAGGCCTGCAACTCCCACCTAAGTTGCAGCGCGTTCCTTCCAAAGGACCCTATTCAAGACGCCCTTGTGGCTGGGCACCTGTAATATATACATATATATACAAGAGAGGAAAGAAAATGGAAACGGGTCAGAGCCCGATAGTGTAAATGATTTAAAATTCGTTTAGCAAGTATTTAAAATGTTTACAGGCCAATGCAACAACATATTAGTGCGACACTCTCTTGAGACATTCTCACCTCTCTTCTAATGTGCACGCCTATCGCACTAATCTTCCCAACGTTTTATCTTATCTTATATCACACTAATCTTCCCAACGGTTTTTATCTTATCTTATATCGCACTAATCTTCCCAATGGTTTAACTGATCTTAGGTTACCCGTAAGATTTAAAACTGAACAATATAATTGTTTAAGAGGAAAACTTCATTCAGTAACAAAGCTCTCATTTTAACTTTATTTATTAATAAAGTTTCTCAGTGTCATACTATACTTTTCAAAATAAGTATTTCCAGTTTGAAGTCATTAATCATTTCTACTTACCATAACACAGTAGGCAGTTCCAAATCTCAGAATTTCATATATATATTAAATACTCGTATAATATATATTCTAACAGCACCCCACATAAAAATTATGGTGCGGGCATACTCTGCTATCCAATCCCCGTATCACTCGTACTAAGGGAAATACAAGTTCGGGATCACCCTCGAACTGTATTAATACATATACAAAAATATTGAGGGGAAGCATAGTTTCCAAGTCCAAGAGGTCAGCACATACCCTCATGTCTCTTAGGACCGTGACTTATCGATTCGATAGTCTGTACCTAGGATTCCTATCTTCTTGGGTATAAGTAAATATCCCCCATAAAGGTCCCATCGAGATAAGACTGTCCCAGCGCGGTAACCTCAGGGATAACAAGTAGCGCGGGCATGATTTTCACACGTATATAGTATATGCATACACACAGTCATATATACTACTTTTACCATATCCAATTTAGGTTAATCTCATACCCCATAATTATCACGTTTATCATTATTTTTTAGTATTTAGTTATCACTTAATAACGGTTCGTCTCCTACTTAAATTGAGGGATTATTCCAACTCACTACGTATCACTCAGTAAGTATTCATCTATTTTCCATCGTAACTATTTTACGTATCTCTCACTTTAATACAAAAATTACTTCGTCCCTTATATATATAAACACCCCAAAAATGTATATCTTGCCTTACATGAAAGGTCTCTTAATCATTAATAAATCCTAATGATCATCTTTATCTCCCAAAATATTTTAATAAGGATGTCTAAGGAGTATTATTCCTTTGGAGTTAATTCAACTATTTTTAAAAGGGAAAATATAAATCTGCCAGAAGGGGTCGATCGATCGAAGGCAGGGGCTCGATCGATCGAACCTTCGATCGATCGAAGGTCTTGGCTCGATCGATCGATCAAGCAGGTATGGCGAATTCTACAGTTAACCAGTTACGGGTTCTATCACACAACCTCATCCAAATCCAGATTTTTCATTCCCAATCGCCCAAAAATTTGTACTACTAACAGTATAAACCCATATTAATCACCTTCTACGTAAAGCATGCAATTTTTCATCATTAACTATGGATTAATAGGCCAAAACTTCATAAAAATATCAAGAACCCTAGAATTTCTTTAACATGGTTCTAATCAGTCTTTTTCCAGAAATTTCTACTCCTAATTCATCATAATTTTGTGGTTAAGCCTCTACATATGAAAGGGTTTCCAGATTTTCATTCGAATCAATTATACATGCGATTTTCCTATCTCCAACATGAATTTTCTTCTACCAAACTCATCCTAATCACCCTAGACTAACATGAATGATGCATAAATACTTGCCTGGGATTTTCAGAATTCTGATTTGTGGACGATTTTGGTGTGGTTGCGTTCCCCGTCGCGCGATCTACGCGTTGGTGGTAGTGGCAGTGCAATCGGGTGAATCGTTGGCCTTGGATTGCTTGGAAAGCTTTCTCCTTTCCTCTCCTATGGCCGTTCTAAAGTTTTGAGTCTGATAACCCTAAGGGACTATTCTAAAAGGCTGATATAGTTTAATAATTTTCGTGGGTTTAATTACCCAAAAATGCAAAATGATCAAAATGCCCTCCCGGGGTACTAATTAAGCCTAAAAATGCCCCAAGATCCAAACTAAACCCCCGGGTACACTTTTCTGACTATCTCGACCCTTCCGGACACGTTGGCGCACTAAAAACGACCATACGTATAACTTAAAAAATATTTCACTTTTATTAATCAACATTTATTCCCGACGCGACACAGGCGCGTCCCGACTTAAATTTCCAAAATTGTCATTCCATTCACTATTGACATTTAATAGAACCAATATCATATATTACTTTACTCATTAGTAATATTCAACAAGTTTCCCATAATTACTAACTCACATCACGTTAATAATAAAAAATAATAATTAATTTTCGAATTTATATTAAATAATTGACTCACATTAAATTTAATAAATCCCCAAATTAAGAAAGCATAAAAATACGGGGTATTACAAAATATTCCACCGAGGAACTCTTTCTGACCAAGAGTTTGATAATGGAGTACTTGCGTGGAATCTGTATGTAGATAGCTCGTCGTGCTCTACAGGTAGTGGAGCAGGGATTATTTTAAACAGTCCAGATGGGATTGATGTGGAATATGCTTTGCGCTTTCAATTTAAGGCTTTTAATAATGAGGACGAATATAAAGCAATGATCGTGGGTCTAAGCCTGGCCAAGACCATGGAAGCTGAGCAAGTCGTTGTGTTCAGTGATTCCTAGTTAATCGTAAATCAAATTTTGGGAATGTATGCAGCAAAAGGAGAATTAATGATCAAGTATCATGCAAAAGCGATAGAGGTTGTATCGAGTTTTACTACAATTTAGTTGATTAAAATACCAAGATTAGAGAATGCAAGAGCAGACGCCCTAGCTCGGTTAACATTAGCCACACGGACCAAGCTACGAAGAACAATACCAATAGAAATCCTGGCTGGTCGGAGCATCGATGAAGATCTGGCAATAAATTTCATTGCCCTCGACTTGGGACCATCTTAGATGGATCCCATCAGGGCCTATATTGAAGAAGGAGTTTTACCAACTGATAAGCTCGCAGCCAAAAAACCGAAGTTTAAAGTTGCTCGTTATGTATACAGATAAGGAGTTATAGCAGGGCTACAAAGATGTGTCCATCCCTCTGAAGTGAAAGATTTGATCGAAGAGGTTCATGAAGGGTCTTGTGGGGCCCATATAGCTGGTCAGACGCTCTTTCATAGAATAACCACACAGGGGTACTACTGGCCAACAATGAGAGATGACTGTGTAACTTATGCTAAGAAGTGCGACAAATGCCAACGCTTCACATCCATTCGAAGAACCCCTCAGGCATTGTTAACACCCATAACATCCCCTTGGCCATTAGCCATGTGGGGGATAGACTTGGTCGGGACACTCCCAACGACCAGGGGAAGATTCAAATACCTTGTGATTGTTGTGGATTATTTTACAAAATGGGTAGAAGTTGATCCCCTTATTGATATGACATACGACAAAGTCTATCAATTCATTTGGAAAAATATTATTTGCAGATATGGTCTCCCACATGCATTCATTACTGACCATGGAACCCAGTTTGACAACGAGGAGTTTGTTGCATATTATCATCAATCCAATATACTGAAAACCCACTCTGCACCAGGTCAACCCCGGAGCAATGGACAAACTGAGGTGAAAAACAGAACACTACTGAATGGATTGAAGAAATGACTGGATGGTGCAAAGGAAAATTGGATTAACGAGCTACACTCTGTGTTGTGGGCTGATCGCACCACACTATGAACAACAACTAGAGAGTCCCCATACATGCTGGCATTTGGGAGTGAGGCTGTCATACCCGCTGAATTGGGCCTACCTATGCATAGAGTACTTAATTTCAATTCTCCTGTCAGTGACTTGATGAGAAGATTTGACCTGGATATGCTCGAAGAAGTTAGGGAAGAAGCAACAATCAGGAATGCATCATATCAACAACGAACAACTTTGTTATATAACAAAAGAGTGAAGAAGTGTGATTTGAAGGAAGGGGATTACGTGCTGAAGAAAGTGATCCAAAAGCACAACAAACTGGAAGCCAACTGGCACGGACCCTACAGAGTAACAGAAGTTGTTCGCCCAGGGACATACAGGATTGAAACCTTGGAAGGAGAAGAATTCAAGAATGCATGGAATGCAGAGCATCTGCGCAAATATTATCAATAATTGTAATTCATATGTAATGCAGTTTCTTCAATATGAATAAAGTGATGCTTCATTCAGTTTCTTTCTTTGTTGAATTTTTTTTTTGGAATATCAGTGTTATACACTAGACATCAAATTTAGAGCAATTACCACCAACTTCGGTTGGTCAAAAATCAAATACCACCAACTCCGATTGGTCGGGAATCAATTACCACCAACTCTGGTTGGTCGAGAATCAATCACCACCAACTCCGGTTGGTCTGGAATCAATTACCACCAACTCCGGTTGGTCGGTAAACTAATTACAATCAAATCCGATTGATTAAACTAAGCAGGAACGTGGGATGCAAATCATTTCATTGCTTAGACCCAAAGAGTGACAAGTCACTATAATCAAACAATAAAAAGGACAAGAACACAAAACAAAATGTACACATATTCACAAACAAACAAGCAAGGACATTCCGCAAATAACTTCATTCAAAACAAGAAGAATTACATATGCTGTGAAACATACACTTCATAAAAAATCCTATTCTATCGGTTTTTACCCTTCTGCCTTTGAAACAGGTTCAACTCCAGCAGGAGGGTCATCTAAGGCATAAGGAGAATTTATAAAATTTACATCTCTTAGCATTCTAACATTCATCACAAAGGTCCGATCAAGCAAATGCTCTGGGCAAGATATATCAACGTTGGCATGAAGACTGTAGTCGCCAAGATATTTGTAGATTAAGCATCGAGGAATTTCCCGAGCAGGAATCCAACTGAGGTCAAGCTTAAAAGGAGGCACAGGAAAATCGAGCACTCCAGGCTCATAATAATCCCATAAGTAGTGGCCTTGCTCCAATTTTAGCACACATATTGCATTCAACCACCCTTGCTTGTACCCCTCATTATTTGACTGCTGGATCCGATCATCAAGATGGTAAAGGGATTCGTTATACCCAGCCATCCAAAATTCTCTGGGTTATTTATGGAATTGGTAAGTTAAACTCTCCAGTTGTTTGTGGAGATTCTTCACCAGGATTTCCTTATTTTCCCAGGCAGAATTCTGAGTAGTAAGTTGTTCGCTGAGGTTCAGAATCTTCTTAGACATTTCTGTTAAGGCTTGGTTCTTCGCCATTAGCTGTACTGCCTGATTCTCCAAAGCAGATTGAGTTATTGCTTCTTCAATGGACACCCGACCAACCCTTTCTCGTCCATGAGCAGAAGATCTTGCTCGTCCATGGGTAGATGTGGAAGGTCCATCTCTTTTTAAAGTTTCCAACTCATCCCATAAGTTGGTATTTTCTACCTCTAAGAAAGAAAAACCTTCATCATTAACAGGGACCAAGGCTCCCGAGGAGAATGCATCAGATTTGAGTTATTTTATCTCTTCTTGCAAAACAATGTTCTATCACTCCAATAACTTGGCGATATGCCTGTGTTCTTCAACCTCAAGCTTCAGAACACTCTCTTTCTTCTCATAAGCAGAAATAAATTTATCATACCCTTTATTAACACTCAATTGTTGATATTTCTTCTCGTATCCTTGATACAAAAGTGTGGAGGAATCTGTGTACTGTTGCTGAAGTTCCTTAATTATTCCTTGGAGTATTCAATCATCTCATAATAGGCCACGTTGTTGGCAACATCACGATCGAGCAAGCATTTCAGGTATCGATAAGCTTCGACTGCTCGTTCAGAAGTATCTGGACCAAGAATGTCAATGATTTGAGCCTCATTAAGATCTGCATGACCAAAAATAGTCATTACATTTACTCATTATCTCTGTGTCATGAGCTTACAAGAGCTCCATCCTGACCATAAACTAGCAAAGAGAAGAAATAAAAAGAATCAATAATAACACAGACAGAGCAAGTAAAAGAGAAATTCAAGGTGAGCAACCGAAGATGGAATTTTATTTCATCATAGAAGAAAATACAAAGTCTGAGGTTACATTAAATAATAACAAAATAAACACCTAAACAACTCTACACCTTCTCCTTGTTCCCTACGACCTCCTCAGAAAGTTTGGAGGAAGTGACTGGTTGCTCGAAGGATAAAAGTAGCTGCTCGACAGAAGTGCTGGTGGGTTGGAGTTGCTCACAGAAAGATTGAACAACTGGGACAGAATGGGCCTGATCTCCAATCATCATAGAAGATTCATCTGAGGCAGCTTCATACTCTTTTTCTTCTCCAGGAGAGAGAGGAGGGCCATGAGTGTGCTGCTGGAATAATTTAGAATTCTCAGTAACTTTCAGCTCTTGCAAGGCTGCAACCCATCTATCCTTAAAGTATTTAAGACTGGCGTATTCCATTTGAGAGGACATGGCAGCCAGACCCTTATTCCAGCCTTTATCCCAACCAGCACTGAATGATTTTTTAACTGCCTTCTTCCTTTTTTGCCTTCTCCGAGGAGGTCCTTTCTCTAAGGAGCTCCTCGGTAACCTTTAACTTCTCCTCCACCTCCTTTTTCTTTCGTTCAACATCTTGAAGTTTAACAACTTCATCTTCAGCATACTTAAGCTTAGCCTCAAGCTTCTTGTTGCTCTGTTCAAAGTTTTGGTTACTCTGCTCATATTCCTTTAACTTTTTCTCCAAGTATTTGGAAGCATTCACAGCCTGATTTCTGTCCATCTCAATGAACTTGAGTTGCTTCTCCCAAGCAACCTTATCTTCCTCATATTTTTAATGAGAATCTTTTGGAGATTGGGTCAGCCCAATAAAATCTTCATCTACTCCTCCCGAGGAGCTTGCAGCCTTGATAGCTTCATCCTTCTTCAGAATGCTATTAAAACACGTCACCAGCTAAAAAAAGAAAGCATTTTAAGTCAATACAGGAACATAGTACTAAAAAATAAAGGGGTCGGGCTAATAATACTTACTGAGGCAATGTGTTGAGCAGTCAGGGTAGTGATTCTCTCATGAGAAAGTGTGTCTTCAATTCCCTGGACTTCTGGGATAGTCCAGGATTTCACCAAGCTCACAGCAGAGCTCGCAACAATAAGAGATGGAATACTACCTTCAACATTTGAAGGTTGAGAGACAAGTTCAACAGGTCTCTCAGAAGAACTTTTCTTCAACCTCCTCATAGGGGCAGGAGTATTTTTAACCAAAGACGTTGTCTTTGTTGGTGATATGATAATAACCTCACTCGGAGGAAAGAGAGCAACAATCTTGCTCGGAGCCACAGGTGGCTTCTCGCCAATTTTCTTGTCAGCAACAAGAGGGGGTACATCTACAGTCTTTATCCCCTCTTCTGGGACACCTTTTTTACTTTTCTTTGCCTCCACAACAGTAGAGGCAGACTTGTGGAGAAAGGCAGGAGCTCTTTTCCTCTTCATTAGATCACTGATAGGAATACTTGACTCAGAGGAAGAACCTTCCACCCTAGTCTCAGAAGCTTGTACTTGGTCAAGATTAACTACCATTGGACGAGGACGAGCAGTGAAAGATGAAGTATAGCTCTTGTACTGCAATAAATAAGAGGCAGATCTAATATGTTCCTCGAAAACAGATTGGTGCAAATCCCAGATAAGTTTCAAATGCTTTAAATTAACGCCAGCTTCTTTTGGAGGTTTTCTTTTACTGTCAACTGTAACAAACAAAAATAAATGCGAGTGATGCATTTTATCAAACACTAAGAAAATAAGTTTTCAAAAAATAAAAACAGCCTATTCCATTGCCATAAGGGGGACACCTTGGACCCTGATATACATTATCTCCATTTAATGGAGCATGTTGCCAATTTTTCATAACCACCCCATGCTCAATATAATCCCTATTGGCATCTGGAAGATTGACAACTAAAGCCCTATTCAAAAACCTAGTTTTTAAATAAAATGTGGAATCACTGACAACCCGTCTATAATAGTACATAATTTCTGGAATCCCTAAACGGGTTCCATGGAGTTGGTTCAATCTATGTACACCATTAACTATCCTCCAGGTATTTCGAGCTATTCTTGCAGGTACAACATCAAAATATTGGCAGAACTCCAAACATAGGGGGTTTGGTGAAAAAGAAAAGCCATATTCGGACACAAAAAGACTTGGGAACAAATGTCCCTCAGCCAAAGAAAAATAATCAAAAGGTTCAGAAAGTTCTTCCAAAATAACTCACGAAGGGATTGAAAATTCAGACCGAAATTTGTCCAAAGACTCAATAAGATAAACCATGATCAACAAAGTAAAATAAAAGAAAGGGAAGAAAATCTTACAGGGAAAAAGAGATCAGGTGAAAATGAACGACGAAAAGAACGAAGGCACAAGACAGAGAGAAAATAAAGAGTTCAAAGATACAGATTTGAAAGGTGAAAGACGATAGGATTTCTGCCGTGCTTAAATACTTTACCTCGAGAATAGAGAAAAGCAATGATTACAAGGGAGGACGTTTGCGTATTCGGCGGCCAAAAAGAAGAAAAAGGGCACAGATATCGAAGTGGTCATGAACATTCAAAACATTTATGAGGCCTGATACTATGCATTCAAAAAGGAGTTATATACAACGATCGTTTTCCTAAAAATCTTAAAAACCAATAATCTATGCAGTTTTCTACCAGAATGTTCCATACTTTTCTTCAACATCAAACTATGAAACATTGGGGGCTTCTGTTGATACCAAATTTAATCTGCTGACATGGACCCATCATTTGAAGACACATGTCAACCAATTTGGCAATTACAAATACTTCTACCGATCAACTCACTGCCACCGAGCTACTCAAAGCGCCATAAGTAACTCGTACATTCCGAATAGCTCAAGCGTACTGATCAACTCAGGCTCCCCGAGCATCTCATGGGCCCCAAACAACTCAAGCGTGGCGAACAGCTTAAGCTGTCCGAGCTACTTAGCATACAGAGCACTCAAATCAGGATAATCAAAGAGGCGACTGCGCTTTAAATGCTCATTATTATCATACAAATGTATATGTTTACTAGATAAAAGTGCATTGTCCTTTCATATGTACAGTCTCAAGGATATAAATACATTATAACCTCCTCATTAAAGGGGATCCCAGAATTTCTTGGTAAACCACAATCGAGAATTCCAGGCAAATAGTCAGCAATACAAAAATAGTGGATGTAGGCCATTTCCTTAAGGATGAGCCACTTTAAAAATCTATTATCTCATATTTATTTATTCATATTTATCTGTGATTAAAATAATTAGATCAAATCTAGTTTTTTACGTCAGCATTATCGATTTTAGAGTTTTCACGGTGAATTGAAGGTTCCTTTTGTCCTCGAACAACTTTCAGAACAACCTTCAACAAGTACGATAGATGTAGACGGGGACGACGTAGATCATAATAATTTAGAGGATATAGTTGATGATGCGTACAGAGTTTATGAAGCAGAGGAGAATGAGGTTACTGATGATGTACAAGGTTAAGGTGCTCGTGAAGATATCACAATAAACCTTGACGATGACTACCAAAGTTTAAAATTTAAGGCGACCCAACCGTTATACTCTGGCTGTGAGAAAGATCAAGCAGCTTTACATGCCACGATTTATTTGCACAGTTTGAAGATGCAGTATGGTATTGGGTGAAGGGCTTACTACCCAAGGAGAATACGCTTCCAAATAGCTATCCTGTTATGAAGACCATTTTGGAAGGTTTAAGAATGAAGTATAAATCAAATTATGCTTGTGTGTATGACTGAATACTATACCGAAAGGAGTATGAAAATCTCGATCGTTGTCCGGTATGCGATGAACCTAGATATGTCCAATCTACTAGCAAGGAAGGCACAAGATCAAAAGTGCCTCAAAAAGTGTTGAAATATTTTCCTATTGGGCCTAGATTAAAGAGATTTTTCATAGTACCATGGATAGTAGAGGCAATGACTTGGCATGTTAGGGCAGAAGTAGGGGTAATCTCATACGTCACCCTATTTATTCTACAGCTTAGAGGAGGATGAATTATGAGTATCCTAATTTTGCTCGAGAACAGTGCAACATTCGTTTGACTATATCAACAAATGGTTTCAATCCATTTGGAAATCTAAGCACCAATCAGAATGTATGGCCATTAATCCTAGTCCCACTCAACCTCCCTCCTTTACAGTGTATGAGACCTAAATTTTCGATGCTGTCTTTGTTGATACCTGGGCCAAAGGCACCAAGTGATGACAACGACGTCTACATGGCTCCTTTGGTAGAAGAATTAAATGAGTTATGGGAAGAGTTTACGATGGAAGCCATGTTGATGTAGGCAAGTCATGATTTTCTAGCGTATGAGACATTATCCGATTGTGCAGTACATGGTTATTTGGGGTGCCCTATTTGTGGAGAGGAGACTGAATCTCTTCATTTATCCATTAGCTTAAAAAATATATACCATTTTCATAGGAGGTTTTTATCCCCGGCTCATAGTTTCAGATTTGAGAAAGGTTCCAATTTTTTATCGGGCGGGATTGGACATAGGCTACCATCGAGAAAACTTTTAGGTTAAAAAATTGAAAGTAAATCTTCTGATTGTGGCCCTAATATGCCAGGTAAGAATCCCAAATTTAAGAATGTCAAGCATAAGAAGACCCCAACTGGGAATGAAACTGAGACAAGAAAGGCATGATCTAGGAGGTCAATTTTATTTGACTTGCTTTATTAGAAGAATAACCCGGTGCGCCATGTATTGTATGTGATGCATGCAGAGAAGAACCTCGTTGAACATATTATGGGAACTTGCCTTGGGGGGGTTCATTCGAAGGATGGAGAAAATGCAGGAAAAGACCTTAAATCGTTGAAACTTAAACCATAACTATGGTTGAAAGAAGATAGTAGGGGAAGGACAATAATTCCCCCTGGTGCATTTACTTTGATGAGTGGGGAAAGAAAGGTGCTTTTAGACACAATATATAATTTGAAGGGTCCATATAATTTTTCCTCCAACTTGCAAACGATTGTGAATTATGCTACTCATGATTTACATAAGTGCAAGTCCCACGATTGGCATGTGATCATGCAATTGGTTCCTCTATTTTTTAATCACTGTTTCTTTAAGCACAAGGATTTACAGAGGGATATTATGCAAATTAATATTACCTTCTCACTTTTGTTTGAGAAGGTAGTCAATCGAGAACACATAGTGGTCGCAAAATTGGCGATGACCGAAGCGATTTGTGTGTTGGAGAAGTACTTTCCCCCAACATTCTTTGACGTAAGTGTTCACTTGTTGGTACACTTATGCGACGAGGCACTTCTTTGTGGTCCAGTTAGATATCGGTGGATGTATCCATTTGAAAGATTGATGAAATTTTTTAAAGATTACGTCAAGAATACGCGATACATTGTAGGATCAATTGTAGAGGAATACATCATCATGGAGTCATCAATCTATACTCGGGAATATATGCCTAACTCGACCAGTGTTGATGACACTGATGAGTTCTTCGATGATGGTGGTCATGTGATGGGAAAATGAGTGAAATTAACGAGTTTGCAACATGAACAAATATCTTGTTATCTATTTGACACACATGAAGATGTCAAATAATGGAAAAAGTAAATTTAAATTATTTTATGTTTTACATTATTTTAGAATATTTTAGATTAATTTATACATGATTAATTTTTTAATATGCAGAAAATATGAAGCATGTGAGAACAATAAAAGACGAAAAATAATGGTACAATCAGACAGTGAATTTAGGTTGTGGTTGTTATAATAGGTAATTATAATGAAAATGGCCGTTATATAACGTTACATTACATTCAAACTTTATAACTAACCTAATTAATTTAACTTTTAATTTCAGCTCTTAAAGATGGGTGATGCGACATCAAGGCTTGCTCGTCTAGCCACTGGACCCTTGTTCATGGCACAAGAATACAAAAAATATCGATTGAACGGTTACGTATTCGGCGTAAGGGTGTATGAGGAAATTACAAATGTATAAAACTCAGGCATTTCATACAAGGCTCTTACTTTCTTTCGAGCGAGCGCAAAAGATAAAAACCTCGTTGAAGCTGAAATAACTTACTATGGTATAATTCAAAATATATTTTAATTGGATTATATAATCTTCAAAGAGGTTTTATTTTACTGTGACTGGGTAAGAGTTAAGGATAAAAATGCTTGTAAAGTTGATCATGGCACCAATTTGATCATGGTTGACTTCTCCAAGTTGAAGAGCAACGACCACGTGAACGATGAGCCGTTTGGTTGTGCATTTCAAAATGTCGACCAAGTGTTTTACTCGGAGTATATCAACAACGAGCCATGATCAATTTTCCTACATGCGCCAAAGTGTCTAAATAGTAGTGTGGATGACTTGGCTGCTCCTAGCGAATATCAATCCATTTTTTATGATAACCCAAATTTGAAACAATTTTTCAATTTGTAATAAATATTCCAATTTGTACTTTATCAATCCATTTTTAATGCTTTTAATTGTTTTGTACTTTATCATTTTCACTCTTGTGTAGTGTGCGTGTGTGTCGGCAGTAGGGGTGGGGTGGTGATGTTTCGGATTTTTAGTAATTGTACATATTTGCAATTAGATGCTATTATTTTGGAATTTAAAATTGAGGTGTTAAACAATAATAATTCATTTGGATTTGTAGAAATTGTACATATTTGCATGTCTTCTTCTAATTCATTTGGATTTGTACTAATAACAACAATTTTTTACAAAAAATGTCACCTTCAGATATTAAGGTGAGGATGATGATGCTGATTATGATGATGTCTTCTGGGCTCGATGGTAGAGGAGGCGACGAGGGCTCCTCGGCCCCTAGGCTCCCCAAATATGGAAAATTGGGGATGGCCGTTGAGAACAAGAGGGGGATATTAGCGAGATCCCTCGAGCTGGTAAAGACGATCATCGGCCCGGGGTACACTAGTTGGAGGGAGGTGCCAAATGAGCTCAAGTTAGCTATTTGAGCGGCACTACAAGTAATGTATTCACATATATATTTATATGAATATTTCAACTTTAATTTCAATTTCAATTTCAGTTTATATTTATATTTATTCGCAACTAACATTGTATTTGTTGGACAGGAACAATTCAGCCTCGGCCCAGAACTACGCGATTCCGTCTTGGAGCAGTTGAGGGAGCAACACAAGACGTGGAATAAAAATTTGCGGAGACGGTACTTTGGGAAGACCCGATACTCCATTATTCGAATGTGTGACTCCGTCCCGCCGAAGGAGCCGATTTCAATGGCAAATTGGCAAAAGTTCATTGATAATGAGATCGGAGAGCAACAATTGGCATCTCGCCAATTGGGGAGGGAAAATCAGGCGAAAAAGACGGACGTGCACTACTCCGACCGGACGTCTTACGCTGAGGTGGAGCATAGGATGATGGTAAGATTTTATTTTTCTATAATTACAGAAATATATTATTCTGCATTGTTTTACTTTGCCCGATCGATACTAATTTTGCATTATTTTATTTCAGGGGACGGGGAGTGGCCCTGGGGATAGGCCACATAGGCTCGATGCTTATGAGGCTATTCAGGCGAAAAAGGGGAAGGATAAGGAGGTTTCCCCGATTTTCGTGTCCATAATTTTAAGTAATCCGACAGTTTACTTTTTGTTAATTACATTATAATTTTTTATTTACTCATTTAACTAATCATGTGCTTTTTGTCATTTCAGGAAAAGCATAAGGAAGTGAATGAGTTCCAGTCCGATGTCGACAAGGCGTATTTGTCCATGGACGCACTCAACCAAGTTCTTGGCGCTGATCGCAAGGGGAGGACAAGGGGGTGAGCTCACGGGTGGCCAAATCTAGGATCATCGGATTGGAGACGAGTAATATCGGGTTGGATCGAATGGTGGACTCGCATGACGCAAAGCTGTCCCGTTTGGAGGCGACGGTCAAAGATATGTTCTCATTCATGAAGAATTTCGTTAGGTGAAAACCGTAAGGGGAAAGGGAAGGAGAAGGTGGAGGAGGACGAGGATGTGGACCTCGCTGCTTCATCGTCGACACATGCGGACTCTGATGATCCAGTCCTCTATTTGGCTCCCATCGACCGACCAATGACTAAACTTGGTTAGCCGAGTGTGTTTATACATGACATATTTGATGGCCAGCGGATAGGGCGGGGGTTAAGGGACCCGAATACCGTCCAGGGTATACCAGTTCACGGATGTGCACTTCAAGACATCAAGGTCAAGGTGCTCGTCACGCATGTGTGATTTTACATGTGTGATTTTGTCTACAACACTGGTCACACATGGCTACTTATTTATGAGTGTTATTGATAGATTCAGGAGTAGCCTTATCACACTCAATGAAGGGAAGTTAAATTCGTGTTTTCGACAATGTTTGTGTAGATGTCACTGATAGAACTTTGGACTTCTCCTTTTCTTATCGCATGAGTTTAGCCAATGAGAATTTAGATATAATATTTTCGTTGTGATTATTAAGCGCCTATCTATGAGTTTTTCGTTCATCATTAGAATGTTATACATTAAAATCTATGGTATTAATCATAAGAATTTATAATGCTTACCTCTCAGTATTGTGCTTTCCCTTTTATCAATAATGGAAGTATTTGGAGCTTGAGGGTTGATGTTTTCTTTTTCATTGATTTGCTATATGAAATGGAAAATAAATAATAATAAAATAAATGAAAAATAAATAATGATTAACTAAGAATATTTATGCATGTTGTGCTTTTCCTTTATCAAAACATTGATTAAATAAATAAAAAATAAATAATGAAAGTGACATAAAACTTGCTATATTATCATTACATACCTTGGAAAATTGAGTTTTGCGTTTACCAGTAACAAGAACAGAGGTATTTGGAGCTTGAGGGATAACCTCTTCTTTTTACTTTGGTTGTTGTTTGTTATACAAATATGGATACGTTTAAAATACAATAGACGATTATAATTGCACATTTTCAATGAAGAACCGAGTCAAGCAGTAAGTCTCTCAATTATTAACTAAGTAGAATAGAAGAGTCTAATTGCACATTTTCAGATTGTTTGGTGATGTTGACACCATGTGTTTGTAGTAACCAAACCTATACGAAAAAAATATTATATAAATCACAAATACCGATTAGAAAAAAATATTGTATAAACATTGTAACCAAACCATAAGAATTTATGTTAAAAATTATGAGAAACTTACTGTTTGACTCGGTTCTTCATCCATCTGCATAGGTATTATATATTAGAAAATACTTAATAGTAACCCTTTAAAATTTTAAGAAATAAGCGAATACATACCTCTCCATAGATTGTCATTCTAGCGGTTGGGGGAGTTGGTCTTTTTTCCATATCGCAAGATAAGAATTTTTTGTAATTATATTAACCAAAAAGAGAATATATGTAAAAAAAATCAAATATACGTGTTTGCATTCATTTTGGTAAAAACTGAACCGTAAGCTGAACATCAACCATTAAAACTATTAAAACTAACCACTAAAACTAAACTAACAAAAAGCTTAATACTAACCATTAAAACTACTAACCATAACAAAATTTGAATAGTAACGAGAACGCATAGAATTGAATACTAACCAAAACACTGTTATTTGTGTAAACGGGAAAATTTAAGATCACAATAAAATTAGAACGACTTATCTGGATGAAAAGGTGTGTGTTAGACACACAGTCCTAAGACATAAATATCACCCGCACTTAATTGAGTGGTGCCTCGAGCCTCAGATATCTGTCCCCAGGATTCAACAACGTTGTTCATCCGATTGAAGCACACAATGGAGAACTAATAGAACCACACTAGTATTTCCCAGAAATAGGATTAGAGTAGGAACAAATTTTTGAGAGTGAGAAAGAAGGAATTTAGAATACATCATTTGTTGATTCTGCAAGGCCCTTTAAAGGGATGCAACCACCAACCTACAACCACCCTATGGCATTAAAATAAGTGGCTACTACCACCCCTACAACCACCCTATGGCTTAAAACATTAGTAGCCACTACTGGCCCTCAGACCACTCCCAACGGCTAGGAGTAAATGTATTATAGTATTAATAAAAATTAGTTCGGATTTTAATTTTAAATAAAAAATGAAATAAAATAAAAAACGAAATTACAATTGGGTCTTGACTTAGGACACTATATATATATATATATAGTGCACCTAGAGGGACTTGAACCCAAGACCTCTCATAAGAATTGTGAAAACTTATCACTAGGCTATTAGAGGTTATTGTGAGTATTTCATTCACACAAAGAAATATACACAAAAACACAACAATCCCCCACATGAATGAAATACGAGAAGAAGGAACATAAGGAACTTTTTGGGAATTAAAATGTCATTAGCAGGCAGAGGTGTCTTTTGGACTTGAACCTTGCTTAGTGTTGGGCCATTGGGTTTACTAACTATTCAATGAATTACATATCTTGAACTGAGCAGTTATGTTTGGTAAACCTATTCAATATATTACACACATGACACTTTAATGTACTTCTGGTTCAAAAATTTTTTGATCATTAAGGCCATAAGCTATATCCCATTATCATGAGCGCTCTAGGAGATTCAGCCACAATTTCCATAGGCAGCGGCCCCACTGCTACACTCACTTAGGTGAATCTATCAAGAATGTCCTGTCACATTCCGCTTGAAAATCCAATCCATAGATTTCATTAAGAGTTTAACTCATCCTTTTTTATTACAGGTAGCATTACTATTATTAACATCATAGTGATAAGACAATTTAAAGTATTTGTAATGCTTACACATAATCGCTCACAATTTAGTTTTCCCATGGAACCTATATCTTAGGATCTCCATTCATATAGGTTGGGTATCCATCATGGTGATTCTACTCATTAGGCTTTAAGCCCATCCCCCTCTATGTTTTCTAAATAATATCTCTTGACAACCCCTTGGTTAATGGATTTGCTAAATTATCACTTGACCTCACAAAGTCAATGGTTATAATACCATTGGATATGAGTTGCCTCACACTATTATGCCTGCGATGGATATGTCTTGATTTTCCATTGTAGGATTTATGTGTACAGTGTATAACTACCGCGGGTACAAGTTTAGGCCACATCGGAATGTCGGCCAAGAAGGTCCTCAGCAACTCGGCTTCTTCACTTGCTTTATCTAAAGCTATGAATTCAGACTCCATTATTGATCTCGCAATGCATGTCTTCTTTGAGGATTTCCATGATACGGCATCCCCACGTAATGTAAATATATATCCACTTGTTGACTTCGATTCCTCTGAATCATAAATCCAATTAGCATCACTATGACCTTCAATCACAGCAGGATAAGATACATAAGATAAGGCATATTCCAAAGTAAACTTCAAGTATCTCAACACTCTAATAAGTGCATTCCAGTGATCATTACTAGGATTACAAGTATATCTACTCAATCTCCCTACTGTATATGCAATGTCAGGTCTAGTGCAATTCATAATATACATTAGGCTACCAATAATTCTTGAATATTCAAGTTGTGACACACCTTCTCCTTTATTTTTCTTTAATTTACTATTTGGATCATAAGGAGTTTTAGCAGGAGTATATTCATATTGATTGAATTTCTTTATCACACTCTATATAATGCGATTGTGACAATTTGATTCCCTCGAAATCCCATATTATTTTGATTCCCAAAATAAAATCTGCAACTCCCAAGTCTTTCATATCAAACTGTTCAGATAACATCTTTTTTGTAGTTTGTATAATACTCATATGTGATCCAAATATTAGCATATCATCAACATATAGATATACAATCAGATAAGCATCTCTATGGAATTTAAATACACACATTTATCAGATTCATTTATTTTAAATCCATCATTAATCATTACATGATCAAATTTTTCATGCCACTTTTTTGGTGCTTGTTTTAGTCCGTATAAGGATATAACTAGCTTGCAGACTTTATTTTCAAATCCTTTAACGACGAAACCTTCTGGTTGATCCATATATATTTCTTCTTCCAATTCTCCATTTAAAAAGGTAGTTCTTACATCCATTTGATGAATTTCCATTTTATAGATGGATGCGAGGGAAATTAAAATTCTAATAGAAGTAATTCGCGTAATAGGAGAATAAGTGTCAAAGAAATCAAGTCCTTCTTTTTGTTTATAACCTTTGGCTACTAACCTAGCCTTATATTTCTCTATGGATCCATCCGGTTTCTTTTTCCTTTTAAAAATCCATTTACACCCTATGGTTTTACATCCAGGTGGCAAGCTAACTAAATCCCATGTGTGAGTTTGCATAATAGATTCCATTTCACTATTAACAGCCTCTCTCCAAAATGGAGCTTCAGGAGAGATAATAGCATTGTGATACGATTGAGGATCTTCTTCAAATAAAAATGAAATATAATCAGGCCCAAAAGATGTTTCTATTCTACGTCTTTTACTTCTTCTAGGTCCTTGTATTTCCATTTCATTATCTATCCTACTACTAGATGGTAAATTAATGTTTATAGGAGCATTCTCAAATCCAGTAGTTGGATTATGTGGATAAATATTGTCAAAGAATTCTACATCATGACATTCAATAATAGTATTTGTAGATACACTATCAACATTTGATTTAAATACAAGAAACCTATAAGCGCTACTGTTTTGAGCATTACCTATAAATAGACAATCAATAGTTTTAGGTCTGAGTTTTGTTCGTTTAGGTGGTGGAAAAACTACCTTAGCTAAACACCCCCACACTTTTAAGTATTTGTATGACGACTTTCTTCCTTTCCAAAATTCGTAAGGATATTTATTAGATTTTCAAGGGTAATTTTATTTAAAATATAACATGCGGAAAGTACCGCTTCACCCCATAAGTTGTGAGGAAGACCTGAACTGTTTAACATAGAATTTACCATATTCGTTAACGTTTGATTTTTACATTCAGCCACACCATTTTGTTGTGGACAATATGGTGAAGTAGTTTGATGTATTATGCCAGGAAATTTACAGAAGTCATTAAACGGCTCGGAATATTCTCCTCCTCTATCCGATCTAACAATTTTTATTTTTTGATTTAGTTGATTTTCAACTTTTGTTTTGTAAAGCTTAAATTTCTCAAGTGCTTCATCCTTCAAACGCAAAAGGTACATGTAACAAAATTTCTTGTAATCGTCTATAAAGGTAATAAAGTACTTATTTCCACCCCTTGTTTTAATTCTTTTTAAGTCACACAAATATGTATGAATTAATTCCAAGATTTCAGTAGAGCGTTGTACACTTGAAAAAGATTTTCTTTTGAATTTTGATTCTACACATATTTCACATTTATGTTTGACATTTTCGGGTAATTTCGGGATATCTCCTAAATTCATTAATCTTCTAAGTGAAGCAAGATTAACATGTCCAAGTCTACTATGCCACAAATATAAAGAATCAGAGAGATACGCAGAAGAATTAACTACATTAAAACTTGAGTCAACGGTTACATTTAGTTTGAACAACCCCTCACACATGTAACCCTTTCCCAAAAAAACCCTATTTTTAGTTAAAACAAACTAATCAGATTCAAAGACCATTTTAAAACCCCTTTTACTCAACATCGAACCTAAGACCAAATTTTTCCTAATGTCGGGCACATGTAGCACTTCGTTCAACGTTAGGACTTTTCCAGAAGTGAATTTTAAATCCACCTTCCCTTTCCCAGCAACTATTTCCACTGAAGAATTGCCCATATAGAGCTTTTCATCACCTCCTACCACCTCGTAGTAGGAAAATACACTTCTGTCTCCACAGATGTGTCGGGTGGCCCCAGTGTCCACCCACCAGTCCTTAATATTGCTAACAAGATGTGCTTCTGAAATGACAATAAAAAAGTTATCAGTTTCAACAATTGAAGCTTGTGCATTCCCATTAGATTTTTTAATGTGGCCATTGTTTTTCCTTTTGTAGCAGTCTTGGGCCCGATGTTCAGGTTTACCACAAACAAAACAGTCTCCTCCAAATTTCTTAATCCTACTTTTAGGCTTTGTAAAATTATTGGCTGCTCTTACTTTTCCCTTAAAATTCTTTTGGGACTTATTTGTCTTAAATGATTTTTGGTCCCCCTCAGCAATGTTTGCTTTGGCTGTCATAGCCATGGCAACATCCCTTTTTTCCTTAAAGCAATTATCCTCTTCAATCCTAAGTCTAATAGTGAGGTCTTCCATAGTCACATCCTTACGTTTATGTTTAAGGCCATTTCTAAACTCTTTACAGGAAGGGGGAAGTTTGTCAATAACAGATGCAACTTGAAAACCCTCACTAATAGACATACCCTCAGCATGAATTTCGTGAACAATAACTTGTATCTCTTCTAACTGTGACACTATTGATTTTTCATCAACCATTTTAAAGTCTAAAAAATGACTTACAACAAATTTCTTACTTCCAGCATCTTCGGTTTTATATTTCATATCTAACATCAACCATAACTCTCTAGCAGTGGGAACAGAAAAGTAAACATCATATAGAGCATCATCTAAATTGTTCAGAATATGGTTTTTGCACATGAAATCAGATTTTTACCAAAGTTGGTTAACAGCAGTCCTAGCAGGTTCGGCCTCTTCTGAATTATCTTCCTTAATTTCTAAGGTGTGGTCAAGTTCTAATAGGTTCAAATAAAATAACATCTTTTGTTGCTAACTTTTAAAATTCAGGCCAACAAATTTTTCAGGCCCAGCAGATGCAATTGCTGGAGGATCAAATTTTCCCATTATACGAATATTAAATTATTTCTATCTTAGATTGTTATTCGTGTAAACGAGAAAATTTAAGATCATAATAAAATTAGAATGACTTATCTGGATGCTGAGGTGTGTGTTAGACACACAATCTTAAGACAGAAATATCGCCCACACTTAATCGAGTGGCGCCTCGAGCCTCAGATAGCTATCCCCAGGATTCAACAGTATTATTCATCCGATTGAAGCACACAATGGAGAACTAATAGAACCACACCAATATTGCCCAGAAATAGGATTAGAGTAGGAACATATTTTTGAGAGTGAGAAAGAAGGAATTTAGAATACATCATTTGTTGATTCTGGAAGGCCCTTTAAAGGGATGCAACCACCAACCTACAGCCACCCTATGGCATTAAAATAAGTAGCTACTACCACCCCTACAGCCACCCTATGGCTTACAAAATTAGTAGCCACTACTGGTCCTCAGACCACTCCCAACGGCTAGGAATAAATGTATTATAATATTAATAAAAATTAATCAGGATTTTAATATATATATATTTATATATATATAGTCCACCTAGAGGGACGTGAACCCAGGACCTCTCACAAGAATTGTGAAAACTTACCACTAAGCTATTAGAGGTTATTGTGAGTATTTCATTCACACAAAGAAATATACACAAAAACACAATAATCCCCCACATGAATGAAATACGAGAAGAAGGAACATAAGGAAATTTTTGGGCAATAAAATGTCATCAGTAGGCAGAGGTGTCTTTTAGACTTGAACCTTGCTTAGTGTTCTTCCATTGGGTTTACTAACTATTTAGTGAATTACATATCTTAAACTGAGTAGTTATGTTTGGTAAACCTATTCAATATATTACACACATGACACTTTAATATACTTGTGGTTCAAAACAGTTTTTCTCATTAAGGCCATAAGCTATATCCCATTATCATGAGTGCTCTAGGAGATTCAGCCACAATTTCCATAAGCAGCGGCCCCAAAGCTACACTCACTTAGGATTATCTATCAAGAATGTCCGGTCACATTCCGCTTGAAAATCCAAGCCATAGATTTCATTAAGAGTTTAACTCATCCTTTCTTGTTACAGGTAGCATTACTATTATTAACATCATAGGGAAAAGATAATTTAAAGTATTTGTAATGCTTACACATAATCACTCACAATTTAGTTTTCCCATGGAATCGATATCCTGGGATCTCCATTCATATAGGTTGGGTATCCATCATGATGATTATACTCATTAGGCTTTAATCCCAGCCCCCTCGATGTTTTGTAAATAATATCTCTTGACAACCCTTTGGTTAACGGATCCGCTAAATTATCACTCGACCTCACAAAGTCAATGGTTATAATACCATTAGATATGAGTTGTCTCACACTATTATTCTTGCGACGGATATGTCTTGATTTTCCATTGTATAGTATCACTAGTCCGTGTTCAGTGGTGGCACCATAATATTGAGGAATCTACATGGGAACGCTAGGGTGACATGCGTGAACGTTATCCAGAGTTATTCTTGCCAGGTATATTTTCAATTCCGAATTTCGGGATGAAATTCTATTATTAGGGGGGAAGTATGTAATACCCCGTATTTTTACGCATATGTATTTTATTATGAAATAATAGAAATTGAGATTAATTAATTTAAAGGGAAAAAATTTAATTTATAATTAATTCGATTTTAAGGGTAGTAATTACTAGCGTGACGAGAGTTGGTAGTTATCGTAAATAATTATGTTGAAATCATGTTGAGTAATAACTATGTTGAACATTACGTAGTGAGTAACATAATATCGTTTCGAAAATAATAATATGGCCGGGGATGAGATACACAGCAGTTATGACATAATTATTCAGGACGCGCGTACGAGTCGCGTCACTAGTATATATTTATGGGTTAAAAATTTAAATTATTTTTATATAACTCGAATGACTATTTTGAGTGCGCCAGTGTGTAGAGAAGGGTTGAAATAGTCAGAAAACACTACTCGGGTGTTATATTTAGAGTCCAGGGCATTTTAGCCCAAAATGACACCTCGGAGGGGTAGTTTAGTCTTTTGGCATTTTTAGGTAATTAAATGGACGAATATAGGATTATAATAAGAACATAGAGGGTTAGTGGTCTGTCAATTGCAACCTACGTGAGAAAGAGAGAGAAAGAGAGGGAAAACCAAGGAGGAAGGAGACCCATGGAGAATAAAGCCAAAAGTTGGAGATTTCTCACAAATAGTTATACCAAAGTGTAGATCGCGACGAGATGATCAACCACATATCAAATTCAATCAGATAATCAGAAATTCATCCCAAGGAAAATGTTTATCGTACTCATCTTTTAGTAAATATTATTCCAGTTGATTTAGATTAGATGATATAAACTCGTTGCTATGAAAACTTAGGTTTAATTAGACTGATTTGTAAAGAAACCTTATGAATTGGAGTTGGGCTTGCATGTAGAGGATCTTCCCATCTTAGACCTGTTAAATTTGGTAATTATATGTTTAAATCACAAAATTAATTGGGAGTTTTGAAGGTTTAAAAAAAATTATAGGCTCACATTTAAGAGATTTATTAGGAATTGAAGAAATTGTTGAATTGCATTTGAGTATAAAAGGATTTGACCTTTAATTTGTATGAGAAAGTATCTTAGGGTGATTTGTAATAGTTTAAGAACACTAAATTAGAGTTGGGTTGAGATTTGGATTGATATTGAGGATTGAAAATTAGAAAAATCAAATTTGGAGAAGAACAGGGGTCAACCCGGATTTCTCGTTCGAAGTCTGCCCAGGTCGTTCGAATGACCTCATTCGAATGAGATATCCAACAAGAATTCCAATGACCCTTGTAACGAGATTATGAAGTTCATTCGAAGTGAGAACTTTGTTCGAATGAACTCGTTCGAACGAGATTCCCTTGGCTTCTAACAGGATTTTAGAATGGCTTTTTAGGGTTTGGTCGAGCTAAAAATCATCATAGGTTGATTCAAGCGAGAGTCATAACTAATGTGATTATCGATCAACATAAGTTCTGAGTTAGTATTTAGTTGGGAGTGTGATTGATCTCGAGATATAAAATTTTTATAGAACTTAGGAAGGAAGGTAGGTTCAAGAGAGGTAATATATGAATGAATGACGGTGAGAGTAAAAATTATAATATTACCTACGTATTAAGGGAATTGGGTTACGTGAACGCCTATTAAGTTATAT
This sequence comes from Sambucus nigra, assembly GCA_949130495.1. NCBI lineage: Eukaryota > Viridiplantae > Streptophyta > Magnoliopsida > Dipsacales > Adoxaceae > Sambucus > Sambucus nigra. Next base: position 530,439,311 of record OX422221.1, on the reverse strand, counting down.
AAGTTGTGTGCATGCTTATTACTTGGAATATTATGTGTATGACATACTAGCTACTGGCTATCGAACGGAGGTTAGTGCATTGTGGATGATCATATCTTGTATGCCTTCGGGGGATTTTGAGTCGTACCACTAGAGCATGGAACCTAGGTACGGGCTATCTATGAGAACGATAGTGTTGATGGTCGTATGGGTGCGTAGGTATGTGCGTAGACCATCGGCTTGGAACTATGTTCTCCTCCAATATGTGTACATGTTTTATTAGTTCCTGAGAGATTGAACCTGTTGTCCTTCATGCGTGAGCGTTGCAATGGGACTAGATAGCCGAGTATGCCTAGCACCAGGGGTTTCTTAACCATGGGTGCAGTATTGATATATATTTATATGTATACATATTGATATTTTACCTATGTATACTGAGTTCTTATTCTGTGTTCCATATTGGCCACTTTATTATAGTGTATACTTATTGGGTCACCAAGTGAGAATTAAGAATGTTATTGTAACACCCTGCGCGCTCGAAAAAGACACGCGGCGTGCTACTAGGATAAAACTAAACTAAATCCATCAATCAACAAGTATAGAGCATCTAAATGTCAATAGTTTAAACGAAATAAATCCACAATTTCTATTCCCACAAAAAGATTACAATAAAGTCTCTCGAATATAAAATTCTCCAACTAAAAATTTCACCACTAATTATTACATCAAAAATAAATCTTCCAATCCAAGCTCTAAAATAATTCTCCAAAATAGTCTATAGCGTCCCAATCTACGTTAACCTGCCAACTAAAAGAAAATATTGGGAAGTACACAATATGACAAGAATATATGCTCAAAAATAATTAGGACGATGAATAAATCGCAACAATACGAATCCGCGTATACAAATAAAATGCAATACTCAAGCATTATATCAATATTAATTTCTCAACAACACATCAATGAGTCACCAGACCTCATCTCACTGCGCCTATGCATTCTTAAGCATATTCGGATTTTGGACTATTGGCGGGTGCCCATTCTCCGTGCCATATTAAAATCTCATGACACGATGCTCAAATCAAAATATAATATATCACAATGAATCAATATTTAGATTCCAACAATTTTCTCAGATTTCAAAGAATATCACAATTCAATATGAGTGCAATCGACACAGAAATCAAAACGGAATACTCTTGAGAGAATTTAGGAGCATATTGCGTAAGTCACGTTCCTCAAAATCATCACATGAATCATCCCATAATTTTAGCCTCAAAATCTGATCGCACCATCACATTCCTCTCGTGAAAATAATCAAATCTTGCCCTAGCCCAAACTCGAGAAAACACCAAATAAACCTTCTAATCTAAGGTTGAAATCTTGAATAAGTTTGGGGGTATGGTTTGTAGATGAAAGGGAGTAATTTTGGAGAGGTCTTCTAGTTGAAAAGTTTGAGAAAAAGTGGTTTAAAAAGTCCATCCACGAATTAGTTGTGATATATAAAGGATTAAGAGTTTGATTAAAAAAAGAGTTCTAATCAGATACAAACACTCGAAAAATCATTACAGATGAGCGAAACATTAGAATGTCTTGAATTTTTAGTATGTTGTAGAGAACGGCGAGACAAGACTGCTGCAAAACATTCAGCTCGATCGGACGGTCGAATTTCTAAAAATATTATTTTTATCCTCCTTAGCTCGGATCCTCCCACGATTTTTTATACAAAAAGTTATAATTTCCAAATTTTAATCCCGATTCAGATTCCAATTAAAACCTTATTTTTCTATATAAAAATCAACATATTTAATTATTAAAAATAATTACATCCAAAATTTTATTTTTCTCGAATTTTTCAAAATTAGTTTAAAAAATACCTACTTAAAAAAACCGGGGTTGTTACAGTTATGAGAATGAGTCAAAGACAGAATAACACTCCTTATTTTGATGCCGGTGGCACCGAGATAGTAGAAATTGAAGCTCCTACTGATGAAGACGCAGGAGTCCACACAGGTTCTGTTAAACTCGTAGGCTTGCATAATGGATAGGCAGAAAGAGGAAAATCTTTGCAAAGCTCATGGAGGCAAACAATGTCATTGATCACCAGCGTGAGAATGGCGTGTATTATGTTGTTAATGCTTGTTCTCTTCGCAATGCTCCATGTCTTGGTAAATTTGTTCCCCATTGATGAAGATTCAGATATAAAGTTGAAGGACTTTTTTTTTTGTATTTTATTTGCTTGGTTATAATTTAAAAACATCTCATTTTTGGGGTGATTGTATAAGGATGTTATATTGGATGCATTTTATGAAAATATTATAACTTTCGGGGTGATTGAATTAAGATGTTTCATTTGTTTAGTTTAAATTTCTTTTGTAAATAAATAGTGGAGGCTTATAAAAAATGTAAATGTTGAATATAATGCCCTTGTTTATGTGGACTATTTTTATATATGTTCTTAGGATTTGAATTATGTGGTAAGCATAATTGAATTTCTTTAAATTCAGGACATGATATCGGATGTTGAAAAATATTTTTTCTGCCAAATTTGCAATTTGTTGATTCTCTTATTTTTTTTTCAAATAATAAATATTCTTTTTACTTAGTGAAAAATCGGCACGGTTTAAAACTCGTTACAATGTTTTAATGTATTTTGTAAAGGTTTTTATCTGTTACAAATTCTAGATTTGTAACAGGTATAAACCATTACAATTTAGTAAATCCGTATGGGATGTTGTACTAATACCAAATCTGTTACAAAATAAATTGTAACGGTCTTAGATTGTCACAAATATTAAATTTGTAATGGATTCTAGATGTTACAAATTTCGTTAGTAAAATAAAGAACACCAATTTTCTATCAAATTTAATCCGTTACGAATATGTTTTGGAACGATTTTTTCCTGTTGCAATTGACTTATTTTCGTGTAGTGCTCCTTTAAATATTCTATAAATCTGGAATGGCCCTTCTCTTTTTGGGGACCATTTTATATAAGCAGGATCCTCTTCTAAGGACAAATTTCCAACTGAGTCAATTTGTAAGTGTTGGCTTAATTCCTAAACAAAATTATTTGAGTCATAGGATAGAATTTTGTGACCTTTCAAGACTATGACATTTTAGTTGAAGACGTAGCGGCCAACTCTAAAAGAAGATCGTATCATTGTCGTGTTTTGTGCCTTTTTTGCATCATCAACTTTCCAAGGTCTCCCAAGTATGAATGCATATGTTATATTGAGACTTGGATTTTTTTTATTGGGTGTTAGTATTTTTGTTATTTTTTTTTTTCATTCATACTATCTGAAGATTTTATTCTCGGACACCTTTTCATAGAAAAATCATAACTAATTAAAAAAAATCAGAAAAATATGAAACTGGCGGCCACGCGTTCGTATCGAGTTTCTAGCTCATACCTATTCCTATCATAAACAGTGTTGCCTACAAATTAAGGATAAGCTTAGCTTTTAATGACTCCTATACCTTGAAAATTCAAGTGGGGTATAGTAGGGTACTCTTAATGGGAAGTCACCTATGTGAGTGTGAAGGGGCCGCTTCTATGAGAAATTCGAAAGGCTGAAATTCCCTAAAGCACTCATGAAACTAGGAATTGTTCAGGGCCAAAATGAACACAATGGAAAGAAACGAACTCTGTTTGAAAAATTACTGTATGAAGTCTATTGACTTGTTTTACACAAAACACTGAACAGTTCAAGGCATCACGTTCACTAATCCATAAGTAAATCCAATAGTCTCTCACTAAGGAAGATTCATGTAATATCCCGTATTTTTGAGGATACAAAATTTAATTAATTTGGTGATATAGGACTTAAATTATCTAGAGGATTTAATTAAATTTGTGAATTGATATTTAATTAATTCGGGTTATTTTTAAAATTTACATGTGTCGTCATTTGAGGTTGAGATTGGAGATTCAGTAAAGTAACTCGGATGATAATTTTGAGTTCACGGTTGATTCCGAATAGGTTGATATAGTAAAAAAAGAGTACCCGGGGGTAGTAATTGGGTCTCGGGGTATTTTTAGGCATAAACGGGCTCATAAGAAGGTGTTCGAGTCATTTGGGCTTGGCCCATTAGCCTAAAAACGGGATTAGCATTATTTAACCTAAGTTATAGGATTAGAGACAATCATAACTTAAATAGAAAACTCTAGTTTTGCAGAGGAGAGAAGAGGGAGAAATTGGGAGAGCTTTTGGGAGCCAAATCAAGAAGTGGGGTGTGTTCTTCGTCAAATCTTCTCTACATCAAAGGAAATCAGACCCTACAAATTTATTCAGGCAAGTGGTTAAACTTGCATTAAATTTAATTGCAATATTTTAATTCATATCATAGTGGGTGTAAATCAATGCCCGTTTTTAGGTGGGTTGCCACATGTTAAATTGGGTTTTTAGAATTTAAACATTTAAATGTAATATTGATGCTTAATTAATGAAGAGGTGTTATCACATGATGTTAGGATCTGATGTAGAGACGAAATTCAGTAACAGATATTGTGTAATTTGGATTTTTGAATCGGATTGAACGAATTTGAGAAAAAAAAAACAATTTGCTAATTATGTGAATCGGAATGAAAATCAATGATTTTGATGATTTACATTAGTGTTAGAAATGTTCATAGGTGTAATAAACATTTGGTATTATATTTTTGAGGTATGGATCAAATTTAAGAACTTTGAGGTTTATCAGTGGTGGAAAAACGATTTGGAGAAGAAGGCTTAAACCTGATTGATTGATCGATCAATAGACTCATCGATCAATCGATGATCCCAGTATTTTAGCAATTTTGCCTATTTAATTATATAGGTTGATTTAAAAAAAAATTATTTGAGGCCTATTTATTTAATGAAAATGAATATGGAGCCTATATCCTAGCTATTATATATGGATGTAATTGGGATTAGGAGGGTGAGAAAAATGTGTGACACATAATGAATAAATTTTGGGGGAAAATATATTTCGAGGTATTTTATTTCGGGCTACGTGAAATGTGTCCGAGCATTTTAGTTGAGTGGCACTACGTTGATTAAATTAATGGAGGTGAAATTATTTTAATTAAGAGTCAGATATTTTTCAGACTAGTACTATGGGAGTTAGGCCCGGGGGTAGCTGGTATAATTTATTAGGGATATATATAATAAATTATTGATTATTAAATTTAACGAGAGGTGTTAACCTTAATAGTGAGATTTTTTGTAACAAATTCTAAGGGGTGAAGATACGAACGGAATAATTGAGTCTGGGTATTTTAGTTGGGTGACAGTACTTAAATAATAAAAATAATTAATGTGTGTCTAATTAAATTACAATTCGGGACATAGACCTGGGTATTTTGAGGCTAGTTCTACGGGTGTTGGGCACGGGTTAGCCCGATTTTTATTAAATATATGTATACGGTTAGTGTGATAGTACCTATATTTGTGTGAATGATAGATATTGGTGTGAATGATATTTATGTGCAAGCATACTGTGACAACCCACCTAATAAAATACCGGGCGATCACTCCTATATTAAATTAAAATAGGAGTCGCATATGGATCATTCTCATCATCACTGTCGAAAACCAATTTAATTACTAATAACCTATTAGACTGGCGTCAAAATTTTACTTAACTTATCTTTTTAAATAACTACACAATTAAAACATCCACACAATTTATATAAATGAAACTGGAAAGAGATAAAATAACCGAACACTTGGTTCAAATATGATACAACCAAAATCGAATCCGCATAAAAGGAGGTAAAAGAATAAATAACAGCAGTTGGGTTATTAGCCCGAATGTATAAAAAATACCTCTTATCTAGATTACAAGGATATAAGCGTCTATCGAAAACCTGCATGCATCCACAGCTGCCGCAACACACGTCTGACTCAAAGGAATCATCATCCAGGCATCCCTGTGTCTGGACACCCATATATATATAGCAAGAAAAGGAAAAATAGGAAAACGGGTCAGAGCCTGAGTTGAAAAAATATTTTGCAAGTGCATAAATCCTATATTTTTGAAAACAGGTTTTACCTCATATTTAAGTTGGTATCGCACTCCCATGAGATACCCCTCACCCCTCTTCTAATAGTGCACGCCTAACGCACTCGGCTAAAACATCCTAGTTAAGCTACCCCGCCTAACTAATCTCATTCACCCGTCTTCTAGAAACCTCGACAACCCGAGTACTAAGGGATAAAGTTCTCTCCATTCTCAACACTGCGCTAAGTTCGTGCGAGGGGTGTCTCGCGAAGCAAAATCCAAATAACGACCCCCCCCCCCCGATACACTACTACTTGGCAGTGTCAATGGTCGAGATCCATTAGGAACTTAGTAAAAAATGAATATATAAACATACTTGTATAATAATATACATATCCTACTCACTCTCATATACATCTTACAATATACATCCGGATAATATCTCCCGGACAGAGGTTTACTCTATATTCATTTTTATAATGCACATCCGGATAGAATCTGCCAGATTGAGAATTTATCCTTTTTCATTTTTATCTCTTTACTCTCATAGAGATATATATTACCTTATTTTCTTACACAAGTAATATACTATACACACAAGTATAATAACCATCCCACCGAGCTATAACTATAGGATGCGGTCTCTCAATGCTATCATCTTCTAGTGCCTCTCTCACGTAGCATCCTAGGGACCACCGGTAGGACTAAATGACACCTATTTCGTGGTAAAAAATATCACAACGTCTGGGAAGCGGTCATAGTTCCTCCCCTTCAATGAGATGAAACATACCCACCACATCTCACACCTAATAAAAATCACATAATATAATAATAGACGCTATGACCTGGGGAATATCCACACCCTGCTCCTTGAGCCAGGGTGCTCACCTTCATCGCGCAACTTCACAATGATAGCATTAGAGGGGGTATGCTTCACATATATATATACCATCCACTCATAGATCATATATATATATACATATCCGTATTATATAATATATATACTTTACTTACATAGTATATATATACTAGCGGATACCCGTTCCTGAAGGCACGGTGAAAATTTATGTAGTATGTAATCACGAAATGGAAAAAATTTCGAAAGTACATAATCGCAAAATGGCAACATTGCTCACATTTGAGTATGGAGCCTCACGTCTACCTAAGAACATAACCATGTACATCTTCAATAAATGAAAAAAAAAACACAAAAGGAACGAAACTAATTTAGAAAAAAAAAAAATCATTAAAAAGCACCACAAATAATACAACCCATTCCTATTGCAACGATAAAATAAAGTTTACAACATGTAGAGGTGTCAAATTTGAGAAACTAATGCATATGTACACACTTTTCAACACCCAAAGATAGGTTAAAAGAGGAAAAAAATAATTAAAATGTTCTAGCTAGCCAAACTTCTACAATTGTAAGTGGTTGGAGTTGGTAGTGGCCGAGCTAGTTAAGTTGATATCGCTGTAATTAGCCGAACTGGTCAAGCTGTTGTAAATGTAAGTTACCGACTTGGGCAAGTTTTTGTAGTTGTAAGTGTTAGATACTTGGTCAAGTTGTTGTAGTCGTAGTTGGCACGGTTCACCCTCTGAGGTCTAGCTCTGGGCGCCGCCATGATTTCATTCATAGATTCAGCACTGGTCGTAGTAGAATTTTATCCCCCTATTTTCTCCTCACTATCGGGCTCCTCAATAGAGATCCTTCCCAACAGAGAACCACTCTTCTTATTAGATGGAGAAGATCTCATCTTCCTCACTTTCTTCTCAGGTGATATCCCCTATTTCTTTTTTGGTTTCAACATGTCTGTGATCCCCCACTGTCTGAATATGCCTAGCTCTTTTCTTTATTGCTACTGCTACTGCAGGTTGTGTGGCAGTTTCTACTGCTGGTTTTCTCAATTGATAGTAATGTAAATAATATTTATAAATAGTGAGGATAAAGGCACACAAAAAAAGCTCCTTGTTCTTGAATTAAAAAATAAAGGGAGAAGAAGATAGAGAGCAAAGAGTATAAAAACACACTACATACATACTAACGGATCAAAGGAATTTGAATAGAGTATCTGGAATAGTTATACACGAAACATGCATCAAACATGATAAAAGTGGGGAAAAAACTTTCCTTCAGTGAAAAATTGGAAGAATCAAAATAGTTTATGTGAGAGCACATATTTGAAAAGAATTCAAATAAATTCCGGCAAGATTCATGTGGAAGTTTGGTAACAACGTGGATAGGTTATCGCTCATCATAACCAAGCACTCCAGGCACATATAGTGTAGGCGATTTTAGCTGATTTCAGCTGCTAAATGTGCAGTCCTCGTTTAGGTGATTTTATAGGCCGCCAAAAGAATATACTGATTTCATCTGCCAAATGTGTAGTCCTTGTGTAGGCTATTTTATAGGCAGGTCTGATATAAGTTACGAATGATAGTGTAGTCCTCGTGTGACTAACTGTTTTCCTAACATAAATAGAGATTTCCTAATGTAAACATCAGCTTGGATTTTGTAATATCAACCCATCACATCCAAATGCACTCATATCTTCAATATTTCTGTGGAAACAAACACCGCATATCAGTAAATAAATAGAGACTTAGTAGACATGTTAGAAGCCATACTATCACTAAAATATTTATTTTATATCCACATAAATCCTTTCCTACTCGGCTTACACCTTTGTGTTAGCAGTCGTACAACACGTGTCATGGTATTAACTAATTTGGTCTATCATAAGGGTCCGTTGTGAAACTTCTATCGCAGGGGGTGGGGGTGGAGTGGGTGAGTATTTCACCTTTTCATATATCTTTCAGGGAACAGATAAAAAAAAATAAAAAAAATAAAAAAAAAGCTATACATAGGACTCTTGTGACTCTAGATAACTGTATTAAAACTGCAGTCCATATGTGCATGTGTGACTTTCTATGATTCAAGAAATGTGGTTTTAATATGATTTAAAGTAGAAAATTTTATGACAACTAAAACAACCAAGTCCACCCAAAAAGCACACAAATAAGTGTTCTGCCATTACTTCCCTTTAAATGCATGGGAGTTACGAATGCGTTGAAGCTGCCAACATTGGCTTAGTACAGGGGAGTTACGAAGATGCCATTACTACCCTTCAAATTCATGCATCTCTGCTAAAACATTGGTAAATCTACAAAAGCCGCGGGACAGGGCATGACATACAAAAGCCATAGGATAAGACTGATCTGGAAAAAAGTGTGCTGCAAAAAAAATGTAATAAATCAGTGTCATGTTCTACTGAAGATCCTGAACTTAATATGGCATCAAGCATTATGTGTTAACATAACTCACAAATATCTGTGTTAATATGGCAGCAAACATTTATCGCGAAGAGTGAGCTGAGATTTAATATGGAAGCACGCATTGGTTAATACAAATGCATATTTTATTTCCTCTTATGTATTTGGCCCTGCCAATGAGTATAACCCGTGACAAATTATAATGATAATGACATATATAAGTTTACATAGAAAGGGGTAAAGATGTCCCCAAAGGCATATACAGAGAAAGTCTAACAAAAAAATTATATATGAATCTCCACTTCAAAAACATTGACACCATCCTTTAAAACATTGCAAGAGCCTTCCCAGCAACATTGTTAATACTAAATATTAAAGAAAATATAGATCATTCAAAATAAGGAAATAAGTAAAAAGGTTCCTATCATAAAAGAAAACATGGGCAAACACAGACGATGTAAATATAGTGTGCCATTGACAGGGGCTACGTTGGATGCCACTCTTTAAAAAAACAGATATAATAACTATGAAAAGTAATATTCTAAAGTACACCTAAAATCAAGTTTAAAAAGCAAAGAAAAGTTACCAACGTTGACAAATTTTGTACTCTGCATACTGATGGTATAAGGTGAGATTTAAGGTGATGCATTAAAAAACAGGACATTTTTTAGATAGACATGACTCCTTTTTTTTATTATTTAAAGTATTACTCTTATTAGATTATGAAAATGTGGATGTTTCTCCTTAGTGGTATCTTAACAATATGTTGTAATATGTAATATATGTACACTATTCATCTGTGTTGATCCACTGCTGTTCATTTTCATTTGAATCAATTAAACCAAGTATGACTTGGCGGGGTGGGCTAGAATGGCTCCTCAAATGATGTGTACTCTTTTTTGAAAGAGTACTATGAGGAAATATTGTGATATATTCACCTAGACGCACCCGGTATCCATTGTTATTCCCCGCCTCACAGATGATGTTGCGCTTCATCACATTTTTCTGCGACTTGCCAGTTTTTTCAGCAGATGTTGAGCTTTCAGGGTGAATTTCTTCTGGAAAATGTGTAGAACCTAATTAATATCTATAAGTTGCAAGTCACAACCACAATTTTACCAAAAAATCATATATAATAACCACTAAACACAAAATAAGTATAATTAATCACAACTGAATACAAAATCCTAACTACAACCATCTTCAAGAATACATATGATAACATATGATAGGATACATATTTTTTCAGCATTACTAAGGTGTGTCAAAGGCAATAATATAAAATAAGCTCAATAAGCAATATACATTTTCAAGGAAAACATAGTCCCTAATAGAACACAAAAAATGTTAAAAAAATAGCAAATTTACTGTCTAAAACTAGTACCCATGGCTTTTTTATTATCCTACAACGACCGCTTGAAACTCACCAAAATTTGATATTATTATGGGTTAGATTGTGAGAATATAAGGGTGTATGCCTATTGTTTAATGACATGAACTGAATCAAAATAATAAAAATGAAAACTTTCTCATCATTCAATAACCTACTTAGTTTCTTGTAAGTTCAAGATCGAAAGTTACATAGCTAGGGCATCTTCCATACAATTATTACATGCGACAAATTTGGGCATAGATGGTTTAAAATTATAATGACTAATCTCGAATAATGATACCCTACCACTAAGCTCCTCCTCTACAATCTACCTCATTCATTCCTTCGCAGCCAAAGAAGTCGGCTTGAATCTCAATGACTTGATGTATTTTTCGTAGGTGTTGAGGAATGAATGGGGACGCATAACATTTTATGTTTTCCATCATGATATAAATGTTTACCACTAAAAAACATTAAACACTAAACACAAAACGTAAAAATCAAAACTAATGACAAAATTTACGAATCATACTTAATTGTTTTCCCTTGCATTGTAATGAACAAAAAGGAATGAAAATACACATTCAAAATAACACACCATCAATATTTGGCGCATCCATGATATAACCAGACAAAGATGTAACCTTAAATCCAACCAATGTATTAAAAATATATCCACGATACTCTCTCATACATGTGAAAACTCGTTAACGAATTAAAACTAAAAATATTAAAAAAATTACCTTAAAGTGTTAAGTTATATCCATGTGGAGAAAAGTATAAACATCTTGCACTTCAGGAACCGTGAGCAATACCCACGAATGTTTGGGGACCTTCCATCAATAACAATATTTCAAATGTACAAAAATATTAAATTTCATTAGCTAACCTATATAAACATAAGAAAACCTTATGTGCCAAAAACATAATTGACAGAACTCATCTTTAGAACTTTTTCAAAAAAGTTGGATTGAAAGTAGGTTAGTAGCTGAGTATCCCTATCAAACAACATATTGACATATAATGATGCTTCAAACATTCTTAAAATGACACATTGACATACAATGATACTTCAAACTCCCTGAGTTTTAAGTATATGCAAATATTGTGAGTTAAACAAAGATCTTGAGACTAAATACTGATTTGGAAAAAATCTTGAAGAAAAAGAACCCTAAGAAACATACAAATTAAATCCCCAAAACAAAGACTAAAAATAAATCTTGATCTTGATTATTTTCCCTCAAAACAACCCTACAAATATACAAATTAGACCCTCAAAACAGAGCAACAAATAAACCTAAGAATAAAAATTAAAATCCCTAAAACTCAGCGAATGAGAGAGAAGAGTACCTATAAAATCGAAACACAAATGATTATATTACAGCATCAATAACCTTATAACCCAAGTTCAAAGAAAAAAGTGAAATGATTATACCGTGATGATGGTTTGAGCGGTGGGAGAGAAGAAAGGGTACTTGCAAAAATAAGACGCAAATAATATTAGATAAAATAGACTATGTATACAACGTTGAAGAGAGTTTGAGGCTTAAAAGAGTGGAGGTGGAGAACATATTTGCGATGGTGGGTTGGGGAGGAGAGAGAGTGTGTGTGTAAAGATAAGGCGTGCGTTTGAAAAAAGTGAAATGGTCAAGAAATGGTTGGGCGGGATAGGTCAGACGTTTGGACGGGATCATTTATTTGGGGTTGAAATCACGGCCATTGATTTGGCAAAGGAAGACGTGTTCATTTGTGAGCCCTTATTCTGCTTTTACATTTTTTCCAATTCAAAAACCATTCCATCTTATTATATGGATATCCACACAGTTCTTTAAACAAATATAAATGGCCATAATTGCTTGACATACATAACGATGACCACTAGCCCCAAATTCCATCCTAACCACATTCTAGGATTTTCTCGATTTTATTCGACCCATATTCATTCTAACCGCATCAATATATCAATACACGCCTGCCGAAAGATTTTCCCGAATGTCTCTTGTCCCAAAACATTAATTAAATCCATACCCCGGATCATACTCCAAATTAATCCGAGGTTTACTTATCCTCCTCCAATAATCATTAGGAGTCCTAACATCTCATTTAGAAACTCCTATAATAATCTCCCAAACCATAATTTAAGTCTCTCTAAACTTAAGAGGAGAAAACCTCAAAATTTTTCCAGGAGCGAATCGATTCGGTCTGTCCGAATCTATTCGCTGGTTACCGAATCGATTCGTCCTGTCCGAATCGATTCGAAATGGTTCTACTTTCAAACTGTCTCTTACTAAATCTATTCGGCTTATCCGAATCGATTCGACTGGTCCAAAAATCCCAAATTTGCCTAGGGTTCATACATACCCCAAAGTCCAAAACTCAATCCAATCTCCATTCTTAAGGTTTCTAATCCCCACCAACAACACTACAAGCATCTAATCTATGTCTTATAACAAACACCTCAATTAATTTGGGGTTTAAACCAAATTTTTTCTTAGATTTATACCCAAAAATCTTTAAATCCCTAGTTTAGCCATTTCTCCCATTTCAATTCAATCTTACACTCCATTAACATGGTTTTAACCCTAGAAATCATTTAGAGTTTACAACACATTAATTTGTAAACTCATACTCAAATTTTCCCAATTTTTTTCTTTAAGGGTTCTAACCCAAAATCATATATTTACCAACTATATATGAGATATATATGCTAAATGAAAGAAAAGAAAGTAAACACTTGCCTGGAGGATAAAATCCGACAACCTCTAGTAGAATCCCGCAGAGTTTGGCCGGAATCTTCCTTTTCTCCCTTCCTTTCTTCTCTTTCTCTCTTTCTTCCTTCTTTTCTCTTTTCTTTCCTTTCTTTCTTTCCCTTTATTTTTCTCTCTTGAGCCTTATAAGAGAGAAATAAGGGTTTGTCCCTTATAAACCCAAAAATGACTCGTTTACTCAATTATGAGTCCCTACTGGCCTAAAATTCTCGGAACCCAATTACTACCCACGGATACTCTATTCTGACTATCTTGGCCTTTCCAAAACCAATCGTGAAATCGGAATTTCCATCCGAGGTACTTGACCGCAATTCACCATATTAACCCAACACTACGAAATGCGAGTTCTCCCATTAAAATATCGTCCTTTGTCGCTTTTTCCAACAACGACATATAATAGAATACTTCGAATCATTTACGTAATCCTCAAAGTAATTATTACATCCATCGAAAATCATTAAATCCTTGAAAACTTCAAAATCTACTATTCACGATAATTTTTTAAATCCCCAAATCGCACTTAATTATTAAATTTAATTTCCCATAAAAGTGAGGGTTATTACACATACCCCTCTAGTGCTATCATATGAGGTTGCACAATGTGGGTGAATCCCCCCGGCTTGAGGAGCATTGAGAGTATAGTCCCCAGGTCATATCGCTTATTTTTATTGTGTGATTTATTTTTCGAGGTGAGACGTTTTGGGTATGATTCGGTTTCACTTTCAAGGGGAAGAAAACCTCCTCCACTACATTTGCGATATTATTGCCCAAGTTCAGTGTGAGATAGTCCGACTTGAGGTGGTTGGGTTAGAGTGAGCATGCCTGGGACATGATAGCATTGTACAGAAAGCATATGTTGAGTTATTACTCAGGAATAAATGGTTGTTATACACAACATGTGTGTGAATGTTGTAGTATACTAGCATGTATATAATATGAGTACATAATTATATATAGGATTAATACATAAGTGTGAATGTATTTCTTATATAACTAGTTTGAAAGTTATATGATATAAAAAGGGGATTTCTATTATAACTAGTGTGAAAGTTATATGATTTAAAAAGGGGATTTCTTACATAAATAGTGTGAAAGTTATATGATTAAAAAGGGGTTTCTTATATAACTAGTGTGAATGTTATATGATTTAATATAGTTGAACCGATTAATAAGTTAATGAGTAGATAACTTAATAATCAAAGTAAGAATACTCGGGTTAGAGTAGTGTGGTGGAAAGAGGTGATACGGCTAGTTAGGCGGGGTAGAATAACTAGAAAGGTTAGAAAGAAAGCATTAGGTGTCCACATTAGATGAGGGGTGAGTTATACCTCAAGAGAGATTGCGACACTAGCTTAAATATGAAAAGAGTGCATGCATATTTAATTAATTACAATTTAACTGCTTGTTAAATATTTTCAATATGTTTTACTTGGGCTCTGACACGTGTCAAAATATTTTTCAAAATATTTTAGGTGTCCAGCCACAGGAACGCCCAACTTAATGATTCTATCAAGGGATGCGCAGCTTGCAGCTCATGTGGAAGTTACAGGACTTTGCCATGGGCACTTCATTTATTCATTCCTAGTGTAGGGACTTTATTTCAGTATTCATTTGGAAATGTCTCCCTCAGATTTAGTATTCAGTTATATATTGACCTTGTGTATAGAGTTTATTATATCACTTTATGGTTGAATTTTATTGTTGAGCCGATAGTGGATTCGGTCCTCTTTATTGATATTATTCATTTGTGTTGTATTCAGTTACCAAGTTGTGTGTATGGTTTTACTATTAATTATTTTTGCATATTGTGAATTAATGAAATATAAAATTTGGCACCGGTCTAATTAAATTACTAGGTGGTTAATAACTTTAAAAATGTTTTCGAGAGTGATGCTAAGAATGAGCCATATGAGACCAATGTTTTATTTTGATCACGGACTGACCACTCGATATTTTAGTAGGTGGGGTGTAACAGATGGTATCAGAGACTCAGGTTTTAGAGTCCTTAGGATCTGTGCGGTTTGTTACGTTTCAGTGTAGCATACTTTGATATAGAGCCTTATTATAGGATTGTTGTATTCCTTCACATGTGAGACGTACGTTCTCTTGCTATTAAGTATAATTTATACAATTCTCATACGAGTTTGATTGGGCTTCGTACCCCGAATAATTTTGGACCGCCAGCGAGGTTCGTTAGAAGGACTACAAGGGGAGAGGATCAACAGAAGCCATGGAATATTCTGATAACGGTGACCGTGATACAAGTCACTATAGTTATTGTTCAGGAAAATGGCATTGGGATAATCACTAGGGTACAGTAGTTTCCCTAAGCACTGTCGTAGAAAGTGGTGGTCCAAATTCAGACTCACCCAGTGAAATTGGTAAGGGGGGAGGAGTTTCCCTAAGCACTGTCGTAGAACTCTTCCGAAGAGCCATCCGTAAGGATTTGGGGAAGAAAGAGAGTGTAATGGGTCAATAGAAGGAGATAATCCAAAGGCAGTTGTGTAGGGTGGAGTGCAGTGGCACCCAAGATTAAATTTTAGGAAAAATTTTGGCTTAGAGGAGCGGTGTTGTAGTGGTGGGAGTCAGTCACCATAACTATGGAGAGATACCATGAATAACGAAGAATTTGGGGTGCGATTTGACCATAAAACCTCTCACCAGCCGTTTAAACAGAGAGGCGAAGGATATTTCAATGCTTATTTCAGAAGGGTCGTACTAGGACTGTCAATGGATCGGATTTTATTCGAATCCGAATTTGATCCATTTATGCGGATATAGATCATGCCTAAAATCCGATTACCCGATTACACGTTTATTAAATGGAGTGGGTTTGGATTCATATACTTCGATTCGTTAATAATCCAATTCGATTAATATTATATATATATATATATATATATATATATATTAATATTAATTAATATATATTGTATTTAATAATATTTAAATATGTATGATAATAGTTCTTTATTTCATTATCTGTTTTTTTGGAACATTTGCAAAATAAATTTATGAAATAAGAGTTGAAAATAAAAATGTTACAAATCAAGTTCAACATAAACTGATAATCGAATAATCGGATCGGATCCGAATCCATTTAACATAACTGGATATGGATTTGGATTTGCCTGATTTGATCCTATTAATAAACGGATCGGATCCGAATTCGTTTAACATAAACGGATCGGATCCGAATCCGTTTAACATAAACGGATATGGATTTGGATCTGTTTATAGGCCCAGTCAACACTAGTTTCAATCTCGGTGAGCCTATACTTGATGCACGAGTGGTTAAAAAAAATTTAAGATCGCTGCCAAAACATTTTATCCCTAAAGTGACTATTTTGAATACCTTAGGTAATTTGAGTCATCTGAAATTAGAAGAGCTGGTAGGAGACCTCCAAACATATGAGATTGACAGGTTCCCTTACACTGTCAAGCCTAAGGATAGAGGGATAGCACTTAAAGCCCGATCTAAGAAGAAAAAGAAAGTGAGTTTTTATGAGTCCAAGTATGAGTACAAGTATGATTTTGATATGGCCATGCTTGTGAATTTTTTTTTAAAAGTTTCTCAAATTTTTGAAAAAAAAGTCTTCTATTAAAAGATTTTTTGAGAAAAATAAAATGAGGCGAAAGAGAGCGGTGAGAAAGTAGGTGAGAAAGATGAAGAAGAGAAGTATTTTGAGTGTGAGGGAAGGGGCCATGGAGCATTTTAGGGTCCCACTAGGCTAAAGAGAAAGGGCAAAAAGATTGCCATGCCAGCCACTCTTAGCAATAGTGAGGAAGAGGTGAAAGATTCCGGGGATGAGTCGTCATATGGGAAGTTTGTAGCTTTTTCTGCTAGTCACGTGATAACACCTAGTTTGTCCCATGACAATGAGGATATACTTGTGCACATGAGACCCCCGAGGATGATTTGAGTGTATCTAGCAAATCTGAGAGTGAGTGCGCTAGTGATGATGATAGTGAGCTCCAGATCGCATTTAGAGATTTGTATGTCGAGACCTTAAAGACTAAAAAATTGAATAAGGAGTTAAGTCTTAGGGTGAGATATTTAAAGAGAGAGTTAGAGGTTTTGAGGGAGTTTGAGGTGAAATAGATTCAACTAGATAAGGTGAAGGTTTCTTTATGCGAACAATTGATAGCTTTAGGCCGAGAAAAAAGTGTTTTGACCAACATGGTGTCTAGTTTGACGACACGCGTATCGCAACTCGAGAGTGATCTCGAATGTTCTCGTAAGGTAAAAATCCCTTTAGAGAACGCATCTAAGAAGGTTGAAAAGATGGTTCTCAATCCCGTTTTGGGTAGAGGTGAGAGTTTAGGAACAAGTCATGATGGTGCATCCACTTCACACGTTGCACCCGAGCCGGTTCCTGAGTTTGTGATAGATCCATTTGGCTCTCAACCCAACCCACCTAGGCATCTCATACCTGATAGGATAGCGCATATGAAACGTTTTGTGAGAGGTGTACCAAGGACTATTTATGTTTTCACACATTTCAAGAAGAGAGGACACATTAGGGAGTTTTGTTTTAAGTTGGGTCATGTGTCATATTTTTCTACTATATGTGTTCACACACACGCACCCACACCTGACGCTACGGATGACTACACAAGATAGCTTGCACATATTAGGGAGCAGGTAAAGTTTTTGGTCAAAACTTCACATGATTTGATGGAGGTTTTTCCTAGGATGTCACCACCTTCGAAAAACTCCACCGTACCTAACGATTGAGGTTTAGCCTTTTTTCTAGCATAGGTTGCTTTGCATGATGATATTTTTTTCCTATTACTAGTATGTATTTTTTTGTATTAGGTTTTTGCTTTTGAATGTTTTTGAAAAATCCAAAGAGATTTTATTTTGATAAAAATTTTGAAAAAAGTCAAAAGGAGTTTTATATTTTATTTAGCACCATATATCAATGGATATTTAGGATGAACGAGTCACAATTTCATTTCGTATCATGTGACGATTTGATGGTGTTTTGATATGCGTCATCATTTAGTTTTTGTGCTTTATAATGTTTGGAGTCATTGAGATGTGATTAGTTGTAACTACCTACATGTTTGACTCATAAGTTCTTTAATGTACACTTGCACGGATTTTTTTGATTATTGTACTTGTTTATCACATATTGGTTGGAGTGTTGTCATCTCAATTATGTCTTTAAAATGAACCATATGCGATAAAACTTGACAATGGAAGTAGTGCAAGTAATAAAGTTTACCGTGAGTAATTTAATTGCAACACAGTATGATGAGTGAATCACGGGAAAGGGTTGCGAGAGTACAAAATTAAGTCGGCGTGAAAGCCACAGTTTTAAAAGAGCCCGAAAAAATTTAAAGGCAATAAAAGATAAATATGCCAAAAAGGGGGCCACCTCAGAAGAAAAGTAATGATTATTATTTATGAGGGAGTTTGTATGAAAATAAATGACAAACGGGGTGGAACGTCCTGACAGCATCTTGAAAAAGCATTCATTGTTTTAGACGTTATTGGTGTGGGAACCATTCTTGACTTTGATGTGTTGATGGATTGAGTCGATGCCCTTTAAATTCAACACTTTCAACACCTAAGGACGATTTTAAGATTCATTCGTTAGGAGTACACATATTCATCATACACATATGTTATGCTTGATTGCGTTGATTTGCCTATTGAATATGTTCACACCCATGCATTCCGTTTCCATAATTTGGTTGTCTCTGTGTAAATTCATGATGTGTGATTTTTGTAATATTAATTTTGCATTTTCGTTTGAAAAATTGAAAAATCAAAAATAGTTTGTGGAAGATTTTGATTTACTCTTTGCGTGAGCGCAGTTTGTTTCATATTTTTATCGTGACAACTTCATATTTTTTTGGTTTATTCGTTTCCTTATCTATTTCGATCAATTAAAAAGGGGGAGAACGAATTATGGGGGAGTTATTTAATTATGGGGGAGATTTGATTATTAATTGATTTATTCTTATATCATTTCAAACTCAATGCGTCACGAAGGTATTTGCTTTGTCTCATGTGTGCATGTACAAAATTGAATATCAATATTTTGCACTCCCTGAGGAGAAAAGCTTTGAGATTTGAAGATTTTGAAGTTGAAGATTTTGAAGAGAATTTTTAAGACCTACATGTTTAATAACTTTTCATTTTTGGGTTCATGGGAGGGTATTAGATTTGTATAGGCATTTTTATTTGATAATTCAGATCGTTTCATTTTGTACCAGCATAGACATAGGGGGAGACTTGTAAGGACATTATTTTTATTGTCCGTCGACAATTGAGTATTTCGTTTACCGCTGCAAACGTCGAAGAATGTTCAAGATCACATATGCAGCAAGACGGATCCGAATATCAAGTTTTATTCAACATTCAAGCCTAAGCAAGTTTAACTTTGGTAAGGTTGGGTTTTAGTCCCTTAACGGTTCACTTAAGGTGTTGGGATATTTTTGTAAAAAATGTTCTAAGTGTTGCAGCGGATTTTTTCGTCAAAATATTTTTTCTAAGTGTTGAGGCGGACTGGAATACAAAATTAATTTATGCTCCAGTCATTCGGGTGAGATTACCACATCGTTTGAACGACAGAGGCATCTTACGCGAAGTCATTCGAGCGACAACCCTGATTCGTTTGAGTGACATGCTGCCTTAGATTTTTTATAAATAGAGTTTTCCAACTTCATTTTTTATCAAAAGACCTGCGAAATTTTCCATATACGAAACTACTTTGGCAATATACTTTGTCTTCTCAGTTTTAGGACTTTAATCCCTTTTGTTTTCAATTCACAAGATCCTAAAAGTTTGTGTGAATTGTTTTGGAACCCAAGAACACATCTTGTGTCAAGTTTCTCTTGTAGAGAGGATATCTACGGCTGATCTAGGTTCTCTTGAGGGGAGTACTGGGCTGAAGATGACTGCGTGACATAGGAGTGCTCGTGTGTATTCCAAGGATAAATTGGAATTACAGTTCTGAATGACTCTTGACTGCTGTCTATGTGGGTTTTCTGAGATTAACTCATTGAAGAGTTCATTGTGTGTGTAAGTGTTATATATTATAGTGAAATAAATGTTTTACCCAAAAGGAGTTTTTTCCTGAAATCCGCAAGTTAGTTGTTTTGTTTGTGATGGTTTGACACACACACACACACACACACACACATAGTTGCATGTTTGGGGCATGATTTAATTTGGTTTACAATTAACTCCAATTAAATAAGGTTGTAGTTGGAATTGCGAATTTATTCAAATCAGTATCGCAAACAGCTTAACATCATTCTCAAATTGGTATCAAAGCGGGTTTCACTAATTTATTGTGAATTGCTATTGTTTTTGCAAAATCTGTGTGATAATGATTTAAAAAAAATATGATTTTGAAAAAATTATCGCAATGTTTCCGAATGAAAACTTATATAATCGGTTGCCAATTTTTGACGGGTCTAATTATGCTGACTGGAAAGCCCGCATGAAATCACATTTAAAAGAAATCGATGAGAGAGTTTGGTTCATTTATGAAAGATTCTGAACTCCTCCCACTGTCACCGCAAATAATGTCAAGAATTAAAAACCTTTGTTAGACTGGACTGAGGATGAGTTTAGGTGGAGCACTTTTAATTGGCGTGGGCTTAGTGAAATTTCTAGACATGTCACCCCTGAAGAGTTCTGATGTATTATGACGTGCACCATGTCTAAGGAAGTGTGGGATGTTTTATAACTCACCCACGAAGGCACTTACGCAGTCAAAGAGTCTAAAATTTAAAATTTAACTACTCAATTTGAAACGATAACCATGCTTGAGACTGAGTGTTTTGATGACTTTTATCTGACATTGTCAATACTAGTTTCAATCTCGATGAGCCTATACCTGATGCACGAGTGGTTAAACAGATTTTTAAGATCGTTTCTGAAAAGTTTTATCCTTAAAGTGACTGTTTGAATACCTTAGGTAATTTGAGTTGTCTAAAATTAGAAGAGTTGATAGGAGGCCTCCAGACATATGAGATTTACATGTTTACTGACACTGCCAAGCCTAAGGATAAAGGGATATTAATTAAAGCTCAGTCTAAGAAGAAAAAGAAAGTTAGTTTTTGTGAGTTCGAGTCTGAGGACGAGTTTAATTTTGATATGGCCATGCTTGTGATTTTTTTTAAATAGTTTCTCAAATTTTCGAAACAAAATTCTTCCAATAAAAGATTTTTTGAGAAAAATAAAAATAAGGCCAAAGAGAGCGGTCAGAAAGTAGGTGAGGAAGAGGAAGAAGATCAGTGTTTTGAGTGTGAGCGGAGAGACCATAGAGCGTTTTAGTATCCCACTAGGCTAAAGAGAAAGCGTAAAAAGATTGCCATGCCAGCCACTCTTAGCGATAGTGAGGAAGAGGTGAAACATTCAAGCCTCTGCAAGTTTAACTTTGGTAAGGCTTTATTTTAGTCCCATAACGGTTCACTTAAGGTGTTAGGATAATTTTTCTAAAATATTTTTTAAGTGTTGGAGAGGAGTTTTTCGTCAAAATATTTTTTTCTAAGTGTTGAGGCAAACTGGAATAAAAAATTAATTTACACTCACGTCATTCGAGCGACAGGGGCATCTCGCGCGAAGTCGTTCGAGCGGCAGCTGACATCGTTCAAGCGACAACCCTGCGTTTACAAATAGAGTTTTCCAACTTCGTTTTTTATCTGAAGACCTGTGAAATTTTTCATACATGAAACTGCTTTGGCTTTGGCTTTGTATTCTCATTTTTAGGGCTTTAATCCTTTTTGTTTTCAATTCACAAGATTCCAATAGTTTGTGATAACACGCCTTTTGTCTATATGTCGTTGTAGTGTAAAGACAGTCTATCAAAAATCCCTTTTGGTATCGACAAACACACTAAAATTGTATATTGGCAAGTAAGGGGTCAATCCGCGCTCATTAATGTGGACAAGAGCAAAGTGAAGACAAGTATGATTTTTAAAATAATTTTTAAGGGATGTTTATGCTAGTAATTATGAACTAAAATTAAAACTACACTAATAAATAAAGAAAATGATAAAGTGAGCTAAATATGAGGAGAAAATAATTATGAGATAATTCAAGGGATTAAACTTCACCACTTAACCTATTTATTTTTATTAATTAGTTTGTATATTTGAAATATGCCAAAACATATATAATTTCACAAATCAACTCTCGCTGCAAATGTAAAGTTACATATAGTCCTTTTAGAAGATTAATATTTAAATTCCACATACTCACAAAATTTAGATTTAAACATTTTCTAATAAATCACCCGCTAGGGAAAATTCACTAAAAGTATTTTAAATCATGAAAAATTATATTTTTAGAGTTGAGAAATTCAAACTACAAAATCTTTCAAAAGTTGTCTATCTCTAGTTTAATTAATGAATAAATATTATAATATGAATTTTCTATTTTCTCTCGAAAATAATTAACCCTCTCTCGAGGCGTAAATATAAATTGTAACATTTTAATATTAATTTTCAAAAGGGCATAATAAATAAACAAAATAAAAATAAAAATAATTAAGTTAAGGGTTTCATCTCACCCCTTGAATGAGGTATTTAGCCTCTCATTTTGGTATTATTACATATAAAATGTAATAATGACACAATAAGAGGCATACAAAAATAAAATGGAATGAGAAAAAAAAATTGAACCTAGTCTCCTTGAACTCAATTATAATTTCCCAAACACAAATAATTAAGTGCACCCACAATTTTGAAATATTACAACACTCAAATAAATGCTAAAACTCCAAAATTTATGTCTCACAATATAGTCTCCCTCACACTCATGTCACTTTAAAAAAAAATTATAAAAGAAGAAATAATTTTTTTATAAAATACTAAACAAAAAATGAGCTCCAAAAAAAATGGAGCTCCTACACTAATACTACACTGTACGAATTTTTTCTATACACTCCTCCCCTTTTTATTTGAAGAGATGGTCTTCTTTTATGGCACGAAGTAAGGGTACAGTAGATGATGGGTTTGGCAAAGGTAGGTTTAGGATTTGGTCTTGGCAGAAACGGGTTCCCAATTTTGAGGATGGGGTGGGTAGGTGGGTTAATGTAACACCCCGCCTAAAATAATAACGGGTGGCCAGCCCTATACTACATTAAATCAGGAGTTTCAGATGGTCCAGTCTCAACATCAACTGCCGGTACTATATAATATAGGACTAACTACCCGATATCATATAAGCGAGATGTTAAAATAAAATAAAACATGCAACAACTAACAACCCAACACCATAAAACTACTAATAAATAAGAGAAAGATGCAAGAAGAACTATAAGAAATGAAATGCTAGAATAAAATGAAATAGATAATTTCAACTGAATATACTACAAAGAAGTAAACCCGGATAAGCTGTCGGGTCACAACCAATACAATGACTGAAATGGAATGAATATAAACATGTATATAAATATCCCTTGGGTACAAACCCGATATACAATGAATCCTACCTAGATTTTTAAAAGTAGGAAGCGACTACCATCAAAGTCCCGCAACAGTCCGTACCTATATATATACAAACAGGAGAGAAAAGTAAACGGGTCAGAGCCCGAGTTGTGAAAATATTTAGCAAGTGTGTTAACTGTGCATAATAAATATCGGTGCACTATTTCATAATTAAAGTGGAATCGCACTCTCGTGAAATCCCAACTCACCTCTCATCTAAAGGCGCGCACCTATTCGCGTCTCCAGTTTTAGTAGTTAAATTACCCCAATTTATTAGGACAACCTAACTTATCATAGGTCTAGCCTATACCCACGAGATCTACCATCCTTTCATAACCCAAGAATCCACCCCCTTTTTAAACCACAGGTAAGTATTTATTTTCAATCATAAGTGCCTTATTAGGCTTAGTGGATTCCGGTTTACACTTTAACCATTTATAATTTAATAAGTTACCCACGATGTTTTTGGGCTGAAACATATGAATTAATTTCTAATTAATAAGCATGAAAAAATCATAATTGACACAACTTCCCTCCAATTTCAACGCTGCGCTGCGTTTCGTGCGTGAGGTGTCTCGCAAAGCGAAATCCAAACAAGGAACCACCCCGTTACACTACTCCATGTCAACGTCGATCCTGGAGGTCCATAATGCCGCACATTAATATCGACAGAACTTCTCTCTACTCTCAACAATGTACTACATTTCGTGCGTGGGGTGTCTCGTAAAACGAAATCCAAACAAGGAACCACCCCGTTACACTACTCTTTGACAATGTCGATCATAGAGGTCCATAATGCTGTACATATCATATAATACTACTATTACTACTACTAATACTATTACTACTACTACTAAATTTTTAACTACAATATGAAAACAACTATAATCTCCAATACTATCCTTGGGATGATGTAACCGAAATGTTCCTTAAGTGCAATACATCGATCCCCATCAATCTAGTACACCATAATCATCCAAGATTTACTCCACAACGATACCATATACTTTTTATCTATAGGATATATAAATATATATATATATATATAGGCATTTTATTCTAACCATATATATATATATACACACCATCATCCAATCCCATGACCACGTATACATACCATATATGATGTACAAAGGCCATGCACAAATAGATACCCGGCTATATATAGCGCTGATAAACTGCATCAATGCTATCACCTTCCCAGTGCCCGGCTCACGTAGCAATACTGGGGCCACCATGGTGGGACTAAACAATACCCATCTCGTGGTAAACTCATGCACACAACGTCCCGGGAAGCGATCATAGATCCAAACCGGCAATGAGACGAAACATACCCACCACGTCTCATCCCAAAAAAATATAAAAATGTAAATCACATAATAACACACGGGACGACTATGACCTGGGGAATATCCACACCCTGCTTTTCTAGCCAGGATGCTCACCCTCTACGCGCGCAACTTCCCAATGATAGCATGAGCGGGGTATGCTTAACCAAATAAGTATATATATCATTCACATGCACAATATATATACATCCATATGATCCAATCATATTACCAAATAGTAAACCATCATATAAGGTCTAAATATCCATACCATGTATGTCCATAACATAAATATATCCATATATTCATATGCATACAGATATATATATACACACATGTACACATATCCATATATCTATATATATAAACTAGTTCCCGTTCATATGTATAATATATACAAACCCGGCTATAAGTATACATAAATCCTCAATACACAAGCCGTCACCACAAACTCATATCATTTACCTTGATATGTGAATACAATCCCTCACTTGAAACATATTCAATCATTTTTTTCTATGATTAATAGTCTCCCAAAATCATATGTATTTGTATATACATATATATTCAACCTTAGGGTTATCACCCAAAATTTTATGTAGGAATCTATCACTACGCATTTCATCCATATTCAAAAGTACATAATTTCCTTTAGTACTAATTAACCATAGGCACATACATGACTTAATAGTCTAAAACATCAAATTACTCCAACCTCATTTCAAGTATTGGAATCTCAATGGTCATATCCCCGCAATTATGTGTAAACTATCCTAACTAGAATTTATGCTACCGCTTATTCTAGTCGATAGAACGATCCCAAACGTTCCCAATTTCACCTATGGTTCAAATAAATCTCAGGAACACTTACTCCTATTGCGTTATCAATAGTTCCTTAGATTAAACATTTTTAAGGATATGAGACCCCTCACTCTTTAAGAGTATATGACCACTCTCTTCCATTTGGCCCCAAACTGTATCTTAACACTATCCTATCCTTATAAGGATTTAACATAAATGTTGGCCTAGAAATTTCACAACATACATGGATATATTCTTCTCCAATTATTCCATGAAGTCCTCACTTTCATATACTAAGTGAGAGACCCCTATAAGTCTCCAAAGTATCTCTTAATTCATAAGAGAAAACCTCAAATTAATAAACCCAACCAAAAAGGGGTAGAAATCATCCTAGAAAAACCTCATAAAACAACTCATTGAGGAGGTCCTTAAGAATAAACTCCAAAAGAAAAGGGAAAGAAAGAAATCCCAAATTTTGGGCTAAAAATAGGGGACCGGTCGACCGGTCCCAGACCCCCGGTCGACCGCGGGTCCAAATTTTGCCTACGTAGAAATGCAGTAGGCTTTTCCCTAAGGCGCGGTCGACCGGTCCCCAGACCGTGATCGACCGGCCATACCAGATGCCTTGGCTGATTTCCATTTTTCAACCAAAACCCTAAATCCTCAAACACCCAAATATCATCACCAAATCCCGAAATATTTAACCCAATAATATTCTTAGTATGTAAACTCATCCTACATTTCATCCCAACAATTTATTTGTCATCAAACCCATGTATACACATTGATTTCAAGATTTAAACCCAAAATGATAGGTTTTGACATTAATACCCAAAAATCCATTTCTTTAACCCACAAATTATGAAATGAAATACACAAATAGCTATTTAGCAAGATTAAACACTTGCCTTAGATTTGTAGAGGTTGGATCATCCTCGATGTCGCGTTTGGGCTGGAAATCCCAAGCTTTTGTTCCTCTCTCTCTTCTTTTCTTCTTCTTTCTCTTCTTCTTTCTCCCTCTAGGGCTTTTCCCTCTTTCTCTCAAATGATAAATGGCTTCATCTGTAAGCCACTAATCCTTTTAAAACAATAAACCCAATTTAAGTGTTAATACACAATTTAAATGACTCGTTTACACCTATTCGAGTCAAACTGACTTAAAAATATTTCGGAGCCGAAATAAAACTCAATGACAGTCATTTTGACTATCTCGACCTTTCCGGGATCAGTGGTACCCTCAAAATCATCATCCGGAATACTTTACAACATCCTATATTCTTGGACTTAAATCCCCAAATTTAAAATTCTCTGGTTTAAATTAAATTTTATTTACCAAAATTTAATTTCTCAGTCTCAAAAATCGTGGGGTGTTACTATCTTCCCCCCTTACAAAAATTTCGTACGCGAAATTTAAAATACACATAGGACCTCAATATCATCTAGTCCTAACATCAACTCTAAGGATCACTATACGGATCCTTACTAGTTCTCACGTCGAACCATATAGATTTTTTTTAAACGAATAACTACCCCGGGGCACCCATACACCCCGTACCCGAGCTCTACTCGTAGAATTTTAATGAGGCTCCATCAGCCTCAAATCATAACATAACCCTCGACAATATTATCTATAACAACATACTAAATATATAAAAGTTGGAAAATTCCCAATGGTAGAACTCTTCTCAATTCCTGACGCTAGCTGCCTTCGTGTGGGGGAGGTCTCGCAAAGCAAAATCCAAACAAGGAACCCTCCCAATACACTACTATGTAGCTAGGTCGGGGATTGAGGTTAGTTGAACCAGGTTTAAGGTTTTATAAAAAGATTTTCATATTTTAGATACTGCCCGAGGGCCTACGTAACAATAAATAATATAAATAAATTTCGCGTCTTTCGACACGCCAAATGAATACCTCATGTTTAAAACACAAGGCCTCAACAAATACAATACTTCTAACCAATACCTAGTTCTCAAAACTAGTACAACTATGAGCTAAATTCCCCGCTTAACAACGAGTTTACTAACTCTAAACCTCTCAGTTACCATTCCTATACATCACACCATAACATCGTTCCAAGTAAGTCCTTCCCTCCTTGGGCACTATAATTACACGCCCTACCTACCCATAAGACAATAGTCTTATAGTCACTCCTCAACAAACCTTGACATTCCTCGCCTCCGTAATTCAATATTATAACTCTCGACGTTCCCGGTATCGCACAAAGCATGACTTAAACCCAAGGAAAGGTATTCTACCTGGTGCTTCCATAATCTAATGGTTTCGCCTCATCCAAGGGTCTCAATTCAAGACCCTCTACCTCTTCCAGGATAATCTTTACTCCTAAACCTATTTCTCCACAAGGGAAACATATTTCTCAAAATCCTTCCTATCCATTTTGAAGGACAAAACACGATTGCGACAACCGACTATTCCCTCAGTCCTACTTAACAAAACCGAGTCTCTAATTTTTTTACTCCCTCTTCCTAGAAGGCGATAACCCTGATATTGGGACAACTCCACCTACCTCACATCGGGAAGAGTCACCAACACCGGGTTCCCTAACAAAGGTTAACGGGTTTCTCAATCTAAACCTCCCAAAGACTACACTATATTTCTCTCCTCGGACTTATTTTACTACGTCCAAGATTCATCATTCGAGTAAATTTTCCTTTCTTACTCAACTGCCGATAAATCACCTCACACCACTGCTAGAAATCTCCTCAATATCTCCTCCAGAATCGGGGAAAACAAATACCCCCGATTAAAGCGTACCCAAAATATGCTATGGGTATTGTACTTCTAATCCTATCCTTTCCTAGACAACAAAAATCTAGGAGACGTCTGAAACGAAACGAGAGCAACTATTATCAGAATGCCAATCAAGTGAATATACTTCACAGAAGAAGACAACGCAGTGAACACAACAGTCCTATTTGTAGGGCTTTATGTCAAGAACATTAATGGAAGAATGCAGAAAACTCGTACAGATCCTAAGGACTCTAGAACTGATGCTCTGATACCATCTGTAACACCCCGCCGAAAATAATAATGGGTGGCCAGCTCAATACTACATTAAATCAGGAGTTTCAGATGGTCCAGTCTTAACATCAACTGCCAGTACTATATAATATAGGACTAACTACCCGATATCATATAAGCGAGATGTTAAAATAAAATAAAACATTCAACAACCAACAACCCAACACCATAAAACTAATAATAAATAAGAGAAAGATGCAAGAAGAACTATAAGAAATGAAATGCTAGAATAAAATGAAATAGATAATTTCAACTGAATATACTACAAAGAAGTAAACCCGAATAAGCTGTCGGGTCATAGCCAATAAAATCACTGAAATGGAATGAATATAAACATGTATATAAATATCCCTTGGGTACAAACCCGATATACAATGAGTCCTACCTAGATTTTTAAAAGTAGGAAGCGACTACCATCAAAGTCCCGCAACAGTTCGTACCTGTCACGGCTCCCAAGACTCTGGATAGAAGGTCATCCGACATCCATGCGGTAGGACACCTGTAGTAATATATATATATATATATATATATATATATATATATATAGACAGGAGAGAAAAGTAAACGGGTCAGAGCCCGAGTTGTGAAAATATTTAGCAAGTGTGTTAACCGTGCATAATAAATATCGGTGCACTATTTCATAATTAAAGTGGAATTGCACTCTCGTGAAATCCCAACTCACCTCTCATCTAAAGGCGCGCACCTATTCGCGTCTCCAATTTTAGTAGTTAAATTACCCCAATTTATTAGGACAGCCTAACTTATCATAGGTCTAGCCTATACCCACGAGATCTACCATCCTTTCATAACCCAAGAATCCACCCCCTTTTTAAACCAGAGGTAAGTATTTATTTTCAATTATAAGTGCCTTATTAGGCTTAGTGGATTCCGGTTTATACTTTAACCATTTATAATTTAATAAGTTACCCACGATGTTTTTGGGCTGAAACATATGAATTAATTTCTAATTAAAAAGCATGAAAAAATCATAATTGACACAACTTCCCTCCAATTTCAACGTTGCGCTGCGTTTCGTGCATGAGGTGTCTCGCAAAGCGAAATCCAAACAGGGAACCACCCCGTTACACTACTCCATGTCAACGTCGATCCTAGAGGTCCATAATGCCGCACATTAATATCGACAGAACTTCTCTCTACTCTCAACAATGTACTACATTTCGTGCGTGGGATGTTTCGTAAAACGAAATCCAAACAAGGAACCACCCCGTTACAGTACTCTTTGACAATGTCGATCATAGAGGTCCATAATGCCATACATATCATATAATACTACTATTACTACTACTAATACTATTACTACTACTACTAAATTTTTAACTACAATATGAAAACATCTACAATCTCCAATACTATCCTTGGGATGATGTAACCGAAATGTTCCTTAAGTGCGATACATCGATCCCCATCAATCTAGTACACCATAATCATCCAAGATGTACTCCACAACGATACCATATACTTTTTATCTATAGGATATATATATATATATATATATATATATATATATATATATATATAGGCATTTTATTCTAACCATATATATATATACACACCATCATCCAATCCCATGACCATGTATACATACCTGAAGAACGTGTGTGCTCGCGTTCAAATGATCAAATTATATATAAAACCCTTTTAACACAAACAAACCCTAAACATGTAGCAGTATGTGATTGAATAAATAGATAATCTACGCAAGAACATTCAAACACATGCAATTAAGGAAAAACCCCCCTCAGGGGCAAAACCATTTATTTTCACTATAATTTGTAAGAAAACGGCTTACAATCGAATTACAATGAAAATACAAGTTGACTAAGAATTACCCTCAGGTATCGGATTCTGTAGTCGCGGCTGGAATTATCCCTTTCCAGTAGGGCTGCAATGAAGAAGAAGAACGGTCTCCTCCACAAGGGTTGAACAAACCAAAGTTATGTTCTTGGGTTGCAAAAGGATTCAGAAAGGATTGGCAAGGATGTGTGAATCAAAACATGAGTCTTGGGACTCAAAAATATGAAGACTAGGTGTATTTGGACTCTCAAATTCGTCTCCTAAAGTCTTGCAAAACAACTCTCCCGAAGTTGGTATTTATAGGGAAATACATGAAGAGACCCACGATCTTAAAATGCTGAAATTCTATCCAGCGTACAGGTACACCGAACCGGTTCGGGTACCCCTGCGAACCGGTTCGCCCCCCCGAACTGGTTTGGGTCTGGGTTCAGGAAAGTGTGCTGGAAAAAGGCTTTAAACACTTAGAAAAATTTCCATACTTTTCAATGAACATATCTCCATTTTCAACAGGCCATAACTTGTTCACCGTAGCTCGGATTGAGGTGTCGTTTCTTCTAGTATCTTTGTTGAGGTAAGCTCTTCAACTTTCCAGTTGACCAGTCCTCCGGACGATGGCTGTAAAATTACCAATTTTCCCTTGAACATCCCTATCATGCCTTGTTTCATTGATTTGACTTCTCTTGCGTTCCACTTGCATTACGAGCCTACAATCAAGGAACGTGAAGTCGTTGATGCAGATGAGAGACATATTAGTGGAGATAATGCATGATTGATTCCCGGAATTCGGATAGAGGCCGTCATGTGAGATCGTGAGGTGACGTGCCAAATGTAGCGGTGTACGACATAAATAAATGAAACATTTCGGACATGAGAAAAATGTCCTTACAAATCTTCCCCTATGTCTATACCGGTACATACATAAAAAATCTGAATTATCAAATATGAAATTGCCTATACAAATCTACCCTCCCATGAACCCAAAACTGGAAAAGGTACAAATGAATAGTCTTCATCGTTTGTTCTTCAATTCTTCAGGAATCTCAAAACTTTTCTCATCAGGGTGTGCAACATATAGATTTGCAATCTTCATACCTACACACATGAGACAAAGCAAATACCACGTGACATATCGAGTTTGAAATGAGATAACATGGATATCAATATATGATACAAACATAAGAAACATCTCAAAAACTCCCCCAAAATATGATAATTCTTTCTCCCCCTTTTTATGATGTCCCCAAATAGAAAAATTAGAGAAATAAATCAAATAAGCAAGTGTGGTGTGTCACTAGGATAAAAGCACACCATGAATAAACAGAAATCAACCAAGTCGATGATAGCGTAAATGAAGTGGTGTGATCAAATTCGATAGGAAAATCAATGCATACAAACATGACATATGTGCATGATGAATATTGGATATTCCTAGAGAATGAACTCAAATGCTTCCTTTGGTGTAAAAGAGTGACAGTATAAGATATTGACTCAATCAAATCAACAAATCAAAGCTCAAAATGATTTTCACACAAATAACGTCCAAAATGATTTTATGCTTTTTCAGGACTTTCAAGGAAGTGCAAACCCGTTTAAAGATTCTCCAACCAAACTCCCTCAGATATAATTTTGAATAGAGGCATTCTAAATTCTCAAACTTTGGAGAATTGATGGTGAAACCTAAGTGGCCCATATTTGGCATGAATTGCTTTTTATTGCCTGTAAATTTCTTCGGGCTCTTTTAACCTCTTTGGACCTCGGATATTAAAATTCCTCCATTTTTTAGGTCCTTTTTAACGGTGGCTTTTGCGCAAAGGATAGATGATTACCTTTCGCAGCCCCTCCCCGTTATACAAAAACACACAGTCTCACCAAAACGGTTTTTACATGCATTCCAATCTTGTCAAGTTTTATCGCATATTTTACATTGTATAGATAGGATTGAGATGAAAACACGCAAGCCAACATGAGATAGATAAGTGCAATAATCAAATATAGCCGTGCATGTGTGCAATAAAGGATATAGGAGTCAAACATGTAGGAAGATATCGCTAATTACATCTCAAAGACTCCAATCAATGTAAAGCACATGGATGAAATGATGTAGCCTCTCAAATCTCTATCAAACAGTCACATGGAAATGTGGAATGAAGTTGTGACTTGGCTAACTTAAATGCTCATCCATAAAAGGTGCAAAAACAGAAAAATCTTATTGGCCTTTTTCCAAAAAATATTATCAAAATAAAATCTTTTTGTGCTTTTTCTCAAAATTTTTCTTAAAGGAAAATCTTTTTGTATTTTTCAAAAGAACTATAAAAAGCAACAAGAATAAAACAAAGCTGTACAACTAAGCAATGTTACATATAAAACAGACTAGCAATATGAAGCATATGATATGAACATGAAGGAGCATCCTATTATAGACATAGACCAACCCCTCAGTCAACTGTGCAAATCCCTAAAGATTTCCTAAGACTCTCAAATCTAAGGGCATCTAAAGGTTTCGTGAAAATATCAGCTAACTGACGGTCGGTGGGAACAAAACTCAGGGATACGACTTTCTCTTCAACTAACTGACGTATAAAGTGCTCACGTATCCTGATGTATTTTGTGCGCGAATGCTGAACTGGATTGCGGGATATGTGTATCGCGCTCGTGTTATCACAGGAAATGGTCATGGTGTCCTGTGATATCCCATAATCCTCCAGTATTTGCTTCATCCACAAGAGTTCTGTGCAACAACTCCCGGCGGCTATGTACTCAGCCTCCGCAGTGGACAAAGAGATGGAATTTTGCTTCTTGCTCAGCCAGGAGACAAGAGCAAAACCAAAATAGAAACACCCACCATAAGTGCTCCTACATCCATCTACATCCCCAGCCCAATCGACATCCGAATAGGCGGACAGACGGTCATCGGTATCAAAGGAATACCAAATCCCGTATGAGAGAGTCCCACTTACGTATTTAATAATACGTTTTAGAGCAAGTAAATGTGACTCTTTTGGGGATGCCTGATATCGCGCACAGACCCCAACACTAAAGGCGATGTCGGGATGACTGGCAGTCAAGTAGAGAAGACTACCTATCATACTCCGATATAAGGTTTGCTCTACGTCCTTGCCTGAAGTGTCCTCACTAAGCTTGGTAGTGGTACTCATAGGTGTACGGGCATGCTTAGCGGAGTCTAATCCAAATTTCTTCACTAGGTCTCTAGCATACTTGGATTGGGAGATGAACATCCCATCCTCTAGCTGACGAACCTGGAGACCAAGGAAGAATGTAAGCTCACCAACCATGCTCATTTCAAACTCACTTTTCATCTCCTCCTCAAAGTGATGAGCATGCTGGGAG
Organism: Sambucus nigra; assembly: GCA_949130495.1. Classification (NCBI taxonomy): domain Eukaryota; kingdom Viridiplantae; phylum Streptophyta; class Magnoliopsida; order Dipsacales; family Adoxaceae; genus Sambucus; species Sambucus nigra. Next base: position 530,405,144 of record OX422221.1, on the reverse strand, counting down.
CATGTGGATCCAAAGACTATGTCGTCCACATAGACCTGGGCAACCAAAATAGCATCGTCATCTCTCCTGACGAACAACGTCATATCTACTCCCCCTCTCTTAAAGCCACGAGCTAAGAGATAGGAAGTAAGACTCTCGTACCAAGCACGGGGTGCTTGCTTCAAACCATACAAGGCTTTCCTCAGATAGTAGACGTACTCAGGGTGCTGAGGGTCTTCAAACCCTTTTGGTTGTTCCACATAAACCTCCTCCTGTAGAATGCCATGTAAAAAGGCACTCTTGACATCCATCTGATACACCTTGAAGCGCAGATGACATGCGATGGCGAGCAGAAGACGAACGGACTCAAGCCTCGCAATAGGAGCAAATGTCTCCCCAAAGTCTACACCCTCTATCTGTGTGTAGCCTTGGGCGACCAACCTAGCCTTATTTCTGATTATGGTACCATATTCATCCATTTTGTTCTTGAAAATCCACCGGGTACCTATCACATTAGTCTCACTAGGTCAGGGGACTAATTCCCAGACATTATTCTTTTTAAACTGAAGCAACTCATCCTGCATAGCAGATATCCAGTGTTCATCCTTGAGTGCTTCTTTATGGTTCTTGGGCTCGACTTTGGACGTGTAGCAAAGATGGCTAACAACGTTCTCTAGCTGAGCACGAGTCTTGACCCCTAGAGTGGGATCACCAACAATGGCAGAAGGGTCATGACTCTTGTGAACCCAAGCAGGTGTGTCCCCTAACACAGGAGTAGGATCCACAGAGTGTGAGAGAGGAACAGGTAAATCACTGTCACAACAATCCTCATCCTCACACTTAAGGTTAGGATCAATAATCGTTGAAGGTTCGTCATCTTGCACGGTAACGTTTATTGATTCCATAACCCTAGAGCTCTTCAGGTTAAAAACCCGGTATGCTCTACTGTTCGATGAATATCCTAGAAATATTCCCTCGTCGCTCCGGGAGTCGAACTTTCCTAGTTGCTCTCTATCCCGTAGGATGTAGCATTTACTCCCCAAAACACGGAAATATGCCAGGTTGGGCTTCTTGCCGGTCCACAACTCATAAGGTGTCTGTAGTGTGTGTGGACGCAAATAAACCCTATTCACCGTGTGGCATGCAATAGACACTGCCTCTACCCAAAATCTCATAGAAACTTTATGACCTAGAAGCATAGATCTAGCCATCTCTTGGATCGTTCTATTATTTCTCTCAACAATCCCATTTTACTGAGGAGTTCTCACAGCAGAAAACTCATGTTTGATCCCAAGGTTATCACAGTACAAATCCACCTTTGCTTCCTTAAATTCAGTGCCATTGTCACTACGTATTCTGTTAATAGTGACACCGTGTTGATTTTGCAGGACACGGCACTTAGTCGTTAAGAAATCTACAGCATCGGATTTCTCTCTCAGAAACCTACAATGGAGTACCTGGAGAAATCATCTACCATCACGGGGATGTACCTCTTACCACCTAGACTCTCAGTACGAGTGGGACCCATAAGATCCATGTGAATCAACTCCAGAACACGAGAGGTGGTAATGGAATGCAACTTCCTATGAGGACTACAAATTTGTTTTCCCAACTGACAGGGTCCACAAACGGTTGAAGTTGACTTTCCAAGAGATGGTAAGCCACGTACTACGTCCGTTTTAGATAAACGATTAAGATCTCTAATGTTCATGTGACCTAGACGTTGGTGCCACAGATCCATAGGAGTGATCGTGGCGCTGTTGCAGACAAGTGAGGATGTGGGCTCAGTCCCATAGCAATTATCCTCGGTCCTCACCCCTTGCATTAATAGTTTACAGGTTTGATTGTAGACTTTACACGCGTCCCAGTCAAACTTTACTGCAAGGTCAGTGTCACACAGCTGGCTAATGCTGAGAAGGTTTGCTTTCAAACCTTTGACGTACAAAACATTTTCTAGCTTAGGAAAACCAGGTAACTCGATAGTACCTCATCCTATAATGCTAGACTTACTCCCATCTCCAAAGGTGACTCTGCCATCTTGATAGTCCTCAAGAGTAGTAAAAAATGAGGCATCACCTGTCATGTGTCTGGAGCACCCACTATCAAAATACCACTGAGAGGTATTATGTGCTTTGAGAGCAACATGAACAACAAAAGCCTTTTTATCTTTCTTAGGTACCTAAGTCGAGATGACCTTTTGTTTGCCTTTGTTGTTGTTGATTTTAGCTGGAATGTGAGAAGCATTCATTAACGACAAAGAGATCCGTCAAAATTCTTCCATTAAACTTTGAGTCGTGGAAGCTAAGAACTCAACTCGCTCTCTCAGACTAGAAAACTCATCAGTATGACGTGGTGGAGCAGTAGTACGTCGTGTCCGACCCATGCTATAGCAAGTTTCCCTAAGGTGGCCTTTTCTTTTGCAATAAGTACAAAAGAGCACAGTCAAAGGCGGACCTTGGTTTGCTTTTCTTGGTCGAACTCTCCTTCGAGGTTTTTTACGGTGACCATAAGGAGTTGTAGTAAACACAGGAACTGGTCCAGGTGCAATTTGGGATGTGGAGGCACCATCATATCCAATTCCTTGACGATCACCAAAACCTAAAGCGGGGTCGAGGAGCATCTTTCCCATCTTCCCAGATCTGTCCTCGATTTGTACCTTGACTTCCCGTGCTTTCTCAAGATCATGAGTCAGCTGGGCAACAAGGGCTTCAAGTTTCTTCCGAGTCTCCACGGAGGAATGGAGCTGACTCGTAAGACTAGCCACTTGCTTAATCAAGTCCCCTCTCTCTTTCTCTAAAACACTCTCTCTCTCTCTCTAAACAAATTCTCATTCTCGACACATGTAGAATCTCTTTCTCTCAGGGCGGTGCAAGTGGAGAACTCTCTTTCTCTTGCTTTCTTTAAATCTTCCTCTAAGCATGTGATCTTAAGAACTAACGCATTGTTACGCTTTTTAGTTTTAAATGACTCGGAATATAACTCAGCGTAGGCGCGTTGTATATCACTCTCGCTCTCACTTGTGTCATCCTCCCCCTCACTCACATCGATCTCACTGTCGAGGTGTCCCTGTGAAGCATCATCCTCAACGTCGTGAGGAGAACTAGGAGTGCTCACTTGGCTGGCCATGAATGCGGTGAAGTTACACTCATGTGGTGACTCATCTCCAGAATCCACCGTCTCGACCTCACTGTCGTCACTAAGGGTAGCATTAAGAACAACTTTCCCTTTCTCTCTATTCAGACGATTGGCACACTCAAAAGCTCTATGACCCCTACCATCACACTCAAAACATATCTCACTTTCTTTCAGAGGAGGATTTTTGGAAACTTTTTCATTTTTCTTTTCAAACTTATTTTTCTCAAATTTCTTTTTATCTTTAAAATTTCCATTTTTCTTAAATTTGAGAATCCTCTTGAAATTTTTTGCGAAAAGAGCCAAATCATCTAAGTCAAAATCGCACTCAGAATCTGACGTGTCAGTCTCTCTCTTTCTAGATGACTCTACCCTCTTTCTAGCTGACCCCTCACTCCTTCTCTCTTGGAATTTAAGAGCAATTCCCTTATCTTTAGATTTAGCATTTTTAGGGAACATATCAATTTCATAAGTTTGCAAATCTCCTACAAGTTCTTCCAATTTTAGCGTATTTAAATTACCCATAGAATTTAGCACAGTGACTTTAGGGATAAAACGCTTAGGCAAAGAACGAAGAATCTTTTTAACAACTCTAGCATTCGGAATATGTTCACCAAGATTAAAACTAGTATTCACAATGTCAGAAAGTCTAGCATAAAATTCATCAAAGCATTCAGAATCATGCATGGTGATTGTTTCAAATTGAGTTGTCAAGTTTTGCATTAGTTCCTTCATGGGTGAGTTGTAAAACATCCCATGCCTCTTTTGACGTGGTACACGTCATTATGCGTTTGAACTCATCAGGTGTGACAGACCCAGAAATACCACTTAGACCCTTAGAATTAAAAGATGACCATTTAATTTCTTCATCAGTCCAAGAAATGTCAGGTTTCAAGTTGGTCACATTATCAACAGTCACGGTGGGAGGAGTCCACCCTCGTTCAACCAAAATCCAGACACGTTCATCAATGGCTTTTAAAGCCGACCTCATACGGGCTTTCCAATACGCATAATTTGTCCCGTAAAAAATAGGCATTTTATAATATGACTTCTCCATTTGAACACGCACTTTTTCAAAAATCAATTTTTTTTCAGAAAATTGATATCTTAGAAAAATTTTGCGGAAAATAGGAATACGCGATAGATTAGCGTAACCTGCTCTGATACCAAATTGAAGAACGTGTGTGCTCGCGTTCAAATGATCAAATTATATATAAAACCCTTTTAACACAAAAAAACCCTAAACATGCAGCAGTATGTGATTGAATAAATAGATAATCTACGCAAGAACATTCAAACACATGAAATTAAGGAAAAATCCCCCTCAGGGGCAAAACCATTTATTTTCACTATAATTTGTAAGAAAACGGCTTACAATCGGATTACAATGAAAATACAAGTTGACTAAGAATTACCCTCGGGTATCGGATTCTGTAGTCGCGGTTGGAATTATCCCTTTCCAGTAGGGCTGCAATGAAGAAGAAGAAGAACGGTCTCCTCCACAAGGGTTGAACAAACCAAAGTTGTGTTCTTGGGTTGCAAAAGGATTCACAAAGGATTGGAAAGGATGTGTGAATCAAAACATGAGTCTTGGGACTCAAAAATATGAAGACTAGGTGTATTTGGACTCTCAAATTCGTCTCCTAAAGTCTTGCAAAACAACTCTCCCGAAGTTGGTATTTATAGGGAAATACATGAAGAGACCCACGATCTTAAAATGCTGAAATTCTATCCAGTGTACAGGTACACCGAACCGGTTCGGGTACCCCTGCGAACCGGTTCTCCCCCTCGAACCGGTTTGTTCTGGGTTCGGGAAAGTGTGCTGGAAAAAGGCTTTAAACACTTAGAAAAATTTCCAGACTTTTCAATGAACATATCTCCATTTTCAACGGGCCATAACTTGTTCACCGTAGCTCGGATTGAGGTGCCATTTCTTCCAGTATCTTTGTTGCGGCAAGATCTTCAACTTTCCAGTTGACTAGTCCTCCGGACGATGGCTGTAAAATTACCAATTTTCCCTTGAACATCCCTATCATGCCTTGTTTCACTGATTTGACTTCTCTTGCGTTCCACTTGCATTACGAGCCTACAATCAAGGAACGTGAAGTCGTTGATGCAGATGAGAGACATATTAGTGGAGATAATACATGCTTGTTTCCCAGAATTCGGATAGAGGCCGTCATGTGAGATCGTGAGGTGACGTGCCAAATGTAGCGGTGTACAACATAAATAAATGAAACATTTCGGACATGAGAAAAATGTCCTTACAATACCATATATGATGTACAAAGGCCATGAAAATAGATACCCGGCTATATATAGCGCCGATAAACTGCATCAATGCTATCATCTTCCCAGTGCCCGACTCACGTAGCAATACTGGGGCCACCATGGTGGGACTAAACGACACCCATCTCATGGTAAACTCACGCACACGACGTCCCGGGGAGCGGTCATAGCTCTAAATCGACAATGAGACGAAACATACCCACCACGTCTCATCCCAAAAAAATATAAAAATGTAAATCACATAATAACACACGGGACGACTATGACCTGGGGAATATTCACACCCTGCTTTTCTAGCCAGGATGTTCACCTTCTACGTGCGCAACTTCCCAATGATAGCATGAGCGGGGTATGCTTAACCAAATAAGTATATATATCATTCACATGAACAATATATATACATCCATATGATCCAATCATATGACCAAATAGTAAACCATCATATAAGGTCTAAATATCCATACCATGTATGTCCATAACATAAATATATCCATATATTCATATGCATACAGATATATATATATATATATATATATACACATATTCACATATCCGTATATATATATATATATATATATATATATATATATATATATATATATATATATATAAACTAGTTCCCGTTCATATGTATAAGATATACAAACCCGGCTATAAGTATACATAAATCCTCAATATACAAGCCGTCACCACAAACTCATATCATTTACCTTGATATGTGAATACAATCCCTCACTTGAAACATATTCAATCATTTTTTTCTATGATGAATAGTCTCCCAAAATCATATGTATTTGTATATACATATATATTCAACCTTAGGGTTATCACCCAAAATTTTATGTAGGAATCTATCACTACGCATTTCATCCATATTCAAAAGTACATAATTTCCTTTAGTACTAATTAACCATAGGCACATACATGACTTAATAGTCTAAAACCTGAAATTATTCCAACCTCATTTCAAGTATTGGAATCTCAATGGTCATATCCCCACAATTACGTGTAAACTATCCTAACTAGAATTTATGCTACCGCTTATTCTAGTCGATAGAACGATCCCAAATGTTCCCAATTTCACCTATGGTTCAAATAAATCTCAGGAACACTTACTCCTATTGCGTTATCAATTGTTCCTTATATTAAACATTTCTAAGAATATGAGACCCCTCACTCTTTAAGAGTATACGACCACTCTCTTCCATTTGGCCCCAAACTGTATCTTAACACTATCCCATCCTTATAAGGATTTAACGTAAATGTTGGCCTAGAAATTTCACAACATACATGGATATATTCTTTTCCAATTATTCCAAGAAGTCCTCACTTTCATATACTAAGTGAGAGACCCCCTATAAGTCTCCAAAGTATCTCTTAATTCATAAGAGAAAACCTCAAATTAATAAACCCAACCAAAAAGGGGTAGAAATCATCCCAGAAAAACCTCATAAAACAACTCATTGAGGAGGTCCCTAAGAATAAACTCCAAAAGAAAAGGGAAAGAAAGAAATCCCAAAATTTGGGCTAAAAATAGGGGACCGGTCGACCAGTCCCAGACCCCCGGTCGACCGCGGGTCCAAATTTTGCCTACGTAGAAATGCAGTAGGCTTTTCCCTAAGGTGCGGTCGACCAGTCCCCAGACCGCGGTCGACCGGCCATACCAGATGCCTTGGCCGATTTCCATTTTTCAAGCAAAACCCTAAATCCTCAAACAACCAAATATCATCACCAAATCCCCAAATCTTTAACCCAATAATATTCTTAGTATGTAAACTCATCCTACATTTCATCCCAACAATTTATTTGTCATCAAACTCATGTATACACATTGATTTCAAGATTTAAACCCAAAATTATAGGTTTTGACATTAATACCCAAAAATCCATTTCTTTTACCCACAAATTATGAAATGAAATACACAAATAGCTATTTGACAAGATTAAACACTTGCCTCAGATTTGTAGAGGTTGGATCGTCCTCGATGTCGCGTTTGGGCCGAAAATCCCAAGCTTTTCTTCCTCTCTCTCTTCTTTTCTTCTTTTTTCTCTTCTTCTTTCTCCCTCTAGGACTTTTCCCTCTTTCTCTCAAATGAGAAATGGCTTCATACGTAAGCCACTAATCCTTTTAAAACAATAAACCCAATTTAAGTGTTAATACACAATTTAAATGACTCGTTTACACCTATTCGAGTCAAAGTGACTTAAAAATATTTCGGAGCCGAAATAAAACTCAATGACAGTCATTTTGACTATCTCGACTCTTCCGGGATCAATGGTACCCTCAAAATCATCATCCGGAATACTTTACAACATCCTATATTTTTGGACTTAAATCCCCAAATTTAAAATTCTCCGATTTAAATTAAATTTTATTTTCCCAAAATTTAATTTCTCAGTCTCAAAAATTGTGGGGTGTTACAGTTAAATCAATTTCGGATTTTTTGGGATTTTTGGTTCAAGGCAACGGTTCTTGGTTTCGGGTTTTGCTGATGTGGGTTCGAAAATGGCATGGGTCTCGGTTCTTAGTGGGTTCGAGTTGAAGGAAATGGGGCTGGATGGGTTCGTGTATGAGGAGGTTCGAACCGGGTAGGAGATGAGTTATGGTAATTTTTGGGTTGACATGTATATGGGGCGGACTAGGGTCGCGGGTTTGGGTTGGAGTTGGTCTCGGGTTGAGGGAGATTTTGGGTTGGTATGGTGATTGTGGGAAAGGAGAGAGAAAAGTGGGTGAGTGGTGGTAGTTTGTTTGTATTTATGGAAGAAAAAGAAGGTGGTTTTGGTGGGAGATGATGAAGATGGTGAGGGTATGGTGTTGGGTGTGTGCAGTGGCAGATAGGGGTGTGCAAAAAAACCGACCGAACCGAAAACCGAACTGAACCGAACCGAACCGAACCGAAACCGGCGGTTTTTTTTAGCGCGGTTCGGTTTGCGGTTTAAGGATTTAAAAAACCGACAATATCGGTTCGGTTGTCGGTTTAGACAAAGAAAAAACCGATTCGAACCGAACCGAACCGACATCAATATTATATATTAAAAAACCCTTAAATATCTTTTATTTTTATATCCAAACACCATTAACAAACCTCCAAAACCGACGAAAACCGAAAACCGACCTACAAAAAACCGACCAAAACTGAAAATCGGTTAAAATCGAACCGAAACCGAACCGAACCGAAACCGATGTGAATCGAAACCGGTGGTTTTTTTCATCGTCGGTTCGGTCTGAATTGCGGTCCAAAACCGAACCGAACCGACCCGTGCACACCCCTAGTGGCAGATCCAGGATTTTAGTCCAACGGGGGGCAAGTCGGTTGAAAATTACATATGCGAAAGTGTCGAGTGTTGTCGGGGGTTCGGGGGCGGGAGCCCCCGAGGAAATTTTTTTGGGGGTTATTTCTAATTTTAAACAAATTATAGTTTTACAATGCCCAAACAATTACTATCAATCATTATTAACAATTTGAGACCACACAAACATACATACAAATTACACAAATTAGTGCTCATGAAATTTATTTCAATAGCCATTTTTTATAGGATGAACTCATGAAATTTATTTAATGAAAAATTACTGCTGACCATTGGCTGTTTTTATCAATTTTTTTTTTTTTTTTTTTTTGTAGTTATCCAACCGAGGCGATGGCCCCTCTTGGGCTTAAGCTCCATCCGCCCCTGGGTGTGTGTGAGAGTATGTGTGGTTAATGGAGGTTATTGGAAGAGAGAGAAACGAATGTGGGTGTGGTGAAGATGATGAATATTGGATGGTGTATGTTTGGGTGAGGTAGGGTGCAGGAGAAATGGGTGTGGGTGAGTAGGATTTTGATTTGGTGTATTGGCGTGTATGGAGGTAGTGTGTGTGTGTGTGTGTGATCCTAAAAAATAAAACTAACTAATTAAAAAAATAAAACTAAAAATTAAAGTCTAAAATAAATAAAATCCTAATCTATAAATAAAACAAAATAATCAAAAAATGAAACTAAAAAGAAATAAAAAGTCAAAATCAAAATGTATTAAAACTAAAAACTATAATCCTAAGAAAATATAAAATCTAATAAAATTAAAAATAAACTTACTAAAAAAAACCTAATCCTAATAAAAGAAAATAAAGAAAACTAAAAACTAATAAAAATCAAATTCAAAATAAAACTAGACTAAATAAAAAGAAATATAAAAAAATAAGAAATAAATCCTAGAAAATTCTAAATAAATCTAAACTAAATCCTAAAAATAAAACGACTCGACATAAAAATTCTAAAAATTAATAAAATATACAAACATAACACACACATGGGTTCGGGGTAGGTTTAGGCTGGGTCTGGCTAGGATAGGGCTACGGGACAGGGATTTAGCTCCATTCTTTGTTGCAATTTTCTTGATTTAAGCGTTTGAGCTCTGCAATATGCATTTTCACCTACAAGATAAACATTTAAGCACGTAAGACCCATTTTGTCGAGAATTAGCAATTAAAAACGGTCTATTCGGGGTATAAAATATACAGTTTTGGGTTCTTATCAGTTTGTATGAATTGTTTTGGAACCCAAGAACACATCTTGTGTCAAGTTTCTCTTGTAGAGAGGATCTCTACTACTGATTGATAAATACCCAAAAGTGTCTATTTTATACCCCGAATATGTGCATTTTAGTCGCTCAATCTCAATAAAATTGGCTTTTTGTTGGTATTCATCTATATTGTAGGTCAATATGAAGTCGCGACATCAAATCGTGCTAATTTGGCGTAAATGCGGCAAAAAGGAGCTAAACCTATTTCGTAACCCTAACCTACCCCGTAACCTAGCCTAAACCCACACCGAACCCTGTGTATGTGTTGAGTTTGTACTTTTATTAATTTTTATAATTTTATTTTGAGTCGTTTTTATTTAAGGATTTATTTAGGATTTATTTTCTATTTTTCTATTTCTTTTTAATTAGTGTATTTTTTATTTATTTTTTATTTTATTTGATTTTATTTTTAATAGGATTAGTTTTTAGGATTTTATTTTTTAGTTTCACTAGATTTTTAGTTTTTATGACTCTGGTTTTTGTTTTTATTAAATTTTTAAGTTTTATTTCTTTTATTTTATTATTTGAGTTTTTTTAGGAATTTAATTTCAATAGATTTAATTTTATTTATTTTTAGTTTTATTGACTCTTTTTATTTTTAGTTTTAATTAGTTTAATTTTTATTTTTTTAAAAAGTACAAGCACACACATATTCTCCCAATCAACAACTCACCCTCAACCTATTCCATTACACCCTCATACACCTTATCCCCCCAATCATCTTCTCCACACCACTCTACCACTCTCTCTCCTCCACCATTAACACACCAAGCTCCATTCCCATTTCAAAATTCCACCATAACCAACAAACCCAACCTTATATCCCCACACCAATCAACAATGCCATCTACAATCTTTATACCACCAAACCACAATTACCATTAACACCAAACCAACATCTAAACCAATTCGTTGTCATAACCCAAAAAATGAGACCCAATTCCGACCCAAAACCCACCATGCCCAGTTCTCCGATCGCAGACCCACTCCGAAACCCAACCAAACCCACCTTAAACCGCGATTCATACTCGACACCAAAACCAACTCGGAGTTAAACCCGTTTTCATACCTTAATCTGTCAAACCATATACCCCATTTACCCAAGTTCCTTTTTAAACTCATGAGACTTAAATCGTAGTTGCCAAATAACAGAACAAATAAAACCAAAACCCATAATACCCCACATATTTAAATGCCTTTTGCCCCTTAGTTCCCAAAATACCCCAAACATTTTCACATGACCTCACCCATAACACATGTGCACCCAAATAAATCTCCCTCACTCTTTACATGCTCATTCAGTTGCTATTATACCCCTAGCCTCATTAAACCTATAAATTAAAGACTTGGTGCCATTGAAGAGAGATCTCCAAATTAGTTTTTAAACTTTGTGTGATAAAATTCTCCCTACTCCTCTATAGAGAGTATTTTCTTTTTTAGAAAATATCTCAATATAGAGGTGTGTGGTGAAATTTATCTCTAGGATGAATTCTACTCGACCCCTCTATAGTGAGTATTTTCATTTTTAGCAAATATTTCAAAGTAGAGTGATGTGGTTGAATTCATCCCTCTTGGATGTAAATTCCAATCCATTCCTTTATGGTGAGTATTTGCATTTTTAGCAAATTTCTCAACATAATGTGATGATGTAGAATTTATATCCCTCGATGAGTTCTAATCTACAATTTTATAATGATAGGATTTATATTTTTAGCAAATCTCTTTCATTATTTAAGTGTCCATTATGAATTAATCCAATATCCATTGTATATATTATAGTTTAGTTTTATTTCTTTTTATTTGTAGTTTTTATTTTAGAATCAATAAATACATTAGTGAGGGATTGTAATTAAGAGAATTTTGATGTATAATTATAGATTTGCTCCAATTCAAGTATAAATGGGTTTGATCTATTCCCCTTTAATTCCTCTTGATTTAATCCTCACGTGCTCTTATTGTTTACTTTTATTTTTGCATGATGATTATTAAGGGTTAATCTCCCATATGTGATAAATTTTGAATCCCTCATGAGTCCAATTAGTTAGTTTACTTTGAAAATATCATTTCTTTGTGTTGGCTCAATTTTGAGACAAATATTTTTTTAGGCTTTTGTATTTTTGTTTGATTAATTTTTTTATATACCTCTTTAATCATATATCCTTATGTTTATTTTATATAAAAAGTAATTTTTATAAAATACTTTTGAACATGTGTTTTATCTTAAATAAATTTTATATTTTAATACATGAGTATTGTTAGTTTTCCTGGTTCTGTATTTAATTTATTTTTCGATTTCTAATGTGTTAAAATAAGTTTTTGGTTAAACTACTCTTTGTTTAACTAAAACACTTTAACACACAAATTGAAATGGCAGTCGTGTGTAAGATTATGTAAGGAGCTTTGTGCTCTAAAAATGATTTTCTTGAGGGAAAATAATGTTCCCTATTTTTTAGGGATTTTTTTAGAATTTTTGGTATTTTCTTGTACAAATTCTTAGGGTACTACTGATAAGAAGGCTCGAAGGGGTGCCAGTCGACAATTGCACGAACTCATGGGCTTCCTTGGGAAGAGGAAAGTCTATTACCGATCGACAGACCCTTTAACCTTCTATGAAAAGGGGACGATCCCTCCCCATTTTTCACACCTTCAAGTGTTTGAATCTTTTGTTTTCTCTCTTTAAAAACCATTCTTAAGCCCTTTCTGCTTTAAGACTTCAAATGGCTGTCTCTTCAAGTAAGGTGTACAGCAACGAGTGGTTGTCTGTTGATGATTGAGCCGACCTAGAGTGGAGGTCTAGGGTGTCCCTTGCATTGGGCAGTGAGAATGACTTGGATTTATTTGAGCGTGTAGTTAATGAGCATATCTTGATATGCGAGCCCGTGCATTATCGTTCATCTATGGTGAAGAACCCTAGTGGCTATGTAGGTATGGTAACTTTTGGCCCTCCAATTTATTTTTCTCTTTTGTTCCTTTTATGCTAATGAAGGGTTTTTTCTTCTATTTCCTTGCATAATGACATAGCTTCTTCGAGTATTCGGTCCCGGAGGATGACTGGGTTGAAGGAGGTTTGGGACAAGCTCGCTGTTATTATGCGCTGGATTGTATCAGACGCCGAATTTGCATTGGTGTAGTCTTTGGATGAGACATCTCGTTCCACTACGGTGTTATGTTCTCTTGGGGAGAGGTGGTGGGACACTACCCACACATTCCTTATTGGATTTGGTTCTATATTATGGTGGAACGCACTTTAAGGGTGACACCGGAAGCGGGGCAGGTGGTTATGGGAGACGTGGGTAGAATCATGTTGGGGGATTCTATTCGAATTTTTATTTTTAGGGAGATTCCTTTAAGGAGGAGGGTGTATGTGATCAATTGGTGGAAGGTGAGACAGATGACCCATCTGTTTATCTTCATTTGTGTGGTGGTTTCTTGTGGAAACAAGGAGCGACGTCTTCCATCTTTAGTTTTTACCCTATTTGAGGACGATTTTTGACATCCATCTGAATGATTGGGGGAGTCTGACTTTGGCTTCCCTTTACTCTTCATTGGATGATTTCAGCTGGTACCGTCGACAGACTTTTACGGGGGCCACGTATTTTCTGGAGGTAATTTTGGATTTTTTTTTCTTTTTACGCATTTCATTGCATCTTCTTTTGTTCTTTTTGTTGATTCCTATCTCTTGCAGATGTGGATCCATGAGGTGATTTGGCACAATGCGGGTTTGATGGCCTTAAAGAATGAGGGTTTGGGGGACTTCTGTTGGATGTTATGGTGGCGGAAGTCCAACTGGAAGTCGAATCAGTCTTTATCTTTGGCGGACGTACGATGGGTTCTAAATGCCTTGATGAGCGACTAGGTTATCTTTTGTTCTTTTTGAGTTATTCTTGGCATCTTTATTTCTTAATTATATACTGATTCTCTGTTGGGGATTGCAGGTGATCTTACCCTTGGGGGTAACTCCATGGGATACTGGGTTGTCGGCGATTATCCTATAAACGGGTCGGATTCAGACCAGATCAGGCCAATCCAAATCCGAATCCTTTTATGTTAAACGAATTCGGATCCGATCCGATTATCCAACGGATTATCTGTTAGGGTTCCGAATCCGAATCCGTTAAGAATCTGTTAATCCGATCCGATCCGATTATAATATTATAAATAACTTTTATAAATTTCAAAATACAGTATATATTATAAATATCTATTATAATATATATTTCAAAAAATATATTTAAATAACTATTACAATATAAATTAATATTATAAATATAATATATATTAATATAGGACTATTACAAATAACTATTAAAATATATATTTAAAATATTAATAAATTTCTAAATACAATATATATATTAATTATAAATATTATATATATAAATATATATTAATCGGATCGAATCATATGAATCCGAATCCGCTCCATTTAATAAACGGGTAATCGGATTTCAAGCGTGATCCAAATTCGTGTAAATGGATCGAATTCGGATTCAGATTCGGATAAAAGCCGATCTGTTGGTAGGCCTAGACGGGGATGCATGCGTATATGTAGTGATTGATTGTGCATGAGTTCGGGTATGTTCTGTACCTAGGAGAGAAGATGATGAGGCATATCATGGAGGAGGAGGTGGTGGTCCCACTGTCGACTCCCCTATATGTATGAGGCGGGTGAAAGAGATTCTTGATGAGACCAGGGCGACGACAATAATATGCGATTCCTGTACACACTAAATGGATACAGTGGTGAGCTATGATTATTTGGATTTTATGACGAGCCGGTTAATGCTCTCCTGTATCTATGATGTGGAGAACATGCCTCCACCCACCACGGCTTCAAGTAGGGTACCAGTGTACCGGTGCGATCAACCCACAGCACGGGTGGTGGTACATCGGTTGTGGCGGCAAAGAAGGCTCTGATCATTCATGTTACTTCCCATTCTTATATTTTTTAACATAATAGTGGGGAGTCATCGAGTGTGCCGCACTCCCTCATGCGTCGTTGTCTGGGTTGACAGGTCTTACGGATGAGGCCCTCCGGTCCGAGGTATGTTCTTTCTATTTATCTTTTCTATTTCCATTGACTCTTTCTTTGCTCTTTATTTATTGATTTGTCTTTTGTTGCTCCTTTAGATTGCATTATGTTCGGGTGCCGACCAACTGGTTGTGGGATATGAAGGATTGGATGGCCTCCATGTCTTATTATATCAAGAAGTTGGCTCCTTCCTACTTTGTGCCACCTTCCACCTCAGATGAGGATTATGGTTCTCAGAGTGGAGGATCCACTGCTCATTGTCGGGGAAAACGTATTGGCCGTGGAGATCGAGGATTCGAGGAGAAGGTTTAGGGTTCGAGAAAAGTCCCGTTTTGTATTTTTTGTTTCTATTTTCCTCTTTTTTCCTGTAAAAATGTAATTATGCAACAATATATATGAAAAAAAATGCATTTTTTGTATTTTTCTTAATTTAGTGACTTAGCCTATATGCACTTTTTAATTTTTTGTTGAGATTGTTAATTTTATAGAGATAAGTATGGAAATGATAATGAAAGGAAAAATGTTTATTTCCTTTAGAATAGGAGAGTAAAAGTAATTAACTCAGAGGTTAATATTTCTTTTCAAAATAAGATTTTTTTTTTGCGTTTCGAACAAAAAAGGAAAAGTTTTTTTTAATAAGATTTTCTTTTAGGAAGGAAAATATTTATTAAATAAATAGAGAAAAATAGTTGTGAAAATGAATGACCCGGGGGCCATTTTTTAAAAGAAGGAATTTTTTGGAAATTAATTTTTGGTAAAAGAGGAAAAATGGAATTTTTCAAAATAAGGGGGCACCGATCGACATACCCCTTGACCTGCCTATCGGCATGGGGGTCAAGTCAAATCACCCCTAGGCTTTGATTGAACTTTACTATATACCATTGTACTTCTGTAGGGCTAAGAATTAAACGGGTTTTCTGAAATTTTATATTTTCCCATGGATTTTGGGTATAAAAGGAGGGGTATTAGGTGTGTTTTCTTCACTAACACTCACATTTCTTTTCTTTCTTTACATTTCTTATTCCCCAAATGGCTCTTACCAAGTATGAAGAATTCTCTTATCTTGAAGGTTTGGAGGCCGTGTGCCTTTACAATGTTGACAATGATACTTTCAACTCGCTTCAGGTTTCTCTGTGGCGTAATCGGGCCATAGACTGGAACTTTCTAGCAGCGGCGGTACAATTATAGTACCCCGAGGACCATGTCTTCCATTTTGGCATGGATGAGGTTTATCCTACCTATGTGGGGGGTTATCCCCAGTATTGTGGAAACTATGCCCAATTTTTCTTATTCTCCTCGGGCATTTCTAGTGGAGTTGCTCCATATTTCTCCTTCGGTGGCTTGACCATTGGTTAATGGAGGGACTATTTCTATTAAGGTGGTTATGTATTCACTGCGCCTAAGGGGCTTTTATGATGTTGAATTTTTCGGAGCAATTACTTTGGGGATTACTTCAAGGCTTTTACTGGTGACAGGGGACTTGATAACTGATCCCCAAGTGGCTGCGATAGCGAAATGGATGTCTTACCGACATAATCCCGTGGTGATGGTTCTGGCAAAGATCCTGAATGGTCTTGATGCTTGGAAAGAGGTCCATTCCAATTTTCTGAGGGGGAGTCAGGTAATTTTGTTCATATGGATTGCATAGAGATTCGGTCTTGCGACTCCTTTTAAGTATTACTTGGAGGGTGTTCCTAATTTCGTTGTCTTGACTTTCTTCAATTTGGCCCATCGATAGAGAACTTGGTCAACTAGTTTGTTGAGAACGAAGTTTGGTGTCTTTGTTGGTTTGTGCCATAGTGGGGAGACTTGTAACCTATTTTGCAGCTAGGAGAGTACTTGTATGTGCGATTACTTGGTCTTTGCCCGACTTCCTTTTATTTCCCCTAATGAATTCTGCGCCAAGTTGGATAGGAATAAATTGTGCCTCCTTGCATAACGAACTTTTTCGTGGTGGAGGACTTGACTGAATCATTGCGAATGGTGATGGGCTCCTTATGGCAGCACCATCGACCGTCTATCCATTTGTTATAATATGTAGGAGGGTCCTAACATGTGTTTGGGGACTACCTGAAGTGGTTGTGGAAGCTAGTAGTGGATAAGATTATGGAGGAAGAGACTAGGCAAAGGTGGTTCATCGCATTCGACACTCTAGAGGAAGGTGTTGTGGTTTCATCCAAACTTTTTTCGGCATGACACTCCATGTAGTGTATAAGAAATGTTAACTAGGAGTGGGAGACTTGAGGACCTTCAGGGGCAAGGAATGATGACGACACGGGGATGTTTGGTAGTTGAAGACAATGTTTGTGAAGCTAGGATAACATCTTGTGAAGTTTGGGTAATTTGTCTTTTGGGCGATTTTGTGGTTTTGTGTTTTTCTATGGGATTAGGAATAGTTTTTATGAAGCTGGTAAGGATTAGGTAGGTTTGTTTAAGATGGTGTTGTCAATGAAAGGGGGTCGTCTGTTTAACTCCATTCAATGATACTTCATGTAACAACTGTATTCATTAATTATAAATAAAAATGATTTTGATTATATTTTGTTGTGCCTCTTGATTTTGCATTTGAATTATCTATACCAATCACTAAGGCATACATAATCCTTTTGTTCATGTGAATGATAATATGGACCATGATCTCGAAGGTTAGAAAAGAATAACATTTTGTGAAAAAAGAAGGGACTATGCCCATGTATGGCGTAAGAGCTGCCTACGTACCTCTGGGGGTTTTGAAAAATTTTATGAGTTTCATTTTGAAAGAAAATGTTTTTGAGATGATCAGGTACCAAGTAGTTCCACGTAAGGGAAATGAAGAATATTTTTAGAACATAAGGGGGATGAGAAGAGTCGTAGCGCGCTGTTACACCGCGTAAATTTTAATGATTGTTATATGGGGATTAATTAAATTAAAAGGGGAAATTAATTCGGATTAAAGTAAATATTAATTGTGTGATAAGGATTGATATTTATTTGTTTGAATTATATTGAGTATTACCTAGTGAACGAGTATTAAATTGATGATAAAGTATTATGATTTTCGTGAGTTAAAAATATGACAATTATGGTAATTTGGTCAGGATGAGCATGTGAGTCGTGTCGGGACTTAAAACGTATGAAATAAAATATGAATTATTTTTGTGTCATCCAAATGATCATTTGAAATGAGCCAATATGTTCGAAAGGGTCAAAATAATCATAAAAGTGTAATCGGGGGTTTGAATTGGGTCACGAGGTATTTTTATGCCAAACCGGCACCCCAGAGGGGTATTTTGGTGTTTTGAATTTTTAAAGAAAAGGGACCTACGAATTTACCCTATTTATATCAGTATATGTGCTGAGGGAGTTAGGGTTATAAGTTATAAAATCAAAGGAGAGGAGAGGAGAGGCCATTTGAGAGGAAGGAAAGAGAGTTTGGAGGTATATCACATTGATCTATCCCAAAAGTGGTGCCGGAATCGAAATCAAAACGAGGAGAGATCAACTTCATCATCAATAAATGAACTAAGATCATTAATACTATAGAGGCAAGTGTTTATTGCAATTTCTTTTGAAGTTATAATACCCATGTAGTGTAGGGTTTTATATTTGATGATTTTAAATGAAGTTCTTAGAAAATTGATGAATTAAATACATGATCTTAGGTAGGATTGCATGTAGATTGATCCATATATGTAAAGGATATGAAACTAGATGATATGTAATGATTTAGATGGGAAAAGTCTGTGTTTTATGTTGAGTATGAATGAAGAACATGAAAATCTAGGATTTTAATGAATAAATGATGTGATCCATTCTTTAATAGAAGGCATTGTGTTTTGATGTTATAATCACGTTGGAAATCATCCTAACATATGTAAATAACTTTTGGGAAAATTGTTTGTAAGTTTGGTGAAGGATCAGGGAGGTTGTGTAAAATAAAATTGGTGGAAAACGCTAAAACTTAATGAAGAAGACAAACTGCTACTGTTCCAATCGATTCGACCCTAGGGCTAATCGATTTGGTTTGACTAGATTTGTGTTATTTCCCTTACGAAGCCCTTGAAAGGTGATTTATAAATGGGAAGACTTTTGGCACATCCTTATAACATAATGAGGGATGTGGTGACAGTTATTATGTAACACAAATAAATATGAAAGAGGTAACAATCAAGAAAAGATGAATAAAATGCCAATCACACAACAACGGGTATACGTGGTTCAGCAAAGATGTGCCTACGTCTACGGTGGTTCAGTCAGTGTTATTTCTCTATATTCTGAAGAATAAGTACAGAGAATACAACTTGTCCTTTGCCCCGGACTTAGGGTTTAATTTATACATGTATATGTTGGAGTAGTGGGGGTGATGGGTTCCTCCTTATTAGCCATCTCCCCTACATGGGATCGTGCTCCCTTACAACTTCTCTTCATGGCATCGTGGGGTAATCGGATGAGTACAAGAGGTGATGGGCCTGGGCTTTGGGACGCTAAGGAGAGGCTACTCGTCCAGGCCTTATGATGCTAAATTCAGGGTACCCACAATTGCCCCTAAATTTGTTGGGCCATTTTTACAGGTCCAATGAATTTAAATAATCAGCCATGATGGTCGATTTCTTTGAAAACTGTGAAGTTGCTTTGGCGGCACCCGCTTCGCTATCCGTGCATTATGATTAGACTTGAAGGCTTGTTGGAATAAGACACATTTTCTCTTCGTCGCTTTAGCTTTTCCAGCAATCTTCTATCTTTTGAGAACTCTTAAGCTTTGTACCCTCTGTTTTCGGTCTCCACTCTCGTCGCTTCTTCGCCATTTGACCTGATCTTCTATTTTGTAAGTCTATCGTGTCCTTTTCTCGAGTTTATAGTTTTTTTTGTATTTTTCCAATGGCGAAGATTGGAAATAGGTCAGTAACTGAGTTTAGAAAATTCTACAGTATTCCTGAGTGGGTAGAGATTGAATGTTGTGCCTCGCCTCCTAGGAATGTTAGGGATTTAGAGGATGCACATTGGATTCACGTCCTGTTGCTCTCCCAGGGGGGACTTACCTTCCCCCCTAATGATCTGTTTCTGCACTTCTTTAGCTATTTCAGTATTGTGCCTGCACAATGTTCGCCCAACGTATGGAAAATAGTGAACGGCGTGCATAGGATAAATCAACTGTATGGCACAAAGTTAGGGCTTGCCGAGGTCTGCTTTTGTTACTCCTTTTCTCGAACGAGTTCAGGTGTTCTGTACCTTAAGGCTAGGAGCCCTGATAGGGTATTGGTAGTAAATCTACCTGATTCCCATAAGGACTACTGGCAAGAAGGTTTTCTTGTCAGGAATTGGCAACTTTCCCCCCAATTTGAAGGGTCGAGGTCTGAGAGGTTCACTATTCCCTTTTATGGGGAAGAATATATAGGTAGATGATTGATTATTGTTTCAACCTTTGCTGACTTTGTGATTTTTCTAACCACTTCTTGCTTTTTCTTTTACAGCGAGGACAAAGAACTTGGAGCCTGCTCTCAACGAGGTTCGTATCTCGGAACTGGTGAAAGCTTGGAACATCAGGGAACCTTTGGGTGACGGCGAGCATCCTAGGTCTGCTGCTTTTCTGCTTGAATACAAGAACACAGGCTCCAGATTCATAGCCCGACATGTGGATAGTGTTCCGGACTTTGACTCTTCCGAAGAGTTTTCTGCCGAGCCCATCCAATTGGACGAAGAAGAGAGCAGCTCGGAGAGTGAGCCTGCAGGTGTTGTGAGTAATTTAGTTGCAGGCAGTGCTGACAGTAGCAGTTCTTCGAGCACTACCAGCAATTCTGGTGAAGAGATGCCTCCCAGGAAGAATTTAATCAGAGATGATGATAATGATGATGATGATGTGCTTCTTGCACAGAGGTCCAAGAAATCGAAGACTGCCTCCGGGGCCATAGCTACTAGTTCTCGGCCTTCTTCTCAGGAGCAAGAGAAGAAGAAGAGAGAGGAGGAGCAAGCGAGAGAGAGAGAGAAGAAAAAGGAGGAGGAGAGGAAGAAGGTGGAAGAGAGAAAGAGAAGGGAGAGAGAAAAAGAGTAGGAGAGGAGGAAGATGGAACTGAGGACCAAAACTGGTCAAGCCCTGGTCCCAGTATCTGCCTTGCCTGAGGGGGCTTCATGGCCACCTCTCCTCAGCTTGCCCCTGCGCTGCTCGAGAGAGCAGTCCTTCCTGCAGATCGTGAGAGGGCATTGGGGTCCGATCAACTGGCTTTGCAAGCTAGCCAGAGGCTTGCCTTGGTAAGGTTCCCTTCAAACTCTCAATTTCTTTTGACAAATTTTGATGGTTTATTCTTCCTGATCCTTTCCTTGTTCTTTGCAGTTTGTGACTGACTTCGCTGTGCTCTATCGCTCTCGCGATGAGCTGATTATAAGGAATGGAGAGCTGGAGCAGCAAAAATCTATCCTGGTAGCCATGGGGTCTCAGCTGGAGGTCGATCTGAAGGCTGCTGACTGAGCTCGAGCTACATCTGCCTTGGCCCTTGCTAATTCTGCTCGCGAGAGAGATGACGCTGTCAGGGAGCTTAGCGAGCTGAGGAAGGCGTACGACCTGGTGTGCTTGAGCAAGCTAGACCTTGCAGAGAAGAACAGGGCTCTGGGCGAGCAGTTGGAGGCGGAGAAGGCCCAGGCGGCCACTCTCAAGGAAGATTCGTACAACTGTGGCTGGGCTGCAGCGTATGAGGACGCCGAGGTTCAGATAGGCTATATCAGCCGTCTGAACTTCAAGAAAGGGTGGAACAAGGCCCTCTTGGCTGCTGGGGTGGACGTTGCATCCCCACTTTTTAATGAGCATGATCCAGGGCCAAAGCCAGTCGTGGATGAGGACCCAGCCCCAACTGCTGAAGGCACCAATCCTGTTTCTTAGGCGACTCCCGCTGATGCTCCCTTGGTCGAGGGGGCAGTGGACACCCCTGCAGAGGGTAATGTCCCTGCTGATGCTGATAAGGACAAGGGTCCATCAACCGAGGTTGCTAATTGATAGGACTCCTTTGTAACTTTTTTCTTTTTTGATCTGATGTAACCTCGCTCATTATCAATGAAAAGACTTCATTTTTGTTTATACTGATCTCCTTCTTTTCTCTTTCTTTTACTTGTAGTTGGTTGATGTGGATGACTATATTCCTGTTACCTCCCAACTAGGTAGGACTCTTGGTCCTAATGCAAGCCCTGCAGTTCGCCAGGCCTTTGCTAGGCTTTGCAGGTTTGCTAAGTCAAGGAACCAGAAATATAAGGATCAGTCCGAGATGGTGGCCAAGTTGAAGGACAGGCTCCAGGAAATGGAAGAGATCGGTGCTTCAGTGCCAGAAGAAGTTAGCGAGCTGAGAGCAAAGTTACTGGAGGCCACCGAGATCAACCAAGTCGTGGAGTTTCTTCAGCGGGAGAATGAAGACCTGAGGCGGGAGGTCTCGAAGCTTAAGGAGCATTCGCCGAGCACCGCTTCGGCAGTCCTACAAGGCTCTTCTTCATCGCGAGCTGCTCGGCCTCCCCTCCCATGTGCTGGTAGGAGTACAAGGGGTAGGAGTAGGGAAGTCGAGGAACAGCGTGAGAGGGAAATGGAGGAGCCGCGCGGTGATGTTCGGCGAGCTTATGTGACTGCTGCTGGGCTCCAGAGGGACGTCACTCGACTGCGGCATCTATTCAAGAAGGGCCCTCGCCAAGTGTGGACTGATGGCTATGATCAGGGCTGGTTGGATGCTCCCACAAGATTATCCGAGTTCGAGGAGCTTTCCTTCATCAGGGGGTGGTTGAGTGCTCTCAAAGAGCTGTAGGTCTTGAGGAACTCGATATTGTGGTATCGGCACGAGATGTCCCCCTCTACTCTGATGCCCAATCCATTCAAGCGAGATGATCGATGGATCCCCATCGATGCTATTCCCCGACGACTATTGGAGTTGGACGCAAATGAGGTCGTGGAGGAGTTCGATCCTGCTCCTGATGATGGGAGGAGAGCTAAAGTTGCTGACTACCTTGCTCAGAGGCTTCCACCTTCTTGATATTTTGTTTTTTAATAATTGTAAATGCTTTGGGCGAGGTTCGCCGACTAAACATGTACTATTATTGTTTGTAAATATAAAAGATTAATGGAAAGTTTGAGTTTTGGGCGATTTTGCCGACTAAACGTGTTCATCCAATCTTTTTATATTTTTGCAGCTTCACAATCCTTTTTATCTTGTCATGTGAGTGTCCGTCCAGTCCAGTATTAAGAATACCATTGTGCCCTTTCTTTACCTTTTAGGCCGTGTCGTCACACTCCCTTAGGCCTAAGTAGGGCAATTGGCGAGGACACACCTGTTATTGGATGTCTTTATCCGGTCAGGATTTTGTTTAACCAAAGTAGGTTTGATGGCTAAGAATACTCTGTAGGGCTTCATATATTGCCATGGGCAATGCTAAGAGGTCTATCGTGCTTCATGACGATGACCTGAGGAGGGGTATTCCCCTGCTATGCCAACCATTATACCTGTGATTTGAAAAGGATGTGCAATAAGATATAATTGTTACTTTTTAGAGAGTGATCAACTGAGAGATTTTCATTCGTGAATTGAGAAATAAACTGTCTTTTCCCATAATGAGTACAATAAAAGATCTAACAATAGAACCCCTAAAAATAGAATTTCTTGAGATTAGCTGCGCTCCATGCTCGTGGTATCTCTCTGCCCTCCATCGTTTTCAAATGATAGGCACCTTGCAGATCGTTTTTAATTATCTCATAAGGTCCTTCCCAGTTCGGGCCCAGTTTACCGTCTGATGGGTTCACTGTGTTGCCCAGGACCTTTCTTAGAACATAGTCCCCGACCTCGAATTTCCTCGGATTGACCCTTTTGCTGTAGTTCTTTGCGAGCTGTTGCTGATAGCTCGCTAGTTTTACTAGGACAAGTTCCCTGCGCTCGTCGGCCAATTCGAGTTCAGCGAGCAAAGCCTGATCGTTCTGACCCTGCTCGACAAGGTCGGATCTCATTGTAGGCAATCCTGCTTCTAGTGGGATGATTGCCTCCATACCATATGCTAGTGAGAATGGCATTTCTCCTGTGGCTCGCCTAGGAGTCGTTCTGTACGCCCATAGGATATGCGGTAGCTCGGTTGTCCACGCGCCTTTGGCTTGTTCTAACCGCTTCTTCAATCCAGCGATCACTGTCTTGTTGGAAGCCTCAGCTTGTCCGTTGCTTTGAGGGTAAGCCACCGAGCTGAAGTGGTGCCTGATCCTGTGTTGGTCGCAGAAGTCCTGAAAAGGGCCACTCTCGAACTGTGTTCCATTGTCAGTGATGATGGTTCTGGGGATCCCGAATCGAGTGATTATATTTCTCCATATGAACCTCATCATGTCAGCATCTCGGATGTTCGCCAGTGGTTCTCCTCGATCCACTTGGTAAAGTAATCAGTTGCGACCAACAGGTATTTGCGATTGCCGGCAGCAGTGGGCAGTGGTCCCACGACGTCCATTCCCCACTGGGCGAAAGGCCAGGGGCTGGTCAGGGATTTTAACTCGCTGGCGGGCTGGTGGACCATGGGGGCGTGAAGCTGGCATTTTAGGTATCTGCGGACATATGCTGTGGAGTCCTTTTGCATATATGGCCACCAATAATCTTCCTTCATTGCTTGGAAGGCTAGAGACCTTCCTCCGACATGACTCCCGCAGATTCCTCTGTGAAGCTCGTGAAGCACTGTCTTGACATCGCCTGGGTGGACGCATCTAAGGTAGGGACCGGAGAAAGATCTTTTATACAGGTCGCCTCCCGTGGATAAGTGAAAGCGAGCAGCTTTGACTCTTATCGGGTGGGCAGTCCTCTTATCCTCTGGGAGCGTTCCGTTCTTCAAATAGTCTCTCAAGGGATCCATCCAACTGGGGGCTGGTTCCAATTGGAGTATTGGTTTCGCTTTGGTCAGCTCGCAGTTGGGGTAAATGCTCGGGCAGCTGAGGAAATCGATAGGGATGATCCTTTTAAGGCTGGAATCAACTGCCGAGCTAAGGGCTGCTAAGGCATCAGCGTGGCTGTTCTGCCCCCTGGGAAACTGTTGGATGTTGATTTCTTCAAAGTTCGTCATTAAGTTTTTTACCAGGGAGAGGTAGGCTGCCATCCTCTCATCCTTCGCGTTATAGTCTCCACTTATCTGATTGGAAACTAGTTGCGAGTCTCTGAATACCTGTAAATGCTTTGCTCCCAGAGTTTGCGCCCTTTGGAGACCTGCTATTAAGGCTTCGTATTCTGCTTCGTTGTTGGAGGCTGCAAATCCCAGCCTGATTCCTTGCTCGAGGACTGTATTTTCTGGAGTGATGAGAACAATTCCTACTTCTTCCCCCTTTGAGTTGGAGGCTCCATCAACGAATAGTTTCCATCTTCCCCCTGTAGCCTGGTTGTTTTGTTCTCTTGGCTTAGGTTGGTCGAAGGGTTCTTCGCCTGTGAATTCAGCTATGAAGTCAGCAAGGATTTGACCCTTGATAGCTGTCCTTGGTTGAAATTGGATGTCAACCCGGCCGAGCTCGACTGACCATTTAGACAGTCTGCCCGATAAATCCGCCTTCCTTAGGACAGCCTTAAGGGGTGTGATGTAAGGACGATGATCGTATGAGCTTCGAAGTAATGCTTCAGTTTCCTCGAGGACATTACTAGGGCGAAAACGAGCTTTTCCAATGGCAGGTAGCGTTGCTCGGCGTCTAGTAAGGTTTTGCTCGCATAATAGACTGGATGTTGGATCCCTATAACTTCACACATTAGCACTGAGCTGACAGTATGGCTGGATACAGAGAGGTAGAGGTACAAAGAGTCCATTTGCTGTGGTATGACAAGCAGTGGTGGGGAGCTTAGGTAGGACTTGAGCTCGTCTAATGCTTATGAGCAACCTGGGGTCCATTCTACTATTTTGCTGCCTTTTAAGAGTTGGAAGAAGGGCTTGCATCTCTCGGAGCATTTAGAAATGAAACGATTTAAAGCAGCGAGCATTCTAGTGAGCTTCTGTACATCGCGGATTGTGCGAGGAGGTTGCACTCTTTTGATTGCATCAATCTGGTCCGGATTAGCCTCTATGCCACGCTTGCTGACCAAATACCCAAGAAACTTTCCTGACTGGACACCGAAGGAACACTTGCTCGCATTGAGTTTCATTCGGTACTTCCTGAGGATTTCGAAGGTACTTGACAGGTCCGAGAGGTGATTTTCCTTCTCCTTGCTCTTGACGAGCATGTCATCGATGTAGACCTCCATTGTGTCTCCCATCTAATTCTTGAACATTTTAGTAACCAGCCGCTAATAGGTTGCCCCTGCATTTTTTAGCCCAAAAGGCATGACCTTGTAACAGTATAAACCAACCGTCGTGATAAACGCCGTTTTGTCCTGATCTGGGGCATATAGGGGAATCTGGTGATAGCCTGAGTATGCGTCCAGGAAACTCATTCGTTCGTGAGCTGCAGTGGCGTCTACTAGTTGGTCTATTTTCGGAAGAGGGAAGCTATCCTTGGGGCAGGCTTTGTTGAGGTCAGTGAAGTCTATGCACACTCTCCACTTCCCATTGCTTTTTGGAACTACCACTGGGTTGGATAACCATTTGGGGAATTGCACTTCCCGTATGGACCCTGCATCCAGCAGTTTTTCGACTTCTTTTTCTATTGCTCTGGCCTTCTCGGGAGCAGTTCGTCTTGCCTTGTGCGCTATCGGCTTGAATGTGGGATTGACGTGCAACCGATGGCAGACCATATTGGGATCGATTCCTGGCAGCTCATAGGGTTCCCAAGCGAAAACATCTATGTTTCTTCTGAGTAAGGTTAATAAATCCTTTTGCTCTTGGTCAGTGAGTGAGGTCCCGATCAGGAAGACTCTGTTGTTGTCGCCTTCTTTAGCAATTACTTCTACCAGGTCCTCTACAACACGCTCGGAGGGGAGGAGCCTGGTCTTTTCCACTCCGGGCCTTCCATATTTTAATTGCTATTTGGAAGGGATTGCACCTTCCTCCACTTTCTCGCTGGTTTGAACGGCTTTTTTCTCTGGCTTTGGTCGGATGGCCGCTATGAAGCACTTTCTCGCCATCGCCTGGTCTCCATGTATCTCCATCACTCCCCGCTCGGTGACATATTTGAGTTTCTGGTGGTAGGTCTAGGAGACTGCCTTCATTGCATGAAGCCATCCCCTGCCGAGGATGGCTTAATACGGTGAATCGATGTCGACCACCAAGAATTCAATCATTTTAGAAACATTTCCAGTGAGCACTGGTAGTACAATCTTGCCCAGAGGCATGGTCATTTTCCCAGCGAAGCCGACCAGAGGAACAGTTGTTCCCTTTAGGTCGGCGATGTTCAACTTCAATTTTCTGAACAAGCCGATGTACATTACTTCGGATGAGCTCCCTTGATCGACGAGCAGCCTGTCGATATTAAAGTTGGCTATCCTTAGTGTAATGACTAAGGCATCATGATGTGGGGTCCTTACTCCCACAAGATCTTCATCCGTGAAAACAATATGCTTGTTGTAGTTGATGTCCTCTGCTCGTCGACGTTTTCTTGCCTGTGATTTTGCTGGATCAATCTGAAAAGCTTGCATTACCGCTGTCAGCTTCTTTACCTCCATTCGAGCTGAGTTACCCTAGATTTGCTTAACATCGGATACTCCATGGATTACTGTGAATTCGTGTCCGGCGTCGTCTTCCAATACGTTGTCGGATTTTGTCTCCTTATGGACAGGCACTCTCTCTACCTTCCTTTCCACAAAGTCATTCAAATGTCCGGATTGGGACAACTCCTCGAGGTGGGACTTAAGAGCCTTGCAGTGCTCGGTCTTATGCCCTCCCTCTTTATGGAAGGTGCATCTCAGTGCATTGTTTCTTTTCGATGGGTCTCCTCCCATTTTTCGGGGCCAGTTGGTGAATGGCTCATCCTTGATCTTCGCGAGAATTTTGTAAATTGGTTCTTTGAAGACGGTGTTGACCGCCTGGAACGACTTTGCAACGTCAGGGTTCCCTCCGTTCTTGGAGCCATTCTTGCTCCCATTATTTCCTCCTTTTTTCTGGTTATCAACTTTCTCACTTCCCTTGGTAGCGAGCTTGGCTCGACCGTTTTCTCCTACGTTAAGGCGGGTGACATCTTCCACCTTTGCATATTTCTCATTCCGGGCCATCAGGTCATCAATGGTGGTTGCTTCCTTCTTTGTCAAGGACTGGTAAAGGAAGGAGGATCTAGGTAGCCCAATTTTGAATGAAGCCACTGCCACCTCTTCCGCGCAGTCCTCGACTTCGTTGAATAACTCCCAGTACCTCTTCGCGTAGTCTCGGAGTGTCTCCTGAGGCGTTTTCTTCATTGTTAATAGAGCATCCATCCTTTTGGGATGGGAGCTGCTGGTGATGAACCAGGCCGTAAAGAGCTCAGCCAGGGATTTGAAATTTCTGATGGATCGGTGAGGGAGTTTCTCGAACCATTTCTGGGCCACGTCATGAAGGCTCGAGGGAAAAATATGACACATCAGTGCATCTCGGTGATTCCAGAGGGTCATATCCTGCCGGTACTTGACATGATCAATGGGATCAGTCTTCCCGTCGTAAATCTTGAACCTTGGAATAGAAAACTTTTTGGGAGCTTCTTCTTCTTCAATTTCCCTCGTGAAGGGCGATTTCATCTGGGTCTTGAGGGCTCTCCTGGCGAGTTCTCTGGTCGACCTGGTACCACGGTGAGCTGGATGTTGTTCCATTTCTCTGTGGACTAGGTTCCGTATGTTGTCGTCGCTGTGAGCAGGGCTCTGATAGCGGCGAGCTTTTCTCAGTTGCTCGCGGAGGTCGTCGTCTGAGTCGCCACCTTCGAACCCTTGATATTGCCGCCTAGGGCTCCTTCCTCGGCTGCGAGATTTGCTCGCCTGAGGGCTAGGAGTGCGATAGGGGCGTCTCCTGGTATCAGGACGTAGTTCTTCCTCCAGTTTTTCCAGTCTTCTTTTCAAGCGAGCATTCTCAACCTCATATCTGCGAGAAGACTCCCTCTGCTCGTGGAGCCTTGCTTCGTATGCATCGATCAATCTGGATATCTGAGTGGACCTTGCTGGTCCTTGACTTTCTTCTGAGGCTGGCCTTTCTAAGCGAGCCCCTTGATCTGAACGTCGGACTTCAGACCTAATCCTGCGAGGAGCGGGTGGCTCCTGAATATCTCTTGCTCGAGGAGCGTTGCTGCTGTGACCAGACATCTTAGATTTTTTTCTCAGAGTGGGCTCTTCTCAGGGAAAGATAAACAATTCCCACAGACGGCGCCAATTGTGGTGACAGTTATTATGTAACACAAATAAATATGAAAGAGGTAACAATCAAGAAAAGATGAATAAAATGCCAATCACACAACAACGGGTATACGTGGTTCAGCAAAGATGTGCCTACGTCCACGGTGGTTCAGTCAGTGTTATTTCTCTATATTCCGAAGAATAAGTACAGAGAATACAACTTGTCCTTTGCCCCGGACTTAGGATTTAATTTATACATGTATATGTTGGAGTAGTGGGGATGATGGGTTCCTCCTTATTAGCCATCTCCCCTACATGGGATCGCGCTCCCTTACAACTTCTCTTCATGGGATCGTGGGGTAATCGGATGAGTACAAGAGGTGATGGGCCTGGGCTTTGGGCCGCTAAGGAGAGGCTACTCGTCCAGGCCTTATGATGCTAAATTCAGGGTACCCATAAGGGATATAATGAATTACAGTAGACCATGATAGGATTGGGACTTAGTCATGAATGAGAGAATTACGACTAAGATTATCGGGTTTAAAGATAAGTGTAAGTGAATTCAGAAGAATGAGATTGAGTCAAAGGGATTTAGAGTGAACTTATGAATTAGACCAGTAGAGTATGAGTCAAGTAACTATTGAAATAACG
Organism: Sambucus nigra; assembly: GCA_949130495.1. Lineage (NCBI taxonomy): Eukaryota > Viridiplantae > Streptophyta > Magnoliopsida > Dipsacales > Adoxaceae > Sambucus > Sambucus nigra. The sequence goes on along the minus strand of OX422221.1, from coordinate 530,375,330 downwards.
TAAGGGGTAATTAGGGCCCTTCGCATAGAGAATAATACTAGAAAAATGCGATACAGAGTTATAATCGTATACCGATAGTACGTTGAATATTCGAGAAATATATTACGTATAAATTATATTTATAGGTTGAGTGTATACCTATACGGATTATGTTTATAGGTTGAGTGTATACCTATACGAATGATATTTATAGGTTGATTGTATACCCATACGAATTATATTTATAGGTGGTGTGTATACCTATATGGATTATATTCATTGGTTATGTATATGCCTATATTCGATGTATGGATGTGTGGTGTGTATACCTATTATGTACTTTCTTATGTGTGGGAACATACCTACGCTTCCTGCTATTCAAAGTTTTCTGCGCAGAGGGCGATCCCACCTTGACGATTCCAGCGAGGTGTGAATTTGTGCACTAGAACTTGGAACTTAGGGCGGCTCACTATGTGTGTGTATTAGTGTGGCTGGCATGTCATTTGGGTATATTAGGTATGTGAGTAGCCCAAAAGCTTAGAACCATGTTCGCCTCCATCGTGTGTTGATTTATTTTGAGTTCGAGAAGACATGTCGAACCAATAGTCCTTGATTGATTACGAGAGGTATATGGACTTGATAGCAGAGTATGCAGACTCGCACCATAGTTCTTATCTCGAGGATGCTAGATTTATGTCATTATGTGACATATCTATACAGACATATGTATTTTCCTACTTGTGTGTGAAAGTAGCAGTTGTAGATAACATATATCTAAATCTGATGTAATTAAGTGATATTATACCTAGTGTGTGATGATAATAAAGTTAGATAGCGTATGTCTAAAAGATGATTTAAGTAGAATATCTTGATGAAATGGTTTAACGATAACATAAGTGAGATGCTAATTATGTGTAATAATAACATATGAGACATGTTATTTATTAGTGTCACGATAGCATACTGTATGGGCGGTACGGGAGAAGTTAAAGATATATTTAACTGAGAACTTAATGGATAGCGTATTGTATGAGTGATACGAAAGAGCCAACCCCTTTAGCGAATATATAGTTATTGAGGAGACCTAGTTGAGCGGGGTAGCATAGATAGGTAGTAAACGTTAGGCGTGCACATTAGTTGAGGGTTGAGGAACTCAAGGGAGTGTACGTTGAACTAACATGTATAATCAGTAACTCATTTTAAACTATGATAAATACTTGCTAAATATTTTCAAATGTTTTGGGCTCTGACCCCTCTTGCAAAACATTTTCAAAACCTTTTAGGTGTCCAGTCACAGGGACACCGAGATTAATAGCTATTCCAGGGATGCATAGCTGCAGCACTTATGGAAGCATGCAGGATTTGGACTAGACACTTAAATTGCTTCATTCCTAGAGTAGGATTAAAGTTCAGTTATTCCAATTGGGCATTTCGCCCCTTTTGCTATTTATTTTATTCAGTTTATCAGACTTAGTATTTGTGGACTCAGTTTATTTCAGTAGATATTTAGTTGGACTTTTGTATTGGCAACCATTGGTATATTCAATATTATTTTATTCAGTATTTATCTTGTGATGGATTTATATTACTATTTCATGGATGGTTTGATGATTATACTTATTTTCGCATGTTGACCATAAACACATTCTGATTAAAGTTCATTGTGAAGAGGACTTTATTAGATTGTGGATGAAGGATCTATGGTTTGTAGGGAGGAGTCCTATGCGTACGTTTAAATGGTCTCCCTCATTTAGGGTGGATCATGAAAGCCCAATAATCCCAGCATGGATAAACTTCCCAGGTCTACCAGTCCACCTCTTTGCGAAAGAGGCCATTTTCGCCATTGCTCAATCTGTGGGTAAACCTTTAAAATTAGACAATCCAACTCTGAATTGTTCAAGACCTAGTGTTGCTCGTGTTTGCGTAGAAATGAATCTCTTGAAGAAAAAACCAAAAAGGGTATGGATAGGATGTGAGGACTATGGTTTCTGGCAGGCCATCGTATATGATCCCACACCGGATTACTGCGAATGCTGTCTTAAACTGGGCCATAAAGAGGAGGACTATAAATTTGGAGGTAAAATAGTCACCCCTACCAAGATCAGTGTGCCAGAGAAGTCAGGAGTACCAAAGAAGAAGTTGAAGTATCAAGTTAAGAACACTGGTGTTTCAAAGGATAATCAAGAGATGGATCTATTGGCTTCCCACAATAGTGAAATTGAAGAAGGAGAAATAACACACACAGCAACAACTGAACCAGTAGAGACAGAAGCAGGAGTTCAAAGAAGCCCCCATCAGAAGACAAAAGGAAAAGAAGAATCAAATGCAGAAAACAAACAATTAAAAAGCAAGCAGACAGGAGATTTAGCTGAAATAAGGGAGATGAACACACTGCTTGGACATGAAAATTGTTGCAAAAAAGCTTTCGAGATGGAAGACTTAGACCAGTGTAACCAAAAAATAAAGACTCTCAGATGCTCCTACCCAGACTCCGAAGAACCAAACCAACTGATATCTCCCATTTCAAACCAACAACTGTCTCCCATTTCAGAATATAAAATCTTCTCTAAATTGGTGGAGAGGAAACTAAAGAGATACCACAGGAAGAAAGAAGAAATTTTGAAAGCTCAGAAAAAAATCCAAATGATTCAGCAAGGAAAACTAAACTCTCCAACCAAAAATTTCCCCACATCAGGTAATTCTTCCTCCTTTAGAAGATCAGCAAGACTTTCTCAGGTAGCCAAATCTCTTAGTTTTAATGATTAGCTCACTAATTTGGAACATAAGAGGGATAGGTAATAAGCCATCAAGGAGAAGATTAAAAAAGCTGTGTAAGGTCCATAACCGTTCCTTCTTAGCTATATTAGAACCTATGATACCTGTAGAAAAAATAAACTTCTTAAGGCACTTATTGAACTTTGAAGATTGCTATGCCAGTAGCTCTAATAAAATCTGGTTTTTTTGGAGACATGGAGCAAACTGTGAATCAATTTCTGATGGAGGCCAAGCCTTATTTTTTGTTATGGAGCATCCCATGATTCAACTAAAATTGGGGATAGGAGTGGTGTATGCCAAATGTAATAGGGCTGACAGACAACAGTTATGGGAATACATTGAAGATCAAGCAGGTGATTCTGCTAACATGCCAACAATTTTTGGAGGGGACTTTAATATAGTCCGTTCAGCAGACGAAAAGGCAGGGGGTAATGTAATTGATATGGGAGCTGCAAATGATTTTCAAATATGTATACAGAATAGTCATCTTCAAGATATGGGATTCAGTGGATCTAAATTCACATGGTCTAAATCTTCCAACGGCAGAATGTTATTTGAAAGACTAGACAGGGGTCTCATAAACCAAAGCTGGATTGATTCTTTCCCCCACTCAACCCTTAAACATCTGAATAAAACATGCTCAGACCATTCTCCCCTTTTGATTACTATCCCAAGTCCCTCAGACCTTTCCCATAAACCGTTTAAATTCCTTAACTTCTGGATTTCTTATGCCTCTTTTAAAGATTCAATTCATTCTTCATGGAACCAGCATGCCTCTGGTAGACCAATGGCAGTGTTTGCATACAAGATAAAAAGACTGAGAGCAGCCCTAAGAATATGGAGTAAATCGGAGGTAAAAGATGTATTCCAGGAGATTAAAGACATTAAAGATAAAATTACTGACGCAGAGAAGAAACTTGAAGACTCACCAACTCCAGAAGCAAGAAACAACCTCTCAAAAGTCAAGGCTGACCTTAACTTAGCTCTGGCAAATGAAGAACTTTTCTGGTTTCAAAAGTCCAAATGCAAGTGGATAGCTGAAGGTGACCGAAATACAAAGTTTTACCACTCTCAAGTCAATCAACACAGACGCAGGCAGTGGATCCACAAGATTAAGAAAGAGGATGGAACTATCCTTGAAACCCAAGAGGACATCTCTAACCATTTTGTCTCTTATTTTGTTGATCTTTTTTCTGCAGGTCCTCAAAGAAGCTCTACAATGACAAAAATTATCCCCAAGTTAGTCAACGATGAAATGAACCAAAGCCTGTCAAAAATTCCAGAAGAAGAGGAGATATGGAATGCAATTTCAGAGCTAAATGCAAACAGTGGAGCAGGTCCTGATGGTTTCAATGGATGTTTTTTTAGATCCTGCTGGGAAATAATTAAACAAGACCTCATTCTAGCCATACAATATTTCTTTTTGGGAGAAGAAATTCCAAAATCTTGGAACTCCACTCTTATCTGCCTTATTCCCAAATCTTCAAACTCTTCCAAGTGCAAAGACTACAGGCCTATAAGTCTCTGCAATTTCTCTTACAAAATCATTTCAAAACTCATCAATTCTAGATTGAGTCTTATTCTCCCAAACCTCATCTCTCCAAACCAAACAGGATTTATCAAAGGTAGAGGAATTCTTCACAATATCCTCATGGCCCAAGAGATGATGCACCTAATTGATAGAAAATCGAAAGGAAGCAATGTCATTCTGAAACTGGATATGCAGAAAGCTTATGACAGACTCTCCTGGAATTTCCTTATTCAAACTCTGAGAATGTTTGGTTTCGGCGAGCACTTCATTGATATGATTTGGAGATGTATATCTTCCTCATGGTTCTCAATCCTTGTAAATGGTAGAATCAATGGTTTTTTTGCTCCCTCAAGAGGGATTAGACAAGGAGATCCTTTGTCTCCCTCTCTTTTTGTCTTAGCTGCTGAGTCGCTAAGTAGAGGTCTGCAGTTAATGAACACACAAGGGTCCATCAAGCCATTCTCACATCCAAGGAGGTGTAGCATCATCAGCCATCTTAGCTTTGCAGATGACTTGATAATTTTCACAAATGGATCTAAGAAAAGCCTCAAAACCCTGATGAAGTTCATAGCAACTTATGAAGAACAGTCTGATCAAGTAATTAGTGTGGAAAAAAGCCAATTCTATACTAGTTCCAAATGCCCTCCAAGAACCAAAAAAGTAATTGAAGAAGTGACGAAATTTAAGCAAGGAGTAGGACACATCAAATATCTGGGAGTTCCTCTCTTTAAAGGAAGGAAAAGAGCTGAAATGTTTGACCCTATGATTCAAGGTATAGCAAATAAAATTTCCTCTTGGCAAAATAAATTCCTATCTTTTGGAGGAAAAATCTCCCTCTTACAATCAGTTCTAAGATCAATGCCCATATACCTTTTATTTGCTATACATCCCCCAAAGAAGACTCTAAACCTCATTGATAAGTTGTGTAGCTCTTTCTTATGGGGAAAAAACAAAGAATATGGGAAAAAACACCAGTGGGTCAAATGGGAGGATATTTGTTTCCCAAAGGCAGAAGGAGGACTGGGAATCCGATCATTACAAACGATTAAAGAGGCCTCCAACCTAAAGATAGCATGGGAGTACAAACAAGGAACATCAATATGGGCAGAATTCATGAACCAGAAATACCCAATAATGCCAATCTCACACGGATCTATGGCAACTCACAGGATTAGCAAAGCGTGGTCAATGATGGAAGAAACTTCAACCAAGATCAAAGAGGAATGGCACTGGACCGCTTCAACATCAGGTGTATTTTCTTTCTCATCTGCAGTTCAATTAACTAGAGAAATCAAACTGAAATCAGCATCATTTAAATTCATATGGGATAAATATATACCTCCGAAAGTATCAGCATTCGCGTGGAAAGTGCTTCTCAAAGCAGTGCCAATTGACTCAGCAGTCAGAGCTATGGGAATTAAAATGGCATCCAGATGTAATTGTTTCTCTTTATCAGAAGAAAGTCTGTCTCACCTCTTCTTCTCAGGTCTTATAGCTTCTCAGGTATGGGATTACTTTGAAGAAAGACTAGGTTTCAACTCAATTTCTTCCTCTTCTTCACAGAAAATCATTTTTTAGTGGTTGAATTCTAGCTCGGATCCAACTTTTAAAAGGTTGTGTCAGCTTATCTATTGCTTTATCTTGTGGGAAATTTGGCTGAGTAGAAATAATTCAAGATTCCACAATAGCTCCATGAATCCTCTTCTAATCATTGAGTCAGTTAAAAAAAGAATTCAAGAATCATTTTTCAGTTTTGGATGTCCTCAATCTTCATCGAAAATATGTTTACATTCTTTGAAAAACCTCAACATTCCTTGTTCAATTCCAAAAACCCCTTCCTTCTCTCTCATTGCCTGGTCAAAACCTCCAAAAAACTTTTTGAAGCTAAACACAGATGGTGCTTGTGATTCTAATAGAAGAATGGGTCTGGGAGCAGTCTTGAGAGATTCAAAAGGCGATCTAATCTGGGCATTTTATAAGGGCATTTGTGATGGGACTAATAACTTGGCGGAGGCAATGGCAATCAAACACAGCTTAGCTCATTGCATACTAAAAGGATGGAACAATATTACAGTTGAATCAGATTCAGCTCTAATTGTCAGTTGCATAAATGATCAACTCAAAATTCCTTGGAAAATAAAAGAAGAAGTTCTACAAATTCAAGATCTCATCAAAGGCCAAAACATTAAAGTCTCTCATTGTTATAGGGAATCAAACTTCACTACTGATTTGCTATCAAAGCTTGGAATGGAAGCTCAAGAATCCAAAATGTTCAACACAGCATATGAAATGCCGAGGGAAATCAAGGGGTCTCTTCAATTAGATAAACATCATGTCCCTTACTTGAGAATAGTGAGTAAAAATTCTTCATGTAATAGATAGTTTCTTATCATCTATGTATAAGCTCTGAGAGAAGCTGTTTCTCTCCAATCAATAAATTCTAAATTTTCCAAAAAAAAAAAAAAAAAAAAAAGGAAAGATAAAATTTGGCATCGATTTATATTATACGTAGGTGGTTAGTAATTTAAAAACTTTTCGATAGTGATGCTAAGAATAAACCCGATGATATTCCTATTTTATTTTTTTGAAGGACTGATCACTCGGACCAGATATTTAAATAGGTGGGGTGTCACACACGTTGAGATTTCAGACTAAGGGTAAAATTTCTTGAGACGGTCCAGTTTCACTTGATGTGCCATCTCTTCTCTGTCGAGGTCTGTGAGTTTGGTGGCATCGTGTGATAGAATTTTCTTCACAATGTAAGGGCCGCTCAAATTTGGTTTGAATTTCCCTCTAGGGTTCCAGATGGGTTCTATGTTCTCCTTGAGGGTAAGGTCTCCTTCCTGGACACCGCGGTCCTTGACTTTTTGGTTGAATGATCGCGCTATTCGATGAAGATACCCCTGTATATGATATAGAGATTTAAGCTTCTCTTCATCCAAGAGTGACAGTTCGTCAAATCGGTTCTGATGACAATGTTCGTCACAAACTTTTCTCTCGAGCATAAAGCGTAGGAAAGTATTTCTATCTCAATGGGTAGGACTGCTTCCAAGTCGTACACCAGAAATAAAGGGTAGCCTTAGTAGGTGTTCTGATTGAAGTGCAGTATATCCAGAGAGCATATGGGATACGGTCTAACCAATCTCTGCAACTCTTGGTCATCTTGCAGATGATGGTTTTGAGGCTTTTGTTGGCGGCCTCGATAACACCATTGGTTTGGGGTCGGTAGGGAGAAGATTTATTGTAATAACTGGGATTTTTAAGACCCTAAACACCTACGATAAATTTTTTAACCGTTATAAAGTAATTAAATTCATTCTAAAGAAGAAAAAACTATACTTGATGCACTACAATTTTACAGAATTGACCTAGACCCCCTGAAGTTTTAATAATTACAAACTAGCTCCTGAAAATTTCAAAGTAACATAACTTGACTTATATTTCACTCGTAAATCTCAAATTTATATCAAATTAATCTTTTAGACTTCAACTAACATAAAATTGTAATGTCAGACTTTGAAACTTTCTAAATTGCAAAAGTACCCTTGCACGTTATGAAAAGTGTACTTTTAAGGCTATAAGTGTATATACCAGACCACTAAGGACCAAACACCAAATATTTGTTAATTTCTTAAAATCCCCTGTCCAAATAAGCCCCCACCTAAGCACAAACAGCCAAGAAGCACATATGTACACCATGGACACATGTGAGAAACAAAAACCAAAGTTTAAAACTCTACTATGACACTTCAAATCCAACGTTTTCTTCCACTAATGAACTTCCATGCTACTATACTATAAATACCCCACAAAACCTCAGTTGAAACTCACTCAAATAGAAGTACCCAAACTCAAAATTTTCACTCCAAATAGGTATTCTATGATTTAATGTACTATATCCAGTTATTTTTGTTTCAATTATTTCTGTGTAGTTATAATGGAAGAATAGCTTAAAACGATAGGAGATTTTACGTAGAAAATAAGCTTTCAGTGAAAAATATGTAGATTTCACCATTAAGGCGTGAGCTTCAATGGATAACTTCCAAATATCAATCAAAACTCATGTTTAAAGCTTTGAATGTATTCATTGGAGCCTCAAAAACTCTAGTGTAATGATCAAATGCCATGAATATGTCTATTAAGCATGAATCGATTGAAAGTGTAATTTGAATAAAAAAATCGAAAATGTGAAATTCTCCATGTATAATCCATCTCAACCTTTGAAATCAAAACCAAACTACTCCTATACATAGAAGAAAACAAACTATGTTCATAAGAATCCTTGCTATGTCCTTTAAATCCTTGAATGTTAAGTCAAATTATTAGAAAAACACATAGTTATGGAACTTAAGATATATTGCATCTCAATCCACAAAACTTATATATTAGAATTCCTATGAAAAATTAGGCTGAGCTTTTTTAGAAATCATCTCAAATGGTTTAGAAATGAAGAAGTTATCTAAGGTTAAAAATCAGAAACCATAAAGTCAACTGTCGCGTGGAAGAAGATGAACTGTTTGACCAAAAATTTTGACCTAGTGCGTGAGGGCGCATGGCCACTCAGAATTTTTTGAATTTTTTTCCAATATTTTTATTTATTTTTCTGGTCAAAATGATATAAGGTAAGGTCATGTTTAGATTAACCTAGCATAAGTTATAGAAAAAAATGAGGTTTTAACTTAAGAATATTTTTCTAAAATTACAAATTGACCCCGCTTGACTTTTCTAACTTATAAATTTGATCCCCAAACTTTGTCTATGAATACTTCATAATATTTTAAGATAAAATGTCTGCACCAAAATTCAAAAGTGATCTTAAGTCCATTATTTTAAAGTCCCAAGAAAATTTATAATTAAACCCCCAGAACTTTAAAAGATACAGTTTGTGTATAAAACCGATTGACCTAACCCCAAATACTCACATAACCAAATATTGTATATAGAAAAATTAAGTACCAGCTCCTCTCGATATTCGTTTGTGATATATAAAGTCGAACTATATACCAAGCAAGTAGGTTTTCCTACCTTTTCAATTGTAAACTTTGCGTATTGGGCATACTGCTATTGATATTACTACATGATAGCTCCTATTTACTCTTAGTATATGCATGTTATAATATTGTCATACTACATATTTTATTATGTATCATCGGTATTTGAATTTGATAATTGGTATTTAAACTTGACTATGGATCAATTTAACCCTTCTCACCTAAAAACTGGTATCATGTTATTGAATCAATTTACCCCTGCACTTTTGTGCTATTATATTATAAGCATTAAGATTAACTAGGAAGTAGACTGACGTGTTATCCCACATAACTGTATACTTGGCCTAATGGTCACAGATGATTGAGAGCCTATTTATTGCTACATACGTATGAGTGACATTTTAAATTATGTGTCTAGTCGATTACCTTTCCCCAAATGTTTTGGTTGACTACTGCTATCATTTTGGTTTTATTGATGGCTTAATTATTTCTATACCCCTTAGCGAACTGGTACGTATGGGATTATTAGTTCAAATATCCTTGATTTTCTTTACATGATCCAAAATGAACAGGTAATGAACTTTATTTTCTTAATGAACTGATAAGTATGGGATTATCAGTTGAAGAAACTCAATATTCTTTATAAACTAAGAAGTATGGGATTATCATCTTTATTTTTTTAGCGTTACTAAAACACTGATTCTATACACACTCTAACTCTCATCTAGATTTATATTTGTTATAGAATTGGTAGAACCTGCTTAACATATTTATGCCAATTTCTTTTTCCTCCCGATGAACCGGGAAAAAGAGGATAATATCTCTTCCCTATTAGAGACATATACCATTCACCTGTTTGCGTATGTGATTGTGTGGGCAGAGAATAAGCCAGATGGGAGCAAGGAGTGGTTCTTTTAGATTTTCTACATTATAGTTTGTACTAAAAAAATGTAACTCACCCTTGCGTTGTACAACCCTGTGTAAAGTACTTTAATAATGAATAAAGTTATGTTATTCCTCTTTAACTTTAATCCATTGCTTTATGTGTACTTTTTTTTCATTCATACCAAAAGCATGGTGTGATAAGTTGGTATCAGAGCAAGTTTTAAATTTAAACATATTTTCGGGATAGTATTCTATTCAGGAAAAGAAATAGGATATTATTTATTTTATTTTTTAGCTACTTCTTTTATTACTATTATTATATGGTAACTCCATTTTGCAGCATGGATACGTGTGACACGTTTTTATTCAATGTAGACATTAAGCCAAACATTCGTTGGGAAACAAGAGTTCGAGAGGAGGCATTAGCAAATTACGAGAGATGATTCATGCAGTCGAGGAGAACTGGGCATGTGCGAGAAGTGAAGTTAAAAGATTACTACTGATGAATAGAGTTCTGGACAATATGCAAGTTATGAGGAAGCTTGCTGATTATGTGAATGATCCAGTAATTGTTTAAGAAGCCATAAATCTTGCACTTGAAGATAATCCACCGAATCCACCTATGTACCCCAATGACACCTCAAATGGTGAAGTACATGGTAACTACTCTCCTGGTACTACTGATGACTTGACTGTTGGTTCTTCAGATCAGGGAGATTATTTAGTCAGTCCAGAATCCAGTTCTAGTTAAAAGGTATCTCCTAATGTAGATAGAATAATAAAGTTGTATATAGCGTGCTATATTATACTTTAGGAGGTTAACTAACTACTATAGCTACACTAATGCATTACTAGTTTGTGATATATTACTCCGATGTATCATATAACTTATCATGTATAATATAACAGGCTTGTGACATATCTTTGTTTATGATTCTTATTATTAAAGTTGTTCTATTATATTTTAGGATGGTTAGTACTTGAATTCCCTCTGCTGGAACTCAAACTAAATAGACTCGGACTGAAGGAATCATACGATATCTTCAGGAACTTAGTTCATTAGCTTGACAACAATAAAATACTGGTTCTACTGTAGAGGACATTTCTGAAGAAATTCATAGGGTGAATGCCCTTAAAGAATTCTTGAGACAATTATCTCCATTTTTTCTTGGAAAGCCAGGTGCGAGTGAAGCTGAGAAGTGGATGCATGAGATTGTGAAAATTATGAATGGGGTTGGCACAATTACTAATCTTCGAGTAGATTTAGCAACCTATACATTTGAAGCTGAAACTGCTTTCTGGAGGCAACCGGTGTCACGTAACCAAAATGTTGTTAATTTTATATGGGAACAATTTGAGGAGATTTTCTTCAAAAAGTATCTTCCCGAGGTTGAATAAGATCAACGAACTGTTGATTTCTTAAAATTCCAACAAGTTAATCTATCGGTAGAGCAATTCGAGGTCAAATTTACCGAATTGTCTCATTACGCCCTTGAGTATAGATACTGAGACAACGAAGTGTAAGTAATTTGAAAGAGGACTATATCCGCGAGTTAAGAATTCAATATCCCCTTTACAAATCCATGAGTATTCTTAACTTATCGACATTATGACAATTATGGAACGCAATTCTTTTACCATAATATGATCTGCTCCCCCTGTCACCAGATACAATCATGTTGTTAGTACTCCACCTCATTCTCAGCCTCACCCTTATTCAAACTCAAGTGGACAAGATTATTCCCAGGTTCATCATAACACAACATGTTCAACAATCCATTATCACGAGTGTCACAAAGTAGGACATATCCGACCACAATTTCCTAAGTTAAAATCTATTCCAATTCTTCATCAGTTAAACAAACCCTCAAAAAATCCAAAATTCCGTCCTATCAAAAATCAACCCAAGATAAATTCTTCTAAGGGAATTATGCCAGTCCCGAGTAGTGGAAAGAATTATGCCATACTACCTACACAAAATTCCCATGACGTGATAGAAGGTATGATATTTTTTCAACATTTTCCCGCACATATTTTGTTTGATTCAGGGTACACATTCTTTTATTAAACTTAGACTAGCTAAATTATTTCAATTATTACCTACATCTTTAAATGCTCTATTGGATATTATAAGGGCATATTATCCATAGTACCTAGTTTACATTGGGTTTGTCGTATTATGCTATAACCGTCAATGAGGATGGATCTAAATACCACGCATCGTCAACATCTACGCGACATGAGGTATACTTTGATATAGGTTTTGTTTTAAGTTACTTCGATTTTTCACTAAGTATTGGGATTCTTTTATAAAATGTTTTTTTTAAACTGAGACGTTTTTCAAAATAAAAAGGTTTTTGAAATACCTGTAGGCGTACTTCTAAAAATAATTTTCTTCGGTCTAGTCGTTCGAACGACTTGGACATGTCGTTCAAAGGCCGCGAGGTGCCTCGTTTCTTCTGTGCATCAAACGACAAAGTACTATTTTGTTTTTTAACAAGTCGTTTATTGGGTAATTCTAATGACTTCTCACTGTCATTCGAATGACATGCTGAAGTCGTTCAAATGACCTTCGCTGCCTAAAGTTTTTTGTTAGCCTATAAATACCTGTTTTGTGAAGCTTTCAAACTAAGACTTTTCCTTTACACAAACTGCAAAACTGCTGCAATTGAGTCTTCACTTATTAGGGCTAAAAACCTTTTTAATTCACACAAACACATCCCAATTACTTTTGTGAATAATCTTTGGAACCCAAACACTTCTATGTTGAAGTTTATTCTTGTGGAGTGTTATCTCTACTGCTGGACTTGGGGATACTTGAATGTATTCACTACTGAAGAGGAACTGCAGTTCTTGTGATTCTCGAGGAAATCATTGTTGATCTGAAGGCTGAGGTCTTTGTGGGTTTATGTGGAAATCCATTGTAGTGTTTCACTTTTAAGTTTGTAATTGCAATTTATATTTTATTTGTAAAATAAAAGGGTTTTCCCTGCGAGGATTTTTCTTGAAATTGTTTGGATTGAATGCTTATTGATTTAATGCTTTCAATCACATATATGCATGTTTATGGTTAATTAAAATTGGTTTGAATATTGAATCTAATTAAATTAGTTTAATCTATTGAAAATTTGCGAGTTCATAAATTGGTATCACATCCCGCATTCTCAAATTGGTATCAAAGCTTTTAGCTCGAGATTTTTACCTTTGTAAATTGTTGTTAGAGGATGTTTCACCAAACTATGGTGAGATCATTTTTCGGCAAAATTTTGCTGATATCAATTGTTTTGAAAATTTTGCTTTTTGAAAAATCGTAATTTTTTCGATGGATAATATATATAATCAGAGGCCCGTCTTTGATGGAACAAATTATGCCTATTGAAAAGACCATATGAGATCAAGTTTATAAGCAATTGATTAAAGAGTTTTACTCATATGTGAAAGAGGGTGGACTCCTCCCACTGTCACCGTAGATAATGTGATCACTCATAAACCTGTGTCTAACTGGACTGAAGATGATTATAAATGGACTGTCTATAACTCCCGAGGCCTGAGTGCTATTTCTGGAGGCATCACCCCTAATGAGTCCCACCGTATCATGACGTGAGCCACGTAAAAAGAGGCTTGGGATATCCTCCAATTGACACATGAGGGTACTAATGCAGTTAAGGCATCAAAATTGCAAAATTTGACCACCGAGTTTGAGACTATCATTATGTTAGAGTCTGAGTGTTTTGATGAGTTTTATGCTAGGTTATCGTACATAGTTAACATGAATGAGACGAGAGTTGCTAAAAATATTTTGAGGTCACTGCCAAAACAATTTATTCATAAGGTTAGTGTTTTAAATTCATTGGGGATGTTAGATTCACTTAGGTTAGAGGATCTCGGAGGATACCTTCAAACTTATAAAAACGATATGTTTCGCCAAATCATTAAACCTAAGGATAGAGGGATAACTTTAAAGACACAAGTTAAAAAAATAGAAAAAGGGGAGAGAGTTTGTAAGTCTGATTCTGAGGGTGAGGTTGATTTAGATGACTTGGCCCTGTTTGCTAAATGTTTTAAAAAGTTTCTCAAATTTTCCAAATAAAATTCTTACAATAAAAATATTTTTGCGAAAAACAAAGAAAAAAGATGAGGCCAAAGAGAGCGGTGAGAAAGAGAAAGAAATAAGGTGTTATGAGTGCAAGGGCAAATGGTAAAAAGCTTTTGAGTGTCCCACTATGCTTAAGAGAAAAGTAAGAAGATTTTCAACACGACCAATCTTAGCGATAATGACATTGAGTTGGATGATTCTGGGAATGAATCACCACATGAAAAGTGCGTCGATTTCATGGCTAGTCACATGAGCACACCCAGTTTGTCCCACTACTATAAGGACACTTGTATACATGAGAGCCTCAATGATATATCGAGACATTCTGGGGGATAGTGAGATTGGAAGTGTGGGTGAAGGTGATCTCTAGAAGGTGTTTAAAGATTTGTACACCGAGACTTTAAAGACAAAGAGTTAGGTCTTAAGGTGTTAGATTCGGAGAGAGAGATAGAAGTTTTGAGGAAATGTGAGGTGACGACTAGTCAACTTGAGAAGGTGAGAGTTTCTTTATGTGAAGTCTAAATTATTTTTTATCTAAAAGCAATTTTTTTTTGGAAGACGTTCTCGTTCAAACGAGATCACATGTCGTTCGAGCGACATAAGCATGTCGCACGAAATCGTTTGAATGACACGTGTCCTCGTTTGAGCGACATGATTATGTCGTTCGAACAATGCTTCTTCAATTTTTGAACCAAATCCTATCATTTACTACACGATTGTTGAAAGATTTTTCCATCATTTTATTCTGCAAAATCCGGCCAGAATCTGCTTATAAATGAAACTTCCCTTTTTTTAGGCTTTAAGCCTATTTATATGCACAAATCACTCCCATTTATCAAATAGAAAATTTTAAACCTTCAAAAGATTAATTTTACTCATTTGGAGTATTTTATGGAGAAGTCGGTCCCTTCTTCATTGCTGCCCATCTGGAATTCTTGCGAGAGATTCCAGACGACGACATCAGAACCAACACTTGTGGGTATTTCGTATATCACACTTACTTTCATTATAATCTGTGTAACCGTTCTTTACAAATTATAGTGAAAATAATATGATTTTTCCATGCGGGGATTTTTCCTGATATTTGGTGTCACATGCTTTATTTATTTATTGTTTGACACACGCACACACGTAGGTGCATGTTTAGGAGCTGAATTTATTTTGTTAAAAATTAGACTCTTATTAATTATGGTTTGCTTGGAAAATTGCGAATATTTTTAATTTGATATCGCACAACGCATTTACGCCCTTTCAAATTGGTATCAGAGCGGGTTGCGCTAATTAATCGCGTATTCCTATTTTTCGCAAAATCGTGTGATATTGATTTTTTTTAATCTGTTTTGTGTTTATTCGCAATTTTTCCAATGGAACATTCATTTAATATGATGCTTTTTTAGGGGTCTAATTATGCCTACTGAAAAGCTCGTATGAAATCTTATTTAAAATTCGTTGACGAGACTGTTTGGTTGCTTTGTGAAAACGGGTGGACACCTCCCTCTGTCACCATTGATAATATCACCTCTTTAAAACCCATTTCAGTATGGATTGAAGATGATTTAAAAATATCTAATTTT
Organism: Sambucus nigra; assembly: GCA_949130495.1. NCBI lineage: Eukaryota > Viridiplantae > Streptophyta > Magnoliopsida > Dipsacales > Adoxaceae > Sambucus > Sambucus nigra. Next base: position 530,359,499 of record OX422221.1, on the reverse strand, counting down.
AATTCCTGTGGTCTAAGTGCTATTTCTGGAGCCGTCACTCCCGACGAGTTCCACCGAATTATGACTTGCACCACGTCTAAAGAGGCATGGGATGTTTTAAAACTGATACATGAGGGTACGAATGCGGTTAAAGAATCAAAGTTACAAAATTTGTCCACCCAATTTGAGACTATCACCATGTCTGAGTCTGAATGCTTTGATGATTTTTATGCACGTTTGTTGGACATTGTCAACACTAGTTTTAATTTGGGTGAGGTGATTGATAACACACGTGTCGTTAAAAGGATTTTGAGATCTCTCCCAAAACGGTTTATTCCTAAAGTCACTGTTTTGAACTCCTTAGAAAATTTGAAATCACTTGAGTTGGAAAAACTTATAGGAAATCTTCAAACCTATGAGATTGACATTTTCCCAAAACCATTAAGGCTAAGGATAATGCCGTTGCTTTAAAGACTCATTCTAAGAACAAGACAGAAAAAGCTTGCGAGTCCGATTCTGAGGGTGAGCTTGATTTTGATGATATGGCCATTCTTGCGAAAAATTTTAAAATTTTTCTCAAAATGAATAAAGAAAATTCTTCCAATAAGAGATTTTTTGAGAAAAATAAAAAGGCCAAAGAAAGTAGTGAGAAAGAGAAGGAGAGAGAAAAAGAAAAGGAGAGTGAGAAAATTTTAAAAAGTTTGACGTGTTTTGAGTGTGGGGGTAAAGGGCATAAGTCATTTTCGTGTCCCACCTATCTTAGGAGAAAGGGGAAGAAAGTAGCCATGCCTGCCACACTTAGTGATTGTGAGGGAAATGAGGAAGATGAGTCTGAAGATGGTTTAGCACATGGGATGGTTGTCTCTTTTTCGAGTCGTGTGAGAACACACACTTTGTCTTACGAGAGTGCACACGAGTGCGATGGTAGTGATTTGTGTTCTTTGAGTGAGGAAGAAAACGAGGAGGAGAGTGGAGATGAAAGTGAGCTCCAAAAAGCTTTTAGAGATTTGTACGTCGAGACCTTGAAAACGAAAAAATACAATAGGGATTTAGGTCATCGGGTTTTGGATTTGGAGAGAGAAAAGGATGTTTTGAGACGAGAAAATTGTGATTTGATCGACACGGTGTCTAGTCTGACGACACGTGTATCCCAACTCGAGAGTAATCTCGAACGTGCCCGGGAGGTCAAAGTCCCTTTAGAGAACGCATCTAAGAAGGTTGGAAAGATGGTTATCAATCCTATTTTGGGTAGTGGTGAGAGTTTAGGAATAAGTCATGACGGTGCTTCTACTTCCCAATTAGCACCTGGGTCGATTCCCACTTTAGTGCTAGATACACGTAAGTCTCACCCTAACCCACCTAGGCGTCACATTCCTATTAGGAGAGTACGTCCTAGAGTTTTTGAGATAGGTGTTCCTAGGCCTATCTATTATTGTTCCCATAGCAAAAGGAGAGGACATCTTAGGGAATTTTGTTTTAAGTTGGGTTATGTGTCAGGTTTTTCTTCTACACGTGTTTTTGCTACACATGCAGCCACACATGATACTTTACATGCTCCTGGAGACTACATGAGAGAGTTTGCACATCTAGGTGAGCAAGTTAAGTTTTTAGTCAAAACTTCACCAAATTTGATGGAGGTTTTTCATAAGTTGGCACCACCTTTGGAAAACCCCTCTGCACCTAACGATTAAGGTTTGACTTGTTTACTAGCATAGGATGTTTTTAATGATGACATTATGTGCCTATTGCTAATATGTATCATGTTTGTACGTTTTATATTTTAGAAAATTTTGAAAATGCAAAAAGATTTTATTTTGATAAAATTTTGAGCAAATCCAAAAAGAGTTTTGTATTTTGTTTTACACCTTTTATGGATAGACACTTAGGATGACCGAGTCACAACATCATTCCATTTTTCATGTGACTATTTGATAGTGTTTCGAGACAATATATCTTGTCATCGTTGTGCTTTATAATGTTTGGAGTCATTAAGATGTAATTAAGTGTTACTTCCTACATGTATGACTCATGATTTCCTTAATTACACACATGCACAGATTTGTTTGATTATTGTACTTGTCTTATCACATATTGCTTGGGTGTTTTCACTTCAATCCTGTTCTTAAAATGAACCAAGCGTGATAAAGCTTGATAAGAAAGGTGTGCATGTAAAAACCGTTTGGTAAGATTGTGTGGTATTTTAAAAATGGTGAAGGTCTACGAAAGATAATTATCTATCCTTTGCGCTAAAGCCGCCGTTAAATCGGACCTAAAAAATTGAGGAATTTTATTGTCCGGTGTCCAAAGAGGTTAAAAGAGCCGCCCCAAAATTTAAAGGCAATAAAAAGCAATACATGCCAAATATGGGCCATTAGATTTCACCATCAATTCTCCAAAGTTTGAGAATTTAGATCACCTATATTCAAAATATAAATCTGAGGGAGTTTGGTTGGAAAATTTAAACGGGTTTGCACGTCCTTGAAAATATTAAAAAAGCATTAAATAGTTTTGGACGTTATTGGTGTGAAAATCACTTTGACTTTGATTTGTTGATTTGATTAAGACGATGTAATCTAAATTCAACAATTTTACACCTAAGTATACTTTTGATGTTCATTCGTTAGGAGTACACGTATTTATCGTGCACATATGATTGATTGAGTTTATTTACCTATCGAATGTGTTCACACCCATGAATTCTATTTCCATGACTTGGTTATTTGAGTTTAAATCCATGGTGTGATTTTTTTTTGTATCTTAATTTTTTGTGTAAAAATTTTTCTTTGAAAAATACAAATTGGTTTTATTTTCCATATTTTTTGTTTTTTATTATGTGTGAAATGTTTTTTAAACAAAAAAAAAAAATCAAAATGTAGACGATTTTTTTTCTTGTGACATTTTCCATATTTGTTCTTCTCATATCTGTCTATTTGGGGACATCATAAAAAGGGGGAGAATGAATTATGGTGTCGAAATTATTTCTATATGTTGCGTGTCGAAATTATTTCTATCTATTGCGTGTCACGGGTATTTTCTTTATCTCATGTGTGTAGGAACAAAGTTGATATCTTTTGGATTACACACCCTGATGAGAAAAGCTTTGGGAGTTTTGAAATGTTGAAGATTTAAAGATGTTGAAGTTTGATTGAAGACATGCCATTTAGTATTGTCAGTTTGAGGGTTTAATGGGGATATTATCTTATATGTCATTTGTTTTGGGGAGATTGCATAATTCGGATTTTTTATGTATGTACCCATATAGACGTAGGGAGAGATTTGTAAGGACATAATTTTATAACTGTCTTCCCTAGATCACAGATTGTATGTCTGATACCGCTACGTTCGGCACGTCATCACGATCATCCACGAAGGCCTTTATCCGAATCCATGCATCCATCATCTTCACACGTGTATCATGCTTATGTGACATGTTTCTCTACCGTTTCCCATTACTCCACGACGTAATATTGATAAAAAGATTTATTGGAGTCGTTTATATTTGCTTAAATATTTGGGAATTTTTTACAAAAAAATTTTTGAAGTCTAAATTATTTTTTATATAAAAGCAAATTTTTTTTGGAAGACGTGTTTGTTCAAACTAGATCACATGTCATTCGAGCGACATAAGCATGTCGCGTGAACTCGTTCGAACGGCACGTGTCCTCGTTCGAGCGACATGCCTATGTTGTTCGAACGACGCTGCCTCGATTTTTAAACCAAATCATGTCATTTACTACACGATTGTTCAAAGATTTTTCCATCATTTTATTCTGCAAAATCTGGCCAAAATCTACTCATAAATGAGACTTCACTTTTTTTTAGGCTTTAAGCCTCTTTATAAGAACAAATCACTCCCATTTATCAAATGACAAATTTTAAGCCCTCAAGAGATTAATTTTACTCATTTGGAGTATTTTGTGGAGAAGCTAGTCCCTTCTTTATTGCTGCCCATCTGGAATTCTTATGGGAGATTCCAGCCGACGACATCGGAACCGACACCTGCGGGTATTTCGTATGTCACACTTATTTTCATTATAATCCGTGTAATCATTCTTTACAAATTATAGTGAAAATAATATGATTTTGCCCTGCGGGGATTTTTCCTGATATTTTGTGTCACATGCTTTATTTATTTATTGTTTGACACACGCACACACGTAGGTGCATGTTTAGGGGCTGAATTTATTTTGTTCAAAATTAGACTCTTATTAATTATGGTTTTCTTGAAAACTTGCGAATATTTTTAATTCGATATCACACAACGCATTTACGCCCTTTAAGGGTCTTTGCTGTCTCTTAGCAATGAGGTCATGGACCTTATTTATAGGATTAGGGGAGTGCCGATCGGCGTACCCCAGGGGTGCCTATCGGTAGGTCACCCTTGACACTATGCCGATAGGTAGGGTTCAGGACCTGCCAATTAGCAGTCTCGTGCGAACTTTTCTAGAAAAATGACTATAGAGCACAAACCGTTGATCCGAATCATGCATGGCGCATAATGTTAGAAAGGTATTTCAGAGGCCTTCGATTGTACTTTGGACCGCTCTCGGGTCCGGGAGTTGACTTTGGATCAAATGTGGCTCAAAAGCGCATGTCGGTCCTTTGGACGGCAGATAGTCGGACGAAAATGGATCGTTCATCTGCATGGTAAGTCAAAATCATTCACGGGGTGGATCGTTGGAAAGGTTAGGAGATGTAATTAGACATTACAAAGATTTCCCTCAGTTTGGAAAGTTTACCTGGGTCAACAGGGGCCGAAAGCGCCCGATGACCTCTCGGAGTAAAAAGGATCGTTTGTCTGTACCACAGGTCAGAATCGCGCACGGGGTGGATCGTTAGAAAGGGTATTCAGTGACCTTTAGAGATTAATTTAGTATCGGTTAAGGTAAAGATTTAACTTTGGTCAAACGGAGTCCGCGAGCGCCCGTAGCCTTCGAATAGATTTTCAAGGGAAACTGATCGTTTGTCTGAATGGTTATGCTCTTTTGTGCATGGGGTGGACCGTTGGAAAGAGGTTTCAGTGCTCTTAGAATATTCAAAGAGATTTCTCTCTAATGGTGGAGTTGATCGGAATCAAATGGGGCTCGAGGGTGCTCGATGGTCTCTAAATCGGTACTCAGAGTGCTACCTATGTTTGCGGGGGAAGGGGGAAGTGCTAGGAGTCTAAGGAGAGACTTAAGGGATCCTAGAATGTGGTGAACATAGATCACCTTGATGGGTGAGCTTGGAACTAGTGATTGTCATCGAATAGATGCCACATGATGGAAGGAGGTCAGCTCTGCAGACCTAAGGGATGTGGATGACCGATTCAGAGGGTTAAGGTCAATTCTGACCTAAAAGAGGGGACAACCAAGGGACGAGGCTAATTCTAACCTAAAAGAGGTGGAGACAGAGGACCGAGATCAATTCTGACACAACTAAGGTGACGATCTAAGATCGAGGTTAATTCTGACCTAAAAGAACTGACAATCCAAGACCAATGTCAATTCTGACCTATAAGAGGTGACAATTGACGATCGAGGTTAATTTTGACCTAACTAAGGTGATGATCCAAGACCAAGGTCAATTCTGACCCAACTAAGGTGATGATCTAAGGTCGAGGTCAATTTTGACCTAAGAGAGGTGAAGACCGAGGATGGAGGTCAATTATAACCCAACTAAGGTGACGATCCAAGATCAAGGTCAATTCTGACCTGAAAAGGTGATGACCGAGGACCGAGGTCAATTTTGACCTAAAAGAGGTAACGATCGAGGACCGAGGTCAATTCTGACCCAACAAGGTTGACGATTTAAGACCGAGGTCAATTCTAACCTAAAAAAGGTGACGACCGAGGACCAAGGTCAATTCTGACCTAACTAAGGTGACGATCCAAGACCGAGGTTAATTCTGACCTAAAATAGGTGACGACCGAGGACTGAGGTCAATTCTGACCTAACTAAGGTGATGATCCAAGACCGAGGTCAATTCTGACCTAAAAGAGGTGACGACTAAGGACCGAGGTCAATTCTGACCTAACTGAGGTGAAGATCCTAGACTGAGGTCAATAAGGACCTAAGAGAGGTGACGACCGAGGATCGAGATGAATTCTTACCTAACTAAGGTGACGATCCAAGATCGAGGTCAATTCTGAACTCAAAGAGGTTATGATCAAGGCTGAGGTCAATTCTGACCTAACTAAGGTGACGATCCAAGGTCGAGGTCAATTCTAACCTAAGAAAGGTGACGACCGAGGACCGAGGTCAATTTTGACCAAACTAAGATGACGATCCAAGACCAAGGTCAATTTTGACCTAAGAGAGGTGGCGACCAGGGACCGAGGTCAATTTTGACCTAACTAAGGTGTCGATCTAAGACCGAGGTCAATTCTAACCAAAAAGAGGTAACGACTGAGGACCGAGGTCAATTCTGACCTAACTAAGGTTACGATCTAAGACCGAGGTCAATTTTGACCTAACTAAGGTGATAATCCAAGACCGAGGTCAATTCTTACCTAAGAAAGGTGACGACCAAGGACCGGGATCAATTATGACCTAACTAGGGTGACGATAAAAAACTGAGGTCAATTCTGACCTAAAAGAGGCAATGATCGAGGACCGAGGTCAATTCTGATCTAACTAAGTTGACGATCCAAGACGGAGTCCAATTCTGACCTAAAAGTGGTGTACTTTCCTTCGAGAAATTTGGTGCTTCCACTAGGGATAAAGATTGGATTTTGGGTTCCGCTGGGGAATAGTGAATGAGCTGGGGAAAATTTAGAGCGTCCTTTCGAGACGTTAGTGGGGAGAATGATTCTCTGGAATTCCGTTAGGGGTAAAAAAAAAGGGAGTTAGAACGGATTTGGCAATTTTAGGAATTTTTTGGGAATTTTTCATAATTTTCTGGTATTTTTTTGGACTTTTTATACGAAACCGGTATTGGTACGAACTTTTGGGGTGCCTCAAGCAGGTGAAAGGCTCAGTGTCGTCGATGGGGGGAGGGGACTACCGATCGTCATGATCCATAGCCTACTATAAAAAGGGGGTGGGTTCTCCTCATTTTGCACACCTTTTTTACTTCTTTTCTTCTTCTACACACCTCTGTAAATCGTCCTAATGTTCGAAATGGCCAACTCAAGCATTACGACCTATATGGTATGGCTCAATGTCGATGACTGGGCAGGGTTGGAGTGGAGGGCTAGGGTGCCCCTCGCATTGGGTAGCGAGAACTCCTTCGACTCGTTTGAGCATGTAGCGGATGATCAGACTCTTCTGCACGAGCCTTCGTGTCATCTCTCTTTAAGGGTGGTGAACCCTAGTGGTTATGTAAGTATTGTATGACTCTTGGTATTCCTTTCTTCTTTTCTTGACGAGATTGTTTTATTTCCTGAATTTGACAAGGGTTTTCTTCATTTCTTGATAGTGCGACGTCTCCATGTCAACTATTTGTGCTCGCGGTATGACAGGGCTTAAGGATGTTTGGGAGAAACTTCCTGCTGTGGTGCGCTGGATGGTGTCCTCTGTGGGTTTTGGGAGGCTAGCGTCGGCATTAGATGAGATGCCCCACTCCACCACGGGTCTTTGTGCTTTGGGAGAGAGGTGGTGGGACACTACCCGCACCTTCCATTTTGGCTTGGGGAGATGACGGTGACTCCCATTGAAGTTCAGCAGTTTTTGGGGTTGGACTACGAGTGTGCCCAGATTGAGGTGGACAAGACGCTGCGAGTGACACCGGAGGCAGTGACGGTGGCTCTTGGTGACGTGGAGAGGGTGGTTTCTGGAGATTCCCTCCGCCTTTCTTTTTTGAGGAAAATTTTTCTAAGATTAAGGATTGATGAGAACGATGGGCAGTAGGTGCGTCAGATGGCCAATCTATTTATCTTGCGGGTATTGGGAAATTTTCTGGTGGCGACATCGTCCATTTATGGTTTCTGCTATTTCTGAGGATGTTTTCGAACATCCGCCTCTATAATTGGGGGAGACTGACTTTGGCAACCCCTTACTATTCTTTGGATGCATTCAGCCGGTGCTACCGGTCAACTTTTACTAGGGCCACGTATCTTCTCGTGGTATTTTTTATTTTGTACATTTTCCTTTACGCATTCGCATTTTCTATTCATGCATTTCGTTTTGATTTCTTGAATACTGATCCTTGTCCTTTGCAGAAGTGGTTCTATGAGATGATTGGGTTAAACACCCAACTGATTTCTCTTAAGGATGACTCCATTGGAGACTTTTACCGGATGTTCTGATGGAGGAGGTCCAACCGACAATCGAAGAAGAACCTTTCTCTAAGGGCAGTGTGTCAGGTCTTGAATGGCCTAACGAGTGAGAGGGTAAGCATTCTTTTGTCCTTGAGACTATTCTTTTCCTTTGATGCCATTTTATTAATACTGATCCTTTGCTTTCGCTGAGGATTTGCAGGTGACCTTTTATCCCTGGGGGACGGCTATTCAGTACATCGGGGTGACTGGGGGACATGCACTCCTGGTATCTTGGGTAGAGGATAGTCCTTCAGATTGTGGAGGATGAGGTTCCGTTGCCGTTGATGAGACCCCCTATGTTCATGAGGGGCGTGCGGGAGATGTGTGTTGATGCTCAAGTGGTTGCAATGACAGGAGAGCCATACTCCCTGTACACTGACATAGCGGTGATGTATGATTATATGGACTTCGTCACGAGTTGGTTGATGCCCCCTAGTATTTATGATATGATGCCTCTACCTAGAGCGAGCTCGAGTCAGCAGGTGGGGTCTTCTCATAGCGCAGGTCGTGCGGCTACGTCAGCAGTGGCGATAACGACTTCAGGGCTTTCTTTCGTGCGACTGCATTCCCCTAGTTACAACCTTCGGTGAGCTGATGGGGGATTTGTGCATCTGCAACATCTCCCTCAAGCGATGGACCCGGAGGAGGTTCTTCGTCCTGCGGGATATCTTTTTTCATTTCCTTGATTTTTTTCTCTTTCCTCATGCTTGACTGATTTGATCTTTTCTATTCTTCGTTGCAGCATGTCAGTGTTTCGACCACTTGGTTGAAAGACATCAGGGACTAGATATCCTCGGCAACTGCTCACATTCGTGAGGCAGTTCCGATTCCTTATTGCTTGGTGCTGTCTACCTCGTCTAGGGAAGGATCGAGCTCTGGTAGTGGGGGCACGTCATCTCACCGCAGGAGGAAGAGGACGCACCGTAGGGATTGGGGATTCTAGAGAGAGAGAGAAGAGAGATTGGGTTCAGGCTGATTCTCGTTGTTGTTTTTTTTCTTTTTTTCCTGCAAAATGTTAATGTAACACAGCAAAATATATGCAAAAGAATTTATTTTTTTGCTAATTTTCTTGTTTAGTGATTAAGGAACATGCTCTTTTTACTTTGCTACTGAGGCCATAAAAAGAATTTTGAAAATTGATTTGAGAAGGATTTTTTTTAAATGAGATTATTAAAGCATAAGTATAAAGAAAATTCAGAATTCCCTAAAAAAATTATTTTTATTGGGTTTTTTTATTTTGACAAAAGTGGAAAAAGGGGAAATTTCCCAAAATGGGGGGTTATCGATCGTCATGACCCCTGTCCTCCCTATCGACATGTCAGTCCATTCCAATCAATCCAAGGCATTTATTACACTTTCTTCAATTGCTTGGTACTTGGTGGGAAAAGTTTTACTCCAATTTCTGCAGGGTTCCTTGTCTTGGCTTGGGAGTTTCCGAGTATAAAAGGGGGTGTGGATGGGAATTTCCTCCTCAAACTTTTACTTTCTTTCTTTTCCACATTCTTACTTGCTTACTATCTCTTAGTCTTGCAAGATGGCCCTCCCTGGAAGCATTGAGCTTGCTAACTACCTCGAAGCCTTGGAAGCAATGTGTTCTTAGAAAGTTGATTATGATGCCTTTCACATGCGATGAGTCTCTTTGTGGCGCAACCGGCCCATTGAGTGGAACATGTTGATGGCGGCTGTCGAGTTTTGGTATCCCAAGGATCATGTCTTTCGCTTCGAGTTAGATGAGATTTGTCCTACCTACGAGGAATTTTTTACAATGTTGGGGATAATTCCCAGTGTTGCCGTGGCGCTGACTGAGTTTTCCCATTCTCCTAGGGAGTTATTGGTAGGGCTTCTTTTATTTCGCCATCGGCGTCCAGGCCCTTAGTTATGGGGGGAATGATTTCCCTCGCACAATGAGGGTATTCCAGCTCCACGGGTAGGACTGCTTCCATGTCATAGACTAGAGAGTAAGGGGTAGCCCCAGTAGTGGTTCGAACTAAAATGCAGTAGCCCCAAGGGCGTAAGGAATCATGTCGTCCCAATCATGACAACTCTCGGTCATCTTGCTGATAATGGCTTTGAGACTCTTATTGGTTTCTTCAATCGCTCTATTGGTTTGAGGTCGATATGGAGAGGATTTATATTTCTGAATTCCATACTCATTGACCATTTCCGTGACCTCCGCCTCAAAATGTAACCCATTGTTTGATACCGACTCGTGTGGGACCCCATATCGGCAGATGTTGTTTTTCTTAATAAATTTGGCCACTTTCTTGGCATTTAGAACAGCATATGACCCGGCATTAACCCATTTGGTGAAGTAGTCAATAGATACTAGGATGAACTGATGCCCATTGAAAGCCTTTGATGTAACTTTCTCAATGATGTCGATGCCCCATATGGAAAGAGACCAAGGTAAAGTTAAGTTGTATGGTTCTCGCGGAGGCAGATGCCATAAGTTGGAGAATTATTAGCATTTGAGACATCTACGCACGTATACTATGTAGTCCAGTAGTATCCCCGTCGAATGATATTTTTGGTGAGCATATAGCCATTCATATGGGGTCCGCATTCCCCGATGTGGATTTTTCGCATCATCTCTTCAATGTCAGCCCTTGCGATGCAGTGCAAATGGGTTCCATCGAAGTTTCTCTTAAATAGTGCTTTATCACAAATAATGTACTGGGTGACCAGTCTGCGGAGAGTTGCTCAATATTTCTTGTCGGCTCCTTGAGGGTACCTACCATGTTTGAGGAGGCTCCAAATATCATAGCATCAACAGTCAGCTATTTCAAATTCTTCCTCTATGCAGAGCTTAATGTGGTAGCAGTGGGTGGGGTTTATCTTGTTTTTGGACAAGGAAGGGAACCATGGTTATTCCTTTGGGCATGTCAATCATGGAGGCTAATGTGGAAAGGGCATCAGCCAGGTTGTTCTTTGCTTGGGGCAGGCAGTGAAAGGTGATTTCTTGGAATTAGGAAGCTAGTTCTTCAACCTAGGCATAGAAGGGTAAGAGTTTCTCATCCATGACTTTCCATTTCTGAAGTACTTGACCGATGATGAGGGATGAATCCTCGTAGACATTGAGATATCGAACTCCTTTCGTGAGGGAAACTTTTAGGCCTACTGTACAAGCCTCATATTCAGTCATGTTGTTAGTGCAAGGGAAATCCAATTTAATGGCAATAGGAGTGTGGGAGACATAAGGGGCAATTAGGACAATCCCAATGCCATACCCCTTTTTATTGGCAGCTCCGTCAAAGAACATTTTATATCAAATATCTTCGTGGGAGGCGCAAAGGATATTCTCGCCTAGGAATTCAGAAATTTAGACATCGGCCTCTTCCATAGGGTAGTCAGCAAGGTAGTCAGAGATGGATCTTCCTTTCAGGGATTTTTGTGTGACATAGGTGATATGAAACTCGACGAAAATCATCAACCAATATTCCATTCGACTGGATAGGGTAGGCTTTGGAAGTAGGTATTTGATGGGATACATCCGAGATACGGGTCTGATGGGGAAGGCGAGCATGTAGTGCCGTAATTTTTAGGTAACCCAGACCAGGGCGACATATGCTTTTTCCAAGGAAGTGTAGTCAACTTTATAACCAACCAATTTTTGACTGGCATAGTAGATGCCTTTATCCTTGAGGGTTTCTTCAAGGTATTGGGATGGCAGGGCCCCGGCTGCAGAATCGATCATGGTTAGGTATAGGAGTAAGGGAAGATCAGGCTGCAGTGCCATAAGCACTGGAGGTCGATTTAGGTTTCTTAATTTGATCGAAGGCTTCTTGGAAAGCTTCGTTCTAGACCTTGGTTGAATCCTTTAGGAGGAATTTGAAGATGGGTTCACAGATGGAAGTCAATTGGTTGATGAATCGACTGATGTATTGTAATTTTCGTAGGAATCCTAAAACTTCTTTTTCCGTTTGGGGAGGGGGCATCTCAAGTATGGCTTTCATCTTGGCAGGATATGATTTTATCCCCTTCTCACATATCTGTGGGTTAAGCCGCATTTGATACATTTACAGTCGTTCAAAGAATTTTTGGAGAGCAGGAACATGACCTTCTCTAGTCTTGGACTTGATAATCAAATCATCTATATAGACCTCGACTTCCTTGTGTATCAGATCATGTAGAATGGTTATGGAAGCCATTTGGTAGGTACCACCTGCATTTTTTAGACCGAATGGCATGACAATATAGCAAAAGGTTCCCCAAAGGGTGATGAATGTGGTTTTCTCTTGATGATCAGGGTGCATCTTGATCTGGTTATATTCGACAAATCCGTCAATGAATGACTTGAGAGCATGACTGGTTGTGTTGTCCATGATCATATCGATGTTGTGTAGTGGGTAATCGTCCATCAGAGAGGTTTTGTTTAAATCTCGGTAGTCGCCACACATTCGGACCTTTGCTCCTAATTTTGACACATGTACGATTTTAGCTAGCTATGTGAGATATTCAATTACACGAATGAAGCCCACCTTCAGTTGCTTGACTAATTCTTCTTTTACTTTGAGTGACCATTCGGTGAAGAGATTTCTCTACTTCTGTTTGATTGGTTTACATTCCAGGAGCGTTGGAATCTCATGTTGTGCTATTTTTGGGTCAATATCGGGCATATCATCGTAGAACCATGCGAAGACATCCACGAAATCCTTTAGTAGTTCTCGTTCTCATTAAGGGTAGCCCCTATCCTAATATCGCACATTAGGCTACTACAATTGAGATTAACAATAACATTTTCATCTTCATTAACTTGAATGCGGTTATGTTGCTTATTATTAACCTTATTTAGATCAGTTAAGAATTGTTCATTTGCAAAGTCATCATCATCAAAAGTTTGATTACAATCAAGATAATTAATGTAAGGCACGGCAAGATACTCAAAATCTTCGTTTATTTCATTGATAGGAAAAATAGCATTGAGAACCTTATTAAAGGACGTCTCGATTACAGCAGAGTGAGAGGAAACAACTAAAGGGGAAAGGGGATAGTTATCAGGGTTAGGTTGGATATCAGCGGGTGGCACAGGCACAGCCAACCAGTTGAAAAGAAGTGCATCAGCATCTTTGATGAGGTGGGATGGATCAGATGATGTAGTCCCTGAGGGGATCATACAGAGTGCTAGCCCTAATTTTTGCAAGTTAAAAGAGTCCTCGGAATCGTTGTCCTCAGAATCCTCGACATCAATTATGGTCTCTTCAGGGAGTGATTGAACACAGTGCTGGGAACTCTCAGCCCTCAAGTAGCTGTCTTGAAAAAATATCTCCATTCCTGGTTTCATCCTTTTATCTATAGGGTCATACCAAGGTTTAAGGAAGCCGCAGAAGGGGAAATCTGCACCCTCTTTGATGAATCTTCCATTTAGAGAATCTCTTGAGATAGTTTTGGTATATTCTAACTATCTCTTTAGTCGAGGATGATAGATCAATATGAGTTCTTCTTCTGATGGTTGATAGCCCAAGCCACAGGGAAGAAATCCTCCTTCAACACAACAGGTTCAGTTATCCCTTGTTTCCTTTGCCCTAGCCTTAGTCCGAGCATAAAGTACATATTCTTGAACATTTGGATTACATTGACGTTTCCATGAGGATCATATTCTGGACAACCCGGTCTTTGAAGTCATCCCCTGTCGAGAGTAGGCGTGTTTTAACCTAGAAGCCTGATAGCTGAAGAAAATCTTTAATACGAAAATCCTGTTTACAAGGTTGATAATAAAATGTTTAGGTTGTGTAAACTTCGAATAAACTTTTTGGGAAAAACTCTTTTCGAAAAACACAAGATGTGTTGTTAAAGCTTTTCTGAATATATGGATTAAATTTGATAGTTGATTACCTCTACTTTTTAATGTTTCAATAAACATCTACTAAAGTTACCAAGCAATCCCAATCACAACAACAGTAAAGAAGATTCAAAGAAACAGACGCGGGAATTTTAACGTGGTAAAACCCTTAATCAAGGGAAACATCCACGGTGCCCTCTACGATACAAAATAAAAATTCATTAGAATAAAGATTCAAGTTACAACACTTAAGAAAACAAAAAAGATCCTAACCTATACATACTTGAGATTATCCACTCCAAAGGTATTCTGAATTGGACTAATCTTTTCCTGCAGCTTCTTTGCCTTTTCCTTGATCTCCTTCTCTTTGAATTCTGATTCGAGCAACTCTTTCAAATTCCAAGATACTCAGACAGAACCACAGTGTCTAAGTGTTCGTGTGAGATAGTATTGGTGATGTGCTACTACATGAGAACATGCAGCTCACCCTCTCAAGATTTATACAAACTTTCCTAATAAATTACAACAGTTCTAAAATGATAGGTTATTTCTGAATCTTGATTTTTCAAGCAAAGACTTCTTGATTTTTTATTTATCCAGATATCTCAAGGATACCTTGCTCGGAAGACGGTTCAAGGTCTTAAACAATTTCAAGGTTTTGAAAATATTTTGAAATTGTAAACCTCCAATTGAGATCCAAATTAGACTAGAAGTCTACTTTATTAAAACAGATCCACACTTAACATGCAAAGACCGATTCAACAATTTTTGGCATAAAACTTCTCTTTAGATTTATGGTTGCGCCTTAAAACTTTTAGCAAGAGTTCTTTGTGTTCCTTTTATTTTTGTACACCAGTATTTCATAAAGCATGAAATAGAAAACTAGAAACACACAACTCACTACATCTGAAAAATATTTAAAAAAAACATAAAAGTTTTTATTTTAAAATTTGTAGAAACAAAATAGATCTAAAATGCTAGATCGAAAAAGAGAAACAAAAAAAATATTTCGTGTGATGTTCTCTTTTAGAAAGAATCAGTTTTAATAATGAAACTTAAATCTCTCTTAGAGCTGAGTTATGAGAGAATCAAAGATTTAAAGAGGTCTTCAAACGAAAACACAAAACCAACAACACAGAAACCGTAGAAAGGATTTAACACTCAAAAGGATGGGATTTTTGGTGTATGGGATTTTTAGGTTTTGGTGTTTGTTTTGGGAGAAAAAGCACAGAGGTTTGAACTACGAAGAAAACTAGGGTTTCTTCTTCTAATCTCTCTCTCTCTCCACTTTCCCTATCTTCTCCCTTCTCTCTCTTCTCTCTACTCTCTCAGATTTAACGAAATGGCAAAAGTCTCAAAATGCTGAGGCTTGGGTCCTTTTTATACTAAACGTAGAAGGATCCAGAACATCGAACTCAATCCAATGGCTGTGATTAAGTCTTAACCAATTGACTTTAATCCAACGGTTCAATAAACGTGATGGGTTAAACGAACACTAATTAGTTTAAACTGGGTTCACAAGGATTGAGTTAAAACACATGAAGTGCGATGATTAGGTTGATCTAAGGGCTGCAAATGTGTACTCGTTTTGTGTCTTATAGAAAACACAATCTAAGCCACCATGACGCTAACACATGTACGCACCAGATGTAATAAAAAATGCGTGTTTGAAAATAATTACAACACATCTCCAATTCTCTAGCGATTTTGGATTCTACCCAGGCAAACACTCAGCAAAGAAAGCAAGTTTCTAAATTTCAAATTTTACCCACAACACTTTTAAAAAAACATTTTAATTAATTCAAAAATTATTTAAAAATATATAAAATGATTTGAATTGAATGTAAGTGTTGAGAAACCATTTATGCGAATAGGTGATAAGAATGATGTAGTGCAAGTGTCCTATTTGTAGTTTTAAGGATATAATTAACTTCCCTTTGAAGGTTCTCTTGGACATGATTTCTTCTTGAGCTTGTACCTTTGAGGAGATAGAGTTCTCATAAAAATCTAATCTATTTTGTCTAGATATCAAAACTAGTTGGAACTCCTATATATGCAAACTCAAGTAAGTCAATATACAGTGTGTTCTCAATCTCCCCCTTTGGATACTAGAGACAAAATTCCCTTGAGTATTCAAAACTCTTGGGTCAAATTAAAAATAAATCCTATGTGTCCGATAACAAAGTTATAACTACCCATTCCCATCCTAAAACCGAAAATAAGGTAAAAAAAATACATTACTCAACTATATATAGACCAATTCCCTACGCAATAGTAACATGTTATACAATGGGTTTGAGATGCCTGTAACAAAGTAAACACTTTAATTGCATATTAGTGTAGTTAGAATAAGGAGTAGATAGAAAAATGGCTAAACAATACTCAAGATCCTCTCCCCCAATTTTTCTCAAATATACAAGGGGTATAAATCATAAAAAATAGAGATTAATTGAGAGTGATCGTGCCCATAGTTGTTCGCAAATACTCAAATAGAATATTATCTAAAGGTTTTGTAACGAGATCTGCAAGCTCTTTTTGAGTGTTTAGATATTCAATAATTAGATCTTTGGATTCGATAAGGTCACGGATAAAATGATGTATAATCTTAATATGCTTAGTTCGTGAGTGCTGTAGAGGATTTTTGGAAATAGTAATAGCACTTTGGTTATCACAAAACATGGTTAATTGTTTTTCTGTGAGACCATAATCACTAAGCATTTGTCTAATCCATAGTAATTGAGCACAGGAACTACCAGCTGCTAGATATTTAGATTCAGCACTGGATAATGAAATACAATTATGTTTCCTACACGACCAACCAACGAGATTATTGCCTATGTAGTAGCAAGCACTAGAAGTGCTCTTACTATCATCATAACAACCTACCCAATCGGCATCGGTGTATCCTATAATAGAACTAGTCGTATCGTTTGTGTACCAAATACTAAATTTTAGAGTACCCTTAATATATTTAATAATCCTACTTACACTTAATAAATGAGATTATTTAGGGTTAATTTGATATCTAGCACAGATACACACAACAAAGGATATATCAGGTCGAGATGTGGTACGATACAACAAACTCCCTATCATACTCCTATAAAGAGTAGGATCAACACTTTTTCCAATATCATCCTTAGAAAGTTTAGTTGAAGTACTCATAGCGGTTCTTGAAATTTTAGCATTTTCTAAGCCGAATTTTTTAACTAAATCTGCAGTGTATTTGGATTGATAAATAAAAATACCATCACTGCATTGTTTTACTTGTAAACCAAGAAAATATTGTAGTTCACCCATTAAAGACATCTGAAACTAAGTATGCATGATATTAGAAAAATTCTCTACTTATTTGGGACAAGTGGAACTGAAAATAATATCGTCCACATATACTTGCGCGATTAGAACATGTTGATTTTCCTTTCTAACAAACAACGTTTGATCGTTTCCGCCTCAAACAAAATTATGAGATACTAAAAATGTAGACAGTCGCTCATACCAAGCTCTAGGTTCTTGTTTAAAGTCATATAAAGCTTTCTTAAGCCTAAAGATGTGGTCCGGGTGTACAGGATCAACAAATCATTTGGGTTGTTCAACATAAACTTCTTCAAATAAAATTCCATTTAAGAAAGCAGATTTAACATACATTTGGAATAATTTGAATTGCATATGGCAAGATATTACAAGGAGGAGGCGAACTGATTCTAGATGAGTAACAGGTGGAAAAGTTTCATCATAAACAATTCCCTCAATCTATGAGTATCCTTGTGCAACCAAACTAGATTTATTTCTAATGACCTCCCCATTTTCATCAGCTTTGTTTTTAAAAATCCATCTTGTGCCAATAAGCTTCGAATTTTTTGGTCTAGGAACCAGATTCCAAATATTATGACTCTTAAATTGGATTAACGCTTCTTGCATAGCATTTATCCAAAATGAGTCAGTAAGGGCATCGTTAACATTTTAGGTTCCTCAAGAGAAACAAAATAAGAAAATTGTGCCACTTGTCAAAGTTGGGGTCGAGTTCGAACTGGTTTCGAAGGATTACCGACAATGGTTTCAGTGCGATGATCTTTAGAAACCCAAGTGGGTACAAAAGGAATCTCAGGTGGCAGTGAATCACTATCATCTTGAGGATTAGGGGATAAAAGAGATTCTTTCTCATCAAATGCTACTGGTTGATTGCCACTACTCCTTACACTAGTGTCATCTTCAATTACACTAATTAATGGAATAATAGTTTTAGTTATGTAGTTAAACACATGAAAAGCCCTACTATTTTGGGAATATCCAAGAAAAATTCCCTTTTCTCCTCGAGTATCGAATTTTGAAAGGTGCTCTCTATCTTTGCAGATATAGCAGATACTATCGAAGGTTTTAAAATATTTTAAGTTTGGTTTTTTGTGGAACCATAACTCGTAAGATGTTTCTTTGGAATTTTTTCTAAGGTAGATATGATTAATAATGTGACACGCGGTTTGGACAGCTTCTACACAAAAGTATCTAGGGAGATTCTTAGCATGTAGTATAACCCTAGCCATTTCTTGTAAAGTCCTATTTTTATGTTCAGCTATACCATTCTGGTGCGGGGTTTAGGGAGCGATAAATTCATGTTTATAGCCATTAGCAACACAATACTCATAAATTCCAGAGTCCTTGAACTCTCCGCCTCTATCACACCTAATTCGAAACACTTGGGTATCCTTCCCATTCTAAATTTTCAAGAGGATTCTTAAGAATTTATTGAAGGTATCTGATGTTTGTTTCATAAAAGCTACCCATGTATATCTCGTATAGTCTTCCACTATAACTAGGATGTAAGAGCTTCCACATAAACTAACAGTTCTTGAGGGACCCATGAGGTCCATATAGATAAGTTCTAGAGGCTTAGTGATTAGGACATCTTTAATTTCTTGTGTGGGAATTACTTATTTTTCCTTCCTAACAAGGTCCACATACAGGAGTAAAAGAATTTTTTTAATTTTCGATAAACCTCTAACTATCTCTAGGGAACTCAATATTCTAAGGTTATCATAATTTGTGTGTCCCAATCCATTGTGCCATAGATCAGAATCCTCTAATCTGTCAACATTACAAGATTCAGAATTTAGAATTACTGTGTAACAGTTTTCCTGGGTTTTGTTTCCTGTTAGGATGTAATTACATTTTTCATCAATAATTTTGCAGTCATTTTTTAAAAAGGTAACTGAGTGATTGGAATCACAAAATTGTGATATACTTAAGAGATCGGCTTTAAGGCCTTTAACTAAAAGAACATCATTCAGTTCAGGAACCCTTGCCCACTCAATGTTCCCTTACCTATGATCTGAGAAGAAACACCATCTCCAAACATGACACTACCTCCAAGGAAGCCCATCTTGTTTTTCAATTTTGTTTCATCCCCGATCATATGTTTAGAACATCCGGCGTCTAAATACCATCCAGTTGAAGTGCTTTGTGCCTTTAAAGCAGAAATGATAATGTTGCACTTGAGCTGGGGTAGTAAATCATCTTTTCTAATCCAACTAGGCCTTGTTTTAAAAATTTTGTGGCCTTTTGATTTAGAAAAGGTTTGAGGGATCTTTCTAAATGATTTTTTTGTTAGTCTTGACCATCCCTTTTCTTTTTAGAGTTAGAATTTTTTGTGGCCTGTCTAGGAAGTACATAAGTATTTCTGGATTTCCTAGAATAGTTAAAGTTCAGATAGGTGGGAGTGTATAACCTTTTCTGGAAACACTCATCAAGAGTATGGCCAAAAATATCGCAGTAGGAACAGTAATGATGGGTATATGATTTGACTTTGTTTCTAAAGTCTTTGAAAATTGGCTTGGATATATTGGGTAGAATAGTCCAATCATCATCAGATTTAGGTTTCTGTCTTTGGTCTCTAGCAGAAGGACAAACGTATTTGGTCTGACTGTTTGGTTTGAACTGTTGATTGTACTGATTATGTGTTGATTGAGAGATATTGAGACTAGATTCACATTTTTGAACATTTTGAGAAGTTTGGCCTTGTTTTATAAACGCAACATTTTTAGCAGAAACTTTGGTCTTAGTTGTATGCACTATTTCTCCAAAACCTAGGCTAGACTTATCTTTAGAGTCAAATTTACTTCCAGTAATAATTTTTTCATAAGATTTGGTTTGTGTTTCAAAGTGTTGGTATTTTTTAAACACATTTGAAATCTTTTGCTTTGACTCTTCTAGTTCAACAACGGTTACCTTGTACTTTTGTTGAAATTTATGGTTCTTTTGAGTCAAATCCTTTATTTTCAAGGCATAGCCCTCATTTCAGTCTCATGAGAAACACATTGGGGAGTATAATCTTTAGTGTTCTTCCTAATGGTTTGGTTAAGCAAATCGATATGCTCACTTAAGGTTTTTATCATTTTTTTCTAGGCGAGCACTCTTCTTAACCGTTTTAGTGTATAACTCATGTAAATCAGGCAGATCATTATCAGATTGACTATGTGCATCGTGTGATTTGTCCCTTATATTTTTTATATGTTCTTTACTCACGCACACGTTCAATTCATCATCAAGATTCTCACTTTGACTCACACACATTCTTTTAGTAGTAATAGGAACAAAATTATCAACAAGATCATTCAAAACATCAACAGGAATATCAAGTTCATGAGCAGGCAAGCATGCATCATCATTATATATTATCTTAGCAAAGAAAGACATGCAGTACTCATTCATCGGTTGACTCAGTTTCATCCTCATCAGAATCACTAGAGCCGTCCCAATTCTTATACATATTGGCCTTATTATTGTTGTTAAAACTAGTTGGACATTTACTAGCATATTGACTAAGACACTTAACATCTTTTATGTCAGGTTTAGGTCTGTTGGGGTCATAATTCCGACTATTGTCATAAGTGTGTTTGGTATTATCTCTATCATGAGGTCTGTGAGATTGATTACCTTGATAATTTGATTTGCCTTGTTTAGAGGCAACATCATTTCTGAATTTCAAAATCTTTTTGAAATGCTTACTCATAAGAGTTATTTCTTTGTCAAGGTTTTCCAAATCACAGTTTCCAAGATAGTTAGTGTGAAAGTCTATAGAGTTTAATTTAGCCACTGGTAATTTAGATGAAAACACAACATTTTAACTAGAGGCTTTATTAGTCTGCCTGATCAATTGACTTTCGAAGTCTAGTTCCAATTCTACAATCCTCAGTTTACTGCTAAGTAGTTCAGGAGTCATATTAGGTTCATTCATTTCCTCAATAGCATATCTTTTGTTGTCAAATTTAGATGGCAATGACCTAAGAATATTTGACACGATTTCCTTTCTATTATAGGTTATACCAATTGGATAAAGTTTTGTAAAAATGTCAGTTAACCTTATGTAGAATTCGTCAAAAGATTCATTGTCATTCATAATCAGGGTGTTAAATTGTTGAATGAGCATTTGGGTTTTTCCAGCTTCAACACATTCATCATCCTCATGAGCAATGACTAAAGTGTCCCATACCTCTTTAGAAGTTGAACATATGGATATTATTTTGAATTCATCTTCATTAATGGACATAAAGATGCATTCTTTCCTTTATTATTATCAAGAGATGATTTTTTCTCTTCCTTAGTAAATTAACTAAGAAGTTTCTTAATCCTTGTTGGATCAGTGGCTGAAGTAGGTTTAGTAGGATGTTCAAACCCTGTTTCAATCATTTCCCAGACTTCATCACCCAGGGTTCCTTGCATGAAAGAAGTCATTCGCACTTTCCAGTACGAAAACTTATTTCCATCAAAGAGTGGTGGTCTGGATAGGTTACCTAACTTCTCAAATATTTCTTCCATTTTAGAAAAATTTTCAGAAAGAAGTTTCAAAAATAATTTCTGAAGTTTCAGGATCACAAAACGTATTCCCGCTCTGATACCTGTTGAAGAAACGCTTTCATACTAAAAGCTTGTTTACAAGGTTGATAACAAAATGTTACGGTTGTGTAAACTCCGAATAAACTTTTTGGGCAAAACTCTTTTCAAAAAACACAAGATGTGTTGTTAAAGCCTTTTTGAACATATTGAATAAATTTGATAGTTGATTACCTTTCCTTTTTTAGTTTTTATAAACATCTACTAAAGTTACCATGCAGTACCAATCACAACAATAGTTAAGAACATTCAAAGAAATAAACGTAGGAATTTTAATGCGGTAAAACCCTTAATCAAGGGAAAATCCATGGTGCCCTCAACGGCATAAAACAAAAATTCACAAGAATAAAGAATCAAGTTACAACACTTAAGCAAACCACAAAGATCCTAACCTAAGTTCAGAATATACCTACTTGAGATTCTCAACTCCAAAGTTAATCTGAATTCCACTGATCTTTTATTGCGGCTTCTTTGCCATTCCCTTGATCTCCTTCTCTTTGAATTCTGATTCCAGCAACTCTTTCAAATTCCAATATTCTCACACAGAACTGTAGTGTCTAATTTTTTGTGTAAGATAGTGTTTGTGATGTGCTACTACATGCAAACATGAAACTCACCCTCTCAAGATTTATACAAACTTTCCTAACAAATTACAACAGTTCTTAAATGATAGGTTATTTCTGAATCTTGATTTTTCAAGCAAATACTTCTTGATCTTTTATTTATCCACAAATCATAAGGATTCCTTGCTCGGAAGACGGTTCAAGATTTTAAATAATTTCAATATTTTGAAAATATTTTTGAATTTGTAAACCTCCAATTGAGATCCAAACTAGACTACAAGTCTACCTTATTAAAATAGATTCAGACTTAACATGCAGAGACTGATTCAATAACTTTTGGCATAAAACTTCTTTTCAGATCTATGGTTACACCTTAAAACTTTTAGCAAGAGTTCTTTGTGTTCCTTTTATTTTGTACACCAGTATTTCATAAAGCATGAAATAGAAAACTAGAAACACACAACTCACTAGATCTGAAAAATATTTTAAAAAAATATTAAAAGTTTTTATTTCAAAATTTGTTGAAACATAATATATCTAAAATGCTAGATCTAAAAAGAGAAACAACAAAATATTTCATTTGATGTTCTCTTTTATAAAGACTCGGTTTCAATAATGAAACTTAAATCTCTCTTAGAGATGAGTTTTGAGAGAATAAAAGATTTGAACAGGTCTTCAACTGAAAACACAAAACCAAAAACATAGAAACCCTATAAAGGATCTAACTTTAAAAACGATGGGATTTCTGGTGTATGGGAATTTTAGGTTTTGGTGTTTGGTTTGGGAGAAAACTCACAGAGGTTTGAACTACGAAGAAAACTAGGGTTTGTTCTTCTAATCTCTCTTTATAATTTCCCTCTCTTCTCCCTTTTCTGTCTTCTCTTTCTTCTCTATACTCTCTCTTTTCTCTCAGATTTAACAAAATGGAAAAAGTCTCAAAACGTTGAGGCTTGGGTCCTTTTTATACTAAATGTAGAAGGATCCAAAACATAGAACTCAATTCAATGGTTGTGATTAAGTCTTGACCAATTGACTTTAATCCAACGGTTTAATAAACGTGGTGGGTTAAATGAACACATATTGGTTTAAACTGGGTTCACAATGATTGAGTTAAAGCACATGCAGTACGTTGATTAGGTTGATCTAAGGGCTTGAAATGTGTACGTGTTTTGTGTCTTATAGAAAACACAATCTAAGCCATCAGGATAGTAACACGTGTACACACCAGATGTAATAAAAACTCATGTTTGAATATAATTACAACACACACCTCCAATTCTCTAGCGCTTTTGGATTCTACCCAGGCAAATAATCAGCAAAGAAAGCAAGTTTCTAAATTTTAGATTTTACCCACAACACTTTTAAAAACACATTTTAATTAATTCAAAAACCATTTAAAAATATATAAAATGATTTTAATTGAATGTAAGTGTTGAGAAACCATTTATGTAAATAGGTGATATGAATGATGTAGTGCAAATGTCTTATTTGTGGTTTTAAGGATATAATTAACTTCCCTTTGAAGGTTCTCTTGGACAGGATTTCTTTTTGAGATTGTACCTTTGAGGAGATGGGGTTCTCATAAAAATCTAATCTATTTTGTCTAGATATCCAAACTAGTTGGAACTCTTTTATATGCAGACTCAAGTAAGTCATTATATAGTGGGTTCTCAATAGTAGCATATCGTTCACCCCGTGTTGTATCTTGTGTATCGGATTACTGGTGCTTGCATTCTCGGTGTTGTCACTATCTCATAAGATGGTGATAACTTTTACATTGACAAAGAACTTTAATTTTTGATGAAGCGAAGAAGACACCCCTTTGATGTTGTGGAGCCACAATCGTCCGAGAAACAGGTTGAAATAGGCTGGGATATCAATGATTTGGAATTCATCAACAGGATTTATAGGGTCAACCCTTATTGCAAGCTTCATTGATCCCATTACTTCTCGATGGGTGTTGTCATAGGCATGCACGACGGCTGAGGTTAGAGTAAGGTTGCTCACCTTGAGTCCCAAACAATTGAGGGTTCTTAACGGGAAAACATTTAGAGCTAATACTTTACTGACCAGTGAGAGGGGAACAGCTTTCCCCATGACTCTGACAGAGATACTGAGAGCATGATTGTGGTTGGTACCGTTATTAGGGATTTCCTCTTCAAAAAAGGAGAGCATTAGAGTAGAGGTCAAGGATCCAACTTGGTTCATTGCCTTTTCTGGTGTGGTTAAAGGAGGAACTGTGGGTCCTGTTAGTAGCTTGATTAGGACATTTTGGTGCAGTTGGGAAGATATGAAAAGTCCACATAGAGTGATGTTATCTTGAGTTTTCTTCAGTTAATGACAGACCTTGCTTTCTTTAAGGGTTATTTCTGGCATAGGGATATTCACAACACATTTTACTTTATCGCTTACTGATGGTTGTAAGCTCGAGTTCTGGTAATGTCTCCCTGACCTGGTCATGTGGTTTACAGAAGAGAGGAAAAATAGAAACTATGTTTCTTCATCGATGTCGGGTTGCTCAACTACCTGGTTAATCTCTCCTAGCAGCTCCTCGAATGACATCATTCTGTATAGGTTGGCTATTAGACTAGTCTTTCTTGAATCATACTCTTCATCTGAATCTTTGGAATCATCTCCCTATCGGGTGGAAATGATATTGTCTTTCCATGTAAAATCAATACACTCTATAACTTTTATGGCTTCTTTATATAATTCCTCCTATTCGGTAGGAAAATCCAAGTCTGAAGGAACCAGGTGCCCTTGTAATTTTAAAGTGTCGAGAAGCATGGATATACTACAAATATCACCAGTCTGTCAAAACAAATATGACATGATCTAGACCAAGTCATCTACACTGACTTCATCGGCTGGCACTACCCAGTTGTCTGACTCTCGGGCCCATTTTTGAGCTTCTAAGAATAACCCACTGAATCTATGACAGTCTATGGTCATTTGGGAGGGTAATTTCAGTCCGACCTCTAGGAGTTGGTTCAGTACTTCTGATAATTCCATACCTTTACCTCAGAACGGGTACGGACAGCGATGCAAGCTTTGATGAGGAGTGATAAGGTTTGATCGATAAGGTTGGTAGGGTGTAAGAGGAATCATGGGCATGTTTGAACAGGTTTAGGAGAGTATATAGGTATGATTGGTGATTTACTTGGCATGATTTGGGTAGATGGGTCGAGTACTGAGTCTTCTTCTAGAAAGATGGCATTTGTATGACTTAGGAGTGGATTATGGGTAGTGTTTGGTTTAGGATTAGCTGGTGGGGCAATAATACCCCGATCAATCAAGCTTTAAATTGTGTTTCGGAGATGGAGATATTGAGCGATTGTATGGACAGAAGTTTGGTGGTAGTCACAATGGGCATCGGGTTTAAAATTCTTTGGAAGCAAATTTGGTAACGTACAAGGGTCCAAGGGTTTGATTAGGTTTCGGTTTAAGAGAACCCTATAGACTTTGGAGAGAGGAGCATAAATCTCGGTATATTCTTTTCAGATTGGGTTTGGGTGACTTTCTGGTGCCCATGAAGCGGCAGGCTGAGAGATGTTGTTGATAGTAGACACTGTGGTACTAGCAGGCTTTTCAAATTTTCTAGGAACAAAATATCCAGAGGTTTTCTTCAATTAAACCTATATCTTGGCAAGACCTTATTTGATTTATACTCCTGCTTCTCGGAGGGCTCGAAAGTGAGGGTAATATTGTCATCCCATTATTGCTCAGACACGGATTAGGAAATTTCTCTTCACAATGCTGGCTTGTTCTTCTTCAGAAGGCCGATTGGTTATGGTAGTTTCTTTTTCTCTCCATCTTGCTATGAGGTTGTTGACTGATTCCCCAAGATTTTGTTAGAGTTGCTCTAAGTCACGGCGAGTAACCTCTAGCTCCTCGTTGTACTTGTATTGAGACATGAACTCACAGGCAACATCTTCCCAACTGCGGATTTTGGATTCTTCAAGGGATTGGAACCAACGGAGGGAGATATCCTTCAAAGTATGTTGGAACATCTCAGCCATTATTTCTTCGGAAGCCCCTAGGAGAGTCATGGATCGGTGATAGCAACGGAGATGAACGGTGGGGGGTCCACTACCTCCAAACTTATCGATAATGGGCATCTTGAATTTTTTTTGTAACTTGGCTTTAGGATAGGGAGACATGAGGGTGTATTCAATGTAGTTCCCAGAGATTCTAACCTGATCAAATTTCTTAGTTAGCATCTTGATGTCTTCCTTAACCTTTTTCAGTTCTTCCTCTTTCGGATCAATACTTACGGGTAAATTAGCTCCAGTTTGAGCAAGGTTTGGAATGGGAAGTTGGGATGGTGGTGGACCATTAGCAGGAGGAGCCCATGGAGCATGATGGTATTTGTTAGGAACCCAGATAGGCTCAGGTGCAGGCGAACCCATGGCACGAGGGAAAATGACATGAGGATCTTCGGGGACAAGGATCCGATTTCTTTGCATCCCATGAACCTTGGTTTAAAGGTTGTCAATTTTGGTAGTGAGCTGAGCCAGAACCATCAACAAATATGGATGTGAATTCGGCACTTGATCCGTGTTCTCTATGGAAGGTGGTTCGATTGAAGACCGAATCCAGTAGGGAGCCAGGCCAAGGGTATGTGATCGACCTGAGAAGTAGAAAAATTGGGAATTTATTTCCGAAGAAGAAAAAGGGAAATTCGTTATTTTTAGGAAAAAAGGAGCAATATATTTTATTGCATTTTTGGAAAAGATGAGAACGAAAATGTTTTTGGTATTTTTAATAAAACAAGAAAAAAATGTTTTTGGGACACCCTTTGGAAAAAGAGAGAGGAAAAGACTCGAGACCGGTCTCATCATAATTATTAAGTTTATTAGGCTCCCACTTTTATTAAATTCTCCTAAATGCAAAATGAAATGCCATACGGGACCCGAGCCTGGAAAAGTAGGGTTTATAACATATGTACAGTTATGTTTGGACTTGTAAGTAGGCTTACGAGTAGGGTCCCGTTTTAAATATGCGAAAAAATTTAGGTGGCAAAACGACCCGAAATTTCGGTAGAGTTTCGGGTCAAAACCGACAATATAACATGTGTATCCTAGGTTTGACACCTAAACGCGGGTATGCAGTAGGTTGGGTGAATTGGAAAGGGTTCCCCCCTTTGGCATGACTTCCACGATATACGTCTTGCTTTTAAGGGAAATCGGTACGTGTGGACAAGACATTTGATATACATGAGTGTACGTGAATTGCCTCACTATATACCTCATGGGGATGGTTTATGTGAGAGAGAATTAGATATACTCGACGTACGTGAACGAGTTCCCTGCGATATACCTCCCATTATGACTTCGATTAAGCGGTACGATATGGGGGAACCGTTCGATATACGTCGAAGGTACTTGCCTAATGGAAGGTGAGAGTCATATCGCTTAAGCTAACTGAGCCTTGTCGGACCAGCGCCCATCACGAAGTGAATCTCCCGTAACGGAACAAAATTTGGTAAATAACAATGCTCTTTGGTGATGTCGTGTGAATCATGAATGATTCTCTTATTAGTATCTTATGATGAGAGTATCTTTCTTGATCATGCCAAATAGGGAGCACAGTAGAAGTACTAATAGTATGCTAAACATGGATAAGTGGTGTGTGCAATATGTGGATATACGTGATCCTAGGTGCACGGGGTTTGAAGTGTAAATGGAAAATTTTCTACAAGTGTGTGAATATTACCATAAGCATGAGGTACACATGAATAATAAAGGGGGGATATGCAAGTAGGGGAATATATAAGAAAGTAAAACACACGTGTAAATAGAGTCTATCCCTCTTAAAAATAGTTCCCCAGTAGAGTCTCCATTGTGGCCATCCCGGTATGTGCGACGTTCGTTCCGGGGGTAGAGGAGAAAAAGGATTCCCCGGGGAAGAAGATGCGTCACAGTCTTGCACCCTTCTCTTCAAAAAGGGTAATTCATCTTGTCAGTGTGGGATGAATGTAAAGAGATAGAGTCGCCAGTCTATTTTTCTCAAAATATGCAAAAGAATATGTTGCCACCTCAAGAGAGCGGCATCAAGGAAAAAACTGATGCGTACGAAACCAATAGATCTGATGTTCGGGGGCTAAGTTATGGAATGGTAAGGTGTTAGGCACCCATCCCTCCCTTTCGGTCTTTCATGGGTAAATGTTAATATGTTCCTTTTTATCCCCGTGAAGTGTATCCTTGTGTTTACATAATGGAGATTGGAATCGTTCGACCCATATCATGGAAAAGATAGGATGAGGTCATCCATAGGAATATTCCCAAAATAGTATTGAATGTAGAAGATAGAATATGAGCGCTCATCGCGATATTGATCGTTATTGGGAGACGATGATATGTGTGGGATGAGACGCGAACAAATATGTTATATATATATGTATGATGATAATGAGTAATTTTGAGGATTATGAAAAATAAGAGAAATTGGAAAATTAGAAAATTGGACTCGAGTCTCGAATTTTAATCCAAGACGCCTATGTAGCCTATAAAGGCATAAAAGCCCACGTAGTTCGAATGTAGAATAGGGGTGGGGTTTATCCTATAGATTCGAACGGAATTTTTATTAGGTGTGTGCATGTAGAAAATTTGTTTATAGTTTTGGAAAAGTGTGGTGGATAATTTCGTTTGGAATTTACGAGTGTAACCCTGTTTTATTTGTTTTTGGGTTTTTTATGAAAAATAAAGTATGTGCAATATACTAATAAAAGTGTAGATGTTAATATTTATGAACTAGAATGAAACTAGATTATGAATCTAAGGTAACTTATATAAAACAAGAAATTAAAAGAGAAGGAGAAAGAATTAGACCTTTCTTGGAGCTTGAATTTGGATCTTGGATGAACTCCTTTGAATGTTGAGGAGAGAGAAGGATATTTTCCAAATTGGGTGTGAAGAGTATGGGGATTTAGGATTGAATGGTATTTCTCATATGGAACTTCATTGACTTCGAGAGAATGTTGTTAAGATCACTGATGCAGATGGGTTTTTGTTGTCTCTTAGCAATGAGGTCATGGCCCTTATTTATAGGGTCAGGGGAGTGCCGATCGGCGTACCCCAGGGGGTGCCTATAGGTAGGTCACCCTTGACACTGTGCCGATAGGCAGGGTTTAGAACCCTGCCAATTGGCACTCTTGTGTGGAATTTTCTAGAAAAATTACTATAGAGCACAAATCATTGATCCGAATCACGGACGGGGCATATTGGATCGCTCTCGGGTCCGGGAGTTGACTTTAGGTCAAATGTGGCTTAAAAGCGCATGTCGGTCCTTTGTATGGGAGATCTTCGGACGAAAATGGATCGTTTTTCTGCTTGGTAAGTCAGAATCGTGCACGGGGTGGATAGTTGGAAAGACTAGGAGATGTAATTAGACATTCTAAAGAGTTTCCCTCAGTTTTGAATGTTGACCTTGGTCAATTGGGGTCGGAAGAGCCCGATGACCTCTCGGAGTAAAAAAGTTCATTCGTCCGTATTGTAGGTCAAAATCGCGCACGGGGCAGATCGTTAGAAAGGGTATTCAGTGCCCTTCAGATATTTATTTAGTCTCGTTCGAGTAAAGAGATGACTTTGGTCAAACGGAGTCCGCGGGCACCCAGTGGCCTCCAAATAGATTTTCGAAGGAAACTGATCGTTTGTCTGAATAGTTATGTTCTTTCGCGTATGGGGTGGACTGTTGGAAAGGGGTTTCAGTGCTCTTAGAAGATTCAAAGAGCTTTCACTCTGATGGTGGAGTTGAGTGGAGTCAAATGGGGACCGAGGGTGCCCGATGGTCTCTAGATTAGTACTTGGAGTACTACCTAGGTTGCAGGTGGAAAGGGGAAGTGCTAGGAGTCTAAGGAGAGCCTTAGGGGGTCCTAGAATGTGATGTCTGTAGACCCCCTAGACGAGTGAGCTTGGAACAAGTGATTGCCCTCGAATAGACACCACATTATGGAAGGAGGTCAGCTCTGCAGACCTAAGGGATGTGGATGACCGATTCAAAGGTTCAAGGTCAATTATGACCTAAAAGAGGTGACGACCAAGGGTCGAGGCCAATTCTGACCTAAAAGATGTGACGATCGAGGACCGAGGTCAATTCTGACCCAACTAAGGTGACGATACAAGATTGAGGTTAATTCTGACCTAAAAGAGGTGACGACCGAGGACCGAGGTCAATTCTGACCTAAATAAGGTGACGATCTAAGACCGAGGTCAATTTTGACCTATAATAGGTCACAATTGAGGACCAAGGTCAATTTTGACCTAACTAAGGTGACGATCCAAGACCGACATCAATTCTGACCTAAAAGAGCTGACGACCGAGGACTGAGGTCAATTTTGACACAACTAAGTGACGATCATAGACCGAGGTCAATTATGACCTAAGAGAGGTGACGTCCAAGGACCGAGGTCAATTCTAACCCAACTAAGGTGATGATCCAAGATCTAGGTAAATTTTGACCTAAAATAGGTGATGACCGAGGACTGAGGTCAATTTTGACCTAAGAGAGGTGACGATCGAGGACCAAGGTCAATTCTGACCTAACTAAGGTGACGATCCAAGACCGAGGTCAATTCTAACCTAAAAGAGGTGACGATCCAAGATCGAAGTCAATTCTAACCTAAGAGTGGTGATGACTCAAGACCGAGGTCAATTCTAACCTAACTAAGGTGATAATCCAAGGTCGAGGTCAATTCTGACCTAAGAGAGGTGACGACCGAGGAACGAGGTCAATTCTTACCTAACTAAGGTGACGATGCAAGACCAAGGTCAATTTTGAACTAAAAGATGTGATGATCGAGGACCCAGGTCAATTCTGACCTAACTAAGGTGATAATCCATAGTCGAGGAAAATTCTGACCTAAGAGAGGTGACGACCGAGGATTAAGGTAAATTCTTACCTAACTAAGGTGAAAATCTAAGACCGAGGTCAATTCTAACCTAAGGTAGGTGACGACCGAGGACCGAGGTCAATTCTGACCTAACTAAGGTGATGATCCAAGACCGAGGTCAATTCTAACCTAAAAGATGTGACGATCGAGGACCGAGATCAATTCTGACCTAACTAAGGTGACGATCTAAGACCGAGGCCAATTTTGATCTAAGAGATGTGACGACCAAGGACTGAGGTTAATTCTGAACAAACAAAGGTGACAATCCAAGATCGAGGTCAATTCTCACCTAAGAGAGGTGACGACCAGGGACCGAGGTCAATTCTAACCTAACTAAGGTGATGATCCAAGATTGAGGTCAATTCTGACCTAAAAGATGCGACGATTGAGGACAAAGGTCAATTCTGACCTAACTAAGGTGATTATCCAAAACCGAGGTCAATTCTGACCTAAAAGAGGAGTACTTTCCTTCGGGAAATTTGGTGATTCCACTGGGGATAAAGATTGTATTTTGGGTTCAGCTGGGGAATAGTGAATGAGCTGGGGAAAATTTTGAGCGTCCTTTGGAGACGTTGTTGGGGAGAATGATTCTCTGGAATTTCCCTGGCGATAAAAAAAAAGGGGTTATAACTGATTTGGCAATTTTAGGAATTTTCCAGGAATTGTTCGCAATTTCCTGGTCTTTTTTTGGACTTTTTGTATGAAATTAGCATTGGCACGGACTTTTGGGGTGCCTCGCGTAGGTGAAAGGCTCAGTGCCGATCGATGGGTGGAAGGGACTACCGATCGGCATAACCCTTAGCCTCTTATTAAAAGGGGGAGGGTTCTCCTCATTTTGCACAGCTTTTTGACTTCTTTTCTCCTTCTATACACCTCTGCAAATCGTTCTAATGTCCGAAATGGATGACTTCTCAAGCAGTACAACCCATATGGCATAGCTCAATGTCGATGACTCGGCAGTGTTGGAGTAGAGGGCTAGGGTGCCCCTCGCATTGGGTAGCGAGAACTCCTTCGACTCGTTTGAGCGTGTAGTGGATGATCAGACTATTCTGCACGAGCCTTCGCGACATCTCTCTTCAAGGGTGGAGAACCCTGGTCGTTACGTAAGTATTGCTTGACTCTTGGTATTCCTTTCTTCTTTTCTTAACGAGATTGCTTTATTTACTGAATCTGACAAGGGTTTTCTTTATTTCTTGACAGTCTGACATCTCCATGTCGAATATTTGTACCCACGGTACGACAGGGCTTAAGGATGTTTGGGAGAACCTTCCTGTTGTGGTGCACTGGATGGTTTCCTCTGCGAGTTTTGGGAGGCTAGCGACGGCACTAGATGAGATGCCCCGCTCCACTGCGGTTCTATGTTCTTTGGGATAGAGATGGTGGGACACTACCCACACCTTCCATTTTGGCTTTGGGGAGATGATGGTGACTCCCATTGACGTTCAGCAATTGTTGGGGTTGGGCTGCGAGGGTGCCCAGATTGAGGTGGACAGGACGTTGCGAGTGATGCTGGAGGTGATGACGATGGCTCTTGGTGACGCGGAGAGGGTGGTTTCTAGATATTCCCTCTAATGTCTTCTTTGAGGGAGATTTTGCTGCGGAGAAGGATTGATGAGAATGATGGGCAGCAGGTGCGTCAGATGGCCCATCTATTAACTTGCTGGTATTGGGAGGTTTTTTGGTGGCGATGAGTGGCGACGTCATCCATTTATGGTTTCTGCCATTTCTGTGTATGTTTTTTAACATCAGCCTCTATGATTAGGGGAGCCTGACTCTGGTGACCTTTTACTATTATTTGGATGCATTCAGCCGGTGCTGCCGGTCGACTTTTACTAGGGCCACGTATCTTCTTGAGTTATTCTTTATTTTGTGCATTTTCCTTTACGCATTTGCATTTTCCATTCTTGCATCTCCTTTTGATTTCTTGAATACTGATCCTTATCCTTTGCAGACGTGGTTCTACGAGACGATTGGGTTAAACACCTAACTGATTTCTATGAAGGATGACTTTGTTGGGGACTTTTATCGGATGTTCTGATGGAGGAGGTCCAATCAACAGTCAAAGAAAGACCTTTCTCTAGAGGCAGTGCATCAGGTCTTGAAAGGCCTAATGAGCAAGAGGGTAAGCATTCTTTTATCCATGAGACTATTCTATTGCTTTGATGCCATTTTATTGATACTGATCCTTCACTTTCGCTGGGGATTTACATGTGACCTTTTAACCCTGAGGGACGGTTATTCGGCACACCGGGGTGAATAGGGTACATGCACAGATGCGGCGCCTACTGGCGCATGAGTTCAACCACTCCTGGTATCTTGGGTAGAGGGTAGTCCGTCAGATTGTGGAGGAAGAGGTTGCGGTTTCACCAGCGATACCCCCTATGTTCATGAGGCGCGTACGGGAGATATCTGATGATGCCCGGGTGGCTGCATTGATAGGAGAGACATACTCCCCGAACACTAACATAGCGGTGATGTATGATTATATGGACTTTGTCACGAGCCCGCTGATGCCCCTAGTATTTATGATGTGATGCCTCTACTTAGAGCGGGCTCGAGTCAGCAGGTGGGGTCTTCTCATAGCGTAGGTGATGAGGGTACGTCAGCAGCGGTGACGACAACTTCAGGGCATTATTTCGTGTGGCTACATTCCCCTAGTTACAACCTTTGGTAAGATGATGGGGGATCCGTGCATCTACAATATCGCCCTCATACGATGGACCCGGAGGAGGTTCTTCGACCTCCGGTACATCTTTTTTAATTTCCTTGATTTTTTTCTTTACTCATGCTTGACTGATTCGATCTTTCTATTCTTCCTTATAGTATATCAGTGTTTTGACCACTTAATTAAAGGACATCAGGGACTGGATATCGTCGGTGACTTCTCACATTCGTGAGGTGGTTTCGGTTCCTTCTTGCTTGGTGTCGTCTGCCTCGTCTAGGGAAGGATCGAGCTCTGGTAGTGGGGGCACGTCATCTCGTCGCAGGGGGAAGAGGACGCACCGCAGGGATTGGGGATTCTAGAGAGAGAGAGAGAAGAGAGATAAGAAAGAGAGAGAGAGAGAGAGAGATTGGGTTCGGGCTGATTCCCGTTTTTTTCCCCTATAAAATATTATTGTAACACAGCGAAATATATGAAAATAATTTATTTTTTTTGTTAATTTTCTTATTTAATGATTAATGCACATGCTCTTCTTACTTTTCTACTGAGACCGTAAAAAGAATTTTGAAAATTGATTTGAGAAGGATTTTATTTGAAATGAGATTAGTAAACCATAAGTATAAAGGAAATTCAGAATTCCCTAAAAAAACTATTTTTGTTGGGTTTTTTTATTTTGACAAAAGAGGAAAAAGGGAAATTTCCCAAAATTGGGGGTTGCCGATTGGCATGACCCCTGTCCTGCCTATCGGCATGTCAGTCTAGTCCAATCAATCCAAGGCTTTGATTGCACTTTCTTCAATTGCTTGGTACTTGGTGGGGTAATTTTTACTCCGATTACTGCAGGGTTTCTAGTCTTGGCTTGGGAGTTTCCAAGTATAAAAGGGGGTGTGGATGGGGATTTCCTCCCCACACTTTTACTTTCTTTCTTTTCCACATTCTTACTTGCTTACTATCTCTTAGTCTTGAAAGATGGCTCTCCCTGGAAGCATTGAGTTTGACAACTACCTCAAAGCCTTGGAAGAAATGTGTTCTTAGAATTTCGATTATGATGCCTTTGACATGCTACGAGTCTCTTTGTGACGCAACCAGCCCATTGAGTGGAACATGTTGATGGCGGCTATCGAGTTTTCGTATCCCGAGAATCATGTCTTTCGCTTCGAGTTATATGAGATTTGTCCTACCTACGAGGAATTTTTTGCAATGCTGGGGATAAATCCCAGTGTTTCCGCATCGCTGACTGAGTTTTCCCGTTCTCCTATGGAATTATTGGCTAGGCTTTTTCTATTTCGCCATCGGTGACCAGGCCCTTGGTTACGGGGAGAATGATTTCCCACGCACATTGAGGGTATTCCAAATCCACTGGTGGGACTGCTTCCATGCCATAGACTAGAGAGTAAGGGGTATCCCCATTATAGGTTCGAACTGAAATGCGATCGCCCCAGAGGGCGTAAGGAATCCTATCGGCCCAAACACGACAACTCTCGATCATCTTGTTGATAATGTCTTTGAGATTCTTATTGTCTGATTTAACCGCTCCGTTGTTTTGAGGCCGGTATAAATAAGATTTATGTCTCTAAATTCCATACTCATTGACCACTTCTGTGATCTCTGCCTCAAAATGTAACCCATTGTCTGATACCGGCTCGTGTGGGATCCCATATCGGTAGATGATGTTTTTCTTGATGAATTTGGCCACTTTCTTGGCATTCAGAACTGCGTATGACTCGGCATCGAACCATTTGGTGAAATATTCAATAAAGACTAGGATGAAATCATAGCCATTGGATGCCTTCGATGTAAATTTCCCTATGATGTCGATGCCCCATGTGGAAAACAACTAGGGAGAAGTCATGTTGTATAGTTCTCACGGAGGCACATGCTGTAAGTTGGAGAATTGTTAGCATTTGAGACATCTTCACACGTAGACTGTGTAGTCCTATACCATGGTAGTCATGCGGGGTCTGCATTCACCGTTGTGGATTTTATGCATCATCTCTTCAATGTCAGCCCTTGTAATGCAGTGCAAATAGGTTCCATCGAAGTTTCTCTTAAATAGTGGTTTATCACAGACAATGTACTGGGCGACCAGTCTACGAAGAGTTTCTCAATCTTTCTTGTCGGGTCTTTGAGGGTACCTACCATGTTTGAGGAGGCGCCAAATATCATAGCACCAGCAGTCAGCTATTTCATATTCTTCCTCTGTGCAGAGCTCAATGTGGTAGTAGTGGGTGGGGTTTATCTTGTTTTTGGACAAGGAATGGAGCCATGGTTATTCCTTCGGGTATGTCAATCATGGAGGCTAATCTGGAAAGGGCATCATCCAAGTTGTTCTTTGATCAGGGCAGGTAGTGAAAGGTGATTTCTTAGAATTGGGAAGCTATTTCTTCAAGGTAGGCATGGAAGGGTAAGAGTTTCTCATCCTTGACTTTCCATTTCCTGAGTACTTGACCGATGATGAGGGATTAATCCCCATAGACATGGAGGTATCGAATTCCTTTCTCAAGGCAAACTTTTAGGCCTACCTTGCACGACTCATATTCAGTCAAGTTATTAGTGAAGAAGAAATCCAATTTGATGGAAATAGGAGTGTGGGAGTCATCAAGGGAAATTAGGACAATCCCAATGCCATACCCCTTTTTATTGGAAGCTCCGTCAAAGAACATTTGTCATCCAAGATCTTCATGGGAGGCGCAAAGGATATTCTCGCCTAGGAATTCAGAAATCCAGACATCGGCATCTTCCATAGGGTAGTCAGCAAGGTAGTTCGATATGGATCTTCCTTTCATGGCTTTTTGTGTGACATAGGTGATATCAAACTCGGCTAGAAGCATCAACCAACGGGCTATTCGGCTGGATAGGGTAGGCTTTTCGAGTTGGTATTTGACGGGATCCATCCAGGATATGAGTCTGATGGGGAAGGCGAGCATATAATGCCATAACTTTTGGGTAACCTAGACCAGGACGACACATGCTTTTTCCAAGGCGGTGTAGTCAACTTCATAATCAGCCAATTTTTTATTGGCATAGTAGATGCCTTTCTCCTTGCGGTTTTCTTCAAGGTATTAGGCTAGTAGAGCCCCGGCTGCAGAATCGATCACGGTATAGGAGTAAAGGAAGACTAGGCTGCGGTGGCATAAGCACTGGAGGTCGGGTTAGGTATTACTTAATTCGGTCAAAGGCTTCTTGGCAAGCTTCGTTCCAGACCTTGGTTGAATACTTTCGGAGGAGTTTGAAGATGGGTTCACAGATGGAAGTCAATTGGCTGATGAATCGACTGATGTATTGTAATTTTTGAAGGAATCCTCAGACTTCTTTCTCCGTTCGGGGAGGTGGCATCTCAAGTATGGGTTTCATCTTGGCAGCATCTGCTTTTACCCCCTTCTCACTAACCATGAATCCTAAGAGTTTCCCTTTGGTAACATCGAAGACACATTTCTATGGGTTAAGCCACATTTGATACTTTAATATTCTTTCAAAGAATTTTTGGAGAGAGAGAACATGACCTTTTCTAGTCTTGGACTTAATAATCATGTCATCTACATAGACCTAGACTTCAGAATGGTTATGTATTAGATCATTCAGAATGGTTATGGAAGCCCTTTGGTAGGTAGCCCTTGCATTTTTTAGACCAAATGGTATGACCGTATAGCAAAAGGTTCCCCAAGGGGTGATGAATGTGGTTTTCTCTTGATGATCAGGGTGCATCTTGATCTAGTTATATCTAGAAAATACGTCAATGAATGACTTGAGAGCATGACTGGATGTGTTGTCCACGATCATATCGATGTTGTGTAGCGGGTAATCATCCTTCAGAGAGGCTTTGCTCAAGTCTCGATAGTCGACACACATGCAGACCTTTCTTCCTGATTTCGGCACATGTACGATATTATCTAGACATGTGGGATGTTAAATTACATGAATGAATCCCACATTTAGTTGCTTGACTACTTCTTTTTTTACTTTGAGTGACCACTCGATGCGGAGCTTTCGTAGCTTTTATTTGACTGGTTTACATTCCAGGAGCATTGGAATCTCATGTTGTGCTATTCTGGGAAATACCGGGCATATCATCGTAGGACCATGCGAAGACATCCACTAACTCCTTTAGTAGCTCTTCGAGTTGAGTGCTCTCGTGCTCATTAAGGGTAGCCCTTATCTTAATCTCGCGCATTTGGCTATTAGAATCGAGATTAACAACAACATTTTCATCTTCATTAACTTGAACACGGTTATGTTGCTTATTATTAACCTTATTTAGATCAGTTAAGAATTGTTCATTTGCAATGTCATCATCATCAAAAGTTTGATTAGAATCAAGACAATTAATGTAAGGGACACCAAGATACTCAAAATCTTTGTTTATTTCATTTATAGGAAAAATAGCATTGAGAACCACATTAAAGGTCATCTCGATTACATTAGAGTGAGAGGAAACAACTAAAGAGGGAGGGAATAAACATCAGGGTTAGGTTGGTTATCATCAGGTGGCATAGGCACAGCCAACCAGTTGAGAAGAAGTGCATCAGCATCTTTGATGAGGTAGGATGGACCAGATGATGTAGTCCATGAGTGGATCATATGGAGTGCTAGCCCCAATTTCTGTAAGTGGAAAGAGTCCTTGGAATGGTTGTCCTCAGAATCCTCGACATCAGTTATGGTCTCCTGAGTAAGTGATTGCACACAGTGCTGGGAACTCTTAACCCCTAAGCAGTTGTATTGAAAAAAGATCTCCATTCCTGATTTCATCCTTTTGTCTATAGGGTCATACCAAGGTTCAGGGAAGCCGCAGAAGGGGAAATCTTCACCCTCTTTGATTAATCTTCTGTTTAGGGAATCTTCCGAGATAGTTCTTGTATATTCTAGCTTTCTCTTCAGTTGAGGATGACGGATCAATCTGAGTTCTTCTTCAGATGGTTAATAGCCCAAGACACAAGGAAGAAATGCCTCCTTCAACATAATAAGTTCAATTATCCTTTGTTGACTTTGCCCCAGCTCTAGTCCCGGCATGAAGTACATATTCTCGAACATTTGGATTACATTGACGCTTCCATGAGGATCATACTCTGGAAAAACCCTGTCTTTTAAGTCATCCCCTGTCGGGAGTAGGCGTGGCTCAACCTAGAAGCCTGATAGTTGAAGAAACACTTTAATACTAAACTCTTATTTATAAGGTTAATAACAAAATGTTATGGTTGTGTAAACTCCGAATAAACTTTTTGGGCAAAACTCTTTTCAAAAAACACAAGATGTGTTGTTAAAGATTTTCTGAATATAAGGATTAAATTTGATAGTTGATTACCTTTACTTTTTTAAGTTTCAATAAACATATACTAAAGTTACCATGCAATCCCAATCACAACAATAGTTAAAAACATTCAAAGAAATAGACGCAAGAATTTTAGCTTGGTAAAACCCTTAATCAAGGGAAACATCCACGGTTCCCTCTGCGACGCAAAACAAAAGTTCATTGGAATAAAGAATCAAGTTACAACACTTAAGCAAACCACAGAGATCCTAACCTAAGTTCATAATATACCTACTTGAGAATCTCAACTCCAAATTTATTCTGAATTGGACTGATATTTTCTTGCTGCTTCTTTGCCTTTTCCTTGATCTCCTTCTCTTTGAATTCTGATTCCAGCAACTCTTTCAAATTCTAAGATACTCAGACAAAACCACAATGTCTAAGTGTTCGTGTGAGATAGTGTTTGTGATGTGCTACTACATGCAAACATGCAACTCACCTTCTCAAGATTTATAAAAACTTTCCTAACAAATTACAACAGTTTCAAAATGATAGATTATTTTTTAATATTGATTTTTCAAGCAAAGACTTCTTGATCTTTTATTTATCCACAGATCTCAAGGATACCTTGATCGAAAGACGGTTCAAGGTCTTAAACAATTTCAGGGTTTTGAAAATATTTTTGAAATTGTAACCCTCCAATTGGGATCCAAACTAGACTAGAAGTATACCTTATTAAAATAGATTCAGACTTAACATGTAGAGACTGATTCAACAATTTTTGGCATAAAACTTCTTTTCAGATCTATGATTACACCTTAAAACTTTTAGCAAGAGTTCTTTGAGTTCCTTTTTTTTTGTACATCAGTACTTCATAAGGCATGAAATAGAAAACTAGAAACACACAACTCACTAGATCTAAAAAATATTTTTAAAAAAAACTTAAAAGTTTTGAAACATAATAGATCTAAGAAGATAAACAAAAAAAATATTTCGTGTGATGTTCTCTTTTAGAAAGAATCAATTTCAATAATGAAACTTAAATCTCTCTTAGAAATTAGTTATGGGAGAATCAAAGATTTGAAGAGGTCTTCAAACGAAAACACAAAACTAATAAAACAGGAACCCTAGAAAGGATCTAACCCTCAAAAGGATGGGATTTCTGGTGTATGGGACTTTTAGGTTTTGGTGTTTGGTTTGGGAGAAAAATCACAGAGGTTTGAACTACGAAGAAAACTATGGTTTCTTCTTCTAATCTCTCTCTACTATCCGTCTCTTCTCCCTTCTCTCTCTTCTCTCTGCTCTCTCTTTTCTCTCTTTTCTCTCAGATTTAACGAAATGGCAAAAATCTCAAAATGCTGAGCCTTGGGTCCTTTTTATACTAAACGTAGAAGGATCCAGAACATCTAACTCAATCCAATGGATGTGATTAAGTCTTGGCCAATTGACTTTAATCCAACGGTTCAATAAACGTGGTGGGTTAAACGAACACTAATTGGTTTAAACTGGGTTCACAAGGATTGAGTTAAAACACATGCAGTACATTGATTAGGTTTATCTAAGGGCTGAAAATGTGTACGCATTTTGTGTCTTATATAAAACACAATCTAAGCCATCAGAATGCTGACACATGTACGCACCAGATGTATTAAAAACGTGTGTTTGAAAATAATTACAACATATATCTCCAAATCTCTAGCGCTTTTGGATTCTACCCAGGCAAACAATCAGCAAAGAAAGCATGTTTCTAAATTTCAAAGTTTACCCACAACACTTTTAAAAACACATTTTAATTAATTCAAAAATCATTTAAAAATATATAAAATAATTTAAATTGAATGTAAGTGTTGAAAGGCCATTTATGTGGATAGGTGATATGAATGTTGCAGTGCAAGTGTACTGTTTGTAATTTTAAGGATAGAATTAACTTCCCTTTGAAGGTTCTCTTGGACAAAATTTCTTCTTGATCTTATACCTTTGAGGAGATGGAGTTCTCATAAAAATCAAATCTATTTTTGTCTAGATATCCAAACTAGTTGGAACTCCTATATATGCAGACTCGTGTAAGTCAATATATAGTGTGTTCTCAATCTCCCCCCTTTGGATATTGGAGATAAAATTCCCTTGAGTATTCAAAACTCCTGAGTCAAAATAAAAAGAAATCCTATATGTCCAATAAAAAAGTTCTAACTACCCATTCCCATCCTATAAAGAGTAGGATCAACACTTTTTCCAATAACATCCTTAGAAAGTTTAGTGGAAGTACTCATGGGGGTTCTAGAAATTTTAGCATTTTCTAAGCCGAATTTTTTAACTAAATCTGCAGCGTATTTGGATTCAAAAATAAATAAACGATCACTGCATTGTCTTACTTGTAAACCAAGAAAATATTACACCCATTAAAGACATCTGAAATCCAGTATGCATGATATCAGAAAAATCTGGTACTTATTTGGGGCAGGTGGAACCGAAAATAATATCGTCCACATATACTTGCGCGATTAAGACATGTTGATTTTCCTTTCTAGCAAATAACATTTGATCGTTTCCGCCTCGGACCAAATTATGAGATACTAAAAATGTAGACAGTCGCTCATACCAAGCTCTAGGTGCTTGTTTCAAGTCGTATAAAACTTTCTTAAGCCTACAGACGTGGTCCGGGTGTACAGGATCAACAAATCCTTTAGGTTTTTCTACGTAAACTTCTTCAAATAAAATTCCATTTAAGAAAGAGGATTTAACATTCACTTTGAACAATTTGAATTGCATATGGCAAGATATTGCAAGGAGGAGATGAATTGATTCCAGACGAGTAACAGGTGCAAAAGTTTCGTCGAATGAATTCCCTCAATCTGTGAGTATCCTTGTGCAACTAACCTAGCTTTATTTCTAATGACCTACCCATTTTCATCAGTTTTGTTTTTAAAAATCCATCTTGTGACAAAAACCTTAGAATCTTTTGGTCTAGGAACTAGATTCCAAACATCGTGGCTCTTAAATTGGATTAAGTTTTGTTTCATAGAATTTATCCAAAATGAGCCAATAAGGGCATCATTAACATTTTTAGGTTCCTTAAGAGAAACAAAACAAGAAAATTGTGCCACTTGTTGAAGTTGGGATCTAGTTTGAACTGGTTTCGAAGGATTACCGACAATGGTTTCTGTGGGATGATCTTTAGAAACCTAAGTGGGTACAAAAGGACTCTCAGGTGGCAGTGAATTAGTATCATCTTGAGGATCGGGGGATAAAATAGGTTCGTCCTATTCAAATGTTACTGGTTGACAGTCATTACTTGTCATCTACAATTACATTAATTGATTCCATAATAGTTTTGGTTATGTAGTTAAACACACGCAAAGCCCTAATATTTTGGTAATATCCAAGAAAAATTCCCTTTTCTCCTCGAGTATCAAATTTTGAAAGGTGCTCTTTATCTTTGCAAATATAGCAGATACTACCGAAGGTTTTGAAATATTTTCAGTTTGTCTTTTTGTGGAACTATTACTCGTAAGATGTTTCTTTGGAATTTTTTCTTAGGTAGATACGATTAATAATGTGACACACGGTTTGGATAGCTTCTACACAAAATTATCTAGGGAGATTCTTAGCATGTAACATAACCCTATCCATTTCTTGTAAAGTACTATTTTTACGTTCAGTTATACCATTCTGTTGCGGGGTTTAAGAGCGCTAAACTCATGTTTATAGCCATTAGCTACACAATACTCAGAAATTCCAGAGTCGTTGAACTCTCCACCTCTATCACTCCTAATTCGACACACTTGGGTATCCTTCCCATTCTCAATTTTCAAGATGATTCTTAAGAATTCATTGACGGTATCTGATTTTTGTTTTCTAAAAGCTACCCATGTATATCTCGTATAGTCTTACACTATAACTAAGATGTAAGAGTTTCCAAATAAACTAATAGTTATTGAGGGACCCATGAGGTCCATGTGGATAAGTTCTAGAGGCTTGGTGGTCAGGACATCTTTAACTTTATTGTGTGGGGATTTACTTATTTTGCCTTCCTGACAAGGTCCACATACAGGAGTAAAAGAATTTTTTTAATTTTCGATAAACCTCTAACTATCTCTAGGGAACTCAATCTTCTAAGGTTATCATAATTTGTGTGTCCTAATCCATTGTGCCATTTATCAGAATCCTCTAATCTCGCAACATTACAAGATTCAGAATTTAGAATTACTGTGTAACAGTTTTCCTGGGTTCTGTTTCCTGTTAGGATGTAATTACATTTTTCATCAATAATTTTGCAGTCATTTTTTGAAAAGGTACCTGAGTGATTGGAATCACAAAATTGTGATATACTTAAGAGATCGGCTTTAAGGGCTTTAACTAAAAGAACATCATTCAGTTCAGGAAGCCCTTGCTCACTCAATGTTCCCTTACCTATGATCTGAGAAAAAACACCATCTCCAAACATGACACTACCTCCAAGGAAGCCCATCTTGTTTTTCAATTTTTTTTCATCCCCGATCAAATGTTTAGAACATCCGGCATCTAAATACCATCCAGTTGAAGTTCTTTGTGCCTTTAAAGCAGAAATGATAATGTTGCACTTGAGCTGGGGTAGTAAATCATCTTTTCAAATCCAAATAGGCCTTATTTTAAAAAATTTGTGGCCTTTTGATTTAGAAAAGGTTTGAGGGATCTTTCTAAATGATTTTTTTGTTAGTCTTGACCATCCCTTTTTCTTTTTAGAGTTAGAATTGTTTGTGGCCCGTCTAGGAAGTACATAAGTATTTCTGGATTTCCTAGAATAGTTAAAGTTCAGGTAGGTGGGAGTGTATAACCTTTTCTGGAAACACTCATTAAGAGTATGGCTAAAAATATCGCAGTAGGAACAGTAATGATGGGTATAGGACTTGACTTTCTTTCTAAAGTCTTTGAAAATTGGCTTGGATCTATTGGGTATAATAATCCAATCATCATCAGATTTAGGTTTCTGTCTTTGGTTTGTGGCAGAAGGACAAACGTATTTGGTCTGACTGTTTGGTTTCAACTGTTGATTGTACTGATTATGTGTTGATTGCGAGATATTGAGACTAGATTCACATTTTTGAACATTTTGAGAAGTTTGGCCTTGTTTTATAAAAGCAACATTTTCAGCAGAAACTTTGGTCTTAGTTGTATGCACTATTTCTCCAAAACCTAGGCTAGACTTATCTTTAGAGTCAAATTTACTTCCAGTAATAATTTTTTCATTAGATTTGGTTTGTGTTTCAAAGTGTTGGTATTTTGTAAACACATTTGAAATCTTTTTCTTTGACTCTTCTAGTTCAACAACGGTTACCTTGTACTTTTGTTGAAATTTATGGTTCTTTTGAGTCAAATCCTTTATTTTCAAGGCATAGTCCTCAATTTCAGTCTCACGAGTGTAACAACCCGAGGTCTTGGATCCGATAATTTATTTATTTTGGGGGAAATAAATATTATTTTATTGGAGAATAATTAAATTGGCAATTGAGGTCAAAATTTGGAGTTGTTAGAATGTGTCTCGAATGGCAATTCTGAGGGTGCCATTGTTTTCGAAAGGGTCGAGAAAGTCGAAATGACTGTA
This sequence comes from Sambucus nigra, assembly GCA_949130495.1. Taxonomy (NCBI): domain Eukaryota; kingdom Viridiplantae; phylum Streptophyta; class Magnoliopsida; order Dipsacales; family Adoxaceae; genus Sambucus; species Sambucus nigra. Next base: position 530,314,672 of record OX422221.1, on the reverse strand, counting down.
CTTGGTGTCTATTTAGGTTCCCAAATAGTTTAGGACCGTTTGACTCGAATTAATGTTATCGAGTCATTTAAAGTGTGTATTATCATTTAAAGATGTGTATCTTGGGAGTTAGGTCTTAAAAAGCCTTCGAGAGATTTAATTCTCCAAAGAGAGAAAGAGAAATAGAAAGAAAGAAAGAGAGAAGAAAGAAAGAATAAGAAAAGGAAGGAGAAAAAAAGAGAGAAAGAGGATTTTTCGGCCAATACACGATCTCAAGGCGGATTCAGACCCTACGAACCCGAGGCGAGTGATTAAACTTGCTAATTAATTGTTGTGTACCAATTATTGCATGATTTGTGGATTAAATTTGTGGGTTTTAGGTTTAAATTGACAAAACCTAACTTTTGGGAAAAACCTTAGATTTGTAGTGTATAAATGGATTTAAGGTTAGAAATTAGTTTATATGTGTTTTTGGATGAATATTAATGTTATATGTGTGATTGGGTTGGATCAAAATAGTTGGAAGATGATTAAAATGATTTTTGGGTATTTTGGGCTAAGTAGAAAATTGCCCATTTCGTAGCTTGCTGCACTCACCGAATTGATTCGCCCCTTCCGAATCGATTCGGTTTGTTGCAGAATACCCAGGTCTTTAGGGCCAAATCGATTCACCCCTTGCGAATCAATTCGGTATGTAGCTGACTCTCAGGTCCATTGGGCCGAATCGATTCGGATGGGCCGAATCGATTCGCTTTTGGGGCCGAATCGATTCGGAAACAGGGGAATTTTGGAGTTATTTTTCTAGGAAGAATTTCATCCCATTGTGTTTGAGGTTATCAATTGGGAACCTCTATAGAGGTTATTTGGAGTATGTTTTGGATATTTTTAGAGAGTTTCCATTATACGAGATTATTGGTGTCATATTGACCAAAAATTGAGGAATACCTATTAGAGACTTTGGTATGTTCTAAGTGGGAAAGACCACTACTATTGTGAGTTCTATTTAGAGATAATAATTAAATTCATATGAAAGAATGAGACAGTTTTAGAGACATTGGATCTTAGGGTCAAATCCCAAAATGGGATAACTTCAAAGGTTCATAAGATGAATTGAACCATGTTATGGATGGAGAATTATAAATGTAAATTGAGGTGTACTAGGATAAAGAATATCCTTAACGTAAATAGAATTGAGAGATAACTCATAATAGAAGTGACATGTGAGATTCAAGTGAGAATTAGTATAGCATATACTAAGTGGGGATGATGTGTGAGAATTGACTATTAGTATATCAAGAGAGAGAATATACTAAACAGCGACATTAAATCTATTGCGCCTAAGAGCGTATAATGAAAATGAAAATGGTGTGGCAGGTATACCTTATATGATGGTATATCTTTATTATGTGGGATGTATGTATACCTTATATGATGGTATATATATATATATATATATATATTGTTAAGCATACCCCCTCCTTGCTATCATCGGGAAGTTGCATGTGTTGAGGGTGAGCATCCTGGCTCAAAGAGCAGGGTGTGGATATTCCCCAGATCATAGTCGTCCATGGTGATTATTGTGTGATATACATTTATTATTTTGGGGGAGAGAAGTCATGGGTATGTGTCGTTCTCACTTGCCGGTTAGGAGCTATGATCGCTTCCCGGACGTTGTGTGCGTGAGTAGATCATGAGGTGGGTGTCGTTGAACCCCACCAAGTGGCCCCTGTTTGCTACGTGTATGGGGTGCTGGAAGATGAGGGCAAGTGAGCCTGCATCCTCGAGTTATAGCTAGGTTGGATGGTTATTATGGTTTGTGCTTGTACTTGGGTATCGAGGGCATAATGGACCTCAACGACCTACATTGCCAGGATTAGTGTATCGGGGGGGTTCCTTGTTTGGATTTCGCCTCGGCGAGACGTCCCACGCACGAACCGCAATGTAATGTTGGAAATTGGGGAGAAGTTAGTCCTTAATGCTCATATTTATACTATATATATCACACATCCCGACTATTGACAGTGCCAGGAGTAGTGTAACGGGGGGGTTCCTTGTTTGGATTTCGCTTCGACGAGACGTCCCATGCATGAAACATTGTGTACTGTTGAGAATTGGGAATATTAATTAATTAATTCAAATTGGAAAATAATAATTTGGGTTACATGCATCATGCATTGAGGGCATAATGAGTCTCGAGGATCAATACGGCCAGGAATAGTGTAATGGGGGGGGTTCCTTGTTTGGATTTTGCCTCGGCGAGACGTCCCACGCACGAAACGCAGTGCCGTGTTGAGAATCGAGAGGAGTTTAGTCCTTAACTCTTGATGCTAATAACTCATATACAATATATATATATATATATATATATATATATATATGTGTGTGTGTGTGTGTGTGTGTTTACATGCCAAATAAGGGCATCACTAGAATATATGAAATTCTAATAAATGAATGTTGATGTATTGTGATGATGTTGATTATGAGAATGATTACGTAACTTTACATGTTCAATAAATGAACAAATACAAAGAATACTATAACAATCAAGTTAAAGTAGATGATTTATAGAAATTAGATAAGAGTAAATTGGGAGATAGGTTAGATGGTTGTAATTAAATATTTCAATTGGGTTTAAGTTAGATTCTGTTGCCTAATTAAAATTGGGCGTACATTTGGAGATCACGTTCATACGTTTAGTGTGTGCTTTAGTTGAGAGGCGAGTTGAATTATTATGGAGAGTTCGATTCTAGTAAATCATGTAATAATGAATTTATAATTATTATGCATTTTAATACACTTGCTATAAAATGTTTTTCAACTCGGGCTCTGACCCGTTTATATTTTCCTCCTCCATGTTTATGTTGTATTAATTTAGGTGTTCCTCCGCAAGGACGCCATTGATGTTCATCCATCCAGTGTATTCGTGGAGCTATGGCAGTAGCGGACTGTTGCGACACTTTGCTTTAGTCGACTCCTATATCTGTATATCTAGATTAGGATTCAGTTTGTATATTGAGTTAGTATTCAAGTGTTGTAGATTAACACTTTCATATTTCATTTCTCAGATTTGTATTGTCTGTTACCCGACAGCATATTCGGGTATTTTATTTGTACATTGTATTGCACTCTTTTATATTATTGGAGTTTGCACTTTCCACTCATCATAGTTAGATGTGTATTGTTGGGTGTGTTTGCATTACTGGTTTTATTGTTGTTGTTAAATAAAAGTTTTAAATTTTTGACAATTCGCTTTTAATGATTTTGGGTAGTTAGCTTTATATTATGATGTATTGTTAGTTGATGTTGAGACTGTGCCATCTGAGATACCTGATTTAATGTAGTATAGGGCTGGCCACCCATTATTATTTTGAGCGGGTTGTCACAGATGGTATCAGAGCATCAGGTTCTGGTGTCTTTAGGATCTGTGTGCGTTACTACGATCTTCCATAAGCGTTCTTGATGTAGAGACTTCTTGTTAGGATGCTTACATTCATACGGCCATATTCCTTCTGTGATTTGAAAATATTGGAAAGGCATTGTGATACAATTGTTCTTGTTTCAGATGCCACCGAAGGGAATTCGTTCAAGCAGGGCAAATAAAGGGGATGAGAGAGTTCGACCCCAAATGCCGCAAGAGAACATGACTACAGATGAAGTTGCCAATATTGTGGCACAAGCAGTAATTGCTTCCATTTCTACGATGGCGCATCAATCTTCCGTTCAAGCAGCCCAACCCCATTCAGGATTGTCTTTATGGGAGAGAGTGAAGGAAGATTTTAGTAAGGGGCATCCTCTCGAGTTTGCAGGGGGAGTTGATGCAATGGCTACAAGTTAATGGAAGAATAGTATGCAGAGGCACCTTCGTATGGTTAAGTGTAGTGAGATGCAGAAATAGTTTTTAGCCACCTTTAAGTTATCGGGTGCAGCTCTACAATGGTGGGAGTCTGCCACCACATCTGAACATAGAGATACTTTAACTATAACGAAATTTTGGGAACTTTTCGATCGAAGGTATTTTCCTTCCCCGACTCAGAGTATGGAGATTTTTCAAGGTAATAGAACGGTGGCAGAATATGAGGAAGATTTTTCTAGATGGGCGAAACTAGTACCTAATGAGGTAAATACGGAAGAGAAATGTATATCAAAATTTGTTCAAGGATTAGATTGGAAAATCTGACAACATTTGTTAGAGAGTCCTAAGCTAGCAACTTTCGTCGAGGTAGTGAATGTGCCACTATTAAAGTGTCATGAATATTGTCTTCGTTCGCAAGAGGGTAAGAACTTTGGAAATTCGAGTTCATCAAGTAGGTTTGGCGATGAGAGTGCTAGAAATGCGAGTGGACGGAAAGGATTTGTGGGTAAGTGTTTCTTTTATAAAGAAATAGGTCATAGAAAGAGATATTGTCCTAAAAGAGGTAAAAGACCACAGTTTGATGAAATTTTGGAAGTGTAACCCCTACAACAGATTCGAGGTCATTTTAGACCGAGGTACTATGTTTGGGAGCCCATTGATGAGGAAGGGCAAGCGGTCTAGAGATGGATGATGTAAGTTAATTTTTTCCTTTATGAATAGGAATATTACTATGTAAAGTTTTGGGAATATCGTCTGGGAGATATTTATGGTAGGGTAGTGCTATAGCCCTATTATGTATGTAATGACCCAAAAGGGGAATTTTGAGCAAGTTAGGCTCTTATGTTATTATCTTTTGTAAGACTAGATAATTTTGCAAGGTGCTCATAAAGAGCTATTAACCTTGTGGTGAAAGCAAGAATGGTTATGGTATGATAAGTAGTAATGATAAAGCTACTTCTTTTATATAGTCATGTTAGACTTATATAATTGTTGTATTCCAGATATGGATGAGCCTTATAAAAGGGCAAATTATATTGAAATGGTGTAAGATGCTGTTTGTGATAAAAGTTAAGATTGTGGATTGATGGGATGCAGGAAAATTTTAGCTCATAATTATGCTAATTCTTATGAGCTACATATTGTTATATATATGATGATTTAAAAAGACCTTGTGTTGGACATAAGGCATTTTATATTATATTACATTATATAACCATTTTTTTATTATTAAAATAAACTGTTTTCAAAATAAAACTTTTTATCGGCCTTCGGCCCTTTCAAAATGATTTTCATAAAATTAAAATTTTCAAACTCTAGTCCGGATTTAACAAACTCTCAATCCCCGACGTCGCCACATAGTAGTGTATTGGGAGGGTTCCTTTTTTGGATTTCGCCTCGGTGAGACGTCCCCCGCACGAAAGTGGCAAATGTCAGGAATTGAGAGGAGTTATTTCTTTGGACCATTCAAAAATTTTACACTATCAAAATGTTAGTATTATTTATATCTATGGAATTGTGGAACTTTGGAGGCAAATAAAGCCTCATTATGACTGCTGTGAGCATAAAGCTCATATATATAGGATGTATGGGCGCCCTAGTTGTGGAAATTGGTTTTGTAAAACTCATCATCAACTTAAAATAAAGTAAATTAAAATAAATTCGCCGTGGGAAGTTAGAAGTTTGGAGATAGGGTTAGTGAGTATGGGTATAGTAGGACTAGTTGAGCATTGGAGAATTAGGCTTAGCAAAAATTTCGAGGACGAAATTTTTGTAAGTAGGGAAGTTTGTAACAACCCGAGGTCTTGAAGATGATAATTTATTTATTTTGGGGGAAATAAATATTATTTTATTAGAGAATAATTAAATTGGCAATTGAGGTCAAAATTTGGAGTTGTTAGAAAGTGTCTCGAATGGAAATTCTGAGGGTACCATTGTTTTCGAAAGGGTCGAGAAAGTCAAAATGACTGTACTTGGGGTCTATTTAGGTTCCGAAATAATTTAGGACCGTTTGACTCGAATTAAAATTACCGAGTCATTTAAAGTGTTTATTATCATTTAAAGATGTGTATCTTGGGAGTTAGGTCTTAAAAAGCCTTCGGGAGATTTAATTCTCCAAAGAGAGAAATAGAAATAGAAAGAAAGAAAGAGAGAAGAAAGAAAGAAGAAGAAAAGGAAGGAGAAAAAAAGAGAGAAAGAGGATTTTCCGGCCAATACACGATCTCAAGGCGGATTCAGACCCTACGAACCCTAGGCGAGTGATTAAACTTGCTAAATAATCGTTGTGTACCAATTATTGCATGATTTGTGGATTAAATTTATGGGTTTTAGGTTTAAATTGACAAAACCTAACTTTTGGGAAAAACCTTTGATTTGTAGTGTATAAAATTACCCATTTCGTAGCATGCTGCACTTACCGAATCGATTCGCCCCTTCCGAATCGATTCGGTCTGTTGCAGAATACCCAGGTCTTTAGGGCCGAATCGATTTGCCCCTTGCGAATCGATTCGGTATGTAGCCGACTCTCAGGTCCATTGGGCCAAATCGATTCGGATGGGCCGAATCGATTCGCTTTTGGGGCCGAATCGATTCGGAGGGGCCAAATCGATTCAGAAACAGAAGAATTTTGGAGATGTTTTTCTAGGAAGAATTTCATCCCGTTTTGGTCGAGGTTATCAATTGGGAACCTCTATAGAGGTTATTTGGAGTATGTTTTGGAGATTTTTAGAGAGTTTCCATTATACGAGATTATTGGTGTCATATTGACCAAAAATTGAGGAATACCTATTAGAGATTTTGGTATGTTCTAAGTGGGTAAGCCCGCTACTATTGTGAGTTCTATTTGGAGATAATAATTAAATTCATATGAAAGAATGAGATAGTTTTAGAGACATTGGATCTTAGGGTCAAATCCTAAAATGGGATAACTTCAAAGGTTCATAAGATGAATTGAACCATGTTATGGATGTAGAATTATAAATGTAAATTGAGGTGTACTGTAATACCCCGTATTTTCATGCTATATTAATTTGGGGATTTATTAAATTTAATGTGACGATTTATTTAATAAAAAAATCCGGAAATTTAAATATGTTATAATTATTACCGTGACTAGAGTTAGTAATTATGGGAAACTCGTTGAATATTACTAATGAGCATAGTAATATATTATATTGGTTATATTGAATGTCATAAGTGAATTAAATGACTATTTCGGAAATTTAAGTCGGGACGTGCCCGTGTCACATCGGGACTAATTGTGTTAATTAAAAAGTAAATATTTTATAAGTTGTTCATATGGTCGTTTTGAGTGCGCCAACGCGTCCGGAAGGGTCGAGATAGTCGGAAAAGTGTACCCGGGGGTTTAGTTTGGGTCTCGGGGTGTTTTTAGGCCTAATTAGTGACCCGTGAGGGCATTTTGGTCTTTTTCCAAAATAGGGTAATTAAACCCACGAATTTTAGCAGCCTTTATCAGCTGGTTAGGTTAGCCATTTAGGGTTAGAACATACAGAACCCTAGGACGGCCATTGGAGAAGAGAGGAGAGACCTTTCTAGGAGATTCAAGGCCAAAACACCTCCGTTTGCACCGCCGTCACCACCAACGCGTAGATCGCGAGGAGGAGAACGCAACCACACCATAACCCATAGGAAATCAGACTTCTGAAAATTCCAGGCAAGTGTTTAACTTGCGTATTTTGTTAGTGCAATGTTCATATTAGTTTAGGATTAATTAGGAATGTAATCCATGTAAGAAAACCCCAAATTTTGATAGGAAATTGCATGTAGAGAAGATTAAAACCTTATGCTGGAAACTCTTGATGTTATAGATGTATTACCCACGAATTTTGATGTTATATGAGGAAGAAATTTTGGAGAAAAACTGAATTGAATCATAGTTATGAAAATTGTAGGGTTCTTGATGTTTAGATTAGATTTTGGATTGTTTAACCATGATTAATGATGTATACACGCATGCTGAACGTTAAAAACATCTAGAATTATGTTAGTATGATAGTAGTAAACTTTTTGGGTCGATTAGTGTTGGAAAATATGGATATTGATGAAGAATTTTGATGAATCCCGTAACTGCAAATCTGCAGAATTTTTACCCAGACCTGCTTGATCGATCGATCGAACATAGAGCTTCGATCGATTGAAGGTTCGATCGATCGAGCCCCAAGCTTCGATCGATCGACCCCTCCTGGAAGACTCCCATTTCCCTTGTTTAAATTAGTTAACGTAAGTTAACGTGAAATTATCTTTGGGCATTCTAAATAAAATGAATTGGTAGACATTGAGGACTAGTAGGGTATATGGATAAATGTTAGAACCTTTAATCTTCAACAAAAATGGTATTTATGGGATACTTACTTTAGGGTAGTGGACTTATGAATTTAAAGGGTGAGGTGCGTGAGAGAGTTACGTTGGAACCTAATAAAGACACTTACTGAAATTCAGATTTGTGAGGATGTAGCCCATGAGTGTTAGGTAATAAGTGAGAAAACCCTTCAAGTTAAGGTTAGGAATAAAACCTTATACGAAATTCTATAACTGTGAAATTAAGGATTATGGTATAATTATGGGTAATGAGAAGAACCTATATTAATATGATAAAGTGGTATATTTATATGATTGTGTGTACATATATTATATGCATGTGAAAATCATACCCACGCTACTTACTATCCCTGAGGTTTCCGCGCTGGGACAAGTTAAAATGGAGGACTTTGATTACTGTTTGGAACATTCTTTTAAAATGGAGTCGTGAATTATAAATCTTGTGAGAAATCGAAGTTAAATCTTTTAGAAAGACTAGTGCGTTAAATGTTAAGAAACCGTGGGGAAGGTTAGTGCGATAGGTGTGCACATTAGAAGAGAGGTGAGTATTTTCTCAAAAGAGTGACGTACTAATATGTTATTGCATTGGCCTGTATCATTTTAAATACTTGCTAAACGTATTTTAAAACCAAACACACTTTCGGGCTCTGACCCGTTTCTTTTCTCTCTCTCTCTCTTGTATATATATATGTATATTTTCAGGTGCCCAGCCACAGGGGCGTCTTGCTTAGGATTCCTTGAGAAGAACGAGCTGCAGCTTAGGTGGGAGTTGCAGGTCACTTGAGTAGACGGCTTCTGTTATTGACTCCACTCCTATTACTCTCATTTATTGGGCACGTGTCACCCCTTTTCATCATTTTATTTGTTGTTGGGACATTTATATTTCAGTCATTTCCAGTATGGTTTCTTTGGGATTTATTCTGCATGGACTTGTGATTTTAGTTTTCATATGTTGACATTCAATTGACGAATGTATTATATTATTTGGTTTATCGTGGTGTGATTCTTAATTGTAGAAATGTTGTTTTATATAAATAAATCTTTTTCTTTAATTAAAATTTGGAAGTTTATATGAAAAATGTTTTTGACACTTAGCTTAATTATTTAGGGTGTTAAATTGGAAAATTTATTTTTATCGACAGTGATGCTGAGAATGAACCAACTGTTAACCTTGATTTAATTTAATAAAGAAGTGATCGCCCGGTATTTAATTAGGCGGGGTGTCACATGTACTAGGATAAAGAATATCCTTAACGTAAATAGAATTGAGAGATAATTCATAATAGAAGCGACATGTGAGCTTCAAGCGAGAATTAGTATAGCATATACTAAGTGGGAATGATGCGTGAGAATTGACGATTAGTATATCAAGAGAGAGAATATACTAAACAACGACATTAAATCTATTGCGCCTAAGAGCATAGCGTATAATGAAAATGAAAATGATGTGGCAGGTATACCTTATATGATAGTATATCTTTATTATGTGGGATGTATGTATACCTTATATGATGGTGTATATATATATATATATATATATATATATATATATTGTTAAGCATACCCCCTCCTTGCTATCATTGGGAAGTTGCGTGCGTTGAGGGTGAGCATCCTGGCTCAAAGAGCAGGGTGTGGATATTCCCCATGTCATAGTCGTCCATGGTGATTATTATGTGATATACATTTATTATTTTGGGGGTGAGAAATCGTGGGTATGTGTCGTTCTCACTCGCCGATTAGGAGCTATGACCACTTCCCGGACGTTATGTGCGTGAGTAGATCATGAGGTGGGTGTCATTGAACACCACCAGGTGGCCCCAGTTTGCTACGCGTATGGGCTGCTGGAAGATGATAGCAAGTGAGCCTGCATCCTTGAGTTATAGCTCGGTTGGATGGTTATTATTGTTTGTGCTTTTACTTGGGTATCGAGGGCATAATGGACCTCAACGACCTACATTGCCAGGATTAGTGTATCGGGGGGTTCCTTGTTTGGATTTTGCCTCGGCGAGACGTCCCACGCACGAACCGCAGTGTAATGTTTGAAATTGGGGAGAAGTTAGTCCTTAATGCTCATATTTATACTATATATATCACCTATCCCAACTATCGACAGTGCCAGGAGTAGTGTAACGGGGGGTTCCTTGTTTGGATTTCGCTTCGACGAGACGTCCCACACATGAAACGTCGTGTACTGTTGAGAATTGGGAATATTAATTAATTAATGAAAATTGGAAAATAATAATTTGGGTTACATGCATCATGCATTGAGGGCATAATGATCCTCGAGGATCAATACGATCAGGAATAGTGTAACGGGGGGGTTCCTTGTTTGGATTTCTCCTCGACGAGACGTCCCACGCACGAAACGATGTGCCGTGTTGAGAATCTGGAGGAGTTTAGTCCTTAACTCTTGATGCTAATAACTCATATACAATAAATATATATATATATATATATATAAGGGCATCACTAGAATATATGAAATTCTAGTAAATGAATGTTGATGTATTGTGATGATGTTGATTATGAGAATGATTATATAACTTTACATGTTCAATAAATGAATAAATATAAAGAATTCTATAATAATCAAGTTAAAGTAGATGATTTATAGAAATTAGATAAGAGTAGATTGGGAGATAGGTTAGATGATTGTAATTAAATATTTCAATTGGGTTTAAGTTAGATTCTTTTGTCTAATTAAAATTGGGCGTACATTTGGAGATCAGGTACATACGTTTAGTGCGCGCTTTATTTGAGAGGCGAGTTAAATTATTATGGAGAGTTCGATTCTAGTAAATCATGTAATAATGCATTTATAATTATTATGCATTTTAATACACTTGCTATAAAATGTTTTTCAACCCGGGCTCTGACCCATTTATATTTTCCTCCTCCATGTATACGTTGTATTACTTTAGGTGTTCCTCCGCAAGGACTCCATTGATGTTCATCCATCCAGTGTATTCGTGGAGCTATGGCAGTAGGGGACTGTTGCGGCACTTTGCTTTAGTCGACTCCTATCTTTGTATGTCTAGATTAGGATTCAGATTGTATATTGAGTTAGTATTCAAGTGTTGTAGATTAACACTTTCATATTTCGTTTCTCAGATTTGTATTGTCTGTTACCCAACAGCATATTCGGGTATTTTATTTGTACATTGTATTTCACTCTTTTATAATTTTGGAGTTTGCACTTTTCACTCATCATAGTTAGATGTGTATTGCTGGGTGTGTTTGCATTATTGGCTTTGTTGTTGTTGTTAAATAAAAGTTTTAAATTTTTGACAATTCGCTTTTAATGATTTTGGGTAGTTAGCTTTATATTATGATGTATTGTCAGTTGATGTTGAGACTGTGCCATCTGAGATTCCTGATTTAATGTAGTATAAGGTTGGCCACCCGTTATTATTTTGAGCGGGTTGTCACAACGAGCAACACATTGGGTAGTATAATCTTCAGCATTCTTCCTAATGGTTTGGTTAAGCAAATCGATACGCTCACTTAAGATTTTTATCATTTTTTCTAGGGGAGCGCTCTTCTTAATTGTTTTGGTGTATAACTCGTGTAAATCAGGAAAATCATCATCAGACTCACTATGTGCATGTAATACCCCGTATTTTTATGCTTTTTAAATTTGGGGATTTATTAAATTTAATGTGAGTTATTAATTTAATATAAATCCAGAAATTAATCATTTTTATAATTACTAACGTGATGTGAGTTAGTAAGTATGGGAAACTTGTTGAATATTACTAATGAGCAAAGTAATATATGATATTGGTTCTATTAAATGTCACGAGTCAATAAAATGACAATTTTGGAAATTTAAGTCGGGACGCGCCTGTGTCGTGTCAGGACTAAATATTGATTAATAAAAGTGAATAAATTAGAAGTTGCTCGTATGGTCATTTTGAGTGCGCCAAAGTGTCCAGAAGGGTCTAGATAGTCAGAAAAGTGTACCCGGGGGTTTATTTTGGGTCTCGGGGCATTTTTAGGCTTAATTAGTACCCCGGGAGGGCATTTTGGACATTTTGTAATTTTGGGTAATTAAACCCACGAATTTACAAGGATTATATCAGATGCTTAGGGTTGCCTTCTAGGGTTAACACAACCAAAAAAAAGTGATGGCCATTGGAAAAGGAAGGAGAGAGCTTGCCAAGGTGTTTTAGGCCGAAAACTCCTCTGTTTACACCGCTGTCGCCGCCAAACGATAGATCACGTCGCAAGGATCATAACCACACTGATTTCAGCAAAAATCAGAGACCAAAAATCACCAGTCAAGTATTTATCTTGCTTAAATTCGTTAATGCTTCATTCATGTTAGTTTAGGCTTGATTAGGATGAGTTCTATGGAAGAAAACCCATGTTGGAGATTAGAAAATTGGATGTTTAGTGATATAAATGATAATCTGGAAATCTCCTTCATATGTAGAGGTTTAACCATGGATTTATGATGAATTAGAAGTAGAATTTCTGGAGAAAGAATTATTTGAATTAAGTTAAAGAGATTTTTAGGGTTCATGAGTATGGTATGAATTTGGGCACTTTTAATCCATGAATATTGATGAAAACTCGCATGCTTTACGTTAAATATTGTCCATTTGGGTTTAGGACGTTTGTGGTATAAATTTCTGGGAGTTTGGGAGTTAAAAATCTGGATTTGAATGATGTTGGACGGTAGAACCCGTAACTAGTTTTCTGCAGAATTCGTCATACCTGTTTGATCGATCGATCGAACCAGGAGTATCGATCGATCGACGCATCGATCGATCGAGCTCCTGCCATCCATCGATCGACCCCTCCTGGCAGATTCATAATTCCCCTTCTAAATAGATGAATTTAATTTAAATGTGTAATAATCTTTGGGCATCCTTATTAAAATATTTTGGGAGATAAAGAAGACGAGTAGGACTTATTAAAAATATGTAACCTTTAATGTTGGATGGGATTTACATTTTACGGGGATGTTTTAAGGGACGATGGAACTATGTATTAAAGGGGGAAGACGCATAAGATAGTTACGTTGTAAAATAAATGAGCACCTACTGAAATTACACTTGGGAGTATAGAAATTCACGAGTGTCACTTGATAAGTTGGAATAATCCCACAAATTAAGATAAGAGGCAAAACGTTATACGTGATAACTAAATAACGAGTAATAAGGACAAATGTCATAATTATGGGTCATGAGATGTACCTAAATTTGATATGGTAATAGTAGTATATTTATATGACTGTGTTTATGCATATACTATATACGTGTGAAAATCATGCCCGCGCTACTTTCTATCCCAGAGGTTACCGCGCTGGAACAGTCTTATCTCGATGAGCCTTTATGGGGGATATTGACTCGTACCCTAGAAGATAGAAATCCTTTGGTACAGGCTATCGAATCGATAGTTCAGACGGTCCTAAGAGACGTGGGGGCATGTACTAACCTCTTAGAGACTTGGAATCTATGCTTCGCCTCAATATTGTTTGTGTTTTTGTTAGTACAGTTCGAGAGTGATTCCGAACTTGTATTTCCCTTAGTACGAGTGATACGGGGACTAGATAGTCGAGTATGCCCGCACCATATTTTTTATGTGGGGTGCTGTTAGAATATATATATATATTATATGAGCATTTATATATATATATATATATATATATATATATATATATATATATATATATATATATATATATATTAAATTCTGGAGTTTGGGAACTACCTACTGTGTTTATGGTAAGTAAGAAAATGAATCATTATTTCAATTGGGGAACATGTGTTTGAAAAGTATAATATGATACTGAGAAACTTTATTAGCAATTAAGGTTTAAATGAGAACTTTCTTATCAAATGAAATTAACCTCTTACTCAATTGAATTTGTCAGTTTAAATCTTACGAGCAACCTAAGATAAGATAAGTTAAACCGTTGGGAAGGTTAGTGCGATAGGCGTGCACATTAGAAGAGAGGTGAGCATTTCTCAAGGGAGTGTCGCACTAATATGTTGTTGCATTGGCCAGTAATCATTTTAAATACTTGCTAAACAAATTTTAAATCATTTTTACAATCGGGCTCTGACCCGTTTCCATTTTCTTTTCTCTCTTGAATATATATGTATATATTACAGGTGCCCAGCCACAGGGGCATCTTACATAGGATTCCTTCGGAAGGAACGCGCTGCAGCTTAGGTGGGAGTTGCAGGCCTCTTGTTTAGGCGACCTCATTTCTTGATTCCATTCCTAGCATTTATTTTATCCAGTTGGGCATGTGTCGCCCCTTCCCATTATTCAGTTGTTTATTTGGACATTGTGATTCACTTATTTCTAGTATTTACACTTTGGATTTTATTTCTGTCAGGATGTTTTCCTTTTAAGTTTTAATGTTGGGATTAATTAGTTGAATGTTTAAATTCTTTGGATTATATGTTACAGGATAATTGTTGTGTGATTCTTTAAATTGTGAATTATGTAAAGTTTTAAATGTTGGTTTATAAAATAAAATTTGGAAAGTAATGTAAAAAAAAAATGGTTTTGACACTTAGCTTAATTATTTAGGGTGTTAAATTGGAAAAGATTATTTTACGACAGTGATGTTAAGAATGATCCAACTGTTCACCTTGATTTTAATTTAATAAAGGAGTGATCGCCCGGTATTTAATTAGGTGGGGTGTCATAGTTCATTGTTTGATTTGTCCCCTATGTTTTTTATATGTTCTTTACTCATGCACATGTTCACTTCATCATCAACATTCTCACTTTGACTCACACACATTCTTCCAACAGTAATAGGAACAGAATTATCAGCAAGATCATTCACAACATCAGCAGGCATATCAAGTTCAGGAGTAGGCAAGCATGCATCATCATTATATATTATCTTAGCAAAGAAAGACATGTAGTAATCATTCATCTGGGTTGAATCAGTTACATCCTCATCAAAATCACTAGATTCGTCCCAAGTCTTACATATATTGGCCTTGTTATTGTTGTTAAAGCTAGTTGGACATATACTAGCATAGTGACAAATTTTACCACAACGATGGCACTTAACATCTTTTATGTCAGGGGGTTATAGTTCCTCTTATTGTCATAAGTGTGTTTGGTATTGTCTCTGTCATGAGGTATGTGAGATTGATGACCTTGATAATTTGATTTGCCTTGTTTATAGGCAACAACATTTCTGAATTTCAAAATCTTTTTAAAATGCTTACTCATAAGAGCTATTTCATTGTCAAGGTTTTCCAAATCACAGTTTTCAAGACAGTTAGTGTGAAAGTCTATAGAGTTCAATTTAGGCACTAGTAATTTAGATGAAAACACAACATTTGAACTAGATGCTTTATTAGTCTGTCTGGTCAATTGATTTTTGAAGTCTAGTTCCAATTCTACAGTCCTTAGTTTACTGTTAAGTAGTTCAGGAGTCATATTAGGGTCATTCATTTCCTCAATAGCATATTTCTTATTGTCAAATTTATATGGCAATGACCTAAGAATCTTTGACATAATTTCCTTTCTACTATAGGTTATACCATTTGGATAAAGTTTTGTAAAAATGTCAGTTAACCTTATGTAGAAATCGTCAAAATATTCATTGTCATTCATAATCAGGGTGTTATATTGTCGAATGAGCATTTGGATTTTTCCAGCTTTAACAGGTTCATCACCCTCATGAGCAATGACTTAAGTGTCCTATGCTTCTTTAGAAGTTGAACATATGGATATTCTTCTGAATTCATGTTCATTAATGGACAAAAGGATGGCATTCTTTCCTTTATTATTATCAAGAGATGCTTTTTTATCTTCCTTAGTAAATTCACTAAGAAGTTTCTTAATCCTTATTGGATCAGTGGCTGAAGTAAGTTTAGTAGGATGTTAAAACCCTATTTCAATCGTTTCTCAGACTTCATCACCCAGGGTTTCTTGAATGAAAGTAGTTATTCACACTTTCCAGTACGAAAAATTGTTTCCATCAAAGAGTGGTGGTCTGGATAGGTTTCCTAACTTCTCAAATTTTTCTTCCATATTCAGAAATTTTTTCAGAAAGAAGCTTCGATCAGGATCACACAAGGTGTTCCCGCTCTGATACCAGTTGAAGAAACGCTTTAATACTAAAATCTTATTTACAAGGTTGATAATAAAATGTTATGGTTGTTAAAACTCAGAATAAACTTTTTGGGCAAAACTCTTTTCGTAAAACACAGGATGTGTGGTTAAAGCTTTTCTGAATATATGGATTAAATTTGATAGTTCACTACCTTTCCTTTTTTAAGTTTTAATAAACATCTACTAAAGTTACCATACAGTCCCAATCACAACAATAGTTAAGAACATTCAAAGAAATAGATGCAGGAATTTTAACATGGTAAAACCCTTAATCAAGGGAAACATCCACGGTGCCCTCTACGACACAAAACAAAAATTCACTAGAATAAATAATAAAGTTACAATACTTAGGAAAACCACAAAGATCCTAACCTAGGTTCAGAATATACCTACTTGAGATTCTTCACTCCAACGGTATTCTGAATTGGACTGATCTTTTCTTGCTGCTTCTTTGCCTTTTCCTTGATCTCCTTCTCTTTGAATTCTGATTCCATCAACTCTTTCAAATTCCAATATTCTCACACAGAACCACAATGTCTAAGTGTTCGTGTGAGATAATGTTTGTTATGTGCTACTACATGCAAACATGAAACTCACCCTCTCAAGATTTATACAAACTTTCCTAAAAAATTACAACAGTTCTAAAATCATGGGTTATTTTTGAATCTTGATTTTTCAAGCAAAGACTTCTTGATCTTTTATTTATCCACATATCTCAAGGATACCTTGCTCGGAAGACGATTCGAGGCCTTAAACAATTTCAGGGTTTTGAAAATATTTTTGAAATTGTAAACCTCCAATTGAGATCCAAACTAGACTAGAAGTCTACTTTATTAACACAGATTCAGACTTCACATGCAGAGACTGACTCAATAATTTTTGGCGTAAAACTTCTTTTCAGATCTATGGTTATGCCGTATAACTTTTAGCAAGAGTTCTTTGTGTTCCTTTTATTTTTTACACCAGTATTTCATAAAGCATGAAATAGAAAATTAGAAACACACAACTCACAAGATCTAAAAAATATTTAAATAAAAAACTTAAAAGTTTTTATTTCAAAATTTGTTGAAACAAAAAATATCTAAAATGCTAGATCTAAAAAGAAAAATCAAAAAATATTTCATGTGATGTTCTTGTTTAGAAAGTCTCAGTTTCAATAATTAAACTTAAATCTCTCTTAAAGATGAGTTGTGAGAGAATAAAAGATTTGAAGAGGTCTTCAAACGAAAACACAAAACCAAGAACACATAAACCCTAGAAACGGTCTAACTCTCAAAAGGATTGGATTTCTGGTGTATGGGACTTTTAGGTTTTGGTGTTTGGTTTGGGAGAAAACTCACAGAGGTTTGAACTGCGAAGAAAACTTGGGTTTATTCTTCTAATCTCTCTCTCTACTTTCCCGCTCTTATATCTTCTCTCTCTTCTCTCTACTATCTCTTTTCTCTCAAATTTAACGTAATGGCAAAAGTCTCAAAATGTTGAGGCTTGGGTCCTTTTTATACTAAACGTAGAAGGATCCAGAACATCGAACTCAATCCAATGGCTGTGATTAAGTCTTGACCAATTGACTTTAATCCAACGGTTCAATAAACGCAGTGGGTTAAATAAACACTTATTGGTCTAAACTGGGTTCATAAGGATTGAGTTAAAACACATGCACTACGTTGATTAGGTTGATCTAAGGGCTAAAAATGTTTACGCATTTTGTGTCTTATAGAAAACACAATCTAAGCCATCAGGATGCTAACACGTGTACGCACAGAGCTTTTGGATTCTACCCAGGCAAACAATCGGCAAAGAAAGAAAGTTTCTGAATTTCAAATTTTACCCACAACACTTTTAAAAACACATTTTATTTAATTCAAAAATCATTTAAAAATATATAAAATGATTTGAATTGAATGTATGTGTTGAAAAACCATTTATACAAATAGGTGATATGAATTATGCAGTGCAAGTGTCCTATTTGTGGTTTTAAGGATATAATTAACTTCCCTTTGAAGGTTCTCCTGGACAGAATTTCTCCTTGATCTTGTACCTTTGAGGAGATGGAGTTCTCATAAAAATATTATCTATTTTATCTAGGTATCCAAATTAGTTGGAACTCCTATATATGCAGACTCAAGTAAGTCAATATATAGAGTGTTCTCAACAGCAGCATATCGTTCACTCCGAGTTGTATCTCGAGTACCGGATTACTGGTGCTTGCATTCTCAGTGTTGTCACTATCTCACAAGATGGTGATAACTTGTCCATTGGCAAAGAACTTTAATTTTTGGTGAAGGGTAGAAGACACCCCCTTTGATGTTGTGGATCCACGGTCGTCCGAGAAGTAGGTTGAAATAGGCTAGGATATCGATAACTTGGAATTCAAAAATAGGATTTATCGGGACAACCCCTTTTGCAAGCTCGATAGATCCCATGACCTCTCGACGGGTGTTGTCGCAAGCATGCACGGCAGATGAGGTTGGAGTAAGGCCGCTCACCTTCAGTGCCAAATAATTGAGGGTTCTTAACAGGAAATATTTAGAGTTGATCCGTTGTCGACGAGTGAGAGGGGAACATTTTTCCCCATGACTTTGACAGAGATACTGAGAGCATGATTGTGGTTGGGACCGTTCTTAGGGATTTCCTATTCAGAAAAGGAGAGCATTTGAGTAGAGGTCAAGGATCTAACTAGGTTAACTACTTATTCTGGTGTGGTTGAGGGAGGAACTGCGGGTCCTATGAGTAGCTTGATTAGGGCATTTCGGTGCAGTTTGGAAAATATGAAAAGTCCCCATAGAGTGATGTTAGCTTGAGTTTTCTTCAGTTGATCAATGAACTTACTTTTTTTAAAGGTCATTTATAGCATAGGAGATTCACAACACCTTTTACTTTACCGCTTACTAATGGTTGTAAGCTCGGGTTCTGGTAATGTCTCCCTGACCTGGTCATGTGGTTCACAGAAGAGAGGAAAAATAGAAACTATGTTTCTTCATCGATGTCGGGTTGCTCAACTACCTGGTTAATCTCTCCTAGCATCTCCTCAAATATTATCATTCTGCATAGGTTGGCTATTAGACTAGTCTTTCTTGAATCTAACTCTTCATCTGAATCTTCGGAATCATCTCCCTATCCAGTGGCAATGATATTGTCTTTCCATGTAAAGTGAATACACTATATAACTTCTATGGCCTCTTCGTAAAATTCCTCCCATTCAATAGGGAAATGCAAGTTTGAGGGAACCAGGTGCCTTGATAATTTCAAAGTGTCAAGAAGCTCGAATATGCTACAAATATCACCAGTCTGTCGAAATAAATCTACCATGATCTGGACCACGTCATCTAGACTGAATTCATAGGTTGGCAATACCCAGTTGTCTAACTCTCGGGACCATTTTTGAGATTCTTAGAATAACCCACTGAATCTTTGACAATCGATGGTCATCTGAGAGGGAAATTTCAGTCCGAACTATAGGAGTTGGTTCAACACTTCTGATAATTCCATACATTTACCACTAGAACAGGTACAGACAGTGATTAAGGCTCTATTCAGGAGTGATAAGGTTTGATCGGTAAGGTTGGTAGGGTGTAAGAGGAAACATGGGCATGTTTGAAGAGGTTTAGGAGAGTATATGGGTATGACTGGTGATTTACGTTGCATGATTTGGGTAGATGGGTCGAGTTCTGAGTCTTTTTCTAGGAAGATGGCATTTGTATGACTTGGGAGTTAATTATGGGTAGTGGTTGGTTTAGGATTAGATTGTGGGGCGATGATAACCCGATCAATCAAGCTTTGGATTATGTTTCAGAGATGGAAACATTGGGTGGTGGTATGGCCAGCAGTTTGGTTATAGTCACAATGGGCATCAGGTTTGAAATTTTTAGTAAGCGAATTTGGTAATGGACGAGGGTCGAAGGGTTTGATCAGGTTTTGGTTTAACAGAGCCTGGTAAACTTTGGAGAAAGGAGCATGAAACTCGGTATATTCTTTTTGGATTGGGTTTGGGCGAGTTTCTGGTGCCCATGAAGCGGCAGGCTGAGAGCTGTTGTTGATAGTAGACACTGTGGTACTAGTAGGCTTTTCAAACTTTCTAGGTGAAAAATTTCCAGAGGTTTTCTTCGGTTCAACTTCTGTCTTGGCAAGACCTTATTTGATTTATACTCCTGCTTCTCGCAGGTCTCGAAAGTGAGGGTAATAATGTCCTCCCATTATTTCTCAAACACGGGGTAGGAAATTTTTCTTCACAATGCTGACTTGTTCTTCTTCGGAAGGCCAATTGATCATGGTAGTTGCTTTTTCTCTCCATATTACTATGAAGTTGTTGACTGATTCCATAAGATTTTGTTCGAGTAGCTCTAAGTCACGACAAGTAACCTCTAGTTCCTCCTTGTACTTATATTGAGACATAAACTCACGGGCAACGTCTTCCCAACTGTAGATTTTGGATTCTTCAAGGGATTGGAACCAACAGAGGGCGTTAAACTGCAAATTATACTAGAACATCTAAGACATTATTTCTTCAGAAGCCCTAAGTAGATTCATGGATCGGTGACAACTACGAAGATGAACGATCGGGGGTCCACTGCCTCCAAACTTCTTGATATTGGGCGTCTTGAATTTTTCTGGTAACCTGGTTTTAGGATAGGGATACATGTGGGTGTATTCCATGTAGTTTTTAGAGATTTTGACCTGATTGAATTTCTTAGTTAAGATCTTGAGGTCTTCCTTGACCTTGTTCAGTTCTTCCTCTTTCGGATCAACTATTATGAGTAAATTAGCCCCAGTCTGAGCAAGGTTTGGCATGGGAAGCTGGGATGGTGGCGGCCCATTAGCAGGAGAAGCCCATGGAGCATGATACTATTCTTCAAGAACCCATATAGGCTCAAGTGCAGGCAAACCCATGGCATGAGGGAAAAAGACCTTAGGATCTTCAGGTACAGGGATTCAATTTTTTTGCATCTCATGAACCTCGATTTGAAGGTTGTCAATTTTGGAAGTGATCTGATCCAGAACCGTCAACAAATCTGGTTGTGCATTCGGCACTTGACCCGTGTTCTCCATAAAAGGCGGGTGAGTCTCGAACTCGAAGAAAGTAAAGGGACTGATAGAACTTGGGGGTGGTTCGACTGAAGACCGAAGCCAGTAGGGATCCAGACCAAGGGTATGTGATCGACCTGAGAAGTAGAAAAATTGGGAATTTATTTTCGGAAAAGAGAAAGGGAAATTCGTTATTTTTGGGAAAAAAGAAAGAGTATATTTTTGACATTTTTGGAAAAGATGAGAACGAAAATGTTTTAGGCATTTTTAATAAAAGAAGAAAAAAAGGTTTTTGGGATGCCCTTTGGAAAAAGAGAGAAGAAAAGACTAGAGACGGGTCTCATCATGATTATTATGTTTATTAGGTTCTCACTTGTATTAAATTCTCCTAAATGCAAAATGAAATGACAGACTGGACCTGAGCTTGGAAAAGTTAGGTTTATAACATATGTAAAGATGTGTTTGGACTTGTAAGCAGGCTTACGGATAGGGTCCCATTTTAAAAATGCGCAAAAATTTGGGTGGCAGGCCGACCCAAAATTTTGGCAGAGTTTCGGGTTGAAATCGACAATCTAACATGTGTGTCCTAGGCTTGACACCTATACGCGGGTATGTAGTTGGTTGGGTGGATTTGAAAGGGTTCCTGCCTTTGGCGTGACTTCCACAATATATGTATTGCTTTTGAGGGCAATCGGTATTTATGGACAAGCCATTTGATATACATGAGTGTACCTGAATTGCCTCACTATATACCTCGTGGGGATGGTATGTGTGAGAGCAAATTAGATATACTCGACGTTCGTGAATGAGTTTCTTGCGATATACCTCCCGTCATGACTTCGGTCAAGCGGTACGATGCAGGGGAACTGTTCAATATACGTTGAAAGTACTTGCCTAATGGAAGGTGAGAGTCATATCGCTTAATCTAACAGAGCCCTGTCGGACCAGTGCCCATCACGAAGTGACTCTCCAGTTACGAGAAAAAATTTGGTAACAATGCTCTTTGGTGATGTCGTGTGAATCATTAATGATTCTCTTAATAGTATCTTATGGTGAGAGTATCTTTCTTGATCATGCTAAATAGGGAGCAAAGTACAAGTACCAATAGTATGTTAAACATGGATAAATGGTGTGTGCAATATGTGGATATATACGTGATCCTAGGTGCACGTGGTGTGAAGTGTACATGGAGAATTTTCTACAAGTGTGTGAATATTAGCATAAGCATGAGGTACACATGAATAATAAAGGGGGAATATGCAAGTAGGAGAATATACAAGAAAATAAAACACCCATGTAAATAGATTCTAGCCCTCTTAAAAATAGTTCCCCAGCAGATTCGCCAATGTGGCCATCCCGGGGGTGCCCGATGGTCTCTAGATCGGTACCCGGATTACTACCTAGGTTTGCGGTGGAAGGGGGAAGATTTAGGGGTCTAAGGAGAGCCTTAGGGGGGGTCCTAGAATGTGGTGTTTATAAGTTTATTTATTGATCACACTGACTAAGGTCATTGAGGATGCTTGCTGGTATGCCTTGCTGAAGACAAGAGTTATGGTTCTTTAAGGTTCTTGCGGGAGTTTTTTACTGAGTTAGACTGCGTGTCTATGTGGATTTGCTGTTGTAGATTCATTTTAGATTATGCTATGTTGTAAGTTACGATTTACTGTTGATAGTGAAATAAAAAAGGTTTTACCCAAAAGGGATTTTTCCTGAAATAGTTTCTTTTATCGCACGCTTTAATTGTTTAATGGATTAAATCATTAGGATGAATGTTTAGGGTTTAACAAGATAAAATTATATTTAATTAAGAATTGAAAAAGGTTATTTTTACCTAAAGCACGCACTAAAGGGCCTTCTCAAATTGGTAGCAGAACTTATTGCACTATTTTATTGCGTTTTGCGATCCCGTGACTTTAGGTATGCCTTTCGATAATTTTGATAATTTTAAAACTCACATGATTGAAACTTCTAATTGGAAATCACGCATGAAGTCTGCTTTTAAATTTTTTTAAAAAGGATAATTATGAGAAGTGTCTTTTCTGCGAGGGGTTTGGCCATAGGATAGATGAGTGCACTACTAAACTTAGGGAGACTTTTAGTAATCCTATAAATCGTGTTTCTATCCTTAGTGATAGTGACCCAGGAGAAGAAAATTTTTATACTAGTAAGCGAGACCTTACTACCCTTGTGGC
The DNA here is from genome assembly GCA_949130495.1 of Sambucus nigra. Classification (NCBI taxonomy): domain Eukaryota; kingdom Viridiplantae; phylum Streptophyta; class Magnoliopsida; order Dipsacales; family Adoxaceae; genus Sambucus; species Sambucus nigra. The sequence continues at coordinate 530,291,194 of OX422221.1, read as the reverse complement.
TAATCATGTGAGCGATGACGACATACATTTTCATGATTCTTCCGTAGCCACAGGTTGTGACGCCCTTGAGAGTGAGGGTGAGGTGAGTGAGGATGAGAGTGAGGACACGAGAGACTTACAAACATCCTTTAATGAGTTATACGAAGAAACTTTGAAAGTAAAGAAGGCAAACTTAATATTAGAAGCTAAGTTGAAAGAACGTGCCATAGAAAATAATAATTCCAATGCTATAATTGAGGATCTTAGGGCGTGTGAGAAGAAAATCTAAGAGAAGCTAGAATATGTCGAGGGTGAGAGAGATAGTCTTCGAGGGTTGATGGAGGCTATAAAAAAGTAATTACTTGAGTTTGAGGATTCTAGGAATTTACTTGAGTCAAGGATAGGTGAGATTAAGGAGAAATTGAGAGATTCGAGTAAGGTTAAATTTGATTTGGAAGCTAGGTCCGAAAAGTAACATAAAATCTTAGGAACCTTCCAAATCAAAGATAATAGGTGTGGTATTGTCTTTGATAAACATGTTGCACCCGTTCCCAAAGTCAAAACCATGCAAGAAAGAAATCCACCTAGGTTTGTTAGGAGAGAGCCACCTAGGAATGTTAGAAATAATCATCCAATAGCAAACACTCTCCGCCATATCTACACTTGCACTCATTGCAATAGGAGAGGTCATGTTAGACGATTTTGCTATGATCTTAAAAATGCTCCTAGAAAGTCTAAGAATAAGGCTGTTCTGATTCCCAAAACCCCACTCGTCGTTTCACACCTACTTGGGTTAGGAAATCGGATTTATAGGCGTTAGGTATTAGGCTTGGTGATATGCGTGTCATTGTCCGTGGTTCTCCCCATGTTTCATCTTTCGATTGAGCATGTTTGTCGGTTTGTCATACTCTAGTGTGTTTTCGTGCTACATCTTATCTAGGGTTATGACGAGTATTTAGTTGTGTTTTTTTTATTTGAGTCTTATTGAAAAATACAAAAAGATTTTTGGTTTTAAATATTTTTGAGAAAAATACAAAAATATTTTATCTTTGGATCATTTTTTTTGAAAAAACACAAAAAGATTTTCGTTTTTTTTTTGTCGTGAGTTTACATGTTTGATGTGGCAGATTGGTGTGTTTGGACCACCGTCATTTCATTATCCATGTGGCTAGGACATTTGGTCATATTTATTGATGCTTAAAATAATCTTAACCATTGCATTATGGGGTTGTTTCGAAGTTGATAGTCATTTTGATTCGACTTTGTATAGATGTCATCCTTGCACACATGCACGAGTTTGTATGAATGTTTGACTTCTCTTGCATATTTGAGTTTGGTAAGATGTTCTTATCTCAATTTTGTCATCCATATGTAAGTAAACTTAAGGATGAGGTGTGCATGTAAGAACTGTTTTTTGTGAGAGTTGAAATTAAAATATGACGAGTGTTCACGAGAAAGGGCAGCGAGAGTGAAAAATTGACTCGTCGTGAAAGCCACCGTTTAAAAGAGCCTGGAAAAAAAAATTAAAAGTCAATAAAAATAATCATATGGAAAAAATGGGCCAATTAATTTATGTTCATTCCCCAAAAAAATATGTTATATTTGAGGGAGTTTGGATGGATAATTCAAACGGGTTTACACCACAAATCCCAACGTTGAAAAATCGTATTATGGCGCTATTGTTTGTAGAATCGTCAAAATATCGAATTGGTGTGCATATTTGATTGTTTAGTTCATTTAGATCTTAAATAAAGTTTGATGATATTTCGCTATCAATTAGAGTTTCTTGAACATTTTGACGTGTTAAAATTGTGACTCATTTGTTGTAGTTCACGCCCATACATTCCATAACCATGTTTGAGCACATTGGTACTATGTTTGGACGTAACTCACATCATTTTTTATTTTTTATGTTTTGATTCTGTTTTAGTACTGTTTGGCCTTTCCAGTAAGTTTCTTAAGAAAAAATTTCAATGTACAAAACCTTATCATTTTTGGAGATTTTTTTTAGAGTTTCTTCATGTCACTCAAGAGACACATCTATCTCATTCAAGCGAGATTTCTTATCACGAGAAGCTGTCGTTCAAGCAACACTTTTACCGTTCAAGGGACACGCTTTACCGTTAAAGGGACACGTTTTACCATTAAAGAGACACTATTTTCTTATATTGTTCTACCGACGAATTTCTGTCACTTATGTCCTCTTCTCTCTCGAAATTTAAGCGACCCATTTAGGGATTTTCCTCAGAAATCTCCATTGTTTCAAAACCAGCTTCGGTTTGCTCCATTTTTAAATTCTCACTTCAAAAAAGATTCCCCTATTTCGTGTTCCCATTAATTTTTTGCCATTTCTGCCTGGGTTTAAAGATTGAACGAGCTTCTGAGTTCGAGGATCTCCTTCTTGGTTTGAAGCTTTGGTGTTGGCTGCTATTGTCATTTTTTGTATCCTCATTTCATCTCTGAGATCGATTTTCATTGACTCGAGGCATTTTTTTAATTGTTTTGTTGTGTTTGATTTCTGTTAGATGAATTTCTGTTGATTTATGATTCCAAGTTTTGAATGAAGTGAATATACATAATTTTTACACTATTTTGCTACTAAATAAGTGTTTTATTCGTTCTCATTTCTAGTCCGTGATCAAAAATTACATTTGCGCTAGGGTTTGTTGAAATTTTAGGATTAAAACACATAGCACTCCTATATTGTTGTTGGTATTTTTTTAAATCAAATTAGTGTAGGGTGTTTATATTGTTTTAACCTAAAAAATTTCAAGTTTTGGGGCTGCCAGTATTGATTATGATCCATTTTTTTATGCCCTATGTGTATTCCAAATTTTATCCAAAAAATTTTTTTAATTTTTTTTTGGTATAAATGTTTCTTTGGATTTTTTTGGGATACCCACACGTGTGTCATTTTGTTGGGTTTTATTAGTTGATTATTTTTATTTGATTGATTGTGCTGCTGTTGTGGTGGGTATTCGTGGTGGTTAGGTTGGATTTGTGTGCACAGATAGGTTCGTAGTTGTCTGTGTTTCGGCATCTGTTACACCCATCTTTCCACAGACACTACGCATTTGTTTTCTCGGTAGCTATGCCTCCTAGACGTAGATTTCCCCTTCTGGTCGTCTTAATGATTTGACAACATCCCCTCGCACCTAGCGAGCACAGACTCACTTCCCTACCTACTCTGTTGTGACATGGGCGACCAAGGTCGAGTACGAGCACTATTATTTGCTCGGACTTTATATCCATGCGGTTGTTAGGGAGAGAGTTTTTATGGTCTCCGATTTTTACCATTTATCCAATCCTCGTTTAATATTTGGTAGGGATTAGTATTCTCTGTTTGAGGCTTATGGTGTGGTCTATGCTGACATTGTAAGAGAGTTTTTCTATCGCGCAATCCACTCTCCTAAGGGGATTCAGTCTACCATTCGTGGTGTTCCTATTCTCGCCACAGTTGATCTGATAGACTAGACACTACAGATTCCACGCGCCCTTGACACTATTTTCCCCTAGATTACTGATGATAATCCATCGTCCGAGGAGATTCTCTGCCACTATTTCTGGGAGATACCTCTGGTAGGCACTACTATGTATCACCGTCAGCTTCTCCTTGCCTTTTGCATTCTTAATAGGTTTGTGGCATCATCGATCCACCCAAGGATCAATCACATTCAGATTGGTTTGATATTTATTATTTCATGTACGCTGTATCCCAGGGGTGGGACATCGATTTTCCCACTATTATATTCCTAGTGATGTCATATGTTACCATCATTGATAACACCCCTGTCTGCACTGCTCTTCCCTATTGGCTCCTCATTTATTGTATTTGCACATCTAATGGAGTTCTCATTTTAAATGATGATATGTGTCTCTTTGAGCCTGTTATCATTGATCATGGCACGCTTATTCATTCAGAGAGTCATCTGAGTGAGCCTTTTCAGGATGGCGCTTCTTCAGGAGCTGGGTGTTCTTCTTAGCGAGCTGATCCCACTGATCCCAATCCTGATGCCTCTCAGCCTTGCCCTTCTACATCTGCACCAATACGTCCTACCGAGGAGGATTTCTATAATTTACAGGCATAGGTGGCTGCTCAGACCAGGATGTATGACTCTATGATGGATAGATTTGATGCTGAGGATGAGGCCCGTGCCTGTAGCGATTCATAGATGACGGAATTCTTTGACGAGATGAGGCGCTAAGAGTAGAGAAGAGGAGTTGGTTCTTCTGGCTTAGGGTATATTACAGCTACATACTCTGATGATGATGATGATGATGATACACCTACAGATGTTTAGTTGTCTATTTGTTGAGAGATTGTATTTGAGACTACTAATGTGTATGATGTATTTATTATTTCTCTGATACGATGTACTCCTTTACTTCTAGACATTTTATATCTGCATTTTTTATGTATTTATGGCATGGCAGTACATTCTTATCGATGATGCGTTCTTATTGATTCTAACTTTTATAAATTTACTTATATCTTTTATTATCCGTTGTCATGCTGATACTTAGATTTATTTATCTAGCCACGCAGTTAGTATCCAGTTATTCTTGCTAGATTTGGTTTGTCTGTCCCACGATTGTCTATTCCAAGCAAAAGGGGGAGATATATGTGATGTAGGGGGAGTTTATTTATTCATGCTTTACTGATATATTTTTTTCCTCCATACTTCACTTGGGTATATGTTTATGTCTCGAGTGTGTAGGTATATTTTTCAGAGTTTTAGATATTTATCACTACATCACATTCAGAGACATATTTAGATTCATATGCTTGCCGGTTTCATAGATTTTGATTCATATCCTGTATTTTATCATTTTGGGTTTATGGGATAGGACATATGATTTACGAAATATATCATTTTTCGTTTTTTGGTTTTGTCCCGGAATAGCCAAAGGGGGAGATTCGTAGGAACAAATTTCTAATCGAGTCAATTTGTTTGTAATTGGCTTAATTCTGGACAAAATAATTTAAGTCTAAGGCTAGTTTTAATTTGAGATTAATTGAAGCCTACGATAGTTCAAGATTGAAGAATTTGCAATTAAAAGCTTTGAAGAAGAAATCAAGTCAAGTTGCATTCTTCAGACCCTGTTCTTGATCACCAAATATGAATACTTAAGATAATTGATGTGATTTACAATTTTAATTAAATAATGGATGAGTTAAACGTTTTTTTAAATATTGGGAATTAAATTTAATATTTGCAAAAACATATTTTAAATATTTCAGAGTTAAAATAATTATTGAAAATTCGAGGATTTTATTAAAAAGAAAAAATGCATTTTAACTATCGCTCGAACGACAGTGTACGTTGTTCAACGACATGCACATGTCGCTCGAACGACATGGCAAGTCGCTCGAATGAGCTGCCGCCTCGATTTTTGTGTTTTGTTTTAATTGGACTCTTGTTTGCTCAGAAATAAATACACCCTACTGCTTAGATCTTTTTCATAAGAACAATTTTGAAAATTTCCATATAGTTATTTATCATCCGGAGTTTATTCAAGATCAATTACTCACTTCTATAGTTTATGATCTTGAATGCCTTTGATAGAAGATAGTTCTTTCATTTATTACACTGACTGAGGTCATTGTGGATGCTCGCGGGTATGCCTTGTTGAAGATGAGAGTTGTGGTTCTTGAAGGTTCTTGCGGGAGTCTTTTGCTAAGTTAGACTGCCTGTCTTTGTGAATTTATCGCGGTAGATTCATTGCATATTCTGCTATGTTGTAAGTTACGATTTACTATTCAGAGTGAAATAAAAAAAGGTTTTACCCCAAAGGGATTGAAGAGTGCGCTTTTGTTCAAATTAAGGAATTATTTAATTAAAAAATAGTTTTTCGATTAAATCCTAAAACATACACCTACGTGTGTCAAACTATAAATAATAAAGCATGTGACACAAAATATCTGGAAAAATCCCCTCAGGGAAAAACCATATTATTTTCATTATAATTTGTAAAGAACGGTTACACGGATTATAATGAAAATAAGTGGGACATACAAAAATACCCATAGGAGTCGGTTCCGATGTGATTGGCTGGAATATCCTGCAAGAATTCCAGATGGGCAGCAATGAAGAAGGGACCGGCTTCTCCACAAAATACTCCAGATAAGTAAAATTAACCTCTTAAAGGTTTATTAAATGCACATAGTAAATGGGAGAGACATTTCCTTTTATAAGGAAACATAAAAGCCTAAAAATAAGTTTATCAAAATATGGCAGATTTTGGCCCGAATTTTGCTCAACATGCTGGAAAATGAATTTGACCAACAAATAGTGATGACAGCATTTGACACAGAACTCGAGATCGGTGGCGGCATTCGAATGACATAGCATGTCGCACGAATGAGGACAGATGTCGTTCAAACGAGATCGCGCGACATGCTGATCTCACGCGAACGACAGGCTATGTCGTTTGAGCGAACACGCTTTTCCAAAAAAGTCCATTTCAGCTTAGAAAAAATTCTGCATTTGATAAAAAATAATTTCAGACTTCAAAAAATATTTTCTAAAAAAATATAAACAACTCCAATTAATCATTTTACTGATAGTGCGCCGTGGAGTTGTGGGAAACGGTTGAGCAGTACGTAGCATGTAGCAATTATGCACGTGTGAAGATGATGGATGCATGGATTTGGATAGAGGCTGCCATGGTTGATCATGATGACGTGCCGAATGTAGCGGTATCAGACATACAAACTGTGATCTAGGTAAAACAAAAAATTCCTAGATTCTACCCGAGACATTTATAAAATTATGTCCTTACAAATCTCCCCCTATGTATATGCCAGTACATACATAATTCCGAATTATGCAATCTCCCCAAAACAAAGGACATATAAGATAATATCCCCATTAAACCCTCAAACTAAGAATACTAAATGACATGTCTTCAATCTTTAACATCTTCAAAACTTCAACTCTTTAGAAACTCCCAAAGCTTTTCTCATTATGGTGTGCAATCTAATAGATATCAATTTTGTACCTACACACATGAGATAAAGCAGATACCCATGAGACGCAACAGTTTGAAATATAATGATATGCAAAAATCAAAGATCAATTAAGCTTAAGAAAATCATAGATAAATGAAAATAAATTTCTCCCCCATAATTCATTATCCCTCTTTTTATGATGTCCCGAAATAGACAGATATGAGAAGCATAAATATGGAAAATGTCATAAAAAATCTTCTTATTTATTTTTGAATTATTCAAAATTTCTCTTTTTTTTAAAAAAATATACAACAAAGAATATGGTAAATGTCACAAAATAATCTACTATATTTTTTATACAAAATATACAACAAGGAATCACACCATGAAAGAACACAAAAACAACCAAGTCGATGATAGCGTAAATGTAGGGGTGTGAACACATTCGATAAGTAAATAAACTCAATCAATCATATGTGCATGATGCATACGTGTACTCCTAACGAATGAACATCAAAGTATCCTTAGGTGTAAAAAATGTTGACTTTAGATGACATCGACTTAATCAAATCAACAAGTCAAAGTGATTTCCACACCAATAACGTCCAAAACTATTTAGCGCTTTTTCAAGATTTTCAAGGACGTGCAAACCCGTTTAAATTTTCCAACCAAAATCCCTCAGATTTATATATTGAATAGAGGTGACCTAAATTCTCAAAGTTTGGAGAATTGATGGTGAAACCTAATGGCCCATATTTGGCATGTATTGCTTTTTATTGCCTTTAAACTTTTTGAGATATTTTAACCTCTTTGGACCCTGGGATAATAAAATTCCTCAATTTTTTAGGTCCGATTTAATGGTGACTTTAGCGTAAAGGATAGATAATTACCTTTCGTAGCCCTTCACCGTTTTAAAAATACCACACAATCTCACCAAACGGTTTTTACAGGCACACCTTTCTTATCAATTTTTATCACGCTTAGTTCATTTTAAGGATAGGATTGAAGTGAAAACACCCAACCAACATGTGATAAGACAAGTACAATAATCAAATAAATCCGTGCATGTGTGCAATAAAGGAAATCATGAGTCAAACATGTAGGAAGTAACACTGAATTACATCTTAATGACTCCAAATATTATAAAGCACAAAGATGACAAGATATATTATCTCGAAACACTATCAAATAGTCACATGAATAAATGGAATGACATTTTGACTTGGCTATCTTAAATGCTCATCCATAATAAGGTGTAAATTACAAAAAAAATCTTTTTGTGTTTTTCTAAAATTTTTATAAAAAGAAAATCGTTTTGGATTTTTTTTAAAAAATATAAATAATAATACACATGATTCAAACTAGCAATAGGAATCATATGATATGAACATGACAAATCATCCTATACTAGACACAAACCAACCTCTCAGTCAACTGTGCAAATTCCCAAAGACTTCCTAAGACTTTCGAATCTAAGGGCATCTAAAGGTTTCATGAAAATATCGGCTAACTGACGGTCGGTGGTAACGTCACTCAGGGATATGATTTTATCCTCAATTAGATGTCGTATAAAGTGCTCACGTATCCTGATGTGATTTGTGCACGGATGATGGACTGGATTGCGGGATATGTGTATCGCACTCGTGTTGTCACAAGAAATGGTCATGGTATCCTATGAAATCCCATAGTCCTCCAGCATCTGTTTCATCCATAATAGTTGCGTGCAACAAATCCCGGCGATGATGTACTCAGCCTCCGCAGTGGACTAAGAGATGGAGTTTTACTTCTTGCTCAAACAGGAGACAAGAGCAGAACTAAAATAGAAACACCCACCAGAAGTTCTCTTACATCTATCTACATCCCCGGCCCAATCCGCATCTGAATAGGCGGACAAACGATCATCGATATCAAAGGAATACCAAATACCGTATGAGAAAGTCCCACTCATGTATTTAATAATGCGTTTTAGAGCGAGTAAGTGTGACTCTTTCGGGAATGATTGATATCGCGCACAGACTCCAACACTAAAGGCTATGTCGGGACGACTGGCAGTCAAGTAGAGAAGACTACCTACCATACTCCGATACAAGGTTTGCTCTACGTCCTTGCCTAAAGTGTTCTTACGAAGCTTGATATAAGTACTCATAGGTGTACGAGCATGCTTAGCGGAGTCTAAACAAAATTTCTTCACTAGGTCTCTAGCATACTTGAATTAGGAGATGAACATCCCATCCTCTAGCTGACGAACCTGGAGACCAAGGAAGAAAGTAATCTCACCTACCATGCTCATCTCAAACTCACTTTTCATCTCCTTCTCAAAGTGGTGAGCATGCTAGGATCATGTGGATCCAAAGACTGTGTCGTCCACATAGACTTCAGCAACCAAAATAGCATTGTCATCTCTCCTGATGAACAACATCATATCAACTCCCCCTCTATTGAATCCTCGGGATAAGAGATAAGAAGTAAGCCTATCGTACCAAGAACTTGGTGCTTGCTTCAGACCATACAAGGCTTTCTTCAGATAGTAGACATGCTCCGGGTGCTTAGTGTCTTCAAACCCTTTTGGTTGTACCACAGAAACCTCTTCCTGTAGAATGACATTTACAAAGGCACTCTTGACATCCATCTGATATAACTTGAAGCATAGATGACATGCAATGGCGAGTAGTAAGTGAACGGACTCAAACCTCGCAACAGGAGCAAATGTCACTCCAAAGTCTACACCCTCAATCTGTGTAGCCTTGAGTGACCAACCTAGCCTTATTTCTTATTATGGTACCATTTTCATCTATTTTATTCTTGAAAATCCACCTGATACCTATCACATTAGTCTCACTAGGTCGGAGGACAAGTTCCCAGACATTATTCTTTTTAAAATGAAGCAACTCATCCTGCATGGCAGATATCCAGTGTTCATCCTTGAGTGATTCTTTGTGATTCTTGGGATCGACTATGGACGTGTAGAAAAAATGACTAACAACGTTCTTTAGCTGAGCACGAGTCTTAACCCTTAAAGTGGGATCGCCAACAATGGCAGAAGGATCATAACTCTTGCGAACCCAAGAAGGTGTGTCCCCTAACATAGGAGTAAGTTCCACAGAGTGTGGGTGAGGGACAAGTAAATCGCTGTCAGAAAATTCCTCATCCTCTCACTGAAGGCTAGGATTAATAAATATCAAAGGTTCGTCATCTTGCACGATGATGTTTATTGACTCCATAAACTTAGAGATCTTCAGATTAAAAACCCGGTACGCTCTACTATTTGATGAATATCCTATCAATATTCCATCATCGCTCCGAGAGTCAAACTTTCCTAATTGCTCTCTATCTCATAGGACGTAGCATTTACTCCCAAAGATACGAAAATATGCAAGGTTGGGTTTCTTGCCAGTCCACAATTTATAAGGTGTCTTAAAAGTGTATGGACGCATGTAAACCCAATTCACCGTATGGCATGCAGTAGACACTGCCTCTGCCCAAAATCTCTTAGAAACCTTACGACCTAGAAGTATAGATCTAGACATTTCTTGAATCATCATATTCTTTCACTCAACAATCCCATTTTGCTAGGAGTCTTCACAGCAGAAAACTCATGTTTGATTCCTAGGATATCACAGTAAAGATCTACCTCTGCTTCCTTAAATTTTGTGCCATTGTCACTACGTATCCTATTAATAGTGACTCCGTGTTGATTTTGCAAGACACGGCACTTGGTCGTTAAAAAATATACAGCATCGGATTTCTCTCTCAGAAAACCAACAAACGAATATCTATAGAAATCATATACCATCACAAGAATACACTTCTTACCACCCAGACTCTCAGTATGAGTAGGACCCATAAGATCCATGTGAATTAACTCAAGCACGGGAGGTGGTAATGGAATGCAACTTTCGGTGGGGTCTACGAATTTGTTTTCCCAACTGACAGGGGCCACAAATCGTGGAAGTTGGCTTTCCAAGAGATGGTAAGCCACGTACTAGGTCCTTTTTAGCTATTCGTGTCAAATCTCTAACATTCACGTGACCTAGACGTTGATGCCACAGATCCATAGGAGTGATCGTGGCGCTGTTGCAGACAAGTGAGGATGTGGACACAGTACCATAGCAATTATCTTCTATCCTCACCCCCTGCACTAAAAGTTTACCGTCTTGATTATAGACATTTCATACATCCCGATCAAACTTTACGGAAAAGTCAGCGTCGTACAACTGGCTAATGCTGAGAAGGTTTTCCTTAAACCTTTGACGTACAAAACATTCTCTAGCTTAGAAAATCCTAGTAACACTACTATACCTCGTCCTACAATGTTAGACTTGATCATGTATCCAAAGGTGACTCTACCATCCTTATAATCCCCTAGGTAGGTAAAGAATGAGACATCACATGTCCTATGTCTAAAGCACCAACTATCAAAATACCATTGTGAGGTATTATGTTCTTTGAGAGAGACATGAACAACAAGGGCCTTTTTGTCTTTCTTAGGTACCCAAGAAGTGGTAACCTTTTGTTTACCCTTGTTGTTGTTGGTTTTAGCCGGGACGCAGGAAGCATTTACTGACGGAAAAGACATTTGTCGAAATTCCTCCATCAAACTCTGTGAGGTGGTAGCTAGAAACTCAATATGCTCTCTCAGACTGGTAAAATCATCAGTACAATGTGGTGGAGCAGTAGTACGTTGTGTCCGAACCAAACTATAGAAAAAATCCTTGAGGTGGCCTTTTCTTTTGCAGAATGTACAAAATAACATAGTCTTAAGTGGACATTGGTTTGCTTTCCTTGGTCGAACTCTTCTTCATGGTATTTGATGATGGACATATGGAGTCGAGGTAAACTCAAGAACTGGTCTAGGTGCAATTTGGGTTATGGAGGCACCTTCAAAACCTATTCCCTTCCTATCACAAAAACTGAAATCCAGACCGAGGAGCTTCTTTATAGATTTGTCCTCGTTTTGAACCTTGACTTATCGTGCTCTCTCAAGATCATGAGTAAGCTGGGCAATAAGGGCTTCAAGTTTCTTTCGAGTCTCCATGAAGGAATGGATCTCACTCGTAAGACTAGCCACTTGATTAGTCAAGTCCCCTATCTCTTTCTCAAAACCACTATCTCTCTCTCTCCAAATAGTCTCTCTCTCTCTCTCTCTCTCTCTCTCTCTCTCTCTCTCTCTCTCTCTCTTCTAAATCTTCCTTTAAAGCGGTGATCCTAAGAACTAGTTCTTTGTTACGCTTTTCTGTTTTAAATGACTCATTATATAACTTAGCGTAAGCGCGTTTAAGGTTACACTCGCTTTCACTTGCATCATCCTCCCCATCACTCACATCGTTCTCACTGTGGAGGAGTCCCTGTAAAGTAGCATCCTCAACGTCGTGAGGAGCACTATAAGTATGACTATCCATGAATGCGGTGAAGTTAGATTCATGCGATGACTCATCTCTAGAATCCACCGACTCGACCTCACTGTCGTCACTAAGTGTAGCATTAAGGACATCTTTGTCTTTATTTTTTGCAAGTCTGTTCAGCCCAGTAGCACACTAAAAAGCTCTATTACCCTTACCATCGCACTCATAGCATCTCTCACCGTCTTTCTTAGGAGGGTATTTAAAATGTTTTTCATTTTTCTTATTTTTCTCAAAAATCTTTTTATCTTTGAAATTTCCATTTTTCTTGAATTTGAGAATTTTCTTGAAATTTTTATCAAATAGGGCCAAATCATCTAATCAAAATCACACTCAGAATCTGACGTTTCTATCTCTCTTTTTCTAGATGACTCAACTCTCTTTCTTGCTGACCCCTGACTTTTTCTAGCCTGGGCATTAAGTGCAATACCCTTATCTTTAGGTTTGAAGGATTTAGGAAACATATCAATTTCATACATTTGTAAGTCTCCTACAAGTTCCTCTAATTTAAGCATGTTTAAATTACCAATAGAATTTATCACATTGACTTTAGGGATAAAACTCTTAGGAAGTGATCTTAGAATATTTTTAACAACTCTAGCATTAGGAATGTGTTCACCAATATTAAAACTAGTGTTAACAATATCAGATAGCCTAGCATAAAATTCATCAAAACATTCAGTCTCAAGCATGGTGATAGTTTCAAATTGAGTTGTTAATTTTGCAATTTAACCTCTTTTACAGCATTCGTTCCTTCATGGGTAAGTTGCAAAACATCTTATGCCTCTTTTGACGTGGTGCGCGTCATAATCCGTCGAAACTCGTTAGGTGTGATAGATCCATAAATAGAACTTAAACCCTTAGAATTAAAATATGACCATTTAAATTCGCCTTTAGTCCATTCAGTCACAGATTTTAAATTAGTCACGTTATTAGCAGTGACGGCGGGAGGTGTCCACCCATTTTCAACCAAAATCCAAACACGTTCATCAATGGCTTTTAAAGCAGATTTCATGCGGGCTTTCCAGTAAGCATAGTTTATCCAGTCAAAAACTGGCATTTTATTATATACTTTCTCCATTGAACACGCCCTTTAATCCGAAATCAATTTTTCAGAAAATTGATATCATAGAAAAATTTTGCGAAAAATTTACACGGTATATTGTGCAATTGGCTCTAATACCAATTTGAAGAGTGTTATTTTGTTCAAATCAAGGAATTATTTAATTAAACACAGTTTTTCGATTAAATCCTAAAACATGCACCTACGTGTGTCAAACAATAAATAAATAAAGCATGTGACACAAAATATCTGGGAAAATCCCCTCAGGGCAAAACCATATTATTTTCACTATAATTTGTAAAGAATGGTTACACGGATTATAATGAAAATAAGTGTCACATAGGAAAATACCCGTAGGTGTCGGTTCCGATATCGTTGACTGGAATCTCCCGCAAGAATTCCAAATGGGCAGCAATGAAGAAGGTATAGGCTTCTCCACAAAATACTCTAGATAAGTAAAATTAACCTCTTGAAGGTTTATGAAATGCACATAATAAATGCGAGAGAGATTTCCTTTTATAAGGAAACATAAAAGCCTAAAAAACAAGTTTATCAAAATATGGCGGATTTTGGGCCGGATTTTGTTCAACATGCTGGAAAGGGAATTTGACCAATAAATAGTGGTGACGGCATTTGACATAGAACTCGAGGTCGGCGGCGTCATTCGAACAACATAGCATGTCGCGCGAAGGAGGACAACTGTCATTCGAACGAGATCGAACGACATGCTGATCTCGCGCGAATGACAGGCTATGTCGTTTGAACGAGCACGCTTTTCTAAAAAAATTTGTTTCAGCTTAGAAAAAATTCTGCATTTGATAAAAAATAATTTCAGACTTCAAAAAATATTTTCTAAAAAATTCCCAAATATTTATGCAAATATAAACAACTCGAATTAATCATTTTACTGATAGTGCGTTGTGGAGTTGTGGGAAACGGTTGAGCATTATATAGCATGTAGCAATGATACAGGTGTGAAGATGATGGATGCATAGATTCGGATAGAGGCCATCGTGGTTGATCATGATGACGTACCGAATGTAGCAGTATCAGACATACAAACTGTGATCTAAGGAAAACAGAAAATTCTTAGATTCTATCTTGGACATTTATAAAATTATGTCCTTACAGGGATTTTTCCTAAAATTATTTCTTTTATGGCATGCTCTAATTGTTTAATGGATTAAATCATTTAGATGCGTGTTTAGAGTTTAAGAAGATAAAATTGGATTTAACTAAAAATTGAAAAAAAGTTATTTTTACCTAAAGCACACACTAAAAGACCTTCTCAAATTTTTGACGTCATTTCCAGGGAACTCGATAGACATTTAGGTTATGTCGAATTAATCTAAAATTTGAATTTAATTCTTAAACAGCCCAGAAAAATTCAAAAAATTCAATAAAAAATTCAGAAAAAAAAAAATCTATCAAATCCTTACAAGCAAAATTCTCAACTAACTCCTCAATCTACTCCTACCAAAATTCACGAAAATAAAATTAAACATAATTCTTAATAGCTCAAGGATCTTATGCATCACTTGTTTTAATTCAATATGTTTCACTACCATACTTTGTTTTAATTCAATACACTTTAATTTAATATTCATAACTTAATTTAGTTCATCACTTAATACTTCGTAGTAAAAACCTAATAAATTTTTCACTGCTAAAATGTACTATATTATCATTATGAAATACATTAAAATTTCACTTGTAAAATCTACTAATTTCAAACTATAAAAGATAACTTTACATATGAAATCAAAGTGATAAAACAACAAAATTTATGGTTGTCAGGCTGATGGATAGATTGGTCGTGAGAACAAAGATGATTTTATAGATATACTTGAAAAGTATAATGAAATGGACTACATTAATAGTCCCAATAATGGACATAACAACTTCAATCGCAAAACATCATATATACAAAGATAAAAGAAAATTGAATAACAAAACAACAATGGTAAAACTTCAATCACAACTTAAATCAAACTGTAAAATAATAAACTTTTCGAAGTGCATAACAAAAATCTCAAAGATATTATATATATATAAACCCTAAGTTATGCGATAAAGGGGGAAACCCTACCCTAGGTGTCGAGATTGAGGTAAGGTACAAGAAGAGGCCAAGAGTTCTGAGAAGAAGAAGAAGAAAGATGTGAGGTTTTCATTTGGGTGCGTGAGAGTCGGGAGTTTTTTTCGAGTTGAGAGGCAAAATATCTTTTTGTTATTTTTTTCACTTTTAAAACGTAAAATTAGAATTAGTAACGCTTGTATTAGATTACTAACGACACTATAAGGTAAGAAATAGTAATGGCATAATGCTGTTAGTAATCATAAAATTAGTTTGTTACTAAAAGCGTATTTTGGTGTAGTGAAAATTAATTAATTTAATTACTTAATCACCGTGTCTTATGTCCCAATTCCAATCCAACCTAAATAACATATAACAATATAAATGGTAACATCTCTAGTCACAACAAGCACACATAATTAATTCCCACGATTTAATTAATTAAATAATAAGCATAAAAATACGAAATATTATATTGGTGGTGAAACTACAAAGGAAGTCTAGGGAGTTTCATTTTTTTCTTTTTTATTTTATTTTTACTTAGTGACATGCTTTATATAATATCCTTTTTCTTATTAATGAAAAAGAGAGTTCGAGTACACATTTGTTTGCTTTGTTAATGACTTCACATTTTTTTATGATAATTCTTTGGTAAGGATGAATATTTCAAAAATTATAAAGAATATGTTTTGAGAACTTATATTTAGTGTATAAGCCTAGTCCCCCATTTCTTATTGTCAAATCACTTGGATCACACTTGTGTTGGTCATTAATGAGCATGGCTTCTAAGAACTAAGGATAAAAGCCTTAAATTTTTTAAATTTTGAAGTCATGGGTCTTCAGACCTCAGGAACTTTAAGAACTAAAGATGAAATTATTAAAATTATTTAAATTTTAAAAGTCAAGTTTCTTTAGATTTAGTCACTTTAATAACTAAGGGTGAAATACTTAAAATTATTTAAAAGTATAAGTAAATAGTCTTCAGATTTCAAAACCTTTAAGAACTATAGATAAAATCCATAAAAAATTAAAATTTAAAGTTCAAGGTCCTTAGGCCTCGAGAACTTTAAAAACTAAGGATGAATGCCGTAAAATTCTATAAAATTTTCAAGTCAAGGGCCTTAAGACCCCGGTACCTATAATAATCAAGGGTTAAAGCCTTAAAATTCTTTAAAATTTTAAGTCTAGGGTTCTTAGACCTCAAGACTTTTACGAACTAAGAATGAAAGATATAAAAATATTTTAAATATGAAGTCCAGGGTCTTCACACCTTACAACTTTTAAGAAGGTTTAAATCCTTATAAATATTTAATAGTGTCAAGTCAAGTGTCTTCATACCCCGGTAACATTAAGAACTAAGGATAAAATCCTTTAAATTCTTTTAAATTTTATAGTCCAAGGTCCTTAGACCTCATGACTCTTATAAGGATGAAAGCTTTCAAATTATTTAAAATTGTCAAGTCAAAGGTCTTCAGACCTCATGTACTTTAAGAATTAAGGATGACATATTTAAAGTTATTAAAAATTTTAAGCTCAATGTTCTTAAACCTGAGGACTTTTAAGAAGTAAGGATGAAAGCCTTAAAATTATTTAAAATTTGAAGTCCAAGGTCCTTAGGTCTCAAGACTTTTAAGAACTAAGGAAGAAAGCATTTAAATTCTTCAAAATTTTGGACCCTTGGTTTATTAGAACTCGTTATCAACTAGCTAAAGATTAAATCTTTACACTCATCTGAAAATACAAGTTCAAGGTTTTCGTGACCATAAAATCATAGGATCTAAGGATGAAGGCCTTAAAGTTCCATTAAAATTAATAGAGAATGAGACAAAAGTTACACTTCATTTCTTTTGAATAATTATGTTACATCATTAATAGCATTTTTCCAAGTGATTGACAATTTATGGATGTGGGAGCTTATAGCCTTTTGGCTCATTGGGATAGAAACATCATAACCTTTTTATTTTGATGACCACATAGTGGCCTTCCCATCTGGGGCCTAATTTTCCTTTATTTCGATTTTGGGTGTCTAACAATAGTTATCTCAAGATTAAGTTTCAAACTTGGAATTTTTTCTAAAACTAGTCTGTTAAAATACAGGGCTAACATGTGCTTGTAAGCTTCCATTCTTATCAGGGTTGTTTCTCTTTTCTCTTTGATCTTATCAATTACTAACCGAGGCCTTCCTCACTGGAATCAACTTTAAATTTGGTTACCCTTTGATTGGGGATCGCTATTTCAGTTGGGATGACAACGTTAGTACTACAAATGAGGTAAAAAGGAGTTTATTCGATTGGACCTCTTACCATGGTCTTATAATCGCATAGAATGATATGTAGATCCTCATACAAAAGTCCTCTAGAGTTTTCCAACCTCTTATTTAATATTTCAAAAGGAAGTTTTATTAGTTACTTCCAGCTATCCATTTATGCGAGTATTCCCTAGTGATGAGTAAGTGTTCTTGATGCCTAAACTTAAGCAAAACTCTCTGAAGGTTGGTTTGTCAAATTATTCCCATTGTTTAAGATGATGGCCATGGGCAATACAAAGTATCAAATGATATTCTTTTATACGAATCTTGTTATCTTCTGCTAAGTGATTGTGGCTAAGGGAATCCCATTTAGTGAAGTAGTTTATGGCTACCACGCATAACTTATTTTGACCTTTGTTGAGAGGTAAGATCCCTATAAAATCCATTCCCACTAGCCAAAGGTTCATGTACTCAACACGAGGGATATTTATTATGTTGGCTTCTTATAAAAATTGACAAGAATTTAACACTTGTCTCAATGTTTTACCATGATTTGACTTCATTTCCTAATATGAGCCAGAAGTGCCATTTCCTTTGTACCTTGTTCTATATGGTCTTAAGGATAGTGTGGGCACCACATACCCTTCATATTATGAGGTGTCATGTATTTATGAGGTCAACGATGTAGTCATTTTTGTTATGGATTTCTTGGTCAAGGTAGTATCGTGAAGACAACGACTTCAATCTTATGGTTTAGATATTTCCTTTAGGAAACTGACCATTGATAAGTTATATATTAATGGGCATGGTTCAATCTAATATATTCTCAATAACTAGTGTGTTGCATGGAGTGGTGTGATGTTGGGATGATCCAAGGTTGCTATAAGGACATTATGATCGACCTCATATGAAAAGCCTAACTTTGATATGCAAATCACAGCGCCGGAAGCCCGATTCGATGGGTTTATCGATCAATACAGCGCTCACTGGGAGGAGTACCGATGTGCATATCAGCAGGATACGAGCATGTTACATCGCCTCTAAGCTTAAATGTACCGAATGACCATGGGTGCTCCTCCCCCAGCCTATTTCTATGACCCTTACGACCCAAATGCTCCTGGAACTTCTCCCTCTCCCCCTAAGTAGTTTATTTTTTTCTAGGCTGCTCATATAATTTTTCACATTTCCTTTTTCCATAACTTTATATGTTCTCTAAATATATAATGGAAATTGGAGTGCCTATCATGTGTGTTTTATGCTTGCTTTTGTATATTGCATTTTGTACTTTGCTCCATTTTTGTTGTTTCTCTCCTTAATTTAGCTTTTAGTCCTTTTTGCATCAGGACTTTGCAAAAATTTAAGTTAGGGGGGTTACGCATGCGCTTTCACATTTTACAAAGTTCAAAATGCCCCCAAACCAAAAAAATAGAAAATTTCTAAAAATTTTTAAAAAAAATAAAAAAAATTCAAAAGTCAAAAATATTTTTCTTCAAAGTAAACAAAAAATGGAATTTAAAATTTTCAAAAATATCACCAAAGTTTTGTTTAAAGTCTCAAATTTGTAAATTCCGAAATGCACTAAGCCGAAATTGACCAAAGGTGGAAATTAAGTGAAAATTGATGACTTAACAAATAAATGTGGAGATTAATCAACCCGGTGAGATTTCAAGCCTAAAGATTTTTTTGAGTTTTTAATTCAATCCGAGTTAATGATTAAATCAAAGTTCAATTCAGCGTTGATATAATCGTTGGGATATCAAATTATTATTTTGATCGGTCAAGGAATAGTGTGTGATGTTGCCTTGAAAAGCGTGCTAAAATATCTCTAAACTAAAATCCATCTCAAGATGTGGAATTTAATATGATTAGTAATTCGAATAAATGAAGTTAGGCCCTCGTTTATTATCCAAAAATATTAGCCATAAAAAGTTGTGAAAAAATCCCTTTTGCAAACCAAGTTGAGTCAAATAAAATTTTCCCTTTCATTTGATCACCTAAATAAACCATATAGCATGGAATTGTGAAAAAGGAATGTTCATAAATAAAGTCCAAATGGTGCAATGAAAAGGGGCAAGAAAAGTAAAATGTTCAACAAAAATAGCAAGAAAAGAAAAAATGGAAAAATAGAAAAAATAGAAAAAGAAAACATAATGAGCAAAAGCCCGAAAAAGCACTAATGGACATCATAAGGAGATTTTTCGATTCCGAATTTCCTAACCGTTCCCATATTACCCAATATACCTTATAACCCAAGAAAAGTCCTAACTGATTCCGGATTTTGAAATTAATTACCGCGTGGAGAGTTAAAACACGAAAATATAATAGAAGAGATTGATTGGTGTGTATAAGAGGCAATGTTCCCGTTTCCCAATGACCGTTACCCGATGAAGAGAACTTTTCACCCATAAATTTTCGTCTTTCAATTTTATGCGCGTCAATTAGTGTTCCAAAACATTTACTCCTTATATCACGCATATCGAGCGAAATAGCCACATTCCAAGTGATTCATTTGTGAGAGTATACTGTGAGCATTTGAATCAAATCGAATTTTTGAAAAAGTAACGTAGTGATCAATCGGTGAAAATTTGCAGCTAAATTTTTGGCTTCGCGCACACACATGACAAATTGATATTTAAGCATATAGATATATGGTGATTATTTTCCGAAAAGTTTGACTTATACAATTTTTAGGTTTTCTGAATTTTATTTGAGTCAAAAACTCAATTTTGTGGTTATATTCACTGCAAACCCTCACGAGACACAACTCGTCCTACTAGGATGACCTAGGGGTTAAAAGGCTTATTGCATACGCTAAATGCAATCGTGTGCCCGTGAAAATGGTATTCTATCTAAATGAAATGAATTTCAAGAGTTGAGCCTTGGTGAAGTTCTTTTACATTGCTCGGAACGTGCAAAGTTCTAAGTTAGGGGCATTTGATTAGGCATAATTCTTTTGAATTTATCCCCTTAATTTAGTAACTTTTAGCACCTCGAATAATGTAATTCATATTGATTTATCTCATTTATATGCTACTGACAATTCCCACATAGTGCCTCTAGTTTTATATATTTTTCATGCTTTTTACAGGTATTTAATGCAAGTGAAGAGAAGAGGAATCCTAAGCCAAGAAATCATTAAAGGAAGGAAAGTCAGAACGCAAAATAGTCATTTCACATCTAAAGTTCGGACGAGGGACCAATATGAAAAATGAAGACCTCACGTCTACAAGCGCATAGGAAGAAACAACACCCCTAATCGAGCCCTGGATCAGAAGTTACGGAGATTCAAAGATGAGAGGAAAATCAAGAGAAAGGAAGATTTCCAAGACCGGACCGGCCATGCCCAAAAGAAAACCGATCCGTAGGAGATCCAAGCCTTGTGAAAAATTAGCCACTAGACCGGACCAAATATAGCCAAAAATGAACCGATCCGGGAAGCATGAAGTCTCTGAATAAAATCCAACATCAGACCGATCCGGATACAAAAGAAAATGAACCAGTCCGATGCCTTGAAGATCTCTGCACAAAATTAGCTACCAGACCGAATCGAAGAATACCCACCGAACCGGTTCGGTTGAGATTTTTCCAGATTTTTCGTTTCTAATTTAGAGTTTTACTTGGTTCAAACTCTAGTAAAATTTTGCAGTGTATTTGTTTTAACTTATTGTGAGACATTAGGAGTTTCGAATATTATTAGTTTTAGAGGGCTCTTGCATAGAAGAACCCTAGTTTTGAAGATTTGTTGCAATTAATTCAAAATATAAAATTTATTTCTAGATTTTCTCATTGCAAGTAACATTTAAATTTTTCTTTCAATTTCTTTCGTAGTTAGTTAGATTAATTATTAATAACTAGTTTTCAATTCTTAATTCAAAAATTTTCGTCTCAAAATTTCCAAAATAGTCATGAATTCCTGCACTTTAAAATTTGTGTTTTCATTTAATTTAATCATCTTCGGCTAAGTTTTTAAGCGTTGGGGTGCATGAACCTAACCCGATGTAATTTACCCATGTAGAAAATAAGGTTTGAATTGAATTTTAAGTGAATCGTGTTGTGTAGTGCACACAACCGTCGTAGACCTTTTAACCTCATATGCCCTAGGTAATCGGGGTGTTTAAGGATGCGATGTGCGTGTTATCAGCACCGCTTTATTTTTACCTTTGATTATGTATGATGCGGGCTAGTACCCTCATATATGTAATGCTTAGGATTACTAAAGACTGGGTTCAATTAAATTTCCAATTCAAAATCTAGTATTCTATATGATAAATGTACTAGGGGTTGGGGGATTGTAACCTGATCTATCTTTCCCTTATTCATATTTAATTCACGGCAGTATTTTATTTTGGCACTTTTAGTTTAATTAGTAGATAATTCTCTTTGCATTTATTTCACAATTAATCATCCTTTTATTCTTTTCTCGAGTTAATTTAGGGTTAGTCTTCTATTCCTACGTCGTCACGAATTTTCATCCTATTCCCCAATGGAGACGATCCCGAGTCATCGGATTATTACTAACGCTACAGGCTTGCACTTGAGCCTATACAGGATGCACACTAGATACACATTTGTGGTCACGTCAAGTTTTTGGCGCCATTGTCGGAGAAATTAGGTAGGGTTTAGGTTAGTAGATTCAATCCAAAATTTGATTCCAAAATTTAAAAAACTCAAAAAAAAATTAGAATATAAAAAAATTCAAAAAGAAATCATCTCTCAAAAGTTCTTTCATGAAAAATTAAGAACAAACTCCTCAAAATACTCCAATAAGAATTCACGAAAATTCCATCGTTGAGTATAATTCCTAATGCCCCCATACCCCTTGCGTTCCACAATTATGGGCTCCACCTCCTACCCCTCCAAACTCCATCACGAGTCACACACTGAGTCACACGTCTAGAACACTGAGTGAGGATTTTGATTCCATTGGAAAGAGAGCCATGTCGGATATCGCTAGTTTCGGTAAGGGTGAGGGAAACCTACCGTATCGGCCCATGAAAGAACGCCTCTTTACCGAGCAAAATGTCACCCCTGGTTGCATTTTACTCCCGTATATTGCCAGTCAGTTCCACTTCCATAACGGGATGATACAAATTCTTCCAAATTTTTACGGCATGGATTCGGAGAAATCATATCTCCATATCATAGAGTTCAAAGAGGCGTGCGAAACCTTTAGTGATCAAGCTTGCACGCAAGATTTCGTTTGCCTAAAGCTTTTTCCTTTTTCCTTGAAGGATAAATCAAAGACCTGACTTTGGTCCTTACCAACGAACTCAATCATATCATTGAAGGACATACAATCCAAGTTTCTTTCAAAGTTCTTTCCACCACATAAAACCAAGCTCAAATCTAAGCCTTTCAACAAAGAGATAATGAGTTGTTTGACAAGTGTTGGAAACGATTCCAATAGTTGGTTAATGCTTGCCCCCATCATGGATTTGAGAAACATAACCTTATCTCTTTCTTCCATCACGAGCTTACAATAGCGTCTAAATAACTGGTTCGAACAATGTGTTAAAGACCGTTTTGGGAATTAGATGCGAGTGATGCTGAGGCTCATCTTAAGTATGTCACCGAGACTACTCAATTATGGGACACATCTGATCATAATGCCAAAATCGAGCTCGACAAGTGTCCACTACTCCTGCTGTGTCCGATCTATATCAATTGAATCATGATACCGTGGTAGACTGACAACTTGATCAGTTTGAGAAGATATGACAAACAAATAAATGCTACAATCATTATCAAGTAGATGTATGAAATTCCTAGCTTCTAAATTGGGGTTAAAAGCTTACGCTTCAATTTGGTAGAATAAGAACAAATATATGCTAAATTCACAAATGTTCATAATTTGAAAACTTAGTTATGTCTGCACGGTAATATGTACTAGCCAATAAGAATTATATTCGCTATTTTTTTTTTTGCTTTGGTCTATTAATATATTTTTGGGTGCTAAGGTCCCTCTCACTTAATGTATACCTGATTTTCAGTGAAGTATACACAAAAGAATTATTAGAAAATTTGTAATTTGTATATGGAATTTTATAATGTATCCACATATCTTTGTAATATACACGTGTTAAGTTTGTGTATACCCTAAGTTATAAGGAATATAATATGGGCCGAAGAGTGAACAACCTTAATGTCCAAAAAATATGTTAGTGGACTTGATTCAAAAGTTATATTAGCCAACAAATATGGAAAACTCCCTTTATTATATCTTGAAACCAAACTACAAAATTTGGATAGTATAGAGCTTAATACCAAAATCAAATTGTAAATGTATCCCGAATATTAGTAACCAATTTTTTTTTAAAAATGGATACGGCACCAATCCCCTTTTCAATTTTCAGTATTTTATTTTGAAGTTTGTACACGTGTTTTAAGAGTTTTTGAGTTGTATTTGCATTTGTTTTGGGTTGGGGTTGTAGTTCGGCTTGGTTTGATAAATAGGTCTTTGTTTTAGGTTGGGCTTTCTCTTTGGACTTTGGTTTATCTTTGTATTAGCCGATTTGTTCCCATTTGGGTTAGGATCTTTGCTTTCCTTTGATTGTAGGTTTGGGTTTATGCCTATTTGCCTTTGGTAATAATTTTAATTTTACATTTCACAAAATTAACTATATTAGAACACATTTATGGTGATATAAAGCCTCACGGGATAGTAAACTAAACACCCTAAATATGTCAAGCGTCACATTTCACATTAATAAACTTAACTATGAGATGGAAATATGCTTAATCTTATTAATATGAAGAGGCCTAAGTATGACATTTAAAAATTATTGTGGTAATTTTTTAATGAGTAATCATGAACCCGTGTAACACTAATCGACTATGAAATCATTCTGTTACATACCTACAAGTGCAAGTCCAAAGAAGTCAATACATAAAAAACAAATTGAACAAAATTAATGTTAAATCCATGCAATTTTATTTGCTTTCATGTGTGTGTGTGTGTGTGAGAGAGAGAGAGAGAGAGAAAGAGGAGAGGGTAACTTTGTAAATAATAAATTGAGAGAGTGGTGCCTACTTGCATAGCTAAGGTTTGTCACCTAGGGTTTTGCTAATAGCGAGAGCTCGATTTTGTGAGGGAGTCTATCACATGAGAAACATGTTTGTGCTCAACACATAGTACATACCATGTGAATTGTGGGTGTTTACTGGTATCAGGGCTTGAACCCCTCACTATCTGGCCACACTATATGGGTGTAAACCAATAAGGAACCTAAAGTATTAGTACATACCATGTGTTTTGGATTTTTTTTATAAATTTAACGAAAGGGACAACATCGTAAAGTTATAGTTTAAAGGTTCAATCATTACAAATGCTAAAATTCGGGGGCTATGTGTGTAATTTACTAAAAATGTAGTTTTCGTAAAGTGTATATTTGCAATGATTTAGTGTATATTTGCAATGATTTAGTGCTTGCTCAGACTCGGTTATTATTGATTCAGTGTTTGGAGTCATTTATTATTTAAATCTTAGTTATTTTGTTTAATATTTATATGGTGCAGACGGTTTAAATTTATTACTGTTTTATTTTATCATTGATGTTGATAATGATAAAAATTATTCGATATTCCGAATCATTGACATTGAGGCTTGGTCACCTGATACGTGAAAAAATAAGGGGTGTTACAATAAGTAATTTGGATTATGATGAAAAATTGATAAGCTTTTATAAATATGATAGGGTAAGATTACCCTTCATAGCATATGTAGTGTAAACCTCTTTAAATATCACTCATTACAACGAATCATCTTAGAAAGAGTATGATTTGTTAGGGTAAAATGGACTAGATCCGAATAGTATGAAATTTTATTAAAGTTCCTATTAACTTGTGACTAAATAAAGAAAAAGTGAAAATAATCATTCTTTGGTAATGCATTTTACTGGATGAAAGTAAAAAAATTTGAAACATAAATTGTGAGTAGTTATCAATATGGGTAAAATATGGTTATGGTAATTATAACATGACCTAGTGAGTCTTGTATACTAATAAATGCTTAAAAGAAAGAATAATCAACTTGGGATAGTGTGGTAACATTACTTAGTGTAATGAGTTAATATTTTTAAATCGAATCAAGAAGATGTTTAAAAGCGAATATATAAATGGGATTATTTATTGTTGTGTTCCACGAGAGAACACCTTAATTGTGTTTACCTCATGATGGTAGTCTCGATCCATAGTGAGGATTGAACATGAGGGGAGACGATTTATGTGTTGTGCCCTATGTGACTCATGGACCTGTGTTGCTGTCACCGGTGTGTTAATATAGTGCATCGCATGTGATTCGTGGGCCCATGTTATTGACGCTGGTGTCTAGATGTTATGAGGATTATTATGTGTGTGTACCGCATGATGGTAGCTGAGAAGTGGTTGGATGTGGTTAATGTTTGATTAATTAAGAGATTAATAAATTATGGAACTTAATGTAATTTAAAATTAGACTATGAGATACCATTTCAAATTCTCGTAAATTATTGTAGATTATACAATTGTTAAGATATAATATATATTTATTACTTCTTTGAGTTGTGTAACTTCATTATCTTGTTAGGATGTAACACAATGATATCCTTGAACATTTCAAATGCTCTTGTTGGGCCCAGATAGTAGTTTTCCTTCCAGCTAGCACATGGTTTTCCTTTACTTTTTGAATTATCACCTGCATGAGTTTATGATGTAGGTGTCTTTAGTAGTTTTTTAGTTTACATTTCAGTTGTGTGAGTTGGGCGTGTACTCTATGTAATATCCCATATTTTTGTTTCATTGATAATTAACATTTACTCAGGTGAATTAACGAGTAATTTATTGAGTTTAATTGGTTTAAATTGGTAACTGGAATTTAAAATGAGGATTTTAAATAAACATGTTGATATTTTGGGTTGGTATATTGGTAACTGAAAATGGTAATGAGTAAATTAAATTAACTTGCTTGTAATTTGTAAGGACACAAATTTCCAATTGAGTCCATATATAGTTTTGGCTCAATTTCGGACAAAAACATTTATTCATAGGATAGTATTTAAATGGTAATATTCTCAAGCCTATGAAGTGTTTGTTGAAGACGTTGCGGCAAAGAGTATAAAGCTTCATCAATATGCCGATTTGCGTGCCTCGTTTCTACGTCATCAACCATAGTTCCATGCTCCCAAGGTTTGAATGCAATATTATATATATAGGAGCTTGGAACAAAGTTTATTGGGTGTTAGGTTTTGTAAAAAATGTGTTTTAATTTTCATAAAGAATTAAATAAAACTTTAAAATAAGTTTATAAAGTTTTCTGGGCTAAAATCGAATTTTCAAATCTTTCTGGTTTTTCGTTCGATAGAGTCGTTCGAACGAGATTGTCGTTCTAACGAACCTGCCAACGAGTTCCCATAATAGGCCACTGTCTTGTCGTTCGAACGAACCTTCTGTTGGAACGAGATATCCAACGATATTCTAACGAGTTCAATATGGAACGTCGTTATAAGTCTCGTTCGAACGAGATTTCGTTCGAACGAAATGTCGTTCGAACGAGATGCCAGGCGGGAACAGTTTTTGGCAGTTTATTTGGCAGTTTTGCACCCACTTCCCCCTGTTGATGTAAAAAATTAGATCGCTCCAATTATTCAATCACAGATAAATAAAATGAGACAAAGATTTTTAAAGTGGTTCGGCTAGGAATAAAGCCTACATCCACTGTTATGTTATTGCTGAGTGTTTGTGGAATTCTTGATTACAAGTTCTCTCAAGAAATTCCCCTCCCTTTGAATGAGGGAGATAGAATGTATTTATAACCCTGAGGTTTACATATGAAAGGGTGGTACATTAACTGATATACATATGAAAGGTCCTTGAGGCTATCATCTGAAAGGGTGATACATTAAATGATATACATATGCAAGGGTAACTCATTTAATGTTTTTCAAGCGTGTGCGTGAAGATGATAAGCAGTCAATGAACAGTTTTGAACTATTGGTTATCTGGCAATCAATGCTGTGGTCGAGATGCAGCTCGAACCGCCTTAGTTGCTCGTCGTTCAGGAGTTCATCGGAGCGCTGGAGTTCCTCGGAATGTTGTGGTTCCTCGGGGTATCCTTGTTGCTCGGAGCGAACATGACTTGGTCGGGGGAAATAAACTTCCTCGTTGTTATTGTGCCATGTAGACTGACACGTGTCTTCTTCATTATTGGTCCACGTCAGCAGATTAAATTTGGTATCAACACCCCCCTTGGTTTTTAACCAACTTTTTTAGACTTTAATATGTGCGGGAAGAACATTTTCCAATCTAACTTTTCCTAACTTTTCCATGCCATTTTCATCTCTTAGAGAGAGTTTGAGAGAAAATTGTTTTAAGGAAAATGTTCATGTGTTGAGTGCTATTTTTAGAGAAAAATATCCATCACTCTAGTGTTTTACACCCATATTGTTTATCCAAGCTCATATATACGTATCAATTGCTTGGAGTTTGGCACCGGTTTTCTCTACACTGAATTGAAAGAGAAGTTTTGGTTTGCTTCTACATCCATCAAAGAAGAAGACGTTTTGTTGCGATTCTACCCACTTGGAGAAAGGCTCCATGTACGGGTGAAGGTGACCATATAAAGTCCCATCGGTGGATTCCGAGACCGCGGTGGTGTTCCAAGGTTATCCGCTAGGAAGAGGTGTCTACAAGAAGAAGCATCGGGGCTTGAGAGGGATCGAGTCGTGTGTTGTAAGTCTATCTGTCTTGTACTGGTAATTCCGTATCTAGTGGATTTGTGGCTAGGGCCATCCGAGGTTGTTTCCCGTCTTGGGTTTTTCCTCGTACATCGCGACGTAGTGTGATTGGTTTATTTTATCTTGCCAAAATAACGTAGAACGCATGCTTAGGATAATTAAAGATAAAATTCGGTTTAAATTATCACACTCAATTAAATTGGGACTAAATTAAATATTGGGTATAGTTTATTTAATTCACGTCATTTGCTAAAATTTGGTTTCGCCTAATTTGCTAATATTGATAAATATGACTTAGGGAAATTCTAGGACTTGGATTAATTAATTGGTTTAAGTGAATATATTAGTTGATTAATTTTACTTCACTTGGTGTAATTTTGATTTGTTTTAAAGAAATTAAAATTTCTTATTTGTTGTTTTTAAGTTGAACCACCACCCTTACGCTTCCGCATCATCTCTTGAGTTTATTTAAAAGGAAATGATATTTTAATTGAGATAAATTAAGAATCCGGGGTTCCAGATTTTACATAATTAATATGATATTTTGGGTTGATATGTTAGGAGGAGACTCTGGCAGAGTTCAAAGGCTCGCAATAGTATTTTCTTTTAGTGGGGCGCATTGGGCCCAGGGAATAGGTACACCTTTGGGTTATATTTTAAGAGTATTGGGTTAGTGTTTTGGGTTTATTTTGGGGTCCAAAAGTGGGCCCATTGTAAACCTATGGATTTAGGTTTTAAATGGGTTTATAATACTTATTAAACGTCATGATCAAAACCCTAGAATCAAGAGGCAAACTTTGGGAAAAGATGAAGAACGCACAAGTAGAACTAATGAAACATCAAGCTTCGTTTAAGGCAATAAATATTATATTACTTATCGTATTACTGTAATCAATTTATTACTTTCATTGATGTGTATGAGCATTTGGGTATGAGTATGTTATTAGTGTTTAAAAATCTAATTTCTAAACATTTTTAATGTATATTCGAATTGACTAATCGATTTGTGACAACCCGCGATCCGAGATAAGGGGTGGCCAGCCCGATACTCAAACGTAACAGGAATCATGGACAGATATCATCCTCAGCATCAACAAAATAAACTGAATATACGGGAAAACAACCCAATATATCAGAAAACGGGTTGCCAAAATGTGTAAAATTTTAAAAAAGCAGTTAAGAAAACTAAATTTAAACAACCCGATCTGATAAACAAGTGTGATTCCACAAGAATATATATATATATTACCACTAAAATGATAGTAAACAAATGGACCGAATAGGCTGTCGGTCCACAGCTACAAAGAATACCGTACAACACTATAATATCTTATTCATTCATTAATCAAATATCAAAGTTTGGGCCACTCGCCCGAGTTACGACCCGGACTTATCTAAAATAACAAGAATGAAAGCGTCTAATACAAAGTCCTGTAATAACCCGCAAAATCTTACAGCTCGTCAAAGGCAAAGGAAGGGGAACACCAAAACGGGCGTCCTTGCGGTGGAGCACCTGAGCAGATACAATCATATATGCAACAAGGAAAGTAAACCGGTCAGGGTCGGGTTCTATATGATCACCAGAAGAAATAAAAGCATGATAGAAATGAACAGTTATGCATAAATAAGGATGATTATATGAAAATGACATTTCAACTAATTATGAAATGAAAAGGAAATGCCTACATAAAAGAAAGGAAAGTAAATAATATAAATTTAAAACCTTTACTCATTAATCCAATTACCATATCCTTCTTACATTCCTTACTAGAAATTAAAAGCCATTTGTTGGGTTTACAATAAGAAGGTATAAATTCCTTTCATTTATTAACTTCCCAAGTTAATTATATTACCATAACATCTTTCCATTCCTTACTAGGAATATCATTAATATCAAGTGCTCTTTATGGCACATATCTTATTAATCTCATTTCCCGTGCTCTTTATGGCACGTATTATGCTCTTTATGGCATATATCCATCAAGTCCCACTTGATGCAGAAAAGTTATATTCATATACACATAACGATTCTAAGACCGCCCCTCCGAGTTTCCCCACTGGGCGCGCTCCTAAATGACCATCATCTTCCAAGGCCTATCTATACAAGACAACCTGGGATCATAACGCAACGTCGGGAAGCGGTCATATGCCTGCGGGAAAGTCAGGACCACACCCGGAATCCCCAAACCAACGCAGAAAATATACAAACCCCGCTTATGGCCTAGGACTATATCCACCCTGCATTCACTAGCCAGGGGGCATCACCAAGCGCGCGAACTTCCCTTATGATGTCATTTAGAGAGGTGTGTTTAAGTAAATTAGCATTTACCATATTTTATCTCATTTTCATTTCCAAGTTTCCATTTTCAATATCCATGTGTTTGGTCCTTTTTATTCGAACTTAGCATAATTAAACAACCGAGTTCATTTTATTTGAACCCATCAAAATTTACATAGTTCGGGTCCATAATAGAGAAATCTATCATCCTTAAACCAATTGGTTCATTTTATGCGGACCTAATTCCCATCGAATATTTTAATTAATATTCCTCAATATACTAGTCCCAACAACTCTCCAAATGATCATTATGATCCTATAAATCCCCAAAGTTCATATAACTTTGATAAGCCCCTAAGTCTCCAAGTTAGGGCATTTAACCTCCATCCACTTATTAGGATGCACAAAGAGAAGTGATGGCTAAACATCACTTAAGATAACCCTTTCCCCCGAACTTAACCCCAAGTGAAACCCATTCAACACTAGGGCACCAACCAACTCCACTGGGACTCTATAAGTCAAGGTTTACTTCATTCAAGAAGGGTCCTAAGTCCCTATGGGAAGAAACGAGTTTAAAAACAAAAGTCGGAAGTTGGGTGAGAAAACAGGGGACCGGTCGACCGGTCCCAAGACCGCGGTCGACCGCGTCTCAAATTTTTGCCTTAGCAGAAAAGCAGAAAGTTCAATTCGAACGAGCCGGTCGACCGGTAGGGGACCCGCGGTCGATCGTGCCCTCAATTTCAAGCCTTTGAAAGAAGGCAGTGTGCCCTCCTCCGAAGGCCCGGTCGACCGGTCTGGTAACCGCGGTCGATCGGCCATAACAGACCTAGCCTCCCTATTTCTTCTTCCAACAACCAAAACCATAACATTTAATCGAACTAATACACAACAATATGTCTAAGTACCATCATCAAGAACATTTATCATCCAAATCACTTTCTAAGGGTAAATACCCAAATAATTTACCAAAACCCTAACTAAACTAAATCATAACAATCCACAAAAAATCATGCTAATAAATCCACTTAAATCACATTATAGCAAGTAAGTTACTTGCCTTGATCCTGCCAATTCAGATTTGATTTGGTGGAGGCAACAATCCAAGCTCCAAACTCCCTTTTCTCCAAAGTTCTCTTCTTTCTCCTTTCTCTATCTCTCTCTCTCTAGGGCTCAATTAGAAAAAGAAATGGAAGAAAAGAAATGGGGTTGGGGACTTAAACGTGGCTTACATCTGAAAAGCCCACTTAAGTGGCTAATACGCGATAAAATGGTACGCACTAAACATTTAAGCTATAACCAGTCAAAAATGCCCGAAATGCCAAAATACAATATGGCACTTATTTTGACTGTCTCGCACCTACCGGGACTAACTACACCCTCCAAATTATCATTTGGAAATTTTATAACTAATTTTAAGTTCCGATTTCTCATTAAACCAAAATGTCATTAATTCTTATGACATAATAAATCACAACATGGATATTTTTACCTACTCATGAGGTAATCATACAACATTTCAGTAAATATTAACCTTTTTCATAATAAATTAATATTTACTCAACATCCATCATTTTATAATTAATTACTACACCTAGTAAATAAATATAAAATAGGCTATCAAAAGTGAGGGTTGTTACACACTCCCCCCCTTAGGAGGGAATTTTGCAACCAAAATTCAGGCATACCTCACAAGAAGAAATGCGGATACTTTTCACGCCAGTCATCCTCGCGATCCCATGTCGATTCCTCGACACTATGGTCACTACCTTGCGACCTTACTAAAGGTACTACCTGAGATCTTAATCGCAGGTCACTACGCTCTGAAATAGCAACCGACTACTCCTCATAAGGAATGGCAAGTTGCATCCCAAAAACTTCGAAAGAAATGTGCCTAAAGGCACCATCACATCCCTCGTACTACCTTACAGAAGAGATATGGATCACGTCATGAACTTGCTGCAAATATTTTAGTAGAGCAAGTTGATAAGCTACCGGACCCACCTTAACATATATAGGAAAAGTCTAACGTAATGCGGTGCAAGTTTTCCTTCTACTCCAAATGCTTAATGCCATTCATAGGCGATACTCGCACCAACACTTGGTCTATCGACCTCAATCTCTACATGTCTTCTCCCCGCATTGACATAACTCTTTCGTCGATCTTGGTTATACAAATGCGATTCTGAATGAGCTCAATTTTCGAAGAAGTACCTCGGATTAGTCCAGGTCCGAGAGACTTATCATCTCACACCTCTAACCAACAAGTGGGAGATCCACAAGGCCCATGATACAAGGCTTTATAAGTCGCCATCCCAATAGTGAATCGATATAAATTATAATAATCGAATTCGACCAGTGGAAGACACCGTTCCAGACTATACTTGAAGTCAAGCATGCACATAAGGATTATATGTCCCAACATATGGTTTACCCCTTCTGACTGGCCATCTGTGGAAGAATGATAAGAAGCACTTAACCATAATTCGATTCCCATGGCTTGGAAACTTTCCACAATTGGGAAATGAGCATTCTATTTCAGTCGGAAACTAAAATCAAGGGTACCCCATGCGGTCCAACAACCTTTCCATGCCCGGCCACTACTATTAGTGGCGCATATCTTGACACATTCCGTCTTTACCCGGCTGAACCATAAACTTAGAACCATGAGATTCCACCATATTTGCCTTTCTCAAGTCCTTCTCATCTGGGACACAAATTCTCTTATGGAAACTCACCCCACCCTCAAGGTCCTAAGAGCAGAGTTCTGTTTCCCAAATCAACAACTTGTATATGTGGTCTTAACCACCCTTGTCTCTCCTACGACATCTTGCAATAAAGTGTTGCTCGTACGGAAGACTAAATTTTGCCCAGGAAGTAGCATCTCCCTTCCCATACGGCGATCACCCCATTATGAATTTTAATTCAAGCATGGGATAATACTTCCAACAAGTTTAGACTTAAGAGGTGCATAAACAATATATCGATGCTCCAACATTATCGCTCCCTATCCTGGCAGAGGCTTGTCCATTGAATCCACCCTCGAGCTTAACTACATGGGCTCAGAAGTGAAAGCCAATTCACCTATCTCTCTCCGAAAGCTAAGCGCCATCTTAATATTCTAACTACAAGTGTCCTCATCTCCTTTGGCCCGACTGAGAAAAACTTCTCGAAATCTCCTACTTCTCGTTACTAGGGAATCAATCCCTTATAGAGCTAACACACAATCGGTTCGTGGTCAACTCCCGACATCCCTCCTAAACTAAAGTCACATACCAAAGGCCTTACATCCAAACAATCCTAAAGTCTACCTACCTATACTGTATCCTATCTAAGTCATATACGTCTAATACTAAGTATATCCCTAGTGCCCAAGACCTTTCTCAACTCCCGACATTTGCTCGGTTTCGTGCGTGGGACGTCTCGCCGAAGCGAAATCCAAACAAGGAACCCTCCCGTTACACTACTACCTCGCGTTGTCGGTCATCAAGATATACAGGTCTAAGACACATGTTCGGGACTGAAAAAATTCTACCTATATACATTACCAATCAAATAACTAAAAATTTACAAATCAAGTATTCACTTTTCATAAAGCCTTATATATATATCATTTTAGATAGCCTTCTTATCAAGGCAAAACCCGAAGTCTAAATCCAACTTCGCATCCCAGTCTCCCTCACATTGTTTAGAGGAGAGAACTGTATACAGTGCTTCTAATTGAACTTTAGTAGCCATTAATCACTCTTCTACGTGATTCTCAGCTAAACCTTACAACCAACAAAATAAAAGTAAAAATAAAGTAAAACAAAATAAAATAAAATCAACTAAAAGAAGTAAGAACAACATCTCTCCCCTTCCAACGTCGTCGAGGTTCACGCGTGGAGCGTCCCACAAAAGCGAAATCCAAACAAGGAACCCCTCCTATACGCTACTACTCGACTTTTTCGGTCGTGGAGATAAAGCATATCAATCACATCATACCCGGCCATGTCAAGGACGAGTAAATCGGC
Organism: Sambucus nigra; assembly: GCA_949130495.1. NCBI lineage: Eukaryota > Viridiplantae > Streptophyta > Magnoliopsida > Dipsacales > Adoxaceae > Sambucus > Sambucus nigra. The sequence goes on along the minus strand of OX422221.1, from coordinate 530,256,482 downwards.
CTCAAAGCACAAAGTACCATAACAAATCCCTATGTATATACAAACAAGAAATTGAGCGAACCATCACTCGTAGAAAACTCAACACTAGTAAAAATACTCTCAGCAGATTTTATCAAATCTGTAGCCTGAGAAGAACTTATAAAACAAATGAGTGCGTAACACCCGCATCGAATAACACGTAACTCAAGTACCTTCGAAATAAAACTTACTCATAATAGTAGGCAACGCTAACAAAGCTAGAGGGAGTATAACCTTCCGAATTTAACAAACTCTTCCATACAGTAGTTGTCCCTGCTGCATGGGAACAACCGGATCAGGTACCTGAGGTAGGAACTAAACACGCGGCTGTTGCGGAGCCCTAGCAACTGACCCCCCAAACAACCGAGGGCACTCCATATAGTAGTGACCCGTCTCCCCATCTAGGAAGCACCGTCCCTTTTCCATTTTGGTTTTAATAACATCCATACCTCCTTCGAATTCCGGGGAATTTCCCTCTTGAAAGGACTCCTAAACCCTTTTCCCACAAAAAGGTCCTATAGGAGCTTGAACATCATGAGTCCCTGGGAGTTACGTGGACCACTGCGGTCCAGGCGGTGATAACCATTTGAGCTACAGCGTTTGCTACATCCGTAGCGTTAACGATCCCTTGTGGAGGCGATGGAGAATCCACCCTCCCCCCCTTCTACAACCCTATTACGTCTCTCAGAGCGACCTCTCAAGGTGGCGTTCGAGATGAAGAAACAATAGAGTTACAATATTATCTAACCCGCAAAATATCGCAAACATAAACAACTACACAGTCCTAACCTTAGGCTCTATATCAAAGACGCTACGGTAGAACATGGCGAATCCACATAGATCCTAAAGACTCTAGAACCTGATGCTCTGATACCACTTGTGACAACCCGCGATCCGAGATAAGGGGTGGCCAGCCCAATACTCAAACGTAACAGGAATCATGGACAGATATCATCCTCAGCATTAACAAAATAAACTGAATATACGGGAAAACCAACCAATATATCAGAAAACGGGTTGCCAAAATGTGTAAAATTTTAAATAAGCAGTTAAGAAAACTAAATTTAAACAACCCGATCTGATAAACAAGTATGATTCCACAAGAATATATATATATATATATATATTACCACTAAAACGATAGTAAACAAATGGACCGAATAAGCTGTCGGTCAACGGCTACAAAGAATACCGTACAACACTATAATATCTTATGTAAAACATTCATTAATCAAATATCAAAGTTTGGGCCACTCGCCCGAGTTACGACCCTGACTTATCTAAAATAACAAGAATGAAAGCGTCTAATACAAAGTCCTATAATAACCCGCAAAATCTTACAGCTCGTCAAAGGCAAAGGAAGGGGAACACCAAAACGGGCGTCCTTGTGGTGGAGCACCTGAGCAGATACAATCATATATGCAAAAAGGAAAGTAAACCGGTCAGGGCCGGGTTCTATATGATCACCAGAAGAAATAAAAGCATGATAGAAATGAACAGTTATGCATAAATAAGGATGATAATATGAAAATGACATTTCAACTAATTATGAAATGAAAAGGAAATGCCTACATAAAAGAAAGGAAAGTAAATAATATAAATTTAAAACCTTTACTCATTAATCCAATTACCATATCCTTCTTACATTCCTTACTAGGAATTAAAAGCCATTTGTTGGGTTTACAATAAGAAGGTATAAATTCCTTCCATTTATTAACTTCCCAAGTTAATTATCTTACCATAACATCTTTCCATTCCTTACTAGGAATATCATTAATATCAAGTGCTCTTTATGGCACATATCTTATTAATCTCATTTCCCGTGCTCTTTATGGCACGTATTATGCTCTTTATGGCATATATCCATCAAGTCCCACTTGATGCAAAAAAGTTATATTCATATACACATAACGATTCTAAGACCGCCCCTCCGAGTTTCCCCACTGGGCGCGCTCCTAAATGACCATCATCTTCCAGGGCCTATCTATACAAGACAACCTGGGATCATAACGCAACGTCGGGAAGCCGTCATATGCTTGCGGGAAAGTCAGGACCACACCCGGAATCTCCTAACCAGCGCAGAAAATATACAAAACCCCGCATATGGCCTAGGACTATATCCACCCTGCATTCACTAGCCAGGGGGCATCACCAAGCGCGCGAACTTCCCTTAGGATGTCATTTAGAGAGGTGTGTTTAAGTAAATTAGCATTTACCATATTTTATCTCATTTTCATTTCCAAGTTTCCATTTTCAATATCCATGTGTTTGGTCCTTTTTATTCGAACCTAGCATAATTAAACAACCGAGTTCATTTTATTTGAACCCATCAAAATTTACATAGTTCGGGTCCATAATAGAGAAATATATCATCCTTAAACCAATTGGTTCATTTTATGCGGACCTAATTCCCATCGAATATTTTAATTAATATTCCTCAATATACTAGTCCCAACAACTCTCCAAATGATCATTATGATCCTGTAAATCCCCAAAGTTCATATAACTTTGATAAGCCCCTAAGTCTCCAAGTTAGGGCATTTAACCTCCATCCACTTATTAGGATGCACAAAGAGAAGTGATGGATCAACATCACTTAAGACAACCCTTTCCCCCGAACTTAACCCCAAGTGAAACCCATTCAACACTAGGGCACCAACCAACTCCACTAGGACTCTATAAGTCAAGGTTTACTTCATTCAAGAAGGGTCCTAAGTCCCTATGGGAAGAAACGAGTTTAAAAACAAAAGTAGGAAGTTGGGTGAGAAAATAGGGGACCGGTCAACCGGTCCCAAGACCGCGGTCGACCGCGTCTCAAATTTTTGCCTTAGCAGAAAAGCAGAAAGTTCAATTCGGACGAGCCGGTCGACCGGCCATAACAGACCTTGCCTCCCTATTTCTTCTTCCAACAACCAAAACCATAACATTTAATGGAACTAATACACAACAATATGTCTAAGTACCATCATCAAGAATATTTATCATCCAAATCACTTTCTAAGGGTTAATACCCAAATAATTTAACAAAACCCTAACTAAACTAAATCATAACAATCCACAACAAATCATGCTAATAAATCCACTTAAATCACATTATAGCAAGTAAGTTACTTGCCTTGATCCTGCAAATTCAGATTTGATTTGGTGGAGGCAACAATCCAAGCTCCAAACTCCCTTTTCTCCAAAGTTCTCTTCTTTCTCCTTTCTCTCTCTCTCTCTCTAGGGCTCAATTAGAAAAAGAAATGGAAGAAAAGAAATGGGGTTGGGGACTTAAACGTGACTTAAATCTGAAAAGCCCACTTAAGTGGCTAATACGCGATAAAGTGGTACGCACTACACATTTAAGCTATAACCAGTCAAAAATGCCCGAAATGCCAAAATACAATATGGCACTTATTTTGACTATCTCGCACCTACCGGGACTAACTAAACCCTCCAAATTATCATTTGGAAATTTTATAACTCATTTTAAGTTCCGGTTTCTCATTAAACCAAAATGTCATTTAATTCTTATGACACAATAAATCACAACATGGATATTTTTACCTACTCATGAGGTAATCATACAACATTTCAGTAAATATTAACCTTTTTCATAATAAATTAATATTTACTCAACATCCATCATTTTATAATTAATTACTACACCTAGTAAATAAATATAAAATAGGCTATCAAAAGTGAGGGTTGTTACACGATTACACCCAAGTTTAAATTATAACGTGTGCTTAACTTAAGGTTAAATGGATTATATTAGTAGGAACCATTAATTTATATGCTATGAGTCATCGTATATGGTAAATTTGATTCGTTTCACTATTTGAATGATTGATTAATGCATATTCACATGTTTAATGAGAGGATTAATGCTAATCACATGTTAAATTTTGGCCCAATTTTCAGATAGAAGGATATGAAATTAAACCCTTAATTATTTTGGAATCATGTTAAAACTTGATAGAAACTTGTTATATACGTTAATCTATGACTTCAATGTATAAAAGATTGAGTTTTAGTTGCTTTATAAACCCAAGGATGAGTTTGGTGTCTCCATAAAATATAAACTGGGTAAAGTTTAGGATATTGGACCCGTCGAATCGATCTGACCCAAGACCAGATCAATCTGTCCCTGGTGCATGGGCATGGGTCGGTTATTTTGGTAGGGTTTTACGAGTTGGATTCATTTGGGTTGGTTAGTTGGGTGTTCGAATATATATATTACAAATTATTTGGAGTGTCCTATTTTTATACACTTTGAGAATTATGAGGACCTTTCTCCAAAACCCCCTTAAAAATAAACTCGGTTTCAATCCATGTATGAATATCCAAGGCAAGTGAATATTTTCAAGAGATGCGACGAAACATGGTTATCAATTGCATATTTCTTATTACAACAAATATAGGTGCAATGTATTTACAAAAACACAAGAGAACTCATTTTACTAACATATTATGGGACTAAAGGCCAACACCTTATGGAATCAATACTTTCATGTTGTATTAAATTAACCAGTTGCACCAAAAGTTTAAATTATTAACATTGAAGACGACATGAAATTCATGTAGTTGACCTTATTAACTTTCATATTATAGTGTATATATATATATTTATACACAAAAATAATATAAGTACTTACCTCTGATGAAAGTTGGAAGGCTTGAGAGAGAGGGTGTGTAGAACAAGTGAAGGGAGTCGCATTTTTAGATAAATCCGTACTAGACTGCATATCAAATGAAGAAAACATGGTAACACATATGTTAGTTCATGTACTGACCATCAAAACACATTTTGGCAGTTTCAATAGAAAAACTAGCATATTTTAGTAGTTCTCTTATAAGTTACTAACTGAGGCAAATACTTACTAGTTTTAACAAGTATGATGTATATTTTAACGGGAAAAGAGGCAAAGAAATCACATGTGTTGGTTCAAATGGAAGAATTCATAATAATACAAATGAATTTTTTCAGAGATAATAAACAAAAGTGTAAGGCATACTTACAGTTTGTTTGTGAGAAGATCGAAACCTATCAAGCTCAATATCCTGGGATTGGGTCCCATGTTTCCTTCTATCATGTACAAGAACGATTGCACACAAAAAATAGAAGTAGCGTGCATAGAAAAAACAAAAAAATGAATTCAATCACAATTACCGATCCTCGAGCTGTATCACATGCAATTAAACCGATATCACTAATCAAGAATATAAGGTTTCTCGCGGAGGAAAAATATAGGACTCAAAAAATAGTTACAGCAACATACTATGAGCAATCAATGAACTCATTGGCCTTCTTATTATTAAATTTACAGTAGCTTCGAAAAAAGAAGAATTTACATCGGTTCTTTACAATCTGGATAACACCCATACCCTCCCATATCATTTATTGTCATTGTCAAAACAGTACCATGTTCCCCACCCCCTACATATAAAGCAATTAATTTTGTAAATAGCGAAACGCGGATTAGCAAATCATTTCACAACATCAAAAGCAAGTTTTACCTTGTGTCGTATTCACATAAACCACAACAAACTTGCTATATAATTTTTAGCTCTTTATTTTTATTTTTATTTCTTCAACTTATAAAAATAATGTTTTCATCCTTTTCTAATCCACAATCAGCTCTAATAGTGTGCCAGTTTGTTGATTCCAGTAACTGCTCGAATCGTGGATTTCAGATATTTGAAATCACAAGCTTATATGGGAGGATTCTAGTAATGGGGATATTATTCTTAATGTTGTCATTTTCAACATTATCAAAACATGGTTTGTCCAAATTCACAACTTAATTCCTAGTTATACTAATAACCCCACCTATTTCCAAATGTTCTCTTAGAGCTGATTGTTGATTAGAAAAGGATGAAAACTTTATGGTTAATGTGATTCTATTATTGTGGTCGAGTGTTTTACCTCATCAAACTTCACTCCTCCTTGGGAACTAAAGAATGATTGGTTGGTTAAACGGTTTCAATCAAATCAAATCCACGAGTTTCTTTTGTTCGGACATATACATGGATGGTGATAATAGTGTGTTGCCTAGATAATATGGGATTGGCATACTCAGATGGTAGTTGACGGAGCTTTATGGCTTCTCAGATGGTAGTTGATGGAGCTTAAGAATAACAACAATAGTATATAAATTCATTTATAGTCGTTCATGCAAATTTTGCAAGAAATTTCAAAGTGAAATCTGTCAAAAACTGTAATATGAAATGCCATTTGTCTACAAAGTTCACTTTTAAGAGAGTTTAACAAAAATGTTTATAACTTTAGGCATCATGTCATTGACCTCAATTCTATGTAAGGAAATGAAAAAAAATATCCGTATAGCTTTAATATATTCAAAACAAGGAAAATTATATAACAACACACAGAGAAGCAAATAAGAGTAGAGACGGGATATGAAAGCATAAAATAAGTCCTCTAGATGAACAAAGATGACTAACCTCCATGTTAAATGCAACCATCTGAGAATCATGTGTCCACCCAATCATTATATTGTAATTTGAAGAGTTCAAATGTATGACCTTAGGGTATACCCTCAGCAGATTAGACCAACAAAGGATTGCAATACATTTTGTGCGACTCGCTTACACATAATGGAGTCCATTGTTTATCACAGGACGTGTTAGTGCGTATCAAAAATGTATGTTGGAATCCTATGGGTGCCTAGAACTAGCCAAATCTAAATCACCCTAATAACATTCACAACATTATTTACCAGCTTGAACTCATTGGACAAGAAGAAACGATTAGTTTCAGCCCCATTAACCACCACTGTTGGTGATCCCATGAGCCTATTTTTAAACATGTTTCCATGTTTTTGGTTCCGGGGTTTAACAAAACCCTCAAACAAATGGTTGTTTTATTGGACTTTGCAGAACTCCATCGTTTCACCAATCTAAGGAAGATCCATTTCCCTTGATGGTACTAGTTTCTTCTTGTTCTTGATTTTGTCATACTTATTATTTCTGTATTTGTGCAACAACATGAGAAACAACATTGGAACTAAAACTGACAAGACCAAATAAGATCCAAACTCATGTACAAATCCATTTAGTTAAGACATACGAGTGATAGTTTTCTTTCAATATGAGCCACTGCAGCTCATTTATATACACATGAATGAAGTGTAAAAATCGTCCTTAAAACTTTTTAGCTTATGTAAGATAACTATATATAAATATTTTCTCGTTGAAACCTATTAAATCCTAAAGAAAAATTAAAACTTGAGTACTCACATGTTATGACAGATTTTAAATGATACTATTGCAGTTGTTAACTATTCCTTGGAATTTAATGCCTTTTCCTTTGACAATAATATGTTTGTAGATTCTAACAAATGTCCGAAGGGGCTGTCATTGGCAACTATTCTTCTACTTTAGTTCAGTCATATTAATAAGCTCAGCGGGTAGATTGATTGACAAAAATCCAGCAGTAACTTCCACAAAAAAAATGACCAAAAAAAGAGACTCGTTGTCTGAAAATAGGATCAACCAGGTTAATATTAGTCATCTAGGTCTCATGGATCCAAATTCCATAAAAAATAAAGCAAACACTGCAGTTAAAAATCTAATTAATAAAATTAAAGCTTAAAATATCAAAGCTTTCGTATTAATAAGCTTAGTGGGTAGAATTGATTGGAATACACTAATGCACAATGAATGAGTTTGACCAATATATGAGATCTTATTGGGGAATTTTATCAAATACATAAACAACATCAATAATCCTAAAATTTCATAAGGTTATACAAATGTATATCACATAGCTTTCAATCAATTCAATAACATAACCCAAATAAATTATTTAAAGACATATATAAAAAACTAATAACTAAAAAAAACAAAGGGGACATTTTACAAAATGGAAAATTTCCTCAAAGTAATGACCTCAACTGCCTAAAATTTCTTGAACGCACTGTACCTACACTAGGTTTTATAAGAAAGCATAACCGTCCATCAATCCTAAATTTAACACAATATAAAAATAATTAAATTTTATGATAAGTGGAAAAGGATTTTACTTTTTCCAATATTTAATGTAATTGAATTATTTGGTGGGTGGGTAAGTTTTGATTCCTTATTATATGGGAAACTTGAAGAATTTATGACCCCCACAGTATTATTTTGTATAGAAAAATGAAATAGAAAGCAATAGAGTTAAGATCACAAGTGACATACCTCCAGACCGTTAAAAATAGAAGGTTCATCCATGTTATTCCATATGTACAAGAAAGGAGTGGAGCCAACATAGTCCAGGTAGGAGAATTTGGTAGCCTGCCATGACCTGATCTCGAGATTTATCATATCGAGATAGGAGGACGAATCATGCTAGCACCATCCATCATCATCCTTGCCAGTAGCATCCTTAACATAAAATCCGTTGTAGGCAGCCTCCTTGTGTATGTGGTAAAAGTCATCCCTCTTTATATGAGGATCAACAATAGCAACTATTCGCCTACCCTTTGATGTCAAGTGGTTCTGCATTTGTTGGAGGCTGGGGAAAAGTAGCTTGTCCCATGTTAAATACCTCTTTCCATCGATGTGCTCGATATCAAGCCTTAAGACATCATAGGGGATATCATGGTGGTCGAATTTGGAGTCGAAATTCCTGACATCTTCCTCGTCCCTATAGTTCCACCTGCATTGATGATAGTCAATAGCAAATAGATGAGGCATGGAAGGTGTTCTAGTGACGGTGGTATACTGGAGAACAACATCCTTGGGTGTGGGATCCACAAATAAGAAGGCATCCATAATGCCAGCCTCACTCATCTAGAGAGTATCGAATTTAAGAAGTGTTATCAATTTAAAAATTCCCGATTAATAACATGAAAAAATAGCTTGATCAAGATCAAGAATAAATTGAGTACAATAAGAGCATAGGTAGTGACTTGAAATCTTTTGTAATTCTGATTTTTTCAAATCATCCTAGACTAAGTCCATGCTCAAGAAAGGCTCAATAGAGAAGTGCTTAATTTCCTATGGATAGCCTACCAATTGGTACATAAGCAGTTGCAAATTGTATAATTCACAATATAGGTAGACAAACACTCATCTTATAGGCAAACATATACTCATCCTATAGGCATACATAGAGTAAGGTCATTATGAAGAACCAAATCAAGTTCCCCTCAAGATAGCACTGTTAAAAATTGAACTAAACTTACACATAACATATACACATATACCATTATTAGCTATTCTCAAAATGGAACAAAATTCCTGTAGGAAATTACTTCAACTGAAACAGAAAATTTATGTTTACATTATATGCACACGTATTACATAAGTAAATCAAAGTTGTTGGACAATACCATGCGCTCCATTTAGTTAGCATTGGAATATTTTCCCTACCTGGACACTAAAATGGTGAAAAGTATTTTCACATATTCGGACTCGAAATATGTTCACTTTTTTTACCCAAATCATATTACAAATTTTTAAGAACAAAATCTTGTAGCAAGCAAACATATTACAAATTTATACAAACAATTTGGAACCACGGGTTTAAGGGGTTTTATGTACCTAAAAAAATAAAAATGGATAGACATTAAAAATAACAAATTTAGTTTTTAGAGTTTAGTCATATTTATGAAAGTTTTAGCCGGCACACATCCTATCCATTTCAGTGTAGGGTTCTCTATAATAAGTCTAGGGACATAGATGTTTAATTTAGTTTTTAGAATGATACTTGGGGTAGGGACATAGATGTTTAATTAAGATTAAAGTGGATCTACACACACACACACACACACACACACATATATATATATATATATATATATATATATATATATATATATATATATATATATATATATATATATATATATATATATCAAGGGGTGGTATCTAAAAGCCCCAAAATTTTATTTAACTTCCATGTAACAGTTATAAACCATTGGGATGCCATTGTTCATTCTATATGAATGTTTTTTTGTTAAGCAAGAAAGTATATAAAAAGAAAGAAAATGTAAAAAAGTAATAGGTCATACCCTCCTACGGTAGTCCATTTCGTGCCTCTCATGTCTATACATTTTTGTGTGTGTTTTATAAATGCAATGAGTGAACCAACTAAATTTTAACTATTTTGCTTTCTTTGTTTATATAATGAAGTTTGTTCCACAAAATTTGTCAATGGGCTGAGCTTTTTTATATGCATACATGCAACGAAGTGTAAACACAAGTACACTGGGCAAAACTAATTATTACACCGACAATAACATTGACCTTTGAATCAAAGCCAACTGATATATTTTGATCACTTGAATCACAACTAGAATCTCTAGCGACATCGGTGACACCTACACTACGATCACATACGGATCAATCTCATTCAGTCCGTCGCAGAACAGGGGCACTAACTCAATGCTATATATGTTCAACATTAGGCATCTTTGAGTTTGAAATCATATTTAAAACCAATTGTACTTTGTTTTTGTATTGTTTCGAAATAACTGGTGGTACATTGCAGTGGTGGGGATTGAGAGTGATTTTTTTTTAAAAGTGAGGCTTTTGTTAGAAACTTTGAAAAGTAACAACTCTATCTTAAATTAGCCTCCAGAAGAATAAGCATTCTCATCTATTAGGTGTTGCATTTTTGTATAACCTCTTTATCAATTTTTAGTCTTGGTACAACTGTCTTCGCATTTATTTGATAATTGAGGCATTCCTTAGATATTTCAAAGTTACGCTGATTTGAATGTGGTTGTATCTATTTTGTTTCTGTGATGCATGGCACAAGAATATTCTACATATTTGTTTTCATGTTTTCACGATGGCAGAGCATTCGCTGATAGTCTCACTTGAATTTAGGGCCAACTGAAATTACCTGCTGAGAATGCTAAGAAACAAGTGTGGTTGACACTTTGTTATTGTTTTACAGGTTATCAAGACAACAGATAAAGTCGTAAAAGAAAATAAAAATGAACCTCTACTAACTATATATATATATATATAACAACCATTTTTGGTAAACATAAGCAATCAATACACAATTAAAAACTTCTTAAATTTTTTAACCATCATATAAGTGATTTTAAAGGATACCTTCCAATATTTGTCTAGAACATGAACCATATAGGTTGTACTTGTGCCTCTTGAAATGTGGGAACAATCCATATAGGCGGTCGATCATGAATATCCGGATAATATTCATACCTGATGTAATGAGGGTCAGCAAAACCAATGAAGAATAAAATCTCAAAAATAAAATTATCGGAGTCATAAATTATTCCACAAGTCCATACCATTATATAGTGTTTTGATTTCTTTATATTGAAATAAAACTCACCCATACTTCTCGTGTTACAGAATGGCATATTGATTAGAGTCTATAATACTTGCTTTTTCACATTCTAACCTACTTAAGAGATTCTAATGCTTCATTAATTCTACGTTTTAAAATTATAGGGTTAAAAAAAAGTAATGAGGGTCTTACAAAACATGTGAGGAAGTTATCAACGTAATAAAATAAACACTTTCAAGACCAAGAAAATAACCACATAAGAAAATCTTCAACTTCTTCCTCGGTATCCCCTTCCTTTGAAAATAGAAAAAAAACAATTTCAGAATATAAAAAACAATAAATTTAAGCTAACATAAGAAAATTTAAACCAACCCGAATCTCCAAAATTAAGTAAACTTGTGCATACATCTCATCGGATACCTCATTTCTAATCACAGAAGAAAAAATAATAACTACAAGAACTAAACAAAAATTAATCAAATTGAGCTAATAAATGGAGGGGAAAATAAACCCATAACAAATGAAGAAACTTTAATGTCCTCACCAATTCTGTACCAGGATCACTGATGCCTCGAGTCCCAACATCACTGATTAGGGCCACAACGATTCCCATAAACATAAACTCATAGTGATTCAACGTTCTTCACAACGATTCATTCGGTAAAACATAAACATTCTTCTTCACAACGTTCTTCACAACATTATTTTTTACTTATTGAAAATCCCTTTAATTGTATTTTGTCAAAAAATATAATGTCGAGGGTTTTGGAATAATATTTTGTCAAAAAAGTAACCTCGATAAAATTTCTAGGATTTATTAATATAAGTTCATAGTTACACTCATACACACACATATAAACAGAAATCTATACATACACACACACATATATAAACAGAAATTTATATGTACACACACATACACACACACATATACACATATAAACAGAAACCTATACATACTCACATATATACACACAATGAGAATCAAAATTAGGGATTTAGACAGAAATGAGAATATGTAAACTATGAGGATACGTAAACTATGAAATCGAAATGAGAAAATTCTATATCGACCAACCTGTACAGCAAAAATACCTAAAAATATACAAAAAAATTTAGAATAGAAAATACTCACAGCAAAACTTCACCGAGTGTGAAATGAGAAACAAAAATATAGCAAAACAACGTTCAGAAATGAAGGATATACTCACAACAAAACTTCACCGAGCACAAAACTTCACATCAACAAAACAATGTGTAGAAATGAAGGAGAGAGGGGCGAGAGTGTGAAAAGAGAGAGAGGAGAGAGAAGAGGGAAATAAAAGTTAGGTAAAAAATTTTGTGACTATCAATAGAGATTACAAACCAAATATTAGGCCAAGATTTGTGACTGCTAGAAGCGGTTAAAAATTTATGACTGCCAATAGCAGTCACAAAATTAGTATTAGACTAAAATTTGTGACTGTTGAGAGCGGTTACAAAATTATGACTGTCGATAGCAGTCACAAATTTAGTATTAGATCAAAGTTTGTGAATCTTCTTAACAGTTATAATTTTGTGACTGCTCATAAGAGTTATAACTTAGCGCTACTGAGAAATTTGTGACTGCCTGTGACAGTTATAAATTTGTGACTGCTTATAGGAGTCACAAATTAATTATATGATAACATTTGTGACTCTCATTAGTGGTGACAAACTAATTCACTCAAATTTTTTATTACTCGTTGATTTTATCACCCCTAATGGGAGTTACAAATAATTTTGTGACTGCTCCCGGGAGTGACAAGTTTGTCACCCCCATTAGCAATCACAAAAAGGCAGTCAAAAAATTAGCATTTTGGTGTAGTGACTTGAGTAAACCACTATGGTATTGGGGTGGTCAGACGGTTTGGTGAGCTACCTCTATTGTGACAGTCCTCTGACGCACAGTGTGTAGGTAAAAGTCATGTCCTGACATTTATTGATTATAACGTAAGGTGTGCTAATCCATCAAGCATTTAATGTTTGGGATTTAAAGTGTGAAAGGCAGGTATTTCACATTAATGAAGACTAAGACGTATCCGGAAGGGGTTTGGGGATATTTATGATCCTCAACCACTTGCGAGATGAGAGAGTTCTTTCTAAAGATTTATTGCTAGAGAGAGAGAACGTATGAGATAGAAGTTATTGCAAGCCAGCAAGTTTACTCACCCACCATTGTCATTTATTGTGAATCTTTCAATAGATAATCAGATATCTATTAGAGTTTCTTGGTGTGTTGGTTGTCTGCCAAGGTGTATCCAGGGTGATTACTTATCTCCTGCTTCGAATGAGTTTCTTCTGAGTTTCCTTTATTATTATTAGAGTTGTCCATGAGAGACTTGTGAGTTCAATCTGATTGTTGATCATATACAATATTTTGTGTTTATTTGTCTTTGTTTAAAGAGCTCTTGGGTATCGTTTATCACCATATCTATAGGGGATACGCCCCAGCTGGTATTAATATAATCCCAGGCTTCAAGGGGACTGCCCTCTTACATTTGGTGACTCTGTTGGGGAGGAATTCTTCTAAAAATTTGGCATAAGATAACCTTAATCATACCATAGATTTGACACTATCTAGCGTAACGAGCAACAAATGGCAAGGGAGCTTGAGGTTTCTAGGGATGGGGTTCTTCAAGTAGAGGTTCCCTAAGTTCAAACGGCAACAAGATTCCCAACGGTGATACAATCTTCTACTAGTGTCGTGTTAGGATAGGCACAAATGACCCTTCTCATGGGCAAGTTCTTTGAGTTCTTACAGACTCCCTTAGCTGCAACGACTTTAGGAGGGCGATTTGACCCCAGTTCCTTCGTGACACCAATGACGGCTCTGATAGCCCCATCAAGTGCAGCTCCGACGGAACTTTCCCCCATGAACACTGTACATACCCCTATCCTAACATGAGTACCCCAGGTGTGGCAACTATTCCACCTTTGGTCCCTCAGTCCATTGTTCCAATGGCTGGGAAAACTCCTGCGTCTTCCTTGGAAAAAATGAGGAAGGAGATGATAATAGCATCCTCGCAGTTAACCAGCGAGGTAGCATCGGTGTACGATGATTTTTGTACTCCCTATCTTGAGGATTACAATGAGAAACCTTACTCGAAGGACTACATTCCCCCTATTTTTGAGAAGTACACAAGAAATTAGGGAAACCTGAAGGATAACATCAAGCGTTTTATTGAGTATTTGCGAGCTCATTGCAACAACAAGAAGCTAAGGTTGTGGGAGTTTTTCAAATCCCTAACTGATAAGGCTTACACCTGGTACTCTCACTTAGCACTGAAGAGTGTCTCAATGTGGGAGGAAATGCATGTTTTTTTGTCCAAAAGTTCTTTCTGGCAAAAGATGAGTTCACGTTGACACAACTAGGTAGGAAGAAGCAACAATCGGGTGAAGAAGTGGTGGCGTACATCAGAAGGTTCAGGGAGAGTTCTCTCGACGTGAGAGAAGAGGCCAAGAAGTCCAAACTACTTAGAATTCGTGTTGAAGGCTTGCTCCCAGAGCACATCTTTCACCTCATCAACGAAACGTGGGAAGGAACTTTTGTGTCTTTTTTAAAGGCATCAACGAACATATCGTTAGTCATACGTCCAAACCCGATCATGGTGCCGGTGATGTTCAGACAGACAATATAGTGCGTTGCGGCATGTGGCTATCCCCCACAAGTGGGATATACCGATGTAGGATAAGGGTCCAAATATCCAAATAAGGATAATAAGAGAAAGTTCGGTAAAAAAAGAAAAGATCCACCACCACTCCCTTGTACTGTTGAGGAGGCTTTCAATTATTACAACACCATGATCCAAGGGGGGAGTTTATTAGCCCAAGAATACTCCAGCTATGGATCTAGATACAGAGACAATGGCTAATCCTAAATATTTTCAGATCCATCGAAAGATTGTCCATCCAATGGAACCTAATTTACACCGAGGAAGATTATAAGTAAACATATGAAAGCAAGGATTCTGCAGATCCCTCAGGATAGCGTCAGCAACAACCCACTACAAGAACATGTAGTTAATTTGATAGTAATTTATGATGAAGATGCTTAATGGGAGGTGAGGTATATGGAGATTGAATGGGAAGAGTTTGAGAAAGCGTTTAAGGACTGCATTAGGGAAATGGCTAGCGTGGTGATAGCCTACGATGAAGTTAGTGCCAGAGATATGGATGATGTGTACAATATGGATAATGAAGAGGTAGATCAAGGGATCGCCCAAGTTCTCATGGTTCTTTAACCCGGTGGGGATGCCAAAGGAAATTCGGTTGGAGATAACACAAGCGATCTTGGACATTGCACGAAAGAATGCAGTTCCATCGCTTAAATGGAAGGGACCAATGGCCAGATTGGTAAGAAAGTTTTTGTCTGAAGTGACTTTTAATGATGATGATAGTGATGTAAGGTTACAATACAATAGGCCCTTATATATCACGGCTAATGTCAACTGTGTAAGTTTCGCGAGGGCCCTGATGGAAGTACTAACAAAAGGGGCTAAAGTTGTTATACGTGCAACGAATAAGAATTTTACAATCGAAAAGAATCACCTATAGATGAAGCATTCTACACAGAGTTGGAAGAGGACGCCAGAGTCCTAAGGAGAAGAATGGAGGGAGCCAGAGTTCCCTCTATCAGAGAAAGTATTGGGCATGTGAATGGTGAGAACATCAAGGGATCAAGAGGAAGAGAAGTAACTGAGGAGGTTAGTCATGCTGATCCTATACCCCAAAATATCTCTAAATAGCTGAGACATACGATGAGGCCTAGGATGGACCCGATGGATCATGAGGCCCAATGGAAGAGCGTGCTAAGTAGGTTTTCAGGGAATAAGTTGGTGGAAGCCTCAGGAGAGAGGAATCGGAAGGCAGTTGCAACGGCCAACAGGCAGTGCAAGAAGATAATAACAGAGGATGGGAAGGTGATTTATCGCCTTTAAAGGTATGAGCGGGTGGTCGAAGGAGTTGTTCCTGAAGTTGACGAAGAGGTTGATGTAATACCCCGTATTTTTATGCTTTCTTAATTTGGGGATTTATTAAATTTAATGTGAGTTAATTATTTAATATAAATCTGGAAATTAATTATTTTTATAATTATTAACGTGATGTGAGTTAGTAATTATGGGAAATTTGTTAAATATTACTAATGAGCAAAGTAATATATAATATTGGTTCTATTAAATGTCACAAGTGAATAGAATGACAATTTTGAAAATTTAAGTCGGGACGCGCCCGTGTCGTGTCGGGACTAAATATTGGTTAATAAAAGTGAATAAATTATAACTCGCTCGTATGGTCATTTTGAGTGCGCCAAAGTGTCCGAAAGGGTCGAGATAGTCAGAAAAGTGTACCCGGGGGTTTAGTTTGGGTCTCGGGCCGTTTTTAGGCCTATTTAGCACCCTGAGAGGGAATTTTGGACATTTTGCATTTTTGGGTAATTAAACCCACGAAATTTATTAGATTATATCAGCAATTTGGAATGGTCTTTTAGGGTTATCATACTCACAACCTTAGAACGTCCATTAGAGAGGAAGGTAGAAAGCTTTCCAAGCAATCCAAGGCCAAAAATTCATCCGGTTGCACCGCCACCACCACTAACGTGTAGATCGCGCGATGGGGAACGCAACCACACCAAATTTGTCCACAAATCAGAACCCTGAAATCTATAGCAAGTATTTATCTTACTTAATTTCGTTAATGCATCATTCATGTTAGTCTAGGGTTGATTAGGATGAGCTTCATAGAAGAAAACCCATGTTGGAGATAGGAAAATTGCATGTAGTAATGATATGAATGATAATCTGGAAATTCCCTTTCATATGTAGAGGTTGTATTATGAAATTTGGAATTAATATGGATGAACGAATTGATGTTGATTAGGTTCTTTAATTGAAAATTTGGGAATTGGGGTTCTTACGAATTAATTTGGGGATTTCATGTAATCTAAATGATTTTTGATGAATTAATGATTCTAGGAAGTTATTAATGTTATATAATCATGATAGTATTGATTGGGACTGAAGAGGAGACGTTTGGGATTAAACTATAGAGGTTTTTAGGCTTAAAAATGGTGAAAAACGAATTTGCCAAATGTTGAAGACGAAACAGTGCAGTTCGCGCGATGTCGCGCGAAGTAGTTCGAGCGAGATGTCAATGTCGCGAGAAGTCGTTCGAGCGAGATGGACAAGTCGCTCGAAGTCGTTCGAGCGACACGTGTAAGTCGTTCGAGCGAAAACCATTCTGGTTCGAGCGAGATTTTCAATTTTTAGGGAAATTCCTATTTTTACCCCTATCTTAGAAATAGGTAAATTTGAGTGAGGAAAACTAGTATTCGAGGAATTCAGATCAGTACAAGATTTTTGGGGTTGTGTAGGTGTGACGATTTAAGTATTTGGGATGGTGAGGTTACTTTAAATATCATGAGAGGGAGATAACCGTAATAAACGATATGAGTCCGTTATACGGGATAAGTGAGTAAAATGTCTTCAAAACAAGAAGTTATAATTATAGGTTGTGGGTACACCAAATTGAGAAATATGAATAAGTGTTGTATATAAATATATAACTATGTGATTGTGCATATATTATAAATGTGTAAAAATCATGCCCGCACTACTTACTATCCCTGAGGTTACCGCGCTGGGACAGTCTTATCTCGATGGGACCTTTTTGGGGGATATTGACTCGTACCCTAGAAGATAGAGATCCTTAGGTCCAGGCTAATCGGATCGATAGTCAGACGGCCTAAGAAACGTGGGGGCATGTGATGACCTCTTAGAGACCGGGACTCTATGCTTCGCCTCAATATTGTTTATGTTTGTGTTAATACAGTTCGAGAGTGATTCCGAACTTGTATTTCCCTTAGTACGAGTGATACGGGGACTGGATAGCAGAGTATGCCCGCACCATGATTTTTATGTGGGGTGCTGTTAGAATATATATATTACGTGGTTATTGAATATATATATTAAATTTTGAAATATGTGAATTACCTCCTGTGTTTATGGTAAGTAAGATATGAATAATGATTTCAATTAAGAAATACGTGTTTTGAAAGTATAGAATATTACCGGGAAACTTTATTAGTAAATAAAGGTTAAATGGGAACTTCATTATTAAATGAAATCTACCTCTTAAACAGTTGAATTCGTCAGTTTAAATCTTACGAGTAACCTAAGATAAGATAAGTTAAACCGTTGGGAAGGTTAGTGCGATAGGTGTGCACATTAGAAGAGAGGTGAGAATTTCTCAAGGGAGTTCCGCACTAATATGTTGTTGCATTGGCCTATAAATATTTTAAATACTTGCTAAACAAATTTTAAATCATTTTTACAATCGGGCTATGACCCGTCTCCATTTTCTCTTCTCTCTTGTATATATATGTATATATCACAGGTGCCCAGCCACAGGGGCATCTTGCATAGGATCCTTTGGAAGGAACGCGTTGCAGCTTAGGTGGGAGTTGCAGGCCTCTTGCTTAGACGACCTCATTTCTTGATTCCACTTCTAGCACTATTTATTCAGTTGGGCATGTGTCACCCTTTCCATTATTCAGTTGTTTAGCGGGCATTGTGATTCATTTATTTCCAGTATTTTACTCCTTGGGATTTATTATTGTCAGGATGTTTTCATTTAAGTATTAAATGTTGGATTCAATTAGTTAGATGTTTGATTATTTGGATTGTATGTTCCAGGATAGTTGTGGTGTGACTATTTAATTGTGAATTATGCAAGTCTCAAATCTTAGTTTATAAAATAAAATTTGGAAAGTTATGTCTAAAATGGTTTTGACACTTAACTTAATTATTTAGGGTGTTTAAATTGGAAAAGTTATTTTTCGACAGTGATGCTAAGAATGAACCAACTGTTCTCCTTGATTTTAATTTAATAAAGGAGTGATCTCCCGGTATTTAATTAGGCGAGGTGTCACAGTTGACCAAATGTATGAGATGTTCCTGGAGCAGCTGGATCTAGCCGAAGAAGGAGAAGATCCAAGGCCCATATTTATTTCGAAGGATCTGATCAGAGAGAAAAGAAGGGCTTTAATTGAGATAATTCGGGTGTACATGGAAATTTTTCCAAGGAAGTGCATAGAGATGGAGGGAATGGATGAAGAAGTAAGTTGCCACAAGCTGAATGTTATGCATTCAGCCATATCGCTGAAGTAAGCTACAAGAATTTACAAGACGGAGTTGGATCTGAAAATTAAAGAAGAGGTGCAACGATTGTTAGCAGCAGGGTTCATCAAATCGATACAGCGCCCAATTTGGTAATCAAGCATTGTACCAATGGGGAAGAAGGACAAGAATCATATAAAGATCTGTGTATAATTCAGGGACTTGAGTAGAGATTACCCAAAGGATGAGTTCTCTCTTCCCTCCATTCATAGATTGATCGATCTAACAGTTAGGCATAAAATGTACAGCTTCATAGATGGGTATGTGGGAAACAACCAGGTTAACATGGATCTAACTGATGTAGGGAAAACGGCATTCAAAACCCCATTAATTAATTTCATGTACAAGGTAATGCCTTTTTGGATTGAAGAATTCTGGGGCAACATATCAGAGAATGATGATGGCCATTTTCCATGACTTTTTTTATATGTTTTTGGAATTTTATGTGGATGATTTGGTCATCAAATAGAAGAAGGAGCAGTTACATCTGGATGATTTGAAGAAGGTTTTCATTCGATGCGGGAAATACAAGCTAAAGATAAACCCTCTTAAATGTGCCTTCAAAGTTACAAGTGGAAAGTTCCTGGGCTTTGTGGTGGATTGTCAAAGAGTGCAGATGGACCAGGACAAGCAACGAGTAATCCTATAGATTCCATGTCCAAGAACGACAAAGGAGATCAAGAGTTTTCTCAGAAAAGTCTCCTACCTCAGGATATTTGTACGCCAAGATAACTCGTCCACTGATGGAGTTGTCGCGAAAGGGAAAAAAGTTCAAATGGGAGGAATCTCACCAAGTTGAAGAAGCTGCTCACTTCTCCACAAATGATGATTCCACCAAAGGCAGGGATACCATTGCAGCTCTACCTCACATCTACCACATGGTCCTTTGGAGATATTTTGGCTCAAAAAATTGATGGGAAAGAAAGGCCAGTCTACTACCTGAGTAGGATCATACATAGAACAAAGGCAAGGTACAATAGTGTATAAAGACATTGTTTAGCCTTAGTGTTTGTAGAACAAAAACTTAGACATTATATGATATCTTTCACAATTCATATTGTGACAAGATGTGATCCCATTAAGTTTTTATTGGCGAGAACTATTTTGATTGGAAGAGAAGCTAGGCGGTTCCTCATCCTTTCAGAATATGCCTTAAAGTGTGTGTCCCTCGCGCGATCAAGAGCTAGGTATATGCAGATTTATTGGTAATTTTTCCATCTGGTATATTTGAGCCACCCTAAGAGAGAATTTTAGGAGATGATTTGCAGGCCAATGTTTTAGATGCGAACCTTAAAGAATGGACGATGCAATTCGATGGTTCTTTGACGGAAAAGAAGGGAGGAGCAGGGGTTATCCTTTCTAAAAGGAAGGAAGAATTTTGCCTTTCCTATAAGTTGGATTTCCCTTGATCTAACAATGAAGTAGAATATGAGGCATTGGTACTGGGTTACTAAAGGCCTTTAGAAGGGGCATTTATTCACTATGCATCAAAGGTGATTCAAGCTTAGTGGTTGAGCAAGTGAACGGGGAATATGCGTTGAAGCACCTCTGCCTGGCACCCTAGAGAACAATCATCCAACGGCTAATCAATCAGTAACATCAGGTCAAGATAAAGAGGCATCCTAGAACGATGAATAGACATGTTGATGCTTATGCCACAATTGATCAGAAGGTGGCCATGAAGAATGACATAACAATGGTGGTGATACAACGAAGAACAGCTCCCTTGGTAGTGCAATCGATCTTACTAATGGAAGACGATTCGGATTGGAGAAGCGATATCAGGAAGCAGTTGGACTATGGGAAAGGCAAGATGGAACTGAAAGAGCTAGCGCAGTACTTTTCCAATCAAGGAAGTCGTTACTTCAGGAATGTGGGAAGACGGTTGTCAAGATGCATCAATCCAAAAGAAGCAGAACAGAAGTTGAAAAAGTAACATGATGAACACTGTGAAACAACTGAGATCCCTCTATACAGAAGAATTCAGAGAGAGGGATACTTTTGGGTAATGACAAAGCAGGATGCAGCATAGTTACAATAAAGGTGTAATAAATGATAACTTTTCATTTAGGCAGCTGAATGTCACTTCGTTGAAACTCAAACGGACAAGAGGCAGCTTTACATTGATTTTATCAAGGATGGAGTTATTCTCGTGAAGAAAATTGACACGATCGGACTCAAGTGAAAGTCCTCACAGTTCTACGTTCAAGAGGAGTAGCTTTATCACAGGAGATACTTCAATAGGCCATTAAGATGCATCACGAAGGAGGAGGCAATGTAAGTTTTTAATCAAGCTCACGATCCATCTCACATTGGAGGAGAAAAGTTATATGATCAATTTATGACCTTAGGCTATTATTGGCCAACTATGGAGAAAGATTCTGCTAAATTTGTTCGAAAGTGTAAGGCGTGCCAGCTACATGAAAACATGATCCATGCTCATTTGGTGGACGTACACTCTCTAGTCACTCCTTACCCATTCCACACTTGGGCGTTGAACCTGGTAGGGGCAATACATCCATCTTCGAGGGGAAATATCTGGATATTAGTGGCAACGAAGTGTTTTACAAGGTGTGTTGAAGCGATACCACTCAAGAGAGCAACAGCAAGTGTGGTGGACAACTTCATTAGAGAGTACATAATTTGCAGGTTTAGGATTCTAAAGGTTATCCTCTATGATAATGGGACCCCATTCATCAATAAAGCAGTAATAATGCTTATAAACAAATACTCCATAATCCATCATACTTCAACAGTGGCGTATCCTAAGGACAATGGTCAAGCTAAAGCAACTAACAAGACCTTGGTCAACATCTTCCCCAAGACGATGGAAGACTTCCCAGGATCGTGGGATGATAAGATTCCAGCAGTTCTGTGGGCGTATCGAACGACGAAGAGGAAACCTACAGGGTATACGCCATTATTTCTTATGTTTGGATCCGAAGCAATTCTGTCGAAGTTCCTTTGGTAATATATGCCTTGTGAAGCAGCATGTTCCCTTATAGCATACATGCATAGTTGGAAGTGCTCGATGAACACATGAATAATGCGATGCAACACTTCCAAATGTATGCGAAGAAGCTCTACAGGGCATATGACAACTTAGTGAGGCCAAGAAAGTTTGTTGAAGGAGATTTGGTTTTGAAGGCGGCGGTGAAGCACATTCGAGGGCTTCCATTGCCTTAATTTATTACGAATTGGGAGGGACCTTTCATGGTAGAAGGCTCATGATTCAGGTAATTTCTTAATCTCTACGATGGAAGAGGATAAACCTTTCAAGATTAATAATAAGTGGTTGAAAGTCTATCATGGTCAAACGAGTAATCTCAGTTAGAAATTTATTTTGCGTTAAAGATATGTTGCAATTCGTTATATGAGTTAATGAGATAAGAAGAAAGAGTTTGGTTGAAAATTATAAGAGTTGAATCTTTGCAATAAATAGAAGAGTGGTAATAAAGTAGTGCATGATAATGAAATATTATTTCTTTCATGCATATACTCTAAAGGATTATAATATTGGGAACTATTGCCTAAGGTTTATATTTGAAGAAATTACAACAAAAAAGAAGGTCCTTTAACCTAGAAGAAACCATAAGTCAGGTTAAGAGAAAAAGTCTCCAGGCAAGCCTAAAGAAGCCTCCAAACATATTCTCTGAGCTATGATACTTCCTTCAAGTCTGGTCTGGACTTGGGCCTGTTCGATCAACAGGGCTTCACGTCTCTGCTTGGCCTTCAGTAGAGATTCTTCGATAACCCTAACTTCCTCATCAGCTGCTACTAATAGAGGGGCTAGCTCTGATACCCTTTTTTCCTCAATCCGTTGGGCCTCTACATACTTCAGATAAAGTTCCTTGTGACTCTCCAGCTATTATCTCTTTAAACGTTTCAAGTGGGCAATCAACCAATTCAGTTAGACACCATCCTTGCCCATCACCATCAAGCTTACTAGGAACCGATTGATGAGGGGCCTAGTAAGGTTGGACGTTTGAGTAGTAACCACCTCAGCAATAACAGCTACCAGATCTTGGAGCCTATAGCTCATCACCAAGGTGTTTTAACGGAGGCACCCGACAATGAAGGTTTGAGTATGGTGAGTGGTAATCTGCTCAATGATTAAACGATTAATTGCAGATACTTGGGGAGATTGGTGAATCACCATGAGGCAAAACTCATTAGGATCCATGTCTATTGGAAGAACCTCACAACCTGACTCGCTGTCAGTTGGCAAGTTTGTAGTTATACCACGATCGCTATGACTTGAATCCTCATAAGGGACTAGTTCTTGATGTGTGGACATGCTGAGTTGGCGCCTCGCTAGTAGCAGGACCCCTCACAACTTGAAACATGATAAAGAGAAATGAGTTTGAGAAAAATCTTAACAAGTGGTTTTCATTGTTACGTCACTGTTATAGGTGGATTTTGAGAAAAAAATCTTACCAAGTGGTTTTCATTATTAAGTCATCGTTATAGGTGGAGTTTGAGAAAAATCTTAACAAGCGGTTTTCATTGTTAAGTCACCGAACTGTTATAGGTGGAGTTTGAGAAAAATCTTAACAAGTGGGTTTCATTGTTATGTCACTGTTATAGGTGGAGTTTGAAGAAAAAAAATTAACAAGTGGTTTTCATTGTTAAGTCACCGTTATAGGTGGAGTTTGAGAAAACTCTTAACAAGTGGTTTTTATTGTTAAGTCACTGTTATAGGTAAAGTTTATAAAAAAACTTAACACATGTGTTTTCATTTAGAAGTTACCTCGTAGGCATAAGGATAACACTTGTGCAAAGAAGAGGGAAAGGGCAGAACATACCTTAGGCACAATTACACGAGTAACGATTGTAGGACTAACAACTTCAGAGGCAGTAACTGAAGGAATAACTCCAAAATTACTCAGACTCTGAGTTTCATCTTCAGCAAGGGGAACCTCAGCCCTTAGCGATGCACCTTCCTCGCGAAAAGGCACAACTGCCAAGTTTGGGGAAGGTTCCACCTACGTCATTTGAACTCCATATGATCTATCAACCCCCACAGGGGCCAAAAGAACTCCTTAGCGAGAAGAGGAACCAACGGTAGAAGGAGGAGCCTGGGGTGTCTTAGAATGAGAGGGAAGAGTCTGACCTGGATAAAGATGCAAACAATTTTAAGAGTTAGTCACAAGAAGAACAACATCGATTGGAGACAAAGGTACAAAGAGTAAGATTTTACCTCGGTGAAGCTAGTGAAAGGGGAAAACACAATGGCATGCCTCCTCAGAGTGAATTGAGGAAGTGACCCAATAAGAGATGTGGATAGGTCAGAAGCAGTTATAACCTGAACCCCAAGAAAATTCTAAGTACACAATACAGCTCATGATGCTTTGATTCAGCACCACTAAATAAGTGATGATGAGCTCAAACAATAGTAACCATGGAATCCATAAATATGTAAGTGTATAAGTATATAGAAGGAGATGAGTATAAGAGGAGCAAGACAATGATGTATAATGGTTCAGCCAATTAGGCCTACGTCCACTATGAGTGTGTGATCCACTAAGTATGGGCACTAATGGCCTTAGATACAATGCACATGAGCTCACTTTCTTTCTCTACTGTGTGTACAAGCAGAGTTTCAGTCAGGGTTACAATTATCGATCCCTTTGTAGGGTTGTAGGTGACAAGTATATATAGGTATTGGGGGTGTAGTGTACCCCCTAAGTATGCATGGTGAATGTGAATGATGATTTAGCCAATCTCCTGTGAATGCCAAATGATGACATAATATTCCCTCACATGAGGGGGTGATTCGGTTATAACGGTCTTCCACATGTCCTGTGAGCCTCAAGCGTACTGTTCCACGCATCTCCCAAACCACGCGCTGTGGTGATGTCACCCTCGGCCTGTAAAACGAGGCCGAGGGCAAAGTTCCTTCTGATAGTGAGTCAGGCCCAATTTAGGCCTCGTACTGTCGTACCCTCGGAGGGTTGTTTGGGGCCTGATGAAGGGTCGACCCCCTGAGAGGTCGTCTGGAGCCTGATTAAGGGTCGGCCCCCCTGAGGGGTCGTCTGGAGCCTGATGAAGGGTCGGCCCCCTGAGGGGTCGTCTGGAGCCTGATGAAGGGTCGACCTTCTAGGGGGTCATACAAGTGGAAAACACCCTCGGCCTGGCCGAGGGTATTTATGGATATATCAATCACCCCCATCCCTTAGCCATTGATGTTATTCGATATGGCTGGGGGATAGTGTTGCCCTTGAGATGCGTGCATGGTCAGTTAGATGAATGACACTTGTCCAGATGGTATGCCACCTGTCAAATTTGTATTCATTATCATTCCAGTTTTCTAGGCGTGGCGGTTGCATACTGCTTGGGACTTTGTGCCCTAATGATGCCCTCCTCGCGGGCTGTGCTCTGCATTGGTGAGTGGACCCACTCATTGGCAAGGTACTTAAAGAATTTTTTTAAATTTTCTCTTTCTTCTTCTTATTCTTCTTCTTCTTCTTCTTCTTCTTCTTCTTCGCACCTGAACTCTTTCTCTCTAGTTTCCAGCCTTAATGCCATTTCTGCAGTTTCGACATTCCGAGTTTGGCAGCCTCTCTCTTCCTCTTCAGGTAATCCCTCTGCCCCCGAGTCCTCTTTAGTTTCATTTCTGTTTTGCTTTCTTATTTTAGGCTTGTAGGGCCGTACTTAGGCTATTTCATAACTTTTTCCGGCGTCTTCTCCGGCAACTGGTTCTTGAGTATTCTTGAGTGTTCTTGATTAAAACCCTTGATTTCTTTTGTTTTAATCCAAAAGTCTAGTCTGGTCAATTGCAAACTTATTTGTAGTTAGCTTAGCCAAATTCTTCAAAGTGTAGGGTCTTCCCCCTAATGCTTAGGAGGTCTACAACTTAGCAACTGAATTCCCATCCTTGAGAGAGAAGTTCTTTGCAGAGATCAGACGAATAGAGGAAGAGGAGGAAAGGAGACGAGGGGCCGACCCTAATTGGGTACGACCCATTTTTCCCATTCCTCCAGCAACAATAAAACCATCTGAGTCTTATGGGTCATCCTGTCGTCCACCCGAGAGTTATTCAGGAGAGATGTATGAGAGAGCGTCGTCGCCAACTGGTGCTGGACCTTCTGGGAGAAGAGATACGTTTGAGCTAAGCCCAGGTCAACAGGCCGAGGGTATGGTCACTTCCGATGTTGTCCCTGTGACAACTCTATCCCCACATGCTTTCCAGATGGCTTTTCCTCAGGGGCCTCTAACAGGTGATGAGGCCGAGGGAGAGGGGATTGAGGATGATGGTGAGGACTCAGATGTTGACCCAGTTGACACCTCCCATGCCTTTTCCTATATCTCCTCAGTCAGGGATCGTGGCCTCTTGCTGTGGAGGCATGCATATGGTGTGTCCCCCAACATCACTATGAGGGTTCCCTCTGAGTCTGAGAGGGTCTTCGAGGGTGAAGAGGGAGAGGTTGCAGTATATGAACAAATTTTCAAGGTTGGTGTCAGATTCCCTATGCATCCTGCTGTCGTAAATATCTTGTCGACCCTCGGCGTCGCCCCTTCTCAGCTTCCTCCCAACTCCTGAAGGACGATCCTAGGCTACATCTCCCTGTGGAAGAATGCTTTCACTGATGAGCCCTCGGCCGACGTCTTTTTAGCCTGTTACAATATCACTTCCTCATCCAAACAGCCTGGGTACTATCACCTGGGGGCAAGGAGGTCTGATAAAAAACTTCTCCACATGGCGCAAACCTCCAACCACGATTGGAAGAAGAGATTTTTCTTCGTTTCTAGGGAGTAGGAATTTTCCGTCGAGTCTCAGCATTTGGACGATAGTCCGAGGGTTCCCAGAATATGGTCAAATCCCTCGATGAAGGCCAGGTCTGATCTCGAACTTAGTCTGGATGAGAAAGACATAGTAGAGTATCTGAGGGAACGAGGGATAGGGGGAAATTGCAAAGTTCGAAGATCTGATGACCCCTAAGTTCCTCAAGGAAGCTGGTCTGAGGGTCGGCCCCCTGACAGAGCTATGTGAGTTACATTATTTTTTTCCCATTCTTTACTTTTTTTCAAGTGTTTCATCTTTGTCTCTGCATTTTTCTGATGTGTCTTCCTCCTTTCAGGTCGTCCTGCTGGTATATCTGACCACCTTTGGGAAATGACTACCCCTAATTTGCTGTCAAACTTGGCCAAGAAGAAAGGCAAGGAGCCTCAACAATCTTCGAGGAAGACGCAGACAGTGGGGCCGATAGCTACTGATCCAACCCCCGACAGACAGAAGAGGAAAGATCCTGAGGTCCCTATCGACCCTCGGCCAGATTCACAGACGAGGGCAAGGGTCGAGGCATCTGAGGGAACCGCCTCTTCTTCCATCATGGGGGCCTTCTGGTCCCAGAACTTGGCGGTTCTGAAGGCCGAGCCCTCTTCCCTTATCGCGAACCTGAGGGCGGCCAAGGCATCCATGTTTTCTGCCCCCTCAGCTGCTGATTATGAATTTCTATCCAAGATGCCTCCATCAAAAGTGTATGACTATGGTCTGCACGCCCTAGCTTAGGTATTTGTTCTCACTTCATTACCTTAGTTGTATTCTTTCACAAACTATTTTCTCGGCCTCTTGACATCTGTTTATTATTTCTGTGCAGTCTGTATGAGCCTTTACCTCGGCCACCAAGTGGATGGTGGAGAATCAGGAAAAATTTCATGAGGTCGAGAGAGCCATTCAATGTGAGGCTGATCTCCAGACTGAGTTGGAGACTGCAAGAGCTACACTGGAGAGTGCCAGGACTGAACATACCAGGGTCCTGGACGAGCTGACGAGGCAGCACGATGCAGATTTACAGGCCAAGGACCTGCTCATAAAGGGTAAGGACGAGGCCTTGACCAACATGGGGGTTCAACACAAGGCCGATCTTGAGGCGGCTGTCAAAAAAGCCAAGGTCGATACTGTGGAGGCCTACAAACTCTCGGATGAGTTTCAAGGCTTCGACCTCGAATACTTGGAGAGGGGGATCAGGACGGCCTGTTGGTGGGTCTTCCTCAAGTTTGGTGATGTCGTCTCTTCAGTCCTCCCCTCTCTGGAGGCAGTTAGGTTGGACGACCCCTTAGTTGCTGAGGCCTTAGCTCACGTGGAGTCCCAAGTGCACATCGAGGGTGTCGGCACGTCCGAAGATCATCCTGTCGTGGTTGTCGAGGAGACTTCTCCGATCGACGTTGAGGCTTTTCCCTCTGATGCTGCTCAATAGGGTGGCTGTTTGTAGCCAAGAACCTCTTTATGTACCTTGTGCATGTACCTTATTTTTATAGAACAGACATCTTATTGTAAAATTTCATCTATAATATCATCTCTCTTGTTGTCTTCCATATTTGTCTCTCATTTGATTTGTATTGTGATTCTTTATATGAACTCATGAAGTCCTCCCTCATCTTTCTTGAGGACAGTGGTAGGGTCGTCCCCACCATTGAGCCTCATTATAGGCGAGGGTTGTAATATCCAAATTAATGGTTTTAACCAAGTGTTCCCTCGTCTTTCTTGAGGAAAGTGGTGGGGTCGTCCCCACCATTGACCCTCATTATAGCCGAGGGTTGTAATAACCAAATTAATGATTTTAACCAAGTGTATTCCCTCGTTTCTCTTGAGGACAATGGTGGGGTCGTCCCCACCATTGAGCCTCATTATAGCTGAGGGTAATAATTACCAAATTAATGGTTTTTACCAAGTGTTCCCTCGTCTATCTTGAGGATAGTGGTGGGGTCGTCCCCACCATGACCCTCATTATAGCCGAGGGTAATAATTACCAAATTAATGGTTTTAACCAAAGTGTTCCCTCATCTTTCTTGAGGACAATGGTGGGGTCGTCCCCACCATTGACCCTCATTATAACCGAGGGTTGTAATAACCAAATTAATGATTTTAACCAGAGTATTCCCTCGTCTTCCTTGAGGACAATGGTGGGGTCGTCCCCACCATTGAGCCTCATTATAGCCGAGGGTAATAATTACCAAATTAATGGTTTTAACCAAAGTGTTCCCTCGTCTTTCTTGAGGACAATGGTGGGGTCGTCCCCACCATTGACCCTCATTATAGTCGAGGGTTGTAATTACCAAATTAATGGTTTTAACCAAGTGTTCCCTCGTCTTTCTTAAGGACAGTGGTGGGGTCGTCCCCACCATTGACCCTCATTATAGCCGAGGGTTGTAATAACCAAATTAATGATTTTAACCAGAGTATTCCCTCGTCTTTCTTGAGGACAATGGTGGGGTCGTCCCCACCATTGAGCCTCATTATAGCCGAGGGTAATAATTACCAAATTAATGGTTTTAACCAAAGTGTTCCCTCGTCTTTCTTGAGGACAATGGTGGGGTCGTCCCCACCATTGACCCTCATTATAGCCGAGGGTTGTAATTACCAAATTAATGGTTTTAACCAAGTGTTCCCTCGTCTTTCTTGAGGACAGTGGTGGGGTCGTCCCCACCATTGACCCTCATTATAGCCGAGGGTTGTAATAACCAAATTAATGATTTTAACCAGAGTATTCCCTCATCTTTCTTGAGGACAATGGTGGGGTCGTCCCCACCATTGAGCCTCATTATAGCCGAGGGTAATAATTACCAAACTAATGGTTTGAACCAAAGTGTTCCCTCGTCCTTCTTGAGGACAATGGTGGGGTCGTCCCCACCATTGACCCTCATTATAGCTGAGGGTTGTAATTACCAAATTAATGGTTTTAACCAAGTGTTCCCTCGCCTTTCTTGAGGACAGTGGTGGGGTCGTCCCCACCATTGAACCTCATTGTAGCCTAGGGTGGACTTGGCTAGCATTATCCCAATCACAGTTGCTTTAATTGAACATGAAATGAGGGACCAATGTGACATTCTCATTAACTTTCCAAGTATTCTGTCGGAGCAACACATTCATTACAACTGTCATCCGATATGACTTTACAAAATTACTGATAGTATTTCTTCAAATGATCTGCATTCCAAGTGTTGGAAAAGGGTTCCCCTTCTAGGTTTTCTAGTCTATAGGTCCCTGGGACAACTTCGTCAATGACCCTATATGGGACGTGCCAATTAGGATGGAGCTTATTGGGCTTCTGCCAAGTCTTTTTGAAGACCAAGCCCCCCACTGCAATTGGTCTCTGTCTCACCCTTTGATTATAAAACCTTGCAGTCCTCTGCTGGTAGGCGGCTTGCCTTATCTCGGCGTCTTCCCTCCTTTCCTCAATTAGATCCAAGTCTAGCCTCCTCTCTTCCATATTTCTATGGGCTTCATACATTTGGACCCTGTGGGTAGGAAACCCGATCTCAGTGGGGATGACGGCTTATGAGCCATAAGCCAGCATGAACGGGGTTTCTCCGATAGAGGTCTTTGTCGTCGTCCTGTAGGCCCATAGTACAACATCTAACCCCTCAACCCATCTTCCTTTTTTCTCCTCAAGTCTTTTTTTGATCCCTTCTAGGATCGACCTATTTGTAACTTCTGTTTTCCCATTGGCCTGAGGTCGACCTGGGGTAGAGAAGAATTGTTTAATACTCACCCTTTCACAGTACTTCTCTAGAGATGTATTCTTGAATTGAGTCCCGTTATCTGAGATGAGGGTGTTGGGGAGACCATATATGCATATAATATTTTTCCAGATGAACTGGAAGATCTTCTTCTCTGTAATCGTGACCATCAGTTCTGCCTCCACCCATTTTGAAAAATAGTCAATTGCTACGATGAGGAACCGATAGTTATTGACTGCCCTAGGCAAGGGTCCTACTAGGTCGATCCCCCATACTGCAAATGGCCATGGTGATGTAATGGAGGTAAGAGGCTGATGGGGTTGGTGAGGGATGGTGGCAAATCTTTGGCATTTGTCACACTTTTTTACATGTGTCGCGGCATCTTTCCCCAAGGTCGGCCACCAGTACCCTTGGGTGATCACCCTCTTCGCTAAGGACCTGCCCCTAATGTGGCTTGAACATGATCCTTCGTGCACGTCTTACAGAATGGACGGGACTTCAGATGGGTGCACACACCTAAGTAATGGGAGCAAGAACCCCTTTTTGTACAGGGTGTCTCCGATGATGGTGAACCTTGCGGCCCTATATCTCAATTTTTTCCTCTCTTGTCTAGCTTCTGGCACCTCCCCCTCTTTGATGTATCTGATCAGAGGGTCCATCCATGAAGCTTCCTTAGAAATATTCAGGCAAGTGCTAAGTGATCCCTCATCATCTTCAATAGTTGGTCAAAGAAAAATTTCCACTGGGACTGTCCTCCTGATATCTTTCCTAGTCGCCGAGGCCAACCTAGCAAGGGCATCAGTACGGCCATTATCAAGCCTAGGTATCCTCTTCAGTTTCACTTCTTTGAAGCTCTTCAGCAATGATCTCACCTTCTCGAGGTACTTGGCCATCCGCTCATCCTTGGCCTCGTAGGCTCCTAGTATATGATTCACTACTAGCCTTGAATCACTATGCACCAAAATCCGATCGACACTAAGAGACTTGGTCAAGGAGAGTCCAGCTATCAGGGACTCATATTCAGATTCGTTGTTGGAGGCTTTGATGTTGAACCTCAGGGCATACTCAATGTCTG
Source organism: Sambucus nigra (assembly GCA_949130495.1). NCBI lineage: Eukaryota > Viridiplantae > Streptophyta > Magnoliopsida > Dipsacales > Adoxaceae > Sambucus > Sambucus nigra. The sequence goes on along the minus strand of OX422221.1, from coordinate 530,224,480 downwards.
TGCCATCGGGGGATGATACTATCAGTCCAGCCCCACTTCCGCTGTCGCAGGAGGACCCATCAATGAAGAGGCTCCACACAGTCTTTTCTTCTGAGAAATTTCCCTCGGTGAGGGATCCTTGTCTAAAGAGGTATCTTCCCTCCTCGTTTTCGGACACTTTACTTCTAGCGGTGCCTGTCTCAGCCTTATCTGCAGGTGTGTCGGTGAGCCTGTCTTGTTGGGTATATGTCTTCCCAATGCTCTCATCCTCAGCTCCATCATATTCCCAAGTAAACTCAGCCATGAAATCTGCCAATGCTTGCCCCTTAATGGTTGTTCTAGGCTGATACACAATGTCAAACTCCCCCAGCTCTATAGCCCAGGCCATTAACCTGCCTGATTTTTCTGGCTTGTGCAGGACCTGCCTAAGAGGAGAGTCAGTGAGGATGACCATTGTGTGGGACTGGAAGTATGGCTTCATCTTTCTTGATGCATGGATCAAGGCATAGGCTAACTTCTCCATCCTTGGGTATCTTTGCTCTGCTCCCTAGAGTTCCTTACTGTTGAAATATACTGTCCTCTGTACCCCGTCTTCATCTCTGACGATTGCAGCGCTAATGGCTGACTCTGAGACAGCTAGATACACATAGAGTCGCTCACCCTGCACTGGTCGTGACAACAGCAAGGGAGACCCTAGGTATGATTTTAGGTCCCTGAAATCCTCATCACACTCTTCACTCCATTCGAAGGCCTTCTTGAGGATCTTAAAGAATGGCAAAAACTTGTCTGTGGCCCTGGACACGAACCTATTCAAAGCAGCCACTCGCCCCGTGAGCCTCTGAACGTCTTTAATGGTCTTGGGGGTCTTCATTTCTAAGAGGGATTTTATTTTCTCATGGTTGGCCTCAATGCCTCTTTGATTCACGATGAACCCCAAGAACTTCCCTGCTCCAACCCCGAAGACACACTTAGCCGGGTTGAGCTTCATCCGGTACTTGTCCATCATATTAAAGGTCCTCTCTAGGTCAGCCACATGATCCTCTGCTTTCAGGCTCTTAGTCAGCATGTCGTCTACATAGACCTCCATAGACTTCCCAATTTGGTATTCAAACATTTTATTTACAAGGCGTTGATACGTTGACCCTGCATTCTTCAGGCCAAAGGGCATGACCCTATAACAGTATGTCCCCTTGTCGGAAATGATGGTTGTTTTCTCCGAGCCTTCAGGGTCCATGAAGATCTGGTTGTACCCCGAATAGGCATCCATGAAGCTCATGAGCTCATGGCCTGCGGTAGGGTCTACCATCTGGTCAATGCGGGGGAGAGGGAAGCTGTCTTTGGGACAATGCTTATTGAGGTCGGTGAAGTCTACACACATTCTCCACTTCCCATTGGCCTTTGGGATGATGACCGCATTGGACAACCACTCCGGGTAGATGACCTCTCTGACAAACTCAGCGTCTTCTAGTTTTTTGACCTCATCCCTTATGACCTCATACTTTTCTCTAGAGTAAATTCTCCTCTTCTGCTTTACTGGCTTTGCACCCTCTACCACGTTGAGCTTGTGGCACATGATTTTTGGGGCGATCCCTGGCATATCTTCATGACTCCATGAAAAGACGCTCTGTATTCTCCTCAACAGCTTGATGAGGTCTTCCTTGACATCTGGTTTCAGGGACTTGCTGATACGACGCAAATATTGCGTATTTCACCCGTTAACCTACGCGTTATTAGCCCCCTCGGGTATCTTAATCCCTATATTTATGCTCATTAACTAGACAACCTCGGATTTCGATGTTAACATGTTTTGCAGGGGTTAATTGAGCTTTTTTAGGTATTTGGATGCTTAGTATGAAGTTCGGACGCATTCCGGTGAAGTTCCGTACACAATCGTACGCCCAAGGGCATTTTAGTCTTTTCACAGCTTAGGTACCTGGCCCGACATCTCACGAAAGTTGTATCCCTCCTCACTAGCTTCGCGTGGCCGCGAACGGTGCGCGATTTCGATTCATAACGAAGAAGTTACGGCGATTTCAGCGGAGGAAAAATAAAGAAGCAAAAGAGGAGAAGGAGAAGAAGAAAAGAGGAATGCAGTGGGCTGCTGCATTCTGCCCTGCTTGATCGATCGATCGATGCTTATGGTCGATCGATCGACCATTCTGATTTGCCGAAGTTTTGCCTAGGTCGATCGATCGACCAAAGGGGTCGATCGATCGATGCTCTGTTTTCTGCAGATATTTTGCCTTCTTTTCTTTCTTCTTTATTTTTATTCCAACTTACTATATAAGCCATTTTTGTTGTAATAAGACCAGATATCAGTAGGTGAACGATTTTAGGTTAGAATAGTTAGGGTTTTGGATGGTTCTTCTTCATTTCTCTTTGGATTGACAATCTAATTGGTTTGTAAGTTGACTATTCATCTCCTCTACCATTAATATAGCTTATTTTCCATTATTTCCTTGCTTTCTAGATAATTTACATGCTTTGTTAATTAGGTTTACATGCTTTAATTCTTGCTTTCTTAGTTTAATTAGTTTAATTTAGTTTATTTTCATGTATTGCCCCTAGATAAATAGGGTCGGGATTGCGTTTCCGCCATTTATGGGTTTGGACCTCGAAAGTTAGGGTTTCGTGTAAAATTGCATTTAGTTGAAACCTCGCGTATTAAAGTCGGATTATTATGCGTTTAACTTTCTTTGTCATGCAACGTTAGTGTTTATAGCGATTATCCGAATTTAATCCGCGTGTGACCATTTTTGATTAAATGTTTAATCTCGCAACTTTGGCTTAAATTCCTTATTGCGTGATGTTTATGCTTAATTGAAAATGATCGATTAAATGTTTTCGAATCGAAATTCTAATTAGTAGTTGTTTAGCCCGTGAATGCGTGTATGCGATCCCGATCCTCGCTTTACTTTAATTTAGCGTTAACTTCTCTTTTTATTTATTCACGGCAACCGACCATCACCTTTTCTTATTTCTTTTACACCTTTTTTATTCTTGAAGTTTTAAAACAATTAACATCTAAAATTCAATCACTCCCTGTGGATTTACGATACCCGACTTACCGCTGTGCTTGCTTGTCAAGTGTAGTAGTAGCTTAGGTTTTCTTTGTATCGCGGCGGCGAAACACACGACGATTGTGTCCTCACACGAACACACTTTTTCCGCCCGGTCACAAAATGGCACCGAGTCTCATTCCAGCATCACAAAGTGCACCGAGTCTCATTCCAGCATCATTCATCTCATCGCAAAGTGCACCGAGTCTCATTCCAGCATCATTTAAGCTTTCCAAACCTTGGGAGTAAAGAAGCAAAGTTTCTTCCAAAGGTTTGGAAAGCTTAAATGATGAGATGAATGATGAGATGAATGATGCTGGAATGAGACTCGGTGCACTCGGTGCACTTTGCGATGCTGGAATGAGACTCGGTGCCATTTTGTGACCGGGCGGAAAAAGTGTGTTCGTGTGAGGACACAATCGTCGTGTGTTTCGCCGCCGCGATACAAAGAAAACCTAAGCTACTACTACACTTGACAAGCAAGCACAGTGGTAAGTCGGGTATCGTAAATCCACAGGGAGTGATTGAATTTTAGATGTTAATTGTTTTAAAACTTCAAGAATAAAAAAGGTGTAAAAGAAATAAGAAAAGGTGATGGTCGGTTGTCGTGAATAAATAAAAAGAGAAGTTAACGCTAAATTAAAGTAAAGCGAGGATCGGGATCGCATACACGCATTCACGGGCTAAACAACTACTAATTAGAATTTCGATTCGAAAACATTTAATCGATCATTTTCAATTAAGCATAAACATCACGCATTAAGGAATTTAAGCCAAAGTTGCGAGATTAAACATGTAATCAAAAATGGTCACACGCGGATTAAATTCGGATAATCGCTATAAACACTAACGTTGCATGACAAAGAAAGTTAAACGCATAATAATCCGACTTTAATACGCGAGGTTTCAATTAAATGCAATTTTACACGAAACCCTAACTTTCGAGGTCCAAACCCGTAAATGGCGGAAATGCAATCCCGACCCTATTTATCTAGGGGCAATACATGAAAATAAACTAAATTAAACTAATTAAACTAAGAAAGTAAGAATTAAAGCATGTAAACCTAATTAACAAAGCATGTAAATTATCTAGAAAGCAAGGAAATAATGGAAAACAAGCTATATTAATGGTAGAGGAGATGAATAGTCAACTTACAAACCAATTAGATTGTCAATCCAAAGAGAAATGAAGAAGAACCATCCAAAACCCTCAAAACCCTAACTATTCTAACCTAAAATCATTCACCTACTGATATCTGGTCTTATTAGAACAAAAATGGCTTATATAGTAAGTTAGAATAAAAATAAAGAAGAAAGAAAAGAAGGCAAAATATCTCCAGAAAACAGAGCATCGATCGATCGACCCCTTTGGTCGATCGATCAACCTAGGCAAAACTTCGGCAAATCAGAATGGTCGATCGATCGACCATAAGCGTCGATCGATCGATCAAGAAGGGCAGAATGCAGCAGCCCACTGCATTCCTCTTCTCTTCTTCTCCTTCTCCTCTTTTGCTTCTTTGTTTTTCCTCCACTGAAATCGCCGTAACTTCTTCGTTATGAATCGGAATCGCGCACCGTTCACGGCCACGCGAAGCTAGCAAGGAGGGATACAACTTCCGTGAGATGTCGGACCAGGTAACCAAGCTGTGAAAAGACTAAAATTCCCTTGTGCGTGCGATTGTGTACGAAACTTCATCGGAATGCGTCCGAACTTCATACTAAGCATCCAAATACCTAAAAAAGCTCAATTAACCCCTGCAAAATATGTTAACATAGAAATCCGAGGTTGTCTGGTTAACGAGCATAAATATAAGGATTAAGATACCCGAGGGGGCTAATAACGCGTAGGATAATGGGTGAAATACGCAATATTTGCGTCGTATCACTTGCCGATTTGGACGGTTTTTTCCGTGTCATCCTCATTTTGGATGATGGATTCTACCTCTTCTGCAGCCTCTCCTTTCTTCATCTTTGTCTCGTCTCTGGGTCGAGGGTATCAATATTGTAAGTGGTTGTTGCCTTCTTATGCGCCTCTCTTTTCTCAGTGGAGTTGTAATAACACTCTCGCGATGTCGTCTAGTCTCCCTGAACTTCCCCCACCCCATAAGGGGTTAGAAATTTAATCATATGATGGATCGTTGACGGCACAGCTTCGAACCCCTTGAGGGCTACCCGCCCCAGTATAATATTGTAGGCTGAAAAGACATGTTCGTCCATCACAAAGAATCTGACCTTCTTGGTAAGCCATCTCAGCCACTCGTCCCCCATCCTGACATCGGCCTCATACACTCCAATGGGATGAACCTTTTCCCCGCTGAACCTAATCAATGGGTGATGGTATGGGACGAGTCTAGCACGGCTGAGACCTAAAGCTTTAAAGCATGTCCAAAACATCACATCTGCAGAGCTACCCCCATCTACCAAGATCCTAGGCACCTCACATCCATGTACCCTGGCAGTGATGACTAGAGGGTCATCATGTGGGGCTAAGAGGCCTTTGAAGTCCATTCTTGAGAATCCCACTATCAGAGTATCCATATCGACCTTTTTTCTTTTTCTTTTTTTTTTTCTTCTAGGGAGGTTGAATGTACCGTCTTCGTCACTGCCTTGGCTTCAGCTATGTGGGCCTTCCTATCTGCGACCTATGACCCTCCTCCTGCTAGGCCCCCAGAGATCATCCCCACACAGAGAGAGATCATATTAAGTCTCTTGACAGGGCTGTGGTCGTCTCGTGGAGGGAGGTCAGGGTTGTCCTCATCATCAGAAGGGTCGTCTCCTCTTTTTGGAAGATCTTCTCGGCATGCATCGCCTCGCTTTTTCCTGGGATCGTCCCCTCGGCCCCTCTTGAAGGCACTCTTGTCAACGTACTTCCTCAGCTTCCCTTCTTTTAACATTTTTTCAATCTCATCTTTCAGAGAAAAGCATTTGTCTGTTATGTGGCCATGGTCTTAGTGAAACTTGCACCATAGGTTTTTATTCCTCTTGTTGGGGGCTGCCCTCAACTTCTCAGGCCACTTCAGGGACCGGTCACTCTTTATCTCATTGAGAATATGTTCACAGCTGGCCGTTAGAGGGGTGTAACCAGCGAACTTGTCGTCCGTAGACCTCTTCTTCCCCTCTTTGTTCTTATTGGGGTACTTACCCCCACTGGTGCCTCCTTTTTCATCTTCGTATTTTGCGGCCATCGCCTCTTCGGCGTTCATTACCTTCCCTTCTATCGATAGCAATTCTGCCATCGTCCTCGGAGGGTTTTCAACAAGCTTCCATAGTAGCTTCCCCTTCTGGAGTCCTCCAATGAGGGCGGTCATGGCTATGCTCTCCTCATAGTCTTCCACCTCCAACTTTTCTTTGTTGAATCTGGCTATGTAGTCTCTTAAACTCTCATTTTTCCTCTGCTTAACATAGAGCAGTTGTGTGGTCTTCTTTTGTGGCCTCACCCCAAAGCAAAAGTTGCGGTTGAACCGGTCTGCCAACTGCTTAAAGTTTTCAATGGAGTTTTTTGGAAGAGACATGTACCAGATATGTGCAGCCCCAGTCAGGGTACCAGAGAAGGCACGGAACCTCATCTCATTCGAGATAGACTATATGTTTGTTGCTAATTGGTACATCTCAATATGGTGGACAGGTTTGGTGCTCCCGTCATATCTTGGGGTGACCACGGGTGGCTTGAACTTTGATGGCGTAGGGAAGTTGACTACCTTCACCACAAAGGGTGAGCCTATGGAGTATCCTCTTTGAAGAGGGTTCCATCTTTTCAGTATATCACCGATCTTATCCTCTAGTCGCTGGATCGAGTCATTCCAGGGCCTCGTAGGGTCGGCTTGGCCGATGTTATCCCCTGCCGCCTCTTTGAGATGGACGGAGGGTTCTGCTGCGGCAGGCCTGTGTCGGCTGTTTACTTCCCCCTGATCGTCGTCCCGTCCTTGGGGTTGGCCCCCGTGGGGTCGGCCATCTGCTGCCTCCCTTCTGGACCTCGCAGCACTCCTTGACCTGGACAATTTCTCTCGTAGGTCATTTACTGGGCCGAGCCTCTCAAAGGCTGACCCCCTGCTCAAGCGATCAAAAGCAAAGCCTCTCGGGCGATCATCGGGATTTTGCCTTCCACACTTCCCTCTGCTCTCCTGGAGAGGTCGCACAGTATTGTTGGAGACCTCATACGACTCCCAGCATTCTATGGGGGGCTCTTTCCCCTCCAGATCATCATCCCTATCCTCATGGCAAGGGTTTCCTTGCCTTCCCAGGCGTTGACGCCGGGGGTCATCAACATCCCTCCGCCTCTGGGGGGGTGGCAGGTCTTTGCGTGGTGCCTGGGGTGGTCCCCTGGCCTCATGCTGGCCTGGAGCTTCTACCGGAGTAATCATCTCAGGTGAGACCCCTGGTGGCCTTAGTATGTTCTGGCTTAGAGCTGTGAACTGCTCCTGCATGATCCGCTGGCTTGATGCCAGAGACTTCAAGGTTGCCGCCACATCAGCCATCTCAGACTAAGGTGGTGGCTGACTGGAACTGGGTCCTGCCCCACTATTAGGTAGAGGAAGTGGTGGTGGTGGCATCTCCGGTGCCATGTGTTTGAGCTATGAAAAGCTGAATTGAAGAAAAGACTAGTGAGCTTGAGAACTTTAGTGGGTCTCTTTTAATGGTGAAACATCTCCTCTCAGGGGGAGAACTGGCTCACCACCAGAGTGCCCAGTGAGGTTAAGCTGTACAAAGGAAGATATATCTTCTCGTTCCCACAGACGGCACTAAACTGATGATGCTTTGATTCAGCACCACCAAATAAGTGATGATGAGCTCAAACAATAGTAACCATGGCAGCCATAAAGATTTAAGTGTATAAGTATATAGAAGGAGATGAGTATAAAAGGAGCAATACAATGATGTATAGTAATTCAGCCAATTAGGCCTACGTCCACTGTGAGTGTGTGATCAACTAAGTATGGGCACTAATGGCCTTGGATACAATGCACATGAGCTCACTTTCTCTCTCAACTGTGTGTACAAGAAGAGTTTCAGCTAGGGTTACAATTATTGATCCCTCTGTAGGGTTGTAGGTGACAAGTATATATAGGTCTTGGGGGGTGTAGTGTACCCCCTAAGTATGCATGGTGCATGTGAATGCTGATTTATCCAATCTCCTGTGAATGCCAAATGATGACATAATATTCCCTCACGTGAGGGGGTGATTCGGTTATAACGGTCTTCCACGTGTCCTGTGAGCCTCACGTGCACTGTTCCACGCATCTCCCAAACCACGCACTGTGGTGATGTCACCCTCGGCCTGTAAAATGAGGTTGAGGGCAAAGTTCCTTCTGATAGTGAGTCAGGCCCAATTTAGGCCTCGTATTGTCGTACCCCTGAAGGGTCGTCTGGGGCCTGATGAAGGGTCGGCCCCCTGAGGGGTCTTCTAGAGCCTGATGAAAGGTCGGCCCCCCTGAGGGGTCGTCTGGAGCCTGATGAAGGGTCGGCCCCCTGAGGGGTCATCCAAGTGGAATACACCCTCGGCCTGGCCGAGGGTATTTATGGATATATCAACAGCCAAGGGGAAAAGATGGATACAAGAAAAAATAATTACCTCTGGAGGACCGGAAGATGTTGGAACAACATCCAGAGGAACTATAAGGGGAGATGACTCAGAAGAAGCCAAAGGAGTCTCCTCTGTCTAAGGAGAGGTTCCAACGGATTCCACAGAGGAAATAGTCATCTTGGTAGCCACCTCTGCACATCGGGAAGTAGACCGGTGAGAATAAGCCATCCCGCATATGGGAGAAAGAGGAGGAGAGACATCAGCCTCAAAAACATCAAAGCATCCTCTCACTAAAAGGCTGACAGGGGGAGAAGGCCTATCTCTTTCAATCTCTTTCATAGAAAAAACAAAGTGTTATAGAATATACCTCACTAAGTCACTAAGTTTGAAATGGCTAAGTGTGGGAAAACATACCTCTTGCTCTGGAGAAGAGTGAGACGTATTGACCATGGGTGAAACAGAAGGTGAATGTAAGGGATAAACTCTCTCAGTGGGAACATGCTCAATATCAGGACTGTCGTCAAGGGTAATGGCCTCAACGGGAGTTAGAGGATGAGAAGTCCTGGTAACGGAAACAACAGGTATTGACTGCACTTTATAAGCACGTTTCTCCTAGGTTTTTGTACCCATAGTCTTCTTCCTGGAACCAGATCCACCAACAGCAGAGGGGACTCTAGAACTTTTTCTCCTTGATAAAGCCCCCTCAGTGGGATCTACCATGATGGTAGGAAATACATCAGTAGGAGAAATCGGGGGGAGCGTGTCATTGAAACTCGCATTGTACCCATTCTAACTCAGCTTAGGATTTGGATCTTATCTCCCCACTCAAATCTATAGACATTTCAGGAGGAACAGAGGCAATATGAAATGCATCCATAGGAACTTGGGACTTAGGCTGGGATTTGGACTTTGAAGGAGTTCCACTCTTGGTGGCCCTTACTTTTTTGGATGGAGGTATTGAAGGTCCCTCTCTAGGAGTTATACCAGTAGAAACACCTTCGGTAGTGTGTTTAGGTGTGGAGGCTTTCTTGGCCCTTGGTGCAGCAATGGGGACCATGGGGAAGTATCGGAGAAGCTTTCTAGGAGGACCTTTGGGAGTACGGCTTAGAGGGAACTCAATCCCAAGAATGGAATTCCCCTTTAGTCACACCTCTAAGGGTGGAAAACTCTGAACCACTGGGTAAATAGGGGATTTGGATGAACTCTTCAATCTTGTCCAGTTGTGATGGCTAATACTTCAACATAAAATTTGAAGTAACATCGCCCTTTCGGGAGAGGGAAGGAATGGTAACTCAGCCGCTGATGGCTGAATAGATAGTGGAGGCTGCTGAGACAGAGTAGAAGACACATGCCTCAGAAAAAGTAGGTCTGGTGTGAGACTCCTGAAATACTGGTTGAGGAACCCCCTGGTCATAGCCAAACTGACGACTGCAGTGGTTGGGGTTATAATATTCTGAGGTGTATCCCCATTCAGTATAGGAAGGAAGGTAGTTGGGAGTCAAAGCTAAAACGATGGTGAACAAAGGGTCCTCCATGATGAGATCCTCATAAGTGGGTTGCACAACCCTAGATGAAAGACCAAAGAAATTCCAAGTGTGGGCGAAGAAATCCTCACCATAAGGCCTCATAACGAAACTACTCGTTTTATCAAAGATGCCCATGATGTCCTTATGGATTTATTTTTTATGGAAATGAAAAAGGCGATGGGACTTGATGGTTTGACCAGTTGGGAGAGAGACTGAGTTAGCTGATATTTCGAGAAAACGGTAATATAGGAAGCCCGTTAAAATTATGGCGTTGGCAAAATTGGACAAGTTATATCATCCCAAAGATCGCTCTATGTTCAGGAAGGTCATATCTAGCTAAGAGTAAAGTGATCCTAAAGCCATAGATGCCAGAGGGAGCTTGTACCCCTTGGCCAAACGGATGGAGAGATTGATAATATCCCTACGAGGTTAGTCGTTGGGCTTACCAGGTAAGATAAAACTAGATAGAATAACAAGTATATAGGATGGTAGCTCAAGGGATGTACCTTTCCCTGGTCCAAACTCAAAAGAGGCAGAAGCACGATAGTTTTAACTGATGAAAGGGGTGAAGGTAACCTTATTAGAAGTACTGATGCATCTCCTACAAATCTTATCCAATTATACTCGGGCCTTCGTTTCTTTAGAATCCAAAGCCTTATCGTGGTAGGTAGATGTACCTACGGGCTTAATCCCAAGTAACTCACAAACATCTTCAAGGATAACGGTGAACTATCCCCATGAGGCAATAAATGTGTGGGTTATGGTGTTCCAACGTGAAACCCGGACTGCATTGTGTTTGGAGAGAGTGAATTCCCTAAACCAAGGGGCACGGTGAAGACCAACTTTTGTGAGGGAATCAGCATATGTGGACTGCATGAACGAGTTCCAATCAGTATAGAGGCATGGGGAACCACCATGTCCTTCGAAATCAATATGGGAATGGGGGAAGTCACCTCGATCGATGCGAAACCTTATAGTTCCCTCTGGGTGAAAGAAACCTCAAACAACAGAGATCCATCTTCATCACCCAAGAGTAAAGGGTCACATTTGTCACTTAAAGTGCAAGTCTTATAGGCACCCCATAAATCATCATCCTTGCCAAAAATAGGAGAGTGGTGGTAGATGCGCAGGTGCTCTTGACGATCTTCCATCATAATGATGGCAGCCAAAGCAGGGGAAGAAGTAGTGGCGGTAACAGACAAAGCAGCGGTAGTGGGGATAAGTGGTATGCCTGATGCACTGGAAGAGGATGCCATGGGAGAGGCATATGATGAAAAGCTCAAAAGAAGAGAGAGGGGATTGGAAATAATAGAGTAATAAAGGTTGATGACGGAAAAGGAAGAAATAAATTGAAGAAAAGTTTGAGCAACAATGGTGGATAACACTTTCTCTCTCTAAAAGATCTGAAAGTATGGAGGCAGACAAAGAGACGAAAGAGAAAAATAACTAAGTATTGAGTATTAGACATTTAAAAAGCAATTGGGCATTTGAGTTTCCCACAAAGGCACATGTCGAGCCACCAAAATGATTACAAAAGGGACATGTGGCGCTTTAGGTAGTGCTCTAACAGTTACAAAAGACAACCCTACATCATTAATGAGATGATGCTTGGGGAGAGAAAGGGTTGCATTCAAGAGAAGTATTGATTTTTTGGGCCAGAACTTTTGAAATAGGTGATTGAATGATGATGAAACAGTTTGAAGATGCATTAGGGAGAATTTTTCTTTTCGAACAAATAGAAGACAGAATGGCTGGGACCTAACCACATAAAAAAGTTACGATGTCCCCTCTCCATAGGCCCAGATGTTGCAAACCCTTGGTTCAGATATATCGGGGAGAATTTCACTTTTTTCTAAATATTGGCAGTCAGTTACAACGAAGGCAAAGATGGAAAAAAAATTTGCTCACACCAGAAAATGGTTCATCGGATTGCGAAGTTTTTCGTACAAACATTTCTTATTATCACAATAAATCTCTACACAAAGGGAAAATTGTAGGGGATTGAAGTTAATCACTGAATTAGAGAAATCTTCCAAGTTAATAGAAGAGATCTAAGAGAAGGAAGTAGCGAGGCAGCTCAACGGCACAACACAATGAAGCAGTCTGGAGAGGCAGCTCAGCGAAGAGGCTCAGTGATGCAGCACAGTGAGGCCTAAAAAGTTCTTTTTTATCTTCCTTTCTTACTTATTCGAATTGTATATTTTAAATACATTGATTGTAATGCGGTAGAGATTTGTAACATTAAGCGTGAGGTCAAACGGTACTCGCGAGAGACCAGGCCTGGAAGAGCCTCGGAGAGCTTACATGCTCTATCAAATGACCTCACTGTGGGAACTTCAGAGGGACTTGGTTTGGAGGATTAAAAAGTGAGGCCGCATTAGGGCTTGTCCTGACCGTCTAAGATACACCTGGTAAAACACCAAGAGATCTTTTTATTGTGGAAACTTGTGTAGAGTAACCTTGAGTTCCATCGCATATTGAGCTTTGTGCCAAACAGTCCCCTACCAAATATCACATCTACTTTACAACCGGTGTCGCTAGCCACCTACCCGTTGTCCAATCTGAACTTGAGTAAACCATTATGGTATTAGGGTTGTCAGACAGTTTGGTGAGCTACCTCTGTCGTGACAGTCCTCTGACGCACAGTGTGTAGGCAAAAGAATGTCCTGGCATTTAATGATTGTGACGTAAGGTGTGCTAATCCATCAGGCATTTAATATTTGGGACTTAAAGTGTGAAAGGCAGATCTTTCACATTAATGAAGACTGAGACATCTTGGGAAGGGGTGTAGGGATATTTATAAGCCTCAACCACTTCTGAGATGAGAGAGTTCTTTCTAGAGATTTATTGCTAGAGAGAGAGAACGTATCAGAGAGAAATTATTGCAAACCAGAGAGTTTACTTACCCACCATTGTCATTTATTGTGAAGCTTTAAATAGATAACTAGAGATCTATCAGAGGTCGTTGGTGTGTTGGTTGCCTGCCAATGTGTATCTAAGGTGCTTACTTCTCTCTCCCTTTGAATGAGTTGCTTATGAGTTTCCTTTATTATTATTTGAGCTATACACGAGAGACTTGTGAGTTCAATCTGAATGTTGATCATATACAATATTGTGTGTTCATTTGTCTTTATTTAAAGAGTTCTTGGGTTATCGTTTATCACCGTATCTATAAGGGTTACGCCTCAACTGGTATTAATATACTCTCGGGCTTCATAGGGACTACACTCTTACAAGTTCAATCTCGATTGTGTGTGTATGTGTGTGTGTGTGTGTGTGTATATATATATATATATTATTGTGTGTGTGTGTGGATATTTAGTTTGTATGTGAGAACGATGTATAAATGTTAAATACCTATGTGTTGGGATTGTGGGTAGTTTAACATTGGGTGTTGTGTGCTTCGATGGATACATATATTGGGTATATTAATTGTTTACGTGTAAGGGTATACATGGGAATTGATTTTATTTATGAGATTAAATCGGGAACACATTGATATATGTAAAATTTAATTAACAAGGGTGTAAATAACTAGTGAATATGTTAAAATAAACCAGGAATGGGTTAATCATAACGAGTAGTTAATGTTTAATAATATGTGATCATGGTATATCCTTCGTGATGGAATTGTTTAAAGTAGTGACACTATTTGTATGGATTATATGTGGGGTCTAAGTTGGGATATTGCACGGTCATTGGATATGTGTTTATCATATTTATTTGCATGATAGACGTTATGAATTGGGTGAACTCTTTGTGGGGTCGGTCTAGGATGGTTGATTTCCCTAGGCCGAACGAATATAGGTATATTATATTGTTTATACCTATAATGTAGTTTTTGTAAATTCTCCTTGTTGGGTCGGTCTAAGATGCTTTATTTCGCTTGGTCAACGTAGTATATGTATATTACATATATTGGATATGGATATTTTATTAGGGAGTCTCTTACCATTGTCTCGAACAAACAGTATTTCTAGACATAGCTGTATCGGTGGGTTCCTTGTTTGAATTTCATCTGCACACAACCCACACATGTAGTGTAGTTCGGTCGGGAGTTTAGGATCTTTAGGATCCTTGGGAGTTACCTCATGATGAACTTTTGGTTTGTGTAAATGTTACTGTGATATATAGAGTCTTAGACCAATGAATCATAAAGAACAACTAAGATAAGTAGTAGTGTATCGGGGGGTTCCTTGCTTTAATTTCACTTGCGAGACGTCCCACGTACCAACTTACTGAGGCTCGGGAGTTGAGAGTAGGTTGGGCACTAGTACTATTGGTTCATTACTTTGTGCATTACTTATGTGGATTAGTAGCCTTTGTATATGATAGTATGGATTGGGTCCGGTTTGTTATAACTGTATTAAGTTAGATGATAGGTGAGACTTATTCTTAAATGTGTTCCAACGGGTGACGTCATGGGGCATAAATGGATTGCATTTAATAAAGTTAAGCAGCATAATATTTCTTGAAACTTTAGGGCACTGATCTAAATCTATAAAACCTTTTTCCCAATGTATTATTATAGTTACAGATGAGTAGCAAGGCTGAGCAGATAAAGTTGGACTAAGCAGTCATAGTTGTAGTGCTTGGATATCCAGTTTATCATCCGTAGTGTTGGAATTGATTTCATTTAAGTTATTATTCTAGTAGAATTTGTATTTAGGATTTCATTTACATTTCAGTTGAGGACTTTTGTATTAGTGGACTAAATTTACATTTCAGTTGAGGACTTTTATTCACTTCAGTTAATTATATTGTTGTCTTTTAATATTATTCATGTTGTGAATGGTTTTTATTTACTGTCATTTTTATTTATCATTGATACTGAGAATGATATAAATTGATTATCACGACCTATCTTGGGCATGTTAGCGTGATCAGCTACATGTGGAAAATATGGGGTATTAAATTTTATTCATATTTTCATGTATTAGTTGAGAGTTTTGAGGCATGTATGTCCATTATACATTGTGCTCGTGGAGGTTATAATGTTTAGAGTTTAGTATTGAGACTCTTATCATATCATTAATGGATGGTGATGCTTCAATTTATATATTTGAGGATATTACTATTTCGATATCTTTATTTCGTGCGGATGATGTCTTTGGATAATCCCCATCTAAGGAGCCTCAGAAGAAGACTCTTTAATGGAAAAAATAAAAATTGTCAAGAAAAAAAAATGAATTCTGGAGGACCAAAATACAAAAGGAAAAAGAATAAATAATATGCGACCATTACTCCATCTTGGAGCGTTATGCATTGGTGTATTGGGAATGCAAAAAAAATACTATTTTGATAAGTGAAATGAAGAGTTAGAAGCCCAAAATGTGAGACGAGCTTAACAACTCTATGCCAATAGTGGTGTTTGCGAAAACAAAACTATTTTTAAATTAAAAAGAATAAGTTTTGTATGATAACAATCTGATTGATTTACCCCCAAACTAGATGATCAAGGATGAGAAAAGTAGCACAGTGTCAGTACGCTAGTCGTTGTTTTCATTTCACCGTCTCAATACAAAAACTTAAACTATTGACTATACTCTTTTAAGGGAGTATAGCGTCCAGTCCGGGTATCAAAATCCACAGAGACTAGTTGTTAGAATTATATTGATTTAATACTTCAGGAATAAAAGTGTAAAAGATAATTGTTAACAAAAGAAAAGATAATACTAGGCATGTGTTTAAACTATGATTACTAAAGGAATAAATAATATAGATTGCGACTAATATCCCTCACCTCAAGTTAACTAGTATAAATAGTTACATGGGAAGACAAGTCGACTAAGATTAAATCTCATTTCACCAATTAATTAAATCTAGAGTTTTCACCCCCTAAATTATTATAAAAGTCTACTATGATTTTGGCGTCAATAAATACCTCAAAAATTACACACGCAAGGTCATAAATACGAAGCATACATGATATACCCCGTTAAATCTCCAAGGAGAAAAATCAAGAACAACCCAATCGAATTAAACTCATGAACTCCATCACCAAAGAAAAGTAACAAAATTAACCCAATGTGAGTTCAATCAATCTCAACCTAAACTAAATTAGTTACACAACATAATGGAAGATATGTATTTAAATGCAAGAAAGTAAGGAAAACAAGTAAATGAAAACTATAAAATCTACACTACAAAGCAATAAATTAACAAAAGGAAACTATAATAATGGTAGGCGTGATGAATAGTGCACTTACAACACCCAAAGAGAGATGAAAGAGAAGCTCTCAACACCCAAACCCTAACCTAAACTATCTAAAATGATACATATCTACAAAATAAAACAAAGGTTCCTATTTATAGTAAGTGGGAAAAACAAAATGGAAAAAGAAAAGAAAAGGGAAAATTATCGGATAGTTACTACGACCGGTCGACCGTGGCCAGGGGCCGGTCAATTCGGTGTCAGGGAAAAAAGGCACTCCCTCACTTCGAAGGCTTATTCTGAATTACCAGTCGATCGGGGGCTCAGGGGCGATCGACCGGTCCCCTGTTTTCTAGTGTCCTTTGGTTCATCATGAGGAGAAAAGGTTCTTTACGGAATTGCCCATAACTTCTTCGTCCGAACTCAAAACGTGTCGTTTACAGCCACGCAAAGTTGACTCAACGAACTACGCTTTCGTGGAATTCCACTGAGCCGGAGATGAAGTGTGAAGTGTTTAAAATGACCTTGAATTTTAGTCCGCCGACGAAACTGCTCGGAAAGGCAACCAATCCTCACTTTAAGCGTTCCAATACCTACAAAAGCTCAATTATACCCTGAAAAGCATATGAACATACATAATAGAGGTTGTTTGGTTAACGAGTATAAATATAGGCATAAAGAACACAAAAAGTACAAGAATGCATAAAGATAACGGGCACGAGTATGATTTATTCGTGACGTATCACTAGACTATCTTCTCTATAATATCCTTAAGATAAAAATAACTCATTGAGATATAACTCATGTTGGAAATAAACACTATGCAGACAAAAAGATATCAAGAAAGTGACATTATGCAAACTAGTGATATCATAATAAAAATTGCTTCAAGATCATCCAACTCCAGTCTACCTTAATCAAAACTAAGATTATGTTTATCCCTCCAACTCAATGAGAAGTTCATAACCCGATAAAAAAAAGGTCATACTCAAAGCAAGTCAACTTAGCTAGGAATTTGCAACTTATGCAAAAGCAACTCAGTGAGAACTTCATACCCAATGCATATCAACTCACTTAAAGATAGTCAACTAGGTCAGTGCACACAAAGGCAAGAAGCTCACTTGCCCAAGGCATTGTTGGGGTTTTATTCTTAGAACCATGTTTCATGATATTTGCCTTATCTCATTTTGAAATACAAATCATGTTTATGGGATTTTATTATATCTGTCTATAGATATATTATATACGTTGGTCAATTATACTTAGTAGAAATTCTGGTGAGATGGGTTTGATTTGATCACAAAAGATCAGAATTACAATTCTTGTAGAATTGAACAGTTCACGACGTACATAAGGAGATGACATCTTATAGGTAAAGTTACGCATACAATCTTAATAGTTTATAATTGTGTGGGAACTTGTGTGAGAGTTCAAGGAGGATTGTACTAATACATTACGACTGTATTGAACATGACAAAGGATGATATTCGAGTCTAGGTGATGACTAGGTTATACTTGCTCAATCTCACGGTTTGCAAAGGGATAATAGGTGTGACAACCCGCTCCAAATAATAACGGGTGGCCAGCCCTATACTACATAAATCAGGTATCTCAGATGGTACAGTCTCAACATCAACTTACTAACCACTAATATAAGGCTAACAACCCGAAATCATTAAGTGCGAATTGTCAAAAATTTAAAACTTTTATTTTTAACAACAACAACAAAACCAATAATGCACACAACCAACGAAATACATCAAACTATGATGAGTGAACTGTGCATGCTCCAAATGTGAAACAGTACAATACATTGTACAATAGAACCTCAACAATAAAATACCCGAATATGCTGTCGGGCAACAGACAATACAATAATTTGATAAATAAAATATGAAAGTGTTAATCTACAACACTTGAATACTAACTCAATACAACTGAATCCTAATCTAGATGTACAAGAGATAGGAATCGACTAAAGCAAAGTGCCGCAACAGTCCGCTACTGCCACAGCTCCACAAATCCTGAATGGAGGAATATCAAAGGCGTCCTTGCGGAGGAACACCTGAAGTAATACAATATATACATGGAGGGAGAAAAATATAAACAGGTCAGAACCCGAGTTTGAAAAACAGTTTATAGCAAGTGTATTAAAATGCATAATAATTATAAATGCATTATTACATGATTTAGCTGGAATCGAACACTCCATAAAAATTCAACTCACCTCTCATCTAAAGCGCGCACTAAGTGTATGCACGTGTCTCCAAAAGGATGTTCGATTCTAATTTAGGTAAGAGGATTCTAACTTAAACCCAATTAAATTATTTAAGTGAAACCGTCTAACCTATGTCCCAATTCTACATTTATCTCTCTATTTTCTTTAAGTTATATACGTTAACTATAATGTAATTGTTATAGTTATCTTTATAATATTCATTTGTTGAACATATAAAGTTACATGATCCAATCATGTCCACATCATCACAATACATCAAGAATCTCATTTACTAGAATTTATTTTCTAGTGATGCCCATATAAGGCATGAAACCATATAAATATAATTATAATAGTAATTATATATGAGTTATTAGCATCATGAATATAAGGACTAAACTCCTCTCGATTCTCAACAAGGCACTGCGTTTCATGCGTGGGACATCTCGCCGAAGCGAAATCCAAACAAGGAACCCCCCCACCCCCCCGTTACACTACTCCTGACCGTATTAATCATAGAGGCTCATTAGGCCCTCAATTCATGAAGCGTGTAACCCAAATGATTATCCAATTTTAATTAATAAATATTCCCAATTCTCAACAGTACACGGCATTTCATGCGTGGGACGTCTCGCCGAAGCGAAATCCAAATAAGGAACCCCCCGTTACACTACTCCTGGCACTGTCGATTGTCGGGATAGGTGATTTATATATATAATTAATTATGAGCATTAAGGACTAAACTTATCCCCAAGTTCCAACATTACACTGCGGTTCGTGCGTGGGACGTCTCGCCGAGGCGAAATCCAAACAAGGAACCCCCCCGGATACACTAATCCTGGCAATGTGGGTCATTGAGGTCCATTATGCCCTTGACACCCAAGTACAAGCACAAGAAATAATAACCATCCAACCGAGCTATAACTCGAAGGACGCAGGCTCACATGCTATCATCTTCCAGCAGCCCATATACGTAGCAAACTAGGGCCACCTGGTGGGGTTCAACGACACCCACCTCGTGATCTACTCACGCACACAACGTCCGGGAAGCGGTCATAGTTACTAATCGGCAAGTGAGAGGGTCACATACCCCCGACCTCTCACCCCCAAAATAAATAAATATATATATATCATAAATGTCATTTACTGACCACAAAGGACGACTATGACCTGGGGAATATCTACATTCTGCTTTTCTAGTCAGAATGCTCACCCACTACGCACGAAACTTCCCAATGATAGCAAGGAGGGGGTATGCTTAACATGTATATACACCATTATATAAGGTATACATACATCCCACATAATAAAGATATACCATTTTATATAAGGTATACCTGCAACAACATATACATTTTCATTATACGCTCTTAGGCACAATTTTATCAACATCATGTGTTTAGTATATCTGTCTCTATTGATACACTAACCGTCAATACTCCCACATTTACCCCACTTAGTATATTCTATACTAATTCTCGCTTGAAGCTCTCATGTCGCTTCTAATATGAATTGTCTTTCAATTCTATTAAGTTAAGGATATTCTAAATCCTATTGCACCTCAATCAACGTTTCTCATTTTGTGTGAGATATCTTCCAAATCAATCATTAATAAGGATATTTTTATATTCATATGCACATCAAATAGCATTTATACACATCAAATCATAATAGGGTTCAATTCATTTTAAGAACCTTTAAAGTTATCCCATTTGGGATTGGATCCTAAGAATCTGGTATCTCTAAATTATTCTTATTCTTTCATAAGAATTTAATTATCCTTTCCAATTAGAATCTCCAATAAAAGTGGGCTTCCCCACTTAGAAAAATACCAAAATCTCTAGTCGGTATTCCTCAAATTTAGTCAATATGACTCCAAACTTTCTTTTAGGGAAACTTGCTAAAAGTCTCCAAAACATACTCCAAATATCTCATATAGAGATCCCCAATCGATAACCTCAAACAAAACGGGATAAATTTCTCTTTAGAAAACAATCCCTCCAAAAGCCCTGTTTCCGAATCGATTCGGGCTTATTCCGAATCGATTCGACCCAGCGAATCGATTCGGCTAGGAAGGCGAATCGATTCGGGTCATCAGACCTGGGACTCTGTCTCAGGCTGAATCGATTCGGCTGGAGTCCGAATCGATTCGGTCACTCAGACCTGGGCACCTGCACATTTCCGAACCGATTCGGCTAGGGGGCTGAATCGATTCGGCCTACCTGGAAGCTCGAAAAATGGCTACTTTTTAGTAAGACAAAAATCCCAAAATTCATTTTTATGGTTTTCTCTCCATTTCTCTTCAACCTAATCACAAATATAACATCAATAATCATCCTAGAATACATATAAACTAGTTTATAACCTTAAATCCATTTATACACTACAAATCTAAGGTTTTTCCCAAAAATTAGGTTTTGACAAATTTAACCTAAAACCCGAAATATCAATCCACAAATCATGCAATAAATGTACACAACAATTATTTAGCAAGTTTAATCACTTGCCTCGGGTTCGTAGGGTCTGAATCTACGGGAAAATCCTCTCTCTCTCTCTCTCTTCTCCTTCCTTTTCTTCTTCTTTCTTTCTTTCTTTCTTTTTCTCTTTCTCACTTTTGGAGAAATATCTCCCGTAGGCTTTTTAAGCCTATTCTCCCAAAATATACATCTTTAAATGATAATACACACTTTAAATGACTCGGTGACTTTAATTCGAGTCAAACGGTCCTAATTTATTTCGGAACCCAAATAGACCCCAAGTACAGTCATTTCGACTTTCTCGACCCTTCCGGACACAATGGTACCCTCAGAATTTCCATTCGAGACACTTTTTGACGACTCTAAATTTTGACCTCAATTGCCAATTTTAATTATTCTCCAATAAAATATTATTTATTTCTCCCAAAATAAAATAATTACTGTTCCGAAAGTCTTGGGTTGTTACAATAGGTTCTTAATCCCAAGGGATATAAGGATCTAAATATTCACATTATTATTGCTTTATTTAGCGATCTGTGCGATTCAATTTATTGGCTCAGTATGACTTATAAGTTGGGCAGCCCTTATGTGATATCCGAGATCATGTTCTGGAGTGATTTGCATCCATAATAGATATTTTGGATTATGATAACCCTTTGATAAACTTATAAGTTTTGATAAAACTAGATAAAACTAGATCTTGGATTATTATCCAGAAAAGTATCAAATAAGTTAAGTTTGAGCATCTTGAACACCTAACTCATCACATTATTGTATGAAAAATCAGTTTTAACTCTATTTTACTATTATGGGCGCATATCGTAAGACAAATACTCGGGCCCTTGTAACACTGACCCTCCCCAAGAACACATGAAAATAGTAGTTTTGGGGGCCATTGATTTATTTTGTAATACGTAAAAAAATTGCCAATCATATCGTTGAATTTAAAAATATTTCAACAAAAATGGACACTTGGCCTCTGTGTAGCAATTTTAGTTATTGGCATTTTTTAATACGTCAAATATTAGTTATATCATATATCACTTTGGGTACCAATGTTTAAAGTAATATCACGTTGGGTAACATTTTCACCTTTTGCAGCACGTATGTTGAAAAAATGTTGCAAAAAGACATAAACAATGTAAAAATGTATCGCAAAAAGTGAAATTGGCACCCATTGTGATATTACGTTAAATTCTGGTACCCATAGTGATATATAAATAACTAATGGGAGCCAAATGACCTCAAAAAATACGTGGTAAACCTATAATTTATACCATTGAAACATATATTCTACCTACAATAATTGAAACACATATTCTACATGCAGTGAAATAACCGCAACCTCCAATAAACAAAATACTATATTTGAAGCTATAATAATTGAAACCCAAAATCACCATTGAAAACATGAAATAATCGAAACCCTACATTCGTACAAGATTCATACTCAAGAGAAACTTTGAAGGGTTTTGGTGGTGGAAAAGCGATGGATTCAAAGTCGAAAGCAATTTGGTTTTTAATGGTGAAGTGGATTGAAACAAAGGATAGGGATATAATACCCCGTAAAATTATGAGAAACTAATAATTATTAATTGGGAATAATTTACTTAATTAATTGGCCTTTGGGATTTATTGAATAATTCAAATAGCAAAATTATAATTATTTATGAAAATTTAAAGTTGAGATGAATTAAATTGGAAATATAGGGCTTATTTGATAAATTGTTGAAGTTATGTGGGTTTAAATGAAATTTCTATAAAGTTTGGGGTTACTACGGCAATTACTATAAGTTAGTTAATGAATTGAACTTATGATGTATTTTTGGTTTAAGATTAGGGGTATAATGGTACTTTAATAATTACTTGATTCTTAAGTTTAGGGTTTTTAGGTTTTTGTTACGGAGGAAAAACAAATATTGGATTACGACGCTAGTTTGGGCTTGGGGCCGCTATAGCGGGCCTAAAAAGCCACTACAGCGGGGTGACAACCACTATAACGGGTTCGGGTGGACGCTATAGTAGGTTGGATTTTGGGGGGGGGGGGGGGGTTCCAGCCCCTTATTTTGTATGCAACTTCAAACTCTTTTTTTATTTTAAACCTCATTTTATTAATCACAGTAGACCTCATTTTCTAATTGCCTTAATCACCAAGAAAACCCTAGATCTCTCAAAATTCTCTCTCAAACTATTTTCCCCATTAAACAGAACAAAGAAATTTTCAAGACTTTCAAACAGGGATTCCAAAGGAGATTTCAAGGGAAATAAAACCAAGTTTTTCAAGAGTTTTTCAAAAGGAGTTCAAGAGGATATTGCAAGCCTAGTGTTTTCAAATCTACACTTTTCACCTCAAATCAAATTCCAAATTCATCTTTCTAGTCAAGTTGTTATCTACTCCTCTCCTTTTATATATGCTTAAGTTAAATTTCACCTAAACCAAACAGTTGAATTAAAATGATTTAGAAACCTTAAGGGATTTGAGACTTCCTAGTGTATAAATTTTAATTAGGTGAATTTATTATTCTCACATCATTTATATTAAGTCTTAGTCCTAATTAATGTGAGAAGTTGAATATTGAACCTTAAATAGTAAATTGATATTTTAGGGTTTGTAGCTCCATCTTGGGATTTTAATTAATTGGATGAGATGATGAGTAATATGGATTTATTTAAGACATAATTAAACTCTGAAATGTATGTGCTTATTAGGGTTGTACCTTTAGTATTGAGAGTAGTACCTTTAGTAATAAGTATCTAATTGGTGAGAATTTAGTATGATGATTTTTATTTATGGACTAGAAAATTATGCGGATTCATCTATTGTGATTAAACTATACTCTTCAATTATGAATAAAAGCCCGTATGTTGAATTATTGGAATTAAATATATGACTACTATATGTAAGAATAGAATATAATTCCACTACAAATTGTATTAAGTTATTGATAATGATATAATCACGTAGATGATATAGAAGGAGTATGAGATAAACTTGTGTTGACTTGTTGGACTATGGTTGTTGTGGCTTGTGTTGCACGAATTATGGTTGGGTTTGGAAATTGGAAATATAAATCACTAAATCTCTTAATTAATTTCATCCTAATAAATATTTAACTAATAGATTATCTTAACGACTACTCTATCGAAACAGAAGTGCGTCGGGGAGTTCCTTATTTAGATTTATTTTTATGAGACTTCTCACGCACGGAGTTTGGAGACGACTAGGAGTGACGACTTTAGAACCTTTATTTAATCAATACACCATTTACTTTTATGCTTCGATTTATGAGTAGTTTCATGTTAGACATATCATTCCTTTAGTCTCTAATAATGTAATGGCATAACGCATGTCTTAGTTCTTTATTTAAAATGATCCAAGGGATGTGGTAAATAGACCAGTCAAAAAACATAATAATCCGTTAACATGACACGACCCGACACAAAATTATAAGTTAATGGGTTTACATTCATTAGGTTTGGGTCATTAACGAGTTAACATTGTAGACCCGTTTACATTAACGGTTCGAGTTTGAAAATTTACTTGTACCCGTTTTAACCCGTTAATACATGTTAATACTAACGGGTACTATAGGATCACCCAACCCGTACCCAATAAGAATAACTATTCATTATTTCTAAATCCTTTAAGACTAACGGGTACTATATGATCACCCAACCTATACTCAATAAGAATTACAATTAAAATCCCTTATTTTTAAACTATTGAAGACTAACGGATATTATAGGGTCACCCAACTCGTTACCCGTGAGACCCAAACGGATTCGTTAATATTAACGGGTGCTAACGGTTCGAGTCATGTACCCGTTAATATTAATGGACCGTGTAAGGGTATTGTCATTAGACATGTTAGTCTTGATGGGACGTGTATGGGTTAAGCATGTTTTGACCTGTAACCCGTACACGACCCGTTGACAGGTTTAGTGGTAAATGAGTAATACTGATGTAACGGTGAGTGATAAGTTACGATTTAAACTCAGAACGTTATTTAATAAATAAATTAATGAAAGTGGATTTTGGATATGTGCTGAAAATGAGCACTTTTATGTTAGGGTACTTAAAGAATATAGTTTGATATGAATTTTTGGTGCCTCACGCGGTGAGGTGAAAATTCGGCAGTGCATAGCAGAAGGATTCTGATTCGTATCGAATCTTGCACATTTATACCCTCGAAACTTATGTATTTTAGCCCCCTCGGGTACTTTAATACCTATAATTATGCTCGTTAATCAGACAACCTCCTTTTTATATGCTAACATGTTATTTGAGGTATTATTGAGCTTTTGTAGGTGTTACGGTGCTTATTGTGAAGTTTCGTCGCGTTTCAGTAAAGTTCTGTAGAAATTCGCACGTTCATGGACAATTCAGTAATTTCACACTTTGGGATTTTTGCCCAAAGCCTGCACGAAAGTTGAAGCTCTCGGGTCAAGCTTCGCATGGCCATGAACGGTGCTCGAATCGGAGTCCGAACGAAGAAACCACGGACCTTTTATCGGGAAAGAAATATAATAAATTCATTTGACTAACATTTTAAATAATACCCATTATGTCCTTTCATTTATTTTTGCCCAAACTTGCAAGAAACAGAGATGGCGATTTTGGCCATACCGGGTTTGTGCTCGGGTCTTTGATTCAACCAATTGGAGCCTTGGTTCAAGAAATTGGGACTCGGGTTTGGTTACACACACATTGTGCTAGCGGGTCCTTGCTCATATGACCGTCGGTGCGGTGCGGGTCTAATGGTGGGTTTTGGCATTGTCATGGAGATTTTGGTACTTGGATTATTATGTATAGCTATTGTGGGTCTTTGCCCCATCAAATTGCAGCTTGGATTTGGTCTCGGTTTTGTGCACATCGCAGCGGTCCTTGAGAGGTCTCGGCTTGTGGGTCTCGGCCATTGATGGCCATGGAGCTTTGTGTTCCCGATCCTTAACTATGGTGTAGCAGGTCCATGGCATAATCTAAGTGGGTCTTTGGCAATGGCGATTTGAATTGGGTGGAAACATTGGGTCTCGGCATGGTAATGCAATGGGAAGTTTCTGAGCTCCCGCGGTCGACCGGGTTTTGCAATTTTGGCTTGGGTGTTATGCATTGTGCTATTTCTGGCCTTGACACGCGGTCGACCGC
The DNA here is from genome assembly GCA_949130495.1 of Sambucus nigra. Classification (NCBI taxonomy): domain Eukaryota; kingdom Viridiplantae; phylum Streptophyta; class Magnoliopsida; order Dipsacales; family Adoxaceae; genus Sambucus; species Sambucus nigra. The sequence continues at coordinate 530,198,400 of OX422221.1, read as the reverse complement.
GATTTGGTCATCGATCGACCGAGGCCCTGTTTCTCGAGATATTTGTTGTTGCTTATTTTCTATTTTTTTTTTCTTTTAGTGTTTTATTTATAACTTATCCCTTTTTCTTTTCTTTTTAATTTTCTTTTATTAGTTAATTGTAACTTAGTATAAATACAACACTTAGTTTATTTTCGTAAGACATCTTTTTATTAGCTTTAATTTAGGATTTGTAACTTTGGGAGCTTTGCCCTTTCCTCCATTTTTGTTCGGTACTTGCCCATTTTATGTAAGAACACTACAATCCATTTTCTTCCATGTCTATTTTATGCTTTATTTTCATGTTTTGTATTTAGGATCAAATACCAAAAAGTCCCTCAAATATTTTTTAATACATACTTAGTCCAAGTCTTTTATTTTGTACCAAAAAGTCCCTTATTCTCTTATCTTTTAAGGTCCGCGTCAGCGGTATGGTAAAGCCTTTTTGGCATGGTGAAGGACTTTTTGGTGCAAAATAAAGACTTGAACTAAACGAGTATTAAAAAAAATTCGAGGGACTATTTGGTTTAGGCCCCATGTATTTATTTCATGCGTGGTTAATTGCTAGTGTTAATTTAATTAGTTGTTGTCTTAATTAATTAGGTGCTTTAATTAATGTCATTTAATATGTGTAGTTGTTAATTTAAATTAGGGTGAGATTAATGGAATTCACCTAGGGTTGATGTGTTGTTTTGCTATGGTGATGGAATTTATGTATTTATTTCGATTAGGTTGTCCTACTTATTACACCTAGGAGATTTAACGCGATATATCATGTATGCTCCGTATTTACAACCTTGCGTGCGTAATTTTCGGAGTATTTATTGACGCCAAAATCATGTTAGGCTTTTATGCGAATTTAGGGTGTGACACTCTTGATTTAATTAATTGATAAAATGAGACGCAATCTTAATCATTCGTAGTCCCATATAACCATTTATACGCGTTAACTTGATGTGAGGGATATTAATTGCAACCTATAGCTTTTATTCTCTTTGTTAATCTAGTTTAAATTCACCCACACCTAGATTATCTTTTCTTTCTTTTTAGTTAACAAATTACCTTTTACACTTTTATTTTAGAAATATTAAACCGACTAAATTCTAGCAACTTGTCTCTGTGAATTTTCGATACCCAGACTTGGCTGTTATACTCCCTTAAAAGAATGTAGTCATAAGTTTAGATTTTTGTACTGAGTTGGTGAGCCGAATTCAAAATGACCGATGTCGGTGACGTGACCCCTCAGCAAAATCCTCTCTATCAGTTTCTCCGATACTGTGAAGCAAGTGGCTACGATTTGTGTGACGGTTTTATACGGATGTACCGCATATTTTTTGAGATGGCCAAAGAGAATGGGTGAATGTTGGTTACCTTGTAATTAATTAGGAGATTAATTAATTAATGAAACTAATTACTTAATTAAATACATTGTGAGGTTTCGTGACATGCGTTGGGTCATCGTTATTAATTATGTAATATATCAAATTTTAGTTGCGTAGCTTAACGACTTGCTAGAGTTTTGACCCAATTTATTCGTGGTGACTTTTAAGGTGCTAGTTAGGGGTGTGCAAAAAAAAACCGAAAAATCGATAAAATCGAGCCGTACCGAAAATTTTCGGTCCGAGTTTTTTAAGGGTTGGGTCAGTTTGATCAGGTATAAAATCGAAGGAGTCGGTTCAGTTTTCGATTTTGGCATAAAAAAAACGATTTTGAACCGAACCGAATTAATTTTTATACTTTTTAATTTTATATTTTATATTATATTTATATTAGTGTTGGCATACTATATTATATTTTTTAATTTTATATTTATATTAGGTATTAAAAAAATATTTTTTATTAAAATAAATAAATAAAAAATGAACCGGCCCTGTCAAAAATCGATGGGCAAACCGAACCGACCCTGTTCGGTTCGATTCGGTTCTTCAACAGTTTCGGTTCGATTTGGTTCTTCTCCTCCAAAAATCGACATGATCGGTTCGGCTCAAAAAACCCGACCAAAACTGAACCGACCGACCCGTGCACACCCCTAGTGCTAGAGTTGGTCATCCCGCTTAGATTTTCCCTTCTCCAGCTAGCACACATTCTTCATACTCCTCTCTCTTAAGATTTCCAGCTGCAAAGATCGATGTGCGACAACCCGCTCCAAATAATAACGGGTGGCCAGCCCTATACTACATAAATCAGGTATCTCAGATGGTACAGTCTCAACATCAACAACTAAACACTATAATATAAGGCTAACTATCCGAAATCATAAAGTGCGAATTGTCAAAAATTTAAAACTTTTATTTTTAATGACGACATCAAAACCAATAATGCACACAACCAACAATATACATCTAACTATGATGTGTGAAAAGTGCATGCTCCAATAATATGAAAGAGTACAATACATTGTACAACAAAATCTCAACAATGAAATACCCGAATATGCTGTCGGGCAACAGACAATACAATAATTTGATAAATAAAATATGAAAGTGTTAATCTACAACACTTGAATACTAACTCAATACAACTGAATCCTAATCTAGATGTACAATAGATAGGAATCGACTAAAGCAAAGTGCCGCAACAGTCCGCTATTGCCACAGCTCCACAAATCCTGAATGGAGGAACATCAAAGGCGTCCTTGCGGAGGAACACCTGAAGTAATACAATATATACAAGGAGGAGGAAAATATAAACAAGTCAGAGCCCGAGTTTTGAAAAGCAGTTTATAGCAAGTGTATTAAAATGCATAATAATTATAAATGCATTATTACATGATTTAGTTGGAATCGAACTCTCCATAATAAATTAACTCACCTCTTATCTAAAGCGCGCACTAAACGTATGCACGTGATCTCCAAATGGATGTCCGATTCTAATTAGGTAAGAGGATTCTAACTTAAACCCAAATAAAGTATTTAAGCAAAATCATCTAACCTATTCCCAATACATTCGTTCCCATAATTTATAAGTTATATACATTAACTTTAATGTAATAGTTATAGTTATCTTTATAATGTTCATTTGTTGAACATATAAAGTTACATGATCCAATCATGTCCACATCATCAACATACACCATCAATCTCAATTACTAGAATTTATATTCTAGTGATGCCCATATAAGGCATGAAACCATATATATAATTATTAGAGATGAGTTATTAGCATCAAGAGTTAAAGACTAAACTCCTCTCGATTCTCAACACGGTACTGCGTTTCATGCGTGGGACGTCTCGCCGAGGCGAAATCCAAACAAGGAACCCCCCCGTTACACTACTCCTGACCGTATCGATCCTCGGGGCTCATTATGCCCTCAATGCAAGATGCATGTAACGTAAATGATTATTGTCCAATTTTAATTAATTAATATTCCCAATTCTCAACAGTACACGGCGTTTCATGCGTGGGACGTCTCGCCGAAGCGAAATCCAAACAAGGAACCCCCCGTTACACTACTCCTGGCACTGTCGATTGTCGGGATAGGTGATATATATGTATACATAATGATGAGCATTAAGGACTAAACTTATCCCCAAGTTCCAACATTACACTGCGGTTCGTGCGTGGAACGTCTCGCCGAGGCGAAATCCAAACAAGGAACCCCCCCGATACACTAATCCTGGCAATGTAGGTCGTTGAGGTCCATTATGCCCTTGACACCCAAATACAACCACAAGCAATAATAACCATCCAACCGAGCTATAACTCGAAGGACGCAGGCTCACATGCTATCATCTTCCAGCAGCCCATATACGTAGCAAACTGGGGCCACCTGGTGGGGTTCAACGACACCCACCTCGTGGTCAACTCACGCACACGACGTCCCGGGAAGCGGTCATAGTTCCTAACCGGCAAGTGAGAGCGTCACATACCCCCGACCTCTCACCCCCAAAATAAATAGATTTATATATCATAAATGTCATTTGCTCACCACAAAGGACGACTATGACCTGGGGAATATCCACATCCTGCTTTTCTAGTCAGAATGCTCACCCTCTACGCACGAAACTTCCCAATGATAGCAAGGAGGGGGTATGCTTAACATGTATATACACCATCATATAAGGTATACATACATCCCACAAAATAAAGATATACCATTTTATATAAGGTACACCTGCAACATCATATTCATTTTCATATTCATTATACGCTCTTAGGCGTAATTTGATTAACATCATTTGTTTAGTATATCTCTCTCTATTGATACACTAACCGTCAATACTCCCACATTTTACCCCACTTGATATAGTATGTGCTATACTAATTCTCGCTTGAATCTCTCATGTCGCTTCTAGTATGAATTGTCTTTCAATTCAATTTAAGTTAAGGATATTCTATATCCTATGGCACCTCAATTAGCATTTCTCATTGTATGAGATATCTCCCAAATCAATCATCAATAAGGATATTTCTATATCCATTTGCGCATCAAATAGTATTATAATTCTCCATCCATTATAAGGTTCAATATAGTTTATGAACCATTAAAGTTATCCCAATTGGGATTGGATCCTAAGATCCGGCACCTCTAAGTCAACCTCATTTTCAAATCGTGTAGTTGTTATCATCACCAAACAAACCTCAATTAAAAGTGGGCTTCCCCACTTAGAAAAATACCAAAGTCTCTAATCGGTATTCCTCAAATTTAGTCAATATGACTCCAAAACTTCTTTTAGGGGAAACTCGCTAAAAGTCTCCAAAACCTGCTCCAAATATCTCCTATAGAGATCCCCAATCGATAACCTCGAACAAAACGGGATGAATTTCTCTTTAGAAAAAAAATCCCTCCAAAAGCCCTGTTTCCGAATCGATTCGGGCTTATTCCGAATCGATTCGGTCCAGCGAATCGATTCGGCCACGAAGGCGAATCGATTCGGGTCATCAGACCTGGGACTCTGTCTCAGGACGAATCGATTCGGCTGGAGTCCGAATCGATTCGGTCACTCAGACCTGGGCACCTGCATATTTTCGAATCGATTCGACTAGGGGGCCGAATCGATTCGGCCCTGCTGAACCTCGAAAATGGCTACTTTTTAAGTAAGCCCAAAATACCCAAAAATCATTTTAATGGTTTTTTCTCCATTTTTCTTCAACCCAATCACAAATATATCAACAATATTCATCCTAGAATACATATAAACTAATTTCTAACCTTAAATCGATTTATGCACTACAAATCTAAGGTTTTTCCCAAAAATTAGGTTTTGATAAATTTAACCTAAAACCCAAAATATCAATCCACAAATCATGCAATAAATGTACACAACAATTATTTAGCAAGTTTAATCACTTGCCTCGGGTTCGTAGGGTCTGAATCCGCCTTGCAAACGCGTATTGGCCCAGAAATCCTCTTTTTCCTTTCCTTTCTCCTTTCTTTTCTTCTTCTCTCTTTCTTTCTTTCTATTTCTCTTTCTCTCTTTTGGAGAAATATCTCCCGTAGGCTTTTTAAGCCTTAACTCCCAATGTACACATCTTTAAATGATAATACACACTTTAAATGACTCGGTAACTTTAATTCGAGTCAAACGGTCCTAAATTATTTCGGAACCTAAATAGACCCCAAGTACAGTCATTTCGACTTTCTCGACCCTTCTGAAAACGATGGTACCCTCAGAATCGACATTCGACACTCTTTCTGACGACTCTAAATTTTGACCTCAATGGCCAATTTAATTATTTCTCCAATAAAATATTATTTATTTCTCTCAAAATAAAATAATTACTGTTCCGAAAGTCTTGGGTTGTTACACGATGTAGGTCCTTTTCTTGATAAATTATCATTTACTTTTCCAGTCGTTTGATTTGTTCTTTTGAGTTTAGATGACATGTATATTGGATAGCAGAACTTGGCTTGTATATTTGAGATTCGATATTGGCATGTGTATTTGGGAGTTGGTGTTTAGTTGTGGATTTATCTCGCTTTCTTACGATTTTGGCTACATCTTTATGAGTTTTATATTGGACAAGGTTCTAAAAAACGCGAGGGGTGACCGAGGCGTGGAGGTCAAACCTTAAACCTTAGAAGTCTAGGCGGGCCAAGGCGTTTAGAGATTTTTTTATTATATTTTAACATTTTTAATTATAACAAGGCTATTAAAAATACTAAAATGGTACATACCTTAAAAAATATCTGAATATATGCAAACTAAAGTATTATTTTTTTTTAAATACAAAGAAGAAGAAAAAACGCACATTTTTTTGGACGAGAGGCAGAGAGGTTTGGAACACCATTTGTCGTTTAATTATTTTGAATAAGATATTGATCTGATTTTTAAAAAAAAAAAAGTCTTTAAAAAGCGGTGTCGTTTCACTAAAGCGTTTTTATTTTAAAAAAAGTACACCTCAAGTCTTTTACCAAGAATAAGGGGTAAAAAGTTTAAGGTGGGACTTTTCGCCCAAGCCTCAAGTCTAGGGGAACCCTAGACGCGCAATTTAGAGCACTGATATTGGAGGACTTTCATATCGCATCCTTATATTTGTCACGTGTCTGTTTGTTCCTTGCATGCTGAAAATGATATTTAATTATTTTAACAACCTGTATAACTTTATAATTAGACTTAATCAACTCGAGTATTAAAATATACGGGGTGTTACAATAGGATTAGGGAAGAAAAGGCCACTGGTGGGATAGGAGTCGTTGATGGTGGTTGTGTCTGCTTAAAGGGGGGTTAGTTGTGGGTGGACGTGCGCGTGTTGGGAGTGGGGGTCGGCTTAATTTTTTTGTTATACTTTTTATATTCGTTTTCTATTTTTGGTTTTTTTTCTTTGTTCTTTTCATTATCCTATTTTTTTAATTATGTTATTTTTTTATTGGTCTGTGCAAGGCACATAACCGTCATCTCTAATGTATTCCTAACGAAATTGGTACCGAAACCAAACTCAACTAGTAAAAGGAATTAAAGTCAAAATAGGCCGGTATTTAAGTTTAAAAAAAGTTTTTATTTTTTATTTTAATACATTACTAATTCTCGATTTTAGACTTAGATACATTTTAATAATAAAAAAAAAATCTGGCCAAAATCATTAGAAGATCAATTAACTTTAAAGAGCATGTGCCATTTCTAATTTAAATAATTTAAAAACCCCAAAAAATAAATTGAAAACTAAAAAGGAAATGAATTTTAATTAGGAAAAAAAAAAGCCAAAAGCCAAAACCACCACCAACCCCAACCCCACTCCACACACACGCGCGCACTCGAACCATATCAACCGAAATCCTTTGTTTTTGTTTTTGATTTCATTTACATTTTTGTTTCATTCCTATAAAGAGGGTTTGGGTTTCATTTTGGTATTTGATTTCATTTTTATTTTTGTTTCGTTCAGAGGAGAGAGGGTTTGGTTTCATTTATGTATTTAATTTATTATGTGAGAGAGAGGTGGTTCCCATGGATGTGTTCGCCGGCGAGGGAGTGAGGATGAGGTGGGGGTGTGTTGGGACAAAATGTTCTTCATTGTTTGTTTGTTTGTTTGTTTTTAATTGGTTTTTTGGTTATCTATTCTTAAAATAGTTTTTAGGGTTTTTGAATTTTTCCTAATTAAAATTCAATTTTGTTTTAGTTTTTTATTTATTTTTTTGGAATTTTAAATTATTTAATTAAAAATGATATGTGCCCATTAAAGTTAACTAATTTTCTAAGGATATTGGGCAAAGTCTAATTTTTCAATTAAAATGTATATAAATCTAAAATCGAGAATTAGTAATGTATATAAATCTAATTTTTCCACAATTCAAGTGGAGAAGTCATGTGATATAAGAAAAGGGTACATTAATTATAAGTAATTTACACTTTAGTCCTCAAAATGTAAGATTTGGACACTCTAATACACTATATTTAAACATTTAGATCCCCCATTTTACAATTAGGTCCAAAACTCACTCAATTCTCTCCCACTCCTACGGTGCTACACCCCACCCCCATCCCCCGCGACAACCCTTTTTCCAGCAATCTCTCTCTATTTCTCGAGGCATTCACCAAAAAACAACTACAAACTTTCAAAGATGAAAAAAAGACAAAAATACCCATAACATCACTAGCAACCAACAAACACCACCGTAAACTTTCCAATCTAAAGGGGAAAAAAAAGAAAAAACTTCCAACCCCTTGTTTTTTTGCAGAAAAACCGAGAGCTCTGGCAAAGAAAAAGCGCGCACGCACGCGCGCGCGCGCGCGCGCGAGAGAGAGAGAGAGAGAGAGAGAGAGAGAGAGTTGCTGGTGAAATTGTTGGTCCGGCGACAACATTGATCCGGCAAGTAAGAGGGAGGGGAGAATTTGAGATGAGAGATGTGAGAGAAGATGGGTGAGGGCAAGGGATAGGGAGAGGAGGGTAAGAAATGAGGGGTGAGGAACCATAGGTTTAAAAGATATAATCATGTGTCAAAAGTCCAAACCTTTTGGTCAAAGGACGTAAGTGTAAATGTCCCTTAATTATATTCCTATTGCAATAAAACGTGAAGGAGCAACACAAACAGTAAAATTCAAAACATTAGAATAGCAAAATCATATAAATTCCAATAATGTTTCTTCCGTTCATTCCTTCTCTTTGCACTCTTGTACTGCACAACTGCTCAGAGTAGATGGGTGCAACAAAAAAACGAGATACTATCCACTAGGACCGCTCCTGAGATTGATAAAAATTAACAAGACCACGTGCAAAAATTGTAAAATAGGTCCCTTTTATGTGTATTGATATAAAAAAATGGATCCTCAAAATATAAGTAATAACAAATAGACCAACGGTGAACCCTGTGTGATCGCCTACTTGACATATCGCCCACTTGACATATGCTCAGGGCCGCCCCTGTTATCCACTACATACAATTATATTTATATGTATATAATAAATATTCAACATCAATTAAATAATTGAGACAAATGTTAATGATTTTTTTTTATCAATTACTAAAAAGTCCCTCAAACATTTTTTAATACACATTTAGTCCGAGCGTTTTTATTTTTTCCAAAAAGTCCCTAGCAGCACCCCCCCCCCCCCCCCTCTCACCCCACCCCACCACACCACCACTGCCGGAGCTCCGGCGACTCTCATCGGATCTCTTTTTTTTTAGTGTTTCTATGTGATGTGCGACTTTTTGAAATAAAATAAAAAGGCTTGGACTAAACGTGTATTAAAAAATATTCGAGAGACTATTTGGTATTGAATATAGCTTTGATGAGAAAATCTAACCCACTTCAAGAATTCCGGTATAGCTAATAACTCCTGCTCCCATCAAATTAGTGATCTTTATACTCGGGCTTTAGAATCCAAGAAGACCCACTTGGTGTTTTCTCCAAAATCGCAATCTCCTTCAAAAGATCCTTAAACAGCTGCAGATCCTTTGAGGGAATCCTGTCTTTAAAATGCTGTACAATGCTGGCCGAATCAGTTCTCCCTCCTCTTTGTTGTATAAACGTATATATTTGTCGAATCAACATTTCCGGATGAACCCCGGATAAATTTTGCGATGACTTCACCGGCTGGTTAACCGAACTACCAGCCGAGCTTGAAGCCAAGCCGAATTGTTGTACGAGCCCATCACCCATGGCTCTCTCTTGGGTCCCTTTTATACGAGCTAGTAACTCGGATGAAGACAATGCCTTACCAGCCGACGCCCCAACTCCAAAGCCATTCAATTCTTTTGAAGGTTTAGGCTTACTTATTAATTGAGGGTTTACAGTTGAGCCAAATTTCTTGCGAGCGGTCGAGGGTGCACCAGCGGCTCCAGACTTGCCCGTCCAGGTTGGGACGGCTATACTTTCACGGCTTCGAATCATTCGCGACTGGCGTAATGCTTCGGCTGCTCTTTGTGCCACTTGGGAGGCTTGCTCCTCCAGCCTCACCTTCTCTTCATCGTGAGCGTTCATAATTGCGTCATGGTTCATTGCGCTCTGGAGAGTAAAAGAAAAACCGAGAGAAAGTGAGAAAAATAAAAGTTAAAAATGGGAAACCTATAGTTAGATTGGCTACTGATGAAGCACCCCATTATCAATGCCCATCAATTTCTGAACATGATAATAACAAGGTTTTTTTACAGAAAACTACCTGAACGGTTTGCAAACACCTTTGAACTATCCCTAAAGTACGAACAATCAGGGAAAACCCCCTAAGCCTCGGTAAAAAAACTTAAGCTATTGTTTTGAAAAATAACTCATTCTGTTTTTTTTTTCATTCAACCCTATTAATAACAGCAAGAGTAAAGTGCAGAAAAACCTCTACACAATTTTTGCAAAAAGAACCCATGAACTATGCATTTGGTGGCGAAGGGCCCCTTATGTGTCTTTGAAAGACATTGCTAGAAAGAAGTCTTTGCGACAAAAATCACAAAAGACAGTTCAGAGAGGGTATTTTGCATAAAAAATGTTTTTTTGGGGGGGTGGGGGATGGGGGGGTGTTTCTTGCAAAAACTGAATACTTCTGTAGGATTTTTTTGCACTTTCCATATAACTACTAATAATAATTCATTCAAGATGTACAACGATTCATTTGGATAGAGTTCCTTTTTCACTAGGATGAAAAAAGTTTATTTGTTTCCACAGCGTGTATTTCTTGCCAAATATGGAACCAGTTGTGAAAAAACAGTTACTCAATCTCGTCCACTTTCCAAACCTCGGAGACAACCCCTAACTAAAGGAAGTAGTGATATCCAAAAAAAAATGAAATCACCACAGAAATTATCCAATCTCCCAATTTTTAGTTACTTACAAAAACAACTTACATGAATCTCATGGGAATGAAAGAGACTTTGCAAGATATTCGTTCCTTCATCTGCTTCCTCATTGCCCTGATCAGCTTTCTCTTTCCCCTTCTCTTTGGATGCTCTGGACTCTGAGTTGTTTCCTTTGTCAATTGCAGCGTTATCATCATTCAACGCTGCGACGACTGATTTCTGCTTATCCTGGTTATCTTTATGGGCCCCAAGAACATTTATATCTTCAGATAATTGACTGAAAATATTAGATGTTTCAGTAGATCCACCCTCTACATCATCGGTCAAAGTGAAGAGATCTTTCATGTCTCGGGCTTTGAAGAATCTTCTCTGCTGTGGATTCTTCAATATTTTATTGGTGAGGAAATGTTTGTGAATCTGCCGGTGATACACCTTCTCTTCTATGGTCCCACGGGTTATCAACCTAAAAACTGTTACATCCTTTGTCTGACCAATACGCCAAGCACGCTCCCTGGCCTGTTCATAAGCAACAGTTGCCCTATTTAAGAAAATGCATTTCAACATGCAAACAACTTCACTTATAGGATCAGTTGCAGTTCTGATTCAACCATGCAGTTTTTGCGAGACACCACCCTGAACTATTGTAAATGGGGAACAACATTCATAGATCAGAAGGATTTGTAGCTTTAAAAAATAATTCGAGTTTCTTGCAAAAAATAAAAGCATCGTTCCTGGGGGGCACTTAACCCATTCACAAGACATGTTAAAAGTCACAAAAGGCGTACAGAAATGCAAACGAAAAGATCAATTTCAAATAATTCAGGAAATTATATGGCATCTGACCATTATGCCAAAGGTTGCCACATAATAACAAGTAAATTCAGCCTGAAATTTATAGAATAAAATGTCAAATCAATCACAAGCCAAACCTGCATGTCAGTTGAAGGATTCCAATCGGGGTCAAAGATAATCACCCTGTTGGCCCCAGTTAAATTTGTTCCCAAACCACCAACCTTGGTAGTCAGAATAAATATGAAAACATCATCCGAGTTGTTAAAGTCATCGATCAAGGTCATTCTCTGTTTAACAGGAGTGAGACCATCCATTCTCCTGTAACTATAGCCCCCAGCAATCATAAAATTCTCGAGAATATCAAGCATTTGTTGAGTTTGGGCGAAAAGAAGAACACGATGACCCTGATCCTTCCACACCTTGAGCACTTGGGCAACAACCTTCATTTTTCCACTGCGTTCAGGATTTCCATAGTCCGGGTCCCCGGATGAGTGTTCTCTCTCTAACAGATCAGGGTGATTACAAATTTTACGCATCACATCAATTCCATAAAGAGAGTTTCTGTTCCCATCGAAGATCTGTTCCACATCGGAGCTGGCAAGAAATGCCCGGTACACAGAACGCTGCTCTGAAGTAAGGCTGCAAAAGAGGACATGCTCGGTCTTCTTTGGAAGATGGGCATTCACATCGGCCTTCATCCGCCGGAGGAGGTAAGGCATGATCAAGTCACGAAGAACAACTGCACATCTGCACAACGTCAAGTTCAGTAATAAGGGTGTGTTTGATTGGTTTACCTGGAAAATTTTCCATACAAAATTAGCTTTTGAACTTTTGTGTGTTTGATTGTAGTGGATGGAAAATGATGTATTCTATTAGACTACACATTATTTTTCCCTACAAAACAAAAACCTTGTGTGTGTGGGTTGTGTGTGTGTGTGTGTGTGTGTGTGTGTGTGTGTGAGAGAGAGAGAGAGAGAGAGAGAGAGAGAGAGAGGGGGAGAGGAATGATGATTCATATATTGAAAAAGAGAAAAATTGACATTATCAAATTGTATTAGAAATACACTTCTATGGAAAATGTATGCTTTCAAACACTACCAAAAGTTGGAAAATGATTATTTCCCACAAATTTCCATGGCAAATATGTGCTATCAAACACACCCGAAAATACCCAAAAGCAAATATGGACAAGTAAAAGTTAGAAACCTATGGCCATTACTTAAATCCAAGAAACATATATTCAACCAAGATATCTCTTACAAAGTAAAGCCCTCTCAAAAGAATGTATTTAAACCAATTAATAGACATCTTTTGCTTAAGATGACAGTGTTGCATTCTTTTTTTCCTATTTTTCAAAACTCTCCCCATTTCTCTTTTTCGGTGTGCCAGTTTATGCATCATTAGGAGAGGGTTGATGGGGAACTGTTGACAACTTAACACTGTAATGCAATGTGTAACATTCTCCATGCTTTTTTTTTTCTTAAACAGTTGACAAAATATCAAAATACAATCAGTTCAAACCAATGTATGCTTTCAAACACTATCAAAAGTTGGTAAATGACTATTTTTCACAAATTTCCATGGAAAATATGTGCTATCAAACACACCCAAAAATACCCAAAAGTAAATATGGAAAAGTAAAAGTTAGAAACCTATGGCAATTACTTAAATCCAAGAAACATATATTCTACATAAATATCTCTTACAAAGTAAAGCCCTTTCAAAAGAATGTATTTAAACCAATTAATAGACATCTTTTGCTTAAGATGACAGTGTTGCATTCTTTTTTCCTATTTTTCAAAACTCTCCCCATTTCTCTTTTTCGGTGTGCCAGTTTATGTATCATTAGGAGAGGGTTGATAGGGAACTGTTGATAACTTGACACTGTAATGCTATGTGTATCATTCTCCATGCTTTTTTCCCCTTAAATAGTTGACAAAATATCAAAATACAATCAGTTCAAACCAATCAATCTGGAACCAACTACAAAATTCCCAAGACGTAGCAATGTGCACCTGTAAGCAGTGGATACTTGCAGAGGCGACGCATTAACATAACCACCAACAGTTATGGGAACAGAAAATTCAGCTTCAAATATAGGCAGGACCCCTAGCTTTCCAGGGAACACAAAGTCAAACAAAGACCATAGTTCAGTCAACTTGTTCTGTATCGGTGCACCGGTCATTATAATACGATGAACCGTTTGTAACTGTTTGCAAACTAAAGTAACTTCTGCATTTGGATTTCGAATTCTGTGCCCTTCATCCAATACAGCATAACCCCATTCAATGTCAAGTAATTTTTCCCCTTGCAATCGAATTTGCTCGTAAGTGGTAATCAGCAACCCAGACTGAGATCCCAAAACACGATTTATCAAGGCATCCCATTTTTTAGGGGTTTTCGAAGTTGTATTGTGTTCAGTGTTATCACTGTCAAGAGAACCTTCACTTTCATAATCACTATCGTTAGATTTGGCTTTTTTATTTGTAGAGTCCTGAGCTGAATCATGTAATATCTCCACATGAAAACTTCGGTACCAATTTCGAGCCTCTCTCCTCCACTGCCGCAAAAGGGTGACCGGGCAGATAATGATGCTCGGTTTGTACATACTGCTGAAATGCAATGCTCCAAGGAAAGATAAGACTTGAATGGTTTTACCAAGGCCCATCTCATCTCCGATAATTCCACCTGCTCTTTGACAATGAAGTTCCCATAACCACTGTACACCCACCTTTTGATAATCGAAAAGTCTGCTGAAAATTGTTTCAGGGATCTTGAGTCCACCTTCAAGTGTTACAAAAGGGGGTTCTTCATCTTCAACACATGCTTGGTTATCTTCTTCAAAACCAGAGTCCTTTACATCTTCTACAAATAGAAAAATGAACAAGATAATATAGTATATTAATTACAAAATACTGATAACATAGATGAGTATGCAAATGGACACATGATAGAAAATTATAAATGTATTTACATCTTTACATACGATTGCATCCTTCCATCTTTAAGTATATTCAATTATGTGTGTCCTTATTAAACACATTTGTAATTACTAAAATCGGAAATGCAATTGCCAAATCTACTTTAGCTATTCATGGTTGTACCATGTGTCCTTTTAGATGTATACTGCTTTAGCAGTAGCTTCTGCTTACAAAAATATATATATTCAAAAAAATAGCAAACTTGTTTACACCTTTGTTCCAAAACAGCCATCATATATAACCAATTGGACATACCCATTTCTTCCAAAAGGTTTTCCTCAGAAGAAGCCACCTTTCTCCATTTCTTTCCAGCCAAGGGCCTTCTCTTTTTCTTGTTTAAACCTTTGTTCCCGTCTGCCTCACTATCTTGGGACCTAGGGATTTTCAGGGGTGTTTTAAGCCTTTGGAAAGGACGAGTGGGAGCATCGAGTTTTGGCAGGGATTCCGGATCTAGCAGTTTAGTTGTTGGGCGAGCTTGTGCAGCCTCCGATAAAGATTGGACAGCTCTGGCTATGCTGGTGGAAGCAAGATCATAGGTCTTGTCTTCTTCCTCAGGTATATTTTGCCTATTTGATGGCCCTGGTTCTTGAACGCGGCGTTCAAAGCCCTTGAGCTTATGAAAGGGGGTTAAAATTCCTTTCCGAACTAACTCATCCCTTTCCTAAGATATAAACAATGTATGGTTAGCCCTGGTAAACCAATTCATTTGTAAGGGGAAGGTGCAACATCCCTCCTCCCAAGCTATAATTGTTTGCAAGAAACTCCCTGAACTATTTTTAATGCAAAAAACCTCCCTGAACAATGTATTTTGTTGCGAAAGATTCCATTCCATGGACATTTAAGTGACGACTTGTCCCGACATGCAGGTGTCCTTTGCAACAAAATGCATAATTCAGGGTTTTCTTAAATTTTTTACTCTTTATTGGTATACTTCAAATAATTTTAAAGTTACTTTTGTTATATATATAGAAATCTACGTAGAACTCTTTGATACCATGTTAACTCACTGTTTCAATAAATCCTGCAGATGCCGCATTTAACACTGAATCGAAATCATCATCATCCTCAAAAGAAACAGTTTTTTGCCGCTTAACATTCTTGCTTGTTTTCGGAACTTCTTTCGGTTTCTGCTTCCGTTTTGGCTCTTCCTTAACAAGATTTCGTATCACCTTGTCACGGTCATGCTTACTAACTTTAGAAGGGTCGAAATTGGTAATTTCTTTCTCAAATTGAGCCTTTGTTTTCTTCAGGCTTCTCAATCTATCAGCAGCTAGAGCATGTTGGAGTGTTAAATCATTAGGAGAAGCCTTAACAATACCTTGTTCTTCCTTTATATCTCCCTGCTCCTCGATATCATCACCATCAGGGACAAGACAGTCATTTCTTCCAAAGTTTTTTACCTGTTCAACAGAATTTGCAACAGCATCGATTTCAATTTCTACTGCTCTCAATCTATTATAAAGTTCTGTATGGCTAGTGGATGATAGTTCATTGCTTTTTGTTCTATCAAGATGTTCATCATCTACACTGCATCTAGCTTCACTATTTCCTTCCTGCAATAAGATTGATGCTACCATTAAATTCTGCAACACTTTGATAAACCATCATATGCTTATATGGATTATTTATACAAAACTCATAAAGCTACAAGGAAGGAAGTCTGCAACCCACAGCAATTAAAAATTTCATAAAATAGGTCGATATTCATGAATTTTAAACTATTCTTTCACAGATTCTTGCATGATCTCCTCGGTTTCAAACCCATTTAAAAAATTATTAGACTACTTAGGCATTAAAATCTCCATTCACACAATAAATCAGTGAAACACCCAGTCCAATGCGTTCACATCAACTTCGCAAAAAAGTGAAACCTCTCTCTCTCTCTCTCTCTCTCTCTCTCTCCCTCCCCAACAAGCATTGTTGTGTGCTTTCATCCTTGAAACAACAAACTTTATTGATTCCACTTGACCATTTTTCACACCCCCATCACTCCACAACATTACTGCTGCTTTAAAGTAGCCCCATCAAGAGTAAAGTAATAACCACCATCATCAAATCTTGAGCATGTTCATGGAATAACCATTTTTAAGTATTTTTTAGTGAATAGTGAACTATTGATGCAATCAAAATGCAATACGTATTAATGACACCTATCAATTAGCTCATGAAAAATTGTGTGTTGATGTGATCTCTATCTGTCTCTCTAACACACACACATAAACACAGACAAATGCACAAATTCACCAGTAAATGAATGTTCACGCACTGCACATACAATAAAAGACGATAGGCTATCAGAACTTATTATGAATACAATATATTGCAAATATCACGTGAGTTGTACATTTGTGCAGTTGCAGTCTGTATCTAGAAAGGACATCTTGTCATCATTTTGTAAGTTTGCTTAATTCAATATAAACTTTTCGTTGTTGATAAAAAAAATCAGGTGACTGCAATATACACTGCAAAATACAGGAACATACACAGGCTGGACAGTTTCACTATTCACTTGTCAGAAGTTGGATACAATATCATCTTTACTCTTTTGAGTTCAAAACATTATGATCAACAACAGGCCTTAAAGGATTTCTAGACATTAAAACACACATTTGATAATGCAAAAATTACTGCATGAACATCTCCTGCAAACATCACGTGGCATTTTTACATTTACGGATTTAATCAGAAATTTTTTTATAACCCGAGGTATCGGGGCCCTGACCTGACTAATCTTAAGGTTATGTTTAGACCAAGGTTCAAAGAAAATGCCTAACGCAAAACGATGCAGCCAAGTTGACTAGGTAAAAACCATTACCACGTACCAATATATCAGAGAAAAAACTTGACTCGCCGTGACATGCCAAGCTTTACCGAAACACCGAAATCTTGACGACTCGCCGATCCGATTCGCCAAGTCAAGACAAGTTTTACTATTATTTTAATCCTCTACTTAATGAATTGTTTCATTGTTGAGCCATACACCATGGGGACAAGGGTCCAATGCGTTGCAGTAAGCAGTTTGTGGTTGTGATCCTCCATAGATTCACAACCTTCTGGGCGAACGAGATGGAGGGTGTGATGTGACCACACCTGAGCTTGTGTGTGTAATCTAGATATATAATTATAAATATAAGTTTATAAATTGCAATTTCTTTATAAATTAGTTTGAAATTATAAATATTTGAAGATTGTGCCCTTATAACTTTTCAAACAATGCAATTGATAGGTGCACCATGTGCACTGAATGAAGATTTTGTATGAAAATGTATAGGAGTGTGAAGTGTTTCTTGGCTTATTCCCGTGTCAAAATATTTTATTTGTCGGACGTATAAGAGTTTTTATTTTAGTCCGGGAACATATTCTTGACATTTGTTGTGTGTTTAGATGCTTGAGTTCCATACATGCCTCTATTTGCGTCCGAGCCGACTTGCATTGCATCGCTTCATCAACTCAGAGACTCCAGTGGATTTTCGGACCTTTTTGGATATGGTATGTGACCTTTGATGCACTATAAAAAGGCATTTTGACTCCATTTTTGAATTAGAACTCTTACTTTCCTTTGCGAAATTTTTAGATATAAGAACTTCTCTAACTTCTCTTTCTCTCTGTAGGGGAGATTTGATTTTACCACTTTTGAAACAATTTGTGAGAGATTTATGAGTGATTCATTGAAACAACCTTAAAAGCCTTCTTTCATCATTTGCAATTGAAGATCTTCGGTTGAGAGGTCAACATGAGGAAAATCTCAAGAATTGGAGTGGAGTTCTCCAAAGTGGACGTGTGGAAGCTAATAGAAGTGGATTCTTCTCTCTCTACAAAGGAATTTTGGAGGAGCTTTGATTGAGAGCCGTTAGATCGGGTGGAGTCTAAAGGATTGGTGGATTACAAGATCTTGCAAATGGGAACTCAAGCTAGGTAAATGGTTGATCTCTTATAAAAGTCTTTATGTTTCTAATGGATTAGTTGTAGCGCCCCGAGGTTTTTTTCCCTAGATGGGGTTTTTCCTCGTAAATCTCAGTGTTGTGCTTATTCTCGTATTTATTTTTATTCACAATACACAACCTCATATAATCTCAAATCTACAATTGATTTAGGTTTCTAGATGTTTAAATCTCACGTAATTTTAATTGAATTGAACTAATTTGGCTAGATCTCATCTAATCACAAATTAACTTGAATTTGGATCTAATTGAATCTAGGTGTATGTTTCTCATCTTGTTTAGTTGCAATTGAACTCAAGGCTTTTGAATTAGATTTGAATGATTTTATAACACTCTCCTTGATCTAAAATTGGATATAATCATTTCAAGGTTAAGTGTTTGATAATTTTCCTATGTGAGTATGAATTTGAGTTTTATTGTGCAAATCAATTGTTATTGCATCTTCAAACAACTCAACTCAACTCCACAAAGCCTTCTCCTAATTATTGGGGTCGGATACATAAATCCCATTTTTCCATTTCATTCTGTTTAGTGCAATATCTTCGGTTAAACCATATGATATCATGTCATTTTTTACCATATCCCACCCAGTCAATTTAGGCCTACCTCTACTCCTTGCATTACCACCAATACTAACTAAATCATTCTTCCTTACGGGCATCCATTGGTCTTCAAACAAACAAATTTTAAATTGGGCATTAATTTCGAGTTTGTCTTATTCACTTCCTCTAGGACATTAGCACACTGATTTTCCGCATTTTCAATTGTAATTATCTATTTGGTACAAATATTCAATGTTTTTTCAAATTAAGTTGGCCTCTCTAAATCGATGCATATCGGCTAAAACCAATACCGAGACTAATTTGAAAATTAGACAGACGAGTCATAAACGAATGCCACGTCTTTAGACCATATTTTGGCCCTCCCATCCGCACATACCAGGACAAGGTGTCCCCAAGATGATTCAAACTCTTAACCTCTAGGTTGTGAGGTAAGAGCCCATGTCGCTATGCTACCCCCTTAGCGGCGACTAATCATAACTTATATCAATACAGTGTAATGTTAATAAGCTATCAGAGTCGTGAAAAATAGAGTCCAGAGAACAAACAACCACCAGGTACCAGCAAAATAGATCTCTCTCGGATCTTAACTAGGAAGAATAGATTGTTTCAGTAGTCACGTTAATGCTTAAATTTCATCAGATCAAGCTCGTTACGTATTCCAGTTCACTACAAAGTGTTCTCATTAAATACTTGCATAAAGCGACAATGATTTTAATCTACAGATTAAAAATGATATTAGTCCAGGAATAAAGGAGTGATGGGGGAAGGGGGGAACAAAAAAGCATGGTTCAAAGTCTCGGTCTCGGTCCCCGTATAATACGCCTAATTTTAACTTGATCGCAGTATTAGTCACGGTATCGGACAATACACTATTTAGAGAGCCCAAAACTTTTTTGAAAAATTAAAGAAATTTTTAAAAAATAAGATTAATAATCTGGACCAATTGGATAAGTTCAATACCATTCTTTAATATGCATAGCATTGACTAATTGATTATATTGACGCACATCGACGGTCATATTCAATTTTTCATAAAAAACAATATTGAGTTAGAAAAACGATCTAGTGACACATAAATCTTGATAAAGAAGTTACATAGAAATTAAATAGAAATGTTACAAA
Source organism: Sambucus nigra (assembly GCA_949130495.1). Classification (NCBI taxonomy): domain Eukaryota; kingdom Viridiplantae; phylum Streptophyta; class Magnoliopsida; order Dipsacales; family Adoxaceae; genus Sambucus; species Sambucus nigra. The sequence continues at coordinate 530,178,320 of OX422221.1, read as the reverse complement.
TGTTATGTATTTACAAATGTTTCTTTACAATTGATACCAATATCTAGTTTAGAGGTCATTATATAAAATATCAAGCATTTTTTTATAAATTATAAATGCAAATGTTCATTAACTTATTTAATAAATTTATAAGTACTAATTTATTAAAAATGAAAGAACAAGTGTTTAAGATTTATTTACAATTTTTACAAAACTTTTCAAAAAAAATTTCAATAGCATATATTTTTTTAAATTTATTTGTATGAGTTATTAAGAAAACAAGTTTTTAAGAAATTTTATAAAAGTGTCATGGCTAAAATTTTAATATTTGTACAAAAGAGTAATGATTGAAATTAGAAAACAATCATGTTCTTTCATTTTTTTAAAAGGTTGAGTATTATTATTTTTCTCTTATTAAAAAATAATATTTTTAATTAAAAAAAAAATTAGCACTAGTGTGAAGTTATGTCTTTTACTAGAAAAAAATAACAAATAAAGGAGTCATTGGTCAAATATGTCATTTACTAGTGTGAAGTTATACAATGTAAAGTCTTGTAATGTGAACCCTAAAAACGTATTATTAATTTAACTATTGTATACAGCTCTAAGTCACTAAGGAGACCATGTTAAATTTTTTCTCCTTCTTTTCACTGTCCACAACCATCAAAGTATACTAATACGAACCAAAAATAAACACTAAACCCCTCCTACATCAAAGTATACTAATACGAACCAAACATAAACACTAAACCGATCCTACCTTTGTTGCGAACCCACCACAAACTCCAAAGACCCTTTGCGAAGATAACCAAACATGAAAACAAAAAACGATTGAGAAGACTCCAGCCATGGAAGAACCTTTGCTGCGATTTACTTTTCTATCCCTAAATCTCGCTTCAATCATCTTTTTGAAGGTAAAACTCAGCCTATCTCGTTCGTATTAGCTAAAATCCTGACCAACTCGCCCGTATCGGCCGATATCTCGGCGTTATGAACCAGTATCGCCAATATCTCAGTGACATTCACCGATTTTCACCGAATTAGATTATTTTCTGGAACATGCAACGGAATCGTCTCGAGACCTTGCGACACCGAGTCAACTCGGCTGACACCGAGTTGACTCGGACGAGACTTTTAACCACGCAAGAGATACACAATTAATGAGGTCCATTCCATATGTAAAACTTAGTAACTGCTACATTGAGCTCAAAGGAAACTTAAAATCGCAGTTTGACCAACCAACATAATATAGCTTATTAATTTTCTCTATAATGCAAAATGGTAACTAGAACTATAACCATTTTGCAGTGTTCGTAGAAATGATGAGTAGGTTATGATATAACCAACAATGAAATTATGAATATAATAATCAACCCTGACAGTCTCGGAAACCATTTAACACTACATAATGGTGGAATGGCATGATCAAGATTAACAAGCACATGCCACTACTTTAAAAGCATTACCATGTCGATTTAAACGAGTAATGCAACTTAATGCGTTTCTCTCTGCAAACACATACATACTCCTTCCGTCCCAAATTAAGAGTCCATATTTATTTTTTGAATAATTTAAGGATACACTCAATCAATGGCCAATATTGACCCTTGTTTACTATCATGAAATTTGGTTCGTTGATTATGTCCAAAAATATAAAGTGAACTCTTAATTTGGGACAACCCAATATTGAATAGTGGATTCTTAATTTGGGACGGAGGGAGTAATTTAGAAGGAGAAGATGAAAAAGAAAACAATAAAGTGAAATAACACCTTTTCCAATATGTCACGCTCGATGTCTTCAGCCTTTGCAGATGTGACACCCAAACTACTCAAGAGAGCTCTATCTTCCTCTTCTTCGTCCATCGAATTGTGTCAGCTATTCCATTAAAACATCAATCATACAGCCAAGAAAGCAACCTAACAATTAACATTAAATGTTCATTACTCATTGACGTTGTGAATAAATCTAGTTAAATGGGGTCGTTCAAATGTTGCAGGATTGTCTATTCAGTTTCAACCCGTAAAACAACAATCTTGTGACATCTATTGTGGCTAAAATGGAGATGGAAGCTACACCTGCACCAAGCGCAAAAACATCATACATTACGTGGTCCGGTGTACCCACAATATAATATCCATTCCCTTTTGGGTTTTTTGACTAAAACCCCCACTTTTTAATGTGATATTTTATGTAACCTCCATTTTATTAATCTCTTTGATATAACCACTTGCACGAGGGAATTAGCAAAAATATTGCCTAAAAATAGGGGGTTAAGTCTAAGGATTTATTTAACTTTGCCTCTGCTTATAATGTCAAATTAGACTTAACCCCTATGTTGGGAACAAAGTCAAAGGATTAAGAAAACGAGGGGTAAGTCAAATTAGACATTATGATTTGGGAGTTAAGTCAAAATGACCCTTCCTTATTTTGTATATTACTACAATAATGATGGAGCTACGAAACTCGATATGATTGTAGTGAACATTACTATCTTATAATGGACTAACAATAAAGGTGTAGCAACCACAATTTTATACAAGGCAAAAACCTAAAAGGCTTTTGCCAACATAGATTGCATTATTTATGTAAGAGATGCAAAAATTAAATCATACATAGAACAAAATATATATTTATATAAACACAAAAAGCAGAATATGATCAAATAATCTAAAACTGTATCAAAAAAATTTAATTTCATTCAACTGACACAAAACAAAACTGGATTTAATTCAATTTTTTCTCATGACAACTCTTTACAATGCTAGAAACTAAATTAAGCAATACACAACTAACACCAGACACAATTTGCAACCTGCTGATTTGTAATATAACAATTCCTACACCAATATATGTGTATATATATAGATGTGTGTGTGTGTGGGTGTGTGTGTGTGAAAATTTAAGCAAGAGAGAATAATTTCTAACCGAATTTTGAGATTGAAAAATCTAAGATATATAAATCGGTTGGGGTAAATATCTCAGATATATACCTAATTTCATTTTTGAAATTCGTATTGTAAGTTGTTTCCTCTCCCAAGGATTCTGTATTTTACGGCCGAGAAGGTGTTTACCTTATGTTAAGAACAGAGTTGTCAAAAATAAAGGCACTCGTACCGCCTACAAACAGCCTGTAGAAAGCATTTTGCGTTTTGCCCTTTGCCCTTTGCCTTTTTTTCTTTTTAGTTTTTTATTCTTTGGTTGATATAAAAACGTTATTTTATAATTAAAAAAAAAAACAGTTTTCCTATTAATATGAAAAAAAAATGTTTTTTTATTACAATTAAACATCTTTTAATTAAAATTAAAAAAATATTTTTTAAATGTTGTTTTATTTTTTTATTTATGAAAAAAACTATTTGATTAATTTTAATTGAAAAAAAACTGTTTAATTTGATATCTTAGATTCGCGATTGATTAGTGTAGCGGGGGGGGAGCCACATTCAACAAATGATGTGGGTTCGGGAATGTGTGTCCACGCCAACGGCACTAATTTATCGCGATATTTTTAAAATAAAATATTGCGATTAATTAGTGTCGCTGGCGCGGACTCACATTCTCGCGATTAATTAGTGTCATTGGCACAGAGCCAAATTCAACAAATGATGTGGGTCTGAGAATGTGGATTCGTGCTAGCGGCACTAATTAATCGCGATATTTTATTTAAAAAATATCTCGATTAATTAGGGTTGCTGACGCAGATCCACATTCAACAAATGATGTGAGTCTGGGAATGCGGGTACGCGCCAGCGGCACTTATTAATCACGATATTTTTTAAATAAAATATCGAGATTAATTCGTGTCGTTGGCGCGGACTCACATTCAACAAATGATGTGGGTCCGGGAATGTGGGTCCGCGCCAGCAGCACTAATCAGTCGCGATATTTTTACCAGTAGCACTAATTAATCGCGATATTACGAAAAAATATTTTTTAATTTTAATTTTTATAAAGAAACTGTTTGATTTTAATTTTAAAAACTGTTTTTATATTAATTGAAAAAACTGTTTTTTTTTTAATATAAAAAACTTTTTTTAAAATAAACCTTTTTTTTTAATATAAAAAACTGTTTTTATATTAAAAGTTAAAAACAAAACAGTAAGAAACTTAAAAAAAAGGGGGGGGGGGGGGGGGAGACAATGCGGTCGCTGGGCAATACAAAGGCGGGACGTATAGATTTTCTCTTTTAGTTTTGGCACCCAAAAGTAACATCAAAAATTATATTATGAAAAATTCTATTTGCACAGATAGAAATTTATCGAGGATTGGACCGACTGAGTTGGCTAAATAAAAGGGTGAGTTTGTGTGTGTGTTAATCTGACTTTAACACACTGATATTTATATATTTAAGAAACTGCATATTATTTATTAATTAAAAAAAATCATGATTCATAACATAAATATAATATGTAAGAAAAAAAGACTAGTTATAAATATTATTTAAAAAAGACTGTTTTTTTTTTAAACTTTAAAAAAAAACAGCCTTATAAAAATCATTTAAAAAAAAAACTCATTAAATGATGTAAGTCCGCGCCAGCGGCACAAACCAATCACGATGATGATGTGGGTTCGCGCCAGCGGCACTAACTAAACGCGATGATGTTGTGTGTCCGCGCCAGCGGCACTAACTAATCGCGATGATGATGTGTGCCCGCGCCAGTGGCACTAACCAAATGCGATGGTGTTGTGGGTCCGCGTCAACGGCATTAACCAATCGCATGATGATGTGGGTCCACGCATTTTTTATACTCTTTTTAAGAATTTTTTATCTTAAATAAAAACCATTTTCTTCAAATAAATGATACTTTTTATAAATAAAAATATGCACAGTTTTTTCTAGAATATGCATAGATTTATAACAAAATATTAAAATATATTTTTTAAAAGCCTACTATTTAAAAAAAATAATTTTTATAATATATTCCAAAATTTCTTATTTTTCGAATCTTTTCAATTTTTTTCAAAAACTTTTTTAATTCATTTTATTATTTTAGAGAAAAATAGTGTCTATTTTTATTTATGAAAAGTCAATTTTTTATTTTAAGAAAATAGTTTTTTATTTATGAAAAATACTTCTTAAAAAGATTATAAAAAAATTATAAAAAAAGTCAAATATTAAGGGTGTAACATTCTTAAGCTTCCCATTTAAAAGAAAGAAAGTTTAGTTTTACCTTTTTTTTTACCAATCATTGTTCTCCACATCACTATGTACAAATATATGTACATATTTCTGTGTGCAAATAGAAAAGCTCCAAAATGATAATATGGGACAATCTAAAATGACCTTTGGGTTATTCAGAAGTTGAATGGAGATGAATAATTAGGTGGAAGTTGAATGGCTTTGAACATATTATTGGGGAAAAAATTACTAAATGGGTATAATATAATCTTAATTATTATTGTTCAAGTGGCTCTGTAGATGCAATAAATGTCGTCATTGTGTTGCTCTGTCAATTTTAGTTATATACTATAATTAGTTTTTTTACAAAATTGTATTTTTCTGAAAAAAATTAAGTTATGACTTTGACACATTACTAATGTTATATTTTATACTTTAATATACAACATGATACAAATAGCGTGATTTACAATTTTTACGCCATACAACATGACACGAATAACATGAGTAAACTTTTGAATTTAATATTGTGTCATTGACACCACATTATACGTGTCATATCGTATATATATAATAAATCCAGGCTACCAATATACTACATCCATACACAGCCTTATACTTTACTATAAATATCATTCACACAAATATTAATAATTCACACACACACACACATATATATATATATATATATACTACCCATCACCGTATATATATTAAACCCAGGCTACCGGTGTACTTACATCTATACACAAGCCTAAAATATACAAGTCTACAATCCGACTTAGTTTCAATTAACCATATACTAATTAATCTCATTATCGTGGTGTCTCTCTACCAAATATACCCGAACTATCTCTCTCTTGGCCGAAAATTCAAAATTCCCAATTCATTATTCAATTTCATTCAATTTAGTTTACCCACTTAATTTATAAGCTTTCAAATCACTTAATCATGAACCTTAATTCTTCAAATTAATTAATCCTCTAATTAATCTAAGGGTAAATATTCATAAACTTAAACCCTAGAATATATCCATAATTGCAGAATCAACCAATACAGAAACTGTGTATCTCAAAACACATAATAGGTCTGAATTAGGGGAAAGAGAAAATCTGAAAGGGCTCAACAGGTCGCTCAAGTGACCAGCCATGGCATTCGCACGACATGGGTTATCGTTTGAACGAGATACCAGGTCGTTCGAACGACCCTGGTATCATCTTCTTCTCTAATCTGTCATGAAAAATCGAGTCCGCCATTGAAATATTTAAAATCTCCATTCTGTTTATATTTCTTCATCAAAACTTTCCAAGATTCATCCTAAATTCTTTATTTTATTATATTCAATCTAACCACGTCAATTACATTAATTGGGGCATCAAATTAATCAAATCTTAACACCTCTACAGATTTATAATTCACAATAATAGAAATCCCCAATTTTGAAAGAACACAAACCCTAACATATTAATTGATTCCCACCTGCTTTAATATGAATAGGTAAATGCAAGTTAACAATTGAAAATTAAACCACTTGCCTTAATTTGTAGATCAAAGCCTTTGGATGAAGATGTTGGATTGAATTTAAAGATCTCTTGTTCTTGAAGCAATCTCCCAAAATCCTCAAATTCTCTTCTAATGGTTCTCCTCTTAAGATCTCCCAAATTTTATTCTTCTAAAATGATTTTAAGTTGGCTTACCCTATCATAATTAGGGTCAAAAACTCAAATCCCATTTTTGGGCCTATGGGCCTCCTAAAAAGGGCCCAAACTCTCAATTTGGAGCTCAATTATGTCTAGAAAGGTTCCGAAGCCCAATATATATCTATGGCCACTCATTTCCAACTATTTCAATCCATCCTGACTCAACCGTGTACTCTGAATTACCATCCGAATTAATTTATAACTGTGACACCCCGACTAATTAAATACCGGGTAGCTACTCCTTTATTAAATCAATACAAAATGCCAAGTTGGTTCAGTGAATAACATCACTGTCGAAAACTTTTTAATAATTACTAACCACCTAGTATTTAAAAAGTAAGTTGCCAAATTTTAATTTAAGTCTGATTAACATGCAATAAAAGAATAATGGAAGAATAACATAATCCATTCACCATAACGAAGAAATGAAATAACCAACCAATAATAATAAGTCCGGAGGAAACTCCTCACAACAATCCCACAACTGAAAATAATATGACAAGTCTAAATCCTGAATTCATTACATGTCAGAAGTCTGAATAACTGAAATAAATGAAATGTCTCTAAAAGAAATGGGCGACATGCCCTACAACTGATAAGTTCTGAATATAGAGTCAAGATAGATGAAGCGTCTACAAGCAAAGTCCTGTAACTTTCACAAACAGCTACAACTCGTCACCTGGATGAGGATCCTAAGCATGGTGTCCTTGTGGCTGGGCACCTAAAATGGTTTTTACAAAAATAGATTTGAAAGCAAATGGGTCAGATCCCGAAAGTGGAAATCATTTTAAAAACAGCAAGTGTTTTAATAACATTAAAACATTAAATGCAAAATACATGTTAGGACGTGCACTCACATGAAATTCTCACCTCTCGACTACATGTGCACTCCTAACGTACCGTACCCATCTAAATAACATACATATCTAACCAAACCGTAATAAGTTCTACCCCTTACTACTCGATTCCCATATTACATTCTAGCGTTATCAATTAAATAGAGGGTTTTACTCAAACTCAGATTCTCAATTAGTAGTACAATTTATTATCGGTTAACCCGTTATGTTTTCTCAAAACATTAACATAACTATATTCACAATAACAACATGAAAGTTCCCCTTAATTAAGTGTATATTATTCACGTCATAAATATACAATACAAGCACCCCGAGACTAAGCTGCGGTGCACACATACTCTGCTATCCATCCCGGTACATCACGTACATAAGGATAACGCATTCCGAATCTCTCAGGAATCGTTCTCAGATAACAACATCACAAATAATGGAGGCGAACACAGTCACATCACATGGGTCACGCACATACCTGCGCTCCCACGATCAGCAGACTTATTAACATCCCAATAAGTCCTTCTCTGACCTATGTTCATCGAGGTACCAGTCTAAATCCGGGCAACACAAGGATTAGAGGGCCCTAAGCGAACGTAAACCTCCTGTGATAGCAAGTATGGTAGGTATGTCATACATATAAAATCAATACATATACTAAGTATGCACACATCTTAGTAATCACCATAATATATTGGTGGTACACTTCTCATTCTCGTACCAACATATAATACTACACAATTTATATGTTCCCGGTTAATATAATAAATTAGGTCGTTAATAGTTCTCGCATCGTAATAGACACTCACGTCCTACTTCATATTTTCCCTTAGGTTCAAACTACACTTATAGGTTTGACTCCTCATTATATCCCAAACATCCCAAATATACCAATTATCCATCAAGGAAATGTTATTTCTCCATATAAACAACGTTACGGAACACGCGAAATCAAAACAGGCTAAAAAGCCTAAACTGTCAACTCGTTCGAAGTCTCGTTCGAACGAGGCTGTTCGAACGAGAGTTCGTTCGAACGAAGGGGGCTTTCTAACGAGGTCTCGTTCGAACGAAATCATCGAACGAACTTCACCCTCGTTAGAAGTCAAAGGTCAACTCGTTAAAAGCTCGTTCGAACGACCTGGGCAGGTCTTCTAACGAGTGGCCAGTTTCGAGCCCAGATTTCCTATTTTCATTTTTCCAACTTCTCTACACCTCAAATCTCATCCAAACATCAATCCAACGATTGTTCAAAGCCACTAATCATCCCTAAACATATTTAGGTCATATACTAACATGATTTGTGGGGTTAATTCATTCTAACCTCATTCAATTATCAAATCTCTTCATATTTCCCCCAATTTTAAGAATATGAACCCTAGAATTTATAAATCATCCAAGAGCCTAATTAAATCCGTTTTCGTTTCATCCAAATTATAATATCATCAGAATAATGATCTAAATACAAATCTACATGCGATTCCTCATCAAAAATATAATTTTTACTTCCAATTAAAATGGGTTTTTCATTAACTCCCAAGAACAATAAGATTTTATCAATTCCTACACATGGAAGAAACATTCTTTGCAAAATAACGAAATTAAACCACTTGCCTTATTTGAATCTCTGATTTTGATGTTGAATTGATGAACGATTCTCTCTCTCTCTCTGCAGAATTCCTCTCTCTCTCTCCCTCTACAAGCTCTTCTCTAATGGTGGCAATGGAGGCTAGGGTTTGTCTTAGGAACTTTTGGGGCTAATTCTAATAACCCCCGTAGCCCTCTAATCAGTTAATGGCTGGTAATGGGTTAGTGGGTCTTTTAATTTTCCATTTAAAACTCCTAAAAATCGTTAATCAAAAATCCCAAAATTCTAAAATTACCAAACTGCCATTTTGGGTTGCCGGTATGGCCTAAAAATACCCCGGGACCCAAACTAAACCCCCGGCTAGTGTTTCCTGACTATTTCGACCCTTCCGGACGCGTTGGCGCACTCAAAATGACCATACAGTTTATAGAAATAAAATTCACTTTTATAATTAAAATAATTATATTCCTGACGCGACTGTCACACGCGTCTCAACAAAATTTCCAAACTGCCGTATTTCAATCTCACGACAAATTTCATAATTCAATACTCATATATAATCATATATGCACATTATAATCAAATACCAACTCGCATCTCGTTAGTATTTTAATCTGGATTAATTTCCAATTAATACACATTTGATTCAATTAATCCCATAAATAAATATCCCAAAAATTACGGGGTATTACATACTTTCCCCCTAATAACAGAATTTCGTCCCGAAATTCGAAACTAGAAAGTACCTGGTAAGAACAACTCTCGATAACGTTCGCGCATTTCATCCTCGAGCTCCCATGTGGACTCCTCGACATTATGATGTCGCCACTGAACACGCACTAACGGAACTATCTTTGACCGCAATTTCCGCTCACTTCGGTCCAAAATAGCAATCGGCCCCTCCTCGTAGGAGCTATTAGGCTGGAGATCGATGTCCTCCAGTGCAATGTGAGAATGAGCCAAATCGTCTCTAAGATATTTCCTTAGCGAGGAAATATGAAATACATCGTGAATTCGATGCAAATGCTCCGGTAACCCAAGCCTATACGCAACCGGTTCAATCCGCTCAATAATAGGAAATGGTCCCACATATCTCGGTGCCAACTTCCCTTTCTTCCCGAAACGCATAATCCCCTTCATAGGAGATACTCTGAGCATAACCTGGTCCCCCACTTGAAACTCCCTGAAGAACCTCTTCGCATCAGCATAGCTCTTCTGCCGATCCTGAGCTACCCGAATGCGACTTCGAATCAATTCTATCCTCGCTGAAGTATCATGAATCACTTCCGGTCCAAGTAGTTTGTTGTCCCCCACCTCCAACCAACATGCTGGGGAACGACAAGGTCTACCGTACAGCGCCTCAAATGGATCCATGCCAATGGTGAACTGGTAGGAGTTATTGTAAGCAAACTCCACTAGTGGAAGATACTGCTCCCATCCACCCCCGAAATCAATGATGCACATACGCAACATGTCCTCCAATATCTAGTTTGTACGCTCGGTTTGCCCATCGGTCTACGGGTGATACGTCGTACTCAACCGCAATTCCGTGCCCATGGCCTCCTGAAAACTCTCCCAAAACCGTGAAACAAATATCTTGTCTCGGTCAGACACGATATTTAGGGGCACTCCGTGAAGTCTCACTATCTCTGCAATAAAGAGCAGGGCATACTGTCCCGTAGTGTAGTCTGTCCTTACGGGTAGAAAATGAGCGACTTTGGACAACCTGTCCATAATTACCCAAATGGAGTCGTGACCTCTCTGCGACGTAGGCAACCCCGTGATAAAGTCCATGGATATGCTATCCCACATCCACATCGGGACCTCCAATGGCTGTAGAAGTCCTGCCGATCTCTGATGATCCACTTTTACTAGCTGACAAGTGGCGCATTTAGAAACAAACACGACAATATCTCTCTTCATCCCTCCCCACCAATACTGTCGTCTCATATCTTGGTACATTTTGTCCCCATCGGGATGTACCGCGAATCGTGAGCCGTGCGACTCTGCCATCACCTCGTGCCGCAATTCTTCCCCTCCCGGAACTACCAATCTCCCATTGAAGCGTAATCCCCCGTCTGAGCTAACGGTATAGGACTCGGCTCCATCTGCTAGTAATCGAACTATCTGCTCCTGGCAGAACGAGTCATTTGCCTGTGCCCTTACTACCTTCGTGACAATCTGAGGTGTAACGGTCATCACAGACATGAACGATCGGGCCACTGCATCCTGGTGTCCCAACTCCTTCCACTTGGCCTTCCACACCCCTACCACTTCATCTGCTGGCCTACGGCTCAACGCGTCTGCTACCACGTTAGCCTTCCCCGGGTGATACTGGATATCAAACTGATAGTCCTTCACAAACTCAAGCCACCTTCACTACCGCATATTCAACTCTTTTTGCGTGAATAGGTACTGTAGGGACTTGTGGTTCGTGAACAATCGAAACTTCTCCCCCAAAAGATAATGTCTCCAAATCCGTAGGGCAAATACCACTGCCGCTAACTCCAAGTCATGAGTGGGGTAATTCTTCTCGTGAGGCTTAAGCTTACGGGAAGCATAAGCTATGGCCTGACTCTCCTGCTGCAACACACCTCCAAGTCCTTGTAAGGATGCATCGGTGTAGACTAGATACTCAACTCCCGGTCTCGGCAATGCTAACACAGGTGCTGAGGTTAACTTATCCTTCAACTCGTCAAATGCCAACTGACAGGCATCACTCCAGATGAATGGCACACCCTTACGAGTCAGATGTGTCAAAGGACCCGCTATCTTCGAAAATCCCCGAATGAACCTCCTGTAGTATCCTGCTAGGCCCAAGAAACTACGGATCTCTGTCAGTGTCGTGGGCTGTCCCCACTCCCTCACCGCGGATACCTTCCCCGGATCAACAGATATCCCCCGGTCGGAAATAATGTGTCCCAAAAACTGGACCTCCTTCAGCCAAAACCCGCACTTCTCATACTTTGCATACAACTCGTTCTGACGTAGCGTCTGCAAAACTTGCCTCAAATGCTCGGCGGGCTCCTCCTCTGTCTGGGAATAAACCAGAATATCATCGATGAAGACAATGACAAACTGATCTAGGAAATCTCTGAACACCCTATTCATCAAGTCCATAAATACTGCTGGAGCGTTGGTCAAACCAAAAGGCATAACCCGAAACTCGTAAGAACCATATCTCGTTAAGAACGCAGTCTTCGAGACGTCCTCCTCCCTGATACGCAACTGATGGTATCCCGATCGCAAATCAATCTTCGAGAAGAAGGAAGCTCCTCTCAACTGGTCGAATAGGTCATCGATTCGAGGCAACGGATATTTATTCCGTATCGTGACCTTGTTCAACTCCCGGTAGTCCACACACAATCTCAGTGAACCATCTCTCTTCTTCACGAATAACACAGGGGCACCCCACGGCGAAGTACTCCTCCGTATAAACCCCTGACCCAACAATTGCTCAATCTGATCTCGTAGCTCTCGCATCTCTAC